>JAZHRO010000056.1:34375000-35625000 GCA_037157565.1 Thalassia testudinum
CACGCGGCAGTTCGTCCTGTTGGTTGCGTCTTCCTAGATGACGATCAACTCAACACCGTGCTACACGTCATTTTCACCTCCACCCCCACCCCTATATACATATTAATATATACATATATATATACTATATTTACCTTATTTCTATTTCTCTTTCCTGCCATTAAAAAGATTAAAAAAAATATACAAAAGAGAAAAGATAATCTTTGACTTGCAGGTACTCAGTCTTGCGAATAGCAAGACCAGTTTTGGAACCCTAATTTGGCTCAAAGCCAAGAACCTGATTTTGAGGGTGTACCTCCAGGACAAAAATTATCATAAAAAATCTTAAATAGAAAAAGACCAAAAACATAATAAACAAACGAAAGAGATTCGTTGTAGGAAAGGCATAGAAACTTATTCACCTCTAATCCCGCTTCCCTGAGTTCGACTCTGGGCCTAAAAGTGACCAAGATAAAATCAAGTAGGCCAGGTAAAAAAACTTTTTTTTGTAAAAAGATGGTTAGGCTCGATTTAGGTTAACCACTATACTCATTTCAATGATTAAATCACCATATTAACACAACCTATCCAGGTCTACACCACACTTTTTCTGGCACCGTTGCTGGGGAAGTGCACATTCAAGTAAGTTTCTACTCCATTCCTTTAATTTTTCTCTTCTCACACCCTTCTCTTCACGGGTGTTTCTGTTTGTTGGTTTGTAGGTGAACTAGTTGCAAGGAGAAGGCAAGCAGACGAAGTCGGAGACGTGGGCAGATCCAAGGCGGGAATGAGAGCATGAAGTCACCGACACCGCACTAGAGCTTCGCACACGTTACTGAACAAGTAGGTCTTTCTTTCTTAGCAACTTAGGTTAACTTGTCACCTTAATAATAATAAAAAAAAACTTAAAAAACACTTCTTGGGATCTCTTGGCGCAAGTGGATTAAAAATCACTTCTTTTATTGTTTGCCATCACTCCCATTGCCCCGGGATTTCCCGCCAAACTTCGCATAGCGAAGATCCAAGAATCTTGATTCTTGAATCTTTCGTCGTGTGAAGTATTCTTTGAGGCAAAAAATAAATAGATTGATTGCCATCCCTCTTTTCCTCATTTATCTACAATTCGGGATCACCTTTTTGGTGAGGAGACTTGGAATTGAGTTGATTCCAACCCCACCACGACCTTTCACGTGCCTAAGATTCGATCCCGAATCCTTCAACCCCAACAATTTTATTTTCTTTATCTTATGGTTGAGCCTTGTGTGTGGAAATCATTTTGGTGATTGGGAGCACTTGAATTGAAGTGCTTTGGCTCCCTTTCACACTAATCTAAAATTGATTCGTGCATCCACACATAGAAATCTCCATCTAGGGAATCCCATTGCATTTTAGCATGCATTAACCAACTAACATTGAAGAAGGGTTTATTGGGCTTAGAAAAAAAAACCTGTATTCTCTCAAAACCCGAAGATTGGTTGAATTGGTAATTCAGCGAAATCCTAAAATCCATACTACTTAAGGCTGAAACTCCAAAAACCATTCACCAATTAAAACTTCAATTCGGGGAGATTTCCTCGTTGCATACTTGGTTTACACACTTTACAAAATCAATCACTTGGGCATTACCCATAAATAACGCCATTCACATTCCAGAAGCACTTGATCCTAAACTTCTAATTAAAGCTGGTAGCAACTTGACCCTTATTAAGGATTGGAGGTATAACTACCTGCGTGTAGCGCCTACGTGCTGGTGAGGGTTCCCGCGTGCTATCGGGTGTCTAAGACTGGGGCAAACGGCCTTTCAATCTGGCCTGGTGGTTCCGCGGTGCTCGCATTCGGTTCCGTAGGTTGTGATAGTAGGTAACTTAGATCTTTAGGTCTAAGGGCACACTGTAGAGGTTAGGAATTTGATTGTATTGATTTGTCATCAAGTGTACCATTGCGGCGTCATTTCTCTCATCTCCTTTTCCCTTCGTATCCCCCCAATTCCTCCTGCGGTAGTGCATGTTTGGGAGGAGGTAACAAAACCCTGAACTGTGTGAATTGCCTGATAATTTTAGAAAAGAAGCCACATCGTCCTCCACCGCCACAAACATGGCTACACGCCCACCCCCAAATCCTGAGAGAGGAAATCGCCCTCAAAACCCACCAGGTGGTGGAGCCTTGGATCCCATAACCCGCCTCCAAACACAAATGGAAATGTATAATGAACAAATTGAGGCCATTAGGGAAACATTGGAGGAAATGCAAAACCCTCCCGAACGGGAGGAGCCTAGGTCTCTTAGCTCCTATCAGAATCCCGCTGCTACAGAGACCATAGGACAAATTCGGGTCCCCATGGGTGGGGACGACTTTGAATTGAAACCTAACATAATTGGCCTGATAAATTTTCACTTCCATGGTCTCACAAGTGAAGATCCTTTTCTCCACTTGGAAGACTTAACCCGATTGGCTGAAACAGTTAAACCAAGAAATATTAGGTTACCTATAGTCTTTATGAAAATGTTCCCGTTTTCATTGCGGGATTAAGCGTCGCAGTGGTTACACACCCTTGGGAGAACCATCCACTCTTGGGAAGAGATGCGAATAGCGTTTCTCAAGAAGTTCTTCCCAATCAGGCGAACCAATGCGCTTCACCGTGCTATCACTTCATTTACACAACAAAACGGCGAACAGTTTCATGAGGCATGGGAGAGATATAATGACTTCCTCAGGAAGTGTCCGCACCACGGTCTGCCTAAGTGGCATATAGCCCAGATTTTCTACTATGGGCTAAATGAGACTTTGAAGCAGATTGCAGATGCTTCCTGCGGAGGGAATTTAATGAATAAAGACGAGAATGGAGCATTCGAATTATTTGAAAATATGAGCGAAAACTCAATGAACAATGCTTCCATTGTCGTCTTTAATCATACCAGTCTGCCCCGTAATGTCCACGAAGTTGACATGGGACCCTCCCATTCATCCACTGATCTCAGCCTTATCGCACAGAAATTGGATGAAGTCTCCATCGTGCACAAGAAGCTGGACGAGCTTCTGACCAACCCCGCCCTTCTATGGCAAACACCACCACCTCACCTGATGTAAACACATTTACACTACTTAAAATGTCTATTTATGCATGTTCTTAAGCATAGGATTGCATTTCATGATATAAATATTGCATTACATGCATCATCTTGCATTTAGAGTAGTTTGAATAAAATGGAGGTTAATTGTCTCCTTTTATGTGCTTGGACAGGGCAAATATTTTATCGGGGCCTCGGATCAAAGATCCAACCGTATGGATATGATCAGGGCGACGATTGGAGTTTAACGACTCCAAGGTCGCCCTAATCAGGCATCCGTAGCATCAGATAGAGACCGGGGAACCCTAGAAGATCAAGGGCCAGGATGGTGTAAATCCGCACTTCAGATGGAAAATCCGACCACACGGATGAATTCGGATCGACGAATGCAGCCGAACGACACAAAAATCAAGTCAATCCGACATCCGTGGCACCATCTACAACTTCCAGAAGATGGACGGCCAAGATAGCGCCACGTGGCGCCATCCCAGCCGCCCAATCGGCCGCAGGAGTCCTGTGAAGACCACGCCACGTCTCCTCTCCGCCGTTGGATCTCGATCCAACGGCTGCGGTCGCGCGCGTTTAAAAACGTCTGCGCGACCATTTCGCCGCGTAGCGCAGCGGCTACGCAGCTGCGGGCGAAGCGGAGGTCGCGGGTTCGAGCCGCGGAGAGGGGGTCGAAGGCGCGGGCGAGCGGGCGCGCACGAGCGTCGGATGAAGATCCAACGGCCGCGCGCGCCCGATAGCGCCGACGCGCAATTGGACGCCCTGGTGGGCGCGCGATCGCACGCGGGCGCCGCGCTACGCAGCGGGCGCGGGCGCGATCTAAGCCGTCCGATCTCGCGATCGGACGGCTGAGACGACGCGGACGTGCGTCTGCGTTACGCGCGCAGGCCAGCCGAGCGGGCGCGCGTGGCGCGGCGGCGACGGCGACGGCGGGGCTTTAGCGACGGTTTTATCCGTCACTAAAGACCCCTTATTTATTATTTTGAAGATGTAATGTCCATTTTGCCCCCACTCCTTGCAACTATAAAAGGAGACCCCCTCCATACGAAATTTTCATCCCTTCCTTCTCCTCTCTACCTCTCCAAAGCTCAAGAGAAGCTTGTCCCACACCCGGGATGCTTCTCGCGAGATAAAGTCCAAATTTTCGTCCCCCTTCGGAAGTGGATCCCGCGACGACGACGGCGTGCTGCTTCGTTCCCGTTCTTCTGCTTCGTCCTCCTTCGTCCCGCTTCGTTCTCCTTCGTCCAGGCGTCGTCCCGTCCGGCTCGTCCTCCAAGCGACCGTCGAGGAGGATTTCTCTCTCCCTATTCTTTTTACTGCTTTCTAGTATAGATTTACTGCTTTCTAGAGTAGACTATTCGTCCTCCGAGCGATCGTCGAGGAGGACATTTCTCCCTCCATTCTTTTAATGCTTTCTAGAGTAATTGTTTTATATTTTCTAGTTGTAACGAATGAACTCTTTTATGATTAATTTCTTGTCTATTCTACATCTCATTTTGATTTCCATGTATAGTATTCCTTCGCTCTCTCTTACTCCCTCTCTCTCTTTTACTTGTTGTAGATACTTAGATAGTTTAAATTGAATTTCTTTGTGACAAAATAAAAAGAAACGCGGAGTTTTTAAATCAAACGTTCGCCTCCCTGTGTTCGACCCGGAATTCTTATTTCGGTATAAATTTTATTTGTTGAACACGAATCCTTCGCTTTCGAACTACAACGACGGGTTTTTCCAAAAACCAAACACGTTAGCGTAGATCCTCGCGCTCAACATCACCACTTCGTCACAATCCCAATTCTTCCAACACCAGGCTTATCCCGAGAAACCCCATGACCTTCCTTACCGAGTGTCGCGCCGAGCAATTCTGTAAGTCATGTGGATCTGGCTTCTGCAAGCCAGTATTTTGACATGGAGGACCAAGCCTCCGTGTGCTCGGATGCGTATTTACATGCGAACGCGTCTTATGGCATATAAGACGCTTGCGCCCTGGGGAACAACCCATTCTCTGCCACTTATAACCCAGGGTGGCGAAATAATCCGAACTTCACATGGTCCAACAACCTGCAGCGCCAAAACCCTGTGGGTGGACCAATGCGACCGTCCGCACCCATCATCCCAAGGGCCCAGTCTAATCCTATGGTGAATCCGCCATCGTGTCCTTGCGTACTGCAAACAGAACACGCATCAAGTCCTCTTGATAAATCGATGCGAATGATGAAGGAAATGTCAAAGCACCATGAAGAGAACATGACCTCTCTTCAGCACCAATTGGCGCAGCAGAATGCTGAGATCAGTCAACTACGCATGGCGACTCAATCTCAGGGCACTCTTCCAGCCCAACCTGTTCCCAACCCGCGAAATTTCGTACCCCGTGGTCCTCAACCACAGGTACGACCTTCTCAGGGGCAGGTTCATCAGATTCTGCAGGCTCCGAGCATTCCTCCTGGATTTCAGGCTAATCCCACTGCAGCACCTCACTCTTATGTCCCTATTGCGAACCCTCCTCTGCCTTATGATCCCACTGGACCCGCATTGTCCATTGCAATCACTACGAGGAGTGGTAAGCAAACCATCGATCCACCTCGACCTGATCCTGGCCCGTCTTCTTCATCGCCCTCTCATTCGGGATGTGCACCACATTCGCGAAAGGACGATACACCCAAATTGGTGCCAGAATCAGTCCCATTCCCTGAGGCTCTACTGAGGGAGCCAAAAGGCAAGAAGAAGGATACGCAGGCCTTTGATAACCTGCGTAATTTGTTCAGGGATGTTGAAATCAAGGTACCCCTGCTCGAGGCTATCGACCACATACCTACTGTCGCCTGATTTTTCAAAGACTACACAACACCCAGAAAACAGTCAAAGAAAACTAAGAATTCGGTGGTTCTCTCGCCTCATGCGAGTTGTGCTATACTGTCAAATCTACCACCGAAGCAGAAAGATCCGGGCACACCGCTTATTTCCTATAGCATCCAAGGCTGCAATTTTAACCGTGCCCTGCTTGATCTAGGATCTTCCATCAATCTT
Source organism: Thalassia testudinum (assembly GCA_037157565.1). NCBI lineage: Eukaryota > Viridiplantae > Streptophyta > Magnoliopsida > Alismatales > Hydrocharitaceae > Thalassia > Thalassia testudinum. The sequence continues at coordinate 34,381,079 of JAZHRO010000056.1, forward strand.
TTACCAACCATCATGCTCAAAAATTTTCCTTGGGAAATCTGAAACCCACCCCTGTCACGTTACAGTTGGCAGATCATTCTGTCAAAATTCCAAGGGTGTGGTGGAAGACGTGGTGGTTAGAGTCAACAATCTCTGTTTTCCTGTTGACTTTCTTGTTTTAGATATGGAAGTTCCTAGCTCACTTTCTGATTGTCCGATCATCCTTGGTCAACCTTTCTTGGCCACAGCCCGCGCCCATATCGACTGCGAGTCGGGCTGTATTGAGATTGTCGTTGGATCTGAGAAGCTCAAGCTTAACATCTACAAGGCAGCAAAGAACTATGATTGTGATTGCATCGAGGATGACATGTCTGACGAGGACATGGCCGTCAGCACGTGTATCGGACTAATTGGGACCTATTCTAACTGTTGTGGATTACCTGTAAACACTGATGATTGCCTGACCAGCACATATTGTGATTTTCCCCCATCCCTCCCTATTCCCGTACCTTCCCCTGACCAGACTTCTGACGAGGTTTTCTCTGCTTCCCATACCTCGTGGTCTGAGTCATATCCGGGCTACTCATCGCCGATCCACACTCTTGAAGACCGGATTGCCCTATCTTTCCCGCCAAATCAGGCAAAGTTGCAACTCCACACTAGGACCTTGAGCCCATATACTACTCACTGGGGCTATTCCTTCTTGGATCCATTTATCCGAGAAGCCCCTCTTCTTGGCCAATATGAGGGCCAACCTCTTCCTCCTGACTTGTTCTCCGATCCGCCTGGGACACTCTCGCCACAAGAAATGCCAGATCTTTCACCATCCACTCCCAAGCTGAAAAAGTTGCCTAGTACACTTAAGTATGTTTTCCTGGGGCCAAATGAAACGCTCCCCGTAATCATTAGTTCAAAATTGACCAAGGAGCAAGAGTGCAAACTAACTGAGGTCCTTATGGAACACAAGGCAGCCATTGGATGGTCTTTATCAAACTTAACTGGCATTAAACCCTCCTACTGCACTCACCGTATATATACGGAGGAGGAGGCTCGACCATCCCACGAGATGTAGCGACGTCTCAACCCTAACATGTTGGAGGTCATTAAGAAGGAAATTATTAAGTGGTTGGATGCGGGTATAATCTACCCAATCAGCAATAGCCCTTGGGTGAGTCCGATTCACGTTGTGCCCAGAAAGGCGGGACTCACCATCTGTGTCAATGACAGGGGCGAATCCATCCCTACATGCACTCCTACATCTTGGAGAGTGTGTGTAGATTATAGGAAACTCAATGCTGCAACTAAGAAAGATCACTTTCCGCTACCTTTCATTGACCAAATCCTAGAGCGGTTAGCGGGAAATAAATTTTTCTGTTTCCTGGATGGATTCTCAGGATATAACCAGGTGGCAATTGACCCCCAGGACCAAGAGAAAACCACTTTTACTTGCCCCTTCGGCACCTTTGCATTTAGAAGGATGCCGTTCAGACTTTGTAACATGCCAGCAACTTTCCAGAGATGTATGCTGGCGATATTTCATGACATGGTGGGTGACTTTCTCGAGGTCTTCATGGATGACTTTTCGATCTTTGGACCATCTTTTGATGACTGTCTTGCCAACCTGACCCGTATCCTCAGGAGATGTATTGATGTAAACCTTGTGCTTTCTTGGGAAAAAAGACATTTTATGGTACACGAGGGAATTGTTCTCGAACATATCATCTCCGATAGGGGTATCGAGGTTGACAGAGCTAAGCTTGATGTAATTGAGGATTTACCTGTGCTTGGCTCTGTCAAACAAATCCGCTCCTTCCTGGGACACGTCGGTTTCTATAGGAGATTCATCAAAGATTTCTCCAAGATTTCTCGACCTTTAACTCATCTCCTATCGACCGACGTACCCTTCGATATGGGTCCCGATTGCATACGAGCATTCACGCAGCTGCTTAATGCTGTCACCAAGGCCCTTGTTCTCTAGCCACCTGATTGGTCCCTCAACTTTGAACTCATGTGTGACGCTTTCGACCTTGCAGTCGAAGCCATCCTGGGACAAAGACACGATAGACACCCCTTCGTGGTGTACTACGCCAGTAAGACGTTGGACGAGGCCCAGCGTAATTATACTACCACTGAGAAAGAACTACTGGCGGTCATCTTTGGGATGGAAAAATTCCGCTCTTACCTTCTGGGCTCACATGTTATTGTTTTCACTGATCACGCGGCCATTCGCCATCTCATGCACAAGAAGGATGCCAAGCCTAGACTGATTCGTTGGATCCTTCTACTCCAAGAATTTGACATTGAGATCCGCGATAAGGCCGAAGCCCAGAATGTTGTGGCTGATCATTTTTCTAGACTGGACCATGACCATATTGAACTTACTCTACCAATTAATGAGATTTTTCCCGATGAGCACCTATTGGCAATTAATGTGGCAAGTGGACCTTGGTATGCCGACATTGCCAATTACCTTGCTTCTGGATCCCTTCCACGTGGTTGGCCTAAAAACCAGCGTGAGCGTCTCATGGCAGAAGCAAAGTATTATTTCTGGGATAATCCACTTCTTTTTCGAATAGGTACTGATCAAATCATCCGTCGTTGTATTCCTAACAGCGATTTCCCCAGTGTGCTATCCTTCTGCCACGATCAAGCCTGCGGAGGCCATTTCTCTGGGAGGAAAACTGCAACCAAGGTGTTGCAATGAGGTTTCTTTTGGCCCTCCCTTAACCAGGAAGCACACAATTATGCCAAACATTGCACTAGGTGCTAGTCGTTAGGGTCAATGTCACGTCGTGACATGATGCCCTTACAACCCATCCTAGCTGCGGAAATCTTCGACATTTGGGGAATTGATTTCATGGGTCCCTTTCCTCCTTCCAACGGCTTCGAATTTATCCTCGTGGCTGTTGATTATGTTTCGAAATGGATTGAGGCTATTCCCACGTGCCGTGCTGACCATGCTATATCCACTCGATTTGTCAAAGACCACATTTTTCATGCTTTGGGATCCCTCGAGCCATTATCTCGGACAGAGGAAGCCACTTTAACCATTCGTCTTTTCGGGCACTTCTGAGGAAATACGGAGTCCACCATCGTATTGCATCCCCGTATCATCCTCAAACGAACGGCCAGGCAGAGGTGTCGAACCGGAAAATCAAGCAAATTCTCCGGAAAATGGTTCGGCCTGACCGTAAGGATTGGTTCGACAAGCTGATTGACACACTTTGGGCATATCGGACCGTCTTCAAGGCTCCCCTTGGTATGTCTCCTTATAGAATCGTTTACGGGAAGCCTTGTCATTTGCCCGTGGAGTTGGAACACCGCGCTTACTGGGTGGTTCACCAATGTAGCCTCAACCCAGACCTATGTGGTCGAGAAAGGAAACTCCAACTCCAGGAGCTGGAAGAGCTCCGTCGTGAAGCCTATGATTCTGCCTTAACTTTCAAGCAATGCACTAAGGCTTTTCACGATAGCAAAAGGAATTTGAGCCATCTTAGCAAGTTTAGCTCTACAATGCTCGGCTCAAATTCTTTCATGGGAAATTGAAGTCCAAATGGACTGGCCCTTTCCTGGTCTCGAGACCATTTCCCAACAGGGCCGTTGAGATTGAAGATCCCAAATATGGGCATAAATTTACAGTCAATGGGCAGCATTTGAAACCCTATCTTACTCATTAACCTACCCCCGTTGGAGAAACTGTTGCCCTGCTGGAGGGTAACTAACGTTGTGCCTCATTCTGAGTCCAGCTGGGGACGTTAAATTCAACTCTCGTTGGGAGGCACCCCAAGAACACTTTGCCATTGTCACTCTCACTTCTCTTTTCACTTCACCACCCACCATCCACCCACCCTACCACCCTGCTGTATACCCTGCACCTCAGCTCTCATCACCTGATCTTTCGTCCTTCCTCTACCCTTCCCTGCATGCATATGAGGACATAGCATCGTTTTCTATAGGGGGGTGGATAGGAATCCATAGGATCTAGGTATTTTATGGTATCATGCAGTTTCCATCTATCTATATATATATAAAAAAAAATGGTGTTTAGTAATGATCTGAAGGCTGAAACAAAAATAAAATAAGTGTTTATGGATATTCAACCACTATTTTGAAGACTTTCCAGGCCACAGAAGCTTGATTCGCTCAAGCTCGGCTTAATTCACTTGAGCATTGACAAGTTAGATCGAAATCTTTCCTAACTAATGACGTATTCTTGTACCTGAGACACCAGTACAGGATCCGTTGGTTTGCTTCTACTCGAAAGCCTAAGTAATCTTGGTTCACACTACACATATCAAGAAAGACTAGGTGAACATAAGATCCAACCCTAGTGTTCATTAGGGAAGGTGGAGTCCTTACCTATGCGCGTAGGTAGACTTTTTATCCCAGGCTTTAGTCTTGTGTTTAGGAGAGACTCTTTCCACCAAAAAGGAACTCTCCCACCAAAAGAAAAGTGTGCTCCTCCAAATAAAGTTATAAGAGATATACTGACACGTGTTTCAAAAAAAAAAGAAGATGCAAATAAGTCAGTATATCTCATAAATATCTGTAAAGTCTTCCCCCTACAAAAGTTCTTCTGGGAAAGTTACAAATACCCTATTTTCTTTGAGCCACAAATGTCATAAAATGGGAGTTGAGTTTCCGTCATCTTTGTAAGGGTCAATCCGAAGACATGAGCTGAAACTGGGACCAACCTGTACTTAAAAATTCGTGAAACCCTAGGCTTGAGTCTAAATGTTCATCTAGTCAGTCTTGATCCTTCACTAAGCACAAGCCATAATCTCTTGAGCTCTCGAGTATGGCAAAAACCTCCTAAGTCTTGGAAATCGTACTTAAGGTTTAAATATCAAGAGTCCAGGTTAGTTGAGAGATGGTCTATATCATGTAAGACTTAAAGTACTCGTAGTCTTCTCTACAATTGGTTCTCACAATATCCAACAAATAAACACGCCTATGTTGCCTCTGAAGAAGATCTTCAGCTTAAGATCATTTCTAAATACAACACAAAAATGTTTTGCTAGGGACTAGCAAAAGATAGGCATGGGGGTATAATTGCACAGCAAAAATGCACCAACAATTGTGCCATCTTGTGTTATTTCCAATCATTGCTAGTGTATATTAGGTAGCCATAGTCGCATTTGTGAAAATAAACGCATGCATGCATTTATTTGAGAGGGGAGGAGAGTGAATAAAATGGCCTTGAAATTAACATTTTCCTCAAGTGTTGCCTCGCAAAATCACCATCCTCATTTTTTATTGACTTTGAATTTCTTCTTCTCCGCAGCTGCAAGGCATGGTAGCTTCTTCCTCGTGCCACTCCCTGCCAGCCACATGCACAGCCATGCATGCAGCCCAGGGCATGGTTGTGCATGCCTCTTTCCTCTTTAAAGAGGGCACAACAATCTTCTTGGCAGGGGAGCCTAGTTCAACAGAGAAAAAAAACACACATAGCACCCTTCCAGGCCATCTCCTCCCCTCCATATGCAGCCTCTCTTCCTCCTGAAGAGCTATGCTACGGCCAGGAGCAGCTCACAGTGGTACAGAACCACCACTGTGAGTCCCACAACTGCCCAGCTCATCAAAGAGCTAGTGGGCATGGTGGTTCACCTCTCTGCTTCGTCGTTCCAAGCAATTTTCGCCATTGCCACGAGTCGAGCTTTGAAGCTCAACCGCAGCTGCAGCAAGGAACTGGCTGCCTCTCGCCCGCGCGCAGTCCTCCGCGCACGCCAGCAGCCGACGCAGCTCCTTCCGCGCTCGTGCCAGCCCGCTCCACAGTTCCCGCACACGTTGAACAGGGCGCAGCCGGTCGCGCGAGACGAGCGTGCACTGTAGCCACTGTTCACGCTAGAGAGCACGACACTGTGGCTACAGTGTGGTGATCGGAAAGTTTCTCACTTATCCGGTCGCCACGTGCTCTCTCTCCACGCTGCTACCGTCGCCAGCCCGTCCGCGCACGCCCGTGCCTACTCTCATGTCTGCACCCCCCCGCTTCTTCGCCCGCATTTCCCTCAGTGTGCACCACGGTGCGCTACGGTCCGCAGCGCGCTGCGCTACACCTTCCTCCCACACCCACTCCCTCCAGCGTGCGCGCGCATCTTCGTGCGCCTGCGCCTGCGCGTGGACATCAGACGTCGACCGCTACCTCCAGACTGCTTAACTCGCCGCGCCTTCTTCACTCCAGCAGATGCTCTCTCTCTCTCTCCCTCACAGCACTCTCTCACTCCCTCCTGCTGACACATACACACACACACACTCGTACACACACCCACTCACTTGTACACTACTATATACTTATATATATATACATATATATATATATATATATATATATATATATATATTTATATACATATATTTATTTATATACATATATATATACATATAACTCCGCCTATGTTGAGGTTCGTGTGCCTTTTCATTGCCGGTCCCAAGCCCGGGTAAAGGAGGAGGGTTGCGTTAGGTAGCTGACAGCCAGTGTAAAATTTGTCGGATCTTTAATCATGGATTCTAGCAAACACTCTGATTTCGTTGGGGCATTCCCTACCTGCGACGCGCTGCATCGACGCCCGGGTTTAGTGATAAATGAGCAAGGGTTCTCGCATGAGGAACGCATGCGAGTAAAGAAGTTAGTTCCGCTACATCGCCGCCCGAATGTAGTCCAAAATGAGCAAGGGTTCTTGCATGAGGAACGCATGCGAGTAAAGAAGCTAGTTCCGCTACATCGCCGCCCGGATGTATTCCAAAATGAGCAAGGGTTCTTGCATGATGAACGCATGCGAGTAAAGAAGCTAGTTCCATCACTTCGTCATCGAAGTGTGTCACAAAGAATGCTGAGATTCGGTAGTTGGAATAATGGTACTTTGACCAGCAAACTCATGGAGATTGTGGATACGATGGTAAGGAGAAGGATTCAAATTCTTTACCTTCAAGAGGCTAAGTGGGTTCGTGAAAAAGCAAGGGAAATCAAGAGAACAGGTTTCAAACTTTGGTATTCAGGAAGGGACAAAGGTAGAAACGGTGTGGGCATTATAATTCATAAGGATTTGAAGGAGAGCATGGTTGAGGTTAAGAGATTGGGTGATCGAATTATTTTGATAAAATTAATCTTAGAAGAAGAGATCTTGAATGTCATTTCAATTTATGCACCTCAAGTTGGTCTAGAGGAAAGAATAAAGAATAAATTTTGGGGAGAGCTTGATATGATAATTCAAGGAATCCCACAGACAGAAATTATTTGCTTGGGTGGAGATTTAAACGAGCATGTGGGAGAAGGTGCTTTAGAGTATGCAGGAGTGCATGGAAATCATGGTTTTGGTGTTAGGAATGAAGAAGGGAAGACGTTCCTTGATTTTGCTATGGCTTATGATCTTTTCATAGCAAATACTTTCTTCAAAAAATGGGAAGAGCATTTGATTACCTATAAAAGTGGCTTAACAAGAACACAAATCGATTACTTTGCTTTGAGAAGAAGGGATCGTTTATCTTGTAAAGATTGCAAGATTATTCCAGGGGAGAGTTTAACTGTTCAACATCGTCTTTTGGTGTTGGATGTTCATTTAAAGAAGGCAAAGAAGAGAAAATTAGTGTCTAAGAATTTGAGAATTAAATGGTGGAATCTTAAGAAAGAGCAAGTGAGATTTAAAGAGAAGATGATGCAACAAAAGGCTTGGGATCTTGATGGTAGTGCTGATGAAATGTGGTTAAATATGGTAAACTGTATTAGGAAGGTGGCAAAGGAGGTGTTAGGCGTGTCTAAAGGAGGTGTTCTAGGACAAAAGGAGGCTTGGTGGTGGAGTGAGGAAGTGCAGGAGAAGCTTAAAATTAAAAGAGCCGTCTTTAAAGCTTTATATCAAGATAAGACCGATGAAAATATGGAAAACTACAAAAGAGCAAAGAAAGAAGCAAAAAAAATAGTTAGTGAAGCGAAAGCAAAAGCTTGGGAGCATTTTTATAAGAAACTTGATTCTAAAGAAGGTGAAAAATATTTTTTCAAGTTAGCTAAAGCAAGAGAGCGGAAAGCAGGTGCTTATTGCTGGTGAGGATATAAAGACAAGATGGAAAAGATATTTTCATAAGCTATTTAATGAAAAATAAAAGAATGATATCATCTTAGGAGAGTTAGTTAACTCAGAAGAGTATGTGAATCGAGCATGTTATCGAAGGATACAAAAGAAAGAAGTAGAGGAGGCTTTGAAGATGATAAAAAGTGGGAGGGTTGTTGGGCCTGATGATATTCCTATAGACGTTTGGAGAATGACAGGAGAACGGGGTATAACTTGGCTCACAAATTTATTTAATGCTGTGTGGAGAGGCAAGAAGATGCCAGAGGAATGGAGGAAAAGTTTTGTGGTACCTTTATTCAAGAACAAGGGTGATATACAAGATTGTTCCAACTATAAAGGTATTAAGTTGATGAGTCATACGATGAAACTTTGGGAAAGAATAATTGAAAGAAGGGTGAGGCAAGTCTCTATGGTAAATGAAAATCAATTTGGCTTTATGTCAGGCAGGTCTACTATTGAGGCAATACATCTCTTGAGACGTATGATGAAGACATACAAAGTGAAGAAAAAGGATTTACATATGATTTTAATTGATTTGGAGAAGGCTATGATTCTGTCCCAAGAGATATCTTATGGAGAATTTTGGAGAAGAGACAAGTGTCAGTTATATATATCAACCTCATAAAGGATATGTACTATGGAGCAGCAGCTTATGTAAAGACTAAGGATGATTTGACAGACTACTTTGATATCACCATTGGTCTGCATCAAGGTTCGACTTTAAGCCCTTATCTTTTTGCCTTGGTCATGGATGAGTTGACGAAGCATATCCAAGTTGTGTATGCTTTTTGCTGATGACATTGTGTTGGTTGATGAGATAAGAGATGGAGTGAATAGAAAACTTGAGCTTTGGAGAGGAGCCCTAGAAGATAAAGGATTACGCATAAGTAGGACGAAGACTGAGTATATGGAATGCAAGTTTAGTAGTAGAGAGAACAATGAAGGGATTGATGTAAAAATTGGAGAAGAGTGCATTCCAATGAAAGATATTTTTAAGTACTTGGGATCCATTTTCCAACATGATGGTGGAATTGATGGAGATGTTACACATAGAATTAATGCAGGGTGGTTGAAATGGAGGGGTGCTTCTGGTGTTCTCTATGATAAGAGGGTTCCTTTAAAAGTCAAAGGAAAATACTATCGAGCTGTGGTAAGACCAGCCATGTTGTACGGTTCTGAATGCTGGGCTATAAACTATAGGTATATACAGAAGATGTCTGTGGCAGAGATGAAGATGTTAAGATAGATGTGTGGTCATACAAGAAAGGACCGTATTTCAAATGAGTTTATTAGAAACAGAGTTAGGGTGGCACCGATAGAGGATAAAATGAGAGAGGCTCGTCTAAGATGGTTTGGACATTTACAAAGAAGGCCACTAGATGCTCCAGTTAGGAGATGCAAGAAGTTGGAAGCTGAACCCGCTAAGAGGAGGCGAGGAAGACCAAACAAGTGTTGGAAGGAAACTATTAAGTATGACCTCAATTACTTTAATTTAAGTCCTAAAATGGCTAAAAATCGATCTGTGTGGAGGCAAAGAATCCATATAACCGACCCTACTTAGTGTGGGAAAAGGCTTGGTTGTTGTTGTTGTTGTTGTTGTATATATATATATATATATATACATATATCTATACATATATTAGTACCTATATAACTAAGTATAAGTATATATACATATATATACACATATATTTATACATATATATATATATACACAAATATACATTCATATATACATATATATCTATAACTACAAATACAAATATATATATATATACATACATATATATCTAATTATAAATATATATATATACATATACATACATCTATATATATATAGATATGTATATATATACATATTTAACTCCATACACACCTATATAATTATAACCATATCTATATATATACATATAGATATATATTTACATATTTACATATATATATATATTTTTTCATATCACCTACCACACGTTGTATCGCGGGAATATCTGCACCAGTTGCTGATATTCCCCGATACACGCGTACAGAAAGCGCCTTCGCACACATCATCCACCCATCCATCCTACACTCCATGCGACACTTCGTCCTGTTGGTTGCGTCTTCCTAGATGACGATCAACTCGACACCATGCTACATGTCATTTTCACCTCCACCCCCACCCCTATATACATATATATATACTATATTTACCTTATTTCTATTTCTCTTTCCTGCCATTAAAAAGATAAAAAAAAATATACAAAAGAGAAAAGATAATCTTTGACTTGCAGGTACTCAGTCTTATGAATAGCAAGACTAGTTTTGGAAGACTAATTTGGCTCAAAGCCAAGAACCTGATTTTGAGGGTATACCTCAAGGACAAAAATTATCAGAAAAAAATCTTAAATAGAAAAACACCAAAAACATAATAAACGAACTGAAGAGATTCATTGTAGGAAAGGCGTAGAAACTTATTCACCTCTAAACCCACTTCCCTGAGTTTGACCCTGGGCCTAAAAGTGACTAAGATAAAATCAAGTAAGCTAGGAAAAAATTTTTTTTTTGTAAAAAGATGGTTAGGCTCGATTTAGGTTAACCACTATATTCATTTCAACGATTAAATCACCATATTAACACAACCTATCCGGGTCTACACCAGGGTGCTTGGTGCACAATGCTCGCGGTGGTTCACAGGGTTCACCCTCTCCACGGTGGAGAAGATGGAGCAATTCCCTGCAGGGGGGAAGATGAAGATCCCCTCTCTCCTTTCTCCACCTCCTCTTTAACTCCTCTCTTCCCGCGTGCGTCAGTTAAGGGATTTTCAAATCCCTTATCTATTTTTGACCGATGGCTGTTGAGGGTGCCTGGAGGATGGGGAAAAGAACTGTCGCCGGTTGTTTGAAAGGGTAATTTACCCTCCCCTCCTTATTCTTTTGCCAAATATTCTACCTGCACATAAAAAAACATAATCATTACACATTAAGTTATAGAATGTTATAAACTTAAATCATGATGCATACAAATATTCCATAACTTAATGTAGTTATTAACAAACCTAAAAGGTAGAATTAAAGTTACTTAGGCATAATACAAGTCCATTAAAATGGATTCATCAGGGGGGATTGGAGAGGAGGAAGGAACCGTGCAACCATGCTTGCACTGTGCACCGCGTACCCTCCACCGCAAACACCCTACCAGCCTGCACTCCGCCTGCCCTCACCGAGCACCCGCGTCCTCAACAAGCGCAGGCACAGCCAAAACCCTTCAACGCCCTACTACCCACCGCACAACCGTCCTCCTCTGCAGGCGTGCACCCGCTCCAACACCTTCACCGCCTGCAGGCGCACACCCACTCCAGCACCTTCACCGCCTACAGGCACCGCGCCTTCTCTACTGCAAGCACCCACTGCAACTTATCCACGCTCTCTCCAGCAGCGCAGCAAGCTCCACGCCCTGCATCCATCGTCTTCGCGTGGCCGCAGGCACTGCGCCTTCTCCACTACAAACGCCCACGACAGCACCTCACCGCACCCTCTGCAGGCGTAGACCTTCCTGCACCCGCGCTCTCTCTAGCAGCGCACCCTCGGCGTCAATGCCTCTTCGACGACACTACAGACACGCTTGACCACCCGCACGCACCTACGCCATCGCCATGCCAACCCGCAATCGCTCACCACTCCTCTGCAGGCATGCACCTGCAGGCGCTCACCGCTCCTCTGCAGGGGCGCACCCATGGCCTTGCACCCGTGCTCCCTCCAGTGCACAGCAGGCGCCGCGCCCTCGCCAAGTGCCCTTGCGCGCCAACCCTCAGCAAGAACCAACCGTGCCCGCACCACACTGCTTGCAGTCCCACAGCCCCTTCCAACGCCAGTAGTAGCACCTACAGTGGGCAACAGCAAGCTCCGCTGTCGGCCAACCTCTGCCTCCGGCCACCTCTACCCACGTCGAGAACACCGACGTGAAGCCACCACTCTGACGAACCTTCCCCAAGAACCTCGTAGCCAGCCGAGCCTCTTCACGTGTACAAGGAGAGAGGAATTTTCCTCTATTTTGGGTGAAATTAAAAATTACGATTTGTGCCATTGCCAAACACTATTGCATTATTTAATTGATTAATATATTTGGGTGAAATTGCATGCATGCCCTTACATGTTATAGTATTTATTTCATGCACTTAACTTTTAGATGATAAATGCATAAGACCTAATCCATACACTTACATAACCTAAAAGAGAAAGCCCAATATTTTGAAATACAACTATTTTACATAGCATTACAAGTTATTTCATGAAAGGAAAATTATAGCCATATCCCTACATTTTCAAATAATTACGTGTTCCTTCTTTTCGCCTTATTTCGCATCAGATTTGAACATGGATTACGCACGTGATTGACTAAGTATAGAAGAAAAAAATATATAATATATATTTTGTGAACTTATTGGTCTATTCCTCCCTGTGGATACGACATCCTTTATTGTGGTTTAAATTCATATCTATGTTAACTTTTTATTGAGAGATTTCCACCACATTAATTACAATGACATATCCTCTATTGATATCATAAGAAAGCAAAAATCTCTCTATCAAATTGGCGCCGTTGCCGGGGAGGCAACAGACGCAATAGATTCGCTTCATTATTTTTGAATATTCTGAGTTGCATAATTATCTGATCAATTTTTTTATTGTGAGAGGAATCTGACGAGGCAAGGAGGAGCAACAGAGCGGCGACAACAACCACGAGCTAAGCCACACTAGGAAAAGACGTAGGAGACCAAGACCCCGCTTTCACAAAGGATTCTCCATCGTCACAAAAATTATTTCTTTCTTTTCGCCCTTGTAGTAATTAGGGCTGAATTTTTGGGGGTTTGTCCCCACATTCTTTAGCTACTAAGGTTTACATTTTTTTTTTTTTGCATGTGTGATTCTATTTTCTGCTTGCCTACCTTTAAAACCAACAAAAGAAAATATCAAGTTGCCTATTTAGAAGTTGTATGCCCTTAGGTGCGCGCATTTAGGGGTGATTGAGTAGCACATTAGATTTTATTATTACATTGCAAGCATATTAGCACGAAGATTGCTGGAGATAGGTACACCTTTCTAACTTTTGCATCCAGCTCCTGTTCACGCATTTGCATTCAAATTAACATTCAAGACCACCAAGTTGTTTGAATTTACTAATTCAGTGGTCACATAACTAAAAGTGGGACTAATAATCAGATTCAACCCTAAAATCAATTCACATTTTATCTGATCCTAAGGGACTTGTCTGCGATTTCAAAAGAAATTACAAAGATTTGCGGTGTGTTGCACACTTCTGACACTGAGCACGCACATTAGGCACCGCATTAAGGCTCGATCCCTTAAGGCTATAGGCACCGATCTCTTTATCGGTGCAAACCCTCCTATTGTGCTTTGTGGTGGTGGTGATACTATCTTTTGACCAAGTGTTTTGATACTCCATGGAGGGGGACACCCCTTAAAGGAACAAAAGGGTAGTTAAGGGGCACTGCATACGCATCGCCTCAAAAGAAGGGTTCACCCTACTTGCATCCCTTTATTCGTCCTTAGAGTAACTTCTCACTTGATCACCTGGGAGTATCATCAAAGCAAAGTATAGGTCCTAGGGCACTCGAAGGTTGAATTAAGGCACATAATTACAGTGAAAAACTTGTTTGGCCATTTATATTAACTAATTCGACCTCCACAATAAAGATGGTTAATATTTCAAGTCCACACCCCTCTTATACCACTTATGTGGGAACAGAGGGATAAGTCTTGATCTTTTGACTTATCTTTGGAGTGGAGGCTTCACTTACTCAATAAGAACCTAAATTGTGTTTTGTATGTTTGGTAGACGCTCTCTTGAGGGTAGTCTAGTGTTTGATCCTGAGCCTGAGAGAATTCTTAGGAGAGCTCACCTAGGAGAGAAAAAAGAAGGAATGGCTAATCAAGGAGCAAATCAACAAAGGACCCTAAGGGACTTTTATTCCAACTAACCAACCCGCACAAGCACTAAGACGGCCGACAGGGGATAATCCTTATGAGATCAAGAGTAGTACCATATCCTTATTTCCCTCCTTTTATGGTACTACTAGGGAAGACCCCTATCAGCATTTGGAGGAATTCACCGAGGTCTATTCCACGGTGAAGCTCCAGGGCTTTACTGATGAAGCCCTGATGAGGACTCTATTTCCTTTCTCCCTAAAGGATAAGCCAAGCACTGGTATCATACCCTCGATGCAAGGGTAAATGATTGGGCCACCCTTAAGGGAGAATTTTTGAAAAAGTATTTTCCTATGAGTAAAACCAACCATTACAGAAGAGAGATTATGGGTTTTACTCAACAGGAAGGAGAGCAATTTCATGAGACTTGGGAGCACTTTAATGACCTTCTTAGGCTATGCCCCCACCATCAAGTGCCAAGATGGCAGTTGGTCGAAAGGTTCTATAATGGATTATCTGAAAGGCATAGGCAAACCATCGATGCATCCTGTGCAGGAACCTTCATGACCAGAACTAAGGATGAAGCCTGGGCATTATTTGAAACATTAAGCGACAACTCCATACATCTGTCCTCTGCCTATCAAGAAAGAAAACCATCAATCTTGCAGAGGAAGATAGAGGCCCATGAAGTCGGGGCTTCTCAGGATTTGGCTTATCAAAATCAACTATTGAATAAAAACTTTGATAGGCTTTTAGCAAACCCCGGCATGAACCCGCAAGCAGCCTCTATTTTTCAGGCTTCAAAAGAATGCTCCATTTGCCAAAGCACAACGCACGCCACTACGGAGTGCCATCAGGCAAATCAATTCCCTGAGTTGATTCAGGCCGACTTGAACGTAGCCCAGGGTTTCCACCCCCTCGCAATAACCCTTATTCCAATACCTATAATCTAGGGTGGAGGGACCATCCAAACTTCTCTTGAAAGCAAGGTAATGCTTCTAACTCAAGGAATACAAGACCCTTACCTCCCCAGCCCATATACCAACCCTCTTATGAAAACCCTCCTCAGAATAAGCCCTCTGAGATGGATGAACTGAAGGCCATGATGAAAGCAATGCAAGAGCATCAGAATATGGTCATCCAATCTCAGAATAAGATGATTACTGATATGCAATCCCAAATTGGTCATCTTACTGAGGCAGTTAGGCAACGTGATCTAGGGAAGCTGTCTAGCTCTTCTGAGGAGAACCCTAAGGGCAAGGGGGTTGTATTCAGGGAGCACGCCCAAGCAGTGACCGTGTTGAGGAGTGGAAAAAAGATTGACAAGCCTGATAACACTCCTACGGTTACATCTCAGAATTCCCCTTCCACACCTGACCCAACTTCCATCTCCATCGAGGAAGAGCCACATTGCTCTCCCTCACACAAAATCACCCACAATGAGGATGTCGTCCTTCCACCACCCCTTTCCCGCCATGACGACCCCTCTACCCAGAAGCCGAGGGTGCCCTATCCAAAGCGCCTATCTGCTCCTGGGGAATCTTCTGTTGTCTCGTCTGGAGACAAGGATAGGACGGAAGAGATTATGGATACTTTTAGGCAAGTCCAGATTAACTTGCCTCTATTGGAAGTAATTAAACAGATTCCATCATATGCCAAGTTTCTGAAGGACCTGTGCACCCAGAAGCGCCGATCTAGGAAACAAGTCCAAACCAAGGTCATCCTGCCTGACCATGTTAGCTCGATTCTCCAACATGGAACACCCCCCAAAATGAAAGACCCAGGGGCCCTATATATTTCAGTGGTTATAGGTAACCAACACATTGACGAGGCTCTACTCAATCTGGGTGCAGGGGTGAACATTCAACCAAGCTCTGTCTACGACCTTTTGGGAGGAGGCAAGCTAAAGCCTAGTCCAGTAATCCTCCAAGTCGTAGACAGATCACTTAAGACACCGCGGGGATTGTTGGAAGATGTCCTTGTGAGAGTGGAGGATTTCTTCATCCCCGTTGACTTTCTGGTGCTTGATACTGACCCATCTAATAAGCCCACAAAGCCATCCATTATTCTGGGATGCCCCTTCTTGGCTACAGCCAATGCCTCTATAAATTGTAGATCTGGGGCACTTAAAATGGGCTTTGGGAACAAGAAGATCCAGTTGAATGTTTTTGATACTTACAAGCAACTCGAATTTGAAGATTGTTCTCAGATTGAGGTCGTTAATGAAATAATTGAAGAGACTACTCCAGCACTCTTATGTAGAGATCCCCTTCAGAAGGTTATATCTAAGGACCATCCCTCGATTATTAAAGAAACTGAAAGGGAAATGCCCAAATTAGAAGAGTTGCTGGGGATACACACTGAGTCTCTATCCCCACCCTGGACTATGAAGGTAGAAACGCTACCTGAGGCGGGGACATCTCAACTAAAACCCTCAATCCAAAAGGCTCCTGAATTGGAGTTGAAACCCCTCCTGAGCACATTGAAATATGCTTTCCTTGGCCCTAATAACAGGCTCCCCGTTATTATCTCGTCTGCATTATCTAAATTGTAGGAGGGAGCTCTGCTTGAGTGTTTACAAAGGCACAAGGAAGCAATTGCCTGGACAATTGCTTATATTAAGGGTGTTGATCCCTCTCTTTACATGCATCATATATACACGGATGAGTCCGTGAAGCCTTTCCGAGATATGCAGAGAAGGCTCAATCCAAATATGCAGGAGGTTGTTAAAAAGGAGATTCTAAAATGGCTGGATGGAGGGATTATCTATCCCATTTCAGATAGAAAATGGGTCAGTCCTATTCACGTAGTTCCCAAAAAGGTAGGAATCACTGTGGAAGAGAATGACCAAGGAGAACTGGTGACCACTAGACCCTTAATTGGTTGGAGGGTCTTCATTGATTACCGCTGTTTAAACACGGCTACCCAGAAAGACCATTTCCCCTTACCGTTTATCGATCAAATTCTGGAATGATTGGCAGGGAACAAGTACTTTTGTTTTCTTGATGGGTACTCTGGGTATAATCAGATAGTCGTTTTTCCTGACGATCAGGAGTGTACCACCTTCAAGAGTCCGTATGGCACATTTATGTTCCGCTGAATGACATTCGGGTTATGTAATGCCCCTGCCACTTTCCAACGTTGTATGATGGCTATCTTTTTTGATATGATCGACGAGTTTGTTGAAATTTTCATGGATGACTTCTCCATTTATGGCTCGTAGTTTGACCTATGCCTTTCGCACCTTGATAAAGTCTTAACCCATTGCGAAGAGGCAAAGCTGGTGCTTAGCTGGGAGAAAAGCCACTTTATGGTCGAGCAGGGCATTGTGTTAGGGCATATAGTTTTTGAGAGAGGATTAGAGGTGGACACCGCAAAATCGATTCCATCTCTAAGCTTCCATTTCCTGCCAATGTTTGCCAGGTTAGATCTTTCCTTGGCCATGCTGGATTTTATAGGCGCTTCATTAGAGATTTCAGTAAAATCTCTAAGCCACTTTGCGACCTGTTAGCGAAGGATGTTTCCTTCAATTTTGATGATAGATGTGGTGAGGCTTTCCAAGTTTTGAAGAAAGCCCTCATTACTGCGTCGATTCTCCAAGCACCAGATTGGACCCTCCCAATTGAGCTTATATGCGATGCTTCTGATTTTGTAGTGGGAGCAGTCTTAGGTCAAAGGGTTGATGGCAAACCTCATGTGCTGCATTATGCCAGCAAGACCCTTATGGATCCTCAACAAAACTACACGATCACTGAAAAGGAACTACTTGCTGTAGTATTTTCTTTGGAAAAGTTTCGATCTTATCTTTTGGGATCAAAGGTTGTGGTGTTCACTGATCATTTTGCCCTAAAGCATCTTCTTGCTAAAAAGGACACCAAACCTCACCTAATTAGTTGGATTCTAGTACTCCAAGAATTTGACCTGGAAATTAAAGACAAGAAAGGAGTTGAGAATGTGGTAGCAGACCATTTGTCTAGGATCCCTATTGAGGCATCAAACCCTACTAGCAGTATTCAAGAGACTTTCCCTGATGAGTCTTTGATGGTCGTGGAATATAAAACTCCTTGGTTCGCTGACATAGTGAACTAACTAGTCATGGGCATTACCCCCAGTACTTGGGACAAGCAGAAACGAGACAGGTTTCTCGCCAACGCTAAATTTTATCACTGGGAGGAACCCGAGCTTTTTAGAGTAGGCCCTGACCAGCTTTTTCGCCGTTGCGTCCCTGATGAAGAACAAAAAAGTGTTCTAAGTTTCTGCCATGACCTCCATTGTGGGGGACATTTTAGTGGGAAGAAGACTGCCCATAAGGTTCTTCAGTCTGGCTTTTGGTGGCCCACATTATTCTGAGATACACATACATATGTGGGTGCATGTCTACGTTGCCAGCAGACAGGAACCATTGGAAAAAGGGATGAAATGCCTCAACAACCTATTCTCCCTGTTGAAATCTTTGATATTTAGGGCATTGACTTCATGGGTCCCTTTCCTGTGTCCTTCAGATATGAATACATCCTTGTGGCTATAGACTATGTATCAAAATGGATAGAAGCCATACCCACATGAACCAATGACCATTCCATGGTCTTGGGCTTTGTTAAGGCTAATACCATTTCTCGGTATGGGTGCCCAAGGACGATCATAAGTGATGGAGGACCTCACTTTAAGAGTGTACACTTCACAAGACTACTCCAAAATTTGGGAGTCAACCACATGATAGTCACACCTTATCATCCCCACATTAAGAGAATTTTAGAAAAAACTGTCAGACCTAATCAGAAGGATTGGTCTAAAAACTAAATGATGCTCTTTAGGCCTACAGAACTGCGTATAAGACTCCCTTGGGCATGTCTCCTTTCCATCTTGTCTACGAAAAAGCGTGCCACCTTCCCGTTAAAATCCAACATAAAGCTTATTGGGCTATTAAAAACGTTAACTTAAATCTGGATAAAGCGGGAAAGGCACGTATGTTAGAATTAAGTGAGCTTAAGGAGATTCGTATGAAGCTTATGAAACTTCTCAAGCTTACAAGCAACGTACAAAAGTCTTCCATGACAAGCACATCATTAGAAAGACTTTTGAGCTCAACTAATGGGTCTGGCTTTTCAATTCTAGACTTAAATTATTTCCTGGAAAGCTCAAGTCCCGCTGGGATGGGCCATACGTTGTTATCAATACTTTCCCTCATGGAGCTGTAGAGATTCAAAACCCTATTTCAGGTGCGAGCTTTAAGGTAAATGGCCAGGGACTTAAACCGTATATTACTCTTTCAGATGGCCAGGTTTTGGACGCACTTTGGCTTGAGGAGCCTTAGCTCCTCCCACTCTCCTCCCACTCTCCTCCTCAAGTGATATTCTTCTATGTCTGCATTTTTTTCCAATGAGGACATTGTCAGTCTTAGGCATGGGGGGGTATAACCTGAGAATGTTTATAACATTTATAAATATTTGCATTCATATATATCTATATCTATAAAAAAAAATTCTCTTTTCTTGAGCTGAATGGGTTACTCCCTAGCAGAATACCTTTGTCATTGGAGGTTTTTCTTCTTAAAATTATTTCTTAAGTTTAGAATCTAGTACATTTATTTCACGTGCACGTAGACTTGGTAATAGATCGTTGAAGAAAATCAATAAGCATTTGTAGTCTACTAAACCCTTGGACAGTTCATAGGGAGTCAAGCATACTATCTTCTAGTAGATCCACCTCATATTTGTGAGAAAAAAGTAGAGAGATTACTAGTGCAATAAGTCTAGTGCAAGAACTCTTAAGTTTTGGACAATTAGATGATGATACTTCAGAGTTAGGCGTAGTTTTCGCTCTCTATTCCTGTGTGCGTACTTTGTGTGAATTCCTGAGAGTCACCAAATAAGGCAGATACACAGAGATTGAGTCTTAATAAAGCTATGACTATGGTGGATGGTTACGACCGTCCTTCATAGAGTCCTCGGCTGAAGGAGGGTAATAGTGTTAAAGGTCAGAAATACACCTGTCCTATCCATTCCTTCCCAGTGCCAGGAATAGGCACTTCCACTAAATAAGCTACACAATATCCTCTTGACCATCATCATCCCTAATAATGCCTCATAAATAAAAGTCCAAGTTTATAAAGAAAAAAAGAGAGAAAAGAAAAGAAGAAGAAAAAGAAGAAACAGTTATATTACAAAAAAAAAAGAAAAGTCCAAGTTTATAATGTAACACTGTTTCTGAGGCAACAGAACACCTATCGCATTCCACCAAATATGACCCATACCTACCTTTCAGTATTTCTGATCGCCCGAATATTGGTTGAGGACTCTAACTTAGTTGTAGAGTTATCAGGGCTTTAATTGAAGTGTGGAAGATATGTGAGGCCACCAAACAGTGAGTACAATTATCTAGCAAGATTTTGTGATCTCAGAACAAAAGGAAAGAAAAGAGTGAGCGCCCAGGAACATCAAGAGAGCACAGTTGTTTAGCCTTTCTCTGAGTTAACTTGTCTAATAGTCTAGAAATTTAGAGTCTATAGTACTAGACTACATGTAGCACCAGATGAGTGTGTGTCACCAAATACAAATCCATTCTACTCGATATCTCCTACCTAAGCCAAAAGCCAGGGTTAAATTACAGATTATCTTCTACTTTATCCCTAAGGAAAGTAGTTGCCTATCCCGACAGAAATATTTACCAAGGGTAAAGTACGAACTCACAATCCGAATCGACTTTTCACATGGATTTGTTACCTAGGCTATCATCACTTCACATTTGTCTGGATCTCTAAAGTTTTGAAATAAGAAAAGAAGAAATCTTCTGATTACTTCTATTATTTTTCATTTTTTCTAGGGACTAGCAAATCTTAGGCATGGGGGTATTTGATGAGTCCATTTTAATGGACTATTGTTACGCCTAAGTTAACTTTAATCTTACCTTTTAGGTTTGTTAATAACTACATTAAGTTATAGAATGTTTATATGCATCATTATTTAAGTTTACATCTATTTTATAGCATTCTATAACTTAATATGTAATGATTTTATGTTTTTATGTTGCGGGAATAACATTGGGAAAGAACAAGTAGGGGAGGGTAAATTCCCCTTTCAAACAATCGGCTCCATCTCTTCCTCATCCTCCGACCACCCTCAACACATCCCTCAACAAATGCAAACTGTCGCCAGCTAAAATTAGGAAAAGGATTTTGAAAATCCCTTGGGAGGCTAATGGCGGTATGACTAGGTTTTGTTATTTTGTTATAGAAATGGCGTTGTAGTATAGATAGTCATTGCCACTATTACAATTTTTACTCGGAAATAAAAGATCTCCCAAGGTCGAACTCAAGGAGCAAATTGTATTCTAGAGATACAAAGCTTCTATTACAAAAATGAAAAGAGAGAGAGAGAGAGAGAGAGATTTATTTTGTTGGCTTTTTCTTCTTCTCTCTTCTTTCTCGTCGTTGTCTTCTTCTCTTCTCTTCTTTTGGGTTCTTCAGTCTTCTTCCTTCTATTCTTCTTATTCCTCTTCTGTTCTTCTTCTTTCTTTCTTCTTCAGAGCTTCTTCTTCTCTTTCTCTTTTTCTTCTCTGCGGCAGCGGTGATCCTCCTCTTCTTTTTTCTTTCTTTCTTTTCTTTCCTTGCTTGAGGTTATGCCTTCTTTCTTTCGTTTCTTCTTCCAAGCTTCTTATTTTCTTCCTGCAGGCCGTCGTCTGATTTTTCAATCAGACGACTTAAGTAGCTTTTGCTACAATGCGTCTTCTTTCCTTCTTCTCTCTGTGGTTCTCTTCTTCTTCTCCTGTGCCTGCACACTCGCAGTTTGGTCAGAGGGCAAAAACCTACCCTACCCTCCCCTGCGTCTCTCTCTCTCAGAATTCACTTGTAGGATAGCTCTCCCAGAGCTGCCGGGTAGTCGAGTACAGGTCACACCCGGGTCCAGGCCCATCGGTGTGTGGTGCTGGGCAAGGAGTGCAGGTCAGGTAAACGGGTTGGGCCAGGTCCGCGTGGGGTGGTCGCAGACGAGGCCGAGTTGAGTGGGTGAGAGGGACCTCACCCCGTGGTCAGGAGGCAAAGAGGCTAAGGCACTTTTTGCCTTTATGCGGGTGCGCGGCTTCGAAATCCCACGATGTGGGACTAACTTCTGCTGCCTTCGCGCGCGCCCACAGGACGACTCCACCTCGCCTCTGATCAGCTGCAGTCGATGTCTGGGCCAACTGAAGAGGCAGAAGCCTTCGCGGACTTCGCCCCAACCTGCAGCACCTGGGAATCTAGGGCTGCAGGGCCTGGAGCTCACCTCGAAGCTGCTTCAGTCGTCGCTAATGGCGGCTGGAGCAACAAACCTGTTAGACAGGAATACGGCCCTTCGGCCTAATCAAACACGTGGGGGACCTTCGTCGTGGCAAGGCGAAGGTGGTGCGGGGTGTGGCAGGTCGTGGGTCGGCGTCTAGTGGCGGGGCTAGGTAGGACTGTAGCCGCGAGAATGGGTTTGTTCGGTGGAGTATGGTGGAGGTGAGGAGTGGCAGTGAAGGGGCGGAAACGGTTCAGTGGGACGAGGTGGAGGTTTTGGGTTGGTCGGCGAGTCGTATGGAGTGGTGGAAGGATGGGAGCGACTCGCCGGAGGTGGGCCGGAGGCGTGGAAGATGATGGTGGTCGGGTCGGTCGAGGGTTTGATTGAGAAAATTAAAATAGGGAAAAGAAAGAGGGGAGGAAGAGAAGTAACTGTTACCTACTTGCAGGGACAAAGGGGGAGGAGCAGGGCGACAGTCGTATCGACTGTCGCCGGAGAAGAAGGTGCCCAGAGAGAGAGGGTGGCAGCGAGGAGAGAGCAGGAGAGCGCGCGCTGGGTACGGCGCGACGCGAGAAGAGCAAGTGAAGGCAGCTCTGCTGCTGATAGTGCGGCAGAGCGACGAGGAGGAGGAGGAAGAACTGCCAGAGCAGGGGGGCTTCTGTCGGAGTGGGAAGAGAGGAAAGGGGGGGTTTCTCCGTCAGATCCGAGCTGGAGAGTGTGGCAGAGCGACGAGGGCTTTTATAGAGGCGAAATCAGAGAGGAGGGCGGAGGGAGACGACGTGCCTCCCTCGTCGGAGAACGCCGGAGATGGAGACCCATACCTTCCGTGCATTCGCAAGGGCGGTATGGGCGGTTGCAACGACCAGGGAGGTGTCCCTGCGACGGCAGACATTGCAGGGCACCCCCGGTTGTCTTAGTAGAGGGTCTCCCTCACCCTGAGCGGCGCCATGCTCCGCGCAAAGTCGCCGGAGCATGGCGCTGCTCAGGGTTTTGCAGGGAGGACCCAAATGCAAAGAATGAAGAAGAGTTAGGGGCCAAAATGCGAGGGTTTCAAAAGTTGAGGGCCAAAAAGTAATAGATGAGGACCAAAATGTAAAGTTGGTCAAGAAGGTCTCTCCTTAGCCTCAAGTTTTTATACATGACTAATTAGGACCTAAGGATTCTGATGGTGAATTTTATTTCTAGATCAAACCTTGTTTGACAGGTCAATTTACGTAAAAACCCAAATTAAGTTATTAATTGGGCATGGTTCTCAATGTAGGTCAAAATGGGTTCCTAAGGCCAAATTGGAAGTTCTAAACCCTAGAGATTATTTTTATATGAATTTTAGAGGGTTTAGTTGATTTTTTCTTTGCCTCGAACCTCGTGAATTGAAGTGGATTTGTTTTTAGGGTTACAGGATGTCATTTAATTCCTTGTAGTTGCTGTAGCCCTTATTGGATCATCTCATCCCACTTTTCTTCCTATTAGGTTATTTTGACCTATGTTTGGACCCTGAGTTATCCTGCTTTCATATTGAATTGGTGAAATTGCATTTTTACCCCTTAGTTTCTGTTTTCTTTACAAACTCGGAATTTCTCTACGCTAAGCCTTTCTAGAGTTATGTAGGAGCTTTTTCTTGCAAATCTGGGTTAGATGGTGCTAGTTTAGGGTTTATGACAAGGTTCTCATCAGAGGCGGAAGAGAAGAAATATAGAGGAGAGGTAGAGGGGATTGGAGAGGAGGAAGGAACCATGCAACTGTGCTTGCATTGTGCACCGCGCGCCCTCCACCACAAACACCCTACCAGCCTACACTCCGCCTGCCCTCACCGCGCACCCACGCCCTCTGCAGGTGCAGGCACAGCCAAAACCCTCCAACGCCCTACTGCCCACCGCACCACCGCCCTCCTCTGCAGGCGCGCACCCGCTCCAGCACCATCACCGCCTGCAGGCGCACACCGCCAGCGCTTGCACCTCCAACCAGGTGCCCGCAGGCACCGCGCCTTCTCTACTGCAAGCGCCCACCACAGCGTGCCCACGCTCTCTCCAGCAGTGCAGCAGGCACCGCGGCCTGCATCCATCGTCTTCGCACGCCCGCAGGCACCACACCTTCTCCACTGCAAGCGCCCACTGCAGCGCGTCCACGCTTTCTCCAGCAGCATAGCAGGTGCCGCGCCCTGCATCCATCGTCTTCGCGCGCCTGCAGGCACCGCACCTTCTCCACTGCAAGCGCCCACGACAGCGCCTCACCGCACCCTCTGTAGGCGCAGACCTTCCTGCACCCGCGCTCTCTCCAGCAGTGCACCCTCGACGTCAACGCCTCTTTGACGCCACTGCAGGCACATGTGACCACCCGCGCGCACCTACGCCATCGCCACACCAGCCCGCAGGCGCTCACCGCTCCTCTGCAGGCGTGCACCCGCAGGCGCTCACCGCTCCTCTACAGGCACGCACCCATCGCCCTGCACCCGCGCTCCCTCCAGTGCACAGCAGGCACCGCGCCTTTGCCAAGTGCCCTTACACGCCAACCCTCACCAAGAACCAACCACGCCTGCACCGCACTACCTGTAATCCCACAGCCCCTTCCAGTGCCAGTAGTAGTGCCTACAGCGGGCTGCAGCAAGCTCTGCCACCGGCCAACCTCCTCCTCTGGCCACCTCTGCCCACGTCGAGAACATCGACGTGAAGCCACCACTCTGACAAACCTTCCCCAAGAACCTCGCAGCCAGCCGAGCCTCTTCACGTGTGCAAGGAGAGAGGAATTTTCCACTATTTTGGGTGAAATTAAAAATTACGATTTGTGCCATTGCCAAACACTATTGCATTATTTAGTGGATTAATATATTTGGGTGAAATTGCATGCATGCCCTTACATGTTATAGTATTTATTTCATGCACTTAACTTTTAGATGATAAATGCATAAGACCTAATCCGTACACTTACATAACCTAAAAGAGAAAGCCCAATCTTTTGAAATACAACTATTTTACATACCATTACAAGTTATTTCATGAAAGGAAAATTATAACCATATCCCTGCATTTCCAAATAATTACATGTTCCTTCTTTTCGCCTTGTTTCGCATTAGATTTGAACATGGATTACGCACGTGATTGAATAAGTATAAAAGAGAAAAATATATAATATATATTTTGTGAACTTATTGGTCTATTCCTCCCTATGGATACGGCATCCTTTATTGTGGTTTAAATTCATATCTATGTTAATTTTTTATTGAGAAATTTCCACCACATTAATTACATTGACATATCCTCTATTGATATCATAAGAAAGAGAAAATCTCTTTATCACTATCCCATGGTCATTCCTATTCCATTTCATAAACCACACCAAATAGATTCCATTGATAGTACGGTGATTGAGCAATTTACAAAGATGCCTAATTTCATAGCACACATCACCCTCTCTCTAACCATTGCACTAGTCATCACTAAACATCATAGAACTAACAAACACATACTTACATTACCGAGCCACTCACTTTTAGGCACCTACATGCTATTTATCACACTCACTTAGTCTAGCCTAATGACCTACTACTTAGTGGTAGTCACTCCCATTATCACCATTTCGACCACCTTTATTCCATCACCATTTCCCATCCCACACCTTCATGCCAACATGCATCAAAGGCACCGTCACATCACACTTGTCATTACCACCATTTCCCTTTTTTGATGAGTGAAGCACTTGTAAATACTTTTAAGTATTTTGTATAAGTGGCTCCAAGCTACATGAGTTGTGGTAGTTAACATTTTGTTACCTTCGAGTGATGTGTCTCTCGAGTTGTAAATACTTCTAATGAAAGTTAATGTTCCAAGTTGCTTAAGTTTTGCTTGAGTGCCAATCTCTCTTTTTAGCAAAATTGAAAAAAAATGTCCGCTTTCTTTTGATTACAAAAGCCAAAACAAAAATGAAAAAAATAAGATCTCTCTTAGTTAGTTGTGAATAGTCCCGTTGTATTCTCTCATTATTAATCAAGATGAAAAAAAATATATAAAGGAAAAGACAAAAACCATCATAGTTAGCGTTTCCCTCTTTTTGCAATCAAACAAAAGTACAAAAAAAATCTGAGTAGTTTTGTAATTAACACTTCTTACTTGCTTTCACAACCAAACAATCAAAAAAGACCAAAAAAATGACAATTTAAAATACCAAAAAGAGAATAAGTGAACTCATAATTGGCCCCAATTCCCCTCCCCCCCCCCCCCCCCGTGGACCGACCAGGACTCATCTCGAGTTCCATAATAATATTTCTAAATGACCTAGAGAGTTGGTGAGAGAATTAAGCTACAATGACCAGTTAATTGAATCAATTTCCCACCTAGGTTAACTAGCCATCGTCATCAACCACGACATTCTACACTCTGACTTTGTCCTTATTTCCAGGTCGAATTCTTGTTGTAGCAATATTCAGTGGATCAACCTGGGTTTCGTGTCTTTCTTGGTTAACAAATGCTGGAGGGTTGCGTGGTCCGCGTAAATGATGATGCATGATCCCATAAGATAAGAACGAAATTTCTCCAACCCAAAAATGACTACCGGTAGCTATTTTTCAATTGTTGTGTAGTTATGTTGGGCCTCGTCTAGCATCTTACTATCATAGTATATCACATAGGGTTTCTTGTCCCGACGTTGCCTACTAATAGCACCGATGACCTAATCAAACAAGTTGCACATTATCTCAAAATCTAATGACCAGCTAGGAGGTTGTATAATTGGAGTAGTGGTAACAGCATCACGCAATGTGGTGTACACCTGCAAACAATGTAGGGTCATGTTGAATGGCACATCCTTCGACCGGAGGTTGGTCGATGGGCATGAAATTTTGGAGAAATCCTTAATGAACCTCCTGTAAAAGCAAACATGGCCCAGAAAAGAACGAATTTGTTTGACCGAACCAAGGGTTGGTAATTTGAATATCAGCTCAATTTTGGCTCAGTCAATCTCAATTCCTCTTGAGGAGACAACATGACCTAGTACTATTCCCTCTCTACCATGAAATGACTTTTTGCCCATGATAGTACTAAGTTCACATCAATACACCTTCTTAGAATTTTTGCCAAGTTTGATAAGCACAAGTCAAAATCTTCTTCAAAAATGAAAAAGTTATCCATGAAAACCTCCAGAAAGCCACCTACCATCTCTGAGACTATCGCCATAATGCTCCTTTAGAAAGTGGCTAGTGCATTGCATAGGCCAAAGGGCATTCAGTGAAATATGAATGTTCCATTTAGGCAGGTGAATGTAATCTTTTCTTGATCATCGGGGCTTATCGTGACCTGGTTCTAACCATAGAATCCATCCATGAAATAAAAGTATTTCTTCCCTACTAACCACTCAAGAATTTGGTCAATGAAGGGGAGTGGAAAATGGTCTTTCTTGATCGTAGCATTCAACTTTCTATAATTAATGCACACCCGCCATGATGTGGTAGTGCGGGTGGGAATGGAATCTCCATGCTCATTGATTGTGATGATGAGTCCAAATTTCTTAGGGACAATCTGGATCGGACTCACCCATTGGCTATCAAAGATAGGGTAAATGATACCCGCATCTAGCCATTTGATAATCTCTTTCTCGACACCTTCCCACATGTTTGGGTTTAATCTTCATTGGGCTTCGTGAGAAGGTTTGGCCCCATCTTTAGTGTATATATGATACATATAATAACTAGGCCAAATTCCTCTAAGGTTAAAAATACTCCACCCAATTACATCCCTAGGGTCTTTCAACACATTAATCAGTTTCAACTCTTATTCTTGGGTGAGTTGTGAGTTCACAATCACAGGATATGTGTCATTTTCCCCTAGGAAGACATATTTCAATGATTTTGGTAAGGTCTTTAGCTCTTATGTCAGTGGAGTTGGCTCAGAAACTACCGTTGGATGTTGATCCAGCAGGGAAGGGGAATAAGAAGGGTGCAGGTAATCGTCAGAAAAATCACAAGAAGAATTAGGGTTTTGAAAACTTGTCATCGTAGTTGCAAAAATCTAAGATCAAATAAATTTTAACCAAGACTTGAAGAGTTCCTAGGTCAAACATAAGGTGGCGAACGTTTGCTTAAAAATTGTGCTTGGTTATTTCTTTTTGGTATTTTTCTATATATCTATTTTTTTTGTAATTTTTATGTAAGCACAATAACAGATTGAAAACTAATCTACTCAACAAATAATTAAAGAGAGAGAAAGAGAGAAAACTAATATACTAAAAATTACCAGAGTTTATTACAACTATAAATGAAGATAATACAATAAGTAGAATAAAAGAGAGAGGAGGTAAGAAGAATCTCCCAAAATAGCTATTTAGCAAGACGACGGCACTTGGTGGCGGCTAGACGACGAGGATGCGAAGTAGGACAATGGGGATGGGATACAGGAGGAATACGAGTAGAGGGAAGCTTAGGCCAAGCTAGAGGGGATTTGGGATGAGGGGTAGGAGTTCCTAACCTAATGGAATGGGGATGAGGTGATATGGATGATCTACTACCTGAATGGGGGTGAGAGGACAACTCTAGGTAACCCTACAAAGGGGGCGAGATGTGGGATGAAATGTAGGTATAGGGAGAGGTTTCCTACACTAATAGGGCACCTAAAGGCTTGGGAGTATGCTCTTGGGAGCTTGGGGGTCTTCCTAAAGCACTAGAATGGGAATGGGAAGCATAGGTAGAGATGGTCTCAAAAGGGGAGGATGGATGGGTTCTTCTAGGTGAATGGAGGGGTCCTCTCGGCCATATAGCACACCAAGCACCATAAGTGTTGTGCATAGCACGCTCACGCATGTGCATGTGCATCGTGCACGTAACTGTGTGCTACGCTGCACACCACTAGGCGAGGTAAGGATGAAGCTCCCCCATTGGATCTCCCTTGAATGCTCCAGATCATGCGCTCGAATTGCACATATTGTGCGTAGGATCCTACGTTCATCCATCCATATTGCATGCTCGCTTTGATTGCACCATGTGTTACTGCATGCTCGCATCGGTTGCACCATGTGTCGTCTTCTTTGCCGCCTGATCACAAATCAACAGCGTCAATTGCTCTAGGACCGCTAATTGAGACATTGGCTTCGAGAGATAACCGGGTTTTATTGTTATAGCGTTGTAGTATAGCCAGTTATTGCCAACATTTCAAATATAATTTTTTTACTCGGAAAATAAAAGAGTTCCCGAGGTCGAACTCAGGGAGCAAGTTGTATTCTAGAGATATACATGTTTCTTTTACAAAAAGAAAGAGAGAGGGAAAGAATTTGTTGTCTTCTTTTCTTTGTTTTCTTCTTTCAGTTCTTCTTCTTCTTTGTCTGCAGAGGTGATGTCTTTCTTCTGCAATGGTGATGCTCTTCTTCTTCTTCCTGTTGTTCCTGCTCCTCCTTTTTCTTCTGTCTTTCTTCAGATCTTCTTCTTTCTTCTTTGTTTTTCATCTTTCAGTTCTTCCCTTGTTCTTTTGTGTTCTCCTCTGCCTCGCATTCTTCTGTTGTTCTTCAGATCTTCCTCCGTCTTTCTTCTTTTTCCTTCAGGACGTCGTCTGATTTCCAAATCAGACGACTTAAACTGCCTGTTGCTACAGTCAGCTTCCTTCTTCTTCCGCGGTTCTTCTTCTTCACCTGTGCCTGCACACTTCAGAGCTTACGTCAGAGAACAAAACCTACTCTACCCTCTCCCCCCGCGTCTCTCTCTCTCTGAAACCACTCTTGGGAAAGCTCTCCCAGAGCTGCCGGGTAATCGGGTTCGGGTCACGCCCGGGTCCAGGCCCACCGGCGTGCGTGGTGGGCGAGGAGTGCAGGTCAGTCTAAGTCGGGTCGGGTCAGGTCCGCGGGGCGTGAGCGCGGACGAGACCGGGTAACCGGGCGGGTGTAAGGGGACCTCACCCCGTGTGCTGAGGCAGTAAGGCTAGTGCACAAAATCAATTTAAACAGTGGAAAGGGTGTGAGGCTTACCGATGTGGGACTAAACGCAGACCTTTCCTCGCGTGCGCCTGCTGGGAGACCGCGGCCTGGCTTCTGCAGCTGCGGCTTTGATTTGCGTAGGTTGCTGGCTGGCTGCCTTCGCAAGACTCCCCGTAATCCGCAGCAGCTGGAGACCTGGAGTCCTCAAGCCTGGAGCGCGGGAGAAGCTGCTTCAATGTGCGTTAATGGCGGTCGAACCTCAAAACCTGTCGGACACGAATATGGCCTCTCGGCCTGATCAAACCACTGGGGAACCTTCGCCGTGGCACGGCGAAGGTGAGGAGCTGCGCGGCAGGCCGCAAGGTGGTGTCTGGCGGCAGCCCTAGGTTGGACTGCAACCGGAGGAATGGGTTTGTTCGGGGGAGTGTTACGGAGGTGTGGAGTGGCAGTGGAGGGGTGGGGGGTGCTCAGTGTGATGCGGCGGAGGTTCGGTGAGGGTCGGCGAGGTGTGTGAGGCTGTGGAGCGATGGGAACATCTCGCCGGAAGGTGGCTGGAGTTGAAGGGGGTGACGATGGTCAGGGTCGGTCGAGGGCGTAATTGAACAAATTGGAACCGGGGAAAGAAAGAGGAGAAGAAGGGAAATAGTTCTAACTTACTTGCAGGGACGAAGGGGGAGCAGTAGGGCGACAGTCGTATCGACTGTCGCCGGAGAAGAAGATGCTCAGGGAAGGAGGCGGCGGCGAGCAGAGAGCCGGAGAGGCGCCAGCTGGGTGCGGCGTGGCGCGGGAAGAGCAGGGGAGGAAGTCTCTGCTGCTGGTATTGCGGCAGAGCGAAGAGGAGGAGGGGGAGGAACCGCCGGAGCTGGTGAGCGTCTGCCGGAGAGAGAAGAGAGGAAAGTTGGGGATTTTCTCCGTCAGATCCGAGCTGCCCCGGCCTGTGGAGCAACGGGGGGTATTTATAGGGATCAAAACAGGGAGGGAGGCGGAGGGAGACGACGTGTCTCCCTCGCCGGAGGATGGCCGGAGACGAAAACCCATACCGTCCGTGCGTTCGCACGGCCGGTATGGTGGGCTACAGCGACCAGGGGGGTGTCCCTGCGACGGCTGACAACGCAGGGCACCCCTGGTTTACTTGCCAGGCTTTCCCCCTCACCCTACGCGGCGCCATGCTCCGTGCAAGGTCGCCGGAGAATGGTGCTGGCCGGTTTTGCAGGGGGACCTGAATGCAAAGAACGAAGGAGAGTTAGGGGCCAAAATGCGACGGTTCAAAAGTTGAGGGCCAAAAAGTAAATATATGAGGACCAAAGTGTAAAGTCGGTCAAGGAGGTTTCTTCTTAGGCTCAAGTTTTTATACATGATTAATTAGGACCTAAGGAATCTGATGGTGAATTTTATTTTTATATTAAACCTTGTTTGACCGGTCAATTTATGCGAAAACCCAGATTAAGTTATTAATTGGGCATGGTTCTCAATGTAGGTCAACATGGGTTCTGAAGGCCAAATTGAAGGTTCTAAACCCTAGAGATTATTTTTCTATGAATTTTAGAGGGTTTATTCTATTTTTACTTTGCCTCGAACCTCGTGAATTGAAGTGGGTTGTTTTAGGGTTACAGATTATCATTTAGTTCCTTGGAATTGTTGTAGCCCTTGCTAGATCATCTCATCCCACTTTTATTCTTATTAAGTTGCTTTGACCTTTGTTTGGACCCTGAATTACCCTGTATGCAGATTATACTGGTAAAATTGCATTTTTACCCCTTATGACTTGTTTTCTCCTTAAACTCAGAATTCTCTGAGTTAAGCCTTTCCTTGAGTTATGTAGGAGCTTTTATCCTTTGTATTGGGTCAAAATGAGCTAGTTATGGCTCATGATGAGGTTCTCATCAACCGCACACCTCAGTTGCTAAGAACATCTCCTCAATGACGTGGCTTCTTCTCGCCCCTTCATTCCTCATCACACGATAGGATTAAATTGTGCCCTCACTTGCGAATTATGGGTTGATCTCGGGTATTGCATTTATGATGGGTGCACGGGCACCACTGGACTACGCTTTGATTGCAATTCACCTTCGCTTCAAGAAGAGGGTGGGCAACATGGCTTCATTTCAACTGTTGAATAGAGGTCCAACGGTTGAAATCTCATTGTGGCACGCATTTGCATTCTGTGAAAGTAGGTGGAGGCTTGATCTCAACCGTTGGATGAGAATCCAACAATCGAGATAAAGAGAGCATAGGCAAGGGGGAGAGCTACAAGCAACGATGGGAGTCTCAGATGATGCCATGTGGCATCATCACAGCTGTCCATCTTATTTTCCTCGTAGCAGATGCTACAGATGTCCAATTGAGGTGATTTTCATGCTATTAGACTACGATCGTCGCCCCGCATCCATCTGTATGATTGGATTTGTCATTTGAAGCTTGGATGTTCATCACCATGTTCCCTAGCCATCAAAATAAGTGAATTAACGTACACTCTACAACAATTGATCTAAATGAAAGATGATGGATGTTATGCATTATTTACAATGCTAGATGCACTTAAATTGCTATGGAACCCACAAAATAGGGATTTTATCAAGAAATAATAAATACTTATCAATAGGCACATCTAACCATTTAATGCTTGCAAATATGCATTCACATCCATTAGACTAGCTCCTACTATGATGTCTGACATTCTTGTAGTGGTGAGAAGGTATTGTTCAGGTACTTGAGTCACCAACATTGCAACCCCACCATTCTACACTTGTAGAGGCGAGTAAAAGAAGGAATTTCATTAGTGATATCCATGTCTTGTGGTGCCTGGGGAAGGGTCTCAGGGTCGGCAGAAATGGAGCACCCCAAACTTTCAGAGTCCATGGTAGCAATACGGGGTGTGTCAAGGTCAAAGTCAAGATCAATCGCAATCCCCTAATGTGAGACCAGGCCAAAGAACCCAACTGAGGATGAGTGGCCAATTAGATCATTACAAAGAATTCCAATGTTTGCACACCTGAGAGTCATCCACCATAATCCTATCACAGTTAAAGTTCTTGGATGCCCTAAAAATGTTGATTCTAAGCTCTTGGTCTCCCAAGACAATTTCCATACAACCTAATGCACAATTGATGTTTGCCTTGGCAGTTGCGAAAAACAAGTGACCAAGAATAATTGGTGCATCTCTCAAGTCTGATGGGACATCCATATCAAGAATGAAGAAGTTCATTGGGAAACAAAACCCATGGACTTTTACTATGACATTTTCAACCACACCTCGAAGCACTTTCACAGATCGACTGACTAATTGGATCATGACCAAGGTGGGTTTTAACTCCCCAAATCTAAATCTGTCATAAACGGTTGTAGGAGTTAAGTTGATGGAAGATCCCAAATCCAATAAGGCTCTGTCAAATGGAGCATCTTGGAACTGGCAAGATATCAATGGTGCTCTAAGGTCATTTCATTTTGGTGGCAAGTCACTCAAAATAATAGCGCTCTCTTGCTTAGATAGGACCACTTTTTTAGCCTTCTTAGTATGTCGCCTAAGTGTATAGTAGTCCTTTAAAAATTGGGCAACAGTCAAAATGTGGTCAATCATATCAAGGAGGGGAACCTGGATATGAACATCCTTAAACATGGTCCCCAGCTCCTCTTAGTTCTTTGCACCCTTATTCTTTTTCTTGATTTCTCTTGATAATGCCTCAAGGAAGGGTATGGGGACTTGTGCGGTCAACTTAATTACCAGTTTCCTTCCTTTCTTTTCCTTAGGTTGTTCTTTATCAAATTCAAAAGATGAGGATTCTGCCTGAGGAGAGGGTTGATGTTTGGATGAACCAAGATCCTATCTTTGGGGAGGATCCTTGGTAGTAGTTCCACTCCTCAATGTGCCCACGCTTGCATTAGCATGCGGCTCATAAGGTGGGGGGGCAAGGGGGAGAAAAAGGGGATGGTGTCGATAGCAGTAGGCCTTATTGTATAGGAATACCAAGCAGAACGATAGGTGCCTGTAATACAACATGAACCTGTCCCTGAGGAATGTTGGGCCTAGGTTGGGCACCCAAGTTTAGAATGTTTCTTGGATTTGGGATAGGCTAGGATCATAGAGTCCCAAGGGATCTGGTTTCCTGACAAAGTTGATTAATTAGTGATTACATGTTTTGGCTCTGAGATGCCAAGGCTTCCATAATTACTTAATATCTATTATCCATCTATATTAAAGCCTTGGTCAGGTTGTCCACAAGGTCAACCTGCTATGGGGGGTTTGGTATCGTCTCCTGGCTTGGTTGGGGGTATGTCAACCTAGTCGACTATTGTTGTTCAGGTTGCTAAAGTGGCTACCTCTAATGTGCAAGTGCCTTAGTCTCATAGAACCTAAGTTATTGTTGTGGTTGTACAGTAAGAGTAGGTCTAGAGTTGTTTCCAACCCAGGAGGAGTTTGGATGCTGGCATCATCCAAGGTTGTATGTTTCAGAATACGAGTTAGTGCATCTATATCCTTGCACTGCATTCACATCTACATAGGCTGAAGATGCTATCGATTCAGTATCATCAAATGAATATGCATCCAAATCCGTCAAGTGTGCATAACCCTACTCAACTAGTACTAACTCCAGGTTGTTCACAAGCTCCTGAAGAGAATGAGCCCAAGAAGAGGAAGAAGAAGAGCGAGGACCAACGATCAAGAAGGTGGGGCTCAAGAAGAAGTAGCTGCAACTCTTAAAGAAGTGGGGCGGTTGATGATAACATCATCATCAGCCATAACTAACTTTAATTAGTCATAATCCATTGCTAAATGCTCCTAAATAACCGCCAGAAGACCATAATTCACTACATATCCATTCAAAGAGATAAACATGAAAATAAGGGTAAAACTACAGTTTTAACAAAATATCTTAATTGCAGAACAATCACGAGGTTTCCCATGGTTTGATTGAAGATCAAATGGTCATAAATGTCTAATAAGTGGGTTCAGGCAGACATAAACGAGTTCTCACATGTTTCGAGAATTAAATGACATCTGAAACCCTAAAAACAAACCTGCTTAATTAACTAAGGTTCTGATCAGGATAAAATTCACTTAAACCTTCTAAAAATCATAGAAAAATATTCTATAAGGTTTGGTATGCTTTCTTTGACCATTGGAACCCATTTTAACATAAAATAGTCTCAGACAGACAGTTGCCCTAATTTGGATTTCTACACAAATTACCTAGTCAAACTTGGTCAAAACTTAAATCCGACTTCACCATCAGATTCCTTGGGTCCAAATTAGGTTTGTACCAAAATTTGGGCCCAATCAAAGAACACCTTGACCTAGTTTACATTTCAGTCTTGTCTGACTCTTTTCTCTCACACACGTACCCCTAACTTTTGAAATCCTTGCAGGGACCCCCCTAACCTCTTCATCTTCTTCACATCTAGGTCTCTACCACCATTAGGAATAGCTGCACCTCACCGGCGAGATTCGAGCGAGATTTTCTCGCTCGTTTCTCAATCAATCAATCCCAGATTTGAACCAAAGATTCCTTAAGGAATTCTCTTTCAATCAAACCCGGCCTTGGATTCTAATTCTTTCCCAATCTCCCATGCAAATGCTTGGGAGATGTGGGTATCCTACATGCACGAAAACTCCGAAGCTTTCAAGCTTCTTTCCATGCTTGAAACTCCTCCTTAGGGCCTATAAAAGCACATCCAATGCATGCCTTACCTCCTTAGCAAGGTTTAGGGCCAAAAACCTCTTCTAAACCCTACCTCTGGCTCCTCTCAGACCAAGCTCCGGCGGCCTTCTTCCCCATCTTCCTAGAGGCAACCAATGGTCAAATTGGCCTGCCCATCCTCTTCCTCGACTTCCTCCGCGCCTCGCCAATCAAAACGAGAGCAGTCTTCCCCTTTCCTCGCTGCCGTCCTTCTCAAGAGAATTCATCTTCCACGGTGCCAGCTTGCCAACGCCAGTGTCAATCCTACCCCCTTCGACAGTTAGAGTAGGTTAGTTAGGTCTCTTTAGGTCTTTAGGTTAGTTTTCCCTATTCAAAACCCAAAAAGACCCCTTGACCTCCACGTTCACCGTCATCTCTTCCATCTTCGGGTACACCTCCGGTGAGGTCATCTGTTCACCTCACACCTCCAAAACCCTCGCCGACATTCCCAAAACTTCTGTCATTCGCCTCCAACCAAAACCCCTTTTCTATTTTGCCCAATCTCCTACTCCAAAGTTCCATCGAACAACCCACCTTCACACTTCACCTCCATCACCGACACACGTCCTCCAGCCACCACACGCTCGCTAACCACCACCACTGAGTTCGCCTCGCCACAACAAATCTTTTGAGCGCTCTAATTAGGGCTTAGTGCCCGTGTTCTTGGTTTCAGGTCCCAGGTCGGAGCTCCTCTACTGCCTCCACCTTCTCCGAACTTGGTAGCCTTGCTCATACGGTGCTCTTCCTCAGCGACTCACCCAGGATATATGGAAGACCTCCAAGAAGCTCTCTAGACTTCCAATCAAAGACATTGGTGCCTGCAACTGCCTCGATTCCAGGCTCGCACCATCTGCTACTGCACGAAGAAACGAAGCAGGTGGGATAGTTCCACCTTGGAAATCACTGAAGTCCGTGTGCGACATAAGAAGAATTTGTGCATTGTACCTCTCACCCAATCACGAGGGGTCGAGTCCCTCAGCCACGCACTCAGCACACGCATGCCTCGCCTGCCATTTACGCAAGTGGGTCTGGCCCAGGTCCAAATCTGGTTACCTGAGTAAGTGGTGTCGGACCCGGTTAGGTTGTTAATATGGTTATTTTATCGTTGAAATGTGTATAGTGGTTAACCAAAATCGGACCTAACCATCTCTTTACAAAATTTTTAATCTGGCCTACTTGATTTATCTTGGTCACTTTTAGGCCCAGGGTCGAACTCAGGGAAGTGGGGTTACAAGTCAAGTTTCTACGCCTTTCCTACAATGAATCGCTTCCATTCGTTTATTGTGTTTTTGGTGTTTTTCTATTTAGAATTTTTTTCTGATAATCTTGGTCCTTGAGGCACACCCTCAAAATTAGGTTCTTGGCTTTGAGCCAAATCAGGGTTCCAAAACGGGTCTTGCTATTCGCAAGACGGAGTACCTGCAAGTCAAAGATTATCTTTTCTCTTTTATATATATATATTTTTTTATCTTTTTATGGGTATGCAAGAGAAATAGAAATAAAGTAAATATAGTATAGATATATATGTATATACTATATATGTATAAAGGGGTGGGGGTGGAGGCGGAGATGGAGTGTAGCACGGTGTCGAGCCGGTCGTCGTCTAGAAAGACAACCGACAGGACGAGGTGCCACGTGGAGTGTAAGGTGGATGGCGGAAGATGTGTGCAACCACGCTTTTTGTACGCGTGTATCGGGGAATATCAACAACTGGTGCAGATATTCCCACAATACTACATATGGTAAGTAATGTGAAAATATATATATGTATATATGTAAATATATCTATATGTATATATATATATGGTTATAAATATATAGATATATATATGTATATATATGTGTGTATATATATATGTATAGATAGATATATGTATAGATATATATATATATATATATATATGTATATATATGTGTATAAGTATGTATATATAACTATATAGATGTAAATATATATATGTGTGTGTGTGTGTGTAGTAATATATGTATGTATGTATGTATGTATGTATGTATGTATATATATATATATAAGTATATAGATTTATATATATATGTATAGATGTATATAGACTAATACATAGTTATATAAGTACTAATATATGTATAGATATATGTATATATATATATATATGTATATAAGTATATATATATATAAATATATATATGTACGTATATATATATATGTATAAGGTAGAGTATAGGTGTGTGTGTGTGTGTGTGAGGAGAGAGAGTGAGAGAGTTCTGTGTGTGTGTGTGTGTGAGAGAGAGAGAGAGAGAAGGAGAGACTGCGCTACTGGAGTGAAGACATGCGAGTTAAGTCGTCTGAGGCCGCCAGGCGTCGTCTGGAGGTCCCACGCGCGCGCAGGTGCGTATGCGCGGGGAAAGAAGAGGCCGTAGCACACAGACAGGAGTGGGCGCGAGGGAGAGAAGAGGCCGCAGCGCACCACGCTGCGCGAAGGGCTAGAGTGGGCGCACGCAGAGGAACGAAGGCGAAGGGAGCGGGCGCTGGCAGAGGACCGCACGCAGACGCACGAGCGGGTGTTGGAGCGGACTCGTGGCTAGACACGCACGCGGGCGACGGCCAGTTGCGGTACGTTGGGTGACCGGATAAGTGAGAAGCTTACCGGTCACCCCACTGTAGCCACAGTGTTCCGCAGACTGGAGTGAACAATGGCTACAGTGTAAGGTCGAGCCACGCGACCGAGAGCGGGTGATGCTGTGAGTGCGAACGACTCGGTGCGCGCGGAAGAGTGGCTCCGACTGGTGGCTTGCGGGTGGGATGTCGCAACAGAGCGTGTGGATAGGCGCTGCTGGCGTGCATGGTGGAGGGCGAGGGTGACCTACTTCTTGCGCGGAGGCTTGCGGGTGCTGCTGGCGTGCGGTGAAGCATGGCCAGCTGCTGCAATGGTGCGCGGTGGTCGGTTGCGGAAGAGAGAGCGTGACAGGGTGCTTGCGTAAAGAAGCTGGAGGCAGGGGCGCCTGCAAGCACACGCGGAAGGCCTGCATGCGCTGCTGCCGCCTTGCTACTGCTGCTGTGGGGCTCGGCTAGCTGCTGCAGGGTGTGCGGTGACCGGTTGAGCTTCACAGCTGAAGCTCTACTCCAATGGCTGAAGGTGCTTCAAACGGTGAAACAAGAAAAGAGCCACCACGCCCATCAGCTCTTTGATGAGCTGGGTGGTGGTGGACTCACGGTGGTGGTTGTGCACCACTATGAGGTGCTCCTATCCGCCAGGTGTCTCCTCTGAAGAGGAGGTCCTACATATGGAGGGAGAGGGAGGAGATGGTGGCCTGGAACGAGAAGTGGAGCTGCTGTGTTTTTTTGGCTGGGGACCAGGCTGTTTGCAAAGAAGGAGTCGTGGTCTTTTTAAAGAAGAGGAAGCCATGCACGGCCATGCCCTGGCTGTGCATGGCTCATGCATGGCTTGGCAGGGAGTGGAGAGTAGGGAATGGTGTTGCAGAGCATGGCGCGAGGAGGAAGATGTTGCCATGCATTGCAGCCACGGGAAGAAAGTCAAAAAAATCAAAAAGAAGTAAAAAATGGAGATGGAAATTTTGCGAAGCAGCACTTGAGGAAAACGTGAATTGCGAGGCCATTTTATTCACTCTCCTCCCCTCTCAATTAAATGCATGCATGCATGCATGTATTTTTACAATGCGACTATGTCTACTTAATATGCACTGATAATGCTAGGAAATAGCACAAGATGACACAATTGTAGGTGTATTTTTGCGGTGCAATCAGTAAGTCAAGTTTGTGAAGAGAAAAAGTGAGAGGGGGTAGGGGTTTCTGCTCTCTTATAGGTGGCACTTGTGCGACACTTCGTCGCTGAAGGCCTTAGCTTCCCTCATGTGTAAAAGAAGAAAAGCTAAAGAGGATAAGGGAAAAAATGAAGAAAACTTTAAGAAGAAGAGGAAGAGAAGCAAAGAAGTGATGAAGAAGAAGCCCTGTGCTCATGCTATTCAGTCATCTAGTCATCAGACCCGACGTCTGACTTGGTTGAAAACCTGTGGAATTATTTGATACACTATTCATATATTTGAGTATTATGAGTAATTGATACATATACCTTTAATTAAGTCTAATAATTGGTGATATAAATCACTATTATTTTGCCTTAAGCTTTCTTTTTGTCTTCTTAAAGTCTTGAAATACTCATGTTATACATTGAATATCAATTTTGAGTAGTGTTATTCATTGAAATATCATTCTCAACTTATTCCTGTGCTCATTTATACTTTAATTGAAGATTAGAATGTGAATCCATTTTTACTCCCTGTGTTCAACCTCGAACTTCATTTCTAAATTTTCGAGTTATAAATTTTATTTGTTGAAGAGCTATTTAGGAGACTTTATTACAACGAGACACTTTAATCTCCCAAATAGATCGCTTCAACATTTTGGCGCTGTTGCCAAGGAGCAATGCGCAATTCACCGCTATTCCTGTTTTATCTAATTATATCTGAGCACTAACTTGCCCTGTTTGATTTCTTGTGATTTTGCGAGGTATATCACGTAGAGATCTTCCATGCAAAACAACCACTCCAGGGTAGGTAACTTTTCTGTTCTTGCCTAATCGACCTCCTAATTTTGGGAAGATAAAAAGAAAACAATCAATTAGGATTCATTTACCTTATTTTCATAGCAATTTTCATTTAAAGGCAAGTTTCTTGATTTGTGAAAAAATCAATATCTAATTGATGCTTAATGCGATCTATTTAGAAATCCCAACCTTGATTTCCTGTACCTACTAGGGATTATGCTTAACTTCTAATCTTCTTAGACTACTCACTTCTTATTTGAAGTCCAAGAAGAACAGCTTGAGATTTAATTGGACTTGAATAGAGCCAATTAGGGTTTCAACACAAGGGTTTTGAAGAGTTAGCTCACATTTTGCCGCATAAAGAGAATTAACCCTCTCGCATTTGTGTGCTACCCAAGCCCCTATTTAAAAAGATCTAATCAAAAAGAACCCTAAAAATCAGTCTCTAATTTCACTTGAACCTTAAAAATTGTGGACCTAATAACTTGAGAATCAATTCAGGGTGATTTCTGGGTCTTAACGTAGATTTCATTTTGCCATCTTTAGGGCAGGTCATGTGAAGTTGGTCTACTTTGTAGGCCACCCAAACCTCCAAATTAGGTCACAAGTCAAATCAACTTCTAATTAAATGAAATTCAAGGCAGTAATTAGGCTAAAATTGGTAGACTTAAGGTCTTAAGTCCATACATTCCGGTCTACTTGGAACCACAATGACAAGGAAGGTCGAGTGGGGGAAACCTTGTAACCCATGGGAATGCACTACCATGTAGGGGTCTTTGCGAGGCTCTCCCTTCGTGGCTGCCCAGATATTTCTCAAGTGTGCGAATTTCTAATTCAGAGGTATCATCTGCCTTGAAACTGCCTTAGTCATCCAAAAATCTTTAGGTGCCTTGATTGGGTCCAAATAACATCCCGTCCCTCATTCCTTCTATAGAGCACATACATAGGAAGGTCCTTAGGTTTTTAACCTAAGAGTCCTCACTAGATCTTCTTGGGAATCTCTATATGATCTGATCAACTTCAATCTAACCTGAGTTTTGATTCTATATCTTGATTCCACCATCTGATTCAAAAATTCAACCTGGAAATTTAGGAAGACTATTTAGGAAACTTGAGTCCCAAATGAGTATGAAAGAAAAGATAATTGAGAATGCCTATAGACACCATAAGGAATATTTTGAAAGGGACATTCAGGATAAATTTTAGAAAACAATGGACCACATCGCGAACCATGTGGAGATAATATGGATACAAATGAACCACGATTCAACCCGAGATGATCTCTTAGCAAAATACACTGAATTGGTGAGGTTACACAACAACGATTGTCTGCAATGTTGGTCAAATCCTTCATTTCTGAATGACCTCCAGAAATTTTTGAAAATACAGGGATAATTGCTGAATAAGTTATATAGATCCATTGATCAAAAATACCCTTCAGAAATTAATAAAACATCTTGGACTGATTCTAGTGAACATAATTTCTCAAATCCTGGGTTCGAGAATCAAGGTTATAGTGGACCCCCAACCTGAATGAATTCAGATTCAAATTTTATAACAATTGACATTCCTGATCTTGAGATGGGTAGGGAGGATCCAATTGCGATCCATGCACCATGCAACCTTTCCCCTGATGTCTAAGAGAAGGTCGTGATGTCACGCCACATGGCATTTGTTCACCCAATAGGAAAGAATTTCTGGAGGAATTCTTTGCGAAGTTCCTCCCATGAGATGATAGGCCTTCCTATCATCTTCAGCCATTATGAAGCCTTATCCCTAAGAGAGAAAGGAAATAGCTTCATTAGAACTAATCCAAGGTCCACATTTCTAGGATAAGCAATTTCAGCAATCTAACCCAAGTCCTCAAGAAGTTGAAAGGGGTCCTCATTTCAATTTCCATAAAAGAAAGTCTGAATCAAACTTATCACATTCAACTTTAACTCAAACATGTCCCCATCTATGGGTAATCTGATGAGCTACTACACTTGGAGTGCAGCCAAATCATAAAAGTCCCATAATGACCTCGGAGGTTCCACTTGTGGTGGATTCTACATATCATGCAGAGTTTGCATAATTGCATCAAGTTGTTGCTTGTGATGTCTCTCAACTATAGCTAGCTGCCTCTAGAGAAGACCAATCAGGTCATTCTCAAGGCGATTAAGGTTTTCTTCAGCCATGATTGCTAAAGTAGAAGAAAAAGAAGAAGAAATGGTTATGGGAGTAGAGGCTAATCTCCTATAGTGATGTTTTTGGGGGCCAAATAGTTGAGGTCTTTTAAGACCTCCTTCCTTACTTACAAGGGCAAGGCACACAAGAGAAGTGTTGGAGTGCAACACTTGGTTGGGTTCAAGCCTTTAATGAAGTGAGGTGTCTTTTAGAGTTTGGCCTTGCTTAGTCACTTTTAGCAATTGGCTTGCACTTGGTAATCACTTTAGGAGACTAAGTGTATACAAACACAAGTGTGTTGTGTTTTTCCTTTGGAAACAATGCACTCCTAATGGCTAGGTGGCCCTATGTGTTGTTGCTAAGATGGGCTACGATGAATTGATTTTAATTAAATAGGTAGGGCGACCCAACCAAGCAAAGTTGGTTTCTCAAACCCATGCCTATCAGGAATTGTTCAACCAAGGGCTCACTCAATGCTCAAGCACTTCAAATCAGTAAGGGTGTCTAAGAATGAAATTCCAAAGTTTCAACACCCTAAAGTTATGCTACTGCTACTACTGAATTGATGATTTCTCTAATTCTATGAGGTGGCAACAATATCAGATGGGATCCCAATGATGGGTACCAATTCCTCAATCAGGATCTCAAAAATAATTTTTGTTTGATTTTAGAAGGGGTTTCAAAATTTTTCCATGATTTTATAGTGCACACAGGTTAGAATCAGTAGAACATACCCCTTCATACAATTTTAGCAAAACAGCATAGCAACACTCCTCTAAAAATTCCACCAAAATTCCTAAATACACTAAACTAGAAGGGCTTTGAAATGACACCAATTTCACTGAGTTTGGTTGGTGTGTTGGTAGCAACAAATTCACAAAGTTAGGATAGACCTGACTTTGTTCCAATATTGACTCCCTTGCACTGTAGGAATTTTTAGAAATTCCACAGAGCGAGATTTTCATTGAAATGAGTGGAAAATGAAATCTAATTTGAAAGGCTACCTCAAGCTACTTTTTCATATTTTTTCAGTGCTTAGAATGACTGTAGAAGATTTTCAAAATTGATGTTGCAATCCAATCCAAGTCTGAAAAGGCACTTTTGGTGTGTGATTTGAAATGTGGGTCAAGTAAAGGGCAAACCACACCTCTTTTAGACCTTTTTCTAATTTTTTACTTTTCAAATTTTTTAGGTTTTTCAAATATTTAAATTTTTTAAATTTTTATAAAGATGAAAGAGAGGGAAAGATATACTTATCT
The DNA here is from genome assembly GCA_037157565.1 of Thalassia testudinum. Taxonomy (NCBI): domain Eukaryota; kingdom Viridiplantae; phylum Streptophyta; class Magnoliopsida; order Alismatales; family Hydrocharitaceae; genus Thalassia; species Thalassia testudinum. The sequence continues at coordinate 34,424,825 of JAZHRO010000056.1, forward strand.
TAGAGTCTTCACCTGGGTTTGATGTGTATGGAAATCCTCGAAAATTACCTACAACATACAAAAAACCAAGATAAAACCAAGCAAGAGTCAAGCGTGTTTTAAATGACAAGAGGCCCATTGCCTCATCGCCAATAGTACCAAAATGATATCACAATTTGCAAAGAGCGAAGATACCATTTTAAATCTTTTTGTCATTGCAATTGTAAAGTTTAACCACAAATCATTGGAAGTTTTCTTTTTGAGAAGATAAAAGTTCTTTTTTATGGGAACTCGAATTGGTTTTTGAAAGTTGATTTTAAAAGGAGTCCCGGTCGATCCACAGAGAAGCTTATATTGGTTCTCTTTCGCTTTGAAATCCACTCAAACCAATTTATTCTTTTTTTGTTTTTTCATATTTGTCTTCTTTTTGTATTTTGTTAGTTACTCAAAAATGAGAAGGAATAAGAACTACTCTAAACAATATTTTCGTTTTGGATTTTTGTTAAATAGAGAAAACGATAAAGATGCCTATACTATACTATGCTTTTTTTTGAACTTTTTATTTTTCGTTTGATTAGAGAAAGAAAACAACTTTTTTTTTGGTCTTGTGATGAAGAGAAACAAAATGATAAAGACATCACAACTTAAGAACTTGAAATAGTAACTTTCATTGACATAAATATTTACAAAACTAAACTACTAGCACACAAGCACTTGAAAACAAAATAACAACACTAGTTATTACAACTTCAAGTGTGGGCCAAGCCAACTTTTTACAACACAACCAAACAAAAAAGACATACAAATGGTTATGCACCCAAGTTGTGGAGAGTGATGATGATTATGATGTAAGTGGTTTGTTGGGTCCTTTGGTGCATGGTGGCATGGAGATGTGGGATAGGAAATGGAGTTGGGGTGAATGTGGTGGTGGCAGTAGTGATGGGTGTGATGATGATGAGGTAGGCCATGGTGTGTGTGTGTGTGTGTGTGAAGTGGAGGGTGTTAGGAACCTAGATGTCTAAGGTGACGGTGGTCATGATGGGGGTCGTGGTGTTATGGGAGGTGGTGATGACCAGTATGGTTGTGAGTTGTGTGTAGATGTGTGTGGTGTAGTTTGGGAAGGTAAGGATAGCCTCTATGGTGTGGTCTACTTGGTGACGGATGTAGAAGGGGGAAGGGATGGCCATTGGGATTAAGTTTGGTGCATGGGAAGGTGAGTCTATGTTTTAGGTAGTGAATGGACTACCTGGGACAAGGTTTGTGGAGGGTGGAGCTAGGATTAAGACAACGGTGGCGTGAGTTTTTTCTGGTGGTGGCTTCAATGGATGGTGGTGTTGGTGATGCTCTATATGTGTGTGTCCTAGTAAAAACAACAAAAGGTAAAGAAAAGGAAGAACAAAATGAGATTAAACAACAAAAGAAAAGGAGACGGAAATAATGCTACTCTACTTGCAAGAAAAGTAGAGTACACTACTTGCTTAAAATAAAAACTACACTACCAAAAAAATGATAAGAGAAGGAGATAGAGCAAGGAGGTCTCCACACCAAGAGGGCTCCTTGAGCCTTGTTCTAGGTCCACTTTAGTGGAATATAATTAAGCTTAAATATAATATTATTGATATGAGAATTTAATTTAATATATATATTACATTGATAAAATTATTTACATTATCATCTCCTATATTTTATTAATTTTTACATGATTTGATTAATTAATTATTTATTTTTATGCAGGCATACTTTGAGAACTACAATGGCATCACATAAATTGGGAAAGCAATCTAAACAATTTGATTCCTCAGCAAAAAAAAAAAAAGAGAGAGAGAGATAATTTTTGAAAAGTCAAGTGATTTTTCTCAAATGCCATATGTATCTTTGATTGACCGACCTCTCTAAACCAGCCAGGCACTCTCTCAAAAAGCCACCGTCACCCTCAATTTTTCTAATCAATAGATCACAGCCATCGATCCTCGATCTCAATCTCAATCACTGAAGACACCTCCTGCTACCCACTATGCTCTCTCCCTCTCACGATTTCTTTCCTTCCTCTCTGAATAAAATAACCACCGCCACCCTCTCATTTATATCTCTCTTTTCTACGTGCATGGACTCTCCTGCACGGAATCTCTCTCTCCCTCACGTCCAGCACACCAGCAGATCGCAACCACCAACCACCGATACCCCTTCCCGCTCTCAACTCCCCCACCACGTTCTCTCTCTCAACGCTAACACCACCACCACCACCACCACCACCACGTTCTCAATGCCCTCTCATTTTTCCCTCTCACGATTTTCCTCTCCTCGCCTCTCAAACCGCAGGAGCCGCTCTCCCTCACGTCCTCTCTCTCACAAGCACAAGGACAAAAGACCGCAGGCCCTCCTCATCCTCGATCTCTCTCTTTCGTGACCGCACGCTCGCCTCCTTCTCCCTTACCGAGATTGCACCGCGCCCTTCAACTATGAGAAACCACAGCGCCACCACCAACCGCGTCTCCTTGAAGCTTTCATCCTCGCTGCTTCAACCCTGCCCACGACCCTTGACTGCAGGCCAACTCTCGGCCACCATTGCACTCCGTTCTCGACCACAACAGTAGCTCTGCGACCACCATTGTGTCCGCCTTCTCCCTTGCGAGCAGCCTCAGCACCGCTCGCTCTGCTGCGACCAACTGCAACCGCGACCATCACTCCGACCACCATCGACTCCCTCGACCGCGACGACCTCCGACTGCGACCCTGCGACCGTGAACTCCCGTGCTTCTTCCTCGACCCTCACTACGAGCATCCTCTCCTTTCGTTCTGCCCGTGTTAGCAGTAGGGGCAAGACTGTCCGCGACCGCACTACGTCTCTTCCTCGACTACAACGACCGCGCACTTCCACTTCCGCCGATCCATGTGATGACAGCACGTTGATCATCTCTCCGCGACCGTGATTGCACTGCATCCGCGAGTACGTATTCTGACCGTAATTTACTGTGTTTATTTTGATTTTTATAATTCATTTATTTTTCTTAAATTATTGAAATCATCGTTACATCCTAAACCTATGTACATATTTACCTTTCTATGGAGATAGGAGAGAGGAGGAGGGTTGTGCGAAGAGAATAATGGGGGGGGGGGGGGGGGGGGGGGGTTGTGGTTGGAAAATGGGCGTTGAGGAGCCAAGATGAGAGGAGAGAGGGTTCTAGCGATTGTAATGGCGGATGGGGCCGTTGGAACGGGATGGGGAGGGACAAAAATTGACGAGCGGTTGGAGTGGGAAATACGCTGGAGTGGGAAAAAAAAATTGAATGGGGATATCGAGTGATGAAGAGGGAAAGAGGGAGTGGCGCAGGTGGAATGAGACGGGGGCTGCCGTCGATGGTGGCAAAAATGAGCAGTAGAAAGAAAAAAAAATGGAAATCGAATCAGATCAGATGGGAATGGGATGGGCCTCCGGCTGGTTTACACGGGGAGAGAGTGGAGTGGCCGAGAGTGTGAGAAAGCTATCAAGTGTGGTAGTGGCGTAGCGCCCCTGGATGAGAAAAATAATTTGGCTGGGCTTCGGCTGTGGAAAAATGGAGTGGAGTGGGAGCAATTGAGAGGTGAGGGAAAAATAAGGTCACGGCAATGGGTGGAAAAATGGGATGGGTTGATTGAAATAAAACGTGAGATAGGGTGGTTGTTGAGTGGGAAATGAGGAAATGAGAGAGAGAGAGAGAGAGTTATCGCCGGTGGGATTAAATTGTCGGTAGAAATATATGGGAGGGGAATGGTGTGAGAATGGATATGTAAGTGCAGCCGGTTGTGTATAGGATTGAGAGGGAGCTGGAAATAAAATGGTCGGCTGGAGTTGGAAAAATGGAATGGAGCGAGCAATTGACTGGAGTTGAATTAGAATGGCTCCCAGCTAGAGTAGGTGGGGGAGAGAAAGAAGGATTAGATAGGATTTTTGGGATTGGGTGAAATTGGGCTTATGTGTGTGTATTTTATTCACACGTGTATATGTGTATGCAAAGTGTATGTGGACATGTGTGTATAGAGTGAATATATGTGCACATGTGGTGTTTAGGGCTAGTTAGGGTGTAGGTAATTTGGCGGAGTAAGTTTGGTTTAGGTTGTGGTTGGGATTGTTGCATTTTGCATGGTGTTGTTTTGGTTTGCATGGATTTGTCTTAGCCTGTATGAGATTGTCTCCCTCTCTCTTTATTCTGTCTGAGTCTGCATGCTCCCACCACCTCTCAATCTATCGATGATGGTTCCTTTGCTTGTCTTGTCACATCTTCATTTTAGTGCAGCTTTCACTCCACTACAAACCTAACCACATGAAATGACATTATCACTATTAGACCCACAAAATAGAGAAGATAGGATAAGAATATATAGAGATACAAATGCCTGAAATGCATATCCTATTTACAATGAAGCTAGGTTTCTAACTTAATTTAAGCATTTTAAGACATATGATTGAGGTGCAATCACCCATCCTCCTCTTTACTTAAGAAATTTCTTCTACATGTTGCATCAACAAAATTCCTAAGATTATCATTTAATCCATGATAAAATATTTGGCTCAGATGCCACTTTGGTACCTCGTGATGTGGACATTTCCTAGTAAGATCAATAAATCGCTCCCATGTTTTGCTGAGTTATTTGCCTGGATTCTAGGCAAAGGTAGTGATGGCACGCGCATCTTAAGGCATTGTCTTTCCTATGGGAAAGAACTTCTTAAGAAAGGCACTCCTAAGTTCTTCCCAGGTCCTAATAGGTTTGCCTATAGACCTAAGCCACTGAACCACCTTATCCTTAAGAGAGAAAGGGAACATTTTCATCTTCATAGTATCCTCATCCATGTTCCTTGGTCCAAAGGTCCTTTCTATGTCCAAAAGTTCTTCTAAGTGTTGGAAGGGGTCATCACTATTATTCCCATGGAAGTGAGGAATAAGATTGATGTTGTTGGGCTTTAGTTCAAAATCATCCTCAATGTCCTTCTGGTTGGGTTTCAGAGGGATTATAGAAATCCATAAGTAGTTTAGGCTTAGTCAGATTTTGCAGTCTTTGAAAAGCTTCGAGGATAGTGTTAATCTGTTTATCATGGTGTTCCTCTTATGGCCTTAATCAGTAGTTGGAGAACAACTATAAGGTCATTCTCAATGTGGATATCCTCCTCCCACTTATCCTCTCTTCAACTAGAACTGGACATACTAGTAGGATGTGTGGTAGATTGGGACAAAATCTTCCTAGGATTCTTATCTAAAGGTGGTACTAAATCCAAATTCAGAGATCTCCTACCTTGCATACGAGAAGAAATCCAAGGAGATGAGAGGGGAAACAGAAGAGAGAAACACCCACCCACATAGTACAAGCAACTAAACTAACCTTATAGTGTAACCCTAATGGACCTAAGCCTTGAACTATATAAACACACCAATGAATAAATCCACCCTTGTGTCCAATAGATAACCCAGTTAGATTGAGTCAGGTGGGACCAAGGAGGTGCTTCCCAGACCATTATCCATGTGCCAATTGAGTAACCCCTACCCATCATAAGTGCATGGTTTGACAATTAAACCTCTCAACCTAACACCAAGTTATGTACAGACAGAGAAGTAGGCAATTTACCCAATGAAATGTCTATATACCCAAGACTAAGTTGTCACACCCCAGTAATCATTCTTCTCAAGCCAGGAATGGACTACCAAGGGTGCAGGTGGAAATTCAACCCAGTAACAAGATGGTTAGGGTTAAAAAGCGTAATTAATTCAAAAAGGTTCAATTTGTAGTGGTTAGTTAGTATTAAACCATAGGGTTTAATCCTTCCAAAAATTCAGCAGAGTTTCTCCTATTTAGGGGACTTTTTCCCAAATTTCATGTATCTATAACGGGGACCTGTGTATGCATACCACAAAATATATGGTGGGCACACCCTACCATCACCACAACATACCAAAACCAGCAAAAAAATAAGAAAACAAGCAGGTACACCCCGTTGTGGCGAGCAATGAAAACGCAAAAAAGCAATGGAAAACTAAAATTTAGGCATTCACGTCATATAAGCATTGCCACCATAGAGCATGTTATAACTTATTTTTAAGTGTCAAACATCATATAAAAAGCCACACTATCTCTGGCATGTCATTCACCACCACCAAAAATATACAGATGCCCACAGTTCATTATACACATACATGTAAGAGTCCCCTTTACATTAAAGCCATCATGCATAAAATTGTACTAAAAAAGAGGTATATCTATAATTTTCCCAACCAAACCCAGAAAGAGAATAAAATTGAAGGAGCTACAGATATCCCCTAGCCATGCACATAACCTGCCTGGCATATTACCCCATGTAGAAGACATGTTGTGGTCATTAGTTCCTACAGGGCTTCCCACCACTCCTTAGTGGTGAGATCCTGAAGCTGGACCTGGCCCTCATGCCCCACAAGGCTGCATAGAAACAATGCCTCGCCACCTCCAAAAAGGCTCACTCTACTCTGCTCATTTGTAGGGTGCCTCTCCACGGCATCGGAGCCTGAAATGGGTCACAATTATAGGGATGAGTTAAGCAGCTCAGTAGGGACTAAACTACATATAAGGCCAAGCAAAAAGAGGTGATATTGGGGTTTTTAGGCTACCAGCCAATTACTAATCCAAATTTCCATTTAGCTATGTATCTCATGATTTGTTATTATGAAACTCATTCTCTCACTCGCCTTACAAGTCAGATTATAAATCATCTCTCTCTACTAGAGGAGATCTAGATGTATCCTTCCCTTAAATCCTCGCCTGGTAGTCTCTCCTTAATCAGGGGAGAGGCTAATAGGTCGAACGATCCTCGCGAAAGGCATACCTATTCTTGACATATCAAGAGCGTTGCTGACCTTAGAAGAGTTAGACCTCTTAGGAGCTACTCAGGCCAATGCCTCGCATCAACGAAGAGCAAGATCAAGTCATAGATCATTTCAAATTGCATCACTAGGTTGGCTAGAATTATCGGGCCACACTAATGCTCCCACCAAGAGCATAGCCTCCGGATGTGCCCTCTCAGTCCACCATCGGACGAGATCTCAACCAAACCCATCACAGTACCCTGATGATTTCCGCGTACACAAGTGCCTAATGTGCCTCTTGCTCGGGTATCTCTACAATGGGTTGGATTTATGTACGTCTAAGTACCTTCATCTGGTGATGGCCTATGGCTCGCCACTATACCTAGGAACTCTTCAAGTTCCAGTGTATATCTTTGGTGGCCTCTAGCTACCACACTATCTCAGGTCTATAACCCAAGTGCGAACTCGAGGTTCACCAAGTCCAAGGGTGCAGCCTTACACTCACCTAACAAACCTATTAGATCTTCAATTCATTTGGTTCTGTGTCTAGAACAAAGTTCTACAGACCTAACGGATCGCCCGAGGTCTACCCTCAGACTTGGGAATTTGAGTTATCCTTTATTCAAACTCTAGGAGAGAGTCATCAACTTTTTGCGTTAAAGGTTTCATTTGGACTTAGCCACTTATTTTAGACTTTTACTTCGACTTCCAGAGCTTATTTCTTACCTTATTTCACGTAGGGATTTCCTTCGTGTTAAATATATTGGGTCCCCCTTCCTTTCTCCTTTTTTTATACCAAGAATTACTCGACAAGGCAAGTATTCAAGACTGCATCTCAAGTATGCCCTTAATCCCTATCATGTCCAATCATCAAGATGTGCACAAGGTCAAATCATCAAACCACTGTCTAGCTCAAAACTAAGCATTCAACAAAGATGAAAACATCCCTACCTATTGTGTTGAACCATGAATCATTCCCCCCACAAGAGTTCTTGGAGGAGTTGGTGCCTTTCTTTCACCCTCTTCACCTCCTTCGTCAAAGCTGCAACCACAGGCTTCTTCTCCTCCTTCTACTCCAATAGCATGCAACAAAAGCAGCAACAGCTATAGGCGCAACACCGGCAGCAGCTGCACGAGTAGCAGTGATAGCTACGGATGGAGGCACAGCAGCTGCAATAGCGACTAGAGGCACTGATGACGAGATTTACGCTTAATTAAGATGATTGCAATAAAAGATGTGCTGTTGATGTATTTTATGTGATGGAAATCTCGTATAAAAAATTCACTAAATCTAACCACAATGATTAGGATGTCATATCCACAGGGAGGAACGAATGCAATAAATTCACAGGTATGTAGTCAAATTGTTCACAAAAACATTCACTAAATCAATTCAATGAATATGCTGCTCTGAATATAACTTTTAATTTCATAAGAAGTTAAGGGCTATTTATGTAAATTTTACGTCAGAAATCAACCTCCCAAAATATGTAGATGATGCATGTGTAGTGGCAAAGTATGTAAGTTTTAATTACATGCAAATATGAATCCAATTTCCATGTGAAATGATGTGCATAACAGGAGCTAATTAAATACGAGAAAGAATAAGTGCAATGTCACAATTTCACCACAATAATTTAATCCAGCAAAATAATTGAATAGTGCTCCACAATGGCATATTTAGTAAATTTTAATATAACCCAAGACAAGGGATTTTTTCCCATTCATCGAACGCGAGAAAGAGGGAACGACTGGCCGTGAGAAGCTTAGAGGAGGTTGGCATTGTCGAGAGCTTCACGTCGAGGCTCGCGCCGAGGAGAACTATGGCCGGAACTCTCATCAGCGACGAGGAGGGCCAGCGACAGTGGTGGGCATCCACGGCTGTGCGCGGGTGGTGGATGGCTCGTTTGAGGGCTTGGAAGCACTCGTGAGGGTGAGGAGAGCACATTGGAGTCAACGATGCGAAGCTTCGAGGCTAGAGTTGATGGCTGTGAGGAGGAGGATGGCACCTTTTGTTGGGTTCCTCCTCTCCTGTGTCGGTGGAGAAGAAGAGGAAGAAGACGAGGTTGCGTGAGGGTCTACGCAAGGGGGAAGGCCTACTACTGCTTACCATGCATGGGAAGTGTACGCGCGTAGCCGCGTGTGATGCAAGGGAGATGGGCGCGCATTGTGGAGGGCATGAGGTGGCTGCGTGCGTTTGCCGATGGGCGAGCAATGTGCACGTGAGGGAGGTGGTGGTGTTGAAAGAGGAGGAAGAAGAAGGGAAACGGAGAAGAGGAGAGGGTAGGTGGTGCTTGTGCTATCACCACGAACGTGGAGTGAGATGGGAAAGGCAACGATGGAGCTCGCTCAAGCCATGGTGCATGTTGGAGTTCCACTGTGTAAGGCTGGTTCACGGTGTAAGCGATGGAAGGAAGATCCCCGCAAAGGGGAAAGAGATGATATATCTTCCGCAAGTGGTTTCTCTATTGCGATTCTCCCTCTCACATTTTGTTCTCTCCTGAGATCTTTGCCCTTCTCCAACGGAAATAGTGAGGCAATGGCTTTGGAGGCGGTGTTGCGCGCGAAGAGGAATCTTTGTGAGAAAGATGCAGTGCATATTGTCAACATCATCAGACATCTAGAGTAAGCTCTAGATGTCTTAAAAATGAGATTTGGCTGCGCTTGATTCATGCAATGCATATAATTATTTATAATATCAAATAAACTTTATAAATATAAATTATAATGCATGCATTTATTTTATAATCAAATGCAAATATTAATATACTTTAAAAAGAAGGAACTAACCAACTTAGGCTAAAAATTAGTCCAATAAATTGGACTCATCAAATACCCCCATACCTAAGTTTTGCTAGACCCTAGCAAAAGTGCAAAATGATGGAAGTGACCAAAAGATTTCTTCTTTTCTTATTCCAAAAATTTAGGGATCCAGACAAATGTGAAGTGATAGTAACCTAAGTAATGGTTCTAAGTGAAAAATCAACTTACATTTATAATTCGTACTTAACCCTTGGTAAACATTTTATTAAGATAGGAAACTTCTTCCCTAGGGGATAAAGCAAAAAATAATATGTAGTTGGACCCCGGCTTTTTGGCTTAGGTAGAAGATACTGAGTTAAATGGATTCATATTTGGTGGTTCATACTCATTTGGTGCTACATGTAGTCTAATACTGCAGACTCTAAATCTCTAAACTATTAAATGAGTCAACCTAGAGGAGGCTAAACAAAACTGTGCTCTCTTGATGTTCCTTTGTGCTCACTCTTTTCCTTACTTTCTTTCTGAGATCACAAATCTTACCAGATTTTCTAAATCTACTCAATGTTTGGTGGCCTCACATGGCATTCACACTTCAATTAGAGTCCTAATAGCCCTAAAACTAAGTTAGAAGTCCTTAGCCAATATTAGGGCGATCAGGAATACTGAAAAGTAGGTATGGGTCATATTTGGTGATCGCAATGGGTGTTTTTGTTGCCTCAATAATATGGACACATGATAAAATTGACACCTAAGTCAGCTATAACTATAACATTATTTTTTTTCTTTCTTTCTTTTTTCTTATAGATATATATATTTCTTTTCTTCTTCTTCTCTCTCTATTTTTTTTTCTTTTCTTTTCTTTTCTTTTCTTTTTTTTTTATAAGTCCAGCACAACACGACGCAGACTTTTAGTCATGAGGTATTATTAAAGATGATGATGGTCAAAAGGATATTGTGTGACTTATTTGGTGGAAGTGCTTACTCTTGGCACTAGGAGGAATGGATAAGACAAGCATATTTCTGATTTTTAACACCACTACCCTCCTTCAGCCGAGGACTCTATGAAGGACAGTCGTAACCATCCGCCATAGTCATAGTTTTATTATAACTCAATCTCTGTGTATCTGCCTTAGTTGGTGACTCACAGGAATTCACACAATGTTCGCATGCATGAACAGAGAGTGAAAACTATGCCTAACTCTGAGGTATCATTATCTAATTATCCAGAACTTAAGAGTCATTGCACTAGACTTAGCGCACCAGTAGTCTCTCTACTTTCTCCTCACAAATATTAGGTGGATCTAATAGAAGATAGTTTTCCTAACTCCCTTCAAACTATCCAAGGATTCAGTAGACTAAAAATGCTTATTGGTTTTCTACAAAGATCCATTATCCAGTCTACATGCAAGTGAAGTAACTATACTGGATTCTAAACTTAGAAATAATTTAAGAAGAAATCTTCAATGACACCTCCTTGATAAAGATATTTTGCTAGGGCTAACCAATTCAGCTCAAAAAATAAAAGAGAGATTTTTTTTTTGCTAATGCACCTAACCTAAATGCATGAATACTACCTAAAAATGCAAAATGCACCCCCCCATGCCTAAATCCTACAATGTCCTCATTGTAAAATTAAAATAGGGTGAGAAAGGAAGGAAATCAGCTAATGAAGGCATTATTTTGGTCGTTGGGTTGTCTCCCAAAAAGCACAGCGTTTTCTGTCGACAAGCAGACTTATAGAGAACCTGTAAGTCTGGTTCCAAACAGAAAGAGCTACATCAATGACACATCATTTTATTGCAATCATCTTAATTAAGCATAAATCTCATCGTCAAATGGTGCAGTTGCCAGGGATCGCGCTGAGAAGAACTATGGCTGGAACTCTCACCAACGACGAGGAGGGCAGACGGCGGTAGCAGGCGTCCACAACTGTGCGCAGGTGGTGGATGGCTCATCTGAGGGCATGGAAGCACTTGTGAGGGTGAGGAGAGCATGTTGGTGTCGATGGTGCGGAGCTTCGAGGCTGAAGTTGATGGCTTTGAGGAGGAGGACAACGCCTTTTGTTGGGTTCCTCCTCTCTTGTGTCAAAGGAGAAGAAGAAGAAGAGGAAGAAGAGGAGGCTGCGTGAGGGTCTGCACAAGGGGGAAGGCCTGCTACTGCTGGCCATGCACGGGAAGCGTGCGCGGTAGCCACATGTGATGCGAGGGCGATGGGCACGCGCTGTGGAGGGTGCGAGGTGGTTGTGTTCATTTGCTAATGGCCGAGCAGCATGCGCACAAGGGAGGTGGTGTTGAAAGAGGAAGAAGAAGAAGGGAAATGGAGAAGAGGAGAGGGTGGGTGGTGCTCGTGATATCACCACGAGCGTAGAGTGCAATGGGAAAGGCTACGATGGAGTTCGCTCAAGCCACGGTGCATGCTGGAGTTCCATGGTGTAAGCCTGGTTCACAGTGCAGGCAATGGAAGGAAGATCCACGCATGGGGGAAAGAGATGATATATCTTCCGCAGGTGGTTTCTCTGCTGCAATTCTCCCTCTTGCATTATGTTCTCTCCTGAGATCTCTACCCTTCTCCAACGGCAGTAGTAAGGCAGTGGCTTCGGAGGCGATGTTGCGCATAGAGAGGAATCTTTGAGAGAAAGATGTGGTGCATATTGTCAACATCATCAGACATCCAGAGTAAGCTTTGGACATCTTAAAAATGAGATTTGGTTGCACTTGATTCCCGCAATGCATATAATTATTTATAATATCAGATAAACTTTATAAATATAAATTATAATGCATGCATTTATTTTATAATCAAATGCAAATATTAATAAACTCTAAAAGGTAGGAACTAACTAACTTAGGCTAAAAATTAGTCCAATAAATTCGACTCATCAGGCACAATAGCAACAGCTACTACAACAACAACGGTTGAGGGAAGAGGGTCGACAGGTTAGAGTGGGTGGCGGTGGGGGTGGTGTTGTGTTCCTTCCTCTCCTACTCTCCCTTGCACGCTCGATGGGGTAGAGAGGTGAAAGGTGGCTTCCCCAATAAGCCATTCGAATTTAACATAATTTGGAAATTTTACATAAAGCCCCTCATACTCACTAGCTTAAGTGCCAAGAAAGTTCCTCCAATTGGGTTTTCCCTTACCAAATACCCCCTTGCCAACCTTTGTTAAGCCCAAACAAAAATAAAACATCAAATGGATCTCAAAGCCTAGAACCAAGGGATTAACATAGATTAATTGGTACCTCGAAATGATCGTAAAATTTTTGAACCCTTACATAAGTTGTCCTACCTAGGGCACGTCTACTCTTTTTTAAAGGGCTAAGAATGTGGTTCTCTTGGAGACGATGGGATTTAGGGGGGTATTTTCCCTTAATTTTCCAATTTTAATGTGTGTAATGTGCATAATCAAGTGTTTGCAAACAAGGCTTTTTTAAGGTGAATGTCTTTTAAAATTAAAGTCTTGTTAAGGTAACTTTTAGGAATTGAGTATAAATGAATTCAAATAGGTTTTGGTAGGCACACAAGGTTTGTCAATCATGTTTAGAGATAATTTCCCTTTAAGTCAAAAAGCTTGAGTGCCTTGTCAAATCCTAAAATAGAACCCTAGATCAAGCAACTTCTATTAATGAATCAATTTCATATCAAGAAGTGGTGCAGCATAATCAAAGAAAAGTATGGCTTCTAAGCACCACTCAATTAGGCACACAAAAATATTTTTCAGGAATTTTTCAGTTGTTTTAAATAACTTTTCTAGAATTATTTGTGTACTGGGGTCTAAAGGTCATAAAAGACCCCCAGTTGAGTAAACGACTAAATCAAGTGGTGACCGTGCTCAGAAAATTCCCCCAATTTTTTTATAAACTTCCTAACTTGATTAGCAATCCAAAAGAAGTGATTTTAGACAATTTAGATATGTAGACAATTCAAAAAAATTCAAACAGTACAAAATATTTAGGTTCTATTTTAACCTAGACCCAGATCTGATTCACGAATTTTTAAAATTTTTACACAAAGAATTTTGTCCTAAAGTTTAGTATCGTAGTTCGTCATTTATAAATGCATGCTCGATTCAAATTTTTTGATTTTTGGAAGTCATCAAAATCAGATTTTTAGACTACACGAATTCAAAAAAGTGATTTCTAGGTATATAATGACATCAAAACCATGAGAGATAGATTTTTTTTTCTTTTTTTTGTAATTTTTTTTAACTTTCAAATAAATAATGCAAGCAACCAAGTAAATCTAATCTAATCCTAAGGTTCAAATCAACTTAACTAGACAAGAAGATTTTTTTTTCTTTTTTCCTAATAGAGACCTAGATCTAAGATAAGAAAATACCTAAGATCTTCAACTGCACTTTTCTCTATCTACCACTTTGCATCCCGATCTCGTGCTCCCACGCAGTTTCCCACATATAAAACAACGAAGGAGATAGAGTGAGTTAGAAATCAAAATATAGACTAATATGCAAAGGAAAACAAGATTCGTTGCACCTGTCAAAACTCTATTAGCCACAGTTTTGGGTCAACCAACATTTTATGTCTTGTCAATCCACCTAAGGTTTGAATAGAAACTAAAATTATATGCATCTGTGCTCATGGTGTTGACTTGACAAGTGAGCAACTCACTCTAAAAAATTGAATTTCCATTAAAACATCAGACTACCCTTTACTTCTCCCAAACCTTGTCTTCAGATTTATCTTACTACAGATTGGTAGCTTTCTCCATCCTTTTTCCCATCCCGATGTCAACACAAGAGCAAAATCAGTGCATATCTCCCTGGTTGTACCATTTGGCCTCTTTTAATTATTTCTCACTACCTAACTCTATTTTTTTTCTTTTGATTTTTTATTTCATTTATGTTGAGTTAGAAAGTAGAAACAGGTGTGTTATATATTTTTATACATTTGAGGGGTACTCTTGTAATTTTCTCAGGCCTCTTCTCTACAAAAGAGGACCTAGGGTTTTTTTATGAATAAGATGATTATTTTCCTCCACATGATATCAGAGCAATGGTCTTAGGCCAGTGTTCCGATATCCCACCAAATATCCACCCGAAAGGATGATTGAATCATTTATATAGGGGCGATTCAATGGGAAAGATGGAGCATGGTAGCAGCAACAATGTCGTGGAAGCCTCCCACAATGTCGCTGTCACTACTGGCAGCAATAGCAATGTTGTGGAAGCTTCCTACAGTGCCACCACTTGGGGTATTGGGGGGTCATCGGTGACCGATGAGGTTGGTGGTCACCCCGGATTTCTTGTGGTTGGCATCTTGGTTCGTGTAATGAGTCTCTTCTCACGCCTAATATGGTTGGCGATGATACTTCTCTTACTTTTGATGAAGAAGATTCCTCTTTTTAGCATGATGAGTCTTCTCTCATGCAAGAAGTGTGCGGATGGCCCAAAAATAGGGTCGATTTCAGATCTATAGAGGTTAGCATGTGCAGCCCAAGGAGACTTGGAGGAGGAGAAGACTGGAGGTGCATGGGTGATTGATTCTAGAGCCTCCATTCATCTTACAGGAATATGGAGTGTCTCATGAATCCCACAACCCCATGTGGGACTAGGGATGTGAGAGTAGCCAATGGGGCTACATCTCCAATCACTGTAGTTAGGGATGTTCGTGCATCCCCCAGGTTACTGATCGAGGATGTTCAATGCACTCTAGAATTCTCGATGAACGTATTGTCAGTATGCCATATCTGCAAGGATCTTGGCTGCCAAGTAATATTTGATGCTGAGCACTGCTATTTCCAATACAAGTAAATGGGCGAGATCATTGGTGGAGGCATGGAGAGAGATGGCTTATATTATCTTGACATGCCCGCCTTGTCTATCGGAGCAATATCTATTGCCAGTGACCCCTGGCTGTGGCATAGAAGGCATGGAGATTGATGCACGAAACCCACTATTGATAAAACACGTCGTCGTAGCACAAATTTCGTGACTATTTTAAATTTATAAAATCGAAACTCAATAGATTTGAATTAAGAAAGGGAGTCTAACTCGTCTCAAGGAGGCTAAGGTCTAATTAACTTCTAAATGATTCGAACTACTATTTTTGAGGTTTTTAGGACTTTCATATTTTTTTAGTATTTTTAATAAGAAGGAAGAAAAAGATAAGTTGATTTAGGGACTAGGTTGTAATAGAAAGAACCTAAATGAAAAATGAGTAAAACTAATTTTCAGAATATCTAAAAATCCTAATAAAATTACCAAACCTATTTTATGACCTAACGACTCAAACAAATTTTGGAAAATAACTACAGGGACTAAATCACAACAATATTTAAACCCAAATGTAAAAAGCTAAGTAATTTTTATGTATAATGAATTTTGGAGTGAAATTTGGATGCAAAATTAATTGAATATGAAGGAACAAAATATTTTTTTCAAGATTTTTGGATGCATAGAAATTGAGGCGAACAACGAAAATGAATAAACACGTGATCGAATGTACTACTATGAGAGTAGAGATTGCAAATGCAAAGAGAATCACAAAGATTAACTTTTATTGAAAAAATTAAGAGTTTTTACAACTAAAACTTTGAGAAGAAACTAAAGCAACAATAGAATTGCAAATAATAAAATAGAAAAGAAGATAGAAATTCTCGTAATGCGAAGTAAAGATTAGAGCATGGAGAGTGCATGGCGGGGGTGGAGGATTCCACAAACAACCTCCACGATGTAGACTACGTCGAGAAGAAGCGAAGAAAGAGTTCGACGATGCATAGATGCTGTAAGAAATGGAGACGAAGATGGAGATGGAGAGATGATGACGAAGGTAGAGGGGGGGATGGGTAGAACTTAGGGTTTTGGAATAGGTGGAGTCGGTCGATTTGATGACCGGGTTTTGGTTTTGTTATAACGTTGTAGTAAAGCCGGTTATTACCAACATTTCAAATATAAATTTTTTACTCGGAAAATAAAAGAGTTCCCGAGGTCGAACTCAGGGAGCAAGTTGTATTCTAGAGATATACATGTTTCTTTTACAAAATAAAGAAAGAGAGAGGGAAAGAATTTGTTGTTCTCTTCGTTTTCTCCTCGTGATGTTCTTCTTTCTTTCTTTCTTCAGAGCTCCTGCTTCTTCTTCTTCGTTCTGCAGAGGTGATGCTCCTCTTCAGATCTCCTTCTTCTTCTTCCTTGGTTTCTGTCTTGGCCTCTCTTCTTCTGCCTTGCTCAGCCTCTTCTTCAGAGTTTCTTCTTGTTTTTCCTCCCTGCGGCTAAGTGTCAGCTTCTTCTTTTCTTTTTCAGCCAGGGATGTCACGCGAAGCTTTCTTCCTTAGCTGCTTCAGGCCGTCGTCTGATTTCCAAATCAGACGACTTAACTACCTGTTGCTACAGTTAGCTTCCTTCTTCTTCCGCGGGTCTTCTTCTTCGCCTGTGCCTGCACACTTCAGAGTTTTTCGTCAGAGGCAAAACCTACTCTACCCCCCCCCCCCCGCGCCTCTCTTTCTCTCTGAAACCACTCTTGGGAAAGCTCTCCCAGAGCTACCGGGTAACCGGGTTCGGATCAGGCCCGGGTCCAGGCCCACCGGCGTGCGTGGTGGGCGAGGAGTGCAGGTCAGTCTAAGTCGGGTCGGGTCAGGTCCGCGGGGCGTGAGCGCGGACGAGACCGGGTAACCGGGCGGGTGTAAGGGGACCTCACCCCGTGTACTGAGGCAGTAAGGCTAGTGCACGAAATCAATTTAAACAGTGGAACGGGTGTGAGGCTTACCGATGTGGGACTAAACGCAGACCGTTCCTCGCGTGCGCCTGCTGGGAGACCGCGGCCTGGCTTCTGCAGCTGCGGCTTCTATTTGCATAGGTTGCTGGCTGGCTGCCTTCGCAAGACTCCCCGTACTCCGCAGCAGCTGGAGACCTGGAGTCCTCAAGCCTGGAGCGCGGGAGAAGCTGCTTCAATGTGCGTTAATGGCGGTCGAACCTCAAAACCTGTCGGACACGAATATGGCCTCTCGGCCTGATCAAACCACTGGGGAACCTTCACCGTGGCCCGGCGAAGGTGAGGAGCTGCGCGGCAGGCCGCAAGGTGGTGTCTGGCGGCAGTCCTGGGTCGGACTGCAACCGGAGGAATGGGTTTGTTCGGGGGAGTGTTACGGAGGTGTGGAGTGGCAGTGGAGGGGTGGGGGGTGCTCAGTGTGATGAGGCGGAGGTTCGGTGAGGGTCGGCGAGCCGTGTGGGTCGCTGAGGTGATGAGAGCGGCTCGCCGGAGGGTGGTCGGAGGCGAAGGAGGTGAAGGTGGTCAGGGTCGGTCGAGGGCTTAATTGAATAAATTGAAAGCGAGGAAAGAAAGAGGAGAAGAAGGGGAGTAGCTCTAGCTTACTTGCAGGGACGAAGGGGGAGGAACAGGGCGACAGTCGTATCGACTGTCGCCGGAGAAGACGATGCTCAGGGAAAGGGACGGCGGCGAGCAGAGAGCCGGAGAGGCGCCAGCTGGGTGCGGCGTGGCGCGGGAAGAGCAGGGGAGGAAGTCTCTGCTGCTGGTATTGCGGCAGAGCGAAGAGGTGGAGGGGGAGGAAACCGCCGAAGCTGGTGAGCGTCTGCCGGAGGAAGAAGAGAAGAAAGTTGGGGATTTTCTCCGTCAGATCCAGGCTGCCCTGGTCGGTGGAGCAGCGGGGGGTATTTATAGGGATCAAACAGGGAGGAAGGCGGAGGGAGACGACGTGTCTCCCTCGCCGGAGGATGGTCGGAAACAAGAACCCATACCGTCCGTGCGTTCGCACGGCCGGTATGGTGGGCTACAACGACCAGGGGGGTGTCCCTGCGACGGTCGACGACGCAGGGCACCCCCGGTTTACTTGCCAGGTCCCCCACCTCACCCTGCGCGGCGCCATGCTCCGCGCAAGGTCGCCGGAGCATGGTGCTGGCAGGTTTTGCATGAGGGACCTGATTGCAAAGAACGAAGGAGAGTTAGGGGCCAAAATGCGAGGGTTCAAAAGTTGAGGGCCAAAGAGTAAATATATGAGGACCAAAGTGTAAAGTCGGTCAAGGAGGTTTCTTCTTAGGCTCAAGTTTTTATACATGACTAATTAGGACCCAAGGAATCTGATGGTGAATTTCATTTTCATATTAAACCTTGTTTGACTGGTCAATTTGCGCAAAAACCCAAATTAAGTTATTAATTGGGCATGGTTCTCAATGTAGGTCAAAATGGGTTCTAAAGGCCAAATTGAAGGTTCTAAACCCTAGAGATTATTTTTCTATGAATTTTAGAGGGTTTATTCTATTTTTACTTTGCCTCGAACCTTGTGAATTGAAGTGGGTTGTTTTAGGGTTACAGATTTATCATTTAGTTTCTTGGAATTGCTGTAGCCCTTGCTAGATCATTTCATCCCACTTTTATTCTTATTAAGCTGCTTTGACCTATGTTTGGGCCCTGAATTACCCTGTATGCAGATTATACTGGTGAAATTGCATTTTTACCCCTTATGACTTGTTTTCTCCTTAAACTCAGAATTCTCTGAGTTAAGCCTTTCCTTGAGTTATGTAGGAGCTTTTATCCTTTGTATTGGGTCAAAATGAGCTAGTTATGGCTCATGATGAGGTTCTCATCATACCCCCATGCCTAGCTTTTGCTAGTCCCTTAGCAAAAACTTAAGGTTTCAACCCTTTTTCTAGACCATGAAGTTTTTAATGGTTTTAGATAAGTGCCTTTTTTATTTGAGCATAGATTAGGTTAGAATGCTGACCATAGGCCTAAAAGGTACTCTAGTACCAATCAAGATCCAAATCTGTCTAGCCTTAGCCTCAGTCTTTTAGCAAAGGTTTTTAAGGCCCACAAGAACTAACCTAAGGTTTATTGGACTTCGTGGTTAAAGCACCCGTGCTTGAAATGATTTTAGCCCTGGCTCAGTTCGCAGTGAGTTTTGTAAGAGAGAGATAGAAAGTTTTTCTGTTTGGAGAGTTTTCTCTCTCTTTTTCTTTTTAGTTCTAGCCTAGGATTGGCTTTTCAACACGGTCTGTATCAGATTCCTTGCTCCCATCATCAATCCTCAAGGGTTCCTGGCGATCGATGCATCGAGATAGCACCGCCCATGGCAACCCCCGGAACCCTGGCTATTGAGATTTCGAGATGATCCCATCCATGGTATTCCGTGGCCGAATCCAGACCCTGGCAATTGACACTTCGAGATAATGCCATCCATGGAATCTGAACCAGCAGAGTGCTTACATGCCCCCAGTAGGATATGTAAATATCCTAAGAGACAAGCACCGAGGAGATGATATTTTGTTACGCATCTTCGAGGGGATTTCCCGCCTCTCTGCGCTGGGAACTCGTCCAAATCAACTTGTGTTGATCGGCCGCTCCTATTCTAGGTGTTCTTTTCAGATTTTTGCGACGCTTCTGCGTGATTCTGATTTTTACGCTTACTGAACCAGGCTGTGTGTGAGATTAGGGTGCTTAAGTTACTGAGTCCCGTAAACCAAAAATTAGTTAACGAGGCCGAATACTCCCTAAGCCTTAGACCTAATACTTCAGCTTTTCATTTTCCTCAACCTCTTGAGGAGTGTCCAGATCTTAATGGGTACTAAGAGTCTATTCAAGAATGCCTAAGGTTTGCATTCTTATTGTGCACTTTTCTTGAATGAGGTCTAGAACTTAGGTTAATTCCTTAGTTCCTTACTAATGACTATCACTTTTTCTCATAATTTTGTGCTCCTTTTTCATTTTGTTTCTTTTCTCCTTCACAAAATTTTCTTCTCCTCTTTTCCTCTTATTCTTTTTCGAAAAATTTTTTTAATTTTTATGGTGTTTTTGGCATATGTGAATTTTTTTGTTTGAAACCTCTTCTTACAAGTTTTTGTACTTTCATACCCCCCCATGCCTAAGATTTGCAATGTCCTCATTGTAACCTAGGGGGTCTTAGTTTATTCCTTAAGACAGAAATTTGGGTGAGTGGATGGGTCGGGTTGAATTTTTGCGGACGATTTCAAATCCCAGATGCAAATATCTGAGTTGGGGTCGGCTGTCTACAAGGGTGAACTTCGAGTGCTGAAAGGTGTCAGAACAAGTTTCAGGTTTACAAAGAGAATGACGGGCTGCCTCCCGTTAAGCGCTGAGTTTTACGCCATCGGCTGGGCGCAATAAGCTCAAGGGGAACGGAGGATATAAGATGCCTCAGCCAAATCAGTAGAAGTTACATCAATGAACGGCTTGAGTCTCTGACCGTTCACGATGAAAGGTTCAGAATCGGGGCTGAGTGGACTGATTTCGATTGCTCCATTTCCAAAAACCTGTCGGACCAAATATGGTCCGACCCACTTAGATCTCAGTTTTCCTGGGAAGAGTTTGAGTCGGGCATCAAAGAGTAGGACCTTTTGACCAGGATGAAAGATCTTTCTCGAGATGTGTTTGTCGTGGAAGGCTTTAACCCGCTCCTTGTAGATTTGCGAGTTCTCGTACGCGTCTATGCGTAATTCATCGATCTCGCTGATTTGGAGTTTTCTGTGGGTCCCAGCCTTAGAAAGATCCAGATTACAGTTCCGTACTGCCCAATAGGCTTTATGCTCCAGTTCGACGGGAAGGTGGCATGCCTTTCCGTACACCAATCTAAAGGGAGACATGCCCAATTAGGTCTTGTGGGCGGTCCTATAGGCCCACAATGCTTCCGGAAGTCGGGACGACCAGTCCTTCCTGTCAGGTCGAACAGTGACTTGCAGGATTTTCTTGATCTCCCGATTAGACAGCTCAGCTAGACCATTAGTTTGGGGGTGGTAAGGAGTAGAGATTCGGTGAGACACCCCGTATTTGGTCATCAGTGACCTAAACTGAGCATTTGTGAAATGGGTCCCCCCATCAGAGATTATTGCACGAGGAATCCCGAACCTTGAGAAAATGTGTTGACGAATGAATTTGAGAACGATTTTGTGATCACAGGTTCGGGTCGGTATGGCTTCGATCCATTTGGACACGTAGTCCACAGCCAACAGAATGTATTCGAAACCATCCGAAACAGGAAAGGGGCCCATAAAATCAATCCCCCAAACATCAAAGATTTCTCATACTAGAATCGGTTGCATAGGCATCATGTCGCGATGGCTCATGTTGCCCAAAGTCTGGCAACGACTGCATGCCTTGCAATGACTGTATGCGTCTTTGAACAGTGTGGGCCAGTAAAAGCCGCACTGGAGGACTTTTGATGCGGTTTTATGCCCGGCAAAATGGCCACCGCATGCCTGGTCATGGCAGAAAGAGAGGATATTGTTGACTTCCCCTTCCGGGACACATCTCCGGATGATCTGATCGGTACCTATGCGGAAGAGGTACGGGTCTTCCCAAATGTAATACTTGGCATCGGAGCGTAATTTGTCTTTCTTGGCCTTCGGCCAATCGGACGGGGTCTGATGAGATGCCAAGTAATTTACAATATTAGCAAACCATGGAAGGCTAGTACCAATAGTCAGCAGGTGCTCATCGGGAAAATGCTCAGTGATGGGTCCGGAAGGGTCAATTATTTCAGAAGGAAGACGGGACAAGTGATCAGCTACCACGTTTTGTTTTCCCGTTTTATCGCGAATCTCGAGGTCAAATTCTTGCAACAGCAAGATCCATCGGATCAATCGAGGTTTCGCGTCCTTCTTTGCAAGGAGATGCCTCACAGCCGTGTGATCCGAGTATATGATGACATGGGAACCCAGAAGGTATGATCTGAACTTCTCTAGGGCAAATACTACAGCTAGCAGCTCTTTCTCAGTAACCGTATAGTTACGCTGAGCCTCATCGAGTGTTTTGCTGGCGTAGTAAATGACCACAGGTTTCTTGTCATTTTTCTGCCCCAAAACCGCTCCTACAGCGAAGTCGGATGCATCACACATGATCTCAAAGGGTTGAGACCAATCAGGAGACTGTAGGATCGGGGCTTGGGTGACTCGGTCACGCAGGATTTCAAATGCTTGAGTGCATTCCTTGGAGATTTAGAAGGGAACATCCTTGGAGAGAAGAGTGGTCAGGGGGCGTGCGATTTTTGAAAAATCAGGGATAAATCGTCGATAAAAACCGACATGCCCTAAAAAGGATCGGATGTCCCTGATCGAGCTAGGCATAGGAAGGTGAGAAATCAGATTAACCTTAGCTCGATCCACTTGGATACCTTTCTCCGAAATTGAGTGTCCCAGGACAATTCCCTCAGGCACCATGAAATGGCTCTTTTCCCAGGAAAGAACCAAATTCACGTCGATGCACCGCCTGAGTATCTGGACCAAGTGTTGGAGGCAATCGTCGAATGATGCTCCGAAAACTGAAAAGTCATCCATGAAGACTTCCAGATAATCACCTACCATATCTGAGAATATGGCAAGCATGCATCGCTGAAAAGTAGCGGGTGCATTGCAAAGACCGAAAGGCATCCTTCGGAAAGCGTATGTTCCGAAGGGGCAGGTGAACGTGGTCTTTTCTTGGTCCTCAGGATGGATTGCCACCTGGTTATAACCGGAGTACCCGTCAAGAAAGCAGAAGAACCTATTTCCCGCTAGTTTTTCAAGAATTTGATCAATGAAGGGTAGTGGGAAATGATCCTTCTTCGTGGAGGAATTGAGTCGACGGTAATCTATACAGACTCTCCACGAGTTGGCTAATCGGGTAGGAATGATTCCTCCGGTCTCAGTTGTTATAGTGGTGAGTCCTGCCTTCTTGGGCACGACCTGAATTGGGCTCACCCAACGACTATCGGAGATCGGGTAGATGATCCCGGCATCTAACCACTTGATGATCTCCTTTTTCACGACCTCCTGCAGATTGGGGTTTAAGCGTCTCTGCATTTCACGAGAAGGTCGTGTGCCCTCTTCTGAATAGATATGATGAGTACAATAAGAGGGACTTATTCCAGTCAAATCATCGAGAGTCCATCCGATGGCTCTTCGATGTTGCTGGAGGACAACAATCAGACTGGCTTCCTGTTCAGGACTGAGGTTGGAATTGATGATCACAGGAAGGGTCTGATTAGAACCCAAAAAGATGTATTTTAAGTGAGCAGGAAGGGGTTTCAGTTCGAGGATGGGGTTTTCAGCAGCAGCGGGTGGTTCAGTATAGATGTGAGGTTCAAGGGTGGGAGTTACTGGATTGTTCACATCTGGATTTGACTCCTCTGTTTGCGGGTCAAGATCCTTCTGTGGTTGATGAGGCATACTCAAGTCATTCTGGAGGTGTGATTCATCAACCAGAGTCTTGATGTCACAAATTTGCTCGATGACGCCGCAATTAATTCCTTGTTGGGCCTTAAATATATCAATTTTCAGTGTTTGATCTCCAAACTTAAGCTCTATTTGGCCCTCCTCACAGCTGATGTTGGCTCTAGCAGTAGCCAAGAAAGGTCTCCCTAGAATGATTGGTGTATCCCTAGGGTTCTCAGGTGCATCCATGTCTAAGACTATAAAGTCCACTGGAAAATAGAAATCCCGCACTCTCACGATAACATCCTCGAGAATCCCTTTTGGTGACTTTATAGATCAATCTGCTAATTGTAATGTCACCTCGATTGGTTTCAGCTCAGATTCTTCTAGATGGTCAAGTAAGGATGTGGGTATCAGATTTATAGATGCACCCAAGTCTAACAATGCTCTATCAAATTGGGTACCACCTATCTTACAGGAGATCAGGGGAGTTCCAGGATCTTTTGCCTTGGGTGGGAGTCTACTAAGGATTACAGAGCTGGCTTGCTCTGACAGAACAATTGGGCTCCCTCCCTTGGTTCGCGGCTTACGCTGGGGTGTACATAAATTCTTTAGAAATCGTGCGTAAGCTGGTACGTGGCGGATTGCATCCATCAAGGGGATGTTTATGTGGACCTGCTCAAAGAGCTTGACCAGGTCCTCCTCAGGGGCCACGGGTTTGGTGGTCTTCTTTCCCTTGGTCAGGGCCTCGGGAAACGGGATCTTGGTTGGTTCCTCTAGGATAGGTCCAGGTTGTGGATCTGGAACAGCGGTACCTTGGATAACTATCCTAGGGTCATGGTTATCAGGCTGGGAGTGGTTTGGATAATGCGGGTCTTGAGTTGTCTTACCACTACGTGTTGTTACAGAATTTAATCCGGCCTGATTTTGGTTTGGGTTTGGTAGGAGGGGTGGCTGCTGCTGAAATCCCGCACGAGAAGTTGAGGCATCCATCTCGTCTGGAGATGGAGCAGTGGGGGCCTGATAAATCCATTGAGCGTGGCCTAAATTTGGATTCATAACGCGCTTCTGGGTTGGCACGTTATTTGGGTTAGGAAGGGGTTGGGAAGGGAGTGTGCCTGGCTGGCGAGAATTTGCCAACTGGGCCAGTTGAGTTTTAACTTCAGTAAGCTCGTCCTTGTGCTGTTTTTGAATGGCCGCATTCGATTTTTGAATGTCAGCCAGAGTCTGAAGGATTAAGGACATTTGATCTTGATTTGGCCCTGATGGATAAGTAGGGTTGGGCCGAGGCTGAGGCGGCTGGTAGTGATGAGAGGGCTGTGGGCGGGACTGAAAAGGTGGTCTTTGGGTTTGGGAATTTCCCGCCCACTGAAAATTGGGATGGTTTCGCCATCCAGGGTTGTAAGTGTTGGAGAATGGGTCGTTCTGGATGGCGTTGAGGTCCTCGCAGGTCTGAGGAACCTCCTGAGAATCAGGGAAAGGAGGAATGGAGTTCCCCCGGCTGGTGAAGAAAGGATCGGATGATCTTCCAGTCCAAGAATCAGATGGGGATGGATATGGATCCATCCCAAGGGAGGATCGGTGGAGGATGTTTTGCACAGTCTCCTGTGTGGAAGGAGGTTGTGCAAAGGAGTTACGCGCAGAGGTGGCTCGCTGTAAGTGCTGAGTCAGCTCATCCACCTTCTTTTCAATGATTGAGACCTTGTCCAATCGACTGGCCATTAATTCCAGGTCGACTGATGCGGACAGGCCCTGCGTCTCATGTGCTCCCTTAAGATTCGTCGCTGCGCGGGTATTCGTCCTGTCGAATAATCCCATGGAGTCATTGTTGATGGAGTTCTCGCACATGTTTTCGAGAATCTCCCATACGGTGTCTTCATGTTGACCCATGATGTTTCCTCCGCAAGTTGCATTGACGAAATGGCGGATGTCCTCACGGAGTCCCTGGTAAAAAGATTGGACTTGTTCCCATTTAGGAACTCCGTGATGGGGGCACTTTCTCATGAGATCCTGAAAACGATCCCATGCCTCATGGAGAGGTTCTCCTGATTGTTGAGTGAAGTGTGTAATCTGATGGCGCAAGGCGTTGGTCCGACCAACGGGAAAAAACTTTTTCAAAAATTCGGATTGAAGTTCTTCCCAAGTGTTGATCGGCCGGGTCTGAGTTTGATACCAATGGGCGGCCTTGTCCATAAGAGAAAAGGAGAACATCTTCATGAGAAGAATATCCCGATTTTGCGCATCTGATCCAAAAGTGTGGGCCAGATGCTTTAGTTGTTTGATGTGCTGGAAGGGATCTTCAGAATTAAGCCCATGGAATTTAGGTATAGCATGAATCATGTTGGGCTTTAGTTCGGAATCAGGTCCTCCAGTCGGGATTCTGACTCGAGGCTCAATGGCCACCGCAGCAGGATTGTAGTGGTCCCGCATCATAGGACGCTGTGGTGGGTGCACGAAATTTTGGAAGAGGTCATTGAGTCGCTGGAGTTGGTGTTCCAGATTATTTTCTTCCTCAACTGGCTAAGCCATGATGGGGGAAGAAGAAGAACTTGGTTCTGAATCAGAAGAGAGAATAATGTGAGGGTGTTGCTGCAAAAACACGGGCGTCGAGGCTTGGCCTTGACGAGAGCGAATTTCTAAAGGAGGTCTTAAGGGTGGTCTTAGGGACCTCCTTCCGTACATGCACTGTTTGGAAGAGGTAAGTTTAGAAGGTGCTGGACCCAATCAAGACACCCAAAAATGTGTTGGGTGACTATAGAGGTGCGGGGCAGATGGACCCCTTGATCAGAAAGATCGTCCACCTGAGAATTACCTGGGCAGCCAGAGAGGGAGAGTCCCGCGAAGACCCCTACACGGTAGAGCGTCCCCACGGGTTACAGGGTTTCCCCCACCCGACCTCTCTTGTCACTGCGGTTCCAGGTAGACCAGAATGGGGATCTTGACCTCTTAAGTCTACCAATTTTAAGATCAGGGTGCTTAAGGTTTTCACTTGAACTTTAGTCTTTTAAGTGCAAAGAGTGACCTAATTTAAGGTTGGTTGACCCAAGGGGTCAACTTTACCTATTGTTTTCTTTAAGAGCTTTTAGGTCCTGTCTTTTAGGGTTCAAGTGTTTAGAGAGAGCCAATTGTTTAGGATTTTTCTTGTTAATTATTTTCAATCAATGGCTTGGGCACACCTCTTTTGGATTTCCTCAATTCTTGATTAAGGGGTGTGTCTCTACTGAAATCCTAATGTTTGACCTTATGTTGGCTCTACTTGGTCCATTTAACTCTTTGTTGGGCAATTAGGGCTCAAGCAAGAATGTGTTAGCCCTTAAATACCCTTAATAGTGTGCAGGAGTGATGAGTTGAAAACATGCAACTCTTTATGGTTACTAAGTATGGAAGGCAGGTTAGCCCTATATTGCTTGTTCTTTTCTTTTCTTCCTCTTTAGAGTTTAGGGGTTAATAGTGAGAGGAAAAATTTACCTGTCTTCGGAGTGGTTGTCGTGTGGTTGCTTGTCTTCTTGAGTTCCTGTAGCTGCACAAAAGAGAGGAGATTATCAGAAATTAAAAGAAACAGGAATGTTTACCTCTAGAATAGCCGTTGCTCCCCGGCAGCGGCGCC
This sequence comes from Thalassia testudinum, assembly GCA_037157565.1. NCBI lineage: Eukaryota > Viridiplantae > Streptophyta > Magnoliopsida > Alismatales > Hydrocharitaceae > Thalassia > Thalassia testudinum. Next base: position 34,452,089 of record JAZHRO010000056.1, read on the forward strand.
AAAATGGAGTCGGTCGATTTGATGACCGGGTTTTGGTTTTGTTATAACGTTGTAGTAAAGCCGGTTATTACCAACATTTCAAATATAAATTTTTTACTCGGAAAATAAAAGAGTTCCCGAGGTCGAACTCAGGGAGCAAGTTGTATTCTAGAGATATACATGTTTCTTTTACAAAATAAAGAAAGAGAGAGGGAAAGAATTTGTTGTTCTCTTCGTTTTCTCCTCGTGATGTTCTTCTTTCTTTCTTTCTTCAGAGCTCCTGCTTCTTCTTCTTCGTTCTGCAGAGGTGATGCTCCTCTTCAGATCTCCTTCTTCTTCTTCCTTGGTTTCTGTCTTGGCCTCTCTTCTTCTGCCTTGCTCAGCCTCTTCTTCAGAGTTTCTTCTTGTTTTTCCTCCCTGCGGCTAAGTGTCAGCTTCTTCTTTTCTTTTTCAGCCAGGGATGTCACGCGAAGCTTTCTTCCTTAGCTGCTTCAGGCCGTCGTCTGATTTCCAAATCAGACGACTTAACTACCTGTTGCTACAGTTAGCTTCCTTCTTCTTCCGCGGGTCTTCTTCTTCGCCTGTGCCTGCACACTTCAGAGTTTTTCGTCAGAGGCAAAACCTACTCTACCCCCCCCCCCCGCGCCTCTCTTTCTCTCTGAAACCACTCTTGGGAAAGCTCTCCCAGAGCTACCGGGTAACCGGGTTCGGATCAGGCCCGGGTCCAGGCCCACCGGCGTGCGTAGTGGGCGAGGAGTGCAGGTCAGTCTAAGTCGGGTCGGGTCAGGTCCGCGGGGCGTGAGCGCGGACGAGACCGGGTAACCGGGCGGGTGTAAGGGGACCTCACCCCGTGTACTGAGGCAGTAAGGCTAGTGCACGAAATCAATTTAAACAGTGGAACGGGTGTGAGGCTTACCGATGTGGGACTAAACGCAGACCGTTCCTCGCGTGCGCCTGCTGGGAGACCGCGGCCTGGCTTCTGCAGCTGCGGCTTCTATTTGCATAGGTTGCTGGCTGGCTGCCTTCGCAAGACTCCCCGTACTCCGCAGCAGCTGGAGACCTGGAGTCCTCAAGCCTGGAGCGCGGGAGAAGCTGCTTCAATGTGCGTTAATGGCGGTCGAACCTCAAAACCTGTCGGACACGAATATGGCCTCTCGGCCTGATCAAACCACTGGGGAACCTTCGCCGTGGCCCGGCGAAGGTGAGGAGCTGCGCGGCAGGCCGCAAGGTGGTGTCTGGCGGCAGTCCTGGGTCGGACTGCAACCGGAGGAATGGGTTTGTTCGGGGGAGTGTTACGGAGGTGTGGAGTGGCAGTGGAGGGGTGGGGGGTGCTCAGTGTGATGAGGCGGAGGTTCGGTGAGGGTCGGCGAGCCGTGTGGGTCGCTGAGGTGATGAGAGCGGCTCGCCGGAGGGTGGTCGGAGGCGAAGGAGGTGAAGGTGGTCAGGGTCGGTCGAGGGCTTAATTGAATAAATTGAAAGCGAGGAAAGAAAGAGGAGAAGAAGGGGAGTAGCTCTAGCTTACTTGCAGGGACGAAGGGGGAGGAACAGGGCGACAGTCGTATCGACTGTCGCCGGAGAAGACGATGCTCAGGGAAAGGGACGGCGGCGAGCAGAGAGCCGGAGAGGCGCCAGCTGGGTGCGGCGTGGCGCGGGAAGAGCAGGGGAGGAAGTCTCTGCTGCTGGTATTGCGGCAGAGCGAAGAGGTGGAGGGGGAGGAAACCGCCGGAGCTGGTGAGCGTCTGCCGGAGGAAGAAGAGAAGAAAGTTGGGGATTTTCTCCGTCAGATCCAGGCTGCCCTGGTCGGTGGAGCAGCGGGGGGTATTTATAGGGATCAAACAGGGAGGAAGGCGGAGGGAGACGACGTGTCTCCCTCGCCGGAGGATGGTCGGAAACAAGAACCCATACCGTCCGTGCGTTCGCACGGACGGTATGGTGGGCTACAACGACCAGGGGGGTGTCCCTGCGACGGTCGACGACGCAGGGCACCCCCGGTTTACTTGCTAGGTCCCCCACCTCACCCTGCGCGGCGCCATGCTCCGCGCAAGGTCGCCGGAGCATGGTGCTGGCAGGTTTTGCAGGAGGGACCTGATTGCAAAGAACGAAGGAGAGTTAGGGGCCAAAATGCGAGGGTTCAAAAGTTGAGGGCCAAAGAGTAAATATATGAGGACCAAAGTGTAAAGTCGGTCAAGGAGGTTTCTTCTTAGGCTCAAGTTTTTATACATGACTAATTAGGACCCAAGGAATCTGATGGTGAATTTCATTTTCATATTAAACCTTGTTTGATCGATCAATTTGCGCAAAAACCCAAATTAAGTTATTAATTGGGCATGGTTCTCAATGTAGGTCAAAATGGGTTCTAAAGGCCAAATTGAAGGTTCTAAACCCTAGAGATTATTTTTCTATGAATTTTAGAGGGTTTATTCTATTTTTACTTTGCCTCGAACATTGTGAATTGAAGTGGGTTGTTTTAGGGTTACAGATTTATCATTTAGTTTCTTGGAATTGCTGTAGCCCTTGCTAGATCATTTCATCCCACTTTTATTCTTATTAAGCTGCTTTGACCTATGTTTGGGCCCTGAATTACCCTGTATGCAGATTATACTGGTGAAATTGCATTTTTACCCCTTATGACTTGTTTTCTCCTTAAACTCAGAATTCTCTGAGTTAAGCCTTTCCTTGAGTTATGTAGGAGCTTTTATCCTTTGTATTGGGTCAAAATGAGCTAGTTATGGCTCATGATGAGGTTCTCATCAATAGGGAAGATGGATGGATTTAGAAGAATGATGGAAGAAAAGGGAGGTCGTGGACTTCTAGAGGAAAAGGAGTCATGGACTATTAGGAGGAGGAGGGAGATTAAGGGCCCTTGGTGGCATGAGAATGTAGGTTTATTTATAGATGTAGGGTGGAGTTGTGATTGGTTGGTGGAAAGTGCCTAGGATCAAGGGAAATGAAGGGTGGAGATTAGGCTTGGAATGTGGAGGGCTAGGATTAAGGGCTAAGGTTGTGTAGGATTTGGATAGGGCTAGGGTTTGTTGAGGTCATGTGATGGAGGGTGGAGATTACTTGGGTTTACAATGAAGGGTTTAGATTAGAGGACCCATAACTGTGGGTTTTAGTCTAGGTTTTGGGCCAGCATTAAGGTGGTGTGGAGGTTGATTGGGGGCTCCTTTGTGGCTAGAAAAATACATACTAATATAATACAATAATTAACTCTAAGATGCATAGCTAATATTAAAATGCACTGATGTCTGAAATGCAATATTTATAATGCATGATTGATGTGAATGCTAGGGCAACTAGCTTAACTTAGGCAAATTATGTATATCTACTTTGTGTTCATTAGGCATCCGTTAGTCAAGAAGATGTGACAAATGTATCCCTAGTTGCCAGAATCCTTGATGCTAGAGTGTGAAGATTGTCAGCTTAAGAAACATCATAGGAGCAGCTTCCCATGACGGAGTAGTAGGGTGAGTGTTGTCCCATCGATGCTTATGCACTGTGATGTATGGGGGCCCTTCAAAGTAGTGACTACAGAAGGACACAGATACTATGTGATGTTTGTAGATGATCATAGCACCTCACTTGGGTGTTATTGATGAAGTCAAACTCAGACATTCCATAGATTGTGAGAAGTTTTGTCTTAAAGGTGCAAACTTAGTATGCTACTACAATCAAAACCTTTCACAGTGACAATGCCCTAGAGTTCATGTAGGACTTGCAGGAGCTCTTTAGCACTCATAGGATCATTCATCAAGCATCATGTCTCAGTAGAATGTAATGGTAGATCACAAGTTGAGACATTTGCTTGGACCTTGATGTGTCACATGAAGGTTACTAAGGAGGTGTTGTACTTACTATTGAGTACCTGATTAATCGAATACCCTTGTTAATGCTTGGGGGACAGATTCCATACTAGGTCATTTATCTAGATTGTGACCAACCATTTTCTCTGCCACTACAAATCTTTAGGTGCATATGTTTTGTTCAGTCTCATGGTAACTAGGACAAGTTCACTCCTCGTGCCATGAAGTGTATGGTTTTAGGATACTCCAGGACACAAAAGGGGTACCAGTTCTATGACCTAGTCTACAAGTATATTATTATGGTAAATGTAACCTTCTTTGAGAGGGTACCATACTTTTCATATAAGGGAACATCTATAGAGGCTACCCTACAAGAAACGTAAACATATTACAAGAGGCCACAGAATGGTGCTCTTTTTTCTTTGATTTCCTCATTAGATGAGATTGATTCTAAAGGTGATGGGCCATTGATAGTGAGGAGGTCTAGTAGATCATGCACGCTACACTCAATGTCTCGCTATATAGGGATTTCACATCTAGGGATGGAGGTCAATAGTTCACCTCAACCATCTCCACTACCATTGTTCACAGGGATTTTGACCAGGCATCCTAGGACCCTAGGTGGTGTGTAGCCATGGTCCATGGTTGAGGAGATACAGGAACTTCAACCCAAGTGGATGTGGGATCTTGTACCATGTCCTCAAGGCACCACAGTTGTTGATTGTCGATGGGTTTATACCATCAAGTACAGAGCTAATGGGATAGTGGACAAATGTAAGGCCAGATTTGTTGCCAAGGTTTTTACCTAGACGTATGGAGTATATTATCTCCAGACCTTCTCACCTGTGGCCTGTATCTCATCCATCAAGATTATTATTTCAGTGTCTGAACAGAAGATGGTTGTTATATCAGTTGGATATAAATAATGCTTTTTTATATGGTGACTTCACTAGGGAAGTTTATATGACACAGCCATAAGGTTATCACACTCAAGGGGAGCATGTTTATCGCTTGCAAAAGGCAATCTATGGCTTGAAGCAAAGCCCAAGAAAATGGTTTGATAGACTCAGCTCAGAGATTTAGACAATTGGTTTTCAACGGTCATCCTCAAATCACTCCATATTCATCAGGAAGACCAGGTTTGGTGATGTTTGCCAGGTTGTTATCTTTGTAGTCCACATGGATGGCATGGTCTTGACTGGTGATGACGAGGGAGGGATTAATCAAACAAAGGCATTTCTATAGACTACATTTGTTACCAAGGATATAGGGGACCTCTATTACTTTATAGGAATCAAAGTTGTTAGGCAGGGGTCAGGTCTCTCACTGAACGGATCGAAATGTGATTTTTATGTCCTTGCAACACGTAATGTAAGTTCAACTTTTAAAGATTTTTACTAGCTTAGAGAAAATAGCAAGTTGAGTTGATTCACGAAGAGGCAAGGTGTCAACTTAAGCATCCAATGTTTAATGCCTTGTTTCATTTTGATATTTTGATTTTGTGAATTTCTTTTCAATAAGAAGAAAATAAAATGTAAATTGAATCTATTTTTGTCACGAAAGAAAATATCAACTACTTCAACTAACTAACAAAACTAAAGGATGTGAAGATGTCTTAGCAATAGAACTCACAAGCACCATGGTGGGTGACTTGTAATCAACTACCAAGTGAATTCTCAAAATCAAAGATGCAATAGAAATGTAACTTTCATTGCCATAATATTCCAAGTTCAACAAAAAGATGATTAATCCAAAAAATTTACAAAAGAAAAAGACTACCAACTATCAAAAACATGCAAGAAACTAAAGAAGAAGAAAGCTTATGAAAGAAGATGCTCGGATGATGGTGTAGATGATGATGGCCCTTCTCTCCTCCTCAATGTGTGATGAGGGAACAAAAATCTCGTGAGAATAAACTTTGTGACTTGACCCGACACCTTGACGAATTCGACTACCCGACTCCTTCCTCGATCCAGCAACCCAGTACACCTACGCATCCAACCCGTTAACGGGTCCTATTGCTTGAAGTGGAAATGCACAACCATTACGCCAATCTTTATGTTAGTAGTCATTTTACAGTTACTAAACTTAATCTCCTTAATGGCTAGATCATGGGATCGTGGGAAAATACCATGAGACCCACGATCAAGGGTAGCACGACCTATAAATATTTGGGTCAAGCTACTTATTGTTTTTTACACAATCGGAGAGGAGAAAGAGTGAAAGTTTTTCTTGTATTATTGATGTAGACACAATTATTGAGGGTAAAATGCCTATTCATTCATGTTCCTAGGCTTAGATTTGCATTTCATATTATAAATATTGCATAGCATGCATCATTCTGCATTTAGAATAGTTGTGTATATTTTAGATTAATTGCATCCTTTCTATGGCTAAAAGGGAAGGATATTTATTTTGGGGCCTCAGATGGACGATCCGAATGTACGAATCTGATCAGGATGATGATTGGAGTCCAACACCTCTGAGATCGTCCTAATCGGAATCCCGTATCACCTTATGCGATCTGAGGAAGATCAATGGCTAGGGGGCAATTCGACATCCTTACGGGCTTTAGATGAAAAATCTGACCATATGGATAGATCCAGAGCAATGATCGCAATCCGGCAACGTGAAATCATCTTAATCCGAGCACTGTGGCACTCTCTACAATAGAAAGAAGATGGACGGCCCAGATGGCGCCATGTGGTGCCATCTAGAATATTCCTCGACAATGGTGCCAAAATGATGCACGGGTTTTGGTGAAGTAAAATCATGGTTTCAAGAACTCGTCATCGTAGTTTACAAAACACGTTATCAAATACAATTTATAACCAAAACTCGAAAAGTGAGTCTTAGGTCGAACACGGGGAGGCGAACGTTTGGTTTGAAAAATCTACGTTTCGCTTTTTATTTGTTTTTGTCATTTTTATCTTTTTTTTTTTGGTATTTTAATAGGACAAGAGATCAGGTCGATAAATTCTAGCTAATCTACTTGCAAAATAAAGAGAGAGAGATAAAGAGAGAGAGAAACAATCATGTATTTTTATAATCAAATGTTTATTACAACTAGGAGAGTGGAAAAACTATACTATGAAAGTAATAAAGATAGAGATAGGTGAGAGAAATCCTCCTCAATGATCACTTGGAGGACGACTTGCTCTAATGTCGCCTGGAGAAAGGTGGTGAGGAACGGGATGAATGAGGACGGAGGGTGGGGCAGGACGGCATCACAGCGAGGATCTACTTTCTGAAGTAGGTGAGAAGACGGCTGCAGGATGCTCCATGAATGGGGATGAAGGGAGGGAAAAAATATTTGATTCTATTCTAGAGGAGCATCCCGAGCTTGGGACAAGCTCTCTCTAAGTAGTGAGAGGAAGAAAGGAAGAGACGAAGAAAAATGGGAGGAGTAGGGATCCTTTTGTAGTGGAGGAAAGAATCAAATTCGTATACAGGACATTTAGTGACAGTCATAAACGTCACTGAAGATCCACCGCAAACGTCGCTGAAGATTCCACTCACACGCCCCTACTACCGCACTGCTGGAGCACGCACGTGCCCGAGTGCCTGCGTGCACTACCGCTGCCACTGCCTTGCGCATGTGCATGCCTCCGCGTGCACGTGCCCCTACGCTGCTGTGCGCAAGGGCGGCCTAAGTTGCACCACGTGGTGCAACCGGGGTTGTCCAACTTCTTTCCTTTGTAGGGGCTGCTACAGAGGTCAGATTGAGTCGATTTTTGAGTCGTTGGGCTGCAATCGTCGACCCGAATCCATCCGTGTGATCGGATTTATCATTTGAAGCTTTGGATTGCATCACCTAGTCCCTTGGCAGTTGATCTTCCACGGACTGCATATGGTGCTACGGGACTCCGATCAAGGTGATTTCGGAGGCATTGGACTACGATCGTCATCCTGATCAAATCCGTATGGTCGGATCATCAATCTGAAGCTCTGAAATAAATCTCTTTCTCTCCTGACCACAAAAAGGACGCAATTAACCTAAAATATACACAACTACTCTAAATGCAAAATGATGCATGCTATACAATATTTATAATATGGAATGCAAATTTAACCTAGGAACATACATAAATAGGCATTTTAACCGAAATGCATGTGTCTACATCATACCCCCATGCCTATCTTTTGCTAGTCCCTAGCAAAATTAAACTACATGCTATATATAAAAATAGAATTAGGATTCAATCTCTTAGGCCTAAGTTGTTTATCAATAATAGAAAATTCCAACTAAGGTCCTAAACTACGAAAACTCAACAGTACCCAGGTGTCTGCCAGAATGCAAATTGCCCAAGTCCTCGCCGTATTTGGAAAGGGAAGATACATTTTTTTGCTTTTTCTTCTTTTCTAATTTTTTGGACTTTGGGAGTTTGAGAGTTTCAGGGTAACTTTTTATGGCTACCCAACCCGCCCAAGACTCGAAAAGTACTCTAAGTGCTAAGCATCTTGTGAAAAGAGTGAAAGACTCACTAGGTAGCCATTAAAACGGACTTTAGGTTTCTACAACCCTAGGTGACCTTAAGAGTTTCTGCCTAAAGCTTTTGGCACCAAAATGATGCACAGGTTTTGGCGAAGAAAATTAGGGTTTTGAGAACCCGTCGTCGTAGTTCGCAAAGCACGTTATCAAATACAATTTATAACCGAAACTCAAAAAATGAGTCCTAGGTCGAACACGGGGGGGCGAACGTTTGGTTTGAAAAATCTGTGTTTCGCTTTGTATTTGTTTTTGTCGTTATCTTTTGTTTTTTTTTTTTGGTATTTTAATAGGGCAAGAGATCTGGATGATAAATTCTAGCTAATCTACTTGAAAAGTAAAAAGAGAGAGACAGAGAGAGAGAAACAATCATGTAGTTTTATAATCAAATGTTTATTACAACTAGGAAAGCGGAAAAACTATACTACGAAAGCAATAAAGATAGAGATAGGTGAGAGAAATCCCCCTTGACGGTCGCTTGGAGGACAACTCACTCTGACGACGCCTGAAGGAAGGTGGTAAGGAGCGGGACGAACGAGGACGGAGCCAAAGGATGGAGGGCGGGGCAGGACGGAATCGCAGCGAGGATCTACTTCCCGAAGTGGGTGAGAAGACGGCCGTGGGATGCTCCATGAATGGGGATGAGGGGAGGGAAAAAATATTTGATTCTACTCTAGAGGAGCATCCTGGGCTTGGGACAAGCTCTCTCTTTAGCCTTGGAGGTGGTGAGGGGAAGAATGGAAGGGATAAGGGTCCTTTCATAGTGGAGGAAAGAATCAAATTCGTATACAGGACATTTACTGATGATCATAAATGTCACTAAAGATCTGTCACAAACGTCACTGAAGATCCCACTCACGCGCCCCTACTGCCGCACCGCTGGCCGCTCTCCACAGCCCTGGTCACCCATGCGTGCGTGCTACACGCTCACACACCTTGTGCTCGCTGACGCTGCCATCGCCTTGCTCCCGTGCATGCCTCCGTGCGCACGTGCACGTGCCTGCACATGGATAGCCTAGGTTGCGCCACGTGGCCTGACCTAGGTCATCCATCTTCTTTCCTTTGTAGGAGCTGCTACAAAGGTCGGATTGAGTTGATTTTCACGCGTTGGGCTGCGATCGTCGACCCAAATACATCCGTGCAGTCAGATTTATTGTTTAAAGTTGTGGATTGCGTCACTTAGTCCCTTGGCTGTTGATCTTCCTCGGACTACATATGGTGTTACGAGACTCCGATCAAGGTGATTTTGGAGGCGTTGGACTCCGATCGTCATTTTGATCAGATCCATACATTCGGATCGTCAATCCAAGGCTTTGAAATAAATCTCTTTCTCTCCTGACCACAAAATGTATGCAATTAACCTAAAATATACACAACTACTTTAAATGCAGAATGATGCATGCCATGTAATATTTATAATATGGAATTCAAATCTAAGCCTAGGAACATGCATAAATAGGCATTTTAATCTAAATGGATGTATCTACATCCTACCCCTATGCCTATCTTTTGCTAGTCCCTAACAAAATTAAACTACATGCTATGTATAAAAATAAAATTAGGATTTGATCGCTTAGGCCTAAGTTGTTTATTAACAATAGAAATTTCAACTAAGGTGCTAAACTACGAAAACTCAGTAATACCCAAGTGTTTACCAGAATGCAAATCGCCCAAGTCCTCGCCTTATTTGAAAAGGGAAGATACATTTGTTTATTTTTTCTTCTTTTCTAATTTTTTGGACTTTTGGCGTTTGAGAGTTTCGGGATAACTTTTTATGGCTACCCGACCTGCCCAAGGCTAGAAAAGGACTCTAAGTGCTAAGCATCTTGTGAAAAGAGTGAAACACTCACTAAGCGGCCGTTAAAATGGACTTTGGGTTTTTACGACCTTAGGTGACCTTAAGAGTTTTTGCCTAAAGGTTTATCTTTTCTAACGGTAGCTTTCTCGCTACTTTATTTTTTATAGGATCAACACAAGGGCGAACCCAGTGTATATCTCCCTGGTTTATTTTACTTCCCCACTTCTTCTCTATGTGTTTTGGATTTATTGTGCATTTTTGTGAGCTGGGCTCTAGACAACTAACCAATGGGCTATTACCCACGGTAACTTGCCAGCCATACTCATGCAGTGAAGTGTGATTTTTTTTTTTTCTTCTCTTTTTTCTATTTTTTTCTTTTCCTTTTTGGGTGTTTCTTTTTCTCCTTTTTTTCTAAGTAGGTGGCTTCCTAATCTAAGATTTACCTAAAGGCAGTAGAAAGAGAATGGTCGTGCAGCTGGACTCTAGATAACTGGCCGATAAGCTATTACCACCGACAACTTGCCGGCCATACCACCCAGGACGATTCATTAGCTACCCAATTTTTGTAAAAACTGTCAGAAAGTGAGTCAATGCAAATAGTGTGTAGATTCTTAGACATACAGTCCCCTCAAATCAGAGAGCGGGTTGATAAGTTGTGTACTTATCACTCTAATTTATTTACCAAATTAAAATAAAATTAACTTGGTGAGGACTCGAGACTGAGTCCACATTCGAGTGGACACCCAGGCTGATTAAGCCCAAAGACCTGAAGAGTTTAAGTATTTAGATCATGTCGTATCATTTCCTAAAGTTAATAACTTCCAAAAGCCTAAGTTCTCTTCTCCTAATTCTATTTTTTTCTTTTTTCTATCTTTTTTCACCTAATTCATTTCTACCCGACAACCTCCTGCATCTCACCTTCGTCGTCCAGCACCTCACCCTCTTCGTCCAAGCTGCTGCCAAGCACCGTCATCTCGCCAAACAACCGATTTAGGAGATTTTTTCTCACCCCTATCTCTTTTGTATTTCTTAGCATATTGTAATAAACATTTGCATGATATATCAGATTTGTTTCCATCTCCTCTGTGAGTTATCTTGCATGCCTTTTTTTACAAAAACGCCAAAAACATCACAAAACCCTAAAACACCAAAAAGAAACAACATGAAATGCGGATTTCAACGAAAGTAAACGTCGCCTCCTTATGTTCGACCCGGGACTCCCTTGGAGTTTCGATTAAAAATTGTATTTGATAACGTGTTTTGTGAACTACAACGATGTGTTCTCAAAACCTTGATTTTACTTCGCCAGAACCCGTTCATCATTTTAGCGCCGTTGCCGGGGAGGCAAAGGAATTTGCTTTCTTGGCTTCCGTGTTTCTTTGCATTTACTTATTATTAACCCCGCTTGCCTCTGATTTACTGTCTTGTAGGTACCCTAGCAAGGAGATCCGAGTGCGGTAGATTGGAGTAAAGTGCGGTTAGAGTAATCTGTAAGTGCCCCCACATTCCCCCCCACTAGTTTCACTTTCGCCACATCCATAACCAAGACCTAATCTACTTAGGTGTTTGCATAAACCTTAGGATAGAATTTGTTTTTCTTGTTTGTCACCTCCACTCTTCTCACCCTCTCATATCATAAAAAAAATAAAAATAAAAAGATACTTCTTGTGGGACAAATCAACATACACACTACATACACCCACATTTGAGGCACATAACCAAACTTGATTTTTATCTACTCAACTAGGATTCTAACCTGTGGAACCGGTACACATAAATCAACACATAAAAGAGTAAAAATCAGACTAGGCTAATCATCTCTACATGCCTAATTGGTGGTGCATCTTGTTTGATCTGTTTGGACCGCACCACCCAATTTAAAAATAATGCATTTTGTAGCTGCCCCATAGGATTCAATATTTAGGTCAAGCCAGGCACTCCGTATTTCTTTTTGATTTGTAATGGAAAACACTTGAACTCGTGATCTCAAACTTGGTTTGCCTCCTAGAAATTTGGTTGAATCAACCTAATATTTGAATCCTAAAAGCTACTAAGCAAGATTCGAATCCTAAAACTCACTTCATTATCAATAATCTTGCTTGAAAATTTTTTTGTTGGTGCACATACACACATTTTTCAATGAATCATTAAGGGCACAACCCATTAAGGGCCCATCACATTCCAAGAGCACAATCATCCCAAGCCTAATTAAAACTAAGTAGACATTGGCCTTAAGGATTGATTCGCTCTTCGGGGCTCAAATTGAGATTGTTTACGATTAACCTACTTGTACTAGTCAATCTGATGTCTAGCTAGGGGAGTAGCGTCAAACGACTGTAGTTGGGGGTTATACTAGGAACTGGAGGTGCAAGCCAAAGGAAGAACCTTCTCCCCAGCCCCTCCTAACTGGTTAGATTAACTGGATACAAGTAGAGTAAATCGTCTATAATCTTAAGACGGGTCCTGGGAGTCTGTAGGTCTTTAGGCTACCCACATAAGGACATGTTTGGTTGATTGTATTGCAGGGCACCTTTCTCCGTCTGTTTTCCCTCCTATTTCACTATGTATTCTTCCACATCACCCTCTCATTTCCAATCCTACCCTCCTACCACTCATCCCCAAGATGATTACTATCCCGACTTGACTTATGACTACCCATCCACTAGCCAGAACATCTTTGATTGGAGATATGAATCCGGACCTCGATGTCTAAGGCCTAACCCTGGACAACAAGACTCCGATTATCATCCTTCTCACACCTACAATGATTATAGATCTCCACCCTTTAATGATCAACCTAACCCAATCTACAATCAGGAAGGATATGATGATTATAACACCTACCCTCCCCAATATTTCACTGAATATAGGTCACCACCATTTTTTGAACAACTCGAAATGACCTACTATCAAGGATGACCTAGAGAACCTCAATATCCTGACTCCCCTAGATTTAACCCGAACCCACCCAACCCTAAACCAAACCATTCGGTTCAGATGAACTAGGTCCAAGACAGGGTATTGGCTAACTTGAGCAACACCATCCAATCTTTAGAATCTCAGCCAATACCATGCACTGAAGCATTGGAGCCTATGATAAAAATGATTGGTGAGCTGAATAGCTCTTTATTGGATTTGCTCCAACATGTTAGAGATAGGGGCTTGGGTGAGTTTCTACTTGGGAAATTATCGAGGTTGAGGATGAAATTCATGGTTGCTTTAGTCCAATCTTGGGGTGATTCCCAGGATGAACCCCCTTCAGGAGAGCTAATGTCTGAACCCGCTCAAGCGCTTGTCAGGGGGGATACATGTTTTGAGACCAGAGATGATTAAGTTGGCCTAGAGCAACCAATTCAGGGTGAACCGATTGCTTCACCCAAGATCCCCAAGCCAGGGAGTGAGGAAAAATATGTCTCTTTGAAGTAGGAAATGACATATGATTTTGAGACATATATAAATGAGGATCAACAATTCTTTCATTGTGAGGGTAAGGAATCTTTAAGTGAAGTCTCACTTGAGCTTAAGGAAGATGATTTTAGTGAGACAAACGGGCTCAAGGATCATGACAAACCATTTGATAGCCCATTCATTGAAGATTTTGATTTAGTTAGGGCTAACTTGGAGGATTCGAATCCTCATGTACTAGAAGATTCAATCAGTAGCCCCATTCCTCAACCACACCCCGAAGGGATTGATTTTGATTTGGAAATCATTGTTCCCAAGCCAATCCTGGTTTAGCCACAATTGTTGGACTTAGGTACTTTAGATGGGGTGTACAACGATTTGGAGGTCCTAGAAATATTGATTTTAAAGGATAGGAATTTCACAATGAAAATTTGGAAGGCTAACTCAGAGGGAAACACAATTTTGGATCTAAGGGTTCCTATTAACCTAAAACCACCAACTTTTTACCTGGACCCTTTTGATATCATTGAGATGCAACCCAATCTCAGAATCATTTATTATCTTTTTGAGTTGGAATCTAAAAGAACATTCGAACCTATTGAACCACCTCTACCCATTGTTAGATACTTTGGTCCTAGGTTACATACTGCAAAATTGCAAGCTCGACCCCGCAAGCTCAACAATCTCTAGTTCTAGGTGATTTTCATTCAGAACCTTAGAGCTACTCAATCCTAGGGCATGGGTTTGCACCATAATCTGGTCCACATCCGTGGACACCAATTGGCAGGTCCTGTGATCAATATTTTTATTTTGATTCTGACCTACACTTGTGAATTCTTAATTTCTTCTTTGTTTGTATTTTATGCCGAGCTGAAGGCAATAAATTTAGCATGTGTGTATATTTCACGTTCTCTACGAAGCTAACTGGATTTCACAAAATTCAGGTGATATTCTATTTACTCCGCCCTTTTCATGTCTCTATTTTTACAATGAGGGCATTGCATCATTTAAGCATGGGGGGGTGGATAATTAATCTTGAAATCATTTTGCTAACTCCGTAGAAAATATTTCTTTTACTTAAAAAAAAAACAAGAAGAAGAAGAAGAAAGAAATTAGGAGAAGAGAACTTAGGCATTTGGAAGTTGTTAACTTTAGAAAATGATATGATAGGACCTAACTACTTAGACTCTTCAGGTCTCCGGGCTTAATCTGCCTGGGTGTCCACTCGAATGTGGACTTAATCTCTAGTCCTTGCCAAGTAATTTTATTTTAATTTGGTAAATAAATTGGGGTGATAACTACATGACTTATCAACCCACCCTCTAATTTGAGGGGACTTTAAGCCTAAGCATCTACACTATTTGCATTGACTCACTTTTCGGGGGTTTTTATGGAAATTGGGTAGCTAATGAACCATCTAGGGTGGTATGGCTAGCAAGTTGTAGATGGTAGCAGCTCATCGGCCGGTTGTTCAAAGCCTAGGCACACAACCATTCTCTTCCTACTGCCTTTAGGTAAATCTTAGATCAAGGAAGCCACCTACTTAGAAAAAAAAAGAGAAAAAGAAACACCTAAAAAGAAAAAGAAAAAAATAGAAAAAGGAGAAAATAAATAATAATAATAATAAAGCTACACTTCACCGCATAAGTATGGCTAGCAAGTGATCATGGGTAATAGCCCATTGGTCAATTATCCAGAGCCCAACTCACAAAAATGCATAAATAATTTTCAAAACACTTAGGGAAGAAGCGGGGAAGTAGAATAAACCAGAGTGATATACACTGGGTTCGACCTTGTGTTGACCCCATAAAAAAATAAAAAGTAGGGAGAAAGCTACTAATCGAAAAGATAAACCTCTAAGCAGAAATCTTTAAGGTCACCTAGGGTCGTACAAACCTGAAGTTTGTTTTAACGGTCGCCTAGTGAGTCTTTCGCTCTTTTCATAAGATGATTAGCACTTAGAGTCTTTTTCAAGTCTTGGGCGGGTTTGATAGCCATAAAAAGTTATCCTAAAACTCTCAAACTCCAAAAGTTCAAAAAAATTAGAAAAGAAGAAAAAATAAAAAAAAATGTATTTTTCCTTTTTAAATAAGGCAAGGACTTGGGCGATCTGTGTTCTGGCAGACACCTGGGTACTGTTGAGTTTTCGTAGTTTAGAACCTTAGTTGAAATTTTCTATTGTTAATAAACAACTTAGGTCTAAGCGATCAAGTCTTAATTTTATTTTTATACATAGCATGTAGTTTAATTTTGCTAGGGACTAGCAAAAGATAAGCATGGGGGTATGATGTAAACACAATTATTGAGGATAAAATGCCTATTCATGCATGTTCCTAAGCTTAGATTTGCATTTCATATTATAAATATTGCATAGCATGCATCATTCTGCATTTAGAATAGTTGTGTATATTTTAGGTTAATTGCATCCTTTTTATGGCCAAGAGGGAAGGATATTTATTTCGGGGCCTTAGATGGACGATCCGAATGTACGAATCTGATCAGGATGATGATCGAAGTCCAATGCCTCTGAGATCTTCCTAATTGGAATCTCGTATCACCATATGCGATCCAAGGAAGATCAATGGCTAGGGGGCAATGCGACATCCTTATGGGCTTCGGATAAAAATCCGACCATACGGATAGATCCGAAGCGACGATCGCAATCCGGCAACGCGGAAATAATCTCAATCCAAGCACCATGGCACCCTCTGCAATAAAGAAGATGGACAGCCTAGATGGCACCACGTGGCGCCATCTAGGCCACCCAATATCGGTCATCAGTGACTATAGGCACCCCATCATCTCGCACCATAGCTGTTGGATCAAGATCCAATGGTTGAGGTTCCTCCGCGCCTGCAGCTCCCATGCCCTCCTCGCAACATGAAGGCATGCTTGGTACATTAGTAACGCACTTGGTTTCTAAGGGAGGGGCACGGGTTCGAGACCTACGGACACCCCCAAATCATTAATTGGGACACATCAGCCAGCGCACACATGCAGACGTGCGCGCACCAGCCCACGCACCTGCACCGCAACACCAGCACAGCATGAACTCACTGCAGCAGCGCAACGCCAACACGCGCACATGAGACACGGCGTGTGATGGGCGCGTAAGCACAGCAGCAGCGGGCATGAGTTGGCGCGGATCTTCAACGACAGTTGGGCGAATCTTTAGCGATGATTGCAACTATCACTACTACCCTATACACGAATTGCCCTCTCCCCTTCCACTATAAAAGGACCTACACCTCTCCATTCTTCACCATCTCTACCTACTCTACTCCCACCTACTCCTAAGCTCTAGTAGCCTACCAAAGCTCCCTTAGAGCTTAGTCCCAAGCTCCAAAGGCCTCCTATTAGTGTAATGTTCCTATACCCCACCAAAAATTCATCCTCCATCTCACCACTGATAAACACACATGAATTCATGATAAAATGCTTATTTATAGTTCCTAGGCTTAGCATTGCATACCATGTTATAAATACTTCATAACATCCATTGCATGGCATTTAGGATAGTTGGGTATTATGTACATTAATTCTTCCATTTTCTATGGCCAGGAGGTAGTGCAACATCTTTACAGGCTTCGATTGAAGAATCCGACCATACAGATGAATCCGGAACAACGATCACAGTCCGTCAATGCGAAATCACCTCGATCAGAGCTCCGTAGCACCCTCTAGAAGAAGAAGAAGATGGACAGTCCAGATGGTGCCACGTGGCACCATCCAGATCGCCCAACATGAACCACGGCCGCCCCAGCCTCACGCATGGAGAGATCTCAGCTGTTGGATCTCAATCCAACGGCTGAGGGGAACTCTACACTGCTCAACCACACCACCCTCCACTCAACAAGCTGCGGCTTTGGTGCAGTGGTGAAGACAAGAGCTCGCAAATCGCAAGAGCGAGTTAAAGCCGCGGTGGGGGGAGGCAATCTTGCGAGTGCAAACGCAATCGAATTGTGCCCGTTGGATAGCCATCAAGCAGCAGAGACGGAGGTGACGTGGAGAAATCAGACCTGCGTGATCTACACGCACTTGATCATGTGCCGACCGACACCCAATCTGACATGCCAACGAGCGTGCGATCTAAACGTGCAATCTCTGCACCATCTCAACCATCCGCCTCTGATCCAACGGCTTCCAATGGTTCATGCCTAATCCAAGCATGAGCATGCATGAGCATGAGCTGGAGACAATAATGACAGCTTGGTCGAACTTTAGTGATGCTTACAACCGTCACTAATTGCTCGTAGGCAAAAGGTCAGCTGCTCGCGTAAGCGGGTGTGAGTTGACTACAGTGACACTTGAGCTAGACCTACAAAGACACTTGAGCTGGACCTACAGCGATGTCCTGGAGATCGCTATTGGTCTTATGACTATTTTAGCCTCCTCTCATCTACTATATAAAGACCTACACCCCTTCCCTTCCAAGGTATCTCTACCTACTCTACTCCCACCTACTCCTAAGCTCTAACAAGCCTACCAACACTCCGTTTGAGCTTACTCTCAAGCTCCCAAGGCTCCTATTAGTGTAATGAACCTCTGCTTCACCAAATATTCCTCCATCTTCCCATCACCATTCATAGCTCACCTTAGAGTCGTCCTCCCACCTCCATTCTAATAGCAAATCATCTCTGCCTCCTCACCTCCATTCCAGAGCCACACTGAAGCTTTCCTCTACCCAACGTCCTCCCGCATCTCACCTCCGTAGTCCCACTTCCCAACTCCTTCTTCCAGGCTTCTACCAGGCACCGTCGTTTCACCGAACAGCTAATTTGGGAGATTCTTTCTCACCTCTCTTTTTTATGCTTTCTAGATTATTGTAATAAACATTTGTGCAATATATATCATATTTGCTTCTATCTTAATTGTGATCCATATTGTTTTCTTGCTTTATAAAAACAAATGAAAAAAAAAAACAAAACTAAAACACCAAAAACAAACAAAACGAAGCGCGATTTTCTAATTAAGTAAACGTTGCCTCCCTGTTTTCGACCTGGGACTCCCTTGGAGTTTCGATAAAATTTTATTTGATAATGAGTTTTGCGACTACAACGACGAGTTACTCTCAACCCCGATTTAAAACATGCAAAACACATCCATCATTTTGGCGCCGTTGATGGGGAGGCAAAGGAATTTACTTTCTTATTTTCTATGCTTCCTTGCATTTACATATTACTAACCCCGCTTATCTCTGATCTTTTGTCTTGCAGGTACCCTAGCATGGAGATCCAAGTGCAGTAGACTGGAGTAAAGTGCAAGTAGAGTACTTTGTAAGTGTCCCCCACATTTCCCCCCCACTAGTTTCATTTTGCCACATTCATAACCAAGACCAAATCTACTTAGGTGCTTGCATAAACCCTAGGATAGAATTGTTTGTCTTGTTTGCCACCTCCACTCATCTCACCCCCACATTTTATATAAAAGAAAAGAAAAAGATACTTTCTGTGGGACGACTCAATATACACACATTATACACCCACATTTGAGGCACATAACCTAACTTGATTTTCATCTACCCAACCAGGATTCCAACCTGTGGAACCGGTACACCAATTCAACACATAAAAGAGTAGACATCATATTAGGTTAATCACCTTTCTGTGTGCCTTAATCGATGGTGCATTTGAGACGATTGATTGAATTGTTTGGGCCATACCACCTAATTTAAAAGAGATTCATTTTGTAGCTGCCCCATAGGATTCAATATTTAGGTCAAGCCAGACACTCCATATTTTCTTGATTTATAAAGGAAAAACACTTGAACTCGTGCTTTCAAAATTTAGTTTGCCTCACAAAACTTTGTTGAATACACCTAATATTTGAATCCTAAAAGCTACTAAGCAAGATTCAAACCCTAAAACTCACCTCATCATTAATAATCTTTCTTGAAAACTTCTTGGTTGTGCACATCCACACATTCTCAAATAAATCATTAAAAGCACAACCCATTAAGGACCCATCACATTCCAAAAGCACCAATATCCCAATCCTAACTAAAATTTATTAGACGTTGGCCCTAAGAACTGGTTCACTCGTCGGGATCCAAATTGAAATTGTACACGATTAACCTACTTATACTAGTCAATCTGATGCCTAGCTAAGGGAGTAGCGTCAAACAACCGTGGCTGGGGGGTACACTAGGAACCAAAGGTGCAAGCCAAAGGAAGAACCTTCTCCCCAGTCCCTCCTTCTAACTGGTTGGATTGCCTAGATATAAGTAGAGTAAATCATCCATAATCTTATGATGGATTCTGAGAGTCTGTAGACCTTTAGGCTACCCAAACTAACGACAGGCATGTATTTTTGTGTTGCAGGGCTCCTTCTCTTCCCCGTCCTTCCGACTTCCTTCCAGTGTATGCTTGGAAGGAGGTCATTAAACCATAGTTGGAGGGACCTTTAGACCATTCCCAGAGGCAGAGGTTGAGCTATAGTCAAGCAGATCTCATGGGTGATCAACAACTACCTCCCCTACCCCCGAATAGCAGGAGCTGATTCAGAGACAGTTGGAAGAATTGAAACAGTTGCAATAATGGTTCCAACGAATGAATGGTCAGGGCGCTCAGCCCTTGAAGGATTTTTATGATCCTTCAAATTATGAGGATCATCCAGGCGTTGTGATCCCTACCGGAATGTTGAGATCAAGCCTCAAGTTTTGAGTCTAATTAAACACTTTCACGGGCTTGGCTCAGAGGACCCATTCCAACATTTGGAGGACCTGATCACTCTAGTTCAGACCACCAAATCACGAAATGTGGATGAAGACCGCCAAAAGCTCATGAGGCTTTTCCCCCATTCACTCAGGGATAAGGCCGCACATTGGTATCGTACCATTGGAAGACCAATTGCTACCTAGACAGCTTTGAAATCGGCCTTCTTGAAGAAATTCTTCCCAATTGAGCGAACCAATGCGTTGCGACAGGCAATTACCACTTTTGCCCAATGGTAGGGAGAACCATTTCATGTGGCCTGGGAGAGATTCCAAGATCTGTTGCAGAAATCTCCACCCCATGAGGTGCCTAAATGGGAACTTGTGTAGATTTTTTATCACGGGTTGAATGATCAACTCCGTAATCATGTGGATGCTTCTTGCGGAGGCAATTTCCTCAACAAAGACGTAGATAGCATGTATGATTTGTTTGAGGAAATTAGTGAAAACTCTTTAAACCACGCCTCCACGGAAACCTTCAACCGATCCCAACAAACTAGATCAAATGCCAATGAGGTCCAAGATTCTCAACAAACTAGATCAAATGCCAATGAGGTCCAAGATTCTCATACGTCTGATATGGAATTGATCAACAACAGATTAAATAAGATGGATCTGCAATAGATTAGATAAGATGGATCCGGTTGCTAAACGAATGGAAGAGTGGATGTCCAGAAACTCTAATTTTTCTAGATCCACCAAGGATAGGGACTCCATTCTTTGCAAGCTCCTACGGGATGGGAGTTTATGAACCAGCTGGAGTCGGCTCGACCTTCGGGCCAACTCTTCTCGAAACCTTATGGGTTCCAAACTGGGGCCTTTGATCCCAATTTTTCTGATCCTTCTTCATCCTCATCTTATGAGGATGTTCATGCTGTGCAAGAGAATGTTAGGTCCAACCCTTACTCGAATTCCTACAATTCTAGTTGGAAAAATCACCCTAACTTCTCTTAGAAAGATCAGGGACAGCAGACCCAATATCGACCCAACAACTATGTACTGCAAAAACCAATGGGTCAAGGTCCTATATATACTTATTTGCCCTTGAATCAGGTTAATTAGTCCATGTGGAATGCTCAACAACCCACTGAGTAGGCTGATTTAAACCTAAAGATGGTAGAAATGCAAGGGTCAATGCTCCAGCTCATGCAACAAATGAAAACTTCGTTGGATACCTTGCGATCCAGACTTGGTGCAAACAACCGACAGCTCGAATCTCTACCATCACAACCTGTACCAAACCCAAAGAATGTACAGAACCGAGGCGTTGGGCTCAAGGTTTCGTAATAATAGAGAGTCGTATGCTCAAGCTCATGCTATCTATCAGGCTACCCCAGCCCCTCCCGAAGAGAACCAAGTTCCTACCATAATCAACTGGGAACCTCCTATTTTTCCCAACCCTCCCCAAGGCACTAACCAACTGCATTTTGCCACTACAAACACCATCACATTGAGAAGTGGTAGTAGACACAAGGGACCTACCTAACCCCATGTCAACACCATTAGGCCTCGTAGCAAGAATTCCAGACTCCCAACTAAGAATGTAATCAACAAAACATCAGAGTCTAATTTGGGAGTATGTTGTTGTTGTATGGGCAAACAGAAAAAGTCAAAGGAGAAATTGAAGGAAAGGATGTCCTCACTTCAGGCTTTCAAATTGACAATCATTTTACTCCTTGCAGCTATCGGATCAATCCCCGCCTACACCACAGGTTTACTGAATTCACATAAAGCAAAGTGTAGAGAGGAATCTGAAAACATTAGGAGAGTAGTCTTGTCTAATAACATAAGCACACTGATCTTAAACAAGCTACCTACTAAGAAGCAGGACCCGAAAGCCTCACTGATTTCCTGCACAATAGGAAACATCACTTCTGACCTAGCCCTTCTCAACTTGGGCGCTTCCATTAATGTGATCCCCACCTCACTGCACATGGAATTGGGTCTAGGCTACCTGAAACACACTAACATAACCTTACAGTTAGCCAATAGATCCATTACAAAACCAAGGGCTATTTTGGAGGATGTTTTAGTCAAGGTTAATGATTTGCATTACCTTGCTGATTTCATGGTCCTAGACATGGAAGCACCAAAACAACTCAACCACACCCCGATTATTTTGGGAAGACCTTTCTTAGCTACCACCAAGGCAATGATTGATTGTGAATCGGGAAATATAGAAATGGCCTCTGGGAATAAAATGAATCGATTTAATATTTTTGAGGTCTCAAAGAAGGATAAAATTAAGTGTTGTTTGATGGAGGAGCTTGGCAGAATAGAGGAGGTAATAGCCATACATACTGATTAGCCCATATTTGTGGGCTATTTAAGTATTTAAATGCTTAGACATTAAGTTAATTCTAACATTTATTTAGCATGCATTAGGATGTAAACAGATTAATTCATATTTCTGATTTAATTACATAATTCATGCATTGCATTCATAACTAAATGCATTTAGAATTAACTTAGAATTGCATTCATTTAATTAGTTAACCAATTAGGTGCATTGCATGCATTGTTTTAATTTAACATAGAAGTTAAGGGCTTATGTATAAATAACCATAATATTTTTCTTTTATTCTTTTTTCTCCTTTGCACAGGTAACTCCTCCGGGTTCGGCTCTGCCTCCTCCTGCGCATCACATTTATGCTACGGCATTTTGAATTTGAAATGATGGCCATGGCTACAAAAGGAGGAGGGAGAGCTGCCATGCTCCGGAGGCCACCACCCCTTGTCCATCACTATATTGAGAGGACCTTGCTCCTCTTCCATTCCATAGCACCAGCCTCACCACGGCAAAATGACTCACCACTGTGGGCATGTGGGGTGATAGCCCACACCACTAAAGAGTCTTTGAAACTCTTCCTGCCACCGCTCCATCAGACACCACCGTGCACGCTCTCACTTCAGTTCCAGCTACCAGCCACTACACACCGCACGCCAACTGCTCACAGCAGCCTTCGCCTTCACCACGCCCGCGCCTCCTCATCTCCACCAGAACCTCCAGCAGTGCCTGCAAACCACCGCGTGTGCACTCACTTCACCCTCAACACACTCGCCAGCAACGCCTGTCCCCACTCCATCAGACCCACACGCGCTTCCAGCCCAGCCTGCAGAACCCGCACCTCCTCAACTTCTCCAGTGCACCCTGCCTCCAGCCCAGCCACCGCACGCCTGCATCTCCTTGCCTTAGCGCCTGCACCCACCCGCGTGCACCCTGCAGCGCCTCAGCCTCTGCAGAACCTGCAACTCCACCCGCCCCCGCTGCAGCACCCGCACCTCCTGAAGCGCCTCAGCCACTGCATGCGCCCACGCCATCACCCCGAGCAGCAACTGCAACTGACGCCACCACCATGCCCACACACGCCTACGCGCTCTGCAAAGCACCCAGCGCCCACGCCTCCGCGCTTGCAACGCCCTCTGCACCCGTGCACGCCCTTCACCAACAAGCGCAGCCAGCAGTAGGCTTCTCCCCCGCCGCCACTCCTCTCCTACGGCAAGCCGGCTCCGGCCATCTCATGACACACCGCTACCACCACCGCGACAGCCTCGCTTCAGCCAACCTCCTATAGGAGTATCTCCTCGATTAAACCTCTCTCCCATGCTCAAGGAGGAGAGAGGTAAAATCCCCTGTTTTTATGTTAATTAAAATTTACATTTGAATGCCATTGCCAACAAAATCAATTTTAATTTATGATTATTTTATTATGGTGAAATTGTGACTGCATACTCATGCTTTCTGATAATTGCGTGGATATTGATATTCACATGTTTTAACATTGATTTTGGGATTAAAATGTGCACAAATTTTCTCCAATACATGTCAATTGGAAATTACATAAAATCATCACATATTTATTGAATATTTCAGTGAGGAAAAATTGTACATATACCCTTATATTTTTGAGTTATTATGCATCTTCTTTCCATCGCATTTCATGTCAGATTTGATTATGGATTTCGCACTTGATTGAAAGAATACGAAATAATCGAGATTTTATTACTTCATTACCTCCCTGTGGACACGACCCGCTCTTCTGTGAGTGGTAATTTTTATTGTAATTATTTTGTTAAGCAGTTTTTCACCACTTTGTTACTAAAACGACAAATCATCTCAATCACATTATTCGAAAGCGAAAATCGACTTATCACTTACCTTAGACAACCTTTTAAGGGCCAACTCAACCCAAACTCAGGAAGAAAATCACACAGTTGCAGGGATAATTGAGGACAACAAAGACATACAACAAACTGTGGCAACCCAGGATGAGGAAGATATTTATGAATGTGGAAATTTGTTGGATGATTCACATGATCAAGTTCAAACCCAACAATGTCCTCATCCTGAATTTTGAGAGTTTGAGGTTCAACGTTTGGGTGGGTATCAAGAAGATCAGGATGGTTGGATTAAGTACCCAAATTGTGAGGATGAAACTGAACTTTGGGGAGAAACTCTTGAAATGTGAGATATTCTAGAGTACCTACAAACCCCCAACTCATCACCAAATCCTCATCATCCTTTTTCACCCAACCACTGCACAAATTCTATATCCCCCACACCTCCTCTGTAATGAATCAACAAAACTCCTATTGGAGACCATTTGATCTCTCCCTACACCACCAACTTGCCACTTTCATTGATCATCTCTTTGGCAAGCCCATTTTTACTCTCTAGGGCGCAAAAACTATGTTATTGCAGCTTCAATGTTTGTTATTTTTTATTGAGGACCTCGCCTAGCTGAAGGCACTAAACTCAGCATGTGTAAAGACTATTTTAAGCTGACCAGAATCTCATGAAAACCAGGTGTTATTCTTCCACTTCTACTATACTGCATGCTTTCATTTTTAACAATGAGGACATTGCATTAGCTAAGCATGGGGAGGTGGATATTTCTTATGAATCCTTTTATCAGCCATAATAGTAATTTCCTATTTTTCATCTTTAAAAAAAAATAGAGAGAGAATTAGGAGACGAGAACTTAGGCATTAGGAGTTGCAAACCTTAGGAATTGATAATTTGGGACCTGAATACTAAGACTCTTCAAGTCTTCTGGCTTAATTAGCCCGGGTGTCCACTCGAATGTGGACTTAGTCTCGAGTCCTCGCCAATTCAAATTCATCTTTAATCTGGTGAATAAATTGGGATGATAAGTACACAACTTATCAACCCATTTTGAAGGGATTTTAAGTCTAAGCATCTACACACTATTTGCACTGACTTACTTTTCGATGGTTTCTTTAGAAATTGGGTAGCTAATGAACTATCTAGGGTGGTATGGCTGACAAGTTGTCAGTGGTAACAACTCATCAGCCGGTTGTCCAGAGCCCAGCCACAAGACCATTTTCTTCGTACTGCCTTTAGGTAAATCTTAGATCATGGAAGCCACCTACTTAGAAGAAAATAAAAAAGAAAAATGAGAAAATAAAAAATAAATAAATAAAACCACACTTCACCACACAAGTGTGGCTAGCAAGTCATCGTGGGTAACATCCCATTGGCTAGTTGTCCAGAGCCCAGCTCACAAAAATGTACAATAATTCCCAAAACACTTAGGGAAGAAGCGGCGAAGTAGAATAAACTGGAGAGATATACACTGGGTTCGCCCTTATGTTGACCACATAAATAAAAGTAGGGAGAAAGCTACGGCTCGAAAAGATAAACCTCTAGGCAAGGTCACCTAGGGTCGTAGAAACCCGAAGTCCATTTTAACGACCGCCTAGTGAGTCTTTCACTCTTTTCACAAGATGTTTAGCACTTAGAGTCCTTTTCGAGCCTTGGGCAGGTCGGGTAGTGTTGATGGCAGAGAACTAGGCATTCGCAATTGGATTTGAAAACCTATCGTTGTAGTTCGAGTCACGAAGAAATCCGTTCAACAAATAAAATTTATACCAAAAAATCCGTAAAGTTCTGGGTAGAACACAAAGAGGCGGACGTTTGATTAAAAATGTGTGTTTTATTTGTTTGTCATGAAACAGATTAGCTGGTCGAAAACTAGCTATCTATTTAACAAAAAATGAATAGGAGAGAGAGAAAGAGAATATTACAAATAAAAGCAAAAAGGGATGTAGAATAAACATTGATTTCATTATCAGAAATTGTTCACTACACTACTCATTATGACTAAAAAGCGGGAAATGATTACACTAGAAAGTAGTAAATCTACTCTAGAAAGCAGTAAAGAGATTGGAGAGAAAAGTATCCTCCTCGACAATCTCTTGGAGGACGAGCTAGACGGGACGACTCCTGGAAGACGGGGAACGGAGCGAGAAGGAGGACGAAACGGAAGGAACAGGAACGAAGCAGCACGTCATCGTCGTCGTAGGATCCGCTTCTCGAATGCAGAGAGAGGACAACCGTAGGATGATCCACGAAGGGGGACGAAGGTTGAAATTTTAAGATTTCTACTCTAGAGGAGCATCCCGGGTGTGGGACAAGCTCTTAGAGCTTTGGAAGGGGTGAGAGAAAAGAAGGGTAGGAGTCTCCTTTTATAGTTGTAAGGAGTGCGGGCATTTTGGACATTTGAACATCAAAAACATTAATTCAGGACCTTTAGTGATGGATAAATCCGTCACTAAAGGCCTGAACATGGCTGACGTGCGCACGCTGCGCGCCCGCCCCCTTGCCTTCACGCTCTCAATGCATGCGCACGTTTGCACATGCTCAGCCGTCCGATCAAGAGATCGGATGGCTTAAACTACTCCTCGCCAGCGCCACGTGCCGGCATGCGATCAGGCGTTCGGGCTACACATCTGATCGCACGTGTGCGCTATCGGCTGATCTGTGCCGCTCAATGCGAATCGCACGAAGGCAATGGCGTGCACGTACCCACTCCCCCTCTGAATTTGAAGCGCAACGCGGCTCAAGCGTGCGCCCTTCGCTCGTGAAGGGGCGCTTGACCACTGCGTTACGCTTCCCCTTGAGGAAAGCAGATGTTTTTGTACGTGTGGCTCTGCGGCCATTGGATGAGCATCCAACGATGGGGATTCATCAAGCAGGTGAAGAAAAGAAGTGGAGGCGGGTCCTTGGGGTCGGTTGGGTGGCTGGGATGGCACCACGTGGCACCATCTTGGTCGTCCATCTTCTGTGTGTTGCAAATGGTGCTACGGATGTCGGATTGAACCAATTTTCGTGTCATTAGGCTGCAATCGTCAATCTGAACCCATCCGTGCAGTCGTATTTATCATCTAAAGTATGGATTGGTACCATCTTAGCCCTTGATCTTTAGGGTTCCTCGGTCTCTATCTTGTGCCTACGGATGTCCGATTAGGGCAATCTTGGAGTCGTTGAACTCCAATCGTTGCCCTGATCAGATCCGTATGGTTGGATCTTCAATCCGAGGCTCCGATTAACAAGTTGCCCTATCCCTGGCCATAAAAGGAGACAATTAACCTACATTTTATACAGACTAACCTAAATGTAAGAAGACGCATGTTATACACTATTTACAATGTATAATGCTAATGTGACACTAAGAACATGCATTAATAGACATTTTAGGTTAATCAGATGTATGCACATCACACCCCCATGCCTATCTTTTGCTAGTCCCTAGCAAAAACTACATGCTATTTATAAAAGAATTAGGTTGGATTACTCGGGCATAAATCATTTTCAACATTAAGAAATTTTTACTTAGGACCTGAACTTTCAAAGACACAATAATGCCCGAGTATCTGCCAAAATGCAGACTGCCTCAAGCCCTCGCCTTATTCAAAGAAAGATCTCTTTTTCTCTTTTTCTTCTTTTCTAATTTTTTTGGATTTTTGAGTTTAGAGTTACATAGTGGCGTTCTACGCACCCAAGATTTGATGAGAACCCTAAGTTCTAAGCATCTTTTTGTGAATGTGATAGACTCATTGATCAGCAATCAGAACGGACTTCAGGTTTCTACACTCCTAGGTGACCTTAAAAAGAGAGTTCTGCCTAAAGGTGTATCTTTACGATCGGTAGCTTTCTCCCTACTTTTATTTTCTTTACGACCGGTACCTCAAGGGTGAGTCCAATGTATATCTCCCCGGCTTATTTTACTTCTATGCTTCTTCCTAAGTGTTTTAGGAATTTTTATATGCATTTCTTAAGATAGGTTTTGGACAACCGGTCGATGAACTGTTACCACCAACAACTTGCCAGCCACACTCGTGCGACGAAGTATGGCTTATTTCTTTTTGTTTCTTTTCTCCTTTTCTTTTTTTTTCTTTTTCTTTTCTTTTTGAACTTTCTTTTTTTTATTTTTAAGTAGGTGGCTTCCCTGGTCTAAGATTTACCTAAAGGCAGCAAGAAGAGAGTGGTCCAATGACTAGGCTCTGGACAACCTACCTATGGGTTGTTACCCACGATAACTTGCCAGCCATATCATCCTAGAAGGTTCATTAGCTACCCAATTTCGTTAAGATCACTGAATAACGAGTCAGTGATGAATAGTGTGTTGATGCTTAGACTTAAAGTTCCCTCAAATCAGAGGACAAGTTGATAAGTCGTGTACTTATCACCCCAACTTATTTAATCAAATTAAGATAGAATTCAAGATGGCGAGGACTCGATAAACAAATCCACATTTTAGTAGATACCCAGGATGATTAAGTCCGAAGACCTGAAGGGTCTTCGTGTTCAAATCATACGATTTTATTTCCTAAGATTGAAAATTTTCTAAAGCCCAAGTTCTCTTTCCTAATTCCAAAATTTATATATATATATAAAAGAAAATAAAATGAATCTATGGAGCTAACGAAGTAATTCAGAGATGAATATCCACTCCCTCATGCCTATCTAATGCAATGTCCTCATTGTATTAAAAAGACATGAAACAGAGTGGAGTAGAGTAGAAAGCACCTGAATTGCGTGAATAACGAGTCCGCTCCAAGATAAACAAAAACTGTATATGTGCTGAATTTAGTGCCTTCAGCTAGACACACTATACAAAGAAGAGAAATAAAGAATTCACAGGTACAGGTCAGAATCAGAGTAAAAAGATGCAACCTAAGACCTGCCAGCAGATGTCCACAGATGTGGACCAGATTGTGATGCAAACCCATACCCCATGGTCGAGAATATCTAAGGTTCTAGATAAAAATTACCCAAAACCTAAAATCAGTATGCAAGCGGGGTCGGGCCTGCGATTTATGAGGATGCAACCAAAGACCAAAAAGTCAGGTTACAGAGAAATCAAGCTCAAAAGGATAATCAATGAATGTGTGCTTGGGTTTGTCATCCTCAGAACAAATGTCGTAAGGGTCCTAGTTTGATGGTTTCAGCTTAGTTGGAAGCCTTAGACTCGGTCTTCTACTTCCTTTGGAGTTTGCTTCCCAAATCAAAATTTCCCAGCTTCTATTCTCCTCATTCAGAATATCAAATTCTAGGACCTCTTGCATATTAATCGCCCCATCTGAAATTTCCAAGTCTAGAAGATGTGACTGAATCGGAATTGACTTAGGTCTAATTAGCTCAAAAATAAAATCGTCAGTAAGCTCAATGGGGTGTAACTGACAATCGGGGCATTGAATTGAATCCTTCAGAAAATGCGATTCTGAATCCGTCATGTGAGCCCTAATAAGATCAGTTTCCTCAGTTATTAGGCCATCATATGATCTATTGGATTCCTCAGGCCCAGTTGTCTCACAGAAATAGTGTTCTGTAAACTCACGTGAGACTTCGCAAACTGATTCTTCACCCTCAGACTCAAAGAAATCTAAATCCGTATTAATGTATGTCCCAAAATCATCCATCACTTTCTGGTCCATGGAGACATTCATTTCCTCGTACCCCAGCTCAGGGATCTTAGGTGAAGAAATCAAATCATCATTACTTGGTTGCTCTAAATCAATCTGATCAGCCTCGTAACACGTGTCCCCCCGAACAAGTGCCTGAGCAGGTTCTGACATTGGCTCTCCTGAAGGGGGTTCATCTTGGGAATCATCCCATGATTGAACTAAAGCAACCACAAATCTCATTCTCAATTTCGCTAACTTCCCAAGTAAAAACTCACTCGGGAGGAATGGGAATGAAGCAACACGTCGTCATCACCGCGGGATCCGCTTCTCGAATGCAGAGAGAGGACAACTGCAAGATGCTCCACGAAGGGGGATGAAGGTGGAAAAATTAAGATTGCTACTCTAGAGGAGCATCCCGGGTGTGGGACAAGCTCTTAGAGCTTTGGAAGGGGTGAGAGAAGAGAATAAGGGATGAGAAATTCGTAGGGTAGGGGTCTCCTTTTATAGTTGCAAGGAGTGGGGCATTTTGGATATTTCAACATCAAAAACATTAATTCAGGAACTTTAGTGACGGATAAATCCATCACTAAAGGCCTGAACGTGGCCGACGTGCGCGTGCCGCACGTGCTCCCCCTCGCCTTCGTACTCTCAATGCATGTGCACGTTCGTGCACGCTTAGCCGTCCTATCTCTTAAACTGATCCTCGCCAGCACTGCATGCCCGTGTGCGATCGGGTGTTCGCGCTACGCATCTGATCGCGTGTGGGCGCTATCGGTTGATCCGCGTCACTCGATGAGAATCGTACGATCGCGATGGCGCACCCGCACTCGTGCCCTCTCTGAATTTGAAGCACAACGTGGCTCGAACTCACGCCCTTCGCTCGCGAAGGGGCGCTCGACCGCTACGCTACGCTTCCTCTGGAGGCAAGCTGATGTTTTGTGCACGTGGCTTTGTGGCTGTTGGATGAGCATCCAACAGTGGCGATTCGTCGAGTGGGTGAAGAAGAGAAGTGGAGGCGAGTCCTTAGGGCTGGTTGGGCGGCTGGGATGGTGCCACATGGTGCCATCTTGGCCACCATCTTTTGTGTGTTGCAGATGGTGCTACGGATCTCGAATTGGATCGATTTTCATGTCGTTAGGCTGCGATTGTTGATCCGAACCCATCCGTGCAGTCGGATTTGTCGTCTGAAGTGCAGATTGGTACCATCTTGGCCCTTGATCTTTAGGGTTCCTCGATCTCTATCTGGTGCTACGAATGTCTGATTAGGGTGATTTTGGAGTCATTGAACTCCAATCATCGCCCTGATCAGATCCGTATGGTTAGATCTTCTATTCGAGGCCCCAATTAACAAGTTGCCTTGTCCCTAGCCATAAAAGGAGATAATCAGCCTACATTTTATACATACTAACCTAAATGCAAGATAATGCATGTTATGCACTATTTACAATGTATAATGCTAATGTGACACGAAGAACATGCATTAATAGACATTTGAGGTCAATCAGATGTATGCACATCAGGTAATCATAAAAAGTTATCCCGAAACTCTCAAACTCCAAAATTACAAAAAAATTAAAAAAGAAGAAAAACAAAAAAATTGTGTATCTTTTCTTTTCAAATAAGCGAGGGCTTGGGCAGTCTGCATTCTAGTAGACACCCGGGCACTGTTGAGTTTTTGTAATTAGGTCTTGGGGTTGAGATTTTCTAAAGTAATTGACAAATTTTACCTAAGTAATCAAATCCTGATTCTACTTTTATACATAACATTTAGGTTTGCTAGGAACTAGCAAAAAGTAAGCATGGGGGTATGATAAACACACATGAATTCATGATAAAATGCTTATTTATGATAGTTCCTAGGCTTAGCATTTCATACCATGTTATAAATACTGCATAACATCCAATGCATGGCATTCAGGATAGTTGTGTATTATGTATATTAATTCTTCCATTTTATATGGCCAGGAGGTAGTGCGACATCTTTACGGGCTTTGAATGAAGAATCCGACCGTACGAATGAATCCGGAGTGACGATCGCAATCCGTCAATGCGAAAATCACCCCGATCAGAGATCCGTAGCACCCTCTACAAGAAGAATAAGATGGACACTCCAAATGGCGCCACGTGGCACCATCCAGACCGCCCAACATGAACCATGGCCACCCCAGCCTCATGCATGAAGAGATCTCAACCGTTGGATCTCAATCCAACGGCTGAGGAGCGCTCTACACCGCACGACTGCACCACCCTCCACTCGACAAACCGCAGCTTTGGAGCAGCGGTGAAGACAAGCGCTCGCAAACCGCGAGCATGAGTTCAAGCCATGGTAGGGGGAGGCGATCTCGCAAGCACGAGCACAATTGAATTGCACCCGTTGGATGGCCATCAAGTGGTAGAGAGGGAGGTGACGTGGCGCAATTAGACCCGTGTAATCTGCACGTGCTCAATCACGCATCGACCGACGCCTAATCTGACACACCAACGAGTGCGCGATCTCCGTGCCATCTCAACCGTCCACCTCTGATCCAACGGCTGCCAATGGTTCACGCCTGATCCAAGCATGAGCATGCATGAGCATGAGCTGGAGACAACAGCGACAGCTTGGGCGGACCTTTAGTGATGCTTACAGCCATCACTAACTACTCATAGGAGCAAGGCCGGCTACGTGTGTGGGCGAGCGTGAGCTGGCTACAACAACACTTGAGCTGGACCTACAATGACATCCTGGAGGTCGCTATTGGTCATATGCCTATTTTAGCCTCCTCGCATCCACTATATAAAGACCTACACCCATTCCCTTCAAAGGTATCTCTGCCTACTCTACTCCTACCTACTCCTAAGCTTTAACAACCCTACCAATGCTCTGTTAGAGCTTAGTCTCAAGCTCCTAAGGCTCCTATTAGTGTAACAAACCTCTACTCCACCAAATATTCCTCCATCTTCCCATTACCATTCATAGGTCACCTTGGAGCCGTCCTCCCACCTCCATTCCATTAGCAAATCGTCTTTGCATCCACACCTCCATTCCGGAGCCACGCTGAAGCTTTCCTCTACCCGACATCCTCCCGCATCTCACCTCCGTCATCCCACTTCCCAACTCCTTCTTCCAAGCTTCCGCCAAGCACCGTTGTCTCACCGAACAGCCGATTCGGGAGATTCTTTCTCACCTCTCTCTTTTTTTTGCTTTCTACATTATTGTAATAAACATTTGTTCAATATATATCATATTTGCTTCTATCTCCATTGTGATCCATATTGTTTTCTTGCTTTATAAAAATAAACGAAAAAAAAATAACAAAACTAAAACACCAAAAATAAACAAAACGAAGCATGATTTTCGAATTAAGTAAACGTCGCCTCCCTGTGTTCAACCTGGGACTCCCTTGGAGTTTCGGTAAAATTTTATTTGATAACGAGTTTTGCAACTACAACGACGGGTTACTCTTAACCCCAATTTCAAACACGCAAAACACATCCATCAACCACCTTCATAGGAAGCCTTGGAGCCATCCTCTCGTCTCCATTCTGGTAGAAGATCAGCTCCAACTCCTCACCCCCATTCTGAAGCCTTGGTGAAGCATTCCTCTACCCGACATCCTCCTGAATCTCACCTCTGTCATCCAGCACCTCACCCTCTTCGTCTAAACTACCGCCAAGCACCGTTGTCTTGCCAAATAGCCGATTTGGGAGATTTCTTCTCACCCCTATCTCTTTTGTATTTCTTAGCATATTGTAATAAACATTTGCATGATATGTCAAATTTTTTTCCATCTCCTTTATGAGTTATCTTTCTTGCCTATTTTTTACAAAAACACCAAAAACATTACAAAACCCTAAAACACCAAAAAGAAACAACACGAAATGCAGATTTCAACGAAAGTAAACATTGCCTCCCTTTGTTTGACCCGGGAATCCCTTGGAGTTTCAGTTAAAAATTGTATTTGATAATGTGTTTTGCGAACTACAACGATGGGTTCTCAAAACCCTGATTTCACTTCGCCAAAACCCGTTCATCAATTATTCATTAAGAACAAGTGATATACAAGAGTACCTATCTCCCCCCTGACGTATATCTTTACAGGTGGAACTCAGTCAACAATTTCTTGTTTATCTTACTGAGATTACATTTGAGTCGAGTATCCTACTCTAAGGGTCTTGATTAGTGTGGAAACAAGCTTCCTCCAAGAGGGTCACGTGCTCCTCCCTGCTCCTCCTTGGTGTGGAAGAACTCCAACCCAATTTCCTCCAAGATGGTGGTGAGGGATGATGGTGGTAGAATGAAATGATGATGGATTAGCAATTGAAGGGTGGTGGAGTGACTTCCTCTTAATGCCTAAAATTTTAACTCAAGCGGTCCTTAGGCCCTCCCTTTCTCCCTTAGAGTGCTCGAGAGATGGGATTGCCAAAGATGGTTTAGAAGGATGGAATGAATGACCTTATATAGAGGTGGAGAGGGGTAAAAAGGGGAGGGAAGGGTGTGCCAACAATTATGGTTATGGGTAGAAGTGTTGAGATTTAATGATGATGTCTTGGAATTGGGTTGGGTGGCTATTAATTGGTGAAGAGATCTAGGTGTGGTGAAATGTGCATCCATAGTGAGGGTGGCTTTGTTGTAATTGGAGAAAGGGACTTAAATGTGCCATGGAGGATGTGCAAAGGTGGCTCCAATCAGAGGACCTTAATAAATGAAGTGGAGGAGCTCATTGATTGTTGATGCAAGATATTTTTTTTTTGCTTTGTTGATCTGGAGCCTTGGATTTGTGAAGCTCCTAAGTTCAAATCTCCAGCTCATTTTCTTCAATTCTTCCTTTCTTCTTCTCTCTTTTTCCCAACCTTCAATCCTGTGGTCACAAAATATCATTAATCAATGCAGATCATAGAAATTATGCAAAATTGGATGCATGCCTATCTAAAATGCAAAACATGCTAAATGTATGTTGTATGATCATGCTTATAACCTAATTGGCTTAGAAACATAGCAAAGTATTTTCATAGGCAATAGAAAATGTGGTTTAATCACCACCCGATACCTACCTTTTGCTAGTCCCTAGCAAGACTTTCCTTGAACAAAAATGCTTTTTGGTTTGAGGGAAATTTTTACAGGGTTTTAAGTTGCTTTCCTAAGTCAGAGGGTGCAAGACTTCTCTCGAGGATAGACTCTTTGATTCTTGGCCTAGATTTATAGCATCTTGGTATCTACACAAAGTGGAGCAACCTAAGCCTTATGGATCTCAATTGACCCAAATCTGGACTCCCAACAAGTCTTTCCTTGGCCTACTCCTCATCCCCTAGTTTGTCTAGCCTTAGGATTTTAAGTGTCAATGCAAAGTGCAAAATGGTTTCACTAGCTCGCGATTGAATTTTTATGATGTCAATGGAGTGTTTTTATTTTCTTTTATTTTTTATCTCTCAAGGCTTAATCTCAGATTGACTCTCAACATGGTCTATATCGGGCTCCTCATTCTGGTGGTTGGTTGTGTTGGCACCAAAAAGGAAGGGAGTTCGTGGTGGTTTTGGTGGAGCTAAGTAGGCATGGTGGTCGACCATGAAGTGGAGAGGGGTAGGAGCCCAGCTTAGCTAGTAAGGGAGTAGAGGTAGGAGCTAGGGTTGAGTAGAAGGATCTGTCTTAAGCTTTATGGAGCTAAAGTTTAGCTGAAGTTGGTCTTCTATCAGCTCAACTACTAGCTTAGCTAACTAGTTCTTTGCTAGTAGCTAGGCTGAGTAGAGTGAGCTGAGTTGAGATAAACTCAACTAATATGGAGCTGAGGAGAGCTAAAACTGATATGCTTGAAGACTTCCTAGCTAGCTTATGTCCAGTAGCCAAGCTCAACTAGGTTAACCTAAGTTGAGTATTCATGAGCTAGTGATGAGCTGACCTGAGCTAGTTGGTGACTCTTCAGCTGACTTAGCTTAGCTAGTTGAGGATTAGTAGCTAAGCTAAGTTGAGTTGAGCTACCATGAGCTGGGAGGAGTTAGAATGAGCTAGATCCAGCTAGGTTGAGCTAGAATCCAACTGAGGTGAATTGCATTAAGTTGGGATCTAGTTGGAATTGTTGGTGCTAGAGCACCACGATCGTTTATTTTGATGATAACAAAACACGTCTTTTAACATTTGCATTTGAGTTCTAGTTTTCAGGTCAAATTGTAAATAGAGACAAGTGTTTAGACAGAGTTCTAGCTCGCATCCATGACGGATTGGAGGAGCTGGACAGAGACGGAGGAGCTTCGCGTGGAGCGAAAGCTTGAAGAAGGAAGGAGATGAAGAATAGAATAGATTTCATTTTATCTTGTTCTATGTAATTTTGTTTCTTTGTTTTGCTCTTTATTTTTGTCTTAGATTTTATGTTAAAGAGTCTCAAAGAACCCTTAAAGTAGTCCTAGGAACACTTGCACTACCCTAAAATACTTAGGTTTTATGTAAAGAACGTAGAAAACCAAAATAGGGTGCAGACAGCCTTATCAGACGTTCAATCTGGAAATCAGACGTCTGATATTGACTTTTAAGAAATCTGACTGTTTGATCAGATGTCCAAACCATCTAAACTAGACTTAGTAGGTTCTGTCTGTTAGAATCAGTCGTCCAGACCTTAGTCCAAACATCTTAGCAGACGTCTGATGCCTTTGCCAGACATCCAATTAGTGGAATGTTGGCTGCCTTTGTAAACATTGAGGAAATGACCGTTAGACTCATATCAGACGTCCGTAGAGGACCC
This sequence comes from Thalassia testudinum, assembly GCA_037157565.1. Lineage (NCBI taxonomy): Eukaryota > Viridiplantae > Streptophyta > Magnoliopsida > Alismatales > Hydrocharitaceae > Thalassia > Thalassia testudinum. The sequence goes on from JAZHRO010000056.1 coordinate 34,488,699, forward strand.
CAGATGTCAGATACATGACCATTTTGCCTCGGCTGACCCAAAATCTTCCTTCAGAGATTTTCCAGCCATTGTACTTTCTTGGGAATCTATTTCCGCAGAACAATAGGTTTCCAGATGTCCATACCTAGTGCCAGACGTCCTTTGTGTCATCTGATGGACATACACTAGAACCCTGTTTAGGTCTAATTCAAATTAGGAAGGAAACTCGCCAAGAATCAGACGTCTGACTTAGTTCCCAGACATCTTAAACGGGTTTTCCAGACATTTGATGCTAGGACCAGATGTCTAATGACCCTGTCAGAATCATGATTAATTCTGACTACGACCTGATTCTCTTTGGATTTGCACCCAACGGCTATGGAAGCCTTCCAAGGCCTTCCAAAGCCTTCTTAGGCCCTCTATAAATAGAGGAGGACCCCTTGGCTTGTAAGACACACCCAAGACACACCTTGCAAGAATATTTCCACTCACTTGTGTCAAAAAGAAGTAGAAGATCAAATAGAAGAAGCTCTGTCTCTACAAGCACTCTCTTCTCACCTAAGAGCTTCGTCCTGCTGTGCACCCACTCTCCCGCTGACGTTACAAGAGCATTGTTGTGCCAAAGTGTGGTTCACGTATCCGCATCGTCACATCGATGCACTTCCACCAAAGGAAAGTTTCCTAACTCCTATAGAAGCTATGATTAAATATTTGAGGATCTATAGGATTGTTGTACTTTATATTGTCTTTGGTTGGGTATTCGCTTTGCGAATTCCCATCTCCTTCGCGAGACAAATTCCTTCTTGTGAAGAGAAGGGGTTTTGAGGTACACTACCCTCGATCTAAGTAGTGTTGTTGTAATTGAGGTTCAGTCACCCTCGTTCAAGTGACTGGGTTTAGTGGATTTGATCGACTAGGTCGATCGAGAAATCCTAACTCGAGAGGGTTAGGTGATGGTTTTCACTCGGTTTGGGTTTCCACCTGAAAATACTTGTGCCTATTGTGTGATTGCTTAATTTTGTGAGATTGTCTATTTTTATTCTGCACTTTATTACGTCACGCATATCTCACCCCCTCCAAGTAGGTAATTACAGTTGGTATCAGAGCAGGTTCTTGCAAGATCGGAGTAACACCCTGCAAGAAGATCATGGAGGGAAGCAATTCCGCAAGCAGGATTTCTGAGGGGCAATCTACGACCCAACCGCTGTTCTTTGATGGGAGCAATTACCCATACTGGAAGCTGCGGATGAAGGCATGGCTTCAAGCCAATGACTTCACAATATGGAACCATTGCGAGACCCCCTTCGATATCCCAGAAAGACCTGCCACAGGATACTCGCAGCAGTAGATCTGGAAACTCTCGCTCAACGCAAAAACGATGAACGCGTTATACTGCTCTCAGCCCAGAGGAGTTCAACAGAATCTCACAATGCGCCACCGCATACGAGATCTGGTACACACTCGAGGTAACTCACGAAGGTACCTTAAAGGTAAAGACTTCTAAAATAAATTTACTTTCTCAAGAATTTGAGTCTTTTTCAATGAAGTCTAACGAATCTCTAAGTGATATGAACACTAGGTTCACTCTCATTGTAAATAATTTAAAAGCTTTAGGTAAGACCTTCATCAAGGGGAAGCTTCAAAGAAAGCTACTCCATTCCCTTGGACCGGAATGGGAACAGAAGGTCACCACAATCAAGGAGGCAAACGAAGTAGAGGAGCTCAATATGGAGGATCTCCTAGGCAACCTAATGGCCTATGAGATGAAACTAAAGTAGAAGAAGAAGGATACACCAGAACCAAAGCTTAAGAAGACTCTCGCCTTCAAAGCTACATCGGATAGCGAGATAAGTTCCGATGACGAAGACTTTAAAATTTTACTTAAGAAATTTTCAAAGTTTTGTAGGGAATCAAAGAAAGAAAAGAAGGAGAAGAAGGAAAGCCCAAGACATTGCTACCACTGCAACAAGAAAGGGCATCTACGACCAGAGTGCCCTCTTCTCAAGAAGGAGAAGAAGAAGGAAAAGGTGAAGAAGTCTAAGAAGAAGGCGTTCCAAGCAACTTGGGACGACACGAGCTCAAAGGAAGAAGAAGAGCAGAACCCCGAGGAAGAAATAGCCTGTATGGGCTTCATGGCCATAGGAAGTGATATTGACAGCAACAACAGTGACAATGAGGTAAATCCCGATTTACAATATACTTTTGATGAATTATTTGAGCTTAGTAAATCACTTAAGGTAGAAAATAAAAATATTAAAAGGAATCTTAGTTTTCTTAAAAGTGAAAATGAAAGATTAGAAATAAAACTCAAGGATCTAGAAGCTAGCCCTAAGGATAATAACTTGTTACTAGAAAATAAAGATTTAAATAATGAAAATACTAAATTGATTGAGGAAAATGCTAGTCTAAAATTAGAAATTTTTGATTTAAAGACTAAGATACATATTATAGAAAAAGAAATCGCATGTCTTAGGGAAAATTCCAACAAATTAATCAACAAAATAGAAAATTTGCATAGTCCTAAGATTGAGAAAGGATCTCTGTCAAGGAGACCCGCTAATAGATCCGCATCCAAGCTCACTTGGATACCGAAGAAAGAATTGGAATCTTGTTTTGTAGATCTTAAAGAAGATATCAATGTAAAGGACTGGACCTACAAGCTCAAGGCTGATCAACTCGAGTTCGGAGGACCAAGGAGTAGACCAAGGAGGAGAACGAGAAGACCAACGAGATGATGAACAATCGAACAACCCGCCGCACGTCGTCTGCCAGATTAGAGACCGGCGTCGATGCCCAGGCCTCCAAGCTACGGGTGGGAGCCCCATCCGATGTGGCATCCACCACCTCCATTTGGGTCATTCTATTGGCCATGGTAGGTAAGGTATCCCTTAACCCTATCTTTTTATTAGCATATAGATAGGGAGAGTTAAAATTAGGAGCTATTTGTCAATCATTAAGGGGGAGATCTTGTTAGCTATATTTCCTTTGAAAAGGGAGAGAAAAATAATAGCTATCTTGTTGCTACAAAAAAGGGGGAGGATATTATTTTTGTTAAAAGAAATTCAACCCAATTATAGAAGAGCATGTCTTAAGGAGGAGCTATAGAAAATTCAAAATTGATAAAAACCTTTTTGATAATGTCAAAAAGGGGGAGGATTTTATGCATTATTATTTTTGATTTTGTCATCATCAAAAAGGAGATTGTTGGTGCTAGAGCACCACGATCGTTTATTTTGATGATAACAAAACACGTGTCTTTTAACATTTGCATTTGAGTTCTACTTTTCATGTCAAATTGCAAATAGAGACAAGTGTTTAGACGGAGTTCTAGCTCGCATCCATGGCAAATTGGAGGAGCTGGACAGAGATAGAGGAGCCACACGAGGTGCGAAAGCTTAAAGAAGGAAGGAGATGAAGAATAGGATAGATTTCATTTTATCTTGTTCTATGTAATTTTGTTTCTTTATTTTTATCTTAGATTTTATGTTAGAGCCTCAAAGAACCCTTAAAGTAGTCCTAGGAACACCTGCACTACCCTAAAAACTTAGGTTTTATGTAAAGAACTTAGAAAACCAAAATAGGGTTCAGACAGCCTTATCAGATGTCCAATCTGGAAATCAGACGTCTGATATTGACTTTTAAGATGTCTAACTGTTTGATCAGACATCCAAACCATCTAGGCTGGACTTAGTGGGTTCTGTCTATTAGAATCAGCCGTCCAGATCTTAGTCCAGACGTCTTAGCAAACGTTTGATGCCTTTGCCAGACGTCCAATTAGTGGAGCGTTGGCTGCCTTTGTAAACATTGATTAAATGACCGTTAGCCTCGTATCAGACGTCCGTAGAGGACCCCAGACGTCTAATACATGACCGTTTTACCTCAGCTGACCCAAAATCTTCCTTCAAAGATTTTCTAGCCGTTGTACTTTCTTGGGAATCCATTTTCGCAGAACAATAGGTTTCCAGACGTCCAGACCTAGTGCCAGACGTCCTTTGTGTCATCTGATGGACATACACTAAAACCCTGTTTAGGTCTAGTTCAAATCAGGAAGGAAACCCGCCAAGAATTAGACGTCTGATTTAGTTCCCAGACGTCTTAAACGGGTTTTCCAGACGTCTGCCTACGGCCTGATTCTCTTTGGATTTGCACCCAACGGCTATGGAAGCCTTCCAAGGCCTTCTAAAGCCTTCCTGGGCCCTCTATGAATAGAGGAGGACCCCTTGGCTTATAAGACACACCCAAGACACACCTTGCAAGAATATTTCCACTCACTTGTGTCAAAAAGAAGTAGAAGATCAAATAGAAGAAGCTCTAGCTCTACAAGCACTCTCTTCTCACCTAAGAGCTTCGTCCTGCTGTGCACCCGCTCTCCTGCCGATGTTTCGAGAGCATTGTTGTGCCAAAGCGTGGTTCACACATCTGTGTAGTCACATCGACGCACTTCCACCAAAGGTAAGTTTCCTAACTCCTATAGAAGCTACAATTAATTATTTGAGGCTCTATAGGATTGTTGTACTTTATATTGTCTTTGGGTGGGTATTCGCTTTGCGAATTCCCGTCTCCTTCGCAAGACAAATTCCTTCTTGTGAAGAGAAGGGGTTTTGAGGTACACTACCCTCGGTCTAAGTAATGTTGTTGTAATTGAGGTTCAGTCACCCTCGTTCAAGTGACTGGGTTTAGTGGATTTGATCGACTAGGTTGATCGAGAAATCCTAACTTGAGAGGGTTAGGTGGTGGTTTTCACCCAGTTTGGGTTTCCACCTAAAAATACTTGTGCCTATTGTGTGATTGCTTAATTTTGTGAGATTGTCTATTTTTATTCTGCACTTTATTATGCCACGCATATCTCACCCCCTCCGAGTAGGTAATTATAGGAATGAAGCCCCACCTCCTTCTTCTTGGTTTCTACCTTTCACATTGCCAGGGTTTAAGTGGTTTTCACAGTGCAATCAACCCAGACAATGAAATGAAATGTATTAAAACATAAAATAAGAAGAAAATAATGAAATGTATGTCTAAACCCTAAATGCCTACATGTAACCCAATACCATAATCCAATGTAGAAAATCTAGGAACTAAGAGTGATTTCTAGCCTAAGAATGATGATAAACTAGTGTTTATCACGTTCCCATCATCGATCCCCGAAGGGCCCTTGGCAATCGATGCTTTGAGATAGCATTGCCCATGGTAGCCTATAGAACCCTGGCAATCGACACTTCGAGATAGTGTTGCCCATGGGATTCTGAAGTGAATCCGAGCCCTGGCAATCAACATTTCAAGATAATGCTGCCCATGGCACTCGAACGGCGCGATGCACTTACATGCTCCTTAGGATATTTTGATATCCTAAGAAACAAGCGTCGCGGTGGTGATGTGTTATCTTGCGTCATAGAAGGGAAAATGCATTTCCAATCCTCAACAACAAGAACTCATCTAATTAAGTTGCATTTTCGAGCCTCTCCTAAGTCAAAATCTAGTTTTGACATAGGTTTTTGTGATTTTTTATTTTATTGAGCTTGCCGGTGTACCAAGTGTGTGAAAAATGCTTGACACTCTAATCCTTAGACTATTCAAATCAGAAGGATAAAGATCAGGTCAAGTACTAACAACGTTGATCATCCATTTCTAAAGTCAGCCAGTCACCATAAAGACTCAAAAACTAGCTCCAATTTAAGTGATACCTAGACAATTATGACAGTTTCGATCTTGATGAATCTAAGCCTAGAATTCTTAAGCCTCACCCCAAAAATGTTGATCCCTTAGCACCAAAAATTCATCATCCTTAACAACCCAAGCCCTTTTACTTATTTCCTTCAAAAATGCTTTTTTTTTAAGATGTATAAGTGAATGCATGGTAAACAAGTTTCCCATAGACATAGGAAAATGATGAATTAGATAGCTACTATCCCCACCCCATGCCTAAGATTGTCAATGTCCTCATTGCATAAAGTAGGGAGAAATAGCACCTGATTAAGAAAGTCAAAGCACAGAAGGATCTCAGGACCTGTGATGCAGAATGACATGCAAAAATATGAGGAAAAATTTGTCAAAATTAGGTTGGGTTGCCTCCCAACAAGCGCTACATTTGATGCCTACCGCTAAGCGAAGTGATGTGTCATGACAGTGGTGGATCGGCAAGTGGAATCTCGTCAAACACAGGAATGGGTTCATTAGTGAAATACGATTTTAAGCATTACCTATTCACTTTGAATTGTCAACCTATTTTCGATCTTTAATTTCAATTGCCCCAGAATTAAAAACATGAACCATGAAGTATGGACCCGTCCATTTCGATCATAATTTCTCGAGGAAAAGCCACAATCGCGCATCAAAGAGCCACACTTTCTTATCAGGATAGGACGTCGAAGCAATGTGTTTGCCATGGTATGCCTTGGCTCGGTCCTTATAAATTCGTGCGGTCTCATATGCATTATTTCATATTTCCTCAAGTTCGATTAAGTCCATTCTTCTTTTCTTTCCTGCCTTATACAAATCAAAATTTATTTCCTTAATAGCCCAATATGCCCTGTGTTCCAACTCAACCAGGAAGTGGCTTGCCTTTCCATAGACCAATTTGAAGGGTGACATTGCAATAGGAGTTTTGAAGCCAGTCCAGTAGGCCCACAAGGCATCATCTAGCTTGCTAAACCAATCCTTACGATCCAACTGAATCAACTTTTGCAAGATGTTCTTGATTTTTTGGTTGGAAACCTCTACCTAGTCATTGGTTTACGAATGGTATAGGGTAGAGATTTTGTGAGTGACCCCATATTTGGCCAGGAGGCTTCAAAATTGGGCATTTGTGAAGTGAGTGCCCCCATCACTAATTATCATTCTTGGAACACCAAATCAAGAGAAATATGAATTTTCACAAAATTCAAAACCACCTTGTGATCATTAGTGTGTGTAGGGATCGCTTCCACCCATTTGGAAATGTAATTTGTTACAAAAAGAATGAATCGAAATCCAAACGATGGAGGAAATGGTCCCATAAAATCGATACCCCCAACATCAAAAATTCAACTTCTAGAATCGGGTTCAGGGGCATCATATCCTTTCAACTCATGATGTTGTTGGTTTGACATCATGTACGTTTTTGTGCGGGTTTAAAGGATGTCACGTTGTAGTATAACCGACAAAACGTCTAAACAAATATAAAGAATTTTATTACTCGAAGACCGGAGTATCCGAGGTCGATCATAGGGAGCAAATGGAATTTACTGCTAGTCAAAATGTAATTGAACACTCTAATTTACTCAGAATATCAATTCAAATGTGAATGTATGCAATTAAAAGTAATTAGGACAAAAATATGAAATTGGACGTCTGATCACAAGATCAGACGTCTTAAAAGTATTTCTCCTTTTCTTCTTCTTCTGCAGCCTCTCATTTTCTTCTTCGTTTGCTTCTTTCTCTGCTTTCTTTCTTGTCTTGCGAAGCCTTCTTCTTCTTCTTCTTCTTCTTCTTCTTCTTCTTCTTCTTCTTCTTCTTCTTCTTCTGCTTTCCTTCTTCTCCTACGAAGGCTTCTTTCTTTCTTCTTCTTCTCTATCTTGCTCCTTCTTTCTTTTCTTCTTTGGCTTGCCTTTCCTTCTTCTTCTTCTGTAGCGGCCAAGTCCTTCTTCTCCTGCGTTCAGCCTGCCTGCACAGGAGAAAAACCTAACCCTTCTCCCTCTACCTGCGTGTCTCTCTCTTAAGCAGTTCACTCATGGACGCTCTCCCAGAGCCACAGCCATAATCGGGTCGGATCGTACTCGGGACCAGGCGCACCCGCAGGTGGTGTGATGCGCGAGGAGTGCGTTAGCTTAGGTCGGGTTGGATCCGCCAGATCCGCGTGGTCAAGCCGCGGACGAGGCGGGTGTGGGGTCAGTGAGGGACCTCACCCCTGTGCTTACGGAGGCAGTGAGAATGAAGCACAAATACAATTTACAGCGTACCTGAGTGTTGCAATCCCACGATGTGGGACTAAAGGTTCCGCCCTGATTTCACGCGTGCCCGCAGACTCTCGTATGCAATTGCCCAAGTGGATGGCTCTGCTGGCGCTCCGTGCTGGGCTCACTCACCTCGCAACACTCGCGTGAGTCTCCTGCATCTGCAGCCTAGGAAGCCTGATGCCTAGAGCTTCGTTGGAGCTTCATCAGAGGTCGTCCATGGCGACAGGAGCTCAAACACTGTCATGCACAAAACGAGCCTCTCGGCTCAATCAGATCAGCTAGAGACCTTCGCCATGGCACGGCGAAGGCGGTGGACGATGCTGCAGGCCGCAGGTCGGCCTAGGCGTGCATGCCTAGGTCAACCTGTGGCCGGAGATGGTGGGTTGTTCGGGGGGTGATTATGGAGGTCTGGAGTGGCAGTTGTGGGGTGGAGCGAGTTCCTGGTGGTGAGGCGGAGCTCTCGAGGTGGTTGGCGAGCCGTGTGGGGGGGGCTGGAATGGTGGAAGCGGCTCGCCGGAGGTCGGTCGGTGATGTGGAAGATGAGGGTGGTCAGCGTTGGTCGAGGGGTAATCAGATGAGATAACAGGGGGAAAAGAGAGAGGAGAGGATGGAGAGGAGTTCTAACCTAATTGTAAGGACGAAAGGAGACGGAAGGCGGACAGCAGTACCTGCTGTCGCCGGAGAAGATGACGCCCAGTGGGGGAGAACGGCGGCGACGACGGGGCTGAGGCGGCGTGCGCGGGTACTGCGCGACGCGGAGGGAAGTCAGGAAGCTAACTCTGCCACTGGTTTTGTGGCAGAGCGAAGAGGGAGGGGAGGGGGGCTCGCCGGAGCTTGCTGGGACTTTTGGCCGGGTAGGAGGAGACGAATTGGGGGTGGACACTCGGCCAAATCAAGCTAGGGTCCTGCGGCAGGGTCTGGGGGGTGTTTTATAGGTGCTGGCCGCTCCTATCAGCGCGTGGAGAGCGCGCAATTAAGTCTTCCGCCTTGCCGGAGTTGGAAGGAAGGTGGATACCCAAATCTCTCGTGCGTTCGCACGAGAGATTGGGTTCACACCGGCGATTGTAATTGGCTTTATAAGGAAGGGAATTCCTCAGAGAATCCTCCTTCCATTTCTGGGAGGGAATCTCTGAGGGATTAGAGAGCAATCCCTCTCCGAACCTTGCCGGAGCTCGGTTCTGCCCTAGCAATGGCGGCAGGACCGGTTTGCAAAGGAGGCGAAGAACCTAGGGGGCTCTCTGCAAAGGTATTCAAAAGATAGGGACCAATTTGTGATTTGGGTGTACTAAATTGCAAAGTAGGTCAAGATGACCCCTCCTTAGGTCCAAATTTTGGTACAAACCTAATTTGGACCTAAGGAATCCAATGGTGAAGTTGGATTTTATGTTTGACCTCGTTTGACTGGATATTTTGCGTAAAAACCCAAATTAGGTTTAATTGAAGAGCTAGGACCCTAATCTAGGTCAAACTAGGTTCTAAAGGCCAAATTAAGTGTTCTAAACCCTAGAGGATGTTTTTCTATGATTTTTAGAGGGTTTACTTGATTTTTATTCTGACCGGAACCTTGTTAATTTAAGCGAGTCTGTTTTAGGGTTACCACGTGTCATTTAGTTCTTAGATTGCACATGAACCCATTTCTGATTGACTCAACCCTCTTTTTATCTCATTTATACCATTTGACCTATGTTTTTCCTCTGAGAAATCCCATTTACGTACTGCAATGGTAAAATTGCAGTTTTAACCTTTATTTCATGTTTTCTTCTCAAGGCACTTGTTCCTTCAGTTAGGCCTTCTTCTAGGTTATGTAGGAGCTTTTATCTTCTTTATTGGGTCAAAATGAGCTAGTTATGGCTCATGATGAGGCTCTCATCAATTTCTACGCAAAATTGTGGGCGTCATTGTATAGTGAGGGCCAAAATAATCCAAATTTTTGTAGCAGTTTTCTTTCGTGAGAAATGTCCTCGATAGGTAGAGGCGTGGTAATGTTGTAAAATGCTCGAGATCTTAAAGTCAGGCACACACCACCTAATAATTTGGTCTAGTCATTTCTTGAAAAGGTCAAGCTCCTCCCAAAAGAAGTGTTTAATTTTAGAGTAGAATTTGTCTTTCTTGGCCTTGGGCTAATCCTAAGGAATTAGATCCAAGACAAGAAAATTCACATGATCAGTGTACTAGGGGAGGGATTTTTGAGTCATAGGCAAAAGGGTTTCATGTGGGAAGGTATCCTGGGGTTGGTAGATCTCTACATCGATTAATCAGGACAAATGGTCAACCATAACATTTTATGTACCCTCCTTGTCTTTGATCTCCAATTCAAATTCCTGGAGAAGTAGAATCCATCGAATGAGGTAGGGTTTGGCATCTTTCTTCTGTTGGTGCAAATGCACCACAATCATTGATTTTGATGATAACAAAACACTTGTTATTTGACACTTGCATTTAAGATTAAGATTTCAGGTTAAAATGCAAATGGAAGCAAGTGAGAAAGAGCTCCAGCTCAAGGAGCTTCATAGGAAGAAGATTTATGAAGGAGCTTAGGGCTAAAACTTGAACATGATGAGAAAGAAGAATAGGATAAATTATTTCATTCAATGTATTTTGTCTTTTATTTCCTTAAATTCATGTTAAAGAACCCAAAATATAGTTACCTAGGTCCTAGATATGCTCACCTAACCTTAGGACACTTAGGAAAAACCTAGAGTCGAGTTAGAAAATCCAAACAGAGAACAAACGACTTCATCAGACATCCACATATTTACTAAATGTCTGATATTATCTTTTAAGTTGTCTAATAAAAAGATTAATCATCCAATACGCAAATGACTTGCATGTATTTATTCAGACTTCAGTACATTAGACGTTTGATCAAACCACATATTCTATTGCCCATGAATATATTTTTCTAGGTTTTTGAGCCAATTAGGTTAGAAGAATGATCATACAACATACATTTAGCATGTTTTGCATTTTAGATAGGCATGCATCCAATTTTGCATAATTTCTATGATCTGCAATGATTAATAATATTTTGCGACCACAGGATTGAAGGCTGAGAAAAAGAGAGAAGAAAGGAAGAATTGAAGAAAAAACTTGAGCTGGAGATTTGAACTTAGGAGCTTCACAAACCCTAGGCTCCAGCTCAACTAAGCAAAAAAACTGTCCATCAACAATTAACGAGCTCCTCCACTTCATTTAATAAGCTCCATCTTCATACAAAAAAATACACCTAGAGACACCTTTGCACATCCTCCATGGCACATTTACGTCGCTCTCCCCAATTCCAACCAAGCTACTCTCATTATGGATGCACATTTCACCACACCTAGACCCCTCCACCAATTAATACCCACCGAACCTAATTCCAAGACGTCATCATTAAATCTCAACACATCTACCCATAACCATATTTGTTGGCACACCCCTCCCTCCTCTTTTTACCCCTCTCCACCTATATATAAGATCATCCATTTCTTAAGCACTCTAAGAGAAAAAAGGAGGGCCTAAGGACTACCTAAGTCCAAATTTTAGGCATTAAGCGGTAGTCACTCCACCACCCTTCAATTGTCAATCCACCACCATCATCCCACACCATCACCTTGGAGGAAATTGGGTTAGAGTTCTTCTTCCACACCAGGGAGGAGCACATCACCCTCTTGGAGGAAGCTCGCTTCTACACAGAGGAGAGGAGGACCATCATCATCTACACCATCATCTGAGCAACTCCTTTCATTCTTCTCCTTTAGTTTCTTACATGTTGTTGATAGTTGGTTGTCTTTTGCTTTTGTAAATTTATTAAATTAAGCATCTTTGTGTTGAACTTGGAATATTATGGTAATGAAAGTTACACTTCTATTTCATCCTTAATTTTGTTGGGCATGTGAATTTTTTTGGTAGTTGATAAACCCAAGTTTATCATCATTCTTAGGAAAATTATACACTTAGTTCCTAGGGTTTCTACATTCTCATTGTAGTATTAGGTGGCATTTAGGAATTTACTTGCATTTACAGTTAGTGCATGCATTATTAAGCCTTCTTATAGTTTTGTGTGTGTATATATATATATATATATATATATATATATGTATATATATATATATGTATATGTATATATGTGTATATATATATATATCACTTATGTGCCAAGGAATGGAAAACCATTGAAGATCCACTAAACCCTGGCATAATGAAAGGTAGAACGATAAGAAGAAGAAGATAGAAGCTTCATTCAGCTGGATCCTAACTCATGTCAGCTCAGCCTAGCTCACCTTCAGCTCTCCCCAACTCCTGGCAGCTCAAGTCCATCTAGCTTAGCTACTAGTTGAGAATTAGCTAGCTTAGCAAACTGAAGAGTCATCAGGCAGCTCAACTTCAATTCATCTCAGCACCTAGTAGCTCACCTTCATTGAACTTGGCTACTAGTTGAGAACTACCTATCTAAGGAGTCCAAAAGCAGCTCATCTTCAGCTTCCCTCAACTCCATGCTAGCTCAAGAAGTTCCATGCTAGCTCCCACTAGCTACTAGCTAGCTAAGCTAGCTCCACCTACTCAACTCCTTCTCTACCCTATTGGTCGACCACCCTACTCCAAAACCCACCAAACAACCACCACCTTCCTCCCTTGTTTTGGCGCCAACACACCTTAACCACCACTACCTTGGCACCTATTCACTTTGGCACCAAAAACAAAGCCCATAACCACCCCCTTTTTGGCGCCAAACTACCATATTAAATCCCAACCCTTCATCCATCTCCAAACACCATCTCAACCCTCCATCTTGGGGCCAAAAACACCCCCTTCTAAATGCCCATTTTGGCACCAAAATCATGGCACCACCTTTGGTGCCCCCTCAACCACATAACCACCCACCGCCCCCCCCCATTCTATATATGCCACCCATAACTACCACATTTTCTTCATCCTTGCTACCTATTTCCTACACCAAAAATACTATTCAAGACCAAGGAAGAAGGAGAGTGGGCATGTGAAGGGTTCCACTATGCTTTTCTAGTCTCTACACTACATTCTTCTTGTTTGTTAGAACCAAGCCAAGGAGCAAGGTGGCTTTTAGAGGGACAGCCAAGCAAGGAGGAGAATGGTGGTGGACATCCACCCTTGGAAGAGCTAGGAGGAGCACTTTAAGAAGCAAGGAGAAGTCCTCTTCAAGTTCGAGAGCAACCACACTTGGAGCGAGGGTGAGTTCATCATTCGGGAGACTCTTTTACTTCTTTTTCTTTGTAATTTTGTAAAAGAAGCATTCCTCTACTTGGGGATTAGTTGTGTGGAATCCCTCCACACAATTGAGCTCTTCAAGTACTCGTAGACATTAGTTCTTCTTTATTAAATCAAGTTCCTTTCAATTTATTTGCTAAAATTTCAAGTTCTATTGTTTTCTTTAGTGCACACACTCCCTTCCTAATTGCTCCAGGCCACACATGCCTAGAATGAGCTTAGGAAGGTTCGGTTTTCATCCTTATATTTCCACATTTGAATTAGTATCTTCAATATCATTGTTGCCCCGATTTTACAAAACCTAAAAATCACAAATCACAGAAAGACCAAAAAAGAAAAGAGGATTTGAGCAAGTAAGAGAGAGATTATCATTTTGATAGCTAAATTTAAACTCCTTGGATAACCCTAAATACTGTCACTATCTATGTTATAAATTTTAAAAGTTGATCATATTTGCGTGTTACAACGACATTAAAAACCTGTCTTAACAAATCACGCAATTTTCATATCAATAGTTGATTACAAGACACCCACCATGGGGCTTATGAGTTCTATTGCTAAGCCATCTTCATATTCTTTAGCTTCGTTAGTTGGTTGAAAGTAGTTGATATTATCTCTCGTGACAAAAAAAATTTGACTTGCATTTTATTTTCTTTTTATCAAAAAAGACAAAAAAAAATCACAATATCAAAATATCAAAAGGAAACAGGGTATTAAACATTGGGTCTTCAAATCAACACCTTGCCTCCTCATTGATTGTACCTAAATCTATGCGATTAGAATATGAAATCATTGTAGCACGTAATAAAGTGATCAATTAAAATTTATAATTTTGAACTACAAGGAGTCTGAGTCTAACACAGGGAAGCAGCCGTTATTCAAAAACCTTTCAAAGTGATTGTAAACTAGAGTAGCAAACCAATATCAATAGAGATAAGAATATCAAATGAATACTGCTTTTTATTACCAATATTAAAATGTCTCACAAATAGGATCTATATTAGAGAGTACAATAAGAATAAAATGTAAGAAAATAAAGGAAGCAAGGAGAGGGATTGGATCTACTTGAAGGATGCTTGTGCAAAGCTTCTGGCGAAGCTTTAGATCCAAGATGCCGAGAGGAAGAAGATGAAGACCGGAGAGGCTACAAAGGTGGAGGAATGGTGGGGGTGTGTGATAAACGCCAGTTTATCATCATTGTTGAACGTGTGAGTTGCTACGCTAACGTGTTTGGTTTTTAAAACCTTGTCGTTGTAGCTTGAAAGCAAAGAACTTATGTTCAACAAATAAAATTTATACCGAAATTGAAATTCCGAGTCGAACACAGGGAGGCTACGTCAATCTATATTCGCAATTATATTTTTTTTAGAATTTTTCTTGAAAAGCGAGGCGATGTAATTACAATGAAGCTATAACAACAATCAGACTAAAAAGGGAGAGAGAGAGAGAGAGAAAACATGCATTCAATAATTCAAAATGTTTATACAATAAAACCAAATAAGAATTACACTAGAAAGCGGGAAATCAGCTACACTAGAAAGCAGGAAAATTCTACACTAGAAAGCTGTAAAGAAGAGCAGGAGAGAGAAGTTATCCTCCTCGACAATTGCTTGGAGGACGAGCCGGACGGGACGACGCCTAGAGAAGGAGGACGAAGCAGAAGAACGGGAATGGGGCAGCACGCCGTCGTCGTCGCAGGATCCACTTCCGAATGGGAACGAAAATTTTAACTTTATCTCGCGAGGAGCATCCCGGGTGTGGGACAAGCTTCTCTTGAGCTTTGGAGAGGTAAAGAGAAGAAAGGGATGAGAATTTCGTGTGGAGGGGGTCTCCTTTTATAGTTGCAAGGAGTGGGGGCAATTTGGTCATTACATCTTTAAAAACATTAATTCAGGATCTAAACGTGGGCGTAGAGGGCAGCATGCGCGCACGTTCAGGATGGCTCAGATCCCGCTACGCTCGCCTCCTCAACGTGCGCCCAATCGCGTGCGATGCCGCATTACAGCCACGCGTGCAATAGCACGTGGGTGCTATCGGGCGCGTGCGGCCGTTGGATCGCGATCTAACGCTCCACGCACCTGCTCGCCCGCGCCTGATTTAAGGCTTGCGGGGGCTAGACCCTGCGACCTCTACTTTGCCTGCAGCGCCGTCTCCGCTGCGCTACGCAATCAAGAAGGTCGCGCGGATGATTTAAAGGCGCCGCATCCACAACCGTTGGATCTTGATCCAACGGCGGGGAAGGGCGGATGCGGGGGCTTCAGCGGTTGCGTGCGAGCGATTGGGCGGCCGAGATGGCACCACGTGGCGCCATCTTGGCCTTCCATCTTCTGGATGATGTAGATGGTGCCACGAGTGTCGAATTGACTCGATTTTTACGTCGTTAGGCTGCAATCGTCGATCCGAATCCATCCGTGCGGTCGTATTTGTCGTTTGAAGTGCAGATTTACACCATCTTAGCCCTTGATCTTCTAGGGTTCCCGGTCACTATCTGATGCTACAGATGCCTGATTAGGGAGATCTTGGAGTCATTTTACTCCAATCGTCGCCCTGATCACATCTGTACGGCTGGATCTTTGATCCGAGGCCCCGATAAAAAGTTTGCCCTGTCCAAACACATAAAAGGAGACAATTAACCTCCATTTTATTCAAAGTATTCTAAATGCAAGATGATGCATATTATGCAATATTTATAGCATGCAATGCAATCCTATGCTTAAGAACATACATAAATAGACATCTTAAGTAATGTAAACGTGTTTACATCAATCATCCTTATGCCCTAAAACTAATCTAGCTCTTAAGATTTTAACTCTGCAAATGGGTTTCCGGACTGCATTTAGGCATCACTTAATGTTCTAGAAGTGGATGTGATTGCGTAAAATACTTTTTCGTCGTAGTATAATCATGTTAGAAATTCTTAAATTTATTTCAATCGAACTCAAAAAATACGAAGTTGATATTTTCAAAATGGAGTCCAAGTCATTCGTAAGGAAGCAAATAGATTAAAAATTACTTTTCCTAACTAGATCTAAAACTAAGCAGATTAAATATCAAGGAAAATGATATGCAACTTAATTAAATACTAAAACTAGGAAGCCTGGAACTTGAAGATAAGTTGAAAAGTAACTACTAGAACTTTATTGAATATATTAAGACTTTTGTACAACTTTATTGAATATATTAAGACTTTTGTACATATGGTATTAGTAGAATACTTCTATAAAGAGGAAATTACAATTAGAACAAAGCAACTACAACTAGAACTAGAACTAGACTAAGAGAAATGCAGAATAAGGGCTTCAAAGGCGAAATCCGGAGCGACAGCATAGACGTGGATGCGAAGGTGCACCCACCGAGATCACCGAGGGGAGGAAGATGAAGTAGACAACTAGTTCTAGTTGGTGGATCTTTTTGGAAGTAGAAAGGAATTCTCAGTAGGAGAGATAGCTCTAAGGAGGGGGTGGTTAGGGGTTTATATAGGACTCTAGGAGGCAACCTATTAGTCGATTTAAGGTGTCTATGATCACTAATTTAGATTGCTAAGATTAATAGGTTAAGAATCAAGAGTTAGGATTTAGGTTGGATAATGGATGGTTAGGACTTATAATAGGATAAGAAAATAAAATGATTAAGTGGAGAGAGGATAAGGGGGTGTTAAGTACGTTTGGGGTGATATGGAGGGAGAGTAGCCGGTGGAGAGATAAAGGATGGGATTTTTATTTTTTATTTTTTTATCCTACGACCGGAATTGAGTGGGATTTTCATGGTCATCGGATTGGGGAACACGTAGGCGTTGTTGGGTGGCTTTTGCATGGGAATAAGGTTTCGGTGGGGGTGCAAACGTAGGTGGGTAGAGTTGTTGGGATGGGTGTTCGGTAGAGGATAAGAGGGATTTGTTTTTGAAGTGGAGGGAATTAACGTGGGGGGTGTCGTATGGAATTTCGGTGGGATAAATAGGAGGGTGTTACGTAAGGGGTCTTGTTGGGGAGTTCGATGGAAATTTGAGGACGTCGAGGGTAATGTTAGTGGGGATTTAACGTGGAGGAGGGGTTGGGATTTCGATTTTAAGAGATAAGTGGAATGGGAATTTATGATGCATGGGTTACGTGGGTGTATAGGATGCATGAACGTAGGAGGTTATTTGCAGGGAGTTAGGTGCTAGGCCAAGGTCAATTAGGCTTCTAAATAGGTTAGTGGTCGGGTCCAATGGAGTTTTCAAATAAGTCCACAAACTAGGGTCAGTCTTTTTCCAAGTGAGCTCAAATCAGAAAGTCCAATCAGCTATACTCTAATCAACCTAAAATTTTTGTATCTACACATATAAAATAAATTCATCAAGATACCAGATACAATTGCAGGAAAAACTACATAGAAAGTCCAAACGTATGCATTATTTACAAAATGACCTAAAATACCTAATCTGACCTAACCAAATGTAATATAACCCAAATTACCCTTAGACTAACATTAGTTAGGCATTAATTAGCATAAATAAATATAGAAATATCACACTCCCATGCATATCATTTGCTAGTCCTCGAGTAAAATGCAAGAATGAAAAATGAATGCAAAATGTATGATCCATGCTAATTACAACTCGGCTCCCAAAGGACTGCTTACTCTTTTTTATCAAGGATTTGACAAAAGATTTCTTCTTGTTTTCTTTTAAAAATTTAGAGATCCAGACAAATGTGAAAATGATGTGATAGTGGCCTAAGTAAGAGATCCAAATAAAAAGTCAACATACATTTAAAGTTTGTACTTAACCTTTAGTAAAAATTCTATCAAAATAGTCAAACTTCTTCCCTTTAGGATTCAAATAAATTGAAATTTCGACCCTAGCTTTTAGGATTAGGTAGAAGATATATGAGTCAAATTATTTTATATTTGGTGGCTCACACTCATCTGGTGTTACATATAGACTGATACTGCAGACTCTAAATCTCTAGACTATCAAACAAGTGAACCCAGAGAGAGGCAAAAAAAAGTTATGCTCTCTTGGCGTTCCTTTGCGCTCACTCACTCTCTTTTTCTTTTCCCTCTCTCTTTTTTTTTTTTTTTTGAACTCACAATCTCACCAGATTTTATAAATGTACTAAATATTTGGTGGCCTTACATGGTATTAACACTTCAATTAAAGTTCTGATAATCCTATAACTAAGCTAGAATTCCTCAGCCAGTATTCGAGCAATCAAAACTACTAAAAAAATATGTATGAGTCATATTTGGTGGATCACAATGGGTGGTTTCTTACCTCAATGTAATCAATTCTATGTGAAATTAACATATAAACACAACAATGAACTCAAACACTTTTTTTTCTTTTCTCTCTATTTTTTTTTATAAAATTTTTTCCTCTCTTTTTTTCATTTTTTTCTTTTTTTTTTGTCATTTCTAGCAACACAACACACATAGGATAAATTTTTATTGATGAGGCATTATTGGGGAATGATGATGTTCAAGAGAATAATGTATGGCTTATTTGGTGGAAGTGCCTACACTCGACACCGGGAAGGGATGGTTAGGATGACATATTTTCTGACCCTGACATTAATATCCTCTTTCGGTCGAGGATTCCGTAAAGGATGATCGTAACCATCCACCTTAGTCCTAGTTTTATTAGAACTCAATCTTTGTGTATTTACCTTATTTGGTGGCTCTCAGGAATTCACGCATAATGTTCGCACGTAAAAATTGAGAGCGAAAGCTATGCCTAACTCTTAGGTATCATCATCAAATTATCCAAAACTTAAGAATCATCGCATTAGACTTAGAGCACCAGTAGACACTCTATTCTGACCTCACAAATGTTTGGTGGATCTAATGAAAGATAGTTTGCCTGACTCCCTAACAAGCTGTCCAAGGGTTCAGGAAAAGAAGCAATGCTTCTTCTCAACAAACTAAAACTGTCTATTAGTTTTCATAAAGGATCCATTACAAAGTCTACGTGCAAATAAAATAAATGTACTGGATTCTAAATTAAGAGACAATTCAAGAAGAAAATCTTCAATAAAACTTCCTTGATAAAAATCTTTCTGAATAAATGCATGAATGCAATATGTATAAATGCTATGTATAAATGATTTTTTTTTTCAAAAACACATACTACATTTTTATGACACAACTAATTCAAGAAAAATCACTAAAAACTTATAATTTTGGAGATAAATAAGAATGACTCTCAAAAATGTTATCTACCCCCCCATGCCTATTTCATGCAATGTCCTCAATACATGTAATGAACATAAAAGAAGACTAGATGTTACCTAAAAATCAGAGAATTCTAAAGAAATCAAGACTCGATCATGTCCAAACTTAAATAAAATTTCAAAGCAAATAACAAGATTATCTACAAATGTTGGGTTGCCTCTCAACAAGCACTGAATTTTACATCTACAGCTAGACTCAGTCAAATCCAGCTTAAAAAGATTCCAAAAGTGTTGTACTTTCAATCAGAGGATCCTGGTCAACATTCTCATAATAAATCTTCAATCTCTGTCGATTCACCATAAATTGTTACCTAGTTTTGGGATCACAGATTTCAACAGCTTCATTAGAAAATGGCTGAACCACATTGTATGGTTCAATCCATTTGGATCTAAGTTTTCCAGGAAATAGTCTAAGTCTAGCATCAAAGAGCCAAACTTTCTGATTAGGTTCAAAAGATTTCCTACTGATGTGCTTTTCATGAAAGGCCTTAGTCTTTTCTTTATAGATCTTAGCACTCTCATAGGCCTCTCTACTGATTTCGTCTAACTCATTGAGTTGGAGTTTCCTTTATTGTCTAGCCTTATCCAAATCAAGATTACACTTCTTGATAGCCCAGTAAGCTTTATGCTCCAACTCAATAAGAAGATGATAAGATTTACCATAAATTAATTTATAAGGAGGCATCTCAATTGGATTCTTGTAGGAAGTCCTGTAAGCCCATAAAAGCATCATTTAATTTTAGGGACCAATCCTCTCTATCAAGTCTAACAATCTTTTGGAGTATGTTCTTAAGCTCCCAATTTGAGACTTCTACCTACCCATTAGTCTGGGAATGATAAGGTGTAGCAATCTTGTGTTGCACCCCATATTTATTCAATAACCCTCGAAATTGGGCATTAGTAAAATGAGTCACACCATCACTAATTATAGCTCAAGGCATCCCAAATCTCGAGAATATATTTTTCTTCAAAAAGCCAATAACAATCTTATGGTCATTTGATCTAGTGAGGATTGCCTCAATCCATTTAGAAACATAATCCACAACAAGTAATATATACTAAAATCCATGTGATACTGTGAAAGGACCCATAAAATCTATACCCCATACTTCAAATATTTCAATAATCAGAATTGGTTGAAGGGGCATCATATCTCTTCTTGTCATACTGCCTAAAGATTTACATCGAATGCAAGCTTTACAGAAACTATGTGCATCTCTGAATAAAGTTGGCCAATAAAATCCACACTACAACACTTTGCCGACGGTTTTCTTTCCTAAGAAATGTCCTCCACAGGCCATATTATGACAAAAGGTTAAGGTACTTGAAAATTTAGATTCAGGTACACATCTCCTAATAATTTGATCTGCACAAAGCCTGAATAATAAAGGATCCTCCCAAAAATAATCTTTAGCTTCAGAGATAAACCTCAGTTTCTATTGTTTAGTCCATTCATTAGGTATTTTTCCTATAGCTAAGTGATTTCCCAATTCAGCATACCAAGGAAGTCCTTTATGCCATATGGTCAAGATTTGTTTGTCTGGGAATTGATCTTTGATTAGAGGTGTAGGGTCGAGATTATCCACATTAAGTCATGAATGATGGCCAGCCACAACGTTCTGAGAATCGACCTTGTCTTTGATTACAAGGTCAAATTCTTTTAAAAGTAAAATCCATCTAATTAACCTTGGTTTAGCATCTTTCTTCATCAGCAAGTGCTGCAGAGTTGTATGATCAGTATAAACAACCACATGAGATCCAATAATGTAAGATCTAAACTTCTCAAGTCTGAAAACCACAACTAGCAATTTTTTTCTGTAGTTGTGTAATTTCTTTGAGCATCATTCAAAGTTTTGCTAGCATAATAAATTACCACGGGTTTTTTCTGAATCTTTTGTCCAAGGATGGCCCCAATAGCAAAATCTGATGCATCACACATTATATCAAAAGGATGGGACCAATTAGGTGGTTGCAAGATCAAGGCTTTGGTCATAGAGTTCTTAAGAGTCTGATAAGATCAGGTGCAATCAACAGTAAAATCAAAGGTGTTATCCTTAGTCAAAAGATTTGTCAGGAGCCTAGAAATCTTTGAGAAATCCTTTATAAATCTTCTATAAAAGCCAACATGCCCCAAGAATGATCTAACTTGTCAAACCGAGATAGGGGATGGTAGATTGGAGATCAAACCAACTTTAGCTTGGTCAACTTCCAAGCCACTTTCAGACATAATTAATATGTCCAAGCACAATGCCTTCTTAGATCATAAAATGACTCTTTTCCCCACTCAAGACCAAATTTACTTCTATACATCTCCTCAGAATCTTTTCCAAGTTGCTTAGACACTCATCAAAGGAATCTCCAAAATTTGAAAAATCATCCATGAAGACTTCCAAGTAATCACCGACCATGTTCGAAAAGATCACCATCATGCACCTTTGAAAAGTCATAGGTGCATTGCATAATCCAAAAGGCATTCTACGAAAAGCAAAGGTTCCGTAGGGACATGTAAAAGCCATCTTTTCTTGGTCTTTTGGACTAATTGCAACTTGGTTATATCCAGAATATCCATCCAAGAAACAGAAAAATTTCCTTCCCGTCAATTTCTCCAGGATCTGATCAATAAAAGGTAGTGGAAGTGATCGTTTTTAGTGGCAGAATTGAGTCATCTATAATCAATGCAAACCTGCCACGCAATTGTAGATCGGGTCGGGATGGATTCGCTCTTGTCATTGGTCACCACAGTTAGCCCTACTTTCTTAGGTACAACATGAATTGGGCATACCTAAGGACTGTCAAACATGGGGTAAATAATGGCCGCATCAAGCCACTTAATTATTTCCTTTTTGACGATCTCCCACATATTCGAGTCAAGTCTCCTCTGTAATTCACGAGAAGGTCAAGCATCTTCTTCCAAGTATATCTTTTGAGTGTAATAAGCAGGACTAATACCCTTTAAATCAAAAATGGTCCATCCAATAGCTTGCTTATTTGCACTTAGGACCTTAGTCAATTTAAGCTCTTGATCCCTGGTCAGATGGGAGTTAATAATCATAGGGAGAGTCAGATCAAGTCCTAAGAAGACATATTTTAGACTACTTGGGAGGGGCTTTAACTCCAATTCAGGTGGGACCATGAGTGAGGGTAGCTGAGTAGGTGAAGATGGCACAGGAAGCCTCTACACAGGAGGATCAATTCTGAGTCTTGAGTCAGGTGCTGGATTTAGATATTTGCAAACTTCCTTGCACTTAGGGTCCAAATCAGTTTCTTTTCTTGGTTGAGACAAACATGCTACCAAAGGATCCTCAATAAGATTAATAGCCATGCTTTCCTCAATATCAACATCTTCTAAGTCCTCAATAGCTCCACCATCATCAAAGTTTTTCATTACCTTAAAAACATTTAATTTCATCTTTTTATCTCCAAAGGCAATTTCCATTTTCCATATTCACAATCAATGTGGGCTTTAGCAGTAGCAAGGAAGGGTTTACCCAGGATGATCGGGGTATTGCAGAGTCGTTCGGGCACCTCCATGTCAAGGACTAGAAAATTAATAGGGAATTAAAAGTCCTTGACACGAACAATCACATCCTCCAGAATCCTGCGCGGCTCGGTGATAATCCAGTCGGCTAGCTAAAGTGTCACATTAGTGGGCTTCAGGTCACCTTGTTTACGTGCTAAATCGGGGTTTTATAAAATATGCATTGTAGTATAGACGTAATAGCATGAAAACAAATAATATTTATAACTTGAAAGATCGTCAAGAAAGTCCGAGATCAAACACAAGGAGCAAGTGTTGCAATTTAAGCTCAAGATCACAATATAATCACAAAGATAAGCAATTTATAATGAAAAATCCACACAGGAATGAAATATATATGAATGCCAATGTCAAGGTGCAAAAAGAATAGGGTAAAATGGTGATTTAAATCACTAAATTACCCTACAATGTTAAGCTCACAAGTTACTCAAATATCAGAATCATATAAGCCAACCATATCTCAATTTAACCTTAGAACAAATGTATCAAACGACATAATAGGCAGTCACACCTTAACTAGCACCCAGGTACATTGCCTTGAAGAAACTCAAGGGCCTCTTCTCTTCTTTCTTCTTCTCAAGTCACGCACAGAGGCTAAGGCCTCTTTCCTTCTCTTCAAGCCTCAAGAAGAGACAGCAGCCACGCATAACAAAGGCAAAGACCTCTCTAAAATTTTCTAAGTGTTAGAGAGTTAGAGAGCGAGGCAAACCCCCCCTCTCTCTCTTTCTTTTCTCTTCCTTTTTCTCTCAAACACGAGGTTAACTGGGTAATCAGATCAGAGTAGTATCAGGTCCAGAGCAGCGTGCGTGGTGTCGCAGTCAAGGAGTGATAGCTTAGGCGGTCAGGTGTGTGGGTAAGGGACCTCACCCCATGTGTCTTAAGGCAATAAGGAGGAAACAGAAAATCAATATATGTGCCCTCTTCCGCTTCTACATCCCCAATGTGGGACTATCTATCCCTGTTCTTCGTGTGAGGTAGCAGTAGGAGGTGAAGTCTTGATTTCAGTCGACGAAGAGGGAAACTCCTTCAATTGGAGACCTGGAAAAGCACCTAGATGAATTCCACGTCGCCTGGAGGTAGCACCTGGGCCTGCTGGAGCAAGAACACAGCTTCAAGCTTGCTCGAAGCAGCTCTGTCAATGACGGTCGAAGGATGACACCTGAAATAGAAAGTACAGCCTAATGGCCAAATCAAAAACGTTCAAGAGAAGCGTGCAGATGTGGCGAAGGCAGTGATGGCGATGGCATGCAGTGCGAGTGGTCGGAGATGGCTGACAAACGTGTACTATGAGCGTGAAGGTGGTTATGTTCGATGGAGGGATATGGCAAGCAATCCCCTCAATTTCTTGAGGGGCTTTACTCGTGAGGGTTCGGCAATGCTTTTAGGATCGGTGGGAGGTGGTTTGGTGGGGTAGAGCAGATGCGCGACCACGTCGAAGGTATGTCGGCCATGGGGAAGATGATGATGGAGCAGGTGAGTCAGTGGTCGAAGCCAAGGTTTGGAGGCACTGTGATGATGAGTAGAGGTCGATGATGCAACATGTTTCTCAAATTAAAATTAGGATTTGGAGGACCCGTCGTCGTAGCTCGCAAAACTCATCCATCAAATAAAATTTATAACCAAAACTCAAAAAGTGAGTCCCGGGTCGAACACGGGGAGGCAAACGTTTGATTTTATAAAAATCTACGCTTCACTTTTATTTGTTTTTGGTCATTTTTACCATTTCTAATTTTTTTGGTATTTTTATCAAGCAAGAGATCAGGTCAATGAATTCTAGCTAATCTACTTGCAAAAATTTAAGAGAGAGAAGGAGAAAGAGAGAGAGAGAAACAATCATCTATTTATAATGAATTGTTTGTTACAACTACGAAAGTAGAAAATCTACACTATGAAAGTGAAAGAAAGATAGAATGAGGTGAGAGAAATCCCCCTCGACGGTCGCTTAGAGGATGACTTGCTCTGACGTCGCCTAGAGGAAGATGGTGAGGAGTAGGAGGAAGGTGGTGAGGAGCAGGGCGAACGGGAACAGGGCCAGATGATGGAGGATGGAGCAGGATGGCGTCGTGGCGAGGATCTTCTTCTCGAAGGGCGGTGAGAGGACAGTCACGGGATGCTCCACAAATAGGGATGAGGGGAGGGAAAGCTATTTGGTTTTCTACTCTAGAGGAACATCCCGAGCTTGGGACAAGCACTCTCTAGAGCCTTGGAGGTGGTGAGAGGAAGAAAGGAAGAGATGGTTTGAAATGGTGGTGGATAGGTCATTTTATAGTGAAGGAAGAACAAATTCGCATTTGGGTCATTACTGACGTTCGTAACGTCGCTAAAGATCCCTACACCTATCGCTGAAGATCCGCCCTTCAATTCCTCTTGCTGGCACGTGCAAACCATTAGTGACAACTGCAAGCATCACTAAAGGCCCGCGTCGCTGAAGATTTGCGCATACCCCCGCTGGCACCTGCTCCGCTGGCGCTGCGGGCTCCACGCGCCCGTACTGGGCACACTTGCATAGGCTAGTCCGCGTTGTCGCCCTGCTGCACGCTATCGCGCTGCGCTGCGCCCCGCACGCACGTGTGCCATACTGCTACTGTGCTCAATTCCTCAATTGGGGGGCTACGGGGATTCGAACCCACGCCCCTCCCTTAGAGTCCAACGCCCCAACCAATGCGCCAAGACATCTGCTTTATCAAGCGGATGATTTAACGCTTGCGGTGGGGGAGAGCTTCTCAGCCATTGGATCAAGATCCAACAGCTAGGAATGAAGGTCACGGATGATGCTAGCCGATGTTGGGTGGCCTGGATGGTGCCACATGGCACCATCTGGGCCATCCATTCTTCTTTCTATTGCAGAGGGTGCCACGATGCTTGAATCGAGTTGATTTCCATGCTGTCGGACTACGATCGTCACTCCGGATCCATCCGTATGGTCAAATTTTTCATCTGAAGCTTGTAAGGATGTCATATTACCCTCCTGGCCATTGATCTTCCTCAGGCTTCATATGATGCTACGAGACTCTGATCAAGACGATTTCAGAATCGTTAGCCTCCGATCGTCGTCCTGATAAGATCCATATAGTCCGATCATCCATCCGAGGCCTTGAAATAAATCATCTTCTCTCCTGACCATAAAAAGGACCTAATTAACCTAAAATATATAAAACTACTCTAAATGCAAAATGATGCATGCTATGCAATATTTATAATATGAAATACAAATCTAAGCTTAGGAACATGCATGAATAGGCATTTTAACCTAAATAGATGTGCCTATATCATACCTCCATGCCTATCTTTTTCTAGTCCCTAGCAAAATCAAACTACATGCTATGTATAAAATCAGAATTAAGATTCGATCGCTTAGGCCTATGTTGTTTATTAACAATAGAAATTATCAACTAAGGTCCTTAACTACGAAGACTCAACAGTACCCAGGTGTCTACCAGAATGCAGACCGCCCAAGTCCTCGCCTTATTTGAAAAGGGAAGATACATTTTTTTGTTTTTCTTCTTTTCTAATTTTTTTGGACTTTTGGAGTTTGAGAGTTCCAGGATAACTTTTTATGGCTACCCGACCCGCTTAAGACTTGAAAAGGACTCTAAGTGCTGAGCATCTAGTGAAAAGAGTGAAAGACTCACTAGGTAGCCGTTAAAACGGACTTCGAGTTTCTACAACCCTAGGTGACCTTACCTAGAGATTTATCTTTTCGAACGGTAGCTTTCTCCCTACTTTTATTTATGGGATCAACACAAGGGTGAACCCAGTGTATATCTCCCCAGTTTACTCTACTTCCCCGCTTCTTCCCTAAGTGTTTTGGGAATTATTGTGCTTTTTGTGAGCTGGGCTCTGGACAACCAGCAAATGGGCTATTACCCACGGCAACTTGCTAGCCATACTCATGCGGTAAAGTGTGATTTTATTTTTTTTTATTTTCTCCTTTTTCTTTTTTTTTCTTTTTTTCTTTTTCTTTTTTTTTTAAGTAGGTGGCTTCCCTGATCTAAGATTTACCTAAAGGCAGTACAACGAAAATGGTCTTATGGCTGGTCTCTGGACAACCGGCCAATGAGCTGTTACCACCGACAACTTGCCAGCCATACCACCCTAGATAGTTCATTAGCTACCCAATTTTCGAAGAAACTATCGAAAAGTGAGTCAGTGCAAAAAGTGTGTAGATGCTTAGGCTTAAAGTCCCCTCAAATCAGAGGACGGGTTGATAAGTCACATACTTATCATCCCAAATTATTTACCAAATTAAAATAAGATTGACAAAGCAAGGACTCGAGACTAAGTCCACATTCGAGTGGACACCCAAGCTAATTAAGCCAGAAGACCTGAAGAGTCTAAGTGTCTAGGTCCTATCGTATCATTTCCTAAAGTTAATAACTTCCAAATGCCTAAGTTCTCTTCTCTTAATTCTTTTTTTTTCTTTTTGAATTTTCATTTTTTTTAGAGAAACTAAAAGAAATTCTACGTTGTTAACAAAATGAGTTCAGGATAAAGTTTCCACCTCCCCATGCCTAAATGATGCAATATCCTCATTATAAAAACAAAGACATGAAAAGGGCAGAGTAAACAGAATATCATCTGAATTTCATGACAACTCAGTCAGCTTCACAGTGAGAAGAGAGTATACACACGTGCTAAGTTCAATGCCTTCAGCTAGGCATAATATACATACAAAGAAGAAATTAGGAATTCACAAGTGCAGGTCAGAATTAAAACAAAAATATTGATCACAGGACCTGCCAATAGGTGTCCACAAATGTGGACTAGATTATGATGCTGACCCATGCCCCAGGGTCGAGTGGTTCTATGGTTCTAGATGAAAATCACCAGAACCAATGATTGTTGTAATTATTGGGTCGGGCCTGTGGTTTGGTGGTGTGCAACCCAAGACTAAAGTGTTGGACAAAAGGTAAAGATGGTTCAATAGGTTCGGATGTCCTCTTAAAGTTCACCTTAGAAAGATAATCAATTATTTCGAGCTTGGGTTGCACGTCAAAGGTATTGTAAGGGTCCTGGTAAAAAGTTGGTGGTTTTAGGTCAACAAGAACCCTTAAATCCAAACTCCTGCTTTCCCTGAAGTTAACTTCCCAGATCCTTACTTCCAAATTCCTATCCTCCAACATCAATTGTTCAGGCTCTGGGATTGATAAACGTCAGTTTATCATTATTCTTATGCATTAAAACAAACCTAGCTCTTAGGATTATGCTCTGCAAATGGGTTTTTGGGTTGCATTTAAGTATAAATTAGGTTAGGCATGCATTGCATTTTTTATTATGATTTTAATGTATTTTTGTGAGTGTTAGGGATAAACAGATGGCCAAATCCCTAGAACCCTAGCACTCAGGAAGGCAACTGGTGAAAGAGAAGCTCTCACCAGTTGGAACTCAGCTTGATCCAGCTCACCATATCTGGGATTCAGCTCTCCTGAACTAGGGTTAGCTCATCCTAGCTCTATTCAGCTCATCTCAACTGAATGGCAGCTCAAGAGAGCTCATCTTAGCTCACCCTAGCTCAGGTCAGCTCTGATCCAACTCAACTAAGCTGAGTCTAGCTCATCTCAGCTCCTATTTGTCCACAGGGAGCTCTAGCTAGCTCAGCTGAGTTGACTGGAGTTCACCCCAGCTCAGGTCCAACTACATCTAGCTCCACTCAACTCCAACCAGCTGAAGATGATTCATTCCAGCTCAGGAAGCTCAAGTCCAGCTCCCGGGGACTAGCTTAGCTGCCTCAACCAGCTCAGTCCTCCCCGGGAGCACCAAACCCAGCTCACTTCAGGTCAATTCAGCAAAAGCCATCTTACTTTAGCTTGGCTTAGCAGCTAGCAAAGAACTAGCAAGCTAAGCTGGCTAGAGTAGCTCCATGCTAACCTCTTCAGCAGCTGCCAGCTCCAATTCAGCTCCAGATGTCTTCTGCCCAACTCCTCTCCACAAACCCTAGCTCCCATTGCCTCCTCCTCTACTCCATAGCTAGCTAAGCTAGCTTAGCTTAGCTTAGCTTATCTAGCATCCACCTTCCTGGCACTAAAAACCAAACCCTAACTCCACCTACATAACCTTCCACTCCAAGTCCACCTAAGCCTACTTAAGCTAGCTCCACCCTACTCATTTTGGCGCCACCACTTCACCACCTTTCACCCCTCAACTAACCACCAAAGGACACCAAAAGTTGGCACCAAAACTAACCCTAACCACCTCCCTTTGGGCACCAACTTTCAGCCCCTTTATCCACCCTACACCTACCCACATAACCCATCCTAGCCATCCACATACCCCCCTTCTAGAACCCTAAGGTGGCTCCACCTAATAGCCTTCTAGAAGGCCCATTTTGGCACCAATTCTAAAGGGCACCAAATCCATAACTACCCCCCTTAGCACCCCCTAGGTGGCGCCATTTATCCTTAGCCCTAGGATCCCCAACTACCCCCCATATCCTATCCTAGCCATCCATTCCAAGAGCCACCTATGCCCCCCTTCCTACACTATATATACCCACCTAACTTCCACATTTTATTCATCCTCCATTAGTGTTTAATTCCACCTAAAACCACCTACACCCTACAGTCAAGAGAAGAAGGTAGAGAAGAAGATTAAGGGGGCACATCACCCGCCCCCTTGGTGCCTTCTTCTCCCTACTCTCTTCTTTTTGTGCCATGCCGAGGAGGAGGAGCATCTCACTTCAAGGAGGATGGCCAGGCAAAGGAGAAGGACCTAGGGTGGACATCCACCCTTGGAGGAGGAGAATTGAAGGTGGTAGCTTCCACCTTGGAGGATACCATCTTGGAGGAGCATAGCAAGGAAGGAGTTGAAGGACTCTTTTCAAGCCCGGGAGCTACCAAGCTTGGAGCAAGAAGCCATCATCTTCTTCACCATTTCATTTAGAGGATTTTTGTTTTTATCTTCTTGCATTTCAAGTAGATTAGAAGATTTCCTCTATGAGTTTTGTGTAGAACAAGTTCACTTTAATTCAAGTTGCCTTCTTTCAATTTTTGTTGCATAGCTTTTCACAATTTTTGCCTAGCATTTGTTTCACTCCCTCTCCCTAATTATTCTAGGCCTCCATGTGCCTAGGGTGAGCTTAGGGAGAGGCTCTACCAGTCACCTTAGGGTTAGCTTAATTGAAATAGGTTTTAGTTATTTTCCCGCTATCAACAAAAACTCGCGTGTTGCCGTTATTTCAAAATCATAAAAACTATATATTCAAAAGCATCAAAAAGAAAGTTGAGTTCATCTTTAAAGCAAGGGATTTTGATTTGCAAACTTGCCTCCTTGGACAACCCTAGATACTCCCCTATCTAGGAATAGAAATTTAAAAGCGTATGCAATTTCACGTATTACAACAACTTTAAAAACCCTAATTATAAATCACACGATTTTTTGCATCAGGGACCTCTAGCATATCATTCACCTCATATGATTTACCCAAATCTAGAAATTGTGGCTGACTCAGAATTGACTTGGGTACAATGATTTCCAAATCAAAATCATTCCCTTTGGGGTGTAATTGAGGGATGGAGCTACTGATTGAATCTTCTAGTAAATGAGGATTCGAATCCTCCAAGTTAGCCCCAACCGAATCAAAATCTTCAATGACTGGGCTATCAAATGGTACGTTAGATTCCTCAAGCCCATTTGTCTCACCAAAATCCCCTTCCTTAAGTTCATGTGAGACTTCACCGAAAGATTCTTCACCCTCAAAGTCAAAGAATTCAGGATCCTCATTTATATATGTCTCACAATCGATTGCCATTTCCTGGTTCAAAGAGACATATTTTTCCTCACTCCTTGGCTTGAGGATCTCGGGTGAATCAATCGGTTCATCCTCAATGGGTTGGTTTAGCCCAACCTAGTCATCTTCAATCTCAGAATATGTATCCCTCCTGGCAAGCGCCTGAGTAGGTTCTAACATTGGCTCTCCTGAATGGGGTTCATCTTGAGAATCATCCCAAGATTTGACTAGGGCAACCACAAATTTCATCCTCAACCTCGATAATTTCCCAAGAAGAAACTCACCCAGGTCCCTATCCCTAACATTTTGGAGTAAATCCAAAGATAACTATTAAGTTCATCAATCATTTTTATCATAGGCTCCAATGCTTCAATGCATGGTGTTGGCTGGGCTTCTAAAGATTGTATGGTGTTTCTCAAGTTAGCCAACACCCTGTCTTGGATCTGATTCACCTGAACTGACTGGTTCGATTCAGGTTTGGGTGGG
This sequence comes from Thalassia testudinum, assembly GCA_037157565.1. Classification (NCBI taxonomy): domain Eukaryota; kingdom Viridiplantae; phylum Streptophyta; class Magnoliopsida; order Alismatales; family Hydrocharitaceae; genus Thalassia; species Thalassia testudinum. The sequence continues at coordinate 34,519,797 of JAZHRO010000056.1, forward strand.
TTTGGGTTAAATCTAGGGGAGTCAAGATGTCGAGGTTCTCGGGTCCCTCCATGATAGTAAGTCATTTCAAGTTGTTCAAAGAATGGTGGTGACCTATATTCAGCATAATTCTGGGGAGGGTAAGTGTTATAATCAGCATATCCTTCATGGTTGTAGATCTAGTTAGGTTGATCATCAAAGGGTGGAGATCTATAATCATTGTATCTCTGGGAAGGATAGTAATCATAGTCTTGTTGTCCAAGGTTAGACCCTGGACACTGAGGTCCGGATTCATACCCCCAATCAAAGTTATCCAGGTTGGTGGATGGGTAATTACAACTCAAGTCGGAATAGTAATCATCTTGGGGATAAGTGGTGGTAGGAGGGTAGGATGGGAAATGAGTATAGGATGTGGAAGGATACATGGTAGAATAGGAGGGAAATCAGAAGAGAGAAAGGTGCCCTACAATACAATCAACCAAGCATGTCCTTATGTGGGTAGCCTAAAGACCTACAGACTCCCAGGACCCGTCTTGAGATTATAAACAATTTAGTCTACTTTTATCCAGTCAATCCAACCAGTTAGAAGGAGGGACTAGGGAGAAGGTTCTTCCTTTGGCTTGTGCCTCCGGTTCCTAGTATACCCCCCAGCCGCGGTTGTTTGACGCTACTCCCCTTGCTAGACATCAGAAGGACCAGTAGAAGCAGATTAATCGAAATAAATCTCAATCTAAGCCCCAAAAAGCGAATCAATCCTTAAGGTTGACGTCTACTCAGTTTTAATTCAACTTGGGATGATTGTGCTCTTGGAATGTGATGGGCCCTTTAGATGGGTTGTTCCCTTAATGATTGATTCAAATGTGTACGTACACAACCAGGGTTTACAAACAAGGTTATTTGATGATGTGTCTTTTAGGGTTTAATTCTTAGGATAGTTCAATCAAGGTTTAGTAGAACACTCCATGTTTTGAAAACACGGGTGATGATATGTTCCTTTAAAAATCAAAAATAATGTGGAGTGCCTGGTTCAACCTTAAGAATCAACCTTAAGTGGCAAGCTACTTGATGGATCAATTTTAGATTGAGTGGTGCAGCCCAAACAATTCAAGCAATTGGCCTATTGCACCACTTGTTTAAGGCACACAAAAGGGTGATTAACCTAATATGATTTCTACTCCTTTATGTGTTGAATTGGTGTACCGGTTCCACAGGTTGGAATCTCGGTTGAGTAGATAAAAATCAAGTTAGGTTATGTGCTACAAATGTGGGTGTATGTAGTGTGTATGTTGATTTGTCCCACAAGAAGTATCCTTTTTAAAAAAAAAAAAAAATGCGACGGTGAAATGGATGAAGGTGGCAAACAAGACACATAAAGTCTATCCTATGGTTTATGCAAACACCTAAGTAGATTCGGTCTTGGTTATGAGTGTGGCGAAATGAAACTAGTGGGGGGGAATGTGGGGGACACTTACAAGTACTCTACCCACACTTTACTCCAGTCTACCGCAATTGGATTTCCATGCTAGGGTACCTGTAAGACAATAGATTAGAGATAAGTAGGGTTAGTGCTATGTAAATGCAAAGAAGCGCAGAAAATAATAAAGTAAATTCCCTTACCTCCCCAGCAACGGTGCTAAAATGATGAGGGCGTGTTTCGTGAATTAAAATTAGGATTTGGAGGACTCGTCGTCATAGCTTGCAAAACTCGTCTATTAGATAAAATTTATAATCAAAACTCGAAAAATGGGTCCTAGGTCGAACAAGGGAAGGCGAACGTTTGGTTTTATAAAAATCCATGCTTCGCTTTTATTTGTTTTTGGTCATTTTATCTTTTCTAATTTTTTTGATATTTTTAGCAAGCAAGAGATCAAGTCGATGAATTCTAGCTAAGCTACTTGCAAAAATTTAAGAGAGAGAGGGAGAGAGAGAGAGAAATAATCATCTATTTATAATGAATTGTTTGTTAGAACTACAAAAGCGGAAAATCTACACTATGAAAGTGAAAGAAAGATAAAAAGAGGTGAGAGAAATCCCCCTCGACGATCGCTTGGAGGATGACTCGTTCTGACGTCGCCTGGAGGAAGGTGGTGAGGAGTGGGACGAACGGGAATGGAGCCGAAGGACAGAGGATGGGGCAGGACGATGTCGTGGCGAGGATCTTCTTCCCAAAGGGCGGTGAGAGGATAGCCACGGGATGCTTCATGAATGGGGATGAGGGGAGGGAAAACTACTTGGTTTTCTACTCTAGAGGAGCATCCCGAGCTTGGGACAAGCTCTCTTTAGAGCCTTGGAGGTAGTGAGAGGAAGAAAGGAAGAGACGGTTTGGAATGGTGGTGGGTAAGTCCTTTTATAGTGGAGGAAGAACAAATTCACATCTGGGTCATTACTGATGTCTGATAACGTCGCTAAAGATCCCTGCAACTGTCGCTGAAGATCCGCCCTTCAATTCCTCTTGCTGGCACATGCAGACCATTAGGGATAGCTGCAAGCGTCACTAAAGGCCTGTGTCGCTGAAGGTCCATGCATACCCCCGCTAGCACCTGCTCCGCTAGTGCTGCACGCTCCATGCACCCGTGCCGTGCGCGCTTATATAGGCTGGTCCGCGCTGTCGCCCTTCTACGCGCTATCAAGCTACGCTGTGCCCCGCACGCTCGCACGCATGCCTTGCTGCTACTGCGCTCATTTCCTCAATTGGGGGGCTGCAAGGATTCGAACTCGTGCCCCTCCCTTGGAGTCTAGTGCCCCAACCAATGCTCCAAGATGTCTGCTTTGTCGAGCAGACGATTTAATGCTTGCGGTGGGGGAGAGCTTCTCAACCGTTGGATCAAGATCCAACAGCTGGGAATGAAGGTTGCGAATGATGCTGACCAATGTTGGGCAGCCTGGATGGTGCCACGTGGCGCCATCTGGGCCGTCCATTTTCTTTCTATTGCAAAGGGTGCCTCGGTGCTTGGATCGAGTTGATTTCCACGCTGCCAAAATACAATAGTCGCTTCAAATCCATCCGTATGGTTGGATTTTTCATTTGAAGCTCGTAAGGATGTCACATTGCCCTCCTGCCCGTTAATCTTCCTCGGACTTCATACGATGCTTTGGGACTCTGATCTAGACGATTTTGGAGGCATTAGCCTCTGATCGTCATCCTGATCAGATCCGTACGATCCGATCGTCCATTCGAGGTCCTGAAATAAATTCTCTTCTCTCCTAACCATAAAAAGGACCTAATTAACCTAAAATATATACAACTACTCTAAATGCAGAATGTTGCATACTATGTAATATTTATAACATGAACTGCAAATCTAAGCCTAGGAACATGAATGAATAGCCATTTTAACCTAAATAGATGTGTCTATATCAGTGGAGTTGACGGAGATAACTAGAGAACAAAGGAGGATAGAGGAGACACCGGTTGCAGTATGGCCTGCGCCGAAGAACGAAGATGCCCTGGGAGTGGGAACAGCGACGAAGAGGGGGTCGGAGAGCTCCTCGCCGGTATTGCGAGGTGCAGTTTGAAATGAGGAAGAAGAACTGAACGCCTATTGTACGTGGTGGATGGCGAAGTGAACGGAGGAAGGTGGTCCCTGGAGACAAGTCAGAGCAAGTCAGAGGTGGAGGAAAGGAAGATTTTTATGGCCCAAAAACTCGCTAAGGAGGTGAGGCAGGCGAGGGAGGTCCTTTATAGGGCTTAGGAGAGCTCTAGAACAGGAAACAAGCTTCATTAGCTTGCTTGAGATTCAAGAAGAACCCCACTGATTTCATGGGTTCGCACACACGAATCAGAGGGATTTAGGAGTTAGAATCGATCCCAATAAGTTTCCCTAGGTGTGAACATCAATCCCACCAAATTTGGTAAGATTTGATTGCCATTTAAGTGATATTTGGCTTGGTTAAAGCCTACCTGGAGGTCGATTGACCGCCAATGGCGGCAAGGACCAATTTGGAAGAAGATGAAGAAGTTGGGTGGCTTTTTGTAAGAATTTCAAAAGTTGAGGGGCTTTTTGTAAGAAAAAGAGTCAGAACAAGATTAAAATGCAAACAAGGTCAAGATGATCTAAGATTGAGCCCAAAGTTTGGTACAAACTTAATTTGGATCCAACGAATCTAATGGTGAAGTCGGATATTGATTTTGACCAAGTTTGACTGGATAATTTATGCAAAAACCTAAATTAGGGCAACTAGCTGTCTGAGACTATTTCAGGTCAAATTGGGTTCAGATGATCAAATCAAGGATACCAAACCTTAGAAAATATTTTTCTATGATTTTTAGAAGGTTTAGATGAATTTTATCCTGACCAGAACCTCAGTTAATTAAGCGGGTCTATCTTTAGGATTTCAGATTTCATTAATTCTTGAAACGCGTGAAAACCCATTTTGTTCTGCATGAACCCACTTATTAGACATTAATGATCATTTGACCTTTAATAAACCCCTGAGATATCCCATGGTTATTCTGTATTTACGGAATGCTGTTAATTTTGCAGAAATAACCTTATATTCTTCTCTTCTTTTCAAAACAAGATAATGTGCCCTTAGGACCTTCTGATAGATATGTAGGAGCTTTTACCAACCTTATTAGACCAAATTGAGCTAGTTATGGCTCATGATAGTGTTCCCATCATACCCCCATGCCTAGCTTTTGCTAGTCCCTTAGCAAAATTCAATGGATCAATCCAGTTATCTAGGTCGGATGTTACCTTCAAGATGCCCTACTAAGCTACATCTTTAGGAATCAAATCTTAATACCAATAATAGGCCTAGAGGTACTCAAGTACCAGCCTAGATCTAGACCTGACTAGCTTTCACCTCAGTCTACCATGAAGGTTTCTAAGGCTTGCAAGAACTATCCTAAGGTTCATTGGACCCAACGGTTAAAGCACCCATGCTTGTAACATGGTTAGCCTAAGTTCAGTTTGCTATTGCATTTTTAAGAGAGATGGATAGAAGAAGATTTTCATTTTTGGAGGGCTTTCTCTCTCTTTTTCTTTTGATTATATTTTTCCTTAAATCCAACCTCGGATTGGCCCTAAACACATTCTGTATTGGATTCCTTGTCCCTACCATCAATCCTCACAGGGTCCCTAGCAATCGATGTTTCAGGATATCACCGCCCATGGCAACCCCCAGAACCCTGGCTTTCGACACTTCGGGATAGTGCCGCCCATGGCGTTCTGTAGCTAAATCCAGACCCTAATAATCGAAATTTCATGATAATGCTGCCTATGGCATCTGAACCAGCACAAGGTGCTTACATGCCCCTGGTAGGATATTTAAATATCCTAGGAGACAAGCACCGAGGAGATGATATGTTATTGCGCATCTTCGAGGAAATTTCCCGCCTCTCCGCACTGAGAACTCATCCAAATCAACTTGTGTTTTTGAGCCACTCCTAATCTAGATCTTAGGACCATTTTCAAAACAACATAAATGCTTTTTGGCATGATTTCATATTTAAGCACACTAAACTAGACTGTGTGTGATTTAGGGTGCTTAAGTTATCAAGACCTGCAAACCATAGTCAGTTAATGGGGCCAAATAGTCCCTAAGCTTTAGACCTAATACACAAGCTTTGCATTTTCCTCAACTTCTTAAGGATTAATCCGGATCTTGACAAGTATGTGAGTGTTTAAATCTCATAACAGATCCAAGAGGCCTAAGGTCAGTATTCGCCACTAATCCCATAAGTTTTAGCCTTCCAGGTCGTAATTCATCATTCAATGCAACATAGAAGTTAGGTAAGTTCAATATTATTTTGAAGGGACTCAATTTTTTTGTTTATCTTTTTGCTCCTTGCTTTCTTTTCCTTTTTTTTTCTTTTTGTTTCCTCATTACCTCCTCAATTCCTCCTCAAGAATGATGTGATATCTCAAAATTTCCTCCGCTTTTCTCCCTTTTATATATATATATATAATAAGTGTATTTTTTCTTAAACCCTTTTGTGATTTGATTTTCATAGCATTTTGCACCTTAATACCCCCCATGCCTACGATTTGCAATGTCCTCATTGTAAATTAGGTGCGTTCAAGTTCAACTTAGATCGTTCATTAAAACAGGGTCAAAGGGTGGGTGAACGGGTCGGGATGGCTGTTGCAAGAGATTTCAAACTCTAGTACGAATACCAAATGTGGGATTAGCTGTTCTAATGAACGAACCCTAAAGTGCAATATGATTTCAGCAAAGAGATATGTCAAAAGGGTTTCGGGGTTTTTTTTTCAAAAGATGATGGGTTGTCTCCCGTTAAGCGCTAAGTTTATCGCCATTAGCTGGTCGCAATGAGCTCAGGGAGAATGGAGATCAAAAGATAATGCAGCCAAGTTCGTGTCAATGATTTCAATGAATGGTTTGAGTCTCTGACCATTCACCATAAATGATTCAGAATCAAGGTTGAGTTCACTGATTTCGACAGCTCCATTTCCAAAAACACATCGGACAAGGAATGGTCCAATCCATTTTGATCTGAGTTTTCCTAGGAATAGTTTGAGTTTGGCATCAAAGAGTAGGACCTTCTGACTAGGATGGAAAGTTTTTCTTGATATGTGCTTGTCACAAAAGGCTTTAGTCTGTTCTTTGTAAATTCGCGAGTTCTTGTATGCGTTATTGAGTAGCTCCTCGATCTCGCTCATTTGTAATTGTCGGTGGGTTCCAGCCCTTAAAAGATCAAGGTTGCACATCCATACTACCCAATAGACTTTGTGCTCCATTTCAACGGGTAGGTGACATGCCTTCCCGTACACGAGTCTAAACGGAGACATACCTAATTGGGTTTTGTGGGCAGTCCTATAGGCCCATAAAGCTTCCGAAAGATGGGCCAACCAATCCTTCCTATCAGGTCGAACAGTGACCTGAAGGATTTTCTACAGTTCTGCCAATCCATTGGTTTGGAGGTGATAAGGAGTCGAGATTCGGTGCGACAACCCATACTTTGTCATTAGGGATCTGAACTGTGCATTCATGAAATGAGTCCCTCCATCAGAGATAATTGCGCATGGGACACCGAACTGTGAGAAGATGTGTTGATGAATGAACTTGATTACCACCTTATGAACGTTGGTTCGGGTCAGGATAGGTTCGATCCATTTGGACACGTAGTCCACAGCGAGGAGAATGTATTCAAAGCCATCTGATCTGGGGAAGGTGCCCATGAAATCAATACCACATATATCGAAGATTTCGCACACAAGAATCGATTGTAAAGGCATCATATTGTGGCGACTCATGTTGCCCAAAGTCAGGCAACGAGTACCTGCCTTACCATAATCGTGTGCATCTTTCAAGATCGTGGGCCAATAAAAGCCACACTTTAGGACTTCAGCTACAGTTTTATGTCCGGAGAAATGTCCGCCGCAGGCCTAGTCATGGCAGAAGGACAAGATGTCCTGTATTTCTGCTTCCGAGATGCATCGTCTGATGATCTGATCAACACCAATGCGGAAGAGGTACGGGTCTTCCCAGATGTAGTAATTGGCATCAAAAAGCAACTTATCTTTCTTGGTCTTTGGCCAATCAGACGAGATCTGATGAGATGCCAAGTAATTCACCATATCTGCATACCAGGGAAGTCCAGTACCAATAGTCAGGAGGTGCTCATTTGGAAAATGTTTCGTGATTGGTCCGGAAGGGTCGATAACAGAAGAAGGAAGGCGGGATAAGTGATCAACTACCACATTCTATTTTCCTGCCTTGTCACGAATCTCGAGATCAAATTCTTGTAACAGCAAGATCCAATGGATTAGTCGAGGTTTCGTGTCCTTCTTGGCGAGTAAGTGCCTCATTGCAGTATAATCCGAGTAGATGATAACGTGGGAACCCAAGAGATATGATCAAAATTTTTCCAAGCTAAATGCTACAACTAGCAGCTCTTTCTCAGTAACCGTATAGTTACGCTAAGCCTCGTCAAGTGTCTGCTAAGCCTCGTCGAGTGTCTTGCCAGCGTAGTAGATGACTACGGGTTTCCTGTCAATTTTCTGCCCAAGCACGGCACCTACTGCATAGTCAGATGCATCATACATGATCTCAAAGGGTTGAGACGAATCAGGGGATTGCAGGATAGCTGCTTATGTGACTTGGTCACGTAGGCTTTCAAATGCACTAGTGCACTCATTGGTTATCTAGAAGGGGACATCTTTCGACAGAAGGTTAGTCAGGGGGCATGAGATTTTTGAGAAGGAATGAATCGACGATAAAAACCAACGTGCCCCAAAAAGGATCTGATGTCCTTGACCGAGCTAGGCACAGGTAGTTTGGAAATCAAATTTACCTTAGCCCAGTCAACCTGGATGCCTTTTTCAGAAATGAGGTGTCCCAGGACAATACCCTCGGGAACCATGAAATGGCTCTTTTCCTAGGAAAGAACCAAATTCACGTCAATGCATCGCCTAAGGATTTGGACCAGATGAAGGAGGAAATCATCAAAAGATTCCCCAAATACCGAGAAGTCATCCATGAAGACTTCAAGGTACTCACCTACCATATCAGAAAATATGGCTAGCATGTACCACTGAAAGGTGGCGGGTGCATTGCATAGCCCGAAAGGCATCTTGTGGAACGTGTATGTCCCGTAGGGGCCGATGAAGGTGGTCTTTTCCTAGTCCTCTGGATAAATTGCCACCTGATTATATCCGAAGTACCCATCCAAAAAGCAGAAAAATCGATTTCCCTCCAGTTTCTCGAGAATTTGGTCAATAAAAGGCAGTGGGAAATGGTCATTCTTCATGGAGGCATTCAATCTTCGGTAATCAATACAGACTCTCCACGAGTTCTCAATGCAGGTCAGGATGGTTTCTCCGGTTTCAGTCGTGATCACGGTAACCCCTACCTTTTTAGGTACAACCTGGATTGGACTCACCCAACGACTGTCAGAGATCAGGTAGATGATTCCAACATCTAACCACTTAATGATTTCTTTCTTCACGACATCCTGCAAGTTCGGATTCAGATGTCTCTGCATTTCACGACATGGTCATGAGCCCTCTTTAGTGTAGATGCGATGTGTGCAGTATGAAGGGCTGATACTAGTCAAGTCATCGAGAGTCCATCCAATGGCTCTCCGATGCTGCTGGAGGACGGAAATCAATCTCATTTCCTGATCCAAGGTAAGTCGAGAATTGATGATCACAAGAAACATGCGATTTGAACCCAAAAAGATGTATTTTAAATGATTAAGGAGGGGTTTCAACTCCATAACAGGGTTATCAGCAGCAGCAGGTGGTTCAGGGTGGGTTTCAGGAGCAAAGGCAGGAGTTGTAGGTGTATCTAGGTCAAGTCTAGGCTCCTCTAACTGTGGGTTATGATCTTCTTATAGTTGAATGTCAAGAATAATCGAGTTTTCCTCTAAGAACTTGTCCTCAACCACAGACTCAATATCGCAGATTTGCTCAATAGCCCCACAGTTGATTCCTTTATGGGCCTTAAAGATATCAATCTTCAAAGTTTTGTCCCCAAATTTTAACTCAATCTGGCCTCTTCACAATTGATGTTGGCCCTACCTGTGGCCAAGAATGGTCTCCCTAATATGATCGGTGTGTTTTTCAAATTCTTGGGAGCATCCATGTCTAATACGATGAAATCCACAGGAAAATAGAAGTCACGTATCCGAACTATGACATCCTCAAGAATTCCTTTAGGTGACTTGATGGATCGATTTGCTAATTGCAAAGTCACCTCTATTAGTTTGAGCTCAGATTCTTCAAGGTGGTTTAGTAGGGATGTGGGTATCAAGTTTATGAAAGCTCCTAGATCCAGTAAAGCTCAGTCAAACTGTATATCACCTATTGTACAGGAGATCAGAGGGGTACCAGGGTCGTTTGCCTTGGGCGGGAGTTTACCCAAAATGATGGAGCTGGCTTGCTCAACAGTACGATCAGATTCCTGCCCTTGGTTTGCGGCTTACACTTAGGTGTACATGCATCTTTCAGGAATCTCACGTAAGCCGGTATGTGGCGAATCGCATCCATCAAGCGGATGTTTATTTGGACCTGCTCAAAGAGCCTGACCAGGTCTTCCTCTAGTGCCACGGTCTGGGGTTTCCTCTTTCCCTTTGCGAAGACCTCAGGAAATGGAACCTCAGTTAATTCCTCTAGGATTGGCTCAGGCTCTTTATCTGGGATAGGGGTGTCCTGGATTACCAATCTAGGGTTGGGATTTGCAGTATCAGGCTGGTCGTGGCTAGGAAATGGTGGGTCCTATGTTGCTTTGCCACTACAGGTGGTGACAGATTTAATCCTACCTGACTTTGGTTTGGGTTAGGCAAAATAGGTGTCTACTACTGAAACCTGAAATATGAAGTTGAAGCTTCCTTCCCGTTAGGTGATGGAGCAGAAGGGGCATGATAAATAAAATGTGCTTGGCCTTGATTTGGGTTCATAACGTGCCTCTGGTTTGGTACGTTATTTAGGTTTAGAAGAGGCCGAGAAGGAAGTGCACCAGGTTAGCAAGTATTTACTAGCTAGATCAATTGATTGAAGAGCTCAGTGATCTCTTATTTGTGTTGTTTCTGCATGTCAACCAAGGTCTGAAGAATCAGGGATGCCTGGTCCTCCTTAGGTGGGCCAAATTGGAAATTTTAATTGGGCCTTGGTTGAGTGGGTTGATAGGGTCACAAGTTTTGTGGTCGGGGTTGGAATTGAGGTCTTGGGTTTGGGTTATTTCCCGACCATGAGAAATTGGGATGATTACCCCATCCAGGATTATAGGTGTTTGAAAAAGGATTGTTCTGGACGGCGTAGAGATCCTCGCAAGTCTAAGGAACTCCAGAAAAATCAAGATACGAGGGTTCAGAGTTCCCCCAAGTATGGTAAGCTGGTCCGGAGTTTCCTCCAATACTGAAATCAGATAGGGGTGGATAGGCATCCATCCCCTGAGAGTTGTAGATGTTGTGAGCAGCCTCCCTACCTGAGGGCAGGTGCACATATGGATTCTGTGGTGCAGTGGTGGTCCTGTGTAGATGTTGATTAATCCACCTTTTTATCAATAATGGAGACCTGATCCAAGCGACTAGCTATCAACTCCAGATCAACGAGTGTGGAAAGGCCTCGGGTCTCGTGTACCCCCCATTTGTTTGTCAATGCGCAGGTGGTCGTCCGATCATACACACCCAATGACTTATTATTTAAGGAGTTCTCGCATATATTCTCGAGAATCTCCCAAATCGTGTCTTCTTGCTGACCCATGATGCTGCCACCACAGGTTGCATTGACAAATAGCTTGATGTCGTCACGGAGCCCTTGGTAAAAGGATTGGACTTGTTCCCACTTTGAGACTCCATGATGGGGGCATTTGCGCATGAGATCCAGAAAATGATCCCATGCCTCGTGTAGAGATTCTCCCACTCCTTGCGAGAAGTGCGTGATTTGATGCCTCATTGCATTAGTCCGACCAATGGGATAGAATTTTTGTAAGAAAGTAGTCTGCAGTTCTTCCCATGTGTTGATCTGGTGAGGGTATTGATGAGAACCTCATCATGAGCCATAACTAGCTCATTTTGACCTAATAAAGAGAATAAAAGCTCCTACATGACTTAGAAGAGGGCTTAATTGGAGGAATAAGTGTTCTGAGAAGAAAATATGAAATAAAGGTTAAAATTATAATTTTACCATTGCAGTACATAAACAGAACTTCTCAGAGACAGAGCATAGGTCAAATGGTCTAAATAAGATAAAAAGTGGGTTGAATCAATCAGAAATGGGTTCATGTGCAATCTAGGAATTAAATGACATTTGGTAACCCTAAAATAAACCCGCTTAATTCAACAAGGTTCCGATCAGAATAAAATTTAAATAAACCCTCTAAAAATCATGGAAAAATATCCCCTAGGGTTTATAACATTCAAATTGGCCTCTGGAACCTAGTTTGACCTAAATTAGGGTCCTAGCTCATCAATTGACCTAAATTGGGTTTTTACGTAAAATGTCCAGTCAAACGTGGTCAAACCTAAAATCCAACTTCACCATTGGATTCCTTAGGTCCAAATTAGGTTTTTACCAAAATTTGGACTTAAGGGAAGGTGATCTTGACCTACTTTGCAAAATAGTCCACCCAATTACACTCTGGGCCCTAACTTTTGAAAACTCTTGCGAAAACCCCCCCAACTTTTGTTGTCACTTTCTGCATTCCAGTCCTTCTGCCAATGCAGCAGAAGACCCATACTCCGGCGAAGTTTCGAGGAGGATCTCTCCTCGCTTCCCCAGGGAGCTGCTCTCAAGTGTGAAAGGGGGGTTCCCTGTGAAGTCCCTTACCGCCTAAGCAGCTCCCCATGCCCTGTTTCGCACCATACCTCTCGTACAAATGCTTGAGAGGTATGGGTGTTGTACCTGCAGCGACCTCCGGTGAGAGCTTCGCTCACCCTCCGTGCATCTACCCCTTTGCTGGCGCCGTTAAAAGAAACCCCAGGACCAGCCGCTTGAAGCAGACTTGTCTTAGCGGAGAAACCCTCAAACATTCCTCTCTTCCCCCTCCGGTAGGAAACCCACAAGCTCCGGCGACCACTCCTCCTTCTCGTCGCTCTGCTGCCATACCAGCAGCAGAGTTTGCTTCGTCTCGTCTTCCTGCATCGCGCCGCACCAAGCGCACGCCTCCCTGCCCACTTCCTCATCGCTGCTCTCTCCCTCTGGGTATTTCTTCTCCGGCAACAGTCGATACAACTGCCTGCCTCTCCGGCCCCCTTCGTCCCTGTAAGTAGGTAATAATTACTCCCCATCTTCCCCTCTTTCTTTTCCCCACATTATTTCATTCAAACAGACCCTCGACTGTCCCTGACCACCATCACCTTCCTCGCCTCCGGCCAACCTCCGGCGAGTTGCCCCCGTCGATCCACAACTCCACACAACTCGCCGACCATCCCAGAAGCTCCGCCTCATCACACTGAACGCCCTCCGCCCCTCCACACTCACTCAACACGCCACCGAACACACCCATCTTTCCGGCCACAGGACGACCTAGGCACGCACGCCTAGGCCACCCCGTGGCCTGCCGCACAGCTCAACACCTTTGCCGTGCCACGGCGAAGGTTCCCCAGTAGTTTGATTAGGCCGAGAGGCCGTATTCGTGTCTGACAGGTTCTGAGGCTCGACCGCCATTGACGCCACATTGAAGCAGCTTCTTCAGAGCTCCAGGCTCCGGGGCTCCAGGATTTCAGTTGCTGCGAAGTCGAGCGAGTTGTGTGAAGGCAGTCAGCTATCAAGCGAAGGGAATCGAGGCTGCAGCTACGGAAGCAAGGTCGAGGTCTTCCTGCGGGTGCGCGCGAGGAGAAGCAACCAATTAGTCCCACATCGTAAGTTCACGAAGCGCCGCACAGGTTTAAATTGATTTTGTGAATAAGCCTTATCGCCTCCGAATCCACTGGGGTGAGGTCCCTCGCCCATCACACCCGCCTCGTCCACGGATTCACCTCGCGGACCTGGCGGATCCAACCCGACACTACCGAGCACACCTCGCGCACTATACACAACCCAGTGCACCTAGTCATAGGTACGCTATCCGACCCGTTAACCCGGCTCTGGGAGAGCTTCATGTGAGCGGTTTACAGAGAGATAGATACGTACGGGTAGAGGGAAGGGTTAGGTTTTGCTGTGCCTTGTGTGCAGGAATAGAGCGCCAAAGGAGAAAGGCTAAGTACTTAGCCGCAGGAAGGAAAAGGAAGAATCTCTGAAGAGAGGCTGAGCAGAGAAAAGGCAAGGCAGAGAGGAAGAAGAAGAAGAAGCAGCGAAGGAAGAAAGAAAGGAAAAGAGGAGAAGCACTATAGCAAACCTACAGTTAAGTCGTCTGACCGCTATATCAGACAACGGTTGAGTAGTGGCCAGAGGAGATAAAGCAAAGAAGAAGAAGGAGAAAAAGAAGAAGACTCTGCAGCTGAAGAAAAGAGGAAGAAAGAAGAAAGAAGCAGGAAGAAGACAGGATCAGAGAGAGCACAAAGAGAAGAAGAGAAGAAGAAGAAGCCAAGACAAAAATCTCTCTCTCTCTCTCTTATTTTTGTAATCCAATAAAGAAACTTTGTACTTCTAGAATTCCAGTAGCTCCCTGAGTTCGACCTCGAGAAAACTATTTCCGAGTAAAAATCTATTGTAATGACAACCGTCGCTGTCTTGTCTTATACTATAACGACTGTACTATAATAAACATAAAGACGCCAAAAACAGCCTAAGCGGTTGCCATTATAACAGGTATGTTTGAAACCAATTGGCAGCTTTGTCAACTAGAGAAAAGAAGATTTTCAAGAGTAGGCCATCTCGATTTTGCATATCTTCCCCGAATGTGTGGGCCAGATGCTTTAGATTCTTGATGTGCTGGAAGAGATCCTTGGAGTTTAAGCCATGAAATTTCAAGGTCATGTGAAGCATACTAGGCTTGAGCTCCACCTTGAGTCCTCCTGCAGGAATGTTGATTCGAGGTTCAATTTCCACCACATCGGGATTGTAGTGATCTCACATTTGAGGACGCTATGGTGGGTTGAGATGTGCATGGACCATATCTCGAAGGTCAAAGAAATGTTGTGGTTCAAAATTAGGTTGTTCTTCTTGATAGTCCATGGTTGTGGCTGGAGATTCAAGTTCAAAAGTGGAGGAGTTGGAAGAGATATCGATGTGATTGGGTAGTTGCACAAACAAAGAAGTTGAGGCTTGGCCTCGATGAGAGTGAAAAGCTAGTGGAGGCCTCAAGGGTGGTCTTAAGGACCTCCTTCCAAACATACACCGATGGAGTAGATGAGGGACAGAAGGTGTAATGGACCCAATCAAGACACACAAATATCTTTGGATGACTATAGAGGTTTGAGGCAGATGATACCTCTAGATCACAAAGTCATCCACCTGAGAAATACCTGGGCAACCAAGAAGGGAGAGTCCCGCAAAGACCCCTACACAGTAGAGCGTCCCCACGGGTTACAGGATTTCTCCCACCTGACTTTCCATGTCACCGCGGGTCCAGGAAGACCATAATGGATAACTTGACCTCTTAAGTCTACCAATTTTAAGTTTAGATGAGGTACTTAGGATTTCACTTGAACTTTAGAATGAATTTGTGAGTGGTGACCTAATTTGAAGATTGGTTGACCCCATAAGATGGGTCAACTTCACCTGCTTTGTCCTGAGATTATTAGGTCCCAATTTTATGATTCAAGTGGATGTTTAGAGCTTGCTTTTAGGGTTTGCTTGATTAGGTAAATTCAACCAAGGCTTAGGAAACACATGGTTTGGGAAAGTAGAATCTTCCTTAAGCAAGTGTGAACCTCAACCCTAAAGTGGAAACCCTAACTTTGGCTCTAATTGGTCCAATCAATTTTGTCCAAATTTGGCACCTAAAGCTCAATCAAGAAGGTGAGTAGACCTAGGTGTCTTAAATCCCTAATAGGTGCAGAAATCAAGATCGGGATTTTTCTAAATCAAATCAAACAACTTGATGATTAATACTAAGTAGAAATGCAAATTGATCCTAATTGATTTCTTCATTTTTTAGCTTTTCTCAAAATTAGGGGCTTAATGGAAAAGGAGATAAGATTACCTGCCCCCGGAGTGTTTGATGTGCGGCTGATCTTCCTCCAATGAATCCCTACACAGATCACAACCAAAGAGATAAAGCAAGTTAGTACTAGATCAAAAATTGTAATCAGAGAGATCAAATTGCACGTTGCTCCCTGGCAACGATGCCAAAATGTTTACGTGCTAAATCAGGGTTTTATAAAAGATGCATTGTAGTACAACCGTAATAGCACGAAAATAAATAATATTATAACTCGAAATATCATTAAGAAAGTCCGAGGTCGAACACAGGGAGCAAGTGTTGCAATTTAAGCTCAAGATCAAAATATAACCACAAAGATGAACAATTTATAATGAAAAATCCATGTAAGAATGATGTATATACGAATGCCAATGTCAAGGTGCAAAAAGAAGAGGGTACAATGGTTATTTAAATCACCAAATTACCCTACAATGTTAAGCTCACAAGTTACTCAAATATCAAAATCATATAAGCCAAGCATATCTCAATTTAACTATAGAACCAATGTATCAGACGATAAAATAGGCAGTCAAACACCTTAACCAGCACCCAGCTACAGTTCCCTAAAGAAACTCAAGGGCCTCTTCTCTTCTTTCTTCTTCTCAAGTCACGAACAAAGGCTAAGGCTTCTTTCCTTCTCTTCAAGCCTCAGGGAGAGGCACAGCAACCACGCACAATAGAAGCAAAGACCTCTCTGAAATTTTCTAAGTGTTAAAGAGTTAGAGAGAGAGGCAAACCCACCCTTCTCTCTCTTTCTTTTCTCTTCCTTTTTCTCTCAAACCCCAGGTTAACCGGGTAATCGGATCAGAGCAATATTGGGTCCAGGGCTACGTGCGTGGTATCGCAGCTGAGTAGTGATAGCTTAGGCAATTGGGTGTGCAGGTAAGGGACCTCACCCGATGTGTCTTGAGGTGATAAGGAGGAAACAGAAAATCAATATATGCTCCCTCTTCCACTCCTACGTCCCCGATGTGGGACTATCTATCCCTGTTCTTCACGTGAGGTAGCAGCAGGAGGTGAAGTCTTGATTGCAGTCAACGAAGAGGGAAACTCCTTAATTGGAGGCCTGGACACGCTCCTAGATGAATTCCGCATCACCTGGAGGTAGCGCCTGGGCCTGCTAGAGCAAGAACGTAGCTTCAAGCTTGCTCGAAGCAGCTCTGCCAATGGCGGCCAGAGGATGACACTTGAAATAGAAAGTACGGCCTAATGGCCAAATTAGAAACATTCAAGAGAAGCGTGCGGATGCGGCAAAGGTGGTGGTGGCGATGGCATGAGGGGCGAGTGGTCGGAGATGGCTGGCGGACGCGTATTATGAGCATGAAGGTGGTTGTGTCCGGTGGAGGATAAGGCAAGCAATCCCCTTAATTTCTTGAGGGGTTTTACTCGTGAGGCTTCGGTAATGCTTTCGAGACCGGTGGGAGGTGGTTTGGTGGAGTAGAGCGGACCCGCGACCACGTCGAAGGTGTGCCAGCCATGGGGAAGATGATGATGGAGCGGGTGAGTCCATGGTTGAAGTCGAGGTTTGGAGGCACTGTGATGATGAGTAGAGGTTGAGGAGTTAACGGAGATAACTAGCAGACGAAGGAGGATGGAGGAGACTCCAGTTGCAGTATGGCCGGCACTGGAGAAGGAAGATGCTCCGGGAGAGAGAACAGTGACAAAGAAGGGGTAGGAGGGCTCCTCACTGGTATTGTGAGGTGCAATTTGAAACGACGAAGAAGCGACCACCTATTGTACGTGGCGGCCAGCGAAGTGAACAAAGGAAAGTGGTCGCCAGAGACGAGTCGAAGCAAGTCAGAGGCGGAGGAAAGGAAGATTTTTATGGCCCAAAAACTCGCTAAGGAGGTGAGGCAAGCGAGGAAGGTCCTTTATAGGGCTGAGGAGAGCTCTAGAACAGGAAACAAGCTTCATTAGCTTGCTTGGGATTCAAGTAGAACCCCACTAATTTCGTGGGTTCGCACACACGAATCAAAGGGATTTAGAAGTTAGAATCGATCCCAATAAGCTTCCCTAAGTATGAACATAAATCCCACTAAATTTTGTGGGATTTGATTGCCATTTGAGTGGGATTTGGCTTGGTCAAAGCCTACCTAAAGGTCGGTTGACCTCCAATGGTGGCAAGGACCAATTTGCGAAGAAGGTGAAGAAGTTGGGAGCTTTTTGTAAGAATTTCAAAAGTTGAGGGCCTTTTTATAAGAAAAAGAGTCAGAATAAGATTAAAATGCAAACTAGGTCAAGATGATCTCAGATTGGGCTCAAATTTTGGTACAAATCTAATTTGGACCCAAAAAACCTAATGGTGAAGTCAGATTTTGGTTTTGACCAATTTTGACTAGATAATTTATGCAAAAATCCAAATTAGGGCAACTGTCTATCTGAGACTATTTCAGGTCAAATTGGGTTCATATGGGTCAAATCAAGGATATCAAACCTTAGAGAATATTTTTCTATGATTTTTAGAATGTTTAAATTAATTTTATCCTAACCAAACTCTCAGTTAATTAAGCGAGTTTGTTTTTAGGATTTTAGATGTCCATTAATTCTTGAAATGCTTGAAAACTCGTTTTGTTCTGCATGAATCCACTTATTAGACATTAATGACCATTTGACCTTTACTAAACCCCTGAGATACCCCATGGTTATTCTGTATTTATGGAATGCTATTAATTTTTCAAAAATAACCTTATATTCTTCTTTTATTTTCAAAACAAGATAATGTGCCCTTAGGACCTTCTAATGGATATGTAGGAGCTTTTACCAACCTTATTAGATCAAATTGAGCTAGTTATGGCTCATGATGGTGTTCCCATCACACCTATATCAAATTTCTGATATAATGCAATCGAGATTAGATTAATGGAGGCACCCAGATCTAATAGAGCTTTATCCAAAGTAATGTCCCCAATCAAACAAGAAATCAGAGGGGCTCCTGGATCCTTCTTCTTAGAAGGAAGGTTATTTAAGATGATTGAGCTAGCTTGTTCAATCAAGATAACCTTCCTAGGATTATTAGATTTGACCTGTGCTTTGTAGTAGTCAATTCTTTCAAAAATTTAGCACAAGCTGGGATATGTTCAATGGCTTCCAAGAGCGGGATATTAATCTGTACTTGTTTGAACACATCCAACCAAGTCTCAGTAGTAGATTCAAGCTTCTTCTTCTTAGGCTTATTCAGGGCCTCAGGAAAAGGGATTTGGATCTTTGGGTCCTCAAAATCATGAGCCTGATCCTCCTCCACAACAGGATCCTTTCCCAAGTTAGGTGTACCAGGATCCTTGGAGTGTAGAGTAGGAGTCATAATAGGATCCTGGGTAGTCTTTCCACTTCTCAGAGTGATCAAACTGGCTAAAACAGGTGGATACTGATTCAGATCTTAGGAAGAGCTAGTCATAGAGTATAGATCTGATTGAGGAACCTGATTATAAATAGTTCCCAGATTAGGAGGAAGATTGAAACCAGGTGGAGTCATAGGAGCTTACTGAATCAAATGAGCTTGATTTTGATTAACCCCTTGAGGGAAATTTCCTTTAATTGGTGCATTTCTAGGGTTTGGAAGGGGTTGTGAGGATAGGGTACCAATAGGCCTACCATTAGGCTTAGGCCTTATCTGGTTCTTTAGATCCCTAATGGACTGGGTCAACTGCTGCATAGCTTAAAACATGGAAGTATTTGTGTCCATCAATTGCTGGTTCTGATTCAATATAGCCAATTCAGTTTGACTAGGCTGGTTAGGGGACAAGGGTTGATAATTTCGACCCTAGTTATAAGTGTTAAGTAAGCTAGGGTTCATCTGATAGGGTCTAGGCTGTGTAATCTGTAGGTTTACTTGCCCCTGGCTTTTCCAAGAGAAATTCGGATGGTTTCTCCAACCAGAATTATAGGTGTTGGAGAAAGGATTGTTTCTACTGTTCCCTTGGATAGCCGACACATCCTCATATCCAAATGATGATGAGGATAGGAGTGTGGAGTCAGGATAGTAGGGATCAAAGGTCCTTGGTTGGGTCCCATGTAAAGGGCCCTGGGTCAGTTGGCTCACATCTTGAGCCATGTGCAGCTTATTCACAAACTCCCTCCCTGAGGGAGCTTGGATAGTGGGTGAGGGAAGGGTTGCTCCCTTCCTATTGTGGCTCATTAATTCATCCAATTTTTTATATACAACCTCAACTTTGTCCATCTTTTCACAAATCAAGTTCATATCCACATTGCTGGAGCTCTCCTGGACCTCATAAATTCCACCTCTAGGTTGCATGAATCTTCCATAAGTTTCCATGGAGGCATTGTTCATGGAATTCTCACTCTTATTCTCAAATAAATCAAAAGCACTGTTTTCATATTTGCTCATAAAGTTGCATCCACAGGCGGCATCCACAAGCTTCTCATATGATCATTAAGCCCGTGATAAAAGATCTACACTAGTTGCCATCTAGGAACCTCATGATGCAGGCATTTTCTAATTAAATCCATGAACCTCTCCCAAGCTTCATGCAATGGTTCTTTAGGGTGTTGGGAGAAGGTGGTGATAGCTCTTCTAAGGGCATTGGTTTTCCCAATTGGGAAAATTTTTTTCAGGAAGGCGCTTCTTAGCTCCCCCCATGTGTTAACGGGACTTCCTATAGACCTAAACAAATGGTTAGCTTTCTCTTTTGGGGCAAAAGGGAAGAGTTTCATTTTAAACACACCATCATGTAGATTGGGAATTCTAATTGTCTCACTAATGGCTACAAACTCTTCTAAGAATTGGAAGGGGTCTTCATCATTGTTGCCCTTAGAATGAGGTAGTAGATGTATAGTGGAGTGCTTAATCTCAAATTGAATCTCTACAGGTGGGACCCTAACATAAGGTTGATGTTGATATTAGGTAGGGTTGTAAAAATCCCTCAAAGGTCTAGCCTGCAGATGTTGGATCTGTAAAATTTCAAGCATCTCCTGCATTTAGGTATGCTAATCTTGTTGAAACTGATTCAATTGGAGTTGAAGGTCTTGGATCTGAGCTTGAGGATTGATTGCGCAGCAATTTGCGCCGCTAATTAATCCATCTTATGCTATTTCCTAGCTATTCGCATTTAGATTAGGAAGATATTCATGGATTTTATAAATATGTGCATGAGTGCATTTTATGGAGAGGAAGATAGAGAGAGATTGAGCCCCTAACTCCACCTATTCACCACCTACATTAATTACCTAACACCTTAAGTGCCTACCCATAAAAATCCCAAAATATCCCATTCCCCTACAACATGCCCCTACGGAATTCCCTTGTCATCTTCTTTCCCCCCTCATCTATATAACCTCCCCCACCTCACTCCATAGAAGAGGTCGGCACCCAACTCCACCCTCACTACCACCCACAGTAACTCATGCACACCCTCTCACACTTACACACATTCCAGCAGCCAGCCACACCTCTTCCTCAACTCTCCTCTCTCCCTCTCTTCCTCTCCCATATGCAGCTCTCTCTCACTAGTTGAGAAAGCACACTGCAGACAGGGACAAGCTCCCCGTGGTCCCAAACACCACAGTGAGTTCCACCACTGCTCAGTTCCCACATGAGCAAGTGGGCATGGTGGATTCTCATTGAGTTTTGCATTTGATTTCATCGATTTCTGTCACCATTAACGTAGTTTTGAGCTGCTAAAGCTCCCCTATTTTACATAGCACTATACCTCACTGTAGCATTTCTATCGCGACTCATTTTCTTCCCTTTCATGGGAAATGATTTTCAATTATCTGGTGAAAGGGCACACGCACGCCTTTCCACGCACCTCCAGTCGATTTTCACCCACGCCCGTGCGCCTTCTTCCCCCGTGTCCACCGACCAAGTGAGAAACTTAGCCGGTGGATTATTGATCCAACAGGTTACCTTTTTGCCCTTGGAACACTGTTTACGCACCTCTCAGAAAAGCCTCCACACACGTGCAATCGAGCACTCCTCATTTTGCTGGTTGCAGTGCCTCATCTCTCCCCTCACGCTCGCCTACAGCCAGTTTGCTCCTCGCGCTTCACTCCACTCATTTCCGCTCTCAACCACTGCCATCCACACACATACACTTTCCCGCTCACTCTTTCTCATGCACACACACATTCACATACCCATACACATAAACACACATCACTCATCTCACTCTCCCACTCATTCTCTCACCTCACATCCTCACTCTGACACACTCACGCACACACACAAACACCCAAATCCACATATATATACATACATAGACACCCACACTCACATTCTCACGCACGCACACACACTCATGCACGCACATACACATATACATACTTACGCACATATACATATATATATTTATATATATATATTCACATACTCACACACATATATATACATACATACAAACACACACATATATATACACATACATACATACTTATAGGTAGATATGTATATATATACACATATATATATTCACACATACTCCTTCGCACATATTCACGTATATATTTCCCACTCACGATACCGCACACTCATCCCATTTCCACGCATTACATCGCAGGTATATTCGCACCAGTTGCACATATATTCCCGATATTCATGCACATTAAGCATTCTGCACACACATCTACACGTCCGCTCCACACCACACGCAACGCATTATTAGTGTCAATCCCATCTTCTTAGATGGTGGTTGCACTAACCTGCGCTACATTCCATTGAATCTTTGATTCAATTTCCCCCTATTATATATTATATAATCTATATATACATACATATATATCTCTACATTTATATATATATATATAAATAAGCTAAGTATTTCTATTACTTTCCATTCCAGTCTTTCCTTTTCACACTTCTCCTTGTCTTTTATTTTCTTGATTAAAGAAAAGAACAAAAAAAATATAAAATAGAAAAGATAACTCTTGTCTTTATAGGTACACGATCTCGCGTGTAGTGAGATCAGTTGTTGAACTTAATTTTGACAAATCGTCAAGGATCAATTTTTAGCATGTAGCCAAGGACAAAATTTTGTGGGTGTGTCTCAATAACAAGACTATCCCAAAAAATCTAAAATAAATAAATGGAAATCACCCATCGTTAGGAATTGCGTAGAAATCGACTAACTCCAAAATTGCCCCCCTGTGTTTGACCCTGAGCCTAAAACTAACAAGTTAAAATTTGATTTAGTTTAGGTTAATAAATTTCAATAAACTATATAGATTTGCCTGTAAATAATCACTTCCACTATATACTTTTCGACACTAATATCACCATATTAAATAACCCTACTCTCGTTCTAACAAGGATCCATCTGATTCGATTGTGGATTTGGGTTGGTTGGGTTAGCCATCAAATCAAGATTAGAGTCCAAGTCAGATGTAGAACTGGATTCACCAATAATTAGTCTCCTCCTTGGTTCTCTTTGCAGAGGTGGCACCAAGTGTGGATTTTGTGTTCTAGTTTCATGCATATACTTGGAAGAAGGTTATAGACGAGAAGAGAATCGGAGAGAGAAGTGTGTGCACAATGAAAGCAACCAAATTCTAACTCTAAAGGGTTACACCTATTGAACCTAATCCAAATTTCGCTAACCCTAACTAAATGTTCTGACCCTTGAATTACTTGGCTAGCCAAAAGAGTAGGACCCCCTAGGATACCCTGCACGGCGGGACACCACTAGAGGATAACATGGTTGCCACACCGACCTTTCTTGTCATTAGTTGGTCCAAATAGACAAGGACTCAGATACAATCAACTAGGTATAGCTCTAGTTTGGAAAATAAAATCCAACCTAGTTGGTGCGTCTATCAAGTTAATTAGGGCTTAGGATTTAAAGTGCATGGGATTAGATGATGGGTGTGAGGGGAGTGGTTGCCCAATTAGATCAATTGAATTGTGTGTGCGTGCTGGTGGTTATCTTTCTCAACATAGTTAATTAAGTTAATTGTGCTTAATTATGTGCAAAAGAAAGTAACTTAGGTCAACTTGAATTTATGTCAATTAAGTGATATAGGGTCAAGTTAACCTAACATTTTATATTTTATTTCTTTTAACTAGTTGAGTCCAAGTCGTTCACTAGGAGGTATAACTTAATTAGAATTCACCATTAAATCTAAGCTACTTATGGAAAGTATAATTAAATTTACTTTAAGAACATGAATTTTGCTTAAGGGTTTTAAATTAGAAGAATATGCAAAATCCATAAGGAAACACATTTGCACAAATGATCTTCTTTTACAAACAAATAAACATGTTTATTTCTTTTTATTTACAAGAGATTAAGGCAAGAGAAAGTAATTTTAATGAAAATATGCCTTATTACAACATTAAGCTCAAAAGGAATTAATAAAATGCAAGAAATTAAACACAATTATTCTTCTCCTTGTCTTCAGCCTTATTCTTCTTTCTCTTCTTCTTTTCCTTTTTATCTCTCTCTTTTCTCTTTACTTATCTCTTAATCTTCTTCTTAATCTTTCTTGAGCTCTACTCTTATAAACATCTTCTTCTCTTTCTTTTCTTTCTTACTCTATCTGTTATTTCTCTTTAACCTTTGTGCCTGTTCAACCTTTCTTTATCTTTACGAGCTCTCTCCTTCTCCTTCTCTTCCTTTCCTTTTCTTCTTCTCCTTCTCTTCTGAACCTTTGCAATCCTTCTGAACCGAACCGGTTTAACCCTTTGAACCAAAAATTAGGTTTTTGATTGGCAACTTAGACCAATCGGGGATACATAGCACCCTTCTCAGGGTGGGACCAGACCCTACTAGGTCCAAGTCTGGTTTTTATTTAGTTCGATTTATTTCTGGTTCTTATAGTCTCAAGCCCATCCGACTCACGGCCTCCCAGGCCCCATGCACACGCCCTCACGGGCCCACACTCACACGCCCACAAGCGCACACATACCCGGGCATGCACACCGCACGCGCCCACACACACACCCATATGCTCAGATTTCTTTCATGTGCCCTGCACTGTCGACTGAGGAGCCTTAAACACAAATCACTTTTATACCCAGGCGACCGCTCCAATTCCACCGATGTGGGACTATGTTTCCCCCCCAGTCCAGACTTCACTTGATCATTCCAGCCAGCTCAGAGCTCCGTTCCAAGCAAATGAAGGCTTGCTGGAAAGCTCTAAGGTTGATCTACATAATTAGAGTATCAATTTGATGCTCAGGGAAGGTTTAGCTCTTCGATTTGAAGGGCGAAAGACCTAGGTTGTTACGGCCATATTGGCTGCAGAAATGAAGTTTTGGCTCTAAGATCCTGCAGAAGGTCATTTAACCTCCAGATGAGGTGTTGAAGAGGTTCAGATGGTGATACTGCAGCTGTTGGTGAAGGAAATGAGCTCTAAGGAGCTTCAGAGAAGGTGCAGAAGCTAAAAGGCTTCGCTAGGGAGCTTCAGAACTGCAATTCAAGTTCTGAAAGGTCCAACAGATGGCTAAAGACCTATTTAATCAATTCAAACAACCTTGAGAGGTTGTTAAGAAACTATCTAGGCAGATTATTCACTTGAATTTCATCACAAACCTACTATCGTCAGTTTGGGTTCAAAAACAACCCAAACTGAACATAATTCAACTTCCTCTATATAGTTGATCAGAGCTCATCCATTAATTTAAAATCATTTACAGACATCACAGGAACCGATTAGACTCCTCAATTTGTCTGATTGAATCCTAATCACATGAATCAGACTCAAGGTTGACCATAAAGCCTCGAACTTTGACTTTCTGAATTTAACCATTTCAGAGGAAATTAAAGCCTTAGATAACTTCTCTTTATCCTCAAGAATAGATTCAGACCCTTAGAAGGATGATTTAGTTAAGATTCCTAGGATTCCAGGCCTGTTGCTTGAGATTCTAAAGGAGTTTGTTCGACAGAACAAATCAAAGTTAATCACAGTGATTGACTCATAGGAATGGTCTCAGGGCAAGTTACTGATGATTTTAGACCTTTTAAATGAGGCTTAAACCCTAACTAACAACCATCTCCAACTCTATCGGAGTTGGAGAAGATGAAGATGTAATAGAAACTCCAGTCATTAAAACCCCAAATAAACTTCTTCAACATGATCAGTGAACTTCAAATCGATGATCTGGAGCTTCACATTGAGTTCTACAGGCTGAAGAGCTCGTTTGACTCGCCGGAGCTCCGATGAGTCCAGAAAAAGGCTAAAATGTACAGATGTTGTGAAATTATGCCATTAATGATTTAAAAAAACTTCCTAAGGTCACAAGGAACCTTAGGAACACCTTAATTCCTTCAATTATCCATTAAAATGGAAGTTAAGCAGTGAATTCACAGTAGACAAATTTCAAGTATGATCAGGCTCAGGACCTATTTTCCTACTCAATAGAGTGGAGAAAACAAGTCAAAAGGTATTTGCGATGGTTTATAGGTGGATAATTAATGATTTGGAATCCTCCTAAGCTGCCATTGACAGTGAGCTCATGAGATTAAATTAAATTGAGCATTTAAGTTATAGATGGTAATTATTTAAATTAGAGTGAGGATTAGGGCCCTTAAGTGATGGATAAATGGTGGAGGACCCCAGTGGAGGTGGAGTAAACTCAACTACTTTTGCCATGGACAGCAGGAGCAGTTGGTGGAGGTGAAGGTGATTTATACGAATAGATGATCAATTCAGTGATTAAGAGTGATAGAAATGTACATGAATGATTTAAGAAGGTGATCGATGACTTAAAAATACAAGAAATTGCTCCTGACAAGCTCAAGGAGCTCGCCAGAGTTGGAGAAGATGAACAAGAAATCTAGCATTACACCTATCTATTCTACCTAACTAACTATCCTAACTAATCTACTTACCTAACCTACTATTACCTGGACGAAGGAGGTAGGAGATCTCCGTCGACGATCCTTAACAGAGGAGGAAATCAGAGGGTTGAAGGAAGAAGTCCGGCAGGCATTTGTGAAGTGAAGCAGAGGAACTCCTAGTCAGCACTGTGTCAGAAGACTTGGCTAACTTCGGCGGAGATCTAGAGCGATCAAAGATGGATGGAGGAAGACGGATGAAGCAGAGGAAGGTCACTAGAGTTTAGAAAGAATAGCCTATCGGTTAGCTTAGTGAAGAAGAGGGAAGGGAGCTAACTTAATGAAAATCGAGGGTGTGCAGGGGTATTTATAGGTGGCGGTAGCTGAGACGGAGGTTGAATCTGGACGGAGAAGAGGCTAGGAGTGGAGTAACCACCGGCATCTTCTCCAACGCCGGTGAGGTTATCTCCAACCCTAAAATGGGATTATAGCTTCATCCAAACCGGTGGATGAAAAGGAGATGGTGAGCACAAGCTCCAGGAGCTTGAAAAGGAAGGAATGATGTCAGATATGCGGTGATCAGACAGTGGAAGCACCTCCTATCGACAGTCGTCGAGGAGGTTGAAGAAGGAAAGAAGAAGTTTCAGGGACTTATTTGTAGCGAAAGTTGAGGACCTAAATGAAGAATAAGGACCCGATAGAAATAAAACATAAGGACTAAAATGTAAACTAAGGTTTTCAAGGTTTATTTTAATTTAAATCTTTTTCAACTTTTTATATATTATTATAAATAAGACAATTATTATATTTAAACCTTGAATTTACATTTTTGACCTTTTTAGATTAATTTATTTAATTAAGTAATGTTACTTAAGTTATTACATACTTAGGTATAAATTGTACTTAGGCTAGTTAACACATTAATTAGATAAATTACTAATAATATTTCGAGCCCAATTATTAATTAAATTATTAATAATACTAATTGGATGATAATATAGTATTTTTTATTTATTTTAAGGTCCTTTATTATTTATCCCTTATTTAATAATTAACCCATATATTTTCATATTTCTAGCTAATTAACTAGGAAGACTAGTTAATTAAGATTAATTAGAGACCGTAATGAGCTTCTCATCACGTGACAAATAAGGGTTCACAATATAAGCTTAATTGATGTGGTTCCTTTTAAAGTTCAAGTGCTTATTAGTGAATTTTAGGATTAACTTGGTTAAATAGATTCAGATAATGGTTATGATGAGGCACACAATAGGTTTTTCAAGTCCCAATTGTTTGATAAATTTCCTTTAAGTATGGATATGCAAGTATGCTCTACCTTATTGTGAAACCCTAAGAGCAGATAGTGCTATATGATCCATTTTAGCCCAAAGAATCAAACCTTGTGCGACCAAATCAGGGAAATCAATTGTCCTATTGCACCACTAACTAAGGCACCTAAAAATTTCTTTTTCAGATTTTTTAATGCACGTTATGTAATTTTTCCAGATTTAAAATGTATTACAGGTTCTATAATCTATTTTGACCCCTAGTTAGTGATCAAATATTCCGTGTAATCAAACATGCACTAAATATTTTTTCAGATTTTTTAAGGATTCTATATTATCACAGGAATCCAACGTAACAAATTTCAGATAAATTGGATTATATAAAAATTCCCGTGATTTTTTGAAGGCTGAAAAATCAGGAACAATGACAGACTTGATAGTAGTTTAATTCACGAATTTTTAAAATTTTTATATAAATCAGAATTGTGTGAAATTTGGATATGTTGTTCTTGACTTCAGTACCCATGTCCAGTAGAACTTTCAAAAAATTTTAACATGTAAACTTTTAGGAATTGAATTTTGAAAATCAAAGTTTGTTGCTACCCAAAAATGTAGAAGGTGGTTTTATTGATTTTCAAAAGATAATACCCACCAACAAGAGCTCTTTTAAAAAAAAAAAATTATGCAAACAAATCAAGCAAATGACTAACCTAAGGATCAAGATAGACACCTAATCTGGATGGATTTTTTCTTTTGAAACAATACTAAATGCAATTACGCCTAAGAGTTATAAATCTACCTTAGTCTAAGATGTATATGACCTACCTGGAGATCATCACCTGCACTTTTTCTTCTCGTCGCTTTGCGATTCATTCTAGTGCGACTGTGCGATCCTACACACAAAATGACAAAAAGAGATGAACAAGTTAGATCTCACGAATACAAATCTAGATGAAGCTATTGAAAGCGAAATAATCACGTTGCCTCCCTAGCAACGATACCAAAAAGTGTTCTGGAAGTGGATGTGATTGCGTAAAATATTCTTTCGTCATAGTATAATCACGTTAGAAACTCTTAAATTTATTTCAATCAAACTTGAAAAATATGAAGTTGATGTTTTCAAAACGGAGTCTAAGTCGTTCGTAGGGAGGCAAATAGATTAAAAATCGCTTTTCCTAACTAGATCTAAAACTAAATAGATTAAATATCAAGGAGAATGATATGCAACTTAATTAAATACTAGAATTAAGAAGCCTGCAACTTGAAGACAAGTTGAAAAGTAACTACTATAATTTTACTAAATATATTCAGAGTTTTGCACATATGAAACTAATAGAATGCTTCTATAAAGAGAAAATTACAACTACAACAAAGTAAGTACAACTAGAACTAAACTAAGAGAAATGTAGAGTAAGGGCTTCGAAGGCGAAGTCCGAAGCAATGGCATAGACGTGGATGCAAAGACACACTCGCAGAGATCACCGAGGGGAGGAAGATGAAGTAGACTAGTTCTAGTTGGTGGATCTTTTCAGAAGTAGAAAAGAATTCTTAGTAGGAGAGATAGCTCTAAGGAGAGGGTGGCTAGGGGTTTATATTGGATTTTAGGAGGGTTCTTATTTGTCGATCTAAGGTGGCTAGGATTAATAAGTTAAGGATCAAGGGTTAGGATTTAGATTAGGTAATGGATGGTTAGGATTTATAATAGGATGGAAAATAAAATGATTGAGTGAAGAGAGGATAAGGGGTGTTGAGTTCGGTGGGGGTGATATGGAGGGAGAGGGAGAGTAGCCGGTGCAGAGATAAAGGATGGGATTTTTATGTTTTATTTTTTTATCCTACTGCTGGAATTGAGTGGGATTTGCATGGCCATTGGATTGGGGAGTACGTAGGCGCTGTTGGGTGGCTTTTGCATGGGGATAAGGTTTTGGTGGGGGTGCAAACGTAGGTGGGTAGAGTTGTTGGGATGGGTGTTCGGTAGAGGATAAGTGAGATTTGTTTTTTGAAGTGGAGGGAATTAACGCGGGGGTGTCGTATGGAATTTTGGTGGGATAAATAGGAGGGTGGTACGTAAGGGATCTTGTTGGGGAGTTCGGTGGAAATTTGAGTGACGTGGAGGTTACTGTTAGTGGGGATTTAACGGGAGGACGGGTTGAGATTTCGATTTTGAGAGATAAGTGGAATGGAAATTTATGATGCATGGGTTACGTGGGTGTATAGGATGCATGAACGTAGGAGGTTATTTGGAGGGAGCTAGGTGCTAGGCTAAGGTTAATTAGGCTCCTAAATAGGCTAGTGGTTAGGTTAAATGGAGTTTCCAAATAAGTCCACCAACTACGCTCAGTCCTTTTCCAAGTGAGCTCAAATCAGAAAGTCCAATCAGCTATGCTTTGATTAACCTGAAAGTTTTGTATCTGCACATATAAAATAAACTCATCAAGGTACCAAATACAATTGTAGAAAAAACTGCATAGAAAGCCCAAACATATGCATTATTTACAAAATGGCCTAAAATGCCTTATCTGACCTAACCAAATGCAATATAACTCAAATTACCCTTAGACTAACATTAGTTAGCCATTAATTAGCATAAATAAATATAGAAATATCACTTAGGTTAAGCATGCATTGAATACTTTTTTGTTATTTTTGACACGTTTATTCGAATGTTAGGGATAAATAGATATCTAGATCCCAAAAATCCTAGCATTCAGGAAGGCAACAGGTGAAGAGGAAGCTCAATTTAGCTGGAACCTAGCTAGATCCAACTCGCCACAGCTGGATGCCAACTCCCCTGGGTTAGGTTTAGCTCTCGCAAGCTCCATTCAGCTCATCTTAGCTGGATGGTAGCTCAGGGTAGCTCAAATCAACTCAAATCCAACTCAACTCAGTTGAGTCTAGCATGTCCTAGCTCCAAATAGTCCACGGGGAGCTCTAGCTAGCTCAACTTAGTTGACTGGAGTTCACCTCAGCTTAGGCCTAGCTCTCCCCAGCTCAAAACAGTTCACCCGAAGCTCAACCTGACTCGGACTAGATACTGCCATCAACTAGCTAGACCTAGTCAACTGAAGATGACCTCAACTAGCTCAGGCCAGCTCTAGCTTCCAGAGACTCAACTCAGCTCAACGTAGTTGACCTAAGCTAGCTACTCCAGCCAGATAGGTAATCTCCGAGAAGACCATACCTAGCTCACCTCTGCTCATTTCAACAAAAGCCAGCTCACGTTAGCTTGGCTTAGCAGCTAGCAAAGAACTAGCAAGCTCAGCCAGCTAAGGTAGCTCATTGCAGTTCTCTCCAGCAGCCACCAGCTCCAGTGTAGCTCGAGACAGTTGATTTAAGCTCCTCACCTCCAAAACCCTATCTCCCACCATCTCTTCACTTCACTTCCCTACTAGCTAAGCTAATTTAGCTAGTTTAGCTCAGCTCTTACTCTCCTACCTTGGCCAACCTAAACCCTAAGCTAACTCCACCCTAACTCCACCCCAAGACCACCACTTAAGCTACCTACCTCCACCCAAAGTTGGCGCCACCATGCATGCATCCCTTCACACCACCATCACCTCCAAGAGCCACCAAAAAGTGGCGCCAACTACCCCCCATAACCACCCACAAGTGGTGCCAACTTTCCCTCCAAATTCCCTTCAATCACCACCATCCATCTCCTTTTAAAGCCATCTCCACCATCCACCTCACCTCACTTCTAGAAGCCCTCAAAGTTGGCGCAAAACCATGGCATCCTTCCATGGTTGGTGCCACCTTTGGTGTCCTTCCAACCACCAACTACCAAGCTTACCACCCTTTCATATGGCGCCATTAATTCTCCACCCTAGGATCCTCATAACTACCCCTTCTATCCATCCTAGCCATCCATCCTAAAGCCACCAAATCCACTTCATATCTATTGGTTTGGCACCACTAATCCTTGGCCCTTGGATCTCCATAACCACCTCCGAAGGCCATCCTAACCTTCCCTTTTATCCATGCCAACACTCCCCTTCATAAGTCCAATATATAGCCCCCATCCTACCACCAATCAAACCACCCTTGGCTACATCATTCAAGTGTTCTTCCACCATAATCCACCAGCCATAGTCGGAAAAGAGAAAAAGGAGAAGAAGAAGATTAAGGAGACACTCTATCTCCTTGGTGCCTTCCTGATAACTTTGGATTCGATGATGATAATTCCATCAACAAGGGATTATCTTGAGGATATATGTGCACTAATAACATACCATAATGGGCATGGGAGCACTACATGCATTGTGAATTAAGATTGCCTGTAAATCAATGTTTAATGGCCATCTGTACAAGTTCATATTGAATAGGCCTCAGATGAGCAATCAGACCACACGGATGGATCCAATTCGACGAACGGAGTCCAACGGACACAAAATCGCCTAAATCTGACATCCAAAGCTCTCACAACAAGCCCAAGAAGTTGTGATCGTTGATCTGAGGATCAACGACCACGAGGCCACCACGTGTCACGCATCTGCACCATCAGCCACCGCACATGCACCTAGCCTCGCTTCATCAAGAGCATTTTAAGCCATCCGATCCTTGGATCGGATGGCTAAGGATTCGCAAAGGCACGCTCTCCATCACACCTAAAGAAGCCTTCAACGTGGAATCCTGACCGTTGGATTTCCATCCAACGGTCGACCATGGCCACACCTAACCTCACCTTTGCAACAACTCGCGAAGGCAACACAACGGGTGAAGCCTCGCACTCGCAAGCAGTGGCGCGCATTCAAAGCTCCGAGCGCTGCCAAATCACGCTCAACCAAAGGTGCGGTCAATTACAACCGTCAACGTGGGCGCGAACGACGTAGACGGAGTCCACGTAGCACCTCTAAATGAAAGCTCACCCCGACTCGCACGATCACGTGCGCTCACCGCATGCGAAGCGCTATCCAAGCACCTCCTCTCACGTGATCGTGGCTGATGAGAACCTCATCATGAGCCATAACTAGCTCATTTTGACCAAATACAAAGGATAAAAGCTCCTACATATCTCAAGGAAAGGCTTAACTCAGAGAATTCTGAGTTTGAGAAGAAAACCAGTCATAAGGGGTAAAAGTGCAATTTTACCAGTATAAACTGCATGCAGGGTAATTCAGGGACCAAACACAGGTCAAAACAGCTTAATAGGAATAAAAGTGGGATGAGATGATCTAGCAAGGGCTACAGCACTTCCAAGGAACCAAATGATAATCTGTAACCCTAAAACAACCCACTTCAATTCACAAGGTCCGAGGCAAAGTAAAAATAGAATAAACCCTCTAAAATTCATAGAAAAATAATCTCTAGGGTTTAGAACCTTCAATTTGGCCTTTAGAATCCATTTTGACCTACATTAAGAACCATGCCCAATTAATAACTTAATTTGGGTTTTTGCACAAATTGACCGGTCAAACAAGGTTTAATATGAAAATAAAATTCACCATCAGATTCCTTAGGTCCTAATTAGTCATGTATAAAAACTTGAGCCTAAGAAGAAACCTCCTTGACCGACTTCACACTTTGGTCCTCATATATTTACTCTTTGGCCCTCAACTTTTGAACCCTCGCATTTTGGCCCCTAACTCTCCTTCGTTCTTTGCAATCAGGTCCCTCCTGCAAAACCCTGCCAGCACCATGCTCCGGCGACCTTGCGCGGAGCATGGCGCCGCGCAGGGTGAGGTGAGGGACCTGGCAAGTAAACCGGGGGTGCCCTGCGTCGTCAGCCGTCGCAGGAGCACCCCCCTGGTCATTGTAGGCCACCATACCGGCCGTGCGAATGCACGGACGGTATGGGTTCGTGTTCCGACCATTCTCCGGCGAGGGAGACACGTCGTCTCCCTCCGCCTTCTTCCCTGTTTCATCCCTATAAATACCCCCCGCCGCTCCACCGACGAGGGCAGCCTGGATCTGACGGAGAAAATCCCCAACTGTCTTCTCTTCTTTCTCCGGCAGACGCTCACCAGCTCCGGCGGTTTCCTCCCCCTCCTCCTCTTCGCTCTGCCATAATACCAGCAGCAGAGACCTCCTCCCCTGCTCTTCCTGCGCCACGCCGTACCCAGCTGGCGCCTCTCCAGCCCTCTGCTCGCCGCCGCCCCTCCCCCTGGGCATCTTCTTCTCCGGCGACAGTCGATACGGCTGTCGCCCTGTCTCGGCCCCTTTCGTCTCCATAGCTAGGTCAGAACTCCTCCCCACCTCCCCCTCTTTCTTTTCCTCACTGTCTCTTAGTTGATTAAACCCTCGACCGCTCCTGTTCACCCTCACCCTCTCCGCCTCCGACCACCCTCCGGCGAGCCGCTCCCATCACCTCAGCGACCCACACGGCTCGCCGACCACCGCAGAACCTCCGCCTCCTCACCCTGATCCTCTTCCGCCCCTCCACTTCCCGCCAAACGCCCTCTGCAGATCCACCGAACACACCCACTTCTTCGCTCACAGTTTGACCCAGGACGACCTGTTGGCTCCATCACGCCCCCTGCAGACCCCCTGACCACCTTCGCCGTGCCACGGCGAAGGTCCCCCGCCTGTCTGATTTGGCCGAGAGGCCGTTCTTCTGTGACCAGGTGACTCGCCCGCCGTCGCCATTACTGAGCAGGCAGAGCTGCTTCACCTGCAGGTGCAGGCACGCCTTCGCCCAGGTTCGACTCCCAGGTTGCGCGGGGAGTCTCAGCGAAACGTCCCAGGCTCGCAGATGGGGCGAAGGTTGCGCGTGAAGCCACGATCGCCCACTGCTCCCTCTGCGACGGGCGCTCAATTGGGGTGGGACATTTAGTCCCACCTCGGAACTTCTCGGAGGCGCGCGGACGCATAAAGGCAAAAAGTGCCTTATGCTGTCTGCCTCCTGACCACGGGGTGAGGTCCCTCTCACCCGACCCGGCCTCGTCCGTGACCACGCTCCGCGGACCTGGCCCGACCCGAATAAACCGACCTGCACTCCTCGCCCACCACCGCACGCCGGTGGGCCTGGACCCGGGCGTGACCCGAACCCGATTACCCGGTAGCTCTGGGAGAGCTTTCCCAAGAGTGGTTTCAGAGAGAAAGAGAGACGCGGGGGAGGGAGGGTAGAGTAGGTTTTGCCTCTTGACGAAAAACTCTGAAGTGTGCAGGCCAAAGAAGAAGAAGAAGACCCGCGGAAGAAGAAGTGCAGACGAAGAAGAAGGAGCTGCACTGTAGCAAAGGCATCGTTAAGTCGTCTAAGCACCGGGGCAGACGACGGAAGGTCAGCAGCCAGAGCAACGGTCAAGACAGGCTGAAGAAGAAGGAAGAGCAACGGCTAAAGCAGAAGAAGAAGAAGAGAGGTCAAGGCAGAAAACCAAAGAAGAAGAAGAACAAGGAGCTCTGAAGAAAGAAGAACATCACCAACGGAAGAACAGCAGGAAGAAGAAGAAGAGCACCACCATTGCAAGAGAAGAATATCACCTCTGCAGAACAGAGAGAAAGAAGGAGATCTAAAGAAAGAGAGAAAGAAGAGCACCCCCCTCTGCAGAACAAAGAGAACAACAAATTCTCTCTCTCTCTTTATTTTTGTAAAAGAAACATGTATATCTCTAGAATACAACTTGCTCCCTGAGTTCGACCTCGGGAACTCTTTTATTTTCCGAGTAAAAAATTTTTATATTTGAAATGTTGGTAATAACCGGCTTTACTACAACGTTATAACAAACCCGGTAAAAACCGGCGTTTCACTTTGGCGCCGTTGCCGGGGAGTAACGGCTATTCTAGAGGTAAACATTCCTGTATCTTTTAATTTCTGATAATCTCCTCTCTTTTGTGCAGCTACAGGAACTCAAGAAGACAAGCAACCACACGACAACCACTCCGAAGACAGGTAAATTTTTCCTCTCACTATTAACCCCTAAACTCTAAAGAGGAAGAAAAGAAAAGAACAAGCAATATAGGGCTAACCTGTCTTCCATACTTAGTAACCATAAAAAGTTGCATGTTTTCAACTCATCACTCCTGCACACTATTAAGGGTATTTAAGGGCTAACACATTCTTGCTTGAGCCCTAATTGCCCAACAAAGAGTTAAATGGACCAAGTAGAGCCAACATAAGGTCAAACATTAGGATTTCAGTAGAGACACACCCCTTAATCAAGAATTAAGGAAATCCAAAAGAGGTGTGCCCAAGCCATTGATTGAAAATAATTAACAAGAAAAATCCTAAAACAATTGGCTCTCTCTAAACACTTGAACCCTAAAAGACAGGACCTAAAAGCTCTTAAAGAAAACAATAGGTAAAGTTGACCCCTTGGGTCAACCAACCTTAAAATTAGGTCACTCTTTGCACTTAAAAAGACTAAAGTTCAAGTGAAACCTTAAGCATCCTGATCTTAAAATTGGTAGACTTAAGAGGTCAAGATCCCCATTCTGGTCTACCTGGAACCGCAGTGACAAGAGAGGTCGGGTGGGGGAAACCCTGTAACCCGTGGGGACGCTCTACCGTGTAGGGGTCTTCGCGGGACTCTCCCTCTCTGGCTGCCCAGGTAATTCTCAGGTGGACGATCTTTCTGATCAAGGGGTCCATCTGCCCCGCACCTCTATAGTCACCCAACACATTTTTGGGTGTCTTGATT
This sequence comes from Thalassia testudinum, assembly GCA_037157565.1. Classification (NCBI taxonomy): domain Eukaryota; kingdom Viridiplantae; phylum Streptophyta; class Magnoliopsida; order Alismatales; family Hydrocharitaceae; genus Thalassia; species Thalassia testudinum. The sequence goes on from JAZHRO010000056.1 coordinate 34,555,854, forward strand.
GGGTCCAGCACCTTCTAAACTTACCTCTCCCAACTGTGCATGTACGGAAGGAGGTCTCTAAGACCACCCTTAAGACCTCCATTAGAAATTCGCTCTCGTCAAGGCCAAGCCTCGACGCCCGTATTTGTGCAGCAACACCCTCACATTATTCTCTCTTCTGATTCAGAACCAAGTTCTGCTTCCTCCCCCATCATGGCTCAGCCAGTTGAGGAAGAAAATAATCTGGAACACCAGCTCCAGCGACTCAATGACCTTTTCCAAAACTTCGTGCACCCACCGCAGCGTCCTATGATGCGGGACCACTACAATCCTGCTGCGGGGGCCATTGAGCCTCGAGTCAGAATCCCGATTGGAGGACCTGATTCCGAACTAAAGCCCAACATGATTCATGCTATACCTAAATTCCATGGGCTTAATTCTGAAGATCCCTTCCAGCACATCAAACAGCTAAAGCATCTGGCCCACACTTTTGGATCAGATGCGCAAAATCGGGATATTCTTCTCATGAAGATGTTCTCCTTTTCTCTTATGGACAAGGCCGCCCATTGGTATCAAACTCAGACCCGGCCGATCAACACTTGGGAAGAACTTCAATCCGAGTTTTTGAAAAAGTTCTTTCCCGTTGGTCGGACCAACGCCTTGCGCCATCAGATTACACACTTCACCCAACAATCAGGAGAACCTCTCCATGAGGCATGGGATCGTTTTCAGGATCTCATGAGGAAGTGCCCCCATCACGGAGTTCCTAAATGGGAACAAGTCCAATCTTTTTACCAGGGACTCCGTGAGGACATCCGCCTTTTCGTCAATGCAACTTGCGGAGGAAACATCATGGGTCAACATGAAGACACCGTATGGGAGATTCTCGAAAACATGTGCGAGAACTCCATCAACAATGACTCCATGGGATTATTCGACAGGACGAATACCCGCGCAGTGACGAATCTTAAGGGAGCACATGAGACGTAGGGCCTGTCCGCATCAGTCGACCTGGAATTAATGGCCAGTCGATTGGACAAGGTCTCAATCATTGAAAAGAAGGTGGATGAGCTGACTCAGCACTTGCAGCGAGCCACCTCTGCGCGTAACTCCTTTGCACAACCTCCTTCCACACAGGAGACTGTGCAAAATATCCTCCACCGATCCTCCCCTGGGATGGATCCATATCCATCCCCATCTGATTCTTGGACTGGAAGATCATCCGATCCTTTCTACACCAGCCGGGGGAACTCCATTCCTCCTTTCCCTGATTCTCAGGAGGTTCCTCAGACCTGCGAGGACCTCAACGCCATCCAGAACGACCCATTCTCCAACACTTACAACCCTGGATGGCGAAACCATCCCAATTTTCAGTGGGCGGGAAATTCCCAAACCCAAAGACCACCTTTTCAGTCCCGCCCACAGCTCTCTCATCACTACCAGCCGCCACAGCCTCGGCCCAACCCTACTTATCCATCAGGGCCAAATCAAGATCAAATGTCCTTAATCCTTCAGACTCTGGCTGACATTCAAAAATCGAATGCGGCCATTCAAAAACAGCACAAGGACGAGCTTACTGAAGTTAAAACTCAGCTGGCCCAGTTGGCAAATTCTCGCCAGCCAGGCACACTCCCTTCCCAACCTCTTCCTAACCCAAATAACGTGCCAACCCAGAAGCGCGTTATGAATACAAATTTAGGCCACGCTCAATGGATTTATCAGGCCCCCACTGCTCCATCTCCAGACGAGATGGAAGCCTCTACTTCTCGTGCGGGATTTCAGCAGCAGCCACCCCTCCTACCAAATCCAAACCAAAATCAGGCCGGATTAAATTCTGTAACAACACGTAGTGGTAAGACAACTCAGGACCCGCATTATCCAAACCACTCCCAGCCTGATAACCATGACCCTAGGATAGTTATCCAAGGTACCGCTGTTCCAGACCCACAACCTGGACCTATCCTAGAAGAACCAACCAAGATCCCGTTTCCCGAGGCCCTGACCAAGGGAAAGAAGACCACCAAACCCGTGGCCCCCGAGGAGGACCTGGTCAAGCTCTTTGAGCAGGTCCACATAAACATCCCCTTGATGGATGCAATCCGCCACGTACCAGCTTACGCACGATTTCTAAAGAATATATGTACACCCCAGCGTAAGCCGCGAACCAAGGGAGGGAGCCCAATTGTTCTGTCAGAGCAAGCCAGCTCTGTAATCCTTAGTAGACTCCCACCCAAGGCAAAAGATCCTGGAACTCCCCTGATCTCCTGTAAGATAGGTGGTACCCAATTTGATAGAGCATTGTTAGACTTAGGTGCATCTATAAATCTGATACCCACATCCTTACTTGACCATCTGGAAGAATCTGAGCTGAAACCAACCGAGGTGACATTACAATTAGCAGATCGATCTATAAAGTCACCAAAAGGGATTCTCGAGGATGTTATCGTGAGAGTGCGGGATTTCTATTTTCCAGTGGACTTTATAGTCTTAGACATGGATGCACCTGAGAACCCTAGGGATACACCAATCATTCTAGGGAGACCTTTCTTGGCTACTGCTAGAGCCAACATCAGCTGTGAGGAGGGCCAAATAGAGCTTAAGTTTGGAGATCAAACACTGAAAATTGATATATTTAAGGCCCAACAAGGAATTAATTGCGGCGTCATCGAGCAAATTTGTGACATCAAGACTTTGGTTGATGAATCACACCTCCAAAATGACTTGAGTATGCCTCATCAACCACAGAAGGATCTTGACCCGCAAACAGAGGAGTCAAATCCAGATGTAAACAACCCAGTAACTCCCACCCTTGAACCTCACATCTATACTGAACCACCCGCTGCTGCTGAAAACCCCATCCTCGAACTGAAATCCCTTCCTGCTCACTTAAAATACGCCTTTTTGGGTTCTAGTCAGACCCTTCCTGTGATCATCAATTCCAACCTCAGTCCTGAACAGGAATCCCGTCTGATTGTTGTCCTCCAGCAACATCGCAGAGCCATCGGATGGACTCTCGATGATTTGACTGGAATAAGTCCCTCTTATTGTACTCATCATATCTATTCAGAAGAGGGCACACGACCTTCTCGTGAAATGCAGAGACGCTTAAACCCCAATCTGCAGGAGGTCGTGAAAAAGGAGATCATCAAGTGGTTAGATGCCGGGATCATCTACCCGATCTCCGATAGTCGTTGGGTGAGCCCAATTCAGGTCGTGCCTAAGAAGGCAGGACTCACCACTATAACGACTGAGACCGGAGAAATCATTCCTACCCGATTAGCCAACTCGTGGAGAGTCTGTATAGATTACCGTCGACTCAATTCCTCCACGAAGAAGGATCATTTCCCACTACCCTTCATTGATCAAATTCTCGAAAAACTAGCGGGAAATAGGTTCTTCTGCTTTCTTGACGGGTACTCCAGTTACAACCAGGTGGCAATCCATCCTGAGGACCAAGAAAAGACCACGTTCACCTGCCCCTTCGGAACATACGCTTTCCGAAGGATGCCTTTCGGTCTTTGCAATGCACCCGCTACTTTTCAGCGATGCATGCTTGCCATATTCTCAGATATGGTAGGTGATTATCTGGAAGTCTTCATGGATGACTTTTCAGTTTTCGGAGCATCATTCGACGATTGCCTCCAACACTTGGTCCAGATACTCAGGCGGTGCATCGACGTGAATTTGGTTCTTTCCTGGGAAAAGAGCCATTTCATGGTGCCTGAGGGAATTGTCCTGGGACACTCAATTTCGGAGAAAGGTATCCAAGTGGATCGAGCTAAGGTTAATCTGATTTCTCACCTTCCTATGCCTAGCTCGATCAGGGACATCCGATCCTTTTTAGGGCATGTCGGTTTTTATCGACGATTTATCCCTGATTTTTCAAAAATCGCACGCCCCCTGACCACTCTTCTCTCCAAGGATGTTCCCTTCGAAATCTCCAAGGAATGCACTCAAGCATTTGAAATCCTGCGTGACCGAGTCACCCAAGCCCCTATCCTACAGTCCCCTGATTGGTCTCAACCCTTTGAGATCATGTGTGATGCATCCGACTTCGCTGTAGGAGCGGTTTTGGGGCAGAAAAATGACAAGAAACCTGTGGTCATTTACTACGCCAGCAAAACACTCGATGAGGCTCAGCGTAACTATACAGTTACTGAGAAAGAGCTGCTAGCTGTAGTATTTGCCCTAGAGAAGTTCAGATCGTACCTTCTGGGTTCCCATGTCATCATATACTCGGATCACACGGCTGTGAGGCATCTCCTTGCAAAGAAGGACGCGAAGCCTCGATTGATCCGATGGATCTTGCTGTTGCAAGAATTTGACCTCGAGATTCGCGATAAAGCGGGAAAACAAAACGTGGTAGCTGATCACTTGTCCCGTCTTCCTTCTGAAATAATTGACCCCTCCGGACCCATCACGGAGCATTTTCCCGATGAGCACCTGCTGACTATTGGTACTAGCCTTCCATGGTTCGCTAATATTGTAAATTACTTGGCATCTCATCAGACCCCGTCCGATTGGCCGAAGGCCAAGAAAGACAAATTACGCTCCGATGCCAAGTATTACATTTGGGAAGACCCGTACCTCTTCCGCATAGGTGCCGATCAGATCATCCGGAGATGTGTCCCGGAAGGGGAAATCAACAATATCCTCTCTTTCTGCCATGACCAGGCATGCGGTGGCCATTTTGCCGGGCATAAAACCGCATCAAAAGTCCTCCAGTGCGGCTTTTACTGGCCCACACTGTTCAAAGACGCACACAGTCATTGCAAGGCATGCAGTCGTTGCCAGACTTTGGGCAACATGAGCCGTCGTGATATGATGCCTATGCAACCGATTCTAGTATGCGAAATCTTTGATGTTTGGGGGATTGATTTTATGGGCCCCTTTCCTGTTTCGGATGGTTTCGAATACATTCTGTTGGCTGTGGACTACGTGTCCAAATGGATCGAAGCCATACCGACCCGAACCTGTGATCACAAAATCGTTCTCAAATTCATTCATCAACACATTTTCTCAAGGTTCGGGATTCCTCGTGCAATAATTTCTGATGGGGGGACCCATTTCACAAATGCTCAGTTTAGGTCACTGATGACCAAATACAGGGTGTCTCACCGAATCTCTACTCCTTACCACCCCCAAACTAATGGTCTAGCTGAGCTGTCTAATCGGGAGATCAAGAAAATCCTGCAAGTCACTGTTCGACCTGACAGGAAGGACTGGTCGTCCCGACTTCCGGAAGCATTGTGGGCCTATAGGACCGCCCACAAGACCCAATTGGGCATGTCTCCCTTTAGATTGGTGTACGGAAAGGCATGCCACCTTCCCGTCGAACTGGAGCATAAAGCCTATTGGGCAGTACGGAACTGTAATCTAGATCTTTCCAAGGCTGGGACCCACAGAAAACTCCAAATCAGCGAGATCGATGAATTACGCATAGACGCGTACGAGAACTCGCAAATCTACAAGGAGCGGGTTAAAGCCTTTCACGACAAACACATCTCGAGAAAGATCTTTCATCCTGGTCAAAAGGTCCTACTCTTTGATGCCCGACTCAAACTCTTCCCAGGAAAACTGAGATCTAAGTGGGTCGGACCATATTTGGTCCGACAGGTTTTTGGAAATGGAGCAATCGAAATCAGTCCACTCAGCCACGATTCTGAACCTTTCATCGTGAACGGTCAGAGACTCAAGCCGTTCATTGATGTAACTTCTACTGATTTGGCTGAGGCATCTTATATCCTCCGTTCCCCTTGAGCTTATTGCGCCCAGCCGATGGCGTAAAACTCAGCGCTTAACGGGAGGCAGCCCGTCATTCTCTTTGAAAACCTGAAACTTGTTCTGACACCTTTCAGCACTCGAAGTTCACCCTTATAGACAGCCGACCCCAACTCAGATGTTCGCATCTGAGATTTGAAATCGTCCGCAAAAATTCAACCCGACCCATCCACTCACCCAAATTTCTGTCTTAAGGAATGAACTAAGACCCCCTAGGTTACAATGAGGACATTGCAAATCTTAGGCATGGGGGGGTAGGAAAGTGCAAAAACTTGTAAGAAAAGGTTTCAAACAAAAAATTCACATATGCCAAAAATACCATAAAAATTAAAAAAATTTTTCGAAAAAGAATAAGAGGAAAAGAGGAGAAGGAAAATTTTCTGAAGGAGAAAAGAAATAAAATGAAAAAGGAGCACAAAATTATTAGAAAAAGTGATAGTCATTAGTAAGGAACTAAGGAATTAACCTAAGTTCTAGACCTCATTCAAGAAAATAACTGAAAAGTGCACAATGAGATTAGTAAGAATGCAAACCTTAGGCATTCTTGAATAGACTCTTAGTACCCATTAAGATCTGGACACTCCTCAAGAGGTTGAGGAAAATGAAAAGCTGAAGTATTAGGTCTAAGGCTTAGGGAGTATTCGGCCTCGTTAACTAATTTTTGGTTTACGGGACTCAGTAACCTAAGCACCCTAATCTCACACACAGCCTGGTTCAGTAAGCGTAAAAATCAGAATCACGCAGAAGCGTCGCAAAAATCTGAAAAGAACACCTAGAATAGGAGCGGCCGACCAACACAAGTTGATTTGGACGAGTTCCCAGCGCGGAGAGGCGGGAAATCCCCTCGAAGATGCGTAACAAAATATCATCTCCTCGGTGCTTGTCTCTTAGGATATTTACATATCCTACGGGGGGCATGTAAGCACTCTGCTGGTTCAGATTCCATGGATGGCATTATCTCGAAATGTCAATTGCCAGGGTCTGGATTCGGCCACGGAATACCATGGATGGGATTATCTCGAAATCTCAATAGCCAGGGTTCCGGGGGTTGCCATGGGCGGTGCTATCTCGAAGCATCGATCGCCAGGAACCCTTGAGGATTGATGATGGGAGCAAGGAATCTGATACAGACCGTGTTGAAAAGCCAATCCTAGGCTAGAACTAAAAAGAAAAAGAGAGAGAAAACTCTCCAAACAGAAAAACTTTCTGTCTCTCTCTTACAAAACGCACTGCGAACTGAGCCAGGGCTAAAATCATTTCAACCACGGGTGCTTTAACCACGAAGTCCAATAAACCTTAGGTTAGTTCTTGTGGGCCTTAAAAACCTTTGCTAAAAGACTGAGGCTAAGGCTAGACAGATTTGGATCTTGACTGGTACTAGAGTACCTTTTAGGCCTATGATCAGCATTCTAACCTAATCTATGAAGGCACTTATCTAAAACTATTGAAAACTTCATGGTCTAGAACAAGGGTTGAAACCTTAAGTTTTTGCTAAGGGACTAGCAAAAGCTAGGCATGGGGGTATGATGAGAACCTCATCATGAGTCATAACTAGCTCATTTTGACCCAATACAAAGGATAAAAGCTCCTACATATCTCAAGGAAAGGCTTAACTCAGAGAATTCTGAGTTTGAGAAGAAAACCAGTCATAAGGGGTAAAAGTGCAATTTTACCAGTATAAACTGCATGCAGGGTAATTCAGGGACCAAACACAGGTCAAAACAGCTTAATAGGAATAAAAGTGGGATGAGATGATCTAGCAAGGGCTACAGCACTTCCAAGGAACCAAATGATAATCTGTAACCCTAAAACAACCCACTTCAATTCACAAGGTTCGAGGGAAAGTAAAAATAGAATAAACCCTCTAAAATTCATAGAAAAATAATCTCTAGGGTTTAGAACCTTCAATTTGGCCTTTAGAACCCATTTTGACCTACATTAAGAACCATGCCCAATTAATAACTTAATTTGGGTTTTTGTGCAAATTGATCGGTCAAACAAGGTTTAATATGAAAATAAAATTCACCATCAGATTCCTTAGGTCCTAATTAGTCATGTATAAAAACTTGAGCCTAAGAAGAAACCTCCTTGACCGACTTCACACTTTGGTCCTCATATATTTACTCTTTGGCCCTCAACTTTTGAACCCTCGCATTTTGGCCCCTAACTCTCCTTCGTTCTTTGCAATCAGGTCCCTCCTGCAAAACCCTGCCAGCACCATGCTCCGGCGACCTTGCGCGGAGCATGGCGCCGCGCAGGGTGAGGTGAGGGACCTGGCAAGTAAACCGGGGGTGCCCTGCGTCGTCAGCCGTCGCAGGAGCACCCCCCTGGTCATTGTAGGCCACCATACCGGCCGTGCGAACGCACGGACGGTATGGGTTCGTGTTCCGACCATTCTCCGGCGAGGGAGACACGTCGTCTCCCTCCGCCTTCTTCCCTGTTTCATCCCTATAAATACCCCCCGCCGCTCCACCGACGAGGGCAGCCTGGATCTGACGGAGAAAATCCCCAACTGTCTTCTCTTCTTTCTTCGGCAGACGCTCACCAGCTCCGGCGGTTTCCTCCCCCTCCTCCTCTTCGCTCTGCCGTAATACCAGCAGCAGAGACCTCCTCCCCTGCTCTTCCTGCGCCACGCCGTACCCAGCTGGCGCCTCTCCAGCCCTCTGCTCGCCGCCGCCCCTCCCCCTGGGCATCTTCTTCTCCGGCGACAGTCGATACGGCTGTCGCCCTGTCTCGGCCCCTTTCGTCTCCATAGCTAGGTCAGAACTCCTCCCCACCTCCCCCTCTTTCTTTTCCTCACTGTCTCTTAGTTGATTAAACCCTCGACCGCTCCTGTTCACCCTCACCCTCTCCGCCTCCGACCACCCTCCGGCGAGCCGCTCCCATCACCTCAGCGACCCACACGGCTCGCCGACCACCGCAGAACCTCCGCCTCCTCACCCTGATCCTCTTCCGCCCCTCCACTTCCCGCCAAACGCCCTCTGCAGATCCACCGAACACACCCACTTCTTCGCTCACAGTTTGACCCAGGACGACCTGTTGGCTCCATCACGCCCCCTGCAGACCCCCTGACCACCTTCGCCGTGCCACGGCGAAGGTCCCCCGCCTGTCTGATTTGGCCGAGAGGCCGTTCTTCTGTGACCAGGTGACTCGCCCGCCGTCGCCATTACTGAGCAGGCAGAGCTGCTTCACCTGCAGGTGCAGGCACGCCTTCGCCCAGGTTCGACTCCCAGGTTGCGCGGGGAGTCTCAGCGAAACGTCCCAGGCTCGCAGATGGGGCGAAGGTCGCGCGTGAAGCCACGATCGCCCACTGCTCCCTCTGCGACGGGCGCTCAATTGGGGTGGGACATTTAGTCCCACCTCGGAACTTCTCGGAGGCGCGCGGACGCATAAAGGCAAAAAGTGCCTTATGCTGTCTGCCTCCTGACCACGGGGTGAGGTCCCTCTCACCCGACCCGGCCTCGTCCGTGACCACGCTCCGCGGACCTGGCCCGACCCGAATAAACCGACCTGCACTCCTCGCCCACCACCGCACGCCGGTGGGCCTGGACCCGGGCGTGACCCGAACCCGATTACCCGGTAGCTCTGGGAGAGCTTTCCCAAGAGTGGTTTCAGAGAGAAAGAGAGACGCGGGGGAGGGAGGGTAGAGTAGGTTTTGCCTCTTGACGAAAAACTCTGAAGTGTGCAGGCCAAAGAAGAAGAAGAAGACCCGCGGAAGAAGAAGTGCAGACGAAGAAGAAGGAGCTGCACTGTAGCAAAGGCATCGTTAAGTCGTCTAAGCACCGGGGCAGACGACGGAAGGTCAGCAGCCAGAGCAACGGTCAAGACAGGCTGAAGAAGAAGGAAGAGCAACGGCTAAAGCAGAAGAAGAAGAAGAGAGGTCAAGGCAGAAAACCAAAGAAGAAGAAGAACAAGGAGCTCTGAAGAAAGAAGAACATCACCAACGGAAGAACAGCAGGAAGAAGAAGAAGAGCACCACCATTGCAAGAGAAGAATATCACCTCTGCAGAACAGAGAGAAAGAAGGAGATCTAAAGAAAGAGAGAAAGAAGAGCACCCCCCTCTGCAGAACAAAGAGAACAACAAATTCTCTCTCTCTCTTTATTTTTGTAAAAGAAACATGTATATCTCTAGAATACAACTTGCTCCCTGAGTTCGACCTCGGGAACTCTTTTATTTTCCGAGTAAAAAATTTTTATATTTGAAATGTTGGTAATAACCGGCTTTACTACAACGTTATAACAAACCCGGTAAAAACCGGCGTTTCAGTGGCCGTTGAGGCATGATCAAACGGTCGACGCTTTCCCATCATGTGAAGGGAGCGAAGGCAGCACCCGCAGGCATGGGGGGGCCGACGTGGCACACCCTCCGATGGAGATCCGCACCTCGGATCCGACGGCTGAGGACGTGCAAGCGTGGATTGAAGGAAGAAGCACGCGCATGCTTGGACCAGTAGGCAAGGGGCTTCACCGACACTTCTGGAATGGGTTTAACGACATCCTGGACGTCGCTAAAACCCCTGCCTAATTTAGAAACCCCTTCTCTATAAAAAGCCCCATACCCCTCCATTCATCTCCATCTCTTAGCATTCAATTCTTATACACTATCCATACAATACTAGCCCTCTCCTAGCTCCACCAAACACTCCATATCCGCCCCGGAGTTGTCAAGCTGCCGACGGAGCCCCCCACCACCGCCGTGGCCTCCTTGCCTCCTCCTCGCACTCCCTTTTACTCTAGTTTTATGTTGCACTAGGTTAAGCTTTCATCTATTGTTGAATTTGTAAACAATCTCCAATTGCATGCTATATGTTAATGTTGCTTCTTATACCGTAGTTCACATCTCCTTAAAGTGATTGTCATGTTTTAAACACAAGCTCTAACCCTAGTCTCTCTCTCTCTCATTTTCGCAAGCAAACAAAACAAACATTCATGTGACACCTAAAGCAACAAATTAATCCGATTTCACGTCTCCTCGTGTTCGACACTTGGACTCACCGAATCCAAATCTTAGATTAAAACCAACGCATTCCATTCTCTCTTATGCTACAATGACATAATTAAACCAACGCGTTCCGCACGTGTCACTTCCCCTCTTCCCTTCTCTCTTATGCCCAAGCCAAGGGGTCCCATTCCAAGGAAAGCCAGGCAGGAGGACGGCCAAAGAGGAGGTTCTTTAGGGTGGTTCACGTCCACCCTTAGGGGAGTTTTTGGAGTAGAATTCTTCCACTTTAGGAAGAGCTAGGGCACCCCCACCAAGGGCTTGCCAAGGAAGATAGCATTATCTTTGGAGGAGCACATTAAGAAGGGATTAGGAGGAATCCTTTTCAAGCCTAGGAGTAGCTGATCTTGGAGCAAGGATTCCCTCCTCTTCACCACCATTACCAAGAGGATTTTTGTTTCAACATTTTTTATTTTTATTTCTATAGTAGAAGCATTCCTCTACTAGCAGTTTTGTAAAATAATTTTTCTCCTATAAAAAAAAGTTGTCTTTCTACATTTTTGTTGCTTTCAATTAATTGCTTTTTACTTAAATGCATTCATACCCTCTCTCTAATTATCCTAGGTCTTCACATACCTAGGGTGAGCTAAGAGAGAGGTCCTTCCTGTTACTTAGCTTTTTAGTGATTAGGTGTAGTCCTTCGCATTTCATATTTCGTTGCCCCGTTATTTCAAAAAACCCAAAAAAATCTTATATTCAAAAATTGCTAAAAGAAAGTTGGCTTCCTGATTTCAAGTAAGATTTCAAAATTGCATTCTTGCCTCCTTGGACGACCCTAGATACCATCGCTATCTAGGATTACAAATTTAAAGTGATTGCAAAGACACGCGTCTCAATGACAAAGCGCGCTTTTTACAAGATCGCGTATTTTCGCTGTCGGCGTGCAATAGGGCTAAGGCTACTACTAGACAGGCTCCTCATTAACTAAGACTAATTGATTCCTAAGTGGTAAAGGCTAGGTGTTTTTATATATGTGTAGGAGAAATGTTGGTCATAGGATTTAGATTTGAGGGTTAGGTTTTGGCTAACTAATCAAGGGAGTTGTTGACCCTTGGATGGTGATCCAAGGGTGTGTGTTAAAAGAGTTGTTGGCCAGCCACTTAGCTTCTTATGGAAGCTTCATTTGGCTGGTCATGTGTCTTGGTTTAGGTCCCTAGGATGTGGTTTTAATGGTGTAGATTAAATCTAGCTGTTTGTTGGTTGTTGAGGGTTTAGTGGAGAGGATAAGTTCTTCTAGGTGGAGTCCTTAGGAAGCTACTAGGTGGCCAGCCATGTTGGTTTAAATAGGACCTTAGGATCTAGATTGGGTGGTGGATAGAGGGCTTAGGGGTGGCGAGTAGGTTGTTAGAGTTAGGGTTTTGGGTGGCTGGGCATGTGGAGGGGTTAAGATCTTCTTAGGTGGTTGGCCACCTAGGTTAGGATAAGGCTAATGTGGGCCCTTAGATAAGAGGTGGAGGATTGGATTTATTCTAGGTTTAGATTTTCTAAAAATAGGAGGGTTTAGGACAAGGCTTATTTGGTGGAAGAGATTGTCCTAAGGGTCTAAGTGGTGGAGGGATTTAGGAAGAGCCAAGTGTCCATCCTTGTCTTCATTTCTTCTTCTTGTCTTTAATTCTTGAGCTCTTATCATGATCTCCCTTGTAACTTCATGATTCAAGCTCCTAAGTAGTAGCTTCTTCTCTCCAATTTTATTCTTCAGTTCTTCAAATTATTCTCTAAGACCTATCACCTGCATTATTCACAAAAAACTAAAATTAGGAGATAATTATTTGTAAAATAGATGCAAAGCTTAAATATGCATGCATGCTCTAAATGCAATATTTATAGACCTAATGCATGATTTTATTAAGAAGCTAACCCTAGATTAAGCAAATTAGGATAATAAATTAAGCTGTTATCACTCATGAATAGACTTGACTTACCACTGCACAAACCGGTAAAAGTCTTTAAAAGTTGAACCTTTGTTACACGTTGCAACAACATAAAAAATCACATCCTTTTAAATTGTGCTTCAATCCATTCAATGTCCAACCTTCTCTCTAGACGTTCAGAGCCCTTAGGAGACATCTGAACAAGGTATCAGACGTCCAATAAATGGACTGTTAGGCCTAATCTTAACCCAAATCAAGTTGTCAGAACAAAATCTTCTTGAGACATTTAGGAAAGATTTTATTATTTCTTCCAGATGTTCAGAGGCACTTTCAGATGTCCAATAAGTAGAAGTTAGGCCAAGTCTGACCCAAATCATGATTTGTCAGACCACGTGTCATCATTAGATTCTTAAAAAATCAATTCTTGAGAACTATCTCTAACATCAAACGTCCGATAATCTGTTCAGAAGAAGTAAAAGAACCATTAGAAGCATGTACACTATTTGGATCTGATTATTTCTAGGAGCCAAACGTCGGTAGAACCAGACGTCCTATATGTAAATATTAGACGTTCGATTCCTAAACACAAGATCCCTATTTGGATCTGATCAATTCCAAGAAATCCACCCTTCAAAATTAGACATCTAAATATTCTATCAGACGTCCAATACGCCCTTATCAAACATCTAACCAAATTATCAGTAGTCTGATCCTGCTATCAGACTTCATTATTACCTAAGTTGATTTGGATTTTAACCCAATCCATTGGGATTTGATCCCAACAACTATAAGGCCTCTCCCAAGCCTTCTTAAGCCTTCCTAAAACCCCTACAAATAAAGTGGAACCTCTCCTTGGCTAGACAAACATCAGAGATAATTCTTTCCACCATTATACTCTTTTGAGAGAAGATCTAATTACGCAGCAATCATAGATCTTAATTAACCTAAATAATGTTAAAAACCTAGCTACATTGTAAATATTGCATTCATATTCTACATATCATGTATTGCATCATTTTATACAGCTATACATAGAATAATGTGAGATTATCCTATTGTTTAATGCTTGTATTGCTATTTGCAGCTAAATAGAAGATCCGAATAAAGTTAGGATGCGAAATAAAGTGAGGATAAGAAGAAGAAGAAGAAAGAGAAGTTGGATCTAGACAATGGCGAGAGGACATCCTTATTCGTACCCCTAGGCACCCTAAGATAGCCTTCCCAAGCCTAAAACCACTCCCACTAGGATATCCTAACCTTAGAGCCTAAAACATGGATAATACTATTCATGTTCCCATCCACACTATCCCTATCCCTAACCTCCACTTAGGTCAACCTAAACCAAGAACCCAAAACCTGGAGAGTACCATCCAGAATCCTATTACCCACTTTCCAAGAACCTATCCCTACCTCGCACTAAACCAATTTCACTTTTCCTATCCTAATTTCCCTTTAGGTTCCTAAGTAGGCTCGCCATTATCCAATTGGACTCATTTCTAGTCAATTAGATCAACCACACTGCAATTAGGTCCATCTAGAGCTGATTAGGCTAACCTATGTCTAATTAGGCTCACTTGAGCCAAACTAGACTCGACCCTATCTAATTAGACTCAACCCAAACCCATCTAGGGAAACCCACATTTAATTAGGTGAACCTAAACTCGACTAGACCCACATAGACCTAATTAGGCTAACTTAATTCTAACAAGGCTCACATCTAGACTCGCACCCACCTAATCTAGTTGTCCCAACCTAATTCGACCCTAACCACACAACATAACACTACGAAATTCAAGATACAACACACCCAACACCTTCCTATCCTACCCCCACTAATCTAGTTGGCCCTCTTATTCTAGATCCATAATAGGTGGCGTCAACTTTTGGTCTCCACCAAAAGTGGCAAAACACATCTTCCAAAAAATCTCAACTCCTATATAAACCTACTTTCTAAAGTGTTGTATAACACTCATTTCCCTTCCTCACTAGCGACACATTTCCTCTCTACCTTTCTTAAGGTTGTCCCCCATCTTCTCCTCCCTTCCAAGCCATCCTCCTTCCTCCTCCAAGGTTCCACCATGGGTAGCTAAGAAGAAGAAGAAGGCCAACATCACCATCACCTTCTTCTTCTCTCTTTGGGCGTGCTTCTCCTCTTCCTTGGGAGAGTGCATGCCCCTCTTCTTTTCTTCTCTCTTTGTATGGCCACGAAGGCTCTTTTATAGCCTCTCGTGGTTGGCCATTCTATTGGTAAGCGTGTAGGTGGTCTCTATGACCAAGGCCCAGCCACCACCATCACCCACAAAGCCGATGGCCTTCATGGCATTTCCAGTGTAATGGTTTTGTTTCTTTTCATGTATTTTAATTTCTTGCAAGTTTTAATATGGTAATGGATGCTTGTTCGACATTTTTTATTCATTTTTATGTGAATGTTTTCATTGATTTCATGTGTATATATAGATCTGAATTTTTATGTTCACGATTGCCCATTTTTCCATTGTATTATACATGCCCCGTCAATCTTAGTCTTAGGGTCGTCCACCCTTAGGATCACTACACCATTGCACCCATTAGTTAAGTCTAGATTAGGGTCTTGCTTCATTTAGTTAGGTTAGTATCCGTTCTTGTTTTCAAAAAGGAAAATGTAAAAAAAAAATCACAAAAGAAGAAAAGACCAAAAAAATTAGGTAGATCTAGGTTAACAAATCAGATTTCTAAACTAAACAACTCGCACTTTTCAAAATAAAGACGAATGACCAGGACTCACGACATTAAAACAAAAAAATCAATCCATCGACTTGAGTTTCAAAAATATAAATTCTTTAATTCAGGATTTGGCGCACCTATACTATGCATTAACGATGACACATTTTCTAAACTTTAATTTCTCAACAAAAATTGCCTGATCAAGATCTAAGAAGAAGAAACGTGTCCTTGCTCTCCAAAATCTACACTCCACATCCGAGAGCACCGAAATGTTGCACGATCACACCCATCCACTTCCGCAAATAGGGAAGTCTCTTTGCCTATAGGAGCTTAATTTAAATTATATTTTGTAGCTTTATAGGTGTTATTTTTTTGTTGTATTTTGGTTGGGTATTCACATTGTGAATTCCCGTCTCCTTCGAGAGACAAAATTCTCTTTATGAAGAAGAGGGATTTAAGGTACACTACCCTCTGTTTAAAGTAGTGCAGTTGTATTGAGCTTGTGTCACCCTCGGTTTAAAGTGGTGCATTTAGAGGATTTGATCTACTCGATAGATAGGGAAATCCTAAGTCAAGAGACTTAAGTGATGGTTTTTACCCAGGTTGGGTTTACACCTAAAAATCCATTGTGCAATTGTGGTGAATGCATTGTGATTGTTTATTTGTATCAAATTTTTATATTTCACACTATTCACCTCCCCTCTAGTGTGAAATATCATCTTCTCAAGTAGGTACTTGAGAGCTGACGAGTCGATTTTCCCTTTCGTTAATGATGATTAAGAAGATTTGTCGTTGTATTTCTAAGTAGTGGAAAAATCGACTAATCAAAATAATTAAAAATTAACCACTCGAAAGAGCGGGTCATATCCACAGGGAGACACTAGCCCGTCTAAACTCGCCAAAGTCACAAACAATTTTTCACCAAAAATTTCCCCTAAACACTGATTCGAAATCCCCTCTGGAATATGCTAACAATTGCTAGATATGTTGAATGAGCATTTTATGTAAAACATGAGGGTTGTACCATAAAACATCCATAATTAAATATTAATTAAGAAAAAAATTAGAATGGTGGCAATGGCATTGCATGTAATAACTAATTGAGGAGAAAACAGAGCATTCCTTCGAGCTTGGCATGCATAAAAGATAGGCCATGGCTGGAGGTGAGACTTGGCGTAGGGGATGAGTGAGGCGAGGACTTCGCAATGGTGGTCACGGTGAAGTGCGGGGTGGCATGAGGTGGCCGGATGAAATAGAGAGGGGCGGCGACGATGGGTTGGTTGCTACTACTGTGAAGCAACTCAACGCACGGGCTGGAGGCAAGGAGGCACAGGAGGACGTGCACGCGCATGGGATGGATGCTGCGCACGGCGCTGGAGGTCGCTGGAGGTGCTGCTTGCTAAAGGCGCAGCGGGCGGACGTGCCTATGCTCTGGAGGTGCACGGGTGGAGCTACTGGTGGACGTGTGGCCGCACGCGTGGTGCCGTAGCTGCAGGTGCTATGTGGACCGGTAGTGCCTGCACGCGGCGTGGGAGGGTCGTGCATGCTGGGTAGCTATACACGCAGGCGCACTGCTAGTCGCACCGGCTGTGCGTGTGTGTGGGACGCTGCTTGGGCAGGCAGAGGTACAACTAGGGGGCGCAGCGAGGCATCATGTGCCTGCGTGCAGTGGAGCTGAAGGGCAATCGCGTGGGCTGTGCATGGAAGGGAAGATGCGCTCGGGCAGTAGGAGGTGGGTGTTGGCACACATGGGCTGGCGTGCGTTGGGTTTGTTTTTGAGGTGAAGAGAAACAGAGGAAGAAGAAGAAAGAAGAAGAAGAAGATGGTGTTGGTCGTGAGTGGACAGGGAAGGTGATCTGGTGGTTTCACGGTGATGGTTGTGTGGCTGTCGGAGACACACACGCACGGTGATGACCAAGCTTGCCAGATTTGCACAGCGGTCTGTCACCCCGCCGGCCCACAATGTGGCAATGCTCAACCTTGGAGACCACGGTGGTGGAGTGGAGTACACGGTGGTGGAGTGGGGTAGTGTCTCCCCGAGCATGGTAGCCGCTGCCCCTCTCTTGTAGCTGTGTAAATGGATTTGAAATGGAGAGGCAAGAGCAGATCTGCTTCTCATGGCCACTAAGGAGGTATAGCTGGAGGAGGAGAGGCGGAGTTGTTCCTGCGAAAAAGATGAGAAATATAATAAACATTGGCTTATTTATAAAGAAATCCTTATAAAATATCTAATTGCATGTATTATTTATAATTCCTACTAAATGCAAACTAAATTAAAAACCATGCGTGCTAAGACCTAATTTACATAAAAATGCGATGCATGCAACAAATCTATAATTAATGTATTTATATCCTAATGCATTCTAAATACATGTTAAAGTTAACTTAATATCTAGGCATTTAAAAACCTAAATAGCCCACAAATATGGGCTAATCAAGAGCCGAGTGGTCCATGTAAACAATTATTCTGGTCTCGAGGAGATAAGGGCGAATTTTTTCCAGGACAAAGACGACAGCGAGCAATTCTTTTTCAATGAGTGTAATTTCATTGAGTCTCATCCAAGGTTTTGCTCACGTAATAAATCACATGTGGCTTCTTATCTATCCGCTGCCCTAAGATGGCCCCAATAGCGTAATTGGAAGCATCAGTCATGAGCTTGAAAATCGAGGGTTAGAGAATTGGTGCTTGAGTCATGACCTGTTTCAAGATTTCAAAGGCATCGATACATCCTTGGTCAAAATCAAGGGGTCGGTCTTTGGCAAGGAGGTTACTTCGGGGACGAGAGATTTTGGAGAAATCTTTTATGAACCTTCGGTAGAAACCCACGTGCCCCAAGAATGATCTATTCCGTTTAACAGTGGTGAGCGGTGGGAGGTGGGAGATAGCATCAATTTTTGCTTTATCTACTGAGATTCCATGCTCAAAAATGATGTGGCCCAAGACAATGCCCTCTTGAACTATGAAATGTGATTCTCCCAACTTAAAACCAAATTGACCTCAATGCATTTCTAGAGAGTCTTATCTAAGTTGGCCAGGCATAAGTCAAATGAATCCCCATAGATTGAAAAGTCATCCATGAATACCTCCAGACATTCACCTACTAAGTCTAAAAAAATTGCAAGCATGCACCGTGGGAATGTAGTAAGAGCATTGCACAATCCGAAGGGCATCCTAGGAAAGCAAAGGTTCCAAAGGGGCAAGTGAATGTAGTCTTCTCGTGATCTTCGGGGTGAATTGCAACCTGATTGTTGCCGGAATATCCATCTAAGAAACTCTAGAACTTCTATCTGGCTAAACGCTCCAAGATTTAGTCAATAAATGGGAGCGAGAAGTGGTCCTTCTTTGTGGTGGTGTTTAATTTCTGGTAATCTATGCAAACATGCCACGAAGAAGTGGTTCAAGTCGAAACCAATTCACCCTTTTCATTTGAAATCATGGTCAGTCCTACCTTCTTGGGCACCACCTAGACGGGGCTAACCCAAGCATTGTCAGAAATAGAGTAAATGATGTTGACATCGAGCCACTTAACAATCTCTTTCTTTATGACCTCCCGCATGTTTGGGTGCAATCTCCTCCAAAACTCTTAGGAAGGTCGTGCGTCATCCTCGAGATATATACGATGCGTATAGTAGAACGTATTTATCCCCTTGAGACCTATCAAAGTCTAACCCAAAGCTTTTGAATTTTGTCTCAAGACCTCAACCAACTTAGTCTCTTGTTCCAAAGTCAGGTGGGCATTGATAATGGCAGGCATGGTTTCGTTTGGGCCCAATAAAATGTATTTGACGGAGTCCGATAGTGATTTTAGCTCAAGTTGTGGGTCGGGCTCCGAGATAGGTTCCACATCAAGGGCAAAATTAGAAGTCGCATCCACCATACACGAGCTGTGCGTTAGGGGTGGATGATTGCACAGCAAAAATACACCAACAATTATGCCATCTTGTGTTATTTCCTAGCATTGCCATTGCATATTAGGTAGCCATAGTTGCATTTGTAAAAATTAACACATGCATGCATTTATTTGAGAGGGGAGGAAAGTGAATAATTGACCATGTAAATAACATCTTCTTCAAGTGCTGCCTCATAATTTCACCATCCTCATTTTTTTATTTTGCTTTGAATTTCTTCTTCCTCGCGCGGCTCAGGGCATGGCTTGCTCTTCTTCGCACCATTCCCTGCCAGCTACATGGCTGGTCATGCACACCCAGGGCATGGCCGTGCATGCCTCCATCTCCTTTAAAATGCCTTGCCCGCTTCCTTGCTGGTGGCGACCTTCCGCTATAGTTTTATTATTTCGTCGTAGTATAGTATAGAGAGGTGATTACCAGTTTAATACAATTTGTTACTCGGAAATAAAGAGTTCCCGAGGTCGAACTCAGGGAGCAAGTTGTATTCTAGGGGTACAAGTTTCTTTTACAAAAATAAAGAAAGAGAGAGAGAGAATTTGTTGGCTTTTCTTCTTTTCTCTTTGCTTCTCCTCTTCTTCCTTCTCAGATCTTCTGCTCTCTTCCTTTTTTCTTCTTCTTTATCTACAGTGGTGATGTTCTTCTTCTTCTTTCAGCTGTTTCTGCTCGTCTCTTCCTTTTTCTTCTGCAGAGCGGTCCTGTTCTTCTTCTTCTTCTTTCTTTCTTCTTTTCCTTTCTTCAGATCTTCTTCTCGTGCTCTTCTTCTTCTGCAGAGTCTTCACTTGGCCTCTCTGTGTTCTTCCTCTGCCTCGCCTTCCTTCTCCTTCTTTGCCTTCAGGACGTCGTCTGATTTTCCAATCAGACGACTTAAACCGCCACTGCTACAGTGCCGCTCGGTGCTCCTTCCTTCAGCTTTCGTCGTCCTTCTTCTCTGCCTCGCTCGTCTTCTTCTTCTTCGCCTTTTCCTCTTTGCTTCGAGCAGTCCTGGCTGCTCTTCTTCCGTCAGTCTTCTTCTCCGGTTCTTCTTCTTCACCTGTGCCTGCAAACTTGCACCACTTGCTCAGAGGGGCAAAACCTATCTCTACCCTCCCCTGCATCTCTCTCACAGAAGCCGCTCTTAGGAAAGCTCTCCCAGAGCTGCCGGGTTGCCGGGTACGGGTCGCGCCCGGGTCCAGGCCCACCGGCGTGCGTGGTGGGCGAGGAGTGCAGGTCAGTCTAAGTCGGGTCGGGCCAGGTCCGCGGGGCGTGGTCGCGGACGAGACCGGGTAACCGGGCGGGTGAAGGGGACCTCACCCCGTGTGCTGAGGCAATAAGCCTCCAGCACTTTTTCACTTTATACCGCTGTGCCGCTTCGGGGTCTTCCGAGGTGGGACTAAATGTCCCACCCCAATTTGGCGCCTGCGCGGAGGAAGCAGCTGGTAATCGGAGCTTTACGCGAGGCCTTCGCGCGAGGGATTCGCCTCAACTGCAGCCTAACGCTTTGCCGAAATGCCCCCGCACAGCCTGGGAGCATGACCTGGGCGCGGCGCACCTGGGGCAGCAGGTGAAGAAGCTGCTTCGCTTCAACAATGGCGGCGACGAGCGCAGGTACCTGCCCACAGAGAAACGGCCTCTCGGCCCAATCAGAAACGCGGAGGACCTTCGCCGTGGCACGGCGAAGGTGGTCGGGGGGTGTGCAGGCGGCGGGGCGGAGCCTAAGGGCTGCCCTAGGTCGGACTGTGGGTCGGGAGATGGGTTTGTTCGGTGGAGTTGCAGAGGGTGATTTGGGGGAAGTGGAAGGGCGGAGGTTGATCAGGGTGAGGAGGCGGAGGTGCTGCGGTGGTCGGCGAGCCGTGTGGGTTGCTGGAGTGATGGGAGCGGCTCACCGGAGGATGGCCGGAGGCGGAGAAGGTGAGGGTGATTAGGCGCGGTTGAGGGGTAATTAGATAAAAATAGCAGGGGGAAAAGAGAGAGAGAATAGAGGGAAGTAGTTCTAACCTAACTAAAGTGACGAAGGGGGCGAGGAGGCGGACGGCTGTACCTGCTGTCGCCGGAGAAGAAGGTGCCCAGTGGGGAAGGACAGCGGTGACGACGGGGCAGAGGCAGCGCGCGCCGGTATTGCGCGACGTGGGAAGAGCAGGGGAAGAAGTCTCTGCCGCTGGTATTGCGGCAGAGCGAAGAGGAGGAGGAGGAAGAACCGCCGGAGCTGGTGGGTGTTTGCCGGAGTGAGAAGAGAGGAAAGTTGGGGGTTTTCTCCGTCAGATCCGAGCTGGGAAGAACGGTGGAGCGACGGGGGTATTTATAGGGGCCGAATCAGAGAGGAAGGCGGAGGGAGACGACGTGTCTCCCTCGCCGGAGGACGCCGGAGGAAGGATACCCATACCGTCCATGCGTTCGCACGGCCGGTATGGGTGGTTGCAGCGACCAGGGGGTGTTCCTGCGACTGCTGACGACGCAGGGCACCCCCGGTTGACTTGCCAGCCCCTCCCCCTCACCCTGCGCGGCGCCATGCTCCGCGCAAGGTCGCCGGAGCATGGTGCTGGCAGGTTTTGTAGGGAGGACCTGAATGCAAAGAACGAAGGAAGGTTAGGGGCCAAAATGTAAGGGTTCAAAGGTTGAGGGCCAAAAAGTAAATATATGAGGACCAAAGTGTAAAGTTGGTCAAGAAGGTTTCTTCTTAGGCTCAAGTTTTTATACATGACTAATTAGGACCTAAGGAATCTGATGGTGAATTTTATTTCTCGATTAAACCTTGTTTGACCGGTCAATTTATGCAAAAACCCAAATTAAGTTATTAATTGGGCATGGTTCTCAATGTAGGTCAAAATGGGTTCTGAAGGCCAAATTGAAGGTTCTAAACCCTAAAGATTATTTTTCTATGAATTTTAGAGGGTTTATTCTATTTTTACTTTGCCTCGAACCTCGTGAATTGAAGTGGGTTTGTTTTAAGGTTACAGATTATCATTTAGTTCCTTGGAATTGCTGTAGCCCTTGTCAGATCATCCCACTTTCCTTCTTATTCGGTTTGTTTGACCTATGTTTGGACCCTGAATTACCCTGTATGCAGATTATACTGGTAAAATTGCATTTTTACCCCTTATGACTTGTTTTCTCCTTAAACTCAGAATTCTCTGAGTTAAGCCTTTCCTTGAGTTATGTGGGAGCTTTTATCCTTTGTATTAGGTCAAAATGAGCTAGTTATGGCTCATGATGAGGTTCTCATCATACCCCCATGCCTAGCTTTTGCTAGTCCCTTAGCAAAAACTTAAGGTTTCAACCCTTGTTCAAGACCATGAAGTTCTTAATAGCTTTAGATAAGTGCTTTTTCATTTGAGCTCAGATTAGGTTAGAATGCTGACCATAGGCCTAAAAGGTACTCTAGTACCAATCAAGATCCAAATCTGTCTAGCCTTAGCCTCAGTCCTTAGCAAAGGTTTTTAAGGCCCACAAGAACTAACCTAAGGTTTATTGGACTTTGTGGTTAAAGCACCCGTGCTTGAAATGATTTTAGCCCTGGCTCAGTTCGCAGTGCGTTTTGTAAGAGAGAGATAGAAAGTTATTCTGTTTGGAGAGTTTTCTCTCTCTTTTTCTTTTTAGTTCTAGCCAAGGATTGGCTTTTCAACACGGTCTGTATCAGATTCCTTGCTCCCATCATCAATCCTCAAGGGTTCCTGGCGATCGATGCTTCAAGATAGCACCGCCCATGGCAACCCCCGGAACCCTGGCTATTGAGATTTCGAGATAATCCCATCCATGGTGTTCCGTGGCCGAATCCAGACCCTGGCAATTGACACTTCGAGATAATGCCATCCATGGAATCTGAACCAGCAGAGTGCTTACATGCCCCCAGTAGGATATGTGAATATCCTAAGAGACAAGCACCGAGGAGATGATATTTTGTTACGCATCTTCGAGGGGATTTCCCGTCTCTCCGCGCTGGGAACTCGTCCAAATCAACTTGTGTTGATCGGCCGCTCCTATTCTAGGTGTTCTTTTCAGAATTTTGCGACGCTTCTGCGTGATTTTGATTTTTACGCTTACTGAACCAGGCTGTGTGTGAGGTTAGGGTGCTTGGGTTACTAAGTCCCGTAAACCAAAAATTAGTTAACGAGGCCAAATACTTCCTAAGCCTTAGACCTAATACTTCAGCTTTTCATTTTCCTCAACCTCTTGAGGAGTGTCCAGATCTTAATGGGTACTAAGAGTCTATTCAAGAATGCCTAAGGTTTGAGTTCTTACTAATCTCATTATGCACTTTTCAGTTATTTTCTTGAATGAGGTCTAGAACTTAGGTTAATTCCTTAGTTCCTTACTAATGACTATCACCTTTTCTCATAATTTTGTGCTCCTTTTTCATTTTGTTTCTTTTCTCCGTCTCCTTCACAAAATTTCCTTCTCCTCTTTTCCTTTTATTCTTTTTCGAAAATTTTTAATTTTTATGGTATTTTTGGCATATGTGAATTTTTTGTTTGAAACCTTTCCTTACAAGTTTTGCACTTTCATACCCCCCCATGCCTAAGATTTGCAATGTCCTCATTGTAACCTAGGGGTTTTTATTCAACTTAGTTCATACATTAGGACAGATGTTTTGATGAGTGAATGGGTCGCGGTGGCTGTTGTGAACGATTTCTAATCTCAGATGCAAGCACCTGAGGTGGAGTCGGCTGTCCTAAAGTGTGAACTTCAAGTGCAAAAAGGTGTCAGAACAAGTTTCAGGTTTTCAAAGAGAATGACGGGCTGCCTCCCGTTGAGCGCTAAATTTGATGCCTTCAGCCAAGCGAGAAATGCGATGGAGAGGGGATGGTGAAATCAGTGGAGTTTTGTAAGACAAGCACCTTGATTAAGAGCCTGGTTGGTCCAACCAGGTGCTTGTTCAGATCGACAGGCTGATGATGTAGCCCAAACCCAATCAATCTGGTGGGTTGATAAATGTGGATAAAAAGGTGTGGAACCCACCATATACTATGAAGCTCAGATGGATGAGGAAGTGTAAACGCAGGGTTTGGCTGAGTCGAATCAGCCTGGTCAGAGTAGGGACCCGTAGAATAATCAGTGATTGATGCAGGAACCCTACAGGGGTGATCAGAGAATGATAGAGCATGGTATGTAGTCTGATCAATGTTCGAAACCCGATGTGGAAATGCAATCGGCTCGGTGAGAGGTGAATCTGAATAGAAATTGAGTCCGGTTGCGGGTCGGGGTTTGGTAGAGGTTTTGATCCGTTCTGTGTGTGCGGATGAGGTGGCCATTGTGTACGAGGGCTCTTCTAGAAACGGATGATAGGTGGTTTTCTGTAGAGAGTCCTCTGGGTAACTATCAAATGCCGGAAGAGTGTCTATAGGATGAAAGGAATCGGATTCGAGAAAAAATTTGGATTCTTGGTTGTAATCACTCTTGGCATTTTCTGTTTTTGGTTCCTGAGGATCGAAAAGGAATGATTCTGTGTTATTAGTGATCTCGGGAATCAGGACCTCAGAGTCGGAGTTAGAGTCATGAGAACTGAGGTCGTAGATAGGCCTGGCGTGTTCAGGAAGGGGAATCTCACCGCAATTATAGTCAGATTTGAAATTGTCGGAGAGTTGGCGAAAATGAGATTCATGATCATGAATTCCACCACAGCAAAAATCCTCAGATGTGGAATCAGCAGCCTGATTGGGGTCTAGCCTATATGTCAATTCTGGGCTCGAAAATGTATTCTGTCTAGGCTCAAGTTCCAAGCTGGTAGGATAGACCCAATTAAAATCCAACTCGTCCAACTCCTCAGTCTCTGTATCATAAATTGGCATGTTCTCTGGAAAATCGATCAGATTTTCTGAAGATGTTGGAGAGGGATATTCATCAAATAGAGGCCCGGAATCATATTCTATAAAAATTTGATCTTTCTCATAAGGGGCCTCGTAATCTTCCCAATAAGTTTCAGATCTAGGTTCTAGGCTTAGGATGTGGGTAGAATTATTAGAACCTAAGTCTGAATAACCTTCGAGGGCCACCTTATCAAAATAAGGGGCGGAATTTATACCCTCAGAAGGTTCAGTTCTGATCTCATTATTGCAGGAGTTTTGAAATTCTAGGCTTGGCAATTCATGGTCTAAGTTTGGCTCATCATTGTGTTCTCCTGCAATATCCCAACCTAATTCAACATTGTCTTCTATCTGGGTTGGGATTCCACAACCACTTTGTGCCTCAGTCCCGAGATCTGGGAAACTGGATTGTTCCTTAATATTGTTCCAAGATGGTTCATCCTCTATTTCTGGTTGATAATTTGTTCTATTGTTTTCATCATTTCTACCCGTTTCATAAGGGCATCTTGGTGTTGTTCCCAAAGTACAGGATTTGTAAAGCATTGAAGGTATCCAGATTGGTGTAATTTTTCTATCTCAATGTATCCTGTCATGAGCATATCTCTGGTTGATCCTTTTGTAACTTCTGTCAATAGAATCTGGGCACAGTTTATGATGAAAGCTGTGGTTGTTGGGACATCAACCTGAATGTTTTCTATTGGTGTTGAGGGTTTATATTTGATTTCATAGAATTCAAAGGCATCCTCAATCATCTTATCTTTTATGGATCTCAGATATTCAGGTTTTTTACATGGTAGTCTTGCTAGGTAATTAGGCTGCATCTTCGAATCAGGTGGTGGAATCAAGATAGAATCAGGAGTTTGAATTAATGGAAGAAGGGGACTTTGTTCAGAATCAGAGGAAAGAGGGGCTATGTGAATGATTTCTGCAAAAACAAGGGAGCCGAGGCTTATCTTCGGGGAGAGTGAATTTCTTTAGGAGGTTTCAAGGACCTCCTGCAAAATACTGAAGGACTGGATGAGATAAGCAGGTGCTGGACCCAATCAAGACACCCAAAAATGTTGGGTGACTATAGAGGTTCGGGGCAGATGGACCCCTTGATCAGAAAGATCGTCCACCTGAGAATTACCTGGGCAGCCAGAGAGGGAGAGTCCCGCAAAGACCCCTACACGGTAGAGCGTCCCCACGGGTTACAAGGTTTCCCCCACCCGACCTCTCTTGTCACTGCGGTTCCAGGTAGACCAGAATGGGGATCTTGACCTCTTAAGTCTACCAATTTTTATTTTAAGATCAGGGTGCTTAAGGTTTCACTTGAACTTGAGTCTTTTAAGTGCAAAGAGTGACCTAATTTAAGGTTGGTTGACCCAAGGAGTCAACTTTTCCTCTTGTTTCCTTTGAGAGCTTTTAGGTCTTGTCTTTTAGGGTTCAAGTGTTTAGAGAGCCAATTGTTTTAGGTTTTCTTTGAATAGGTTTTTTCAGACAAGGGCTTGGGCACACTTCATTTGGTTTTCTCAATTCTTGCTTAAGGAGTGTGTCTCTAAATCCCTAGTGTTGGATCCTAGGTTGGCTCTACTTGGTCCAGTTAACTCTTTGTTGGGTAATTAGGGCTCAAGCAAGAATGTGTTAGCCCTTAAATACCCTTAATAGTGTGCAGGAGTAATGGGTTGAAAACATGCAACTTTTTATGGTTACTAAGTATGGAAGACAGGTTAGCCCTATATTGCTTGTTCTTTTCTTTTCTTCCTCTTTAGAGTTTAGGGGTTAATAGCGAGAGGAAACAAAAAAATTTACCTGTCCTCGGAGTGGTTGTCGTGCGGTTGCTTGTCTTCTTGATTTCCTGTAGCTGCACAAAAGAGAGGAGATTATCAGAAACTAAAAAGAAACAGGAATGTTTACCTCTAGAATAGCCGTTGCTCCCCGGCAACGGCGCCAAAAACTGGTGGCGGCCTTCCTCTATAGTTTTATTATTTCGTCGTAGTATAGTATAGAGAGAGGTGATTACCAGTTTAATACAATTTGTTACTCGGAAAATAAAAGAGTTCCCGAGGTCGAACTCAGGGAGCAAATTGTATTCTAGAGATACAAATTCTTATTACAAAAATAAAGAGAGAGAATTTGTTGGCTTTTCTTCTTTTCTCTTTGCTTCTCCTCTTCTTCCTTCTCAGATCTTCTGCTCTCTTCCTTTGTTCTTCTTCTTTATCTGCAGTGGTGATGTTCTTCTTCTTCTTTCAGCTGTTTCTGCTCGTCTCTTCCTTTTTCTTCTGCAGAGCAGTCCTGTTCTTCTTCTTCTTCTTTCTTTCTTCTTTTCCTTTCTTCAGATCTTCTTCTTCTCGTGCTCTTCTTCTTCTTTCAGTTCTTCCCTTGGCCTCTCTATGTTCTCCTCTGCTCGCCTTCCTTCTCCTTCTTTGCCTTCAGGACGTCGTCTGATTTTCCAATCAGACGACTTAAACCGCCGCTGCTACAGTGCCGCTCGATGCTCCTCCTTCCTTCAGCCTTCGTCTTCTTCCATGGTTCTTCTTCACCTGTGCCTGCACACTTACACAGCTTGATCAGAGGGGCAAAACCTAACTCTACCCTCCCCCGCGTCTCTCTCCCACAGAAGCCGCTCTTAGGAAAACTCTCCCAGAGCTGCCGGGTTGCCGGGTACGAGTCGCGCCCGGGTCCAGGCCCACCGGCGTGCGTGGTGGGCGAGGAGTGCAGGTCAGTCTAAGTCGGGTCGGGCCAGGTCCGCGGGGTGTGGTCGCGGACGAGACCGGGTAACCGAGCGGGTGAAGGGGACCTCACCACGTGTGCTGAGGCAATAAGCCTCCAGCACTTTTTCACTTTATACCGCTGTGCCGCTTCGGAGTCTTCCGAGGTGGGACTAAATGTCCCACCCCAATTTGGCGCCTGCGCGGAGGAAGCAGCTGGTAATCGCAGCTTTACGCGAGGCCTTCGCGCGAGGGATTCGCCTCAACTGCAGCCTAACGCTTTGCCGAAATGCCCCCGCACAGCCTGGGAGCGTGACCTGGGCGCGGCGCACCTGGGGCAGCAGGTGAAGAAGCTGCTTCGCTTCAACAATGGCGGCGACGAGCGCAGGTACCTGCCCACAGAGAAACGGCCTCTCGGCCCAATCAGAAACGCGGAGGACCTTCGCCGTGGCACGGCGAAGGTGGTCGGGGGGTGTGCAGGCGGTGGGGCGGAGCCTAAGGGCTACCCTAGGTCGGACTGTGGGTCGGGAGATGGGTTTGTTCGGTGGAGTTGCAGAGGGTGATTTGGGGGAAGTGGAAGGGCGGAGGTTGATCAGGGTGAGGAGGCGGAGGTTCTGCGGTGGTCAGCGAGGAGTGCGGGTTGCTGGAGTGATGGGAGCGGCTCGCCGGAGGATGGCCGGAGGCGGAGAAGGTGAGGGTGATTAGGCGCGGTCGAGGGGTAATTAGATAAAAATAGCAGGGGGAAAAGAGAGAGAGAATAGAGGGAAGTAGTTCTAACCTAACTAAAGTGACGAAGGGGGCGAGGAGGCGGACGGCTGTACCTGCTGTCGCCGAAGAAGAAGGTGCCCAGTGGGGGAGGACGGCGGTGACGACGGGGCAGAGGCAGCGCGCGCCGGTATTGCGCGACGCGGGAAGAGCAGGGGAAGAAGTCTCTGCTGCTGGTATTGCGGCAGAGCGAAGAGGAGGAGGAGGAAGAACCGCCGGAGCTGGTGGGCATCTGCCGGAGTGAGAAGAGAGGAAAGTTGGGGGTTTTCTCCATCAGATCCGACCTGGGAAGAACGGTGGAGCGACGGGGGTATTTATAGCGGCCGAATCAGAGAGGAAGGCGGAGGGAGACGACGTGTCTCCCTTGCCGGAGGACATCGGAGATGGAAACCCATACCGTCCGTGCGTTCACACGGCCGATATGGGTGGTTGCAGCGACCAGGGGGGTGTTCCTGCGACGGCTGACGACGCAGGGCACCTCCGGTTGACTTGCCAGACCCTCCCCCTCACCCTGCGCGGCGCCATGCTCCGCGCAAGGTCGTCGGAGCATGGTGCTGGCAGGTTTTGCAGGGAGGACCTGAACGCAAAGAATGAAGGAAAGTTAGGGGCCAAACTGCGAGGGTTCAAAAGTTGAGGGCCAAAACGTAAATATATGAGGACCAAAGTGTAAAGTTGGTCAAGAAGGTTTCTTCTTAGGCTCAAGTTTTTATACATGACTAATTAGGACCTAAGGAATCTGATGGTGAATTTTATTTCTAGATTAAACCTTGTTTGACCAGTCAATTTATGCAAAAACCCAAATTAAGTTATTAATTGGGCATGGTTCTCAATGTAGGTCAAAATGGGTTCTGAAGGCCAAATTGAAGGTTCTAAACCCTAGAGATTATTTTTCTATGAATTTTAGAGGGTTTATTCTATTTTTACTTTGCCTCGAACCTCGTGAATTGAAGTGGGTTTGTTTTAAGGTTACAGATTATCATTTAGTTCCTTGGAATTGCTGTAGCCCTTGTCAGATCATCCCACTTTTATTCTTATTAGGTTGCTTTGACCTATGTTTGGACCCTGAATTACCCTGTATGCAGATTATACTGGTAAAATTGCATTTTTACCCCTTATGACTCGTTTTCTCCTTAAACTCAGAATTCTCTGAGTTAAGCCTTTCCTTGAGTTATATAGGAGCTTTTATCCTTTGTATTAGGTCAAAATGAGCTAGTTATGGCTCATGATGAGGTTCTCATCATCGCTTAATGGACAGTTTTGGGTAGGGACCCCCATTCGTCTTCATCTCAATTCGACCGTGATAAGCCCATCTCTTCTACATAACCACAAGAAGATTTTTTTTTAAGGGAACCTTCAAATGCCATATCTTTGCACAATCCATGTCCACCTCTGAAGGATCAACGTTCCTACAACCAAGCAACAGCTTGCACGCCTTTGTTGGAGAAAAAATTCCATGTTTCCACCTAAAATTATCAACCCCACTCACCGGTTGGAAGGCTTGAAGCTCTGACAGCAATTGCTCTTGTTCTTCACGTGTCCTTCCTCCATCATGTAGCCCATCTCCTACAATATCCCATTTACTATTTACACTATCCCAACAAGCACTAACAGAAGCCCTTCTGTCCATAGCTACAGCAAAAGCCCTTGGATAGGTCTCGCTCAAGATTCCCAAGCTTGACCATTTGTCATTCCAGAACAAGAACTGTTGTCCATCCCCCAAGAAAAGAGCAAAATTCATCCAATTATCTTGTAGTGCTCTCCATACTGATTTCCAGAATGAGGAAAGGCATCAAGGAACAGATGTGCAACGTGCCACATGTGAACTACCATAAGAATTCTTGATCAAATTCGACCAAACTTTCCCATCATCTTCAGAAAGCCTAACTTCCCACTCTAACATAAGAGAGTCATTAAATTCCTTCAAGGAGCGAATACCCATCCCTCCTTGAGAACGAGGAATGCACAGCTTCTGCCACTTCAGAGGATACAAAAATCTGCCTTCAGCCTTCGCCCCCTTCCAAAAAAAATGTTTCCTCATCACATCCAACCTTTTCCAGATAGCCTTAAGTGATCTGAATATAAAGAAGAAAAAAATCGAGATCGAGGTGATGACTGAGTTTAGCAGAATCAGTCTCCCACCATTTGATAAATATCGACTACTCCAATTCTCCAACTTAGTAGCCACCTTCTCAAACAGAATGCCCCAGTCACTCTTCTTCAGTTTGGTATCTCTCAGAGGCAGACCCAAGTACCTCACCGATAGTGTCGTGATGGGTGTGTGAAGGATGGCAAATAGTGCTTCACATTCCTGACCTGTCATACCAAGGCAAACTACGAATGACTTCGCATCATTTAGCTTAAGCCCCGAAATCTCACCAAACATAGCCACCATAGTGAATAAGGTCTCTGCTTCACTTCTCCCCCCTTCCACAAAAAACACTATATCGTCAGCATACTGCAGAATAGGCGCAAGCGCCTTGGAGTTGGACATAGAGTATGCCCTCACCATTCCTGCACTGGACAATTTGCAAGTAAACTGAACCAAAGTGTCCACAGCTTGATTAAAAATTAAAGGGGCCAAAGGACATCCCTATCTCACACCGCATTGAGGTTGTATCCATACACCACATGGTCTCCCGTTAATTAGAGGTGAAAAAGATGAGGTAACAACGCACCTTTTCAGCCATTGTATCCATAACAACGGAAATCCCCGCCTAAAAATCTCCCATAGATAGTACCAAGCAATAGAGTCATAGGTGATGAGAACCTCATCATGAGCCATAACTAGCTCATTTTGACCTAATACAAAGGATAAAAGCTCCTATATAACTCAAGGAAAGGCTTAACTCAGAGAATTCTGAGTTTAAGGAGAAAACGAGTCATAAGGGGTAAAAATGCAATTTTACCAGTATAATCTGCATACAGGGTAATTCAGGGTCCAAACATAGGTCAAAGCAACCTAATAAGAATAAAAGTGGGATGAGATGATCTGACAAGGGCTACAGCAATTCCAAGGAACTAAATGATAATCTGTAACCTTAAAACAAACCCACTTCAATTCACGAGGTTCGAGGCAAAGTAAAAATAGAATAAACCCTCTAAAATTCATAGAAAAATAATCTCTAGGGTTTAGAACCTTCAATTTGGCCTTAGGAACCCATTTTGACCTACATTGAGAACCATGCCCAATTAATAACTTAATTTGGGTTTTTACATAAATTGACCGGTCAAACAAGGTTTAATCTAGAAATAAAATTCACCATCAGATTCCTTAGGTCCTAATTAGTCATGTATAAAAACTTGAGCCTAAGAAGAAACCTTCTTGACCAACTTTACACTTTGGTCCTCATATATTTACTTTTTGGCCCTCAACTTTTAAACCCTCGCATTTTGGCCCCTAACTTTCCTTCGTTCTTTGCGTTCAGGTCCTCCCTGCAAAACCTGCCAGCACCATGCTCCGGCGACCTTGCGCGGAGCATGGCGCCGCGCAGGGTGAGGGGGAGGGTCTGGCAAGTAAACCGGGGGTGCCCTGCGTCGTCCTCCCCCACTGGACACCCCCCTGGTCGCTGCAACCCCCCATACCGGCCGTGCGAACGCACGGACGGTATGGGTTTCCATCTCCGGCGTCCTCCGGCGAGGGAGACACGTCGTCTCCCTCCGCCTTCCTCTCTGATTCGGCCCCTATAAATACCCCCGTCGCTCCACCGTTCTTCCCAGCTCGGTCCTGACGGAGAAAGACCCCCACTTCCTCTCTTCCCACTCCGACAGGAAGCCCCCCAGCTCCAGCGGCCTCCCCTCTTCCTCCTCGTCGCTCTGTCGCACTACCAGCTGCAGGGTTGCTCTCCCTCGCTCTTCCCGCGCCACGCCGCACCCAGCTGACGCCTCTCCGGCCCTCTGCCCGCCGCCGCCCCTTCCCCCGGGCATCTTCTTCTCCGGCGACAGTCGATACGACTGTCGCCCGCTCCGGCCCCTCCTCGTCCTGCTAAGTAGGTAGAACTCCTCCTCTTCCTCCCCTCTTCCTTTTCCTCACTTTAAACATCTACCGTCGCCCTCGATTCCGACCAATCACCCTCACCTTCTCCGCCTCCGGCCATCCTCCGGCGAGCCGCTCCCATCACTCCAGCATCCCACACGGCTCGCCGACCTGCACATAATCTCCGCCTCCTTACCTTGATCCATTTCCGCCCCTCCACTTCCCCCAAATCACCCTCTGCAACTCCACCGAACAAACCCATCTCCCGACCCACAGTCCGACCTAGGGCAGCCCTTAGGCTCCGCCCCGCCGCCTGCACACCCCCCGACCACCTTCGCCGTGCCACGGCGAAGGTCCTCCGCGTTTCTGATTGGGCCGAGAGGCCATTTTTCTGTGGGCAGGTACCTGCGCTCGTCGCCGCCATTGTTGAAGCGAAGCAGCTTCTTCACCTGCTGCCCCAGGTGCGCCGCGCCCAGGTCACACTCCCAGACTGTGCGGGGGCATTTCGGCAAAGTGTAGGCTGTAGTTGAGTCGAAGCTCTCGCGCGAAGCCCCCGCGCTTCGCCTCGACGGCCGCTGCTTCCTCCGCGCAGGCACCGAAATTGGGGTGGGACATTTAGTCCCACCTCGTAACCTTTCAGAGGAGAGCGCCCGCATAAAGGCAAAAAGTGCCTTATGCTCGTTGCCTCCTGAGCACGGGGTGAGGTCCCTCTCACTCACTCGCTCTCTCGACCCGGTCTCGTCCGCGACCACGCCCCGCGGACCTGGCCCGACCCGACTTAGACTGACCTGCACTCCTCGCCCACCACGCATGCCGGTGGGCCTAGACCCGGGCGCGACCCGTACCCGGCAGCTCTGGGAGAGCTATCCTAAGAGCGGATTCTGTGAGAGAGAGACGCGGGGGAGGGTAGAGATAGGTTTTGCCCCTCTGATCAAGCTGTGTAAGTGTGCAGGCACAGGTGAAGAAGAACCGTGGAAGAAGACGAAGGCTGAAGGAAGGAGGATCACCGAGCGGCACTGTAGCAGCGGCGGTTTAAGTCGTCTGATTGGAAAATCAGACGACGTCCTGAGGGCAAAGAAGGAGAAGGAAGGCGAGGCAGAGGAGAACACAGAGAGGCCAAGGGAAGACTCTGAAGAAGAAGAAGAGCATGAGAAGAAGAAGATCTGAAGAAAGGAAGAGAAGAAAGAAAGAAGAAGAAGAAGAACAGGACCGCAAGGGAGAAGAAAAAGAAAGAGACGAGAAGAAACAAGAACTGAAAGAAGAAGGAGAGCATCACTACTGCTGCAGATAAAGCAGAAGAGCCAAGCAGAAGAAGAAAGGAAAAGAAGAAAAGAAGAGAAGAAGAAAGAAGCCAACAAATTCTCTCTCTCTCTCTCTTTATTTTTTCGTAAAAGAAACTTGTATCTCTAGAATACAACTTGCTCCCTGAGTTCGACCTCGGGAACTCTTTTATTTCCGAGTAACAAATTGTATTAAACTGGTAATCACCTCTCTATACTATACTACGACGAAATAATAAAACTATAGAGGAAGGTAGCCCACCAGTTTTTGGCGCCGTTGTCGGGGAAGAAGATGCCCGGGGGAAGGGGCGGCGGCGAGCAGAGGGCCGGAGAGGCGCCAGCTGGGTGCGGCGTGGCGCGGGAAGAGCGAGGGAGAGCAACCCTGCAGCTAGTAGTGCGGCAGAGCGACGAGGAGGAAGAGGGGAGGCCGCCGGAGCTGGGGGGCTTCCTGTCGGAGTGGGAAGAGAGGAAGTGGGGGTCTTTCTCCGTCAGGACCGAGCTGGGAAGAACGGTGGAGCGACGGGGGTATTTATAGGGGCCGAATCAGAGAGGAAGGCGGAGGGAGACGACGTGTCTCCCTCGTCGGAGGATGCCGGAGATGGAAACCCATACCGTCCGTGCGTTCGCACGGCCGGTATGGTGGGTTGCAGCGACCAGGGGGGTGTCCAGTGGGGGAGGACGACGCAGGGCACCCCCGGTTTACTTGCCAGACCCTCCCCCTCACCCTGCGCGGCGCCATGCTCCGCGCAAGGTCGCCGGAGCATGGTGCTGGCAGGTTTTGCAGGGAGGACCTGAACGCAAAGAACGAAGGAAAGTTAGGGGCCAAAATGCGAGGGTTCAAAAGTTGAGGGCCAAAAAGTAAATATATGAGGACCAAAGTGTAAAGTTGGTCAAGAAGGTTTCTTCTTAGTCTCAAGTTTTTATACATGCCCAATTAGGACCTAAGGAATCTGATGGTGAATTTTATTTCTAGATTAAACCTTGCTTGACCGGTCAATTTATGTAAAAACCCAAATTAATTTATTAATTGGGCATGGTTATCAATGTAGGTCAAAATGGGTTCCTAAGGCCAAATTGAAGGTTCTAAACCCTAGAGATTATTTTTCTATGAATTTTAGAGGGTTTATTCTATTTTTACTTTTCCTCGAACCTCGTGAATTGAAGTGGGTTTGTTTTAAGGTTACAGATTATCATTTAGTTCCTTAGAATTGCTGTAGCCCTTGTCAGATCATCTCATCCCACTTTTATTCTTATTAGGTTGCTTTGACCTATGTTTGGACCTTGAATTAATCTGTATGCAGATTATACTGGTAAAATTGCATTTTTACCCCTTATGACTCGTTTTCTCAAACTCAGAATTCTCTGAGTTAAGCCTTTCCTTGAGTTATATAGGAGCTTTTATCCTTTGTATTAGGTCAAAATGAGCTAGTTATGGCCTGTTTCTTTTTAGTTTCTGATAATCTCCTCTCTTTTGTGCAGCTACAGGAAATCAAGAAGACAAGCAACCGCACGACAACCACTCCGAGGACAGGTAAATTTTTTTTTCCTCTCGCTATTAACCCCTAAACTCTAAAGAGGAAGAAAAGAAAAGAACAAGCAATATAGGGCTAACCTGTCTTCCATACTTAGTAACCATAAAGAGTTGCATGTTTTCAACTCATTAGTCCTGCACACTATTAAGGGTATTTAAGGGCTAACACATTCTTGCTTGAGCCCTAATTACCCAACAAAGAACTAACTGGACCAAGTAGAGCCAACCTAAGATTCAACATTAGGGTTTTAGAGACACACTACTTAAATCAAGAATGGAGAAAATCCAAAAGAAGTGTGCCTAAACCATTGATTGAACATACTTATTCAGAGAAACCCTAAACAATTGGCTCTCTAAACACTTGAACCCAAAAAGAAAGGACCCAAAAGCTCTCAAAGGAACAAGAGGTAAAGTTGACTCCTTGGGTCAACC
This sequence comes from Thalassia testudinum, assembly GCA_037157565.1. Taxonomy (NCBI): domain Eukaryota; kingdom Viridiplantae; phylum Streptophyta; class Magnoliopsida; order Alismatales; family Hydrocharitaceae; genus Thalassia; species Thalassia testudinum. The sequence continues at coordinate 34,591,545 of JAZHRO010000056.1, forward strand.
AACCTTAAAATTAGGTCACTTTCTCACTCAAAATACCTAAGAGTTCAAGTGAAACCTTAAGCACCCTGATCTTAAAGTAAAAATTGGTAGACTTAAGAGGTCAAGATCCCCATTCTGGTCTACCTGGAATCTCAGTGACAAGAGAGGTCGGGTGGGGGAAACCCTATAACCCGTGGGGATGCTCTACCGTGTAGGGGTCTTCGCGGGACTCTCCCTCTCTGGCTGCCCAGGTAATTCTCAGGTGGACGATCTTTCTGATCAAGGGGTCCATCTGCCCCGAACCTCTATAGTCACCCAACATTTTTGGGTGTCTTGATTGGGTCCAGCACCTGCTTATCTCATCCAGTCCTTCAGTATTTTGCAGGAGGTCCTTGAAACCTCCTATAGAAATTCACTCTCTCCGAAGCTAAGCCTCGGCTCCCTTGTTTTTGCAGAAATCATTCACATAGCCCCTCTTTCCTCTGATTCTGAACAAAGTCCCCTTCTTCCATTAATTCAAACTCCTGATTCTATCTTGATTCCACCACCTGATTCGAAGATGCAGCCTAATTCCTAGCAAGACTACCATGTAAAAAACCTGAATATCTGAGATCCATAAAAGATAAGATGATTGAGGATGCCTTTGAATTCTATGAAATCAAATATAAACCCTCAACACCAATAGAAAACATTCAGGTTGATGTCCCAACAACCACAGCTTTCATCATAAACTGTGCCCAGATTCTATTGACAGAAGTTACAAAAGGATCAACCCGAGATATGCTCATGACAATATACATTGACATAGAAAAATTACACCAATCTGAATACCTTCAATGCTTGAAAAATCCTGTACTTTGGGAACAACACCAAGATGCCCTTATAAAACGGGTAGAAATGATGAAATCCGTAGAACAAATTATCAACAAGAAATATCCGTATATACCAGAAATAGAGGATGAACCATCTTGGAACAATATTAAGGAACAATCCAGTTTCCCAGATCTCGGGACTGAGGCACAAAGTGGTTGTGGAATCCCAACCCAGATAGAAGACAATGTTGAATTAGGTTGGGATATTGCAGGAGAACACAATGATGAGCCAAACTTAGACCATGAATTGCCAAGCCTAGACTTTCAAAACTCCTGCAATAATGAGATCGGAACTGAACCTTCTGAGGGTATAAATTCCGCCCCTTATTTTGATAAGGTGACCCTCGAAGGTTATTCGGACTTAGGTTCTAATAATTCTACCCACATCCTAAGCCTAGAACCTAGATCTGAAACTTATTGGGAAGATTATGAGGCCCCTTATGAGAAAGATCAAAATTTTACAGAATATGATTCCGGGCCTCTATTTGATGAATATCCCTCTCCAACATCTTCAGAAAATCTGATCGATTTTCCAGAGAACATGCCAATTTATGATACAGAGACTGAGGAGTTGGACGAGTTGGATTTTAATTGGGTCTATCCTACCAGCTTGGAGCTTGAGCCTAGGCAGAATACCTTTTCGAGCCCAGAATTGACATATAGGCTAGACCCCAATCAGGCTGCTGATTCCACATCTGAGGATTTTTGCTGTGGTGGAATTCATGATCATGAATCTCATTTTCGCCAACTCTCCGACAATTTCAAATCTGACTATAATTGCGGAGAGATTCCCCTTCCTGAACACGCCAGGCCTATCTACGACCTCAGTCCTCATGACTCTAACTCCGACTCTGAGGTCCTGATTCCCGAGATCACTGATAACACAAAATCATTCCTTTTCGATCCTCAGGAACCAAAAACAGAAAATGCCAAGAGTGATTACAACCAAGAATCCAAATTTTTTCTCGAATCCGATTCCTTTCATCCTACAGACACTCTTCCGGCATTTGATAGTTACCCAGAGGACTCTCTATAGAAAACCACCTATCATCCGTTTCTAGAAGAGCCCTCGTACACAATGGCCACCTCATCCGCACACACAGAACGGATCAAAACCTCTTCCAAACCCCGACCCGCAACCGGACTCAATTTCTATTCAGATTCACCTCTCACCGAGCCGATTGCATTTCCACATCGGGTTTCGAACATTGATCGGACTACATACCATGCTCTATCATTCTCTGATCACCCCTGTAGGGTTCCTGCATCAATCACTGATTATTCTACGGGTCCCTACTCTGACCAGGCTGATTCGACTCAGCCAAACCCTGCGTTTACACTTCCTCATCCATCTGAGCTTCATAGTATATGGTGGGTTCCACACCTTTTTATCCACATTTATCAACCCACCAGATTGATTGGGTTTGGGCTACATCATCAGCCTGTCGATCTGAATAAGCACCTGGTTGGACCAACCAGGCTCTTAATCAAGGTGCTTGTCTTACAAAACTCCGCAGATTTCACCATCCCCTCTCCATCGCATTTCTCGCTTGGCTGAAGGCATCAAATTTAGCGCTCAACGGGAGGCAACCCGTCATTTTCCTAAAAATCCAAAACTTTTTCTGACACCTTTTTGCACTTAAGGTTCACCCTTGTAGACAGCCGACCCCACCTCAGATGCTTGCATCTGGGATTAGAAATCGTCCGCAAAAATTCAACCCGACCCATTCACTCATCCAAATTTCTGTCTTAAGGAATGAACTAAGCTAAATAAAAACCCCCTAGGTTACAATGAGGACATTGCAAATCTTAGGCATGGGGGGGTATGTAAGTGCAAAACTTGTAAGAAAAGGTTTCAAACAAAAAATTCACATATGCCAAAAACACCATAAAAATTAAAAAATTTTTGAAAAAGAATAAGAGGAAAAGAGGAGAAGGAAATTTTGTGAAGGAAAAAAAAAAAGGAGCACAAAATTATAAGAAAAAAGTGATAGTCATTAGTAAGGAACTAAGGAATTAACCTAAGTTCTAGACCTCATTCAAGAAAATAACTGAAAAGTGCACAATGAGATTAGTAAGAACGCAAACCTTAGGCATTCTTGGATAGACTCTCAGTACCCATTAAGATCTAGACACTCCTCAAGAGGTTGAGGAAAATGAAAAGCTGAAGTATTAGGTCTAAGGCTTAGGGAGTATTTGGCCTCGTTAACTAATTTTTGGTTTACGGGACTTAGTAACCTAAGCACCCTAACCTCACACACAGCCTGGTTCAGTAAGCGTAAAAATCAGAATCACGCAGAAGCGTCGCAAAATTCTGAAAAGAACACCTAGAATAGGAGCGGCCGATCAATACAGTTGATTTAGACGAGTTCCCAGCGCGGAGAGACGGGAAATCCCCTCGAAGATGCGTAACAAAATATCATCTCCTCGGTGCTTGTCTCTTAGGATATTTACATATCCTACTGGGGGCATGTAGGCACTCTGCTGGTTCAGATTCCATGGATGGCATTATCTCGAAGTGTCAATTGCCAGGGTCTGAATTCAGCCACGGAACACCATGGATGGGATTATCTCGAAATCTCAATAGCCAGGGTTCCGGGGGTTGCCATGGGCGGTGCTATCTAAAAGCATCGATCGCCAGGAACCCTTGAGGATTGATGATGGGAGCAAGGAATCTGATACAGACCGTGTTGAAAAGCCAATCCAAGGCTAGAACTAAAAAGAAAAAGAGATAGAAAACTCTCCAAACAGAATAACTTTCTATCTCTCTCTTACAAAACGCACTGCGAACTGAGCCAGGGCTAAAATCATTTCAAGCACGGGTGCTTTAACCACAAAGAACAATAAACCTTAAGTTAGTTCTTGTGGGCCTTAAAAACCTTTGCTAAGGACTGAGGCTAAGGCTAGACAGATTTGGATCTTGATTGGTACTAGAGTACCTTTTAGGCCTATGGTCAGCATTCTAACCTAATCTGAGCTCAAATGAAAAAGCACTTATCTAAAGCTATTAAGAACTTCATGGTCTAGAACAAGGGTTGAAACCTTAAGTTTTTGCTAAGGGACTAGAAAAAGCTAGGCATGGGGGTATGATGAGAACCTCATCATGAGCCATAACTAGCTCATTTTGACCTAATACAAAGGATAAAAGCTCCTATATAACTCAAGGAAAGGCTTAACTCAGAGAATTCTGAGTTTAAGGAGAAAACAAGTCATAAGGGGTAAAAATGCAATTTTACCAGTATAATCTGCATACAGGGTAATTCAGGGTCCAAACATAGGTCAAAGCAACCTAATAAGAATAAAAGTGGGATTAGATGATCTGACAAGGGCTACAGCAATTCCAAGGAACTAAATGATAATCTGTAACCTTAAAACAAACCCACTTCAATTCACGAGGTTCGAGGCAAAGTAAAAATAGAATAAACCCTCTAAAATTCATAGAAAAATAATCTCTAGGGTTTAGAACCTTCAATTTGGCCTTAGGAACCCATTTTGACCTACATTGAGAACCATGCCCAATTAATAACTTAATTTGGGTTTTTACATAAATTGACCGGTCAAACAAGGTTTAATCTAGAAATAAAATTCACCATCAGATTCCTTAGGTCCTAATTAGTCATGTATAAAAACTTGAGCCTAAGAAGAAACCTTCTTGACCAACTTTACACTTTGGTCCTCATATATTTACTTTTTGGCCCTCAACTTTTAAACCCTCGCATTTTGGCCCCTAACTTTCCTTCGTTCTTTGCGTTCAGGTCCTCCCTGCAAAACCTGCCAGCACCATGCTCCGGCGACCTTGCGCGGAGCATGGCGCCGCGCAGGGTGAGGGGGAGGGTCTGGCAAGTAAACCGGGGGTGCCCTGCGTCGTCCTCCCCCACTGGACACCCCCCTGGTCGCTGCAACCCCCCATACCGGCCGTGCGAACGCACGGACGGTATGGGTTTCCATCTCCGGCGTCCTCCGGCGAGGGAGACACGTCGTCTCCCTCCGCCTTCCTCTCTGATTCGGCCCCTATAAATACCCCCGTCGCTCCACCGTTCTTCCCAGCTCGGTCCTGACGGAGAAAGACCCCCACTTCCTCTCTTCCCACTCCGACAGGAAGCCCCCCAGCTCCAGCGGCCTCCCCTCTTCCTCCTCGTCGCTCTGTCGCACTACCAGCTGCAGGGTTGCTCTCCCTCGCTCTTCCCGCGCCACGCCGCACCCAGCTGACGCCTCTCCGGCCCTCTGCCCGCCGCCGCCCCTTCCCCCGGGCATCTTCTTCTCCGGCGACAGTCGATACGACTGTCGCCCGCTCCGGCCCCTCCTCGTCCTGCTAAGTAGGTAGAACTCCTCCTCTTCCTCCCCTCTTCCTTTTCCTCACTTTAAACATCTACCGTCGCCCTCGATTCCGACCAATCACCCTCACCTTCTCCGCCTCCGGCCATCCTCCGGCGAGCCGCTCCCATCACTCCAGCATCCCACACGGCTCGCCGACCTGCACATAATCTCCGCCTCCTTACCTTGATCCATTTCCGCCCCTCCACTTCCCCCAAATCACCCTCTGCAACTCCACCGAACAAACCCATCTCCCGACCCACAGTCCGACCTAGGGCAGCCCTTAGGCTCCGCCCCGCCGCCTGCACACCCCCCGACCACCTTCGCCGTGCCACGGCGAAGGTCCTCCGCGTTTCTGATTGGGCCGAGAGGCCATTTTTCTGTGGGCAGGTACCTGCGCTCGTCGCCGCCATTGTTGAAGCGAAGCAGCTTCTTCACCTGCTGCCCCAGGTGCGCCGCGCCCAGGTCACACTCCCAGACTGTGCGGGGTCATTTCGGCAAAGTGTAGGCTGTAGTTGAGTCGAAGCTCTCGCGCGAAGCCCCCGCGCTTCGCCTCGACGGCCGCTGCTTCCTCCGCGCAGGCACCGAAATTGGGGTGGGACATTTAGTCCCACCTCGTAACCTTTCAGAGGAGAGCGCCCGCATAAAGGCAAAAAGTGCCTTATGCTCGTTGCCTCCTGAGCACGGGGTGAGGTCCCTCTCACTCACTCGCTCTCTCGACCCGGTCTCGTCCGCGACCACGCCCCGCGGACCTGGCCCGACCCGACTTAGACTGACCTGCACTCCTCGCCCACCACGCATGCCGGTGGGCCTAGACCCGGGCGCGACCCGTACCCGGCAGCTCTGGGAGAGCTATCCTAAGAGCGGATTCTGTGAGAGAGAGACGCGGGGGAGGGTAGAGATAGGTTTTGCCCCTCTGATCAAGCTGTGTAAGTGTGCAGGCACAGGTGAAGAAGAACCGTGGAAGAAGACGAAGGCTGAAGGAAGGAGGATCACCGAGCGGCACTGTAGCAGCGGCGGTTTAAGTCGTCTGATTGGAAAATCAGACGACGTCCTGAGGGCAAAGAAGGAGAAGGAAGGCGAGGCAGAGGAGAACACAGAGAGGCCAAGGGAAGACTCTGAAGAAGAAGAAGAGCATGAGAAGAAGAAGATCTGAAGAAAGGAAGAGAAGAAAGAAAGAAGAAGAAGAAGAACAGGACCGCAAGGGAGAAGAAAAAGAAAGAGACGAGAAGAAACAAGAACTGAAAGAAGAAGGAGAGCATCACTACTGCTGCAGATAAAGCAGAAGAGCCAAGCAGAAGAAGAAAGGAAAAGAAGAAAAGAAGAGAAGAAGAAAGAAGCCAACAAATTCTCTCTCTCTCTCTCTTTATTTTTTCGTAAAAGAAACTTGTATCTCTAGAATACAACTTGCTCCCTGAGTTCGACCTCGGGAACTCTTTTATTTCCGAGTAACAAATTGTATTAAACTGGTAATCACCTCTCTATACTATACTACGACGAAATAATAAAACTATAGAGGAAGGTAGCCCACCAGTTTTTGGCGCCGTTGTCGGGGAAGAAGATGCCCGGGGGAAGGGGCGGCGGCGAGCAGAGGGCCGGAGAGGCGCCAGCTGGGTGCGGCGTGGCGCGGGAAGAGCGAGGGAGAGCAACCCTGCAGCTAGTAGTGCGGCAGAGCGACGAGGAGGAAGAGGGGAGGCCGCCGGAGCTGGGGGGCTTCCTGTCGGAGTGGGAAGAGAGGAAGTGGGGGTCTTTCTCCGTCAGGACCGAGCTGGGAAGAACGGTGGAGCGACGGGGGTATTTATAGGGGCCGAATCAGAGAGGAAGGCGGAGGGAGACGACGTGTCTCCCTCGTCGGAGGATGCCGGAGATGGAAACCCATACCGTCCGTGCGTTCGCACGGCCGGTATGGTGGGTTGCAGCGACCAGGGGGGTGTCCAGTGGGGGAGGACGACGCAGGGCACCCCCGGTTTACTTGCCAGACCCTCCCCCTCACCCTGCGCGGCGCCATGCTCCGCGCAAGGTCGCCGGAGCATGGTGCTGGCAGGTTTTGCAGGGAGGACCTGAACGCAAAGAACGAAGGAAAGTTAGGGGCCAAAATGCGAGGGTTCAAAAGTTGAGGGCCAAAAAGTAAATATATGAGGACCAAAGTGTAAAGTTGGTCAAGAAGGTTTCTTCTTAGTCTCAAGTTTTTATACATGCCCAATTAGGACCTAAGGAATCTGATGGTGAATTTTATTTCTAGATTAAACCTTGCTTGACCGGTCAATTTATGTAAAAACCCAAATTAATTTATTAATTGGGCATGGTTATCAATGTAGGTCAAAATGGGTTCCTAAGGCCAAATTGAAGGTTCTAAACCCTAGAGATTATTTTTCTATGAATTTTAGAGGGTTTATTCTATTTTTACTTTTCCTCGAACCTCGTGAATTGAAGTGGGTTTGTTTTAAGGTTACAGATTATCATTTAGTTCCTTAGAATTGCTGTAGCCCTTGTCAGATCATCTCATCCCACTTTTATTCTTATTAGGTTGCTTTGACCTATGTTTGGACCTTGAATTAATCTGTATGCAGATTATACTGGTAAAATTGCATTTTTACCCCTTATGACTCGTTTTCTCAAACTCAGAATTCTCTGAGTTAAGCCTTTCCTTGAGTTATATAGGAGCTTTTATCCTTTGTATTAGGTCAAAATGAGCTAGTTATGGCCTGTTTCTTTTTAGTTTCTGATAATCTCCTCTCTTTTGTGCAGCTACAGGAAATCAAGAAGACAAGCAACCGCACGACAACCACTCCGAGGACAGGTAAATTTTTTTTTCCTCTCGCTATTAACCCCTAAACTCTAAAGAGGAAGAAAAGAAAAGAACAAGCAATATAGGGCTAACCTGTCTTCCATACTTAGTAACCATAAAGAGTTGCATGTTTTCAACTCATTAGTCCTGCACACTATTAAGGGTATTTAAGGGCTAACACATTCTTGCTTGAGCCCTAATTACCCAACAAAGAACTAACTGGACCAAGTAGAGCCAACCTAAGATTCAACATTAGGGTTTTAGAGACACACTACTTAAATCAAGAATGGAGAAAATCCAAAAGAAGTGTGCCTAAACCATTGATTGAACATACTTATTCAGAGAAACCCTAAACAATTGGCTCTCTAAACACTTGAACCCAAAAAGAAAGGACCCAAAAGCTCTCAAAGGAACAAGAGGTAAAGTTGACTCCTTGGGTCAACCAACCTTAAAATTAGGTCACTTTCTCACTCAAAATACCTAAGAGTTCAAGTGAAACCTTAAGCACCCTGATCTTAAAGTAAAAATTGGTAGACTTAAGAGGTCAAGATCCCCATTCTGGTCTACCTGGAATCTCAGTGACAAGAGAGGTCGGGTGGGGGAAACCCTATAACCCGTGGGGATGCTCTACCGTGTAGGGGTCTTCGCGGGACTCTCCCTCTCTGGCTGCCCAGGTAATTCTCAGGTGGACGATCTTTCTGATCAAGGGGTCCATCTGCCCCGAACCTCTATAGTCACCCAACATTTTTGGGTGTCTTGATTGGGTCCAGCACCTGCTTATCTCATCCAGTCCTTCAGTATTTTGCAGGAGGTCCTTGAAACCTCCTATAGAAATTCACTCTCTCCGAAGCTAAGCCTCGGCTCCCTTGTTTTTGCAGAAATCATTCACATAGCCCCTCTTTCCTCTGATTCTGAACAAAGTCCCCTTCTTCCATTAATTCAAACTCCTGATTCTATCTTGATTCCACCACCTGATTCGAAGATGCAGCCTAATTCCTAGCAAGACTACCATGTAAAAAACCTGAATATCTGAGATCCATAAAAGATAAGATGATTGAGGATGCCTTTGAATTCTATGAAATCAAATATAAACCCTCAACACCAATAGAAAACATTCAGGTTGATGTCCCAACAACCACAGCTTTCATCATAAACTGTGCCCAGATTCTATTGACAGAAGTTACAAAAGGATCAACCCGAGATATGCTCATGACAATATACATTGACATAGAAAAATTACACCAATCTGAATACCTTCAATGCTTGAAAAATCCTGTACTTTGGGAACAACACCAAGATGCCCTTATAAAACGGGTAGAAATGATGAAATCCGTAGAACAAATTATCAACAAGAAATATCCGTATATACCAGAAATAGAGGATGAACCATCTTGGAACAATATTAAGGAACAATCCAGTTTCCCAGATCTCGGGACTGAGGCACAAAGTGGTTGTGGAATCCCAACCCAGATAGAAGACAATGTTGAATTAGGTTGGGATATTGCAGGAGAACACAATGATGAGCCAAACTTAGACCATGAATTGCCAAGCCTAGACTTTCAAAACTCCTGCAATAATGAGATCGGAACTGAACCTTCTGAGGGTATAAATTCCGCCCCTTATTTTGATAAGGTGACCCTCGAAGGTTATTCGGACTTAGGTTCTAATAATTCTACCCACATCCTAAGCCTAGAACCTAGATCTGAAACTTATTGGGAAGATTATGAGGCCCCTTATGAGAAAGATCAAAATTTTACAGAATATGATTCCGGGCCTCTATTTGATGAATATCCCTCTCCAACATCTTCAGAAAATCTGATCGATTTTCCAGAGAACATGCCAATTTATGATACAGAGACTGAGGAGTTGGACGAGTTGGATTTTAATTGGGTCTATCCTACCAGCTTGGAGCTTGAGCCTAGGCAGAATACCTTTTCGAGCCCAGAATTGACATATAGGCTAGACCCCAATCAGGCTGCTGATTCCACATCTGAGGATTTTTGCTGTGGTGGAATTCATGATCATGAATCTCATTTTCGCCAACTCTCCGACAATTTCAAATCTGACTATAATTGCGGAGAGATTCCCCTTCCTGAACACGCCAGGCCTATCTACGACCTCAGTCCTCATGACTCTAACTCCGACTCTGAGGTCCTGATTCCCGAGATCACTGATAACACAAAATCATTCCTTTTCGATCCTCAGGAACCAAAAACAGAAAATGCCAAGAGTGATTACAACCAAGAATCCAAATTTTTTCTCGAATCCGATTCCTTTCATCCTACAGACACTCTTCCGGCATTTGATAGTTACCCAGAGGACTCTCTATAGAAAACCACCTATCATCCGTTTCTAGAAGAGCCCTCGTACACAATGGCCACCTCATCCGCACACACAGAACGGATCAAAACCTCTTCCAAACCCCGACCCGCAACCGGACTCAATTTCTATTCAGATTCACCTCTCACCGAGCCGATTGCATTTCCACATCGGGTTTCGAACATTGATCGGACTACATACCATGCTCTATCATTCTCTGATCACCCCTGTAGGGTTCCTGCATCAATCACTGATTATTCTACGGGTCCCTACTCTGACCAGGCTGATTCGACTCAGCCAAACCCTGCGTTTACACTTCCTCATCCATCTGAGCTTCATAGTATATGGTGGGTTCCACACCTTTTTATCCACATTTATCAACCCACCAGATTGATTGGGTTTGGGCTACATCATCAGCCTGTCGATCTGAATAAGCACCTGGTTGGACCAACCAGGCTCTTAATCAAGGTGCTTGTCTTACAAAACTCCGCAGATTTCACCATCCCCTCTCCATCGCATTTCTCGCTTGGCTGAAGGCATCAAATTTAGCGCTCAACGGGAGGCAACCCGTCATTTTCCTAAAAATCCAAAACTTTTTCTGACACCTTTTTGCACTTAAGGTTCACCCTTGTAGACAGCCGACCCCACCTCAGATGCTTGCATCTGGGATTAGAAATCGTCCGCAAAAATTCAACCCGACCCATTCACTCATCCAAATTTCTGTCTTAAGGAATGAACTAAGCTAAATAAAAACCCCCTAGGTTACAATGAGGACATTGCAAATCTTAGGCATGGGGGGGTATGTAAGTGCAAAACTTGTAAGAAAAGGTTTCAAACAAAAAATTCACATATGCCAAAAACACCATAAAAATTAAAAAATTTTCGAAAAAGAATAAGAGGAAAAGAGGAGAAGGAAATTTTGTGAAGGAAAAAAAAAAAGGAGCACAAAATTATAAGAAAAAAGTGATAGTCATTAGTAAGGAACTAAGGAATTAACCTAAGTTCTAGACCTCATTCAAGAAAATAACTGAAAAGTGCACAATGAGATTAGTAAGAACGCAAACCTTAGGCATTCTTGGATAGACTCTCAGTACCCATTAAGATCTAGACACTCCTCAAGAGGTTGAGGAAAATGAAAAGCTGAAGTATTAGGTCTAAGGCTTAGGGAGTATTTGGCCTCGTTAACTAATTTTTGGTTTACGGGACTTAGTAACCTAAGCACCCTAACCTCACACACAGCCTGGTTCAGTAAGCGTAAAAATCAGAATCACGCAGAAGCGTCGCAAAATTCTGAAAAGAACACCTAGAATAGGAGCGGCCGATCAATACAGTTGATTTAGACGAGTTCCCAGCGCGGAGAGACGGGAAATCCCCTCGAAGATGCGTAACAAAATATCATCTCCTCGGTGCTTGTCTCTTAGGATATTTACATATCCTACTGGGGGCATGTAGGCACTCTGCTGGTTCAGATTCCATGGATGGCATTATCTCGAAGTGTCAATTGCCAGGGTCTGAATTCAGCCACGGAACACCATGGATGGGATTATCTCGAAATCTCAATAGCCAGGGTTCCGGGGGTTGCCATGGGCGGTGCTATCTAAAAGCATCGATCGCCAGGAACCCTTGAGGATTGATGATGGGAGCAAGGAATCTGATACAGACCGTGTTGAAAAGCCAATCCAAGGCTAGAACTAAAAAGAAAAAGAGATAGAAAACTCTCCAAACAGAATAACTTTCTATCTCTCTCTTACAAAACGCACTGCGAACTGAGCCAGGGCTAAAATCATTTCAAGCACGGGTGCTTTAACCACAAAGAACAATAAACCTTAAGTTAGTTCTTGTGGGCCTTAAAAACCTTTGCTAAGGACTGAGGCTAAGGCTAGACAGATTTGGATCTTGATTGGTACTAGAGTACCTTTTAGGCCTATGGTCAGCATTCTAACCTAATCTGAGCTCAAATGAAAAAGCACTTATCTAAAGCTATTAAGAACTTCATGGTCTAGAACAAGGGTTGAAACCTTAAGTTTTTGCTAAGGGACTAGAAAAAGCTAGGCATGGGGGTATGATGAGAACCTCATCATGAGCCATAACTAGCTCATTTTGACCTAATACAAAGGATAAAAGCTCCTATATAACTCAAGGAAAGGCTTAACTCAGAGAATTCTGAGTTTAAGGAGAAAACAAGTCATAAGGGGTAAAAATGCAATTTTACCAGTATAATCTGCATACAGGGTAATTCAGGGTCCAAACATAGGTCAAAGCAACCTAATAAGAATAAAAGTGGGATTAGATGATCTGACAAGGGCTACAGCAATTCCAAGGAACTAAATGATAATCTGTAACCTTAAAACAAACCCACTTCAATTCACGAGGTTCGAGGCAAAGTAAAAATAGAATAAACCCTCTAAAATTCATAGAAAAATAATCTCTAGGGTTTAGAACCTTCAATTTGGCCTTAGGAACCCATTTTGACCTACATTGAGAACCATGCCCAATTAATAACTTAATTTGGGTTTTTACATAAATTGACCGGTCAAACAAGGTTTAATCTAGAAATAAAATTCACCATCAGATTCCTTAGGTCCTAATTAGTCATGTATAAAAACTTGAGCCTAAGAAGAAACCTTCTTGACCAACTTTACACTTTGGTCCTCATATATTTACTTTTTGGCCCTCAACTTTTGAACCCTCGCATTTTGGCCCCTAACTTTCCTTCATTCTTTGCATTCAGGTCCTCCCTGCAAAACCTGCCAGCACCATGCTCCGGCGACCTTGCGCGGAGCATGGCGCCGCGCAGGGTGAGGGGGAGGGTCTGGCAAGTAAACCGGGGGTGCCCTGCGTCGTCCTCCCCCACTGGACACCCCCCTGGTCGCTGCAACCCACCATACCGGCCGTGCGAACGCACGGACGGTATGGGTTTCCATCTCCGGCATCCTCCGTCGAGGGAGACACGTCGTCTCCCTCCGCCTTCCTCTCTGATTCGGCCCCTATAAATACCCCCGTCGCTCCACCGTTCTTCCCAGCTCGGTCCTGACGGAGAAAGACCCCCACTTCCTCTCTTCCCACTCCGACAGGAAGCCCCCCAGCTCCGGCGGCCTCCCCTCTTCCTCCTCGTCGCTCTGCCGCACTACCAGCTGCAGGGTTGCTCTCCCTCGCTCTTCCCGCGCCACGCCGCACCCAGCTGGCGCCTCTCCGGCCCTCTGCTCGCCGCCGCCCCTTCCCCCGGGCATCTTCTTCTCCGGCGACAGTCGATACGACTGTCACCCGCTCCGGCTCCTCCTCGTCCTGCTAAGTAGGTAGAACTCCTCCTCTTCCTCCCCTCTTCCTTTTCCTCACTTTAAACATCTACTGTCGCCCTCGATTCCGACCAATCACCCTCACCTTCTCCGCCTCCGGCCATCCTCCGGCGAGCCGCTCCCATCACTCCAGCATCCCACACGGCTCGCCGACCTGCACATAATCTCCGCCTCCTCACCCTGATCCATTTCCGCCCCTCCACTTCCCCCAAATCACCCTCTGCAACTCCACCGAACAAACCCATCTCCCGACCCACAGTCCGACCTAGGGCAGCCCTTAGGCTCCGCCCCGCCGCCTGCACACCCTCCGACCACCTTCGTCGTGCCACGGCAAAGGTCCTCCGCGTTTCTGATTGGGCCGAGAGGCCGTTTTTCTGTGGGCAGGTACCTGCGCTCGTCGCCGCCATTGTTGAAGCGAAGCAGCTTCTTCACCTGCTGCCCCAGGTGCGCCGCGCCCAGGTCACACTCCCAGACTGTGCGGGGGCATTTCGGCAAAGTGTAGGCTGTAGTTGAGTCGAAGCTCTCGCGCGAAGCCCCCGCGCTTCGCCTCGACGGCCGCTGCTTCCTCCGCGCAGGCACCGAAATTGGGGTGGGACATTTAGTCCCACCTCGTAACCTTTCAGAGGAGAGCGCCCACATAAAGGCAAAAAGTGCCTTATGCTCGTTGCCTCCTGAGCACGGGGTGAGGTCCCTCTCACTCACTCGCTCTCTCGACCCGGTCTCGTCCGCGACCACGCCCCGCGGACCTGGCCCGACCCGACTTAGACTGACCTGCACTCCTCGCCCACCACGCATGCCGGTGGGCCTGGACCCGGGCGCGACCCGTACCCGGCAGCTCTGGGAGAGCTATCCTAAGAGCGGATTCTGTGAGAGAGAGACGCGGGGGAGGGTAGAGATAGGTTTTGCCCCTCTGATCAAGCTGTGTAAGTGTGCAGGCACAGGTGAAGAAGAACCGTGGAAGAAGACGAAGGCTGAAGGAAGGAGGATCACCGAGCGGCACTGTAGCAGCGGCGGTTTAAGTCGTCTGATTGGAAAATCAGACGACGTCCTGAGGGCAAAGAAGGAGAAGGAAGGCGAGGCAGAGGAGAACACAGAGAGGCCAAGGGAAGACTCTGAAGAAGAAGAAGAGCACGAGAAGAAGAAGATCTGAAGAAAGGAAGAGAAGAAAGAAAGAAGAAGAAGAAGAAGAAGAAGAACAGGACCGCAAGGGAGAAGAAAAAGAAAGAGACGAGAAGAAACAAGAACTGAAAGAAGAAGGAGAGCATCACTACTGCTGCAGATAAAGCAGAAGAGCCAAGCAGAAGAAGAAAGGAAAAGAAGAAAAGAAGAGAAGAAGAAAGAAGCCAACAAATTCTCTCTCTCTCTTTATTTTTTTGTAAAAGAAACTTGTATCTCTAGAATACAACTTGCTCCCTAAGTTCGACCTCGGGAACTCTTTTATTTCCGAGTAACAAATTGTATTAAACTGGTAATCACCTCTCTATACTATACTACGACGAAATAATAAAACTATAGAGGAAGGTAGCCCACCAATAGGCTCTGCTAAAATCCACCTTCCACATATACGCTTTACTTCTTTGTCTACGCCACCCAACCACCATCTCTTACGCTACTATGAAAGATTCCTATAACAATCTATTGGGAAGGAAGGCCAATTGCACTGGGCTAATTAAGTCTGATAAGACCCTTTTCAATCTATTAGCCAAAACTTTACTGATTATCAAGTAGATAGAGCTTGACAGTGCAATAGGTCTGAAATCTATCAATCTCTCCGCCCCTTGCTTCTTCGGTAGTAAAAAGAGGTACGACTTATTTATTCTTTCCATACCTGAGTTACCACACTGGAACTCCTTAATAACATCCATAACACACTGATTATAAAAGGTCAGGCAATCAAGACTTGGGTTAGAATAGATCTAACATCTCTTTATTAGATGTCTGGAGAAGGTCTTGGACGTCTGGGAATAATAATAAAATATTATTTAAGGGCTTCAAGAAAATTTGTTCTGATAAGAGGTAATTAGGGTCCAACGGTTCTTTTATTGGACGTCTGATAAGGTCTTCAGACATTTTGATATGAATATGGATGTCTAGACAAGGATATGGATGTCTGAATATTAAGATCACATATTTAAGTTCTCCAGCCTAGGTTATTGGATGTCTGGTTTAAGCATTGGATGACTTAGAGATGATCATCAGACGTCTGATAGAGAAATATGTGTACTGTTTTGGTATCCAAAATCACTTCTAAGAATTGCCTAAGTGTCCTAAGGATAGGTGAGTGTGTCTAGGACCTAGGTTGTTATATTTTGGGCTCTTTAACGTGAATCTAAGAAAATAAAAGACAAATACACTGAATGAAATAATCTATCATATTCTTCTTTCTCTTCATCTTCAAGCTTTAGCCCTAAGCTCCTTCATTGATCTTCTCCCTCCAAAGGTCCTTGATGCTTTTCTCCTCCATCGAGCTCCTCCATTCCTCCATGGACTTGGCATTAAGCTCCTTCACACTTGCTTCCATTTATATTTTAACCTGAAATCTTAATCTCAAATGCAATCGTCAAATAATAAGTGTTTTGTTATTATCAAAATTAATCATTGTGGTGCATTTGCACCAACTTCACCATCATCATTACCTTCACGTAGATTAGGTTTCATCATTTAGGTTAGTCATTTTTTATTTCAAAAAGCAAAAAAAATAAAAGAATCAAAAAAATAAAAAGTCAAAAAGAGAAAGTTATATGGCAGCCTCGATCCATGGAAATGATTCGAACGAGTTTTTAAATTCACTTGGAAGAGTGCTATTTGTCAAACACTTGATCTTCCCCGGCAATGGTACCAAAATGTTAACAGGTGCTCGATTGAGGATTTTAAATGATAAAAGATATTGCACCGTGTAGTACTATAGGTGATCAAGCGTTGATAACAAATAAGAAGTTTTTATTACTCGAAAACCTAAGTATCCGAGGTCGAATACAGGGAGCAAATGAAATTTATTCACTAATCTCAATAATGTAATTTGAACACTTAAATCTACTCAAAATCTAATGCACAATAGAATGCAAGAATTTATGAATAAAGATGTAGCAAAATAGAAGAGAAATTGAGAGGAATAGAATAAAAAGGTTGATTCTTTTCTTGGCTCTCTTCTTTAGATTCTTCTTTCTTCTCTCTTTCTTCTTCTTCTTTGGTTCTTCTCTGCTTATTGGCTTCTCTTCTTCTTCCTTCTTTCTTTCTCTGGCTACAGTGCTTCCTCTTTCCCTTGGCTTTCTTCCTTTCCTCTGCGTGTCTTTGCCTTAGCTTTTCTCTTTCCTTGTCTTCTTCTTCTTTTGTTCTTTAGCCTTCTTTCTTCTTGCCTTGCCTTCTCTCTACCTCAGCCGTGCTTCTATTCTTCAGCTCCTTCCTTAACCCTTTCTCTGCAGCTACAATGCTTTCTCTTTCCTTCGTCTCTTCTGCCTCTTCTTCCTTCTCTACTTGGCCGCAAGTCCTTCTTCCTTCCTTAGCCTCTTTGCCTTTGGCTTCCTTCCTTGTCTCCTGCCTTCAACTTTGCCTTGGCTTTTCTTCCTACTCCTTTCTTCTTTAGCTGCGCCTTGCCTTAGCTCTTCTTCCTTCTCCTTCTTTCTCTTCGGCTACGCCTTCCTCTTCCGTTCTTCTTTTCCCTGCACACAGCAGAGAAAAACCTACCCCTACCCTCCCCCGCGTACACTCTCTCTCTATTTCTCTCCTCGGTTCACTCTCCCAGAGCTAGGCCAGGTAATCGGGTCGGGTTTCGCGTGCCTGGGTCCAGGCGCACCAACTTGGGTGTGGTGCGCAAGGAGTGCTAGGTAAATAGGTCGGGTCATGCCAGGTCCACGGGGGCATAGGTCGCGGCTGAGGCATGCGTGTGGGCGAGGGACCTCACCCCGTGACACTTGAGGCAAACAGTAGAGAATACAAATTCAATATAAATCGCACACCTCACTCCTGAGTTCACAAGGTGGGACTAAAAGTCCCACCCACTTCTTCGCACACCGGCAGGAGGCTTCGCCTAATTGCCGCTACTACAATCTCTCACTAAGCCTGCTCTCTGGTTGGATGCGTGCGTGAGACCCTCGCACGTCACTTGGGACTCATATGCCTGGAGCGCGTGACCTGGAGCGAAGCTTGCGAGCTCTGTGCTTCTGCATCAATGGCGGAAGGGGGGTCAGATCTGAAATCACTCAATACAACCTTGCGGCCTCATTAAACTAGATGGGGAGCTCCACCGTGGCATGGCGCAGGTGAGACGGTGGTTAGCTGGCCGTGGACGGCCTAGGCGTGCAAGCCTAGGTCGCTCTGTGGCCGTGAAGGTACGTGTATCAGGTGAGGGTGTAGGGCATGTGTGGCAGTTGGTGAAGGGGCGGAGGATGATCAGTGAGTGATGGCGGAGGTGATGAGGTAGGTGGCGAGGTGTGTGGATGGGTGGAGTGATGGGAGCGCCTTCGCCGGTGGTCGGTCGGAGATGAAGAAAGTGGTGGTGGTCTACGGCGTCAAGGGATTTAAAGTAGAAATTAAGAGGGGAAATGAAGAAGGGAGAGAGAGGAATAGTTCTAACCTACCTAAGTGGACGAAGGGGGTAGAAAGATGGTTGGTCGTACCTGCCGCCGCTGGAGAAGAAGCTTCCAGAGGAGGGAGAACGGCGACGGCGACGGGGCTGGAGGCGCGTGCGCAGGTACTGCGCGACGCGGAGGAAGTAGACGAAGATGGGTCTGCCACTGGTATTGTGGCAAAGCGAAGAGAAGGAGGAGAAGGGGTCACCGGAGCCTGCTGGACACCTGGCCGGAGGAGAAGGGAAGAATTGGAGGTGGTTCTCCGGCCAAGTCAAGCTGAATGGGAGCGGCCGGAGGTCGTGGTCCTTTTATAG
This sequence comes from Thalassia testudinum, assembly GCA_037157565.1. NCBI lineage: Eukaryota > Viridiplantae > Streptophyta > Magnoliopsida > Alismatales > Hydrocharitaceae > Thalassia > Thalassia testudinum. The sequence continues at coordinate 34,609,995 of JAZHRO010000056.1, forward strand.
GCACTGGCAAGGGCTCTTGTGCCTGGAAGACAAGCTTCCAAGCGCAAAAGTCCTCGCCGGAGAAGGATTTTAAGGAGATACACATATCTCTCATGTGTTCGCATGAGAGATTGGGTGCGACTCAAGTCAAGGGATCATGCTCAGATGGAAGAGAATTCCGCAAAGAATCTCCCTTCTAAATCTAGGAGATTTCTGAGGAATCAGGGAGCAATCCTCCTTGGATCCACGCCGGAGTAGGATTCCTCCACTTTAATGGTGGAGGGGCCTAATTGTAAGAGTGGCGAGGAAGTTAGGGGGGTCAACGCAATGAATTTCAAAAGCTAGGGTCCAAAATGTAATTGGGTGGACTATTTTGCAAAGTAGGTCAAGGTGACCTCCCCTTAGGTCCAAATTTTGGTACAAACCTAATTTAGACCTAAGGAATCCAATGGTGAAGTTGGATTTTAGGTTTGACCATGTTTGACTAGACATTTTACACAAAATCCTAAATTAGGTCAAGTAATTAGCTAGGACCCCTATTTAAGTCAAAATAGGTTCCAAAGGCCAATTTGAAGGTTCTAAACCCTATGGGATATTTTTCCATGAATTTTAGAGGGTTTAGTTGATTTTTATCCTGACCAAAACCTTGTTGAATTAAGTGAGTCTATTTTAGGGTTACAGAATGTCATTTAATTCCTAGCTCTCATAATAACTCATTTCTGATAGAACCCAACTCACTTTTTATCTTATTAAGATCATTTAACCTATGTTTAGCCTCTGAGAAATCCTGTTGATGTACTGCAATGGTAAAATTACAGTTTTACCCTTTATTTCATGTTTTCTTCTCAGAGCAGTTCTTCCTTGAATTAAGCCCTTCTCTAGGTTATGTAGGAGCTTTTATTCTCTTTCTTAGGTCACAATGAGCTAGTTAGGGCTCATGATGAGGTCCTCATCAAGTGCATAGGATTGAGGTATGACGAATCTACAAATAATAATGTTAATAACATCAGTTAGAGTCAATTTCGAGCGCGCATGTGCATGAATATCGTATTATAGTGGGTCTAGGAGCAATACATGCATATTGTGTTATTTCTACATTAAGATTGATTAGAATAAATGTTTAATGACTCTGCATACAAGTACATATTGAAACAAGTCTCATATGAGCAATTAAACCATACAGATGGATCCGGATCGACGAACGGAGTCCAATGGGCTCAAAATCACCTCAATCCGATCTCCGTAGCTCCCACAACAAGCTTGAGAAGTTCTAACCGTTGATCTGATGATCAACTACCCTCGATGTACCACGTGTCGCCCACAGCGACCTCCATCAGCATCTGCATCCTCTCTTCATCGTGCACACGCGTAATCTCGGCAGCATGATCCCGATCCAATGGCTGTGAGCAGTCTGGCCACAACTCATCCTTGCGACAATCCATAAGCGTGGCACAGTGGTGAGCGCCTCCACCCACGAGCAACCAACACGAGTTTGAGCCCTCACAAGGCTCAAATCTGCAGCACCTAAGCGACGGGCAAAATTGGATCGTCAATCAACGATCGGACGAGGAGGAAGGAGGAAACGTGGCACCTCCATAAGCACGCGATGCAAGCACATGTGATCTGATGCAAGATCGCATGTGCGATCGTACGTGAGGTACTACGTGCGATCCACGGCGCAATCTATCACACCATCCCAGCCCTCCACATGCGATCCAATGACTGAGGCTTCTTCCAGCGTGGTTGAGAGCGTGAGGAGCAATGGCAGCTAGCAAGGCACGATCAAAGCGTGGTGTAGACCCAGATAGGTGGTGTTAATATGGTGATTTAATCGTTGAAATGCGTATAGTGGTTAACCTAAATCGAGCCTAACCATCTTTTTACAAAAATTTTTAACCTGGCCTACTTGATTATATCTTTGTCACTTTTAGGCCCAGGGTCAAACTCAGGGAAGCGAGATTAAAGGTGAATAAGTTTCTATGCCCTTCCTACAACGAATCTCTTCCGTTCGTTTATTATGTTTCTTGTGTTTTTCTATTTAAGATTTTTTTCTGATAATTTTTGTCCTTGAGGTACACCCTCAAAATCAGGTTCTTGGCTTTGAGCCAAATTAGGGTTCCAAAACTGGCCTTGCTATTCGCAAGACTGAGTACCTGCAAGTCAAGGATTATCTTTTCTCTTTTATATATATTTTTTATCTTTTTAATTGCAGAAAAGAGAAATAGAAACAAGATAAATATAGTATATATATATGTATATATTATATATGTATATAGGGGTGGGGGTGGAGGTGGAAATGGCGTGTAGCACGATGTCGAGTTGATCGTTGTCTAGGAAGACGCAACCAACAGGACGAAGTGACGCGTGGAGTGTAGGATGGATGGGTGGAAGATGTGTGCGAAGACGCTTTCTATACGCGTGTATCGGGAAATATCAGTAACTGGTGCAAATATTTCCGCGATACAACGTGTGGTAGGTGATATGAAAATATATATATATGTATATATGTAAATATATATCTATATGTATATATATATAGATATGGTTATAATTATATAGGTGTATATGTGGTTATATATGTATGTATGTATGTGTGTATATATATATATATATATATATATGTATATATGTATATATAGATATGTAAATATATGTGTATATGTATATATATATTTATAATTAGATATATATGTATGTATATATAACTATATATAGGTATAGATATATATATATATAGTAATATATATATATAGTTATAGATATGTATATATGTATATAGATATATTAGTATAAGTATCCATGTATATAGATATATGTAGATATATATATATATGTATTTATAGTTATAGGTATATGCATATATGTATGTATATTTATATATATATATATATATGTATAAATATATGTGTGTCTATATATATATATATATATGTATATATACTAATACTTAGTTATATAGGTACTAATATATGTATAGATATATGTATATATATATATAAATATATATATGTATATATATATATAAATATATATATGTATATATATATACGTATATAGTAGCGTATAAGTGAGTGGGTGTGTGTACGAGAGTGTGTGTGTATGTGTCTGCAGGAGGGAGTGAGAGAGTGCTATGAGAGAGAGAGAGAGCGTCTGCTAGAGTGAAGAAGGCGCGGCGAGTTAATTCATCTGGAGCCTCCAGACGTCGTCTGATGGCCACGCGCAGGCGCGTAGGTGCGCGAAGAGGCGCGCGCACGCAGGAGGGAGTGAGCGCGAGGGAGGGACCGCAGCACACCGCGCAACGCACAGAGGCAGGTGCGGGCGAAGAAGCGGGTGCTGAAGCGGGCGGGTGCAGACGTTAGAGCAAGTACTGAAGCGGGCACGGGGAGAGACGCAGGCGCGGGCTGGCGACGGTTGCAGCGAGGAGAGAGAGTGCCTGGTGACCAGATAAGTGAGAAACTTTCCGGTCACCGCACTGTAGCAGCGTGAGATCGCGACTACAGAGAAAGGGCAAAAAGTTGACCGGCTGGCGTGCGCGAAATCGGTTGGGCTGCGGGCGGAGCTTTGCGACAAGGCACGTAAAGAGGGGCGAGGGTGACCTGCTGGTGCACACAGAGCACGCGGAACAAGCGCCTGAGGCACGTGGTGGCCTACGCTGCTGCTAGCTGCCACTACTTCTGCTTGAGCTTCCGAGCTTGAAGCTCCTGTCAATGGAGGAGATGGGCTGGAACAACGAAACAGAGAGGAGAACCACCACGCCCACCGGCTCTTTGATGAGCTGGGCGGTGGTGGGACTCACAGTGGTGGTTGTGTACCAATGTGAGCTGCTCCTGCCCGCAGCGTAGCTCTTCAAGAAGAAGAGAGGCTGCGTATGGAGGGGAGAGGGGAGGAGACAGCCTGGAGAAGGAGCTGCTGTATGTTGTGTTTTTTTTTCTGGTGGACCAGGCTCAGCTGCAAGGAAGATGGTTGTGCTCTTTCTAAAGAGGAAAGAAGCATGCACAGCCATGCCGTGGGCTGCATGCATGGCTGTGCATGCGGCTGGCAGGGCAAGCTTGTTGCAGAGAATGGCGCGAGGAGGAAGCTGCCATGCCTTTCAACCGGGGAGAAGAAGAAATTCAAAGTCAATAAAAAAATGAGGATGGTGATTTTGCAAGGCAACACTTGAGGAAAACGTTAATTTCAAGGCCATTTTATTCACTCTCCTCCCCTCTCAAATAAATGCATGCATGCGTTTATTTTTACAAATGCAACTATGGCTACCTAATATGCACCGGCAATGCTAGGAAATAGCACAAGATGGCACAGTTGTTGGTGTATTTTGCTGTGCAATCATACCCCCATGCCTATCTTTTGCTAGTCCCTAGCAAAATATTTTTGTATTGTATTTAGAAATGATCTTAAGCTGAAGATTTTCTTTTGAGGCGACATAGGTGTGTTTATTTGTTGGATATTGTGAGAACCAATTGTAGAGAAGACTACCAGTACTTTAAGTCTTACATGACATAGACCATCTCTCAACTAACCTGGACTCTTGATATTTAAACCTTAAGTACGATTTCCAGGACCCAGGAGGTTTTTGCCGTACTCGAGAGCTTAAGAGATTATGACTTATGCTTAGTGAAGGATCAAGACTGACCAGATAAACATTAAGACTCAAGCCCAGGGTTTCACAAATTTTTAAGTGCAGGTTGGTCCCAGTTTCAGCTCATGTCTTCAGATTGACCCTCAAAAAGATGACGAAAAACTCAACTCCTATTTTATTACATTTGTGGCTCAAAGAAAACAGGGTATTTGTAACTTGCCCTGAAGAACCTTTGTAGGGGGAAGACTTTATAGATATTTGCGAGACATACTGACTTATTTGCTTCTTTCTTTTTTTTTTGAAACACGTGTCAGTATATCTCTTACAACTTTATTTGGAGGAGCACATTTTTCTTTCGGTGGGAGAGTTCCTTTTTGGTGGAAAGAGTCTCTCCTAAACACAAAACTAAATCCTGGGATAAAAAGTCTACCTACGCGCACAGGTAAGGACTCCACCTTCCCTAATGAACACTAGGGTTGGATCTTTGTTCTCCTGGTCTTTCTTGATATGTGTAGTGTGAACCAAGAATACTTAGGCTCTCGAGTAGAAGCAAACCAACGAATCGTGTACTGGTGTCTCGGGTACAAGAATACGTCCTTAGTTAGGAGAATTTCCGATCTATCTTGTCAATGCTCAAGTGAATTAAGCTGAGCCTGAGCGAATCAAACTTCTGTGCCCTGGAAAGTCTTCAAAACAGTGGTTGAATATCCATAAACACTTATTGTATTTTTGTTTCAGCTTTCAGATCATTACTAAACACCATTTTTTTTTTTTAACATATTTATAGATAGATGGAGACTGCATGATACCATAAAATACCTAGATCCTATGGATGCCTATCCACCCCCCATGCCAAACGATGCAATGCCCTCATATGCATGCAAGGTAGGGTAGAGGAAGGACGAAAGATCGAGTAACGAGAGCTGAGGTGCAGGGTATACAGCAGGGTGGTAGGGTGGGTGGATGGTGGGTGGTGAAGTGAAAAGTGAAGTGATCGTGACAGTGGTGACGTGTTGTTGGCGTGCCTCCCAACGAGCACTGAATTTAACGTCCCCAGCTGGACTCAGAATGAGGCACAACATTAGTTACCCTCCAGCAGGGCAACAGTTTCTCCAACGGGGGCAGGTTCATGAGTAAGATAGGGTTTCAAACGCTGCCCATTGACTGTAAATTTATGCCCATATTTGGGATCTTCAATCTCAACTACCCCGTTGGGAAATGGTCTCGAGACTAGGAAAGGACCAGTCCATTCAGACTTCAGTTTCCCAGGAAAGAATTTGAGCCAGGCATTGCAGAGCCAAACTTGCTGAGATGGCTCAAATTCCTTCTGCCGAATACGACTATCGTGAAAAGCCTTAGTGCATTGCTTGAAAGTTAAGGCAGAATCATAGGCTTCACGACAGAGCTCTTCCAGCAACTGGAGTTGGAGTTTTCTTTCTCGACCACACAGGTCTGGGTTGAGGTTACATTGGCGAACCGCCTAATAAGCGCGGTGCTCCAACTCCACGGGCAAATGACAAGGCTTCCCGTAAACGATTCAATAAGGAGATATACCAAGGAGAGCCTTGAAGGCAGTCCGATGCGCCCAAAGTGCGTCAATCAGCTTGTTGGACCAATCCTTACGGTCAGGCCGAACCGTTTTCTGGAGAATTTGCCTGATTTGTCGGTTTGACACCTCTGCCTGGCCGTTCGTCTGAGGATGATACGGGGATGCGATACAATGGTGAACTCCATATTTCCTCAAAAGTGCCTGAAAAGAAGCATGGGTAAAGTGGCTTCCTCCATCCGAGATAATGGCTCAAGGGATCCCAAAGCGCGCAAAGATGTGGTCTTTGACAAATCGAGTGGATATAACATGGTCAGCACGTCACGTGGGAATAGCCTCGATCCATTTTGAAACATAATCAACAGCCACGAGGATAAATTCAAAGCCGTTGGAAGGAGGAAAGGGACCCATGAAATCAATTCCCCAAATGTCGAAGATTTTCGCAGCTAGGATGGGTTGTAAGGGCATCATGTCACGACGTGACATTGACCCTAACGATTGGCACCTAGTGCAATGTTTGGCATACTTGTGTGCATCCTAGTGAAGGGAGGGCCAAAAGAAACCGCACTGCAACACCTTGGCTACAGTTTTCCTCCCAGAGAAATGGCCTCTGCAGGCCTGATCGTGGCAGGAGGATAGCATACTGGGGAATTTGCTATCAGGAATACAGCGATGGATGATTTGATCAGCACCTATTCGAAAAATAAGTGGATTATCCCAGAAATAATACTTTGCTTCTGCCATGAGACGCTCCCGCTAGTTTTTAGGCCAGCCACGTGGAAGAGATCCAAAAGCAAGGTAATTGGCAATGTCGGCATACCAAGGTCCACTTGCCACATTAATTGCCAATAGGTGCTCATCAGGAAAAATCTCATTAATCGGTAGAGTAAGTCCAATATGGTCAGGGTCCAGTCTGGAAAGATGATCAGCCACCACATTCTGGGCTCTGGCCTTATCGCGGATCTCAATGTCAAATTCTTGGAGCAGAAGGATCCAACGAATCAGTCTAGGCTTGGCATCCTTATGCATGAGATGGCGAATGGCCACGTGATTAGTGAAAACAATAACATGTGAGCCCAGAAGGTAAGAGCGGAATTTCTCCAGCCCAAAGATGACCGCCAGTAGTTCTTTCTCAATGGTAGTATAATTACGCTGGGCCTCGTCCAACGTCTTACTGGCGTAGTACACCACGAAGGGGTGTCTATCGCGTCTTTGTCCCAGGATGGCTCCGACTGCAAGGTCGGAAGCGTCACACATGAATTCAAAGTCGAGGGACCAATCAGGTGGCTGGAGAACAGGGGCCTTGGTGACAGCATTACGCAGCTACATGAATGCTCGTATGCAGTCGGGGCCCATATCGAAGGGTACGTCGGTCGATAGGAGATGAGTTAAAGGTCAAGAAAAATTGGAGAAATCCTTGATGAATCTCCTATAGAAACCGACGTGTCCCAAAAAGGAGCGGATTTGTTTGACAGAGCCAGGCACAGGTAAATCAGCAATTACATCAAGCTTAGCTCTGTCAACCTCGATACCCCTGTCGGAGATGATATGCCCGAGAACAATTCCCTCATGTACCATAAAATGACTTTTTTCCCAAGAAAGCATGAGGTTTACATCAATACATCTCCTAAGGATACGAGTCAGGTTGGCAAGACAGTCATCGAAAGATGGTCCAAAGACCGAAAAGTCATCCATGAAGACCTCGAGAAAGTCACCCACGATGTCATGGAATATCGCCAACATACATCTCTGGAAAGTTGCTGGCACGTTATAAAGTCTGAACAGCATCCTTCTAAATGCAAAGGTGCCGAAGGGGCAGGTAAAGGTGATTTTCTCTTGGTCCCGAGGGTCAATTGCCACCTGGTTATATCCTGAGAATCCATCCAGGAAATAGAAAATTTTATTTCCCGCTAACCGCTCCAGGATTTGGTCAACGAAAGGTAGCGGAAAGTGATCTTTCTTAGTTGCAGCATTGAGTTTCCTATAATCTACACACACTCTCCAAGATGTAGGAGTGCGTGTAGGGATGGATTCGCCCCTGTCATTGACACGGATGGTGAGTCCCGCCTTTTTGGGCATGACGTGAATAAGACTCACCCAGGGGCTATCGCTGATCGGGCAAATTATACCCGCATCCAGCCACTTAATAATTTCCTTCTTAACGACCTCCCGCATGTTAGGATTGAGATGTCGCTGCATCTCGCGGGAAGGTCGAGCCTCCTCCTCTGTATATATACGATGAGTGCAGTAGGAGGGGCTAATGCCTGTCAAATCTGATAAAGACCATCCAATGGCTGCCTTGTGTTCCATAAGGACCTTCGTTAGTTTGCACCCTTGCTCCCTGGTCAATTTTGAACTAATGATTACGGGGAGCATTTCATTTGGTCCCAGGAAAACATACTTAAGTGTACTAGGCAGCTCTTTCAGCTCGGGAGTGGATGGTGAAAGGTCTGGCATTTCTTGGGACGAGAGTGTCCCAGGCGGATCGGAAAACAAGTCAGGAGGAAGAAGTTGGCCCTCAGATTGGCCAAGAAGAGGGGCTTCTTGGATAGACAGATCCAAAAAGGAATAGCCCCAGTGAGTAGTATGTGGGCTCAAGGTCCTAGTGTGGAGTTGCAACTCCACCTGATTTGGCAGGAAAGAAAGGGCAATCTAGTCTTCAAGAGTGTGGACCGACGGTGAGTAGCCCGGATATGACTCAGACCACGAGGTATGGGAAGCGGAGAAAACCTCGTCAGAAGTCTGGTCAGGAGAAGGTACAGGAATAGGGAGGGATGGGGGAACGTCACAATAGGTGTTGGTCAGGTAATCGTCAATGTTTACAAGTAATCCGTAGCAGTCAGAATAGGTCCCAATTAGTCTAATACACGCACTGACGGCCATGTCCTCGTCAGACGTGTCATCCTCAATGCAATCGCAATCAAAGTTCTTGGCTACCTTGAAGATGTTAAGCTTGAGCTTTTCGGATCCAACGGCAATCTCAATACAGCCCGACTCGCAGTCGATATGGGCGCGGGCTGTGGCCAAGAAAGATCGACCAAGGATGATCGGATAATCAGAAAGTGAGCTAGGAACTTCCATATCTAAAACAAGAAAGTTAACAGGAAAACAGAGACTATTGACCCTAACCACCACGTCTTCCACCACACCCTTCGGAATTTTGACAGAACGATCTACCAACTGTAACGTGACAGGGGTGGATTTCAGATTTCCCAAGGAAAATTTTTCGAGCATGATGGTTGGTATAAGATTGATGGAAGATCCTAGATCAAGCAGGGCACGGTTAAAATAGCAGCCTTGGATGCTACAGGAAATAAGCAGTGTGACCGGATCTTTCTGCTTCGATGGTAGATTTGACAGTATAGCACAACTCGCATGAGGCGAGAGAACCATCGGATTCTTAGTTTTCTTTGACTATCGCCTGGGTGTTGTGTAGTCTTTGAAAAATCGGGCGATAGTAGGTATGTGGTCGATAGCCCCGAGTAGGGGTACCTTAATTTCAACATCCCTGAACAAATTATGCAAGTTATCAAAGGCCTACGTATCTTTCTTTTTTCTTTTGGCTCCCTCAGTAGAGCCTCAGGGAATGGGACTGATTCTAGCATTAATTTGGGTGTATCCTCCTCTCGCGAATGCGGTGCGCATCCCGAATGAGAGGGCGATGAAGAAGACGGGCCAGGATCAGGTCAAGGCGGATCGACGGTCTGCTTACCGCTCCTCGTAGTGATCGCATTGGACAATGCAGGTCCAGTGGGATCATAAGGCGGAGGAGGGTTCGCAATAGGGACATAAGAGTGAGGTGCTGCAACGGGATTAGCCTAAAATCCCGGTGGAATGCTTGAAGCTTGCAGAATCTGATGAACCTACCCTTGAGAAGGTCGTACCTGTGGTTGAGGACCATGGGGTACGAAATTTCATGGGTTTGGAACAGGTTGGGCTGGGAGAGTGCCCTGAGATCTAGTCGCCATGCGTAGTTGACTGATCTCAGCATTCTGCTGCGCCAATTGGTGCTGAAGAGAGGTCATGTTCTCTTCATGACGCTTTGACATTTCTATCATCATTCGCATCAGTTTATTAAGAGTACTTGATGCGTGTCCTGTTTGCGGTACGCAAGGACACGATGGCGGATTCGCCATAGGATTAGACTGGGCCCTTGGGATGACGAGTGCGGACGGTCGCATTGGTCCACCCGCAGGGTTTTGGCGCTGCAGGTTGTTGGACCATGCGAAGTTCAGATGATTTCGCCACCCTGTGTTATAAGTGGCAGAGAACGGGTTGTTCCCCAGGGCGCAAGCGTCTTCTATGCCAGAAGACGTGTCCGCATGTAAATACGCATCCGAGCACACGGAGGCTTAGTCCTCCGTGTCAAAATACTGGCTTGCAGAAGCCAGATCCACATGACTTACCAAATCGCTCGGCGCGACACTCGGTAAGGAAGGTCTTACGGGGTTTCTAGGGATAAGCCTGGTGTTGGAAGAATTAGGATTGTGACGAAGTGGTGAGGTGGGGGTGTTTGCCATAGAACGGGTGGGGTTGGCCAGAAGCTCGTCCAGCTTCTTGTGCACGACGGAGACTTCATCCAATTTCTGTGCGATAAGGCTGAGATCTGTGGATGAATGGGAGGGTCCCGTGTCAACTTCGTGGACATTACAGGGTAGGCTGGTACAATTAAAGGCGACAATGGAGGCATTGTTCATTGAGTTTTCACTCATATTTTCAAATTATTCGAATGCTCCATTCTCGTCTTTATTCATGAAATTCCCTCCGCAGGAAGCGTCTGCAATCTGCTTCCAAGTCTCATTTAGCCCATAATAGAAAATCTGGGCTATATGCCACTTAGCCAGCGTGGTGCAGACACTTCCTGAGGAGGTCATTATATCTCTCCCATGCCTCATGAAATTGTTCGCCGTTTTGTTGCGTAAATGAAGTGATAGCACGGTGAAGCGCATTGGTTCGCCCGATTGGGAAGAACTTCTTGAGAAACGTTGTTCGCTTCTCTTCCCAAGAGTGGATGGTTCTCCCAAGGGTGCGTAACCACTGCGACGCTTTATCCCGCAATGAAAATGGGAACATTTTCATGAGGACTATAGGTAACCCAATATTTCTTGGTTTAACTGTTTCAGCCAATCGGGTTAGGTCTTCCAAGTGGAGAAAAGGATCTTCACTTGCAAGACCATGGAAGTGAAAATTTATCAGGCCAATTATGTTAGGTTTCAGTTCAAAGTCGTCCCTGCCCATGGGGACCCAAATTTGCCCTATGGTCTCTATAGCAACGGGATTCTGATAGGAGCTAAGAGACCTAGGCTCCTCCCGTTCGGGAGGGTTCTGCATTTCCTCCAATGTTTCCCTAATGGCCTCAATTTGTTCATTATACATTTCCATTTGGGCTTGGAGGCGGGTTATGGGATCCAAGGCTCCATCACCTGGTGGGTTTTGAGAGTGGTTTCCTCCCTCAAGATTTGGGGGTGGGCGTGCAGCCATGTTTGCGGAGGAGGAGGACGATTCGGCTTCTTTTCTAAAATTATCAGGCAATTCACACAGTTCAGGGTTTTGTGACCTCCTCCCAAACATGCACTACTGCAGGAAGAATTGGGGGGATACGAAGGGAAAAGAGATGACAGAAATGACGTCGCAAAGGTACACTTGATGACAAATCAATACAATCAAATTCCTAACCTCTACAGTGTGCCCTTAGACCTAAAGATCTAAGTTACCTACTATCACGACCTACGGAACCGAATGTGAGCACCGCGGAACCACCGGGCCAGATTGAAAGGCTGTTTGCCCCAGTCTTAGACACCCGATAGCATGCGGGAACCCTCACCAGCACGTAGGCGCTACACGCAGGTAGTTAGACCTCCAATCCTTGATAAGGGTCAAGTTGCTACCAAGTTTAGTTAGAGGCTTAGGATCAAGTGCTTCTGGAATGTGAAGGGCATTATTTACAGGTAATGCCCAAGTGATTGATTTTGTAGAGTGTGTAAACCATGCATGCAACAGGGAAATCTCCCCGAATTAAAGTTTTAATTGGTGAATGGTTTTTAGAATTAAGCCTTAAGTAGTATGGATTTTAGGATTTTGCTGAATTACCAATTCAACCAATCTCCGGGTTTTGAGAGAATACAAGTTTTCTTCTAAGCCCAACAAACCCTTCTTCAATGTCAGTTGGTTAATGCATGCTAAAATGCAATGGGCTTCCCTAGATGGAGATTTCTATGTGTGGATGCACGAGTCAACTTTAGATTAGTGTGAAAGGGAGCCAAAACACTTCAATTCAAGTGCTCCCAATCATCAAAATGATTTCCACACACAAGACTCAACCATAAGATAAAGAAAATCAAATTGTTGGGGTTGAAGTATTCGGGATCGAATCTTAGGCACGTGAAAGGTCGTGGTGGGGTTGGAATCAACTCAATTCCAAGTCTCCCCACCAAAAAGGTGATCCTAAATTGCAGATAAATGAGGCAAAGAGGGATGGCAATCAATCTATTTATCTTTGCCTCAAAGAATACTTCACACGGCGAAAGATTCAAGAATCAAGATTCTAGGATCTTCGCTATGCGAAGTTTGGCAGGAAATCCCAGGGTGGTGGGAGTGATGACAAACAATCAAACAAGTGATTTTTAATCCACTTGCCCCAAGAGATCCAAATAAGTGTTTTTAGTTTTTTTTTTTTATTAAGGTGACAAGTTGACCTAAGTTGCTAAGAAAGAAAGACCTACTTGTTCAGCAACGTGTGCGAAGCTCCAGTGCGGTGCCGGCGTCTTCATGCTCTTGTTCCCGCCTTGGATCTGCCCACGTCTCCGACTTTGTCTGCCTACCTCCTCCTTGCAACTAGTTCACCTGCACACCAACAAACAGAAACACCCATGAAGAGAAGTAGTGTGAGAAGAGAAAAATTAAAGGAATGGAGTAGAAACTTACTTGAATGCGCACTTCCCCGGCAACGGTGCCAGAAAAAGTGTGGTGTAGACCCGGATAGGTGGTGTTAACATGGTGATTTAATCGTTGAAATGCGTATAGTGGTTAACCTAAATCGAGCCTAACCATCTTTTTACAAAAATTAACCTGGCCTACTTGATTTTATCTTTGTCACTTTTAGGCTAAGGGTCGAACTCAGGGAAGCGGGATTAGAGGTGAATAAGTTTCTACACCCTTCCTACAACGAATCTCTTCCGTTCATTTATTATGTTTTTGGTGTTTTTCTATTTAAGATTTTTTTTTGATAATTTTTGTCCTAGAGGTACACCCTCAAAATCAGGTTCTTGGCTTTGAGCCAAATTAGGGTTCCAAAACTAGTCTTGCTATTTGCAAGACTGAGTACCTGCAAGTCAAGGATTATCTTTTCTCTTTTATATATTTTTTTTATCTTTTTAATTGCAAAAAAGAGAAATAGAAACAAGATAAATATAGTGTATATATATATATGTATATATTATATATGTATATAAGGGTGGGGGTGGAGGTGGAAATGGCGTGTAGCATGGTATCGAGTTGATCGTCGTCTAAGAAGACGCAACCAACAGGACGAAGTGCCGCGTGGAGTGTAGGATGGATGGGTGGAAGATGTGTGTGAAGATGCTTTCTGTACGCATATATAGGGGAATATTAGTAACTGGTGCAGATATTTCCACGATACAACGTGTGGTAGGTGATATGAAAATATATATATATGTATATATGTAAATATATATCTATATGTATATATATAGATATGGTTATAATTATATAGGTGTATATGTGGTTATATATGTATATATATATATATATATATATGTATATATATATAGATATGTAAATATATGTATAGATAGATGTATGTGTGTGTATATATATATATATTTATTTATAATTAGATATATATGTATGTATATATTACTATATATAGGTATAGATATATATATATATATAGTAATATATGTATATAGTTATAGATATGTATATATGTATATAGATATATTAGTATAAGTATCTATGTATATAGATATATGTAGATAGATATGTGTGTGTGTGTGTGTGTGTATTTATAGTTATAGGTATATGTATATATGTATGTATATTTATATATATATGTATATGTATAAATATATGTGTATATATATATACATATATATATATATATGTATATAAACTAATACTTAGTTATATAGGTACTAATATATGTATAGATATATGTATATATATATGTGTATATAAATATATACATGTATATATATATAAGTATATAGTAGAGCATAAGTGAGTGGGTGTGTGTACAAGAGTGTGTGTGTGTGTGTGTGTGTCGGCAGGAGGGAGTGAGAGAGTGCTATGAGAGAGAGAGAGAGAGCGTCTGCTGGAGTGAAGAAGGCGCGGCGAGTTAAGTCGTCCGGAGCCTCCAGCCGTCGTCTGATGGCCACGTGTAGGTGCGTAGGCACGCGAAGAGGCATGTGCACGCAAGAGGGAGTGAGAGCGAGGGAGGGACCGTAGCGCACCATGCTACGCACTGAGGCAGGTGTGGGCGAAGAAGCGGGCGAGTGCAGACGCGAGAGCGGGTGCTGGAGCTGGCGCGGGGAGAGACGCGGGCGTGGGCTGGCTACGGTTGCAGCGAGGAGAGAGAGTGCCTGGTGACCAGATAAGTGAGAAACTTTCTGGTCACCGCACTGTAGCAGCGTGAGATCGTGGTTACAGAGCAAGGGCAAAAAGTTGACCGGCTGGCGCACGCGAAATCAGCTGGGCCGCTGGCGGAGCTTTGTGACAAGGCGCGTAGAGAGGGGCGAGGGCGACCTGCTAGCGCGCGCAGAGCACGCGGAATAGGCGCCTGAGGCACGTGGTGGCCTGCGCTGCTGCTAGCTGCCACTACTTCTGCTTGAGCTTCCGAGCTTGAAGCTCCTGTCAATGGTGGAGATGGGCTGGAACGACGAAATAGAGAGGAGAACCACCACGCCCACCGGCTCTTTGATGAGCTGGGCGGTGGTGGGACTCACAGTGGTGGTTGTGTACCACTGTGAGCTGCTCCTACCCACAGCGTAGCTCTTCAAGAAGGAGAGGCTGCATATGGAGGGGAGAGGGGAAGAGACGGCCTGGAGAAGGAGCTGCTATATGTTGTGTTTTTTTTCTGTAGGACTAGGCTCAGCCGCAAGGAAGATGGCTATGCTCTTTTTAAAGAGGAAAGAAGCATGCATAGCCATTCCCTGGGCTGCATGCATGGCTGTGCATGCGGCTGGCAGGGCAAGCTTGTTGCAGAGAATGGCGCGAGGAGGAAGCTGCCATGCCTTGCAACCGCGGAGAAGAAGAAACTCAAAGTCAATAAAAAATGAGGATGGTGATTTTGCGAGGCAACACTTGAGGAAAACGTTAATTTCAAGGCCATTTTATTCACTCTCCTCCCCTCTTAAATAAATGCATGCATGAGTTTATTTTTACAAATGCGACTATGGCTACCTAATATGCACTAGCAATGCTAGGAAATAGCACAAGATGGCACAGTTGTTGGTGTATTTTGCTGTGCAATCAATCAGAGCCGTCCGATGGCGAGCCGCGGTGATGATCCGACGGTCAGCAACCCTCCTCGCATGCGACAGCTGCTACATGCGTCGGCTACACGTTGTGCATGCACTAGCCGCACGACTATGCATGCAATGTCATGTGGCTATGCACACGTTGGCCAGAGATGAGCTCGTGTTTTGGCGCGATTTTGCTCCAAATGATTTAGCATGAGCCCTATAAATAGCCCTATGGACCTCCATTTGATCCCATCTCTTCCTATCATCTAACAAGCACATCCCCACCTCCATAGAGCTTCAAAGTGTGTTCTCGGAGCCGCCAAGCCATCGACGGAAGTCCCTCCACCATCGTGGCATCCTCGCGTCTTCATTTGTCACATTTATTTGCTAGTGTTCTTTAGTTGATGTTCATGTTGTTTTAAGCATTCATCTAGCGTTATTGTTGCCATAGATTAGCTCTCATTATTATCATTGTTGCTCTGAATTATGTTCCACTTATACTAGTCCATTTTGCTATAACTACCATTATCACGAATCTCTCACTCACTCTTTCTCTCTCTCTTTCTTTTGTTTTCTCGCCATTTTGCATGCAAGCAAACCATCAAGCGACTACAAAATTCGATTTTATGCCTCCCTAAGATTGACACTCATACTCGTATTTCTCCATAATTTTTTAAAATTGATGTCGTAGGCACACGCTACAATATATAAAATTAATTAAACGTGTTTTTTGACACCAAGGTAGTACATATAGAAACCCACACCTTTACGTTTTATGTTTTCCTTATGCATGCCTTTATAATGCGCAAGAATAATGTTATCGGCAAGGTTTACATGAGTGAACTTGAGATGGGGTGCAGGTCTGAATTAGGTTAGGTTTAGATTAGATTTAGTTTCAAGGTTAGATTTAGGTTACTTAGGTGATTAATCACAAACACGCACATTTTCCAAGTCAAAAATCGAATCAAAATGCATTTGGCCTCCCTGACTTCAACCAAAACTCCAATTAGGGTTTCATTAAAATTATTGATGATTAAGGTTTTTTAGCATACTATACTACGGCGAGAACACATTTTAATACATTATTTTCATGGCAAAATTAACCTTGATCAAATGGCTCTATTGCTAAGAAGGCATAGTGATTTGTGAGTCAATTTTGACTTAATTTATTTTGTTTGTGATTTGTGTGCAGGAATTTCGTCGAGTGCAATGGATCTACGCATGCATTCGATCCGAGGTGAAGACGATCAGGTTCACACAACCAATATCTTTAGATTTTAATTTTAGGTTAGCTAGTTAGGAGTTACGATTTGCTTGAACTTTAGGGTTTTAGATTTGATTGATATTATCTCAAAAAAAAACTTTTAAGAAAATTTGGTTAGGATAGGATCTTATCCCTGTAAGTTAGTTAGTTTATTTTTAAAAAAATAAATAAATAAAATAAAATTTAGATTAAAATTTTCAAATTTGAATTTATATATATGTATGGAAAATTTTTGTGCTGTGGTGATTTTACTTGGAAAACTTTAAAACACCCCTACACTACTTTAGGAAATTCGATCAGCCAATTTTAGTGAAATTAAAAATTCAATTGCCAATGAACCAAAGCCTAAAAATATTTGAAATTCAAGGTTGAGTTAATTTTTCAAGTTGACTTTCCAGAGCCACCTTTCATTAGGCAAAACTTGCATTATACGAAATTAGAAAAATCAAATAGTAGACAAGGATCATATCTGTCCAGAATCTGATTCTACCTAACTTTGCAAATTTATTGTAACCTCTATAGAAGGCTAATTTACCAAAAATCAGTGGAGCTAGAAAGCTACTAAACCCTAGTTTAAACAATAATTTTTTCAAGAATTTTTGGGCCTGTTTACATACTATGAATTTCTAGATCATTCGCAAAGGATATGTTTGGCTTGTTTGACCCCTTGAGACTTAAAAATCAAATAAAATTCTCTGAAATAGTAGAAATTTTAAAAAAATACACTCTGAAAACCTAATTGAAAGAGAAATCTGTGTCAAATTTCAAGTTGCGATCCTGTTTGAGTTCTGGAGAGTCTTTGAAAGTCAGATCAGGGTCTGATTAAGGCTATTTTGGAAGAAGCATGAACCCTAGGGCATCAATACACATTTACTCATGATAAAATGTCTATTTATGCGAGTTTCTAAGCTTAACAATGAATTCCAAATTATAAATATTACATAACATGCATCATTCTGCATTTAGGATAGATTGTATAAATTATAGGTTAATTTGTTCCTTTTTGTGGATAGGGAGAAGGAGGTTTATTTTGAGGCCTCGGATTGACGATCCGACCATACAGATCTGATCAAGAAAACGATCAATGTCTAACTCCTCCGAAATCGCCTTAATCAAAGTCCCATAGCACCTTATGCAGTTTGAGGAAGATCAAAGGCCAAGGGGTAAGGTGGCGCCAATCCGAACCTCAGATGCTAAATTCGACAGCATGGATGGATCCGGATCAAAGATCACAGCCCAATGTCACATACATCAATCCAATCCGACGTCCGTGGTGCCACCTACAAAGCAAAAAAGATGGATGAACATGATGGCACCACGTGGTGCCAACATAGCCACCCAAATCCACTCAGGCCCCTCCGCTCAACTTCATTAAGAAATCCCAGCTGTTGGATTTCAATCCAACAGCTGAGATTTGTTAGTTCAACTACTCATATATAATATTTTGATGATTTTACAAAATGTAGAAAATGAAATAATAAATAAAGCGTAGCATATTGTTTTCTCTCTATAATAACATATTTGCAGGATTTCAAAAAGCTTTCCAAGACGGGAGATTAAAAGCGTGAAGACGAGTAGCATAAGTATTAGGTCTTAGGCTTTTTTCATGTAAACTTTCAAAAGTTGTAATTTTCATCTTATTTGAGTCTAGAAATATTGTAAAGAGCCCCCAAACATAACCTATAAATAGCTAACTTAGGCTCTCTACACTTAGGATAAATTAGAAACAAAAACCCAACACTTATACTTTTATCAGACGTCCATGAAAAAGTCCAGACGTCTGATTTTCCACCATAAGACGTCTGACATGTGTATCAGACGTCTAATTTCAAATATTTCTGCCTTTGTTCATCTCCTCATAAACATCAGTCGAAGGACTTCACTTTCAGACGTCGATAACCGTCCACAGACGTCTGATTCTTTACCCAGACGTCCTCATACTAATCGTTAGATTTTTTGTCGGCAAAAACAATTTCCAGATGTCTTGACACACTTCCAGACATCTGCCTTTGAACCGTTGGCCATGATTTTCTGTGCGTATCTCTCTACGGCCACATAATCTTTTGGCAGAAGTAGCAAGGAAGAGTATTTAGGTTTCCAGACGTCTGTTAATGTCCTCAGACATCCATAACGACGTCTGATCCTCTAAACCTAGAACCCTGTTTGGATCCGATGATAACAGGAACGAATGCACCATTCATTAGACGTCCAATGAAATAATCAGACGTCTTATGACATAATATCAAACGTCCTTCTTTCGATCCAACAGAGTCAGTTAAGGATGTCCTGCAATATTAGACGACCGGAGTAAAAATCAGACGTCCTGTAAGACGTCTGATCCTATAATTAGACGTCTGATGTTGCTGTCAGAATCATCATTGCCCTGATTTTGTGTGGATTTCGTCCTAAACTCTTGGGATTTGTCTCCAACGGCTAGAAGAGCTCTCCCAAGTATTCTTGAAGGTTCCAAACTTGCCTATAAATAGACTACAACTCTTCTTTGGCAAAACACACCTCTTGAGATACAATTCCATTAGAAAAATCTCTTGCTCACTACTCTAAGCTCCATCTTGCCCTTGTGCTGTGCTAATACTCTGATCAAAGGGCAAATCCATACTCCCGGCTCGCTCCGTTTTGCAAATCATCAGGGAGTTCTTTTCATGCTTAGTAGATAAGAAAGCAACTAAATTATTGGGGTGCTCTATAGGTGCTATTTTTACTTGTTAATTTCTGTATTTTGGGTATCCGGCCTGTCGGGTCCCCGTCTCTTCATTTTGAAGAGAGAAACCTCCGTTTAGGGATCGGAGGTGGGAATTGTAATTGAGGTACACTACCCTCGTTTAAGTAGTGTGGTTAGTGGATTGATCACCTTGTGATCGAAAATCCTAAGTCAAGAGATTGGCTTAGGTGGTGGTTTTCACCCATCTTGGGTTTCCACCGAAAAATAATTGAGTATATTGTGTGATTGAATTTGTTGTATTACAATACTCTATAATTTCACTATTCACCCCCCCTCTAGTGCAATTTCATTTGGTATCAGAGCAGATTTTCCGCCTACAGGAGTAACATCCGCGGAAAGATCACATGGAGGGGAAGGCCATTTCCACAAGCAGATTGGAGGGGCAATCCACCACTCGACCACCACTCTTCGAAGGAACCAACTACACTTACTGGAAGCTGAGAATGAAGATGTGGCTTCAAGCCAACGATTTCTCCATTTGGGAGAAATGCGAATCCGCATACGTCATTCCTGAGAAACCAGAAACTGGTTACACAGTGGAGCAAATCCATCACCTTGGACTGAATGCCAAGGCAATGAACTCACTCTACTGCGCTCTCAGCTCGGAGGAATTCAACCGCATCAGCCAATGCGAAACGGCCCACGAGATCTGGAGAACCTTGGAGGTTACTCACGAAGGTACATCTAAAGTTAAATCCTCAAAGATAAACTTGTTATCGCAGGAATTCGAAGCTTTCTCTATGAAGGAGAATGAAAGACTTGGGGACATGTACACTCGATTCACGTTAATCGTGAATAACCTCAAGTCTTTGGGAAAGACATTTATAAAGGGGGAGCTTCAAGGGAAACTCCTTCGCTCCCTTGGACCCGAGTGGGAGCAAAAGGTAACGGCAATAGAAGAAGCCAACCAAGTAGAGGATCTAGACATGGAAAATCTACTTGGGAATCTCATGGCTTACGAATCAAAAATGGAGCAAAAGAAGAAATCAATCTCATCGGAGCCAAAGAAGAAGACCTTAGCCTTCAAAGCTACTTCGGATGATGAGGTAAGTACCGATGATGAAGAATTTGTTTTATTAGCTAAAAAGTTTAAAAAGTTTCTCAGAAATAGAAGAGAGATCAAGGGAAGGAAAAAAGAAGACCCTCTAATTTGCTATAATTGCAAAAAGAGAGGTCACATAAGGAAAGATTGTCCCTTACTCAAAAGGGATGATGAGAAGAAACCCAAGAAGCCTTCTGACTACAAGAAGATCTCCAAACCGAAAGGATTCAAGAAGAAGGCGTTTCAAGCAACGTGGGACGACTCCACCTCCGAGGAAGAAGAGGAGGAGGAAACAAATGAAGAAACGGCATGCTTGGGACTAATGGCAACAAATGATGGTTCCGAGTCTGAATCTGAGGAACCTGAGGTAAACCCCTACTCTTTAGATGAATTACAAGATGCCTTTGATTCATTATATATAGATCTTAAGAAAACTAAAACCCAAAGCAAGGCTTTAAAAGAAGAAAAGTTAGAAAATAAGAGATTAATCAATGATCTTGAAGAAAAGAATCTAATTCTTAAAAAAGAAACCACTGCTTTAAATATGCAAATAAGAAATCTAATGATTGAGAAAGAGTCATTAACAAATGATTTGTATACAGCAATGAGTGAACAAAAATTTTTAGATAGAGAAGAATTACTCGACAAAATCCATGTGCTTGAAAAATCAAACTCTTTTAAAAAGGATGAAAATGGCTTACTTAGAGTAGAGATTAGGGCATTAGAAGATAAACTAGATATAATGAAAATAGAGATAAATCATCTCAAAGAAAAGTCAAACCAACTTCTTGAGGACCTAGCCAAATTTACAAAGGGGAAAGATAACTTGGACAAACTCATTGCCCATCAAAAATCTTCCTCAAGTAAATTTGGATTAGGCTTTTATGAGCCTAGTCAAAGTGAGCCGAAAAAGGACCCTCCTCTAAAGGAGTCCACTAACAAATACGGATCCACTTTACAATGGATACCGAAAAGACAACTCTCACTTTGTTTTGTAAGGATGAAAGGACATCATAATGTCAAAAATTGGATATACAAAATGAAGGATGGACGACTCAAATTAGAAAGACCTATAGAAACACCAAGTCACCATCAAAGATCTTTTGTAGGAGGAAGAAGGTCTACAAGGAGGAAGACAAGGAGACCACCACCACCAAGGAGGCCGATGGGTGATGGACTCCGGATGCTCCAAACATATGACAGGAGACAAGCGCCTATTTTTGGACCTCCAACCTACGGATGGAGGAACAGTTACATTTGGCAACAACCACAAGGGCCATATTATTGGCCTTGGTAAAATAGGTAACCCTCTCTCTCCCATCTCAAATGTTTCTCTAGTTAAAGGACTAAAACATAATCTTTTAAGTGTAAGTCAAATATGTGATAAGGGTTTTAAAGTAGTGTTTACTTCTAAAATGTTTGAAATTATGCATGCATTAACCAATGAAACCCTTCTTAAGGGAACTAGATTTAAAGACATCTATGTCGTAGAATTTGATAAAAATGACACTTATGAATGTCTTGTAGCAAATGATGAGTTAAGTATATGGCATAAAAGACTAGGACATGTTCATATGAAGCTGGTTCAAAAATTAGCTAAACATGAATTAGTCCGAGGTCTTCCTAAAAGAAAATTTTTAAATGAGCTTATTTGTGATTCATGTAAATTAGGTAAGATTATAAAATCTAGTTTTAAAAGCAAAGAAGTAATATCCACATCAAGACCTTTAGAACTACTTCACCTAGATCTGTTTGGACCAACAAAATATGAGAGCCTCAGTGGATGCAAATATTGCCTTGTAATTGTAGATGATTTTTCGAGGTTTTCATGGGTCTCCTTCTTGAGATCTAAAGAAGGAGTGTTTTCCGTCTTTTCTATTTTTTGTAGGAAAATTCAAACTGAAAAAGGCTACCAAATCACTCGTATCCGTAGTGATCATGGGGGCGAGTTTGAAAATTCCCTGTTTGATGATTTTTGTCAAGAGCATGGTATTGCTCATGAGTTCTCTTTTCCTCGAACACCTCAACAAAATGGGGTGGTTGAGAGAAAGAACCGTACTCTTCAAGAGTGTGCTCGAACATTGCTCATAGACTCGGGGTTACCGAAGTACTTTTGGGCTGAGGCAGTTAACACGGCTTGTTACGTGTTAAATCGCACCTTAATTCGATCCGGATTGCGAAAAACTTATTTTGAACTATACTATGGGAAAATACCCAAAATTAGTTATTTTAAAGTTTTTGGATGTCGATGTTTTGTCTTGAATACCCGCTCTAATTTAGATAAATTTGATGCCAAAGGTGAAGAAGCCATCTTTATTGGTTACTCCTCACGTAGTAAGGCATATCGGGTTTTTAACAAGACCACATTAATAGTGGAGGAAACCCTTCATGTCTCCTTCGATGAATCTCCTCATTCCTCCATTGACCGAGTCAATATGGATGATGAAGATGATTCTTCTATTGATGTGTCTAACATTCCAAACTCCAATATCCATAATCTTCCAAAAGATTGGATATATCAAAGGGATCATCCCGAAAGTCAAGTCATTGGAAGTGTTTCTGATGGCGTTAAAACCCGATCTCGTTTTAGTTGCACCTTTGGTCTCTCCGCCTTTGTATCTCAAGTTGAACCGAAGAGTGTCGAGGAAGCATGCTCCGAAGAAATCTGGATGATGGCCATGCAGGAGGAACTCAACCAATTCCAAAGGAATGAAGTTTGGGATCTAGTACCTAAGCCTGAAGGGCAAACGGTAATAGGTACCAAATGGGTATTCCGGAACAAGTTGAATGAATCCGGTATAGTTATTCGAAACAAGGCTCGGTTGGTAGCACAAGGGTACAACCAAGAAGAAGGAATTGATTTTGATGAGACTAACGCTCCCGTAGCTCGACTCGAATCAATTCGCATGCTTCTTGCTTATGCCGCCTTTCTTGGCTTTAAACTCTTTCAAATGGACGTTAAGAGCGCGTTTCTTAACAGATTCATTAAGGAGGAAGTTTTTGTAAAACAACCTCCTGGTTTTGAGTCTCATGATAAGCCTCATTTTGTCTACAAATTAAACAAGGCACTATATGGTCTAAAGCAAGCTCCTAGAGCTTGGTATGAAAGGCTCAAAGACTACTTGTTAAATGCAAAATTCTCTATAGGGGAAGCTGATTCCACATTATTCATTAAAAGAAAAGGAAAAGACATTTTATTAGTTCAAATATATGTAGATGATATTATATTTGGTGACACTAATGAATCTATGTGTAGAAAGTTTTCAGAAATTATGCAGGAAGAATTCGAAATGAGTTTGATGGGTGAACTCAAGTTTTTCTTGGGCTTGCAAATCACTCAGCTCGAAATTGGAACCTTTGTATGTCAATCTAAATACACAAAGGAGATGTTGAAGAGATTTGATATGAACAAAAGTAAAGGGAAGAACACTCCTATGAGTGTCACAACTTCCTTAGACTTGGACGAATCAGGTACGCCCATAGATCAAAAGCTCTATCGTAGCATGATTGGATCTTTACTGTATTTAACTTACAGTAGACCTGATATTTTGTTTAGTACCTGCTTATGCGCTAGGTTTCAATCAAATCCTAAACAATCACACCTAAATGCTGTAAAACGAATATTTAGATATCTAGTTGACACATCTGATTATGGCTTATTCTACCCTAGAAGTCCACAATTCAACTTAGTTACATATAGCGATGCGGACTACGCAGGTAGCCGCACCGATAGGAAGAGTACTAGTGGGACGTGCCAATTCTTAGGCGAATCACTAGTCTCTTGGTTCTCAAAGAAACAATCTAGTGTAGCATTATCAACTACAGAAGCTGAATACATAGCCGCTGCACTAGCATGTTCCCAAGTGCTTTGGATGAAAAATACTTTGAAGGATTTTAACTTGATATTTAATAAGATAAAAATATTATGTGACAATACTAGTGCTATCAACCTCTTGAAAAATCCCGTACATCACTCTCGCACAAAACATATTGATGTTCAACATCACTTCCTAAGAGACAATGTACTTAAGGGAGAAATCGAAGTTGAATTTATTTGTACTGAACTGCAATTAGCTGATATTTTCACTAAACCTTTGAATTATGATCGCTTTAATTATATACGTAGGAAACTAGGCATATGTAAGCTAAGTGATATTTGAAGAATTTAGTGATTTAATGGAACCTCTTTTGTCATGAGCATAGATTGAACCTTGATTTCACTAAGTTAGAAGCCTTCATTCTCAGTTCAAACATCCAAATGCACACTCTGTCCAATATCAGACGTCTGATTAAATAATTAGACGTCTTATACATTAAAATTCGTCGTCTAAACATCTGGGACAGACGACGATTTTATATAACAAAACAGTCATATCAGACGTCTGGTACACCACACAGACGTCTGAAATGTCGTCCAAATGTGTTGACAGACGTCTATCTCGGAGACAGAACATGTATTGCCTGTCGGACGTCTGAATATGTGGTTAGACGTCATAGGGATCGTCTGACAGGAAAAGCGGACGACCCTGTAACTTTAGACGAAAATCCAGGAAGGTCTGTCTGCAAAAATCGGACGTCTAATATTAAATTTAGACGTCTTCTTTGTCGTCTGAGTAAGAAATCAGACGACAACCTGGAGAATAAACCTTTTTGCTGGGGAGGATTCCTACAGAAATCAGACGTCTATATTATAATTAGTCGTCTGATTTTTCGTCTGATGAATAAAATAGACGTCGCCCTGAAATGGGCTAAAATCCCTCTGGCAAATCCCGACGTCTGACATCATTGCCAGACGTCTGATCGGGGAAAAATCTGCGCGTCGCGGCTTTTCTCTGGACGGTTTGAAATGCAAATCTCCCCAACTTCAGGGGGAGACTTGCTCCGTGACCTTGGGATATAAGATCCCCTTCGCAAAGGTCCCACTCTCCTGTCCAAAATCCCTACCCCACACAAGATCTGTGCGCCGCTCTCCCTCACACCCGACGGCCCACAGCAGCAGTTGGCGAAGTTCTGCTCGCAGCCAGACGACCGTCGCGCCTCTTCGACGACTGACGGAACTGCTGCTCCTCTGCGCGCGTCCTCCCTGCCTCTCGACCGCGCATTTGGAGGCTTCCCTCCTCCCATGGGTATATCCTCTCCACTCCTAGGGCATCACCATGATCTTTTACCCACGACCTTGCAGCATCCTGTAGCATCTAGTTCTCCTTCTTGATTCACTTGACCTACATGTGCATTTCATATCATTATCAGCCTTAGAACCCTAACCCTCGGTCAAGAAAACCCTGTTAGCCCTAGCTGCATCTTCCATGGCAAGGGTATTACCTCATTAGGATCAAGCCGACATTTTATTGGCTTGCATCCAAAGGTATATTGCCACAACTACATGGCAGGTTGTATTGCCTCAAGGCATACTACCACATATTTTTTCATGATGATTGCAGTGTTTGAAACTATGTTTTGGGTGAATGTTGTTTGGTTGAATGGTTGTTTCTTTTTTGCAGGTATTCTATCCTCAACACACCACTCATTTTTTTCCTAAACCTAACCACCCATTCCACCAAATATGCCTCCCCGTAGGAAGCAAGTTGAGGGATCTTCCAGTTCCTCTTCCACTTATTTGGCAGATCAATTGCGGGGTGACATCGCTAGGCAGCGATTTCGTCGTTTCGCGAATGCCAAAGTTAAATGCCCTCGTTTTATTGTTTGGAATGATTTTGCCCATTTGAACCTTCGGGAACACTTCCAAACTCTCCATCTTTTCCAATATTTTGACCGTCAATTCCACTCCGGCATTGGAACTCTTGGTGTGTTCCCTGATCTTTGCCGTCTCTTTTATGCCAACATCATTGAGGACTACAGCAACGATGAACTTGAACTCCATACCCGCCTATTTGGTCGTGAAATACACATCACATCCGAAACTATCTCTGACCTTCTAGCCATCCCCAATGAGGGAAATGATTTCAATGACATTCTGAGGCAATACGACCCAGAAATCATCAATCAAGAGTTAGTTCTCCCGGAAAAATATGTTGAAAACCTTGGCACTCTACCGTGCAAAAATCTCAAACCCCTTCCACGTCTACTCTCTCGCATTTTTGGGTGGGACCTCCTAAACAAATAGGGAGGTTTTGATTACATCTCACGCCAACACAAGGCTCTCCTTTTTGCGGCCATTCGTCATATTCCTTTCAATTATTGCCGCCTCATTGTTCGCGTCATGAATGAGGACCATGGGGCATCACTTCCGTTTGGGTCTATTATATCCAAAATCTTTTCATCCCATCAGATTTCCATAACTGACCAAGCAGTTGACAAGAAAATTGAGCCTTACAACCGGGCCACAGCCGCCAAGATGCATATACTTAGAGAACATCTTGAGCCCGCTGACGAACCCATGGAAGAAGAGCCCCTTCCACCCTTTCCAGACTTCCATGAACCACGGCCCCTTCAAATAGAAGCTCCCCGCTCGAGCTTTGATGAAGCATGGGATCCAGCCACAGATTCCCTCTCCTCCGGCATCTCCCTCCTGCTGCGTCGAACCAGCGAGATGTACACCTACATGGGAAGCATGCACCGCGACATCGACGAACTTAGATCAGATGTTCAAAATTTGCAGATAGGACAAGGACCCGCTCGTCGCCGCCGCCACCAAGATCAAGAAGAATAGTTTTAGTGCTTCTATTTTTCTGTCTTTTATTCTAAGTTTGTATTAAGGGGCCTTGACCCTGTACTTAATATTTTTGGGAACAAATAGCTAGTCCATGCTTAAATATTTCTATTCCTAATAAATTTTCCTTAATGCTTTGTCATCTTTTAAACATGCAGTTTTACTCATGCACTCTACTTTGTAGATATCACTCTTGTAGTTTGGATTTCAACTCCCTTTAACAACCCTTCATGATGATATTCAAAAAGGGGGAGAAGAATGTAGGTAAGAAATTAAGGAATAATATAAAAACAACCTTCTTAAATAGATAAAGGCTATCAAGTACAACCTTTAGGGGGAGGAAAGAGGAACCTACAGCTATATTTTGAAAATCATCAAAAAGGGGGAGATTGTTAGTTCAACTACTCATATATAATATTTTGATGATTTTACAAAATGTAGAAAATGAAATAATAAATAAAGCATAGCATATTGTTTTCTCTCTATAATAACATATTTGCAGGATTTCAAAAAGCTTTCCAAGACGGGAGATTAAAAGCGTGAAGACGAGTAGCATAAGTATTAGGTCTTAGGCTTTTTTCATGTAAACTTTCAAAGGTTGTAATTTTCATCTTATTTGAGTCTAGAAATATTGTAAAGAGCCCCCAAACATAACCTATAAATAGCTAACTTAGGCTCTCTACACTTAGGATAAATTAGAAACAAAAACCCAACACTTATACTTTTATCAGACGTCCATGAAAAAGTCCAGACGTCTGATTTTCCACCATAAGACGTCTGACATGTGTATCAGACGTCTAATTTCAAATATTTCTGCCTTTGTTCATCTCCTCATAAACATCAGTCGAAGGACTTCACTTTCAGACGTCGATAACCGTCCACAGACGTCTGATTCTTTACCCAGACGTCCTCATACTAACCGTTAGACTTTTTGTCGACAAAAATAATTTCCAGACGTCTTGACACACTTCCAGGCGTCTGCCTTTGAACCGTTGGCCATGATTTTCTGTGCGTATCTCTCTACGGCCACATAATCTTTTGGCAGAAGTAGCAAGGAAGAGTATTTAGGTTTCCAGACGTCTGTTAATGTCCTCAGACATCCATAACGACGTCTGATCCTCTAAACCTAGAACCCTGTTTGGATCCGATGATAACAGGAACGAATGCACCATTCATTAGACGTCCAATGAAATAATCAGACGTCTTATGACATAATATCAGACGTCCTTCTTTCGATCCAATAGAGTCAGTTAAGGATGTCCTGCAATATTAGACGACCGGAGTAAAAATCAGACGTCCTGTAAGACGTCTGATCCTATAATTAGACGTCTAATGTTGCTGTCAGAATCATCATTGCCCTGATTTTGTGTGGATTTCGTCCTAAACTCTTGGGATTTGTCTCCAACGGCTAGAAGAGCTCTCCCAAGTGTTCTTGAAGGTTCCAAACTTGCCTATAAATAGACTACAACTCTTCTTTGGCAAAACACACCTCTTGAGATACAATTCCATTAGAAAAATCTCTTGCTCACTACTTTAAGCTCCATCTTGCCCTTGTGCTGTGCTAATACTCTGATCAAAGGGCAAATCCATACTCCCGGCTCGCTCCGTTCTGCAAATCATCAGGGAGTTCTTTTCATGCTTAGTAGATAAGAAAGCAACTAAATTATTGGGGTGCTCTATAGGTGCTATTTTTACTTGTTAATTTCTGTATTTTGGGTATCCGGCCTGTCGGGTCCCCGTCTCTTCATTTTGAAGAGAGAAACCTCCGTTTAGGGATCGGAGGTGGGAATTGTAATTGAGGTACACTACCCTCGTTTAAGTAGTGTGGTTAGTGGATTGATCACCTTGTGATCGAAAATCCTAAGTCAAGAGATTGGCTTAGGTGGTGGTTTTCACCCATCTTGGGTTTCCACCGAAAAATAATTGAGTATATTGTGTGATTGAATTTGTTGTATTACAATACTCTATAATTTCACTATTCACCCCCCCTCTAGTGCAATTTCAAGATTCACACGGGCACAAGCGGAGATGAGATCTCAATCGTTGGATTGAGATCCAATGGTCGAGAGCGTGTGCACATGATTTCAACGGCACAACCATCGGCTGCTACAACACAGTGGAGAGCGCCCTTGATCCGCAAATGACCGGTGCCCATTCGAATCGCCCACGCCTCAAAATTTGCACATAGGCACAAGCAGCCAAATAAAGCTGCTCAATTCGAATTGAGCAGCGGCAACCTCACCACGTGGCATAGCTGTGTGCACCATATGACCTCGACGTGTGATCGCACAATCAGGTGCGCGATCGTACACAGGGCCGCAGCGTAATCCGTGAGCACGATCTCCGCACCATCTCAGTCATTCGTTTCCAATCCAACGATCATGGCTCCTCCAACCTCAGTGCCAGTAATGCACGTGCACCACATGCGCGTGTGCAAGAGCCAACGGGCGCATAGGTTGGCCTTCAGCAACATTTGACCTGGATCTACAGCAACATCTTTACTATCGTTAATTATCTCATACTCATTTTAGCCCCCTCTCCTCTGCTATAAAAAGGCCTACACCCTTCTGTTGTAGCGGAAAATCATCACAAATGGATTTGAGTTTGGCAAACCCGTCATTGTAGTGTGATTTGCGAGAAAATCATCAACAGATAAATTTTATCGAAACTCGAAAGGAATTCTGGGTCAAACATAGGGAGGCAGATGTTTGATTAAAAATCACATTTGTTTTATTTGTCACAAAGCAAATTAGCTGGTCGAAATGAATCTAAACAAGATATCTACTTAAATAATAATGAATAGAAGAGAGAGAGAGAATATTACAAATAAAGACAAAATAGAGATACAATAAACATGGATTTCATAATCATCAAGTGATGTTCATTATAACTAATCATTACACTAGAAAGTGGGAAAGATTACAACTAGAAAGTGGTAAATCTACTTTAGAAAGTGGTAAAAAGAAGGTGGAGAGAAGTTATCCTCCTCGACTGTTGCTTGGAGGACGAGCCGCGTTGACGAAGCATCCAGACGAAGGTAATGAGATGCGGGACGAAGGAGAACGACAACAGACGCTGGAGAATGGGGTAGGGTGATGTCGCAGTAGGATCCGCTTCCCGAATGGTGGTGAGAGGACCATCGCAGGATGCTCCACAAAGGAGGTAAGAAGGTGGAAAAATTGTATTTTAAACTCTAATGGAGCATCCCGAGTTTGTGACAAGCTTTTAGAGCTTTGGAGGAGGTGAGAGAAGAGAGGAAGGGATGAATGAAATGTGGAGAGCGTAGGCCTTTTTATAGGTGTAGAGGTTGAGGCTAAAAAGGTCATTTTAACCTTAAAATATTAATATAGGGGTCCTTAGTGACGGATTTAAGTGTCACTAAAGACCCTGAACGTGGCCGTAGCTCGCGCGCACGCCGCACCTCCTCCTCTCCCCGCGCTTCAACACCTACCCATGATCAAATGATCTCAGCCGTTCGATCTCGCACATCCGCTTGCTCTTCAGCGCCTTCACCTGCCCACATGTGATGGCACATTGGATCACGCGTCATCGCACGCATGCGTGAGCCAAAGCATCTCCTCGCGCCACGTCGCCCGCCATTTGAGCATCCGCTTGCCATCCATTGGCTCAATTGAGCCGA
The DNA here is from genome assembly GCA_037157565.1 of Thalassia testudinum. Classification (NCBI taxonomy): domain Eukaryota; kingdom Viridiplantae; phylum Streptophyta; class Magnoliopsida; order Alismatales; family Hydrocharitaceae; genus Thalassia; species Thalassia testudinum. Next base: position 34,640,937 of record JAZHRO010000056.1, read on the forward strand.
TTCCGCGCGTCTGCTTAACTTGAAGCTAGGCGTGCTTCGAACTCGCGCCTATTGGTTGCGAGTAGCATGGCCAACCAATGCGCCAAGGCTGCCTCTTGTCAAGTTTCCATCTAAAGCACGTGCGCCCATGGCTGTTGGATCAAGATCCAACGGCCTGGATAAAATCACACGATTGAGGAGAGAGAGGGAGCAGGTGCCTTTGGCCAGTGTGGGCAGCTGAGATGGTGCCACGTGGTGCCATCTTAGCCATCCATCTTCTATGTGTTATAGATGGTGCCACGGATGTCGGATTGGACCCATTTTCACGTCGTTGGGCTGCAATCATCGATCCGAACCCATCCGTGAGATCAAATTTGTCATCTAAAGTGTGTATTTACACCATCTTAGCCCTTAATCTCTAATCTTCCTCATATTATATCTGATGCTACGGAAGTTCGATCAGGGTGATCTTGGAGTCATTGAACTCCAATCGTTGCCCTGATCAAATCCGTATGGTTGGATCTTTAATCCAAGGCCCCAATTAAATGTCGCCCTGTCCCTGGCCACTAAGAAGAAATTACTATAATATTTGTACTATTTGACCTAAATGCATGATGATGCATGTTTTACAATATTTACAATTCATATACTTATATGATACTAAGAACATACATTAATAGACATTTTTGGCTATTCAGATGTATGCACATCACCCTCCATTCATCATCATCTCTTCCTCTTCTTCCCACATCTCCTCCAAAGCTCCACGGAGCTAGTCCCAAGCCCGAGATGCCCCTTAGAGTAGAAAGGTAAAATATTTTCCCGCTTCTCACCCCCCTTCGTGGAGCATCTAGTGGTCATCCTCTCACTCCAATCCGAAAGTAGATCCTCGCCATGATGCCGTCTTGCCTCGTCCTCCTTCGTCTGATGCCATTCTCCTTCCTCCAACTCCTCACCACCTTCATCCATGCGTCGTCAAAGCAAGTTGCCCTCTAAGCAGTCGTCGAGGGGGATTCTTCTCACCTCTCTCTATCTATTATCACTTTCCAATGTAGTTGTAATTTCTTCCTTGATTATCTGTAACAAACTTTGGTTAGATGTATATTAATATTCTCTCTCTTATTTTGCAAGTAGATCAGTTAGAAAAAGAGCTTGTCGATCTGATCTCTTGCCTTATAAAAATACCCAAAAAATTACAAAAGATAAAAACACCAAAAACAATAAAATCAAAGCGCGGATTTTCAAAACCAAACATTTGCCTCCTTGTGTTCGACACGAGGCTCATCTCAACCCTCGGTTATAAATTTTATCTGGTAGCGGATTTTTATGCACTATGATGATGGGTTTTCAATTCAAATCCTTTCATGTTCAAATCACGCTTACCACTAGGCTACAACATTAGGGTTTAATATTCACTTAGAGACCCACATTAACTCAATTGAGCCTGATCTAAACATAGCTGCCTGGTAGGTAAGGTTTGAATTGCGTGGTTGACCCCTCACCTATCTTAATTAAAAGTGACTAACATCTAAGCTTAGGTAATTAATTAGGCTCAATTCACTTAGGAGTTAAGGTTAAATTCAAATAAATTTACTTTGTTAAGATGGAGACTAGGGTTTGTGAAACTCCTGAGTTCAAATCTTCAGCTCAATTTCTTCAATTCTTCCTTTCTTCTTCTCTCTTTTTCAAAACCTTCAATCTTGTGCTTACAAAATATCATTAATTAGTGCAGATCACATAAATTATGCAAATTTGGATGCATGCCTATCTAAAATGCAAAACATGCTAAATGTATATTGTATGCTTGTTGTTAGCGTCTTGAGTCGAATTATAAGGAGAAATACTTACATCGTAGTACAGTCAACGAAAATTACTTACAATATTTAAAATTTATAAAGTGTGCTCGAAAACAAGGAATTGAGTCCGAGGTCATTTGCAGAGAGCAACTATGGAATTCACGCACTAATCACAATATAAATCAATAAGCACAATAATAAAGATATGCAATGAATATCAGCAATCAAAAATATATTCAATAACGGCCCAAATTATATATCAGAAAAGAAAGGGATAAAAAGAATAGAAAAGCTCTAAAAATGGTGATTTAAATCACCACTTATCTCCCACATTAAGCACATATCCCAAGGAAATCAGCCAACCAATATCTCAACAGTGGTTAGAACCACTTAATCACAAATTCCACTTCAGCCAAATATATCCACAGTACTTCAAATCAAGCCCAAGTCAGACGTCGAAGGCGAACCTTAGACGCCTTAAGTCTTAAAGAATCACAAGGAATCAGAGTGCCAACACAGAGTCAAAACCCTCTTAGGGATGCTAAGTATAGAATGAATAGGCATGCATCTCGAGGATGAACAATACAAAACCAACCCTACCCCCTTCAGAATTTCTCCTCCTCTCTTTCTCTAATCGAGTATACGAGTCTGCACAGTAACCTGGTTATCGGGTCGAGAACAGGGTCCAAGCCCACCGGTGTGTGTGGTGGGCGAGGAGTGAGAAGGTCGGGTGAGTAGGGACCTCACCCCCAAGTGTCAAGGCAAGCAGCCTTTGGCACAAATTCAACTTATATCCTGCTAGAGCTCTGAAAATGCACGATGTGGGACTATGTAAGCATCTTCCTTCTCTTGCGCACCAGCAAATTTTTGCGTCAATTTGAGTTGCTTCTTCGCTACTTCCTTCTCAATTGAAGACGTGGTTCCAATGATGAGGTGAAGCCGTATTTCCTGGGCGTAGAGGCAGCGACTCTGATGGCCGGAGAGAGATGGTCACTGTTGAGGAGGATGAAGGCAGCGGTGGACGTTCGGCAAACTTGAAAAAGATGAATATAAGCTAAGAGCCCCGATTAAAATGTTCAGAAGACTCACCGCGATGCAAGGAGTGCGGTGGCGATGATGATTTGGTGTGTGTGTGTGTGGTGGTTTGTCAAAGTCGGAGAGGGCTTGCGAAGATGGGTCTATTTGGTGGAGCCGTGTAGTGGGTAGACGGTGAAATTTGTAGAGGGATTTTGAAGGTGGAGGTGAGGCGGTGCTAATGGGAGTGACAGCGGGGTGTTTGGTGGTCTATGGAGGCATATTAGTTTTGCCGGAGGTAGGGAAGATGGAGGGGGAGAGCTTGGATAGCGATCGAATTGTGGTTCTAAAGACCTAGACCTATACTAAAGACAGAGAGAGAGTTTGAGCTAGTTATGGACGACAAGGAAAGGAGATCCGCACCAGCATTGTTTGGCCGACGTTGGAGGAGATGAAGGCTCCGATGATGAGGAGCAATGACGACGAAGGGGTAGACGACTCCTACTTGGTACGGCGAGGAGTAGAAGACGTAGGGAAGGAAGTTCCCTCTGCCTATTGTACATGGCAGAGGGCCACGAAGAGGAATCTGAGGAGGTCACCGGAGCTTGGTCAAAGCAGGTCAGGGAAGGAGGAGGAGAAGATTTTTTTGCCTAAAACCTTACTAAGGAAGTCGTTAGGAGATGCGTGAGCTTATAGAGAACTCGGCCATGCCTCAATCAGGAGGAATTATCACGATTTCAACATGATTTGGCTTAGGTTTCATCATGGATTTCAATAGCTTCGTCTGAGCTCCATGCTTCATATGGAAGGCCAAGATCATGCCCATTCGATGGAGGATCTCTTGGTTAGCAATCCTTCCAAGTTTGAAAGGATTTCATTGCAAGTTGATGAAGGAATCTTTAATTGAAGATCACTGATATGGGTCCAAAGGATTTGTTCAGACGAAGGCGTCGAGGGCTTAATTGTGAACAAGATGACAAAAGGTAGGGGGGTAAACACAATAACTCCGAAAGTTAGGGGTTTAAGTGAGAGAAATAGAGTTTTAAGGGACTAATTGCAAAATAGGTCAAGATGGACTTTGATTGGATCCAAATTTTGGTAATAACCTAATTTTGACCCAAGAAATCTAATGGTGAACTTAGATTTGACTTTTGACCACGTTTGATTGGGTAATTTGCACAGAAGCCCAAATCACGGCAAAATCTCGTTTAAAACTCTATTCTAGGTCAAAATAGGTTCATACGGTCAAACAAAGGATACAAACCTCTTAGAATATTTTTCTATCAATTTTAGGAGCTTTAGATGATTTTTACCCTGACCAGAACCTCTTCAATTTAAGCAAGTCTGAAATTAGGATTTTGTGTGTTGTTACGGTTCTCAAAATACGTAAAACCCCATTTTTTTCTATGTGGACCCACTCTTTGGACTTTAATGCTCAATTGAACTTAATTAACCCTTGGGAGACCCCATGGTTACTCTGCAATTATGATGTGATGTTAAAACTGCAGAATTAGCCCTGTTTTAATATTTTCTTCTCAAAATGGATTTGCGTGGAATTACTGTCCTCAGGTAATTATTTAGGAGCATTTCTTACTTGATTTCAATTAATTCAAGTTAGTTATGACTAATGATGGTGTTACCATCAATGATCATGCTTATAACCTAATTAGCTTGAGAACTTAGTAAAGTATATTCATGAACAATAGAAAATGCGGTTTGATCACTCACTCTCCCAAAGGCAATACACCATGCAAATTCTTGAGGAGGCTGGATTACTTTGATCCAAGCCTTCAAGCATTCATGTCGAGCTTCAGTACACCCACACTTATGATGAGGAGGATCCACTCTATGAGGATATAGCCAAATACTATAGTATGGTGGGGTGTCTATTATATTTGACTATTATGTGACCTAATATCAGTTTTGCAATGAGCAAGGTCAGCCAGCACATGTAGAGTCCACATTGTACCCATTGGCATGAGGTTTGCCTCATTATGAGGTACCCTAAAGGGAGTCCTGATTAGGGGTTGTCCTACAGAGAAAGTGGGGAACCTAGATATCATATCGTATTCAGATGCAAATTATGTGGGATTAATTGATGATAAACGGCTTACTTCAGGGTTTGCTATCTATGTTGGAGGTAATATAATGTCTTAGAGGAGCAAGAAAAAAAATGTCGTGGTTCAATCCAGTGTAGAGGCACAATACTGAACCATGGCAAAGGTAGCCTATGAGATTATACGGATAGTAGGCTTTCTTTAAGATTTGGGAGTGCATGCTGAAATGCCAGTTTCCTTGTGCTGTTAGAATAAGTTTATTACCTACATTGCCTCCAATCTGGTCTTCCATGAGAGGCTAAACATATTGAAGTAGATTGCCACTTCATGTGGAATGAACTACTTGAAGGAAAATCAATACCCCATATGTGATAAACACCGATTTATCATCACTATTATTCCTAAAAACACATCTAGCTCTTAGGTTTTTCACATTGCAAACTGGTATGGGGTTGCATTTAGTCATTTCTTAGTTTAGGCATGCATTGCATCATTTTCCCTTATTTTGTCTTTCATACACTTCATATCATTATCAGGGATTATTACATAGTGAAAATCACATAAACCCTGGCAATGTAGAAGGCATAAGATGAAGATAGAGCTCATTCCAACTAGATCTCAACTCAATCCAACTTACCTCAACTGGATTCTAGCTCAACCCAGCTCAATGTAGCTGGATCCAACTCATTCTAGCTCCACATAGCTCATGCAAGCTCCAATCAACTTAACTTAGCTACTAGTCCTCAACTAGCTAAGCTAAGTCAGCTAAGAAGCCCACAACCAGCTTAGGGAAACTCAACACCAATTCATAAAGACTCACCCTAGCTCAACTTAGTTGAGCTTGTCTACTGGACCTAAGCTAGCTAGCTTAGCTAACTAGGGCGTCTTCAAGAAGATCATACCAACTCCCCTCAGCTCCATAATAGTTGAGACCAGCTCAACTTAGCTCAACCTACTCAACTTAGTAGCTAGCAAAGAACTAGCTAGCTAAGTGAGTAGCTGAGCTCCTAGAAGACTTTCTACAACTCAACACCAGCTCCATGCAAACTAAAAGCAGCTCCTCCAGCAAAACCCTAACTCTTCCTTTACTCATCTACTAGCTAAGCTAGTGATGTTAACACCATTATTAGCCATAACTAACTTAAATTAGTGGAAATCAAGTTACAAATGCTCTTACATGATCGCTTGAGAGCCGTAATTCCACTCAAATCCATTCTGAGAAGAAAATGTTAAAATAGGATAAAATCTGCAGTTTTAACATCACATCATAATTTCATAACAACCACAAGATTTCCCAAGGGTTAATTCGAGGTTTATTGAGTGTTAAAGTCCAAAGAGTGGGTCCACATAGACAGAAATAGAGTTTCACACATCTCGAGAACTAAAACAACACACAAAATCCTAATTTCAGACCTGCTTAAATTAAAGAGTTTTTTGTTAGGATAAAATTCATCTAAACCTCTTAAAATTTATATAAAAATATTCTAAGAGGTTTGGCACCCTTGGTTTGACCATCTAAACCCATTTTGACCTTGGATAGAGCTCTAGATGGGATTTTGCCCTGATTTGGGCTTTTGTGCAAATTTCCTAGTCAAACATGATCAAAACTCAAATCCAACTTCACCATTAGATTCCTTGGGTCCAAATTAGGCTAATACCAAAATTTGGGCTCAATCAAAGTCCATCTTGACCTAGTTTGCAACCTAATCCCCTAAAACTTTGTTTCTCTCACTTAGACCCCTAACTTCCAAAATTCCTTGCAATCAAGTCCCTAACTTCTTCATCTTCTTCACACTTTGGTCCTTCCGCCATTGGTGGTCAACAGGACAAGCACCGACCTTTGACCGAGTTAAAACTCAATCAAATCACCACCAAATCCCACCAAATTTGGTGGGATTGGTGTTCATATGATGGAAATCAATTCCATCAAGATCTTGGACCCTAATTCATAGCAAGGAGATCATGCAAACACACGAAATATGTGGGAATTGTTGATTCCTAAAAGAGGCTCAATCAAGCCTCTTCCCTTGTTTAGAGCTTATTCTGAAGCTCTATATAAGATCCTCATGTGCTGCCTATCCTCCTTAGTAAGGTTTAAGGTCAAAACACTTCTCCTTCCCTGTCCTTCTTTGACCGAGCTTCAACAAGACTCCTTGACTTCCTTCCTCCGGCCACTAGACGGGCAAATCATGTGGTTCTCCTTCTTCCCTGACTTCGTCCACTCCTCGACAGCTAACTCAGGAGCTGCCTCTCCCTCTCCTCATCATCGTCCTAACCTCTGGAGACTTCACCTTCTCCAATGCTGGCCAATCAAAGCCGATGTCAAATCCTCCCCCTTTCATCCCTAATTTAGGTCCAACCTACACCTCTTCCTCTCCAGATCTTTCTTAACCCTTTCCCCTCTTATTTCGACCAATGCTCATAGCCTCCCTCTCCGTCTTCTCCAACATCGGCCGCGCCTCTAACGAGGTCGTGCAACCACTTCACACCACCATACAACCAACCATAACCAACACAAGCTCGCCCACGACCATGCAAGTAAAACCCCTCAAGAAATTGAGGGTTTTGCTCAACGAAACCATCGGCTGAAGAACCCATCCTTCTGTCATTCACTGCTTCAACCTCCAGCCACCACTGGCCACCACTCACCAAATTAACCCTGCCATCGTCTTCTTCACCTCACGGCGACACTCAGGAGCTTTCTAATTTGGGCTCGAAGCTCGTATTTTGCTTTTTCAAGTGTCACCGGCGAGCTCCACTCCATTACTTCCATCCACCATGCTCCGGCTGCCATCGTCACCAACATCGCCCCCAGTTGGAGCGGAACACCTTCACGAAGTTGTCCAAGCTCCCAATTGAAGAGAAGAATCCAGCAGCAGGTCAATTGAGGAGAAGAACCCAGCTACAGCTTCGCGCAAAGAACATAGGGATTATAGTCCTACATTGAGCGTAGATAAGCTGTTTGTTGCATATAAAAGAGAAATGTGAAGAGGCCTTATGCCTCGACACTCAGGGGTGAGGTCCCCGCTCACCTCTCTCAATCCTCACTCACCACCACGCCCGATGAGCCTAGTCCCCTACTCGGATCCGATTACCTGCCTGAAAGACCCAATTATCTGAGTAGAGATTAAGGGGAGTCTCTGAGAAAGAAAGGGGAGGGTTTGTGCATGCATGCATGCCTAACACTTAAGCATCTTTAAGGCATTGTGCATTGCCTTTGTGCTATGTTGGTGCCTTATGTTGTGATCACTTAAGACGTCTGGGTTTATACCTAACGTCTGATATTGGTTGAGGCAGTATGGAGTCATTTGATATCTATTCTGAGGTGACTAATTGAGATATATATGGTTGGGAAATTTGAACTGAGGGATGTATGCTTAAGTTGAAGGAGCTAAGTGATGATCTAAATCATCATTATTTTTGGGGTTTCTTCTATTCTTTTTATCCCATTATTTTTTAGATACATTGGTTTATAAGTGAATATCATTATAAGTAGATTATTCATTAAATATATTTAATTATGATTCATTGATTGTGCTCATTATTTTTATATCACGATTAGTGTGTAAATTCCATATTTGCTTTCTGCTAACGACCTCAGACTCATTTTCTATTTTCAAGCACTCTTTATAAATTTTAAATGCTGTTGTGTTTTTGTCGATCGTACTACAACGAGCATTTCATAAATCGACACAAAATGCACGCAACAACTAGCTTAGCTAGCTTAGCTTAGCTCCACCTAGCTCCTCTACCAAGGCCGACCACCTCCCCTACATAGCTCCACTACTACCTCCACCTTCCTTAACCTAAACCACCTCAACTTCCCTTCCCTTTTGGTGCCAACTCCTGAGCATCCCTTAACCCAATCACCACCACCAAAAGCCACCTAAAAGTTGTGCTAAAACCACCTATAACTACCCCCCTTCTTGGTGCCAAAACACCACTACATCTCCACCCTACACATGTCTACCTAAGCCATCTCCACCATCCCTTTTTCCTCCAAAAAAATACCTTCTAGAATCCACTCCCCTTGGTGCCAAAAGTAGGTGCCTCTCCACCCTTGGTCGTCCACCAAGAGGTGGATTCCACCCATAACCACCACCACCCACACCCTTTAGGTTGGCACCACTTATCCTAGCCCTTAAACCCATAACCACCCAACAAAACCTAATCCTAGCCCTACATCAATTCATGCCAACCCCCCCTCCTTCCCATCCTATAAATACCCCCTTCCTACCACCTAAAAATGGACCCTTGGCTACATTTTATTTCCACCTACATACACTACATAGCCGTCCAAAGGAGGAGTGGAGAGAAGAAGATTAAGGAAGCTATCCCTTTCTTCCTTGGTGCCATCTTCTTCTCCCTTCTTCCGTAGACCAAGCCAAGGTGTTCTTCACCGAAGGGGACAGCCAGGCAGAGGAAGAGGAGCTACGGTGGACGTCCACCCTGAGGAGAGAACCAGTGGAGGAGTACTTGAAGGAAGAGCACATCATCATCCAGTAGAAAAGAGAGAGAAGATCTTCTTCAAGTGCAGAGCTACCGTGCTTGGAGCGAAGCCCTTCCCAAGCTCCATTAGAGGATCCTTTCTTCTTCTTCTTCTTCTTCTTCTTCTTCTTCTTCTTCTTCTTCTTCTTCTTGAATTAGCTAGATTTTAATTCCAAGCAAATATCTAGTTGTAACTTAACATTTCTAGTAATACAAAAAGTTGTTTTGCCTTTCAATTTTGTGTTTTATTTCTAGTGTCTCTTTAGTATAGTGCACTTCACTCCACTCTTCTAACTACCTTAAGCACACTTGCCTAGGGTGAGCTTAGAAAAGCTGATTATTTCTTGTCACTTAGGCATAGTTTTATTTCCGCGTGTTTCACATTTCTGCATTACCCAATTATCCTTTCAAAACCCTAGAAAAAATCAAAGCATAAAAGTGTAAAAAAGAAGATTTTAATTTTACAAGAGAGAAACATCATTTAAACACCAATTGCCTCCTTGGACGACCCTAAATAACTCACTATCTAGGTTTTATAAATTCAAAAGTTGATCGAAATTTACATGTATAACGACATAACCACCCGCATTTACAAAATGCATATTTTCTACATCAATATGTTTCTTCAGAGCTTCAGCTAGCGGATATCGTCACCAAGCCTTTAAAAAAGAAGAGACATGGATTCCTTTGTAGCAAGTTGTAACTTAAAGATATTTATGCCCCAACTTGAAGGGGGGTGTTGAGTTATAAAGTAGTAAGGAGTGTGTTATTTATTTTTATATGTTTAAGGGGTACTCTTGTAATTTGCCTAGGGTTTCTTTTGATGAATAAGATGATTATTTTCCTCTATAATTTTTTTTATTTTCTTCTTCCCCCTGGTACTTTATTCACATCTCTTTTTTTCTTCTTTTCTCTCATTTTTCTAAGGTAGGCGGCTCTTTCGAATATGGTTCTTGGACATAAGATTTGAAGAAGATCAAAGTGTAAACCTACAACCTTAACACCCTACATCTGGGGAGTACACCTAGTGCAACATAAAATCCATACCCCACAAAGGTCTATAAGATTAAGTCTGATTATGAAATTAGGCCCTCAGGTCTCACATCTCTTAGAAAACCTAGCTTTCTACCGTTAATTGCCCACAAGTTAATGTGTAAGCGCAAAAGGTGAGATGCTTAGGTTTTACAATCACTCAATCTAGAGGGTGGAAAGATAAGTCACATACTTATCACCCCATTTCACTTAATACCTTAGTTAAAATGATTCCTTAAGGACTTGGAAAACAAATTCACATCTTAATAAATACCTAAGTTGATTAAGTCGAAGAATGACCTGAAAAGTCTAAGTGAAAAGACCTTAATCATACTTTTCCTAAGGTTGGTAATTCCTAAATGCCTAAGTCTTGTCATCCTTTCTTAGCTCAAGACTCTAAAAATACTTTTTTTTTAATTTTTTTATTATTTTGAAATATTAAAAAACTAATACGAAAAATAGAGATAGCCAAAATGTATGCATGTAGTAAATGAATGAATGAGATAGTGGGAGAAAAGAACAATACAACCTGGTGTTCCTGTCAATGAGCTCGACAAATTGTATAGGATTCAGGCTCAACCTATTCTAACATAAGATGACAAAAAATAATGATTAGTAATATAGACGTTGGGTTGCCTTCCAACAAGTGCTAAATTTAACGTCAACGACCATACAATGATCTCATAGAAGATATATCAATCAATTCTACAGAAAGAGTCAAGATCGAGATTAAGATTTGATCATGACGCTTAAAGACGAGATGTTCATAGATGTGGACAAGTTGATGGTGAAGACCAATTCCAAAAGATCGGATACTTTTAGATAATGAATCAAGTACGTGTGTATCCAACAGCTTTCAAGTTGGAGGATCTAGGGAGTGGTTTTAGGGGTAGGTTCATGCAACTGTTGCACCCAGATAGAGGAGATTTTAATATGAGTTCATTGTAATACACTCCTAAATCTCACAACAATCACTTAAATTTATAAACTCAGAATCTAATTAGAGTTAGAGGTCGTTCACAGAGAGCAAATGTGGAATTTACGCATTAATCTTCATTTAGAATAAGAGAGCATAGTAAATTAAGCACCAGATAAAAGATATTCAATGAATACAACTTCTCAAATTGATAGTTAATAACAATCATCAATATCTCAAAGAGTTATAGGGTAAAAAGAAATATAAAAACAAAACAATGGTAATTTGAATTACCAATTATTCATCTTAATTAAGCATATACCCAAGCATTGAAATCATTCGACAATATTTTCAATTAACTAACTTAGGTACTTAAATAATCCAACAGTACCAGCAGAACTAAATCAGACGTTGCCCATGTTGTATCAGATGACTTAACTTCACAACACAGAGCCTCATAGAAGGCAGAGCTCTCAAGGGCATTTCTTCTTCTTCTTCAAGCCTTTAAATAGTAAGGCTTTCAAGCATAAGAACACGGCTAAGTGTTAGCCTTTCTTCTTCAGCACAGGGTTACATAGCAAAACCCTCCCCCTCCTCCTCACAAATCACCTTCCTTCTTCTCTCAAATAACCGAGAGTATACTCGGGTATAGCATCAAGTAAACGAAACCTAAGCATTGGCTAGACCCGTGTGTCGTGTGCAAGGGCAAGGCGTGAGGGCATGAGGAGAAGCGTGAGCGGGGACTTGACCCCTGGTGACTTGGGCTAATAGCTGATAGCACAAAATCAATTTAAGCACTGCAATGAGTTTGTCCCACACGATGTGGGACTAAGTGAGGGGGGCTCTTTCGCGTAGCAGCAGGTGAAGCCTCGGTTGATTGCGGCTTCACGTCTCAGTTCAAGGCATGGGAAGCTTCAAGATCTGCAGCTGCGTTGATTGCATGCTGCAATTGGTTAGATAACGTCGAAGACAAGTGGACGTGGTCGGGGAAGACGAAGGCGATGGCGGTGTCCGAAGAGACCTTTAAACATGAATACCGGCTCAAATGCCCTAGTTCAAGAGCTAAGGAGCTTCATCGGAGGATGGTGAAGGTGATGGTGGGGTTCTTGTGGCATGGGAGTGCGTGTGATGGTCGAGCGAAGTCAGGGAAGAGATGCGGATATAGGTTTGTTCGGTGGGCAGTTTGGGTGATCAATCCCTTCAATTTCTTGAGGGGTTTTGGTCGTAGAGGTTCAGCAGAGGTTGTGGGGGTGGTGCGATGATGTTTGGTGGTCTGTGGTGTTGGGGCGACCTCACCAGAGCACGGTTGAAGCGGAGGAAGACGGAGAGGTTGAGGGCATGTTGGTGGTCGAAACAAGAGACGGATGAGTTGGGGAGATTCAGAATAAAGAGAGGAATAGGTTGGACCTAACTAAAGGAAGAAGTGGACAAGATTTTGCGTCAGCTATGATTGGCTGACACCAGAGACGAAGAGAGCTCCGTTGAGAGGGAGCGGTGATGACGAAGGGGTAGGTGGTCTCTACTTTGGTCGGTGAGAGGCGGAGGAAGGAGAGGAAGGTCGAGGCCAAGAAAATTTGGCTGTTGGCTGGCCTGAAGAAGCTGGCAAGGAAGGTTACCGGAGTCGAGCCGGAGGGCGGCCGAAGATGGGAAGATCTGGAGGTTTTAAGGCCTAAACTCGACTAACGAGCACAGTGGAAAATGCTAGAGATTAAATAGGGCTCGGCCATGCCTCAATCAGGAGGATTAATCGCTATTTATCCATGATTTGGCTTGGGTTTCAAGTGGATTTTTGGAGCTTCGCCTAAGTCCAAGCTTCAAATCTTGGCTTAAGATTGCGTTCAAATGTTCTCTCCTGGTCTAAACATCAATCCCACCGATTTAGTGGGATTTGGGGAGGATCTGAAGGAGATTTAGCTGATTCATCATTGGTGGAGTTGGGTTTAGGACTCTGTGTAGGAATCAGGCGGTAGGGAGCTGTTGGTGAAGAAGATGACAAAGATAGGGGGTTGTACGCAAGGAATTTCAAAGGCTAGGGTTTTATATGTGAAGAACAGAGTTTAAATGGACTACAAATGCAAACTAGGTCAAGATGGACTCTGATTGTTCCCAAATTTTGGTAAAACTTAATTTGGACCCAAGGAATATAGTGGTGAAGTTGGATTTTATTTTTGACCAAGTTTGACTGAAAAATTTACGTAGAAACCCAAATTAGGGTAGAAATCTGTCTAAGACTCTATTCAAGGTCAAAATAGGTTCAAATGGTCAAATCAAGGATACTAAACCTCAAGAAATATTTTTATATAAATTTTAGGAGATTTAGATGAATTTTATCCTGACTAGAACCTCTGTAATTCAAGTGGGTCTGAAATTAGGGTTTGGGGTGCTGTATCAGTTCTCAAAATACATGAAACCTTGTTTTTATCTATGTGGACCCTCTTATTAGACTTTAATGCTCATTTAACCTTAGATTAACCCCTGGAAAACCCCTTGGTTACTCTGCTTTCATGATATGATGTTAAAACTACAAAATTAACCCTATTTTAATGTTCTTCTCTCAGAATGGATATGCAAGGAATTATAGCTCTCATGCGACTATGTAAGTGCATTTGTCACTTGATTATGACTAAATAAAGCTAGTTATGGCTCATGATGATGTTATCATCAGCAACCCAAGTGTAAAATGTGAAATGTAATATACTTGCATCGAATGACAGTGGAGCTTAGCATGATGATCTAGCAATCAAGTGTGTTTAGGTTCCATGAACTTTTCACCCAAGTCTGACTCGAAAGGATCATAAGGGTCCTTATAAAAAGTTGGCTATTTGAAATCTTTAAGATCCATTGAATCCAAAAATTCCACTCTCTTCATATTCTCTTCTGAAGTCATCATGTCTCATCATCTCTCCATTAATATCCTCCATATCGTTCAAGTCTTTGCACGAGATAACCAAGATATCCTCAACCCCTTCCATGAAATCCAAGTCTTTTGAGTCATGACCAATTACTATCAACTTGGTTTCATTAAATTCAAGAACAAATCATTCAGTTTTAGGTTCTTCAGGGCCTGATGTAGTTGTAGGGCTAGTAATCAAGTTATCATTAACGTCAAGATTTGATTCTTTCATTTTAGCCTTACCTAAATCAACAAAGGGGCCTTCATTCACCTCAGAAATAAATTCTCAGAATCAACTTTATTGGATGACCTATTTTCAAGGTGAGATGTCTCATATTTAGGTTCTTTTTCACTCCATAAGTCTTCCTTGGAATTCAAATTTTTTAATGAGACAACTTCTTTATCAAGATCAAGAATCTGAAATAAAGGGATCAATTCCACCTGAATTTCATTTTTAGAATCCAAATTTTCAATGTCCCTATCTTCAGAATCCTCTAAATCGAGCTCATGGTCCAAGGTTTCCTCAATGGTATATTCAAATTCAGTTGGGTCATCCAACATTAGTGCATTAGGAAACTCATGAGTTGGATTCATGATAACCTCAAAAGAAGGGATGAGAAAGGGACTTCAATTTCAAGTGATTCAGATTCATTTTGATCTTGATTCTCATCCCTACCCTCAACTTCATGCCCACAGGAATTTGTATAATTATTAATAGGACTTGTTTCGTTAATGTTCCTCATAAATACTTTCTCATCATGTTCAATTTGGGGTTCATTGGATAATTGATATTCATTATGAGCTAAGGTTGAATCTCTTTAATCATATAGTAGACTTTTTAGTGTAGGACCATTGAGATAGTCTGAAAGTATGATGCTATCATTTTTTGTGTCTAGATCCTCAAAAGGCACTAATCTACCCTTTGTTCTACTTCGAAAAAGCTCAAGTGTAGGTTCAGGTTCAATAGGGATGTCAAGAGCAAATTGATTGTTTCCATGTGAACCCAATAAATCACATTCATATTGCGGATCTTGGTGTGGATTGAGATGTGAAGTCAGAAAATTGAATTTGATCATAATTTAATCGCATTGGGGTGTCATGTTTAATTCTTGGTCAAAAGTAAGTTCAAATGATTCAGATTCAGTCCAATTATCTCTCCTTGAGTGCACCATGTTAGTCCCAAGTTGATTTTTAAAATCAATGAGCATTTGTTGGGCCTGATTTCCCATTTGTTGAAACATTTGCATCATTGTGGCTTGCATCTTGTTATGACCCATTTCCCGAATCCCTACAGGACATGAGAACCGGACCAACTCGACTAATCCCAAGATCCAGTCGTCCAACGAGAAAGTAACCAAAAAGCAGTAAAAATAAACCACATTTACCATACAAGCAACTAACAGTAACAAAAGTACAGCAGTAAAGAAATAAACTACTACAATACACACCACCACAACAGTAGAGAATTTAAAAAGATACAGGAATATAAAATTTACAATAAACGAGCACAGAAGTGTAATAAAAATACTCACTACAACAGAACGGTACAACAAAAAGGAACACTACTGGGCTCTACTGGGCCCAGCACCCTCTGCAGTCGTAGGCTCTGGCTGCTCAACACCTGAACCTGAAAAAGGTTGTAAGTACAACACGTCAGCAAAACACTGAGTAGAGTGGCAACCAGCTAACTAAGAGAAACAGTAAAGGTGGACAGGTAGCTGTTATTTTCCATTTCTTTCTTTATTCAACTAATTATTCTTTCTTTCACCACTTGGTTTATTTATCAGGTCTTTTTCTTGATCTCGAATGTTCCTCGTGGGAACGATCTTGATTGCAGTCTTTTCCGAAGAGTAGAAGTAGCACGTGGAGCTCACCTGGTCGAGAGAGTCCCCCGTGGTGGTCCTACCCTCAGTCAACCACCCCAAGGTCGTTGACAAACGTAACGGTGACTACGGCATGCGCAATAAATGCATGGGTAGCTACCCCGCACTAGCACGCAGTCAGTCATTTCCGTTAACCGGTGCACCCAAAGCACAGCACGGAACCAGTATAGGGCATAGCCCTCTCAGTAACAGGGGTCTAGCCCCTCCACAGTAACCAAACAGGGGTCCCGCCCCTCCACAGTCCGCGCACCCTCGCCTGACTACCCTGGTTTGCCTAGTGGGCCTAACAAGTAGGTGTAGGACAGCTAGCTGAACCCCGGGCCCCGTGGGGTGGCAAGCTCTCTCCCTACACTAGCAGCTCTCCCCGGTACTGTGTACGCGAGGGCCAAAAAGTCGGTGCAAAGTGGCCAAACTCACCCCGGTCTCGACCCGAGGGCGGCAAGCTCCCCTGTACACTAAGAGGTAATATGTGCTTCCCTTGGTACCACGTACCCAAGAGACAACACACTTTCCCATTCACATTTCCAGTTCCATTCTATTTATTTCCAGGAGCTCTACTCCTAATTCCCCGTAGGGTTCATGCTCATGTTTCTCAGGCTAAGCCATACTAGGTTTCATCATTTCAGGTTTATTCGCATATAGCACGTGTTTTCCAACATTCAATCTTTCCTTTCCAATTTATATACAAGCAGCTCGTATTTAATTTCAAACAACAGGAATTACATATAGCAGTTACTAACAACAGTACTCTACATTTCACAAGCAATTGTTATCCAATTACAGGCAATTATTATTATTCTATCTACTCATCCAAGACTGCAATTCAGGCATTCAATACAATCATTCCAGTGTTTCTAGTCCTAGGATTCATGCCATACCCTATGATCTATCATTCAATCTAGTGTCTCTGGTCCTAGGATTCATGCCATACCCTAGGATCTATCATTTATTCCAGATATGCATTTATGTTTGTAATTAACTAAGGGAAGCCACTCTACCCACAAAATCGGGAGTAATGGGGGCATAATCGGGAGTAATGGGGGCATGATCGGCAAGTCCACGTGCCTCCGCAACCCCCAAATCTGCTACAGAACGAGGTCCTAACATAAGGATCAACCACAAAAACCACTCAGAACATGATAAAAAGCATTCCAACAGGTGGAGGAACTTATACAAAGAAGAACGGAATCTTAAACGCGGAAATCGGACCTCAAACGGACCCTAAACGGGTCAAAAACGACAATCCTGACTCAAATCAGACGTCTAGAACACCTTCCAGACGTCTTAAAAGGAGTCCAGATCCATACCTCACTCTGTGCTGCTCCTCAAACGTCCAGGGATCCTGCTGAACCGTCTAGACCTAGTTCCAGACGTCCGACCACCTCTCCGGACGCCTGGAGACGCTTTTCGCCATCTGGTGACTCGTCCAGACGTCTGAACCGTGTGGGAGGGCATGTCCCGCACCTTCCCGAAGCGAATCCTGCACGCGCACACAAAATCTATTAAACACGGCACGCAACAGAGCCTTGGCGGAATGGCCTGCATGGTCGTATCCGCAAAGGGAAGAATAGGACACAATACGTACCTCTCAGTCGTCTGGAGCTTCCTCCAGACGTCGTATGCGTCGTCTGGATGTAGGTCCAGACGTCTGATTTTGGGAAAAATCCCAGAATCAAAACCTCCTTCGTCTTCTTCCTGCTACGCGCGACCACGCCGCGCAGCCGCTCGTTCGTTGCTCTAGCTGCAGCAGCGTCGGGGCAAACCTCCCCGACACACCCCTCCACCTCGGGCATGCCCGACCGGCCTCGAGCTGCTCCGGCGAGCTCTCTCATGGCTCGCACGCTCTCCTCTCTTCCCTCTCACCGCTCCTCTCCTCTCCGCCGCTGCACTCGGCTGCAGCTGCTGCTCTCGCTCTCGCGCTGGAGGAAGGAGAAGACGGATGGATGTGGGGTGGCGTGAGGGAGAGGAGGGGATATATGTAGGCGTGGGGGGAAAGGGGCTCTAAAATTCGGCAAGGGAAGAAGAAAGAGAAGAAGGCGGCTGGGGCTCAGTCTGCACGCGGCACACGCTCAGACTCACGGTCGTACGCACACAAAAATTGATTTCCAGACGTCTGGGAAGGTGTCCAGACGTCTGACCAGACGTCTGGCCCAAGTCCCAGACACCTTAAAAGGGTTTTGGTGGCACGGGACTTAACACATCTCAATCACCATCTTCTTTTGATTATGTATCAATTGCTCCCATTAATTACTCACAGGTGTTGATTAAGGGACCATAAATTGACTTAGAGCTTGATTTTCTTTGAACCTTAGAGAACTATTTAAAGTGAAGTATAGTGCAACACATAAGCTGACAAGGCCTTTAATTTTGAGAGTTGAACCTTTTAAGGTTCCACCTTGCTTTCATGAATTTTAAAAGTATTACACTTGCCTTTTTCAGAGTTTCAAAGATAGTTATTGTTGGTAATGTAATTTCCTTTAAACAATTGAAGTCCAATGCAAAGATATGCATGATAATTTCAAAAAGATTACACACAAAAGATATTGAATCCTCTAAAGTCAATTTTAACCCTAAGATGAATGCCCTATTCACAAGATAGGTTCTAATAAAGTGTGAGTTTTAAGGTGAAAGATATATTCTTTTTTTATTTTTAAATGCAAAGATAAAACAAAGTAAAACTAACTAAATAGATATGCATTTTTTTTTTTTTTTTCTAAAGATACAAAATAAATAAAGATTTTATTTTTTTCTGAATGCGTGGATAACCAAATATGTGACCTAGAGGTTGGAGGGACTTACTTGCTTAGACCTATCTAGATTAGCCTTCTTCTACAACGTGGAAAAACAAGCAAATGAAAAAGAGTTAGTGACCGAGGGAGCAAAGAAAATGCAACTAAATTCATTCACTAGAAGGCAACTAGAATCCTTACCTCCCTAGTAACGGCTCCAAAAACTGGTGTGCGAAATCCGTCAAATGATAATAGTGTCATTGTAGCATGGAAATTACAACCATTTTAAATTTATATTTTTCGAACTCTAAAGATTTAAGTGAGGGATGAGAGTCTGAGTCATCTTACAGGGAGGCACAGGTTCTAATCGCTTCCTAACTAGACCTAACTACTGAATTTTTGATATTTTGAGTTTTTCATATTTTTTGATATTTTAAATAGGAAAGAAGATAAAAGGACATCAAATTGAGACTAAGTTGCAGAATCAAAACCTAAACATAATTTGCGAATAAATAAATTTTTGAGAATGTAAAAATCCTAATAAAATTTTTTAACTTACATTACGATCTAACTAAGGTTCCTACCAATTTTCACGCAAATCTAAGGTCTAGAACTTACACAAAAAATTCGAAAATAAAAGACAGGGACTAATTTACAATAATGTCAAGACTCAAACTAAATGATTTTTTAATTTTCATGAAAAGCAAATTTTTGTACAAAATTTGAATAGTAACCTAATCTAACAAGCAGAAACTAAATATAAGTTTTTTGGATTTTTTTATATGCATGAAAATAAATGCAAAAATTCAAAAACTTAGATTAAGATTTAGAAACTAACAACTATGCTAACATGCCATAAAAACTAAAGGAAAGCAATATAAACTAGGGAGTAGAATTGCACCAAAATGAAACTAATTTATTAATAGCAAAATGTCCACTACAAGTATCATAAAAAAAATATAACTAAAACTACAAATGACACAGAGAGGAAATAACATAAGGAAAAGAATAAGGAGGAGTAGAAGAATGGGGAGCAGAGGACTCTTGGTGGACGTAGAGAGTGTTGTCGTCGACCACCAGGAGGTAGCTTGCTTGGAGAAGAAGAGGGGGAACTCGAAGACAGAGAAGCCTTGATGAAGATAGAGGAGTAGGGAAGACGTGGAGAGGGGGAGCTAGGTTTCTAAGGAGAAGAGGGGAAGAGGACAGCCATGAGAGGTGGTAGGAGGGAGATGGAGATGGAGAGGAAATTAGATTGGCGTGGAGGGAGGTGGGGGTTGGATTTATATAGAGGAGGGATGAAGGGTGACTCCACCTTATGGATAGGAGGCTAGGGTTTAGGGCTTGTTGATGACATGGCTTAGCTTATGTGGCGGGATGTGAGTGGAGGAGAAGGGGTAACCTGGCTAAGGTGATGATGTGGCATAAAATGATTGGAGGGGGAGAGGTGGCGTAAGGTTATTAAGGTTTGGAATAGGTGGTGTGGAGGCTACGGTGATATGGCTTGATGATGTGGCATGATGATGTGGCATGTGATGGTTAGAGGAGAAGATGGTACATGGATTGATGAGGTGGAAAGATGAGAGTGGGAAGGATAAGAGCTAGGAGTAGGTGTGGGATTTTAGGAATAAGGAGTTAAGGTGTGGGTTTTGTTTTGCTTGGAATTAGGATTAGGGTTTGGTGTGGGATTTTAGGTTGGAATTAAGGTTAGATGGGCTTATTTGGTGGAGATGAGGCTAAGGTTTGGTCTTAGGTGGCCTGGATAATGTATTAAAGGGCTTTGTGTGGAGTCAATGATGAGATGGCTACTATATTCATATTTAATTACTTAATTTCTACCTAATTATTACTAGTTTGAGGGTGATTTGGGTCATATTGCATTGCATTAGGTTAGATTAGTTATATTGCAATAATTCGTAAATATTACATTCTTAGGGGTTAAATTGAAATTTTCCTACTTATATCTAGTGCCATGACGAGATTTTTTTATAAGTTTGCAAGTAGCAGGTCTGGAATTGATTGGAGCTCTGTAATAAGACAATCAAATTAAGCTCACAGATGCCAATTGGACTCAACTTATTTCCTAAACCCTAGCGAAATCAACCCTTGACCTAACCTAATTAGGAACCTAATTTCCCACACCCTCACATCGTCTAACTTAACCCAATTTCCCTTTAGATTGACTGGGCATCACACCTTAATTTCTCACCTTAATGGCCAACCATACACTTAAATTAATCAACCTATTAAACCTCCTACCAACCTATTCCTAAATCCCTTCCAAAAAACCCAATCTAGCCACCTTTGAATCCTTCCCTCCTACTTTATTTGGTTGGCCTTTAGAACTAAAATAATAACTTTTTGGACGGTCAAATAGTGTTACAAATACCAACCCTTAGATCTAGATCTTAGGGTCCTTATTTACCTACCTAAACTTACTCCTAAATCCATACAACCCTAAAGTTGGTGCCACTTATAGCCCATTCTAGAAGCTTTTGGACAGCCACTAAGTGCTGAAATATTCACCATTAATTTCATATTTTAAGGTCTAGATTGATCCTTTCTAAACCCTATCCTAATCCCCACCTAACTCTAATTTAGTTGGCCACATCATAGGAACCAATCCTAGCCTTTATATCTTCATCAAAAGGCCTCAATTCCAACACAAAGTGGCTGATCATATAACCTCAAAACCACCTGAGGTGGCCGGCCATCTAGGTGCTCCAGCATGGCCCTTCATCCACTCCTTGATCAAATCCTAGCCCTCCATTGATTCCAATAAAACCAACTTGATCTATCCATCTATCCTTGCATCCTAGCCCTTGGTTTCTAAGATCTAATCCTAGCCCTTCATCAAGACCACCTAAACCTCTATAAATAGAACCCTAGGTCCGCCCCCCTCCTTCATTCCTTCCTACACTTTTCTCTACAATCATTCCTTTACATTCTGGACGTCTCCCTCTAGCTGCATCTTTGCTTCCTGCTAACTCTCCACATTCCATCTTCCACTTCCACCAAGGCAAGAGGACTGGGTGGACTCTACCACCAGCACTCCAAAGGCTCTACACTCACCGATTCTTCATCATCTACTTATTTCCTTTAGTTATAATTGCAATTTATTTCCTAGTTCTAGTTGTTCTAGTTCGTATTTCTAGTTCTAGTTACCTACTTGTTTCTAGTGGTAATTATTTGCTTGCATAGTTGTAATCAAGCTTCATAGTTTCAATAAAAGTTTGAGTTCATATTCTATCTTGTTCTTGTGCCTCTATTTACTTTATATTATTACCTTCTTTATTTTGTAGTTGCTTTATATTTTAGCTTTCAAATTTAGGTTTTGCAATTAGTTCATTTCCTTAGTTCGTGGTTGTTTCACATTGTCTCGTATTCTATTCATATTCAAAAATACAAAAAAAATCACAAAATAGAAAAATACCAAAAATATATCTCTTAAACGATTGAATTCGATTTCAAATTCCGTACGCCTCCCTGCAAACGACTTGAAATCCTGTATTTCTATTGCAAAATCATACAAGTTTGATTTTTAAAAAATTCAAAACTTTTGCGATTTCCTACGCCACATCATCTTATTTATCTAGGGTTTTTGCAATCAGTGGCTTTACTTATTAGTTGGAGGAGGCTTCCAGATCTTGTCTCCTCCCTTAGCTTAGCTCAGACACTCCTGCAAAGAATAGAGCCACTTATTAATAGTTATGAAATGATTGGGCTCAATTACACATTCTTATTCCAAGATGCATGCATACACTAGTACTTAAAAAATGCTCTAACTCTAATGCAATTATTGTTACAAAACTAGCATAATTAAACATGATATAATTAATTATCTTGTGTTCATCATGAAGCTAGCTTGAAAAATGGCTAATGGTGATCATTCCTTCTTATACTTTATACTTGAGGTAGTTTATTTCCCTGATGAATCCTTTTGCAAGCTAAACTAGTAGTAAATACCTCCATCACTTGGAAGGACTTGATGGTTGTAAGACACTTCCTATATAAATGAACTAAAGAGGGTACAAATATTATTACTTAGATCCTAAATCTTAGCTTCCTAGTTCTTCCAATATATAGTGCTACAAATCTGCCTACCTTTGTGTTTGAATTAATAGGGATTAGAGGACTTGGAACTCCACCTTAATAGATAAAATCATAAGTCCAGAGGTTTCAATTAAAACCAAGAACTTTCCCATCCCAATCGAGAAAGTCAATGATCATATATCATGGATCCCAAATAAAAAAGACATTTTCCCTATCAAATTAGCTTGTTATTTCTTATTGAATCTTGAAGGACATGTCCTTGAATGTAATGAGGAAAGTATAACTACAATCAAATCTATTCTCAAAGGGAAATTATTGCCTAGAATTTAACAATTTCCCTTGGAAGCGGTTGGTCCACTAATGGGGGTGTAAAAATCAAATCTTTCAATTCAAACATTGATAATCACTTTCCCTTCTATTTATAAGAGCTTCATCATAGAAATCCTCTATCTGTAGGTTGCTCCTTAGCCAAACCATTTGATTCTTGATTGGTACAAGAGTTAAATAAGTGCAAGGCTCTTTGTTGTTTCTCATTAACTTCTTAAGGAGTGGGAGCACGGAGATCCAACAATTATCACTCAACCTCCTTTTATCGTTATGAAAAATCAAATACAAATTACCGCTCAAGGGAAGAAGGATTACCCATACAACATGGTCGCTTATGCTCAAAGGTAGATCTTGCAAGAGATTTAGCGAAGTAATTCTAATCTTGAAATGAAGGACACTCCCTCTTCTAAAGTTTCTTTACATAGTATACATGAAATGTTTACATATGTTATTTATTTTGACGTTGCTTACCGTACCTGATGAATTCTTAAGTGGAGCAGCGTTTTGTTGGGAAAAGGAAGAGATTTTGGGTCTGTTCATTAGGGTATGCTGAAGCAAAGGTGCGATCGGCTTCAACATTGGAGAATGGGATTAAAATTAGGAGAATGCACTAACAACAAAATTATCATTTTGGCCAATTCCCTCATGGTTGTTGAGGGAGTTTATTGTAATTACGAACACAATTTTCTAGTGATTTTGAGACAACATGAAGGACTATAGTATTATAATTACCCCATTTAGGGATGCTACTTGCAGATTCGTTCCTATGAATTAATTTTTTTCGGCTCACATCTTAGTCCAGACATGTAGGAGAGTGGGTACCGAGGGCTTTTGGGATGGGAGAACCTTATTTGCCATGGTGAAGACTCTATTTTCTGTAACTTTTTGAAGGTGGGTTAATGAAAGTTTCTTTCTTTAAAAAAAAGATGGTAGGGTAAGAACCAGAAGATGTCAACTAGTTCCTTTGCGTAATGAAACAAGGCACTATCACAAAAATAATCAAAGAAATAAAGAATCTTTTACATGAACCAGTGATTTTCCCTGCACTTTATCGCGGTAGTTCTTAAAAATTTTAGATATTTAATTATAGAATATGATGTGATTAAATGTTTAAAAAATTTACTCTAATAAAATTTAATTTATAATCTAATTTTTATTTACATTAAATTTAATAATTAATAATAATATAAATTATGAATGTATTGTTAATTTTCTATTTAAAATATAGCAAGAGCTCCATTTAATTTTTCTCAATAGATAATCATTCCGTTGATTTTGAGATAGAAATATATAACGGTGGAAGGAATTGAGCGAATTTAAGAGAAAGGGAGGAGAGAGGGGTTAAGAAGCAAAGAAGGGGGAGGTAACTACGAATTGGAGGCGGTTTGCAATATGTGAGATTTATTCTGGGGAAAAGTGAGGATCTTTTTATGGGATTTATTTTGAGTGGAAAGTGATTTGTTTATAGGATATTTTTGGATGTTATGGGTAAAGTTTTTTAAATAATAAAAAATATAATTCACATACTTAAATATATTACATGACCTAATTTCATATAAAATTTATTTAAATTATTATTCAACACTTCCTAAATTATTATATAAATTTATTTACACTATAATCTAATAATATATAGATTTTCAAATTTCAAAAAATATATATAGATTTACAACTTTTTAATACTTAAAAAATATCAAATTCGAACAATCTATACATCGTTCAATTCTTCGTTATTTTTTTCATGTTTTATTCATTTTAATTAATATGGTAACATTGTCTCTTTTTTATTGTTGAAAAGACCAATAAAAAATAAATTTATAAAAAAAATAATATCTAGGTGTATATATCTTATAATGATGACAATATCGATAAATATTACCTGATTTATCAATTTAGGGTTTCAACTAATTGCAAAGAATTTTCTTTTGTTAACGATTATGATCGATTGTTGGGAGTACTTTTTTTGTTTTTAACAATTATGATCGATTGATAAGAGTTTTTATTGGTTTGAATAATTATGATGAGTTGATGGGAGGGGAGAGGAGTCGGTTGGGGAAGGAATGATTGACGTGGAAGGTTGGGAGGAATCGGCAGCGGTACGATGGAAAAGTGGGTGGAGAGAGAGAGAGACGGACGGATGGGGCGAGAGGGATGAATTTGCCGGGAAGGGAGTGTGGATGGGATGGTGACGTGGCGGAAGGGTATGACCCGCATTATGTTTCAGATTATATCTAGATGTTATAAAAAAACGTTGGATGTTATATAAATGTTATTATAAATTTCATATTTACCAACACGTCATTATAAACATTTAATAATAAGTAAATAGCAGCAGAGAAGCAGCGAAGAGTTTTTTTTTTTTAATGGTGTTAGAGTTTTTGTCAAGATGTTCCATTCTTACGATCTTGATGAGAGATAAAAATCATCTTCGGATTGAAATTCCGTGTATGATTCAGTAGAGGATCGAATTATTCGATTACAGGGTAAGCAGACAGAATTAGTATCACCCGTCTCACCTGTGACCAGTATAGGACCCAAATTAGGATCCATCCAACCTATCAAAAAATTCAGTGTAGTCAAAGCCAATGATACGACGAGATAAAAGTGACCACTTATATCCTAACAGCATACGTGAAGTCTGACAGAAAGGATACTAGAGATCCTTAGGCTAGAGGTCTTTCCATGTTATAAATAGAGAGAGATCCCTAAGTAAAGGGGGTCGAAAGAAAGAGAAACCCTGTAACCTTACAAGCTATAGTGCATAGTTGAGAGCTTCATCCTCCCCCAGATGTACACCCCTTACGATGAAACTAGATCACCAAATCTCTTGTGCCTCCCTTACGATTGCTTGAGACTTGTCAAGTCGAACCCTCCCATCACGAAGGAGGCTCAACCACGTCCTACCCAACGGTGGATGTCTTGTGGCTACTTGACGTTCCCTCCATTTATAAATCTTTTGATGGCCGAAGGAAGCCTCCAGAGGTACATCAAATGGCGCCGTCTATGGAAAACGTCAACAAAACGCCATCGCTCTTCTAAGCATCCAATTGCTGAGAGGAGACGCCCCTCCGGCACCGTATTGTTCGATCGCGGGTAGAGTTATTTATTATGGTGATATTAGCATCAAATTATGTATAGTGGAAGTGGTTAACTTACAGGCGGATCTACACAGTTTATCAAAATCTATTAACCTATGCTACATCAAACTTTAAGTTGTCAGTTTTAGGCCCAGTGTTAAACTCAGGGAGGTAGGTTTAGGGTTAATCTATTTCTATGCAATTCCTATGACTCGCATCCATTCCATTCGCTTATTATATTTTTTGTTTTTCTTAGTTTTATAATTTGTTTAGGTAGTTTTGTCCTTAAGGCACACCCTCAAAAATTTGTTCTTGACTACTGGCAAAAGTTGGTCCTTGGCGATTCGCCAAAAATCAAGTTCAAAATGAATTCTGCTACACGCAAGATCGTGTACCTGTAAAGACAAGAGTTATCTTTTCTATTTTAAGTCTTTTTTTTCGCCTTTTTCTTATCAACAAAATAAAAGAAAAGAATGGAAATACTTAGCTTATATATATGTAGAATCTATATACATATATATATAGGATATAGATATATATATATATATATATAGGTATAAGTATATATAACTAGATAATAGGATAGTGAATATTGAATCTAGGATTCAATAGAAATGTAGCATAATGTTAGGTTAACCGTCGTTTAGAAAGATGGGATTAACCTAGCTACATGCCGCGTGCGGGTGTAGAGCGAACATGTGGGTGGAAAGCTTGATATGTGCGAATATCAGGGAATTTATGCAACTGGTGAGAATTTTCCTACGATATGATGCACGGTGAATGGATACGTGCACGGTATTATGAGTGAAAGATATGTAAAAATGTGTGAAGGAGGAAGTGAAATATATGTGTATATATATGTGTATATGTATGGTAGCTATATAAGTATATATTAGCATATATACATAAGTGTGTGTGTGTGTGTGTATATTTATATATAAGTATAGTATATTTGTATAAGTATCTACTTATAAGTATGTATATATATGTATATGTACATCTATATATATGTATACATATGAATATATATATATATATATATATATATATATATATATATATATATATATACGTGTATAGGTAAATATATATATGTATATATGCGTGTGTATATATGTGTATGTGTGTCTGTCTGTGTGTGAGTGAGAGGGTGTGTGTGTGTGTGTTAAGCCGTCTGATTGGGTGGGGGGGGTGTGCATGTCTATGTGTGAGGAGAGAGAGCACACAGAGCACTGGCGTGTGTGTAAAGTGCACCGCACGCACACTGGCGCTGGGTGATGCACGCAGTGCGCAAGGGGTGCTAGGGCAGGGGTGAGGCGTAGCACACTAAGGCACAGAAGGTGAAGCACGAGTGTGAAGAGGTTTAGCGCTCAGGCAGGCGCTAAAGACTTGGCGCACAGGTGGGGGGCTACTGCAACCGACTGCAGCAGGTCACGGAAGGAGAGAGAGACCACACGGGGTCACCAGATAAGTGAGAAGCTCCCCGATGGCGCATTGAAGCTGCGTGAGGTCGCAGCTACAGTGCTAAGGAAGAAAAGGTGACCAAGACTGTGCGGTGTGACCGGCTAAGCTGCGCACAGTGAAGGGCCTGGACAGGCAGGGAGACACACATAGATGAAGCAGAAAGGGCGACTGAAGTGCGCGGAGGTCTCGATAAGGTGGTTGGGCTACGCACAGGCGCGTGGGAAGGAGCTTCAAAGCTTGAAGCTTTGCTGCCCAGCAATGGCTATGGCGAGAGAACAGGGTGTGCATGATGGGTGTGGTGGCTGGAGCACGTACGGAGGTACGCGAGGAAGGTTGCTTGAGTGCACGGTAGTGGTGCGCAAGCTAAGCAAGCTCTGAAGCTTGCTGTTGCTCTCCAATAATGGCAATAGAATAGAGAAAACACAAAACAACAACAAGAACAAAATAACAAAACTAACAAAAACATAATACACCATGCCCACCTACTCACGATGAGCTGGGCGATGGTGCTCTCTCACTATGGTGGATGCAACCACAGGAGAGAACTCCTTTGTTCTCAACGTCCCTCTCAACTTGTGAGAGGGTGCTGAGTGTGAGGAGGGGAAGAGAGGGAGAGAGGAGAGCAGGGAGGTGTGTGTGTGTGGCTGGCTGAGAGGGATGTGTGATGGCTGTGTGTGCGTCTTAGGGAGTGGAGGTGGAAGGAATGGCTTAAGGTGTGGTGAGTGATGGGTGCCGACGACCTGTGCGGAGTGAGGTAAAGGGGGTTATATAGATGAGGGGGGGCAGAAGATGACAAGGGGAGGCCGTAGGGGTGTGGGAGTTGTGTGGGAATTTTGCATGTATGCACTCAAGTATCATGGATATTATTGTAGCTTGTTATTAGGAGGAATAAGTGGTGGGATTTAAATGGTAATAAGGTGGAAATGAAAGGGACGGAATGGATGAATGGATGCTCAATCTCTCTCTCTATCTTCCTCTTCATAAAATGCATAAATGCGAGTATTTACAAGATGCATGCATAGCTATCTAATATAAATGCTTAATGTTAGGAAATAGCATAAGATGACCCAATTAGAGACGTGAATTGTTGCACAATACCTACCTCGACCTCGTTGAAAAGGAACTTCTGCGATGGTCTTAACCACTCGCGGCCTCACTCGAGACCCCACTAGTGGCCCCTCCCTCCTAAGAGGGGCCCGATCGGGATTCAGTGGCTACACGCCCCGAAGACACCCTTACCACACTAGCTCCAATAAGGGGAAGCAAGTACGTTGCGGCCGATTGCCCGAGGCCCTGAAGTAGACCTCCCCCACGAGGTCTGGACCGAGAAGAAAAGAGATGCGGAGCAGAGGCCAACGACCTTGAGCATATGCTCTCGTGCATACCGTTTGCCCACTCCTAAGGAGGATAGTGGCAGCCTTTCGACTGAAGAGCTCAAAGAGCCAGTCGAGGCCTGGTGCAAAGGTCGGTGGACACTAGCAATGTCCTTTGGAGCCACCTTCGAATGGTGTGGGGACACGATCGTCCCATCGGAAGACCCCGCGAGGTTCTCTTGATTGTGCTTGTCTGGCATGTCCCACAAATGGTTCGTCGACCAGTCGGCCAGCTAAGCTACCGGTTCCTTGACCCTAAGCAAGCAAGACCAAAAGGCACTTTGCCGAGCAACAGAGGGCTGGAAATGACCCTAATAGGCTGTCGGGAGCCAGGAAACGAAAGACCGAATCCTTTCGATCCTACCCGAACCAGTTCAAGGCTTGGTACTTCAAATGCAGCAAGCCTCGTGAGGCAACGGCTGCCCAACACCCTAAGCCGAGTGATGCGTGTTTTTCACTCAACTAGTAATTAAGTTAATTTCACTTAATTAAGAGTATAAGAAATCACTTAGGTTAACTCGAAGTTGCGACAGTTATGTAGTATAGGGTTGAATTAACCTAACATTTTAGAAATTTTTACTGATTGAGTCCATGTCGTTCACTGGGAGGCATAATAATTTTCTCCAAATTCACTAATTTTTCTTTTATCTCTTTAAGTTTAGGAGGTAAAACGAGTTTCATTTTCAAAACATGAATTTTGTTAAAAATATTTAACTATAAAGAACATACAAAATTCCATATGCAAACATATTTACTCAAAATATTGTACTTTATTAACAAGTAAACATGCTAGTTTTTCAATTTTATTTCATTCTAAGAAATTAAGGCAATTAAAAAGTTATACAATTAAAGCATGCCTTTTACAATTAAGAACAAAAAGTAATTATGCAAGAGAAAATTCATTTATTTTCTTTAACAAAGTATTGATGCCTTTTTATTTTTCTCAACCTCTAATCTTCTTCTTTCTCTCTTTCATTTTCTTCTCTGTCGAGCTCTCTTTCTTCTATCCTTCTTGTGTTATTTCTGCCTTCACCTGCCTTCTCTTCTTCCCTTAGTTTTTGCATCCTTCAGCAGCTTCTCTTTCCTTACGCTTTCAGCTGAACCGGGTTTTTTACTTTTTAAACCAAAAGTTTGTTTATTTGCGGCGAGGTCCTTTCGAGGATACACAGCACCCTGAGACCAGGGTGGGACCAGACCCTACTCGATCCTCGCCTAATCTCGGTTAGGTTTGTTGCGATTTATTTCTTAATCGGTTCACAGTATCGAGCCGCATCGGCTCAACCCGGCCTCCCAGGCCACACTCGCCCTCCCAAGGCACATTCACATCCGCACGCCCCCAAGGGCGCACACACCTGCAGGCTAATGCCCACACACACAGAACAATGCCCAAATCAGATCAGAATCGGAACCGGTGCGCCGAGCGCTGACGACTGCATAGCCATAGGAACAAAACAGTTTTATACCCAGGCGTGCGCTCGTGGATATCCGAGGTGGGACAAACATTCCCCTTCCAAACCCGAATTCAATCGATCATAACTTTCTACCCAGAGCTCCAAATTGGATGATTTAAAGTTCGTTGGAAAGCTCTAAAGGTAATATACACAATTTTAGGGTCAATTTAATGTTTTAATGATGTTTGGATCTTCAATTTAAGAGATGAAATCAGGGGTTCTTATGGGTTTTATAAAAGCCTGGAGAGTATTTTAACTCAGGAGAGTCCTCAGATGGACTTCTCTCATCTATTAGAAGGTCTGTATATGTTATATAAGCAATTTTGCTTCAGTTAAAGTGGGCTTTAAGCTCTTGAGACCTACAGAACTTGCAGAGAAGCTTTTTTTCTTCTCTGAAGACTTCAGAGATTGATTTCCAGATTTCAACAAGTGCAACAGACAATTTAAAGTGTTCGTAATCTATTTAGATTAATTATAAGGGTTTTAACTAATCAATCTGGGCAGGTTTTAGGTTTGAATCTCATCAAAACAGTACTTCTGTTGGTTTGGGTTCAAGAGTAACCCAACTTGACAGGAACAAAATTTTCACCAAAAACATCATCTGAGCTTACTTTAATTGATTTCAGACCATCAAATAAGATTCCAGAAACAACTTGCACATCTCAATTCCTCAATTCAAGCTTTGAACACCATTATCAGACTCAGGTTTGACTATGGAAGCTCGAAAATTGACTTTCTGTGTAAAGCTTCCTCCTAAGAAATTAATGCATCAATCAGAGTCTCTTCATCATCTAGAACTCATTCAGATCTTCAGATTTGTGTTTCAACCTTAATTCCTAGGGATTCAGGCTCGCCGCCTGAACTAAAATAGGTATGTGTTCGACAGAGTTGTTCAATGGTAGTTACAGTGTTTTGAAAGTTAAAATAGCTTCAGTGCATCGCACTAAACTTCTGAGCTCCTTAAATGTTTCTCAAATCCCTTATAACAGACTTCTCCAACTCGCCAGAGTTGGGGAAGATGAAGTTACATCTTTAGCTCCAGTGATTAAAACATCAAACAAATATCTTTAAAATGATCAGTAATCCTTATTTTACTGTTCTGGAGCCACTTAGCAAGTTTAAGAGGCTGCAACACATCTTTGGCTCGCCAGAGCTCGCCGGAGCTTCGGTGAGTCCAGAAAATGTAAAATGCGTGAACAGATTAACAAAATTAACTATTTTTGATCCAAAATTGATCCTGAGGTTACAAGGAACCTCTGTTTCACATAAAATTCTTCATTTGTTCATTGAAATATAAGATTTGACAGTAAGTTCGTTTCTTAAAAGATTTAAGTGGTTTAAGCTCAAGACTTGATTTAACTACTCGATTGAGAAGTTAAACCAAGTCAACAGATGTTATTAATCATAAATATATGTTTAATTTATAGTTTGAAATGTTCCTGAGCCGCCATGGACAGCGAGCTCATGAGCTAAATTAAAATTGGGCGTTTAATTATAGATGATAATAATAGATAATATAATGTCGATTATGGTTCTAAAGTGATGATATGTGATGAAAGAACCCAGTGAAGGTGGAATTAGGCCGATTACTGTCACCATAGACAGTGAAGTAGTCGGTGAAGGTGATATTTGAATTAGGCGTTTAGGTGATTTAATTAATCAATTAAGTGGATTAGAAGTGAACATGGAAGATATAGGTAGGTGTACAGTGAATTAGAAGACAAGATTGAAGTCTCTGGTGAGCTCAAGGAACTCGCCAGAGTCGGAGGAGATGAAGCTAAATTCTAAAATTACTCTAACCTAACTAACTAAACTAACTAACTAAGCTAGCCTACTCCTACTCCTACTCCTAGTCTACTGTTACCTGGACGAAGGGGTCAATAGGGTTCCGCCGAAGTCTCATGGCGGACAACGAAATCAGAGGGTTGAAGAAAGATCTCCGGCGGGCGAATTTGAGGTGGAGCGGAGGAATCCTAGGGTCGGCGCCTTTGTCAGAGGTGCGGAAGACCACGGGGAATCTCCTCAGCTACTCAAGATGGACGGAGGAAGTCAGAAGATGGAATGGGGGATCGCCAGAGGTTTGGAAGAAAGCCTATTGGGTTGGCTGCAGTGTTAGAAGAGGGAAGGGAGCCAACTTGCCTAAAATCGGAGGTGAGAGGGGGTATTTATAGTGGTTTGCGGCAAAGAGAGAGGTGGGGTTTGGCAGAAGAAGAAGCTCGAGGTGCTTAACCTCCGTCGTCGTCTCCGACGACGGTGAGGTTATCTCCCACTGAAAAATAGGATTTTCGGTTGATCCAGACCTATGGATCAAGTGGAGGTGGTGAGCGCAAGCTGCAGGAGCTTGGGCAAAGAGAAATGATGTCGGTAGGGCAGTGATCGCGCGATAGGGTGACTCTCTGCCGCCAGCCGTTCATTTGGCTGGAGAAGAAGAAGAAGAAGACGAAGAGGGACTTAGAAGTAATAAAACTTAAGGACCTATGTGAGAAATAAGGACCCGACTGTAATGAATATTAAGGACTAAAATGTAAACCCAGGTTTTGAAGGTTTATTTTAATTTAGATCTTTTTCAACTTTTTATATATGTTAGTAAATAAGGTAAATATTATGTTTAAACCTTGAATTTACTTTTTTGACCTTTTTAGATTAATTTATTAGATTAAGTAAAATTACTTAAGTTATTACATATTTAGGTATACATTATATTTAAGTTACTTATCTTATTAATTAAGGAAATGATAAGTAGGATTTCGAGTCTAATTATTATCTAAATTATTGATAATGTTAATTGAATGATAAAATGTCATTTTTGACTTATTTTAAGGTCCTTAACTAAATATCACTTATTCTATAATTAACCCTTATATCTTCATAACCCTAGCTAATTAACTAGGAAGACTAGTTAATTAGGGGTAATTAGAGATCATGATGAGTGTCTCATCACCGAGCCGTCTGACTCGAAGGCCCGAGCACAGCGCCAGTGATCACGTCTCGGAGCACCCAACGAAGCTTTGAGTAAAGCCGTAAGGATCACAGAGCAAGTCAACTCCTTCCGTTCCAATGGCCGATCGACCGAGACACGTGATAGCGATGTTAGTCCCAAAAGAGGCAAGAGAGCCCCTAGTAGGTGTACCACCACCTTCATCCACGGAAGCGTCCCCTTCTGCAAGCGAAGGGCCGCCTTCCCCAACATAGCAGTTGACACATTGAGAATCGCTATTACGGACCCCACTTGGCAAGAAGGGAGTTTTGCAAGGAATACTCTCCCCTCGCCATGAACTAGGCAGACGTGCTTAAAGGGAACTAGCCCATAAGCGAGGGCCTACCGACCCCGAATTCTACAAAGAGAGGGAAGCTAGCTCTGAGCCCCACCATGGGCACCTTAGGGCTCAAAGCTACATACTTGATGCCTTCCTCAGGTTCCCAGAACTGGCGTGGGTACCTAGCTCGCCTCTTTAGGCAAATCCTTAGCGGAGAAAATGTTGCGGGCCCTTGGAGGGCCCGGAAGACCACCCTGAGGAAAAATCCTAATAATAACGTGCAACTGACACGACCTTCCTAGCAGACTAAGGGTCGAGCTGGCTAACACCCCACCCGATTAGGCTAAGTGGTGTCACCCTAGTTCCCCCCTCCAATGACACATCACCATCAAGTCCCGATAGTGACACACGCATCATCGAAAGTCCTCGCCCCCTGTCACCTGAACATATCAGCACAGGAGCTAGGGAAATTTCTAGGGTTGACACCACCCTAAGCCAGCGACCCTTTCCTTCCAGGGCAGCACTCCTGAGCACCTTCCCCCAACCCTTAAGGGGACGAGGAGGGCACAACCAAGCAAGCAGCATCCCAGTCAATCGCCTCCCCGTCTAATCCTGCGGAGCTCTTGGGCTTGCTTCCGTGATGCTCCCCTTGGTAGGGCAGCCCCAATCCAAGCCCTTTGAGGAATACACTCCCCGGGCCATAGACCCGGCGAACATGTCATAAGTGTCGTACGGCATGCAGATACATCGTCGATAGATGCCTTGACCTACACAACCGGACCTGGTGTGGAAACACGGATCGCTTCATTAGGCAAAACAAGGACCAAGGTCGAACGCCCATCAATGGCCAAACAGGTCAGTGATCATAGACTACCGATTTACACTAAAAACAATGTTTTATGTGTCGTTGTAGTATAAGTGTCACGAATACAAACCGATGTGTCATTTTTCTTTAATTACACTTTTTAGTAGTTTATTTCTAGGTCGTTCACTGGGAGACAGTTATTGATATACATCACTCTCTAAGTTCAAAAATTATTCTTTTATTCCAAAAATGCTAATTTTATTTACAAAATGAATCAATTAATCAATTAATGAATGAATTATTATTATATACAAAAAGGGTCAATTAATAAACACTACAATGACTTAAACATATTCACAAATAACAGACATCAAAAACCAGTTAAAACTACACTAAGTTAATTATATACAACTACTCTAAGTAATATCTAAATATAGGTACAAAATAGTTACATATATACACTATACTAAGTTATATTAACATACTAACATCTTTAGTAACATATTCTATAAATACAGTAACATATATATATGTTAATATAGACCTTAGTAAAACATATACACAAAATAAGGCAAAAATAACTATCTATACTAACATATTTACATATCTACAATGACGGATGCAACTATCACTAAAGCCTTAATGTTATTTATATACATATAAAGCTCAAAAAGTATCTACTCTAATAACAAACCTATACATATTTATACTATACCTCTGTATATATTATTTACATATAGTTTATTTATATTATTTATATTCATTTACTATTATACATATAATATACTTATATGTAAACATACAATACATATATACATATACACGCACAACACACTTAAGTCACAAGCTGTCCCCACACTTAGTCGCTATATGGCAACTCTTCTCTCATCTCGCTTCCTTTCCTTCTCCTCTCTTATGACACTTAGAATTTTTCAAGGCCCTCTTTCCTTCACACAACTCCAGTTCACTACTCACTAGATCAAAATTAGGTGGTTGTTTTATGGGCGGACTGATTCAATTCGTGGGATATGCAACACCCCATAGGGGTGGGACCAGACAACTACTATTAACTGGTGCTAGTTCAATTAGGTGTATTTTTGTTCAATTTTAGGCCCATCACAGGCTCACAATAAGCCCAGCTACAGAATTGTGCGTAGCTCAGTGCACGCGGGCATTCTAATTGAGGAAATTTGGCTCTCGATTCGAGGGCCATAAATTATTTTAAATTAAAATTAAATTATATGAATACAAAGCCCTTATATAGGGTTACCTAATTGTATAATTTATTTACAAAAATAATTTATTTAAATATATAATAAAATTAGCTAAAAGTGATTATTTGTATACATTAAATTAGAGCTTAATTTGTTAATTAATGTATAAATTAGTGACTTAATTACCAAATTAACTTTATACAGAGTTAATTTATAGACTAAATTATTTATTACACATTTTTATTATATTTTAGAAACTTTATTTTACATTATTTACATTTAAATACATGTTTAAGTCAGTTATATACATAGATAATTTATAAATACTATAATACACTATAAATATAGTATAAAAAGATTGAAAATACTTAATGTAATATTATACAAGTGTACATTATAAATTACTTCATTATTAACTTAAATTACTAATGTATTTTATTTTAAGTTAATAAATTACTTAGTTAACCTAATAACTTAATTACCTACTATAATAACTTAATTAAATTAAATTACAGGTATTATACAGTATACACTACATGGTTAAATATGTATGTACAGTATTAAATATAGTTATGTACATTTAGATAAGTTTCTATACTTACTTAGGTTATTATACATTTACTTGATATAAATTAATATATAATAATACAATAAAATTATATAAACAATAAATCATTTTAAATATTTAATTTAATATATAGAATACATATATAAGTTATATATACTTATTATATACATATTATATAATAGATATATATAGTTTTGGTTAATTCATATTCACAAGTATATACATCGTATATAATGTATTTTTGAGTATTTTTGGGCTTTTTCAGATTTTTATACCTTATATATATATAAGAGAAGTAGAGGATGAGAGAGAAAGGAAAAAATGAGAGAGAAGTTCCTTTTGTGATTTTTCAAGTTTAGTCTCTTATTAAATTTCATGATATACTGAACCGTCGACTGGTATGTTCTACCAAGCTGGAGGTTTAGAATGCCTTGAAACGTAGAACACACCTAAAAAAATACCTGATCTTCTCAAGACAGGTTTATTTTATTTTTTTATGATTTTATTTATTTACAAACTAACCCAAGTTTAGGCCTTAAAGGGCGTTTGAAAGTGGAACCTAAGGCCTAAAGAGGGGTTCCAATCAATTGAGCAGCTAGTTAAGTATTCACAAATATTCAATATAGCACATAGAGGATGCACAACATTTAAACATAAATTTCAACATGATTGGTGATTAGCCCATATTTGTGGGCTATTTAAGTATGTGAACGCCTAGACATTAAGATATCTTTAAGATTTAGTTAACATACATTAGGATGTAAATAAATTAATTTATGTTTTGAGCTTGATTGCATAATTAATGCATTGCACTCATATGCATTTAGAATTTACTTAGTTAACCAATTAGGTGCATTACATGCATTATTTTGAGGCCGTAATAACCCTAATATTTTATTTTATTTTATTGCTCTTCTACTTCGCAGGAAATGGCGCCGCTTCCCCCTCCTCCAGCCATGAAATCTCCTTAATGGCTGTAAGAAGCGGATCTGCTCCCACCTCTCCCATTTCAAACCCATGCAGCGGCGGCTATAAAGGAGGAGGAGGGCCTGCAATGCTAGGGAGGCCACCATCCCACCCCTTTCACTACTATGCAAAGAATTCAAACTTTCCTCCTATCATCTCCACCAACCTCAACTGTGGTGGAGCTTCGCCACAATGGGCATGCAAGGTGACAGCCTTCACTGCCATCTTAGAGCTTCGCACTACAACCTCACTATGCCCCCTGTTCATCGTAGGAGACCACCTTTACCACCACCTCCACGCTCGCTATTCACCCACATCACCGCAGCACCACCTTCACCAACTTCACGTCATCTCTTTTCTCTTCAGCCGCCACACCACCGCGCACCTTGCTCACACCTAGCAGGGCCCTCTCCTCCGCACCTTCCCCTCCCACGCATGGTCAGCAGTGCACTCGCGCACACCTCTAGCAGGCCAGCAGTGCGCTCCCACTTGTGAGTGTAGTAGCTCGCCAAAGGAGATGCTCTATTTTAGGTTGAATTAATATTTACATTTCTTTGCCATTGGAAGAGAAGGATTTTAGATTTAATAATATTCTAATCCGATTATTTTGTGAGAACTCCCTCAATCTTTCAAGTAGATACAATGCCAGCATGATAATATCATGTTATCTTAATTGAAAGGTGATTTTGATTTAGTTTTTTTGTGAAATTAATCATGAACATCTAATTTTAACTCGTGCGAGTTTGTAAAAGACATTGCTTCCCTGTGGACACGACTCACTCTTATCTCGAGTGGTTTAATTTTAATTCAAAACTTTGATTAGTCGATTTTCCACCACTTAGAAATACAAACAACAAAGCATTTTAATTATCATCTTGTTAAGTGAAAGTTGTCTTTTCAAATGGCACTATTGCCAGCGAGGCAACGAGCCTGTTAAACTAGCATTTATTTATTTATTCACATTTTATTTAAGGCACATTTCAATTCGATTATCTGTTTGGTGTGAGGTACGTGTATCTCGAGACAAGTTATTGAACCATCCTTAGCGACGTCGAGGTGGATCTTGTTTCCACCGTTCAAAGGACGTGGGGAGCTCCATTTCTAAAGGTAGGAG
The DNA here is from genome assembly GCA_037157565.1 of Thalassia testudinum. Classification (NCBI taxonomy): domain Eukaryota; kingdom Viridiplantae; phylum Streptophyta; class Magnoliopsida; order Alismatales; family Hydrocharitaceae; genus Thalassia; species Thalassia testudinum. Next base: position 34,679,390 of record JAZHRO010000056.1, read on the forward strand.
CTCAATGCGTTGTGGTGGACCTTGTCTCCAGCACTGAAGGAGGACATCTAGAGTGATCATCTTCATCTCCGTCGATTTATTTTTTAGTAGATAGAATTTAGGTTTCAGAACTTTATTTTTCTTTATTTTCTTGCACATTCATTTAGTTTGAGACCCTTGTTCTGGGGTACAGTTTAGGGGTTTTCCCCGACCATCTTTTAGGCCCGTGTTGGGTAATTTTTCGAGAGATGTTCCCTTTTCTATAGATCTAGGGTTTCATTTTATTTTGTGGTTGTTTATCCTTTCCTTTGTTTGTACATAAGTAGGTAAAAAAAAAAAAGCGAAGCACGAGCTAGCTGCTAGAAGCTGCCTGCCCCTAGGGATGACCATTTAGGATTATATGAGTAGCATCTAGACTTTATTTTCTACATTGCGTGCATTCTCGCATCGTTGATTGTTGGAAGCAAGGTACACATCCTCTTGCTTTGCATCTATATCTTGATCACGCATTTGCATTTGGACTTAATTCCTAGACCACATAATTTGTCTTGAAATGATCTAATAAGTGGTCACAATAAATTTCTAAAAAGGACTAATTAAAAGAGGAACACATTAAAACCCAAGGAGTTGATTTGAGACATTGTGCTATGGTTCAAAGTTAAAAAAAATTTTCAGTGAATGCACACGTGTATGACATTTTTGTGCTGAAGCACGCACTTTAGACACTCATAGGTTGGAACGTCTAGGAAAGAGCCTCCTATTGCTAGAAACAGAGGTGATCCAAACTATATTCCAAAAGTGAGGTTGCATCTAAACCTTGCGGATTGAGGGTAATTAAGAAATACCGCGAAAGCAACTCTTCAAAGGAAGGGTTTGACCCTACTTGCATCCCTTTTTGTCGTGTTTGGAAGTGACTAAACTTTTTGGTCTTTAAGGAGGATCTCTCAAGTTCTAGTTAGGTCTTTATTAAGGCATTCCGTAGGTTGACAATAGGCATGTAATTGATTGGGCAATTTGTATTGTCACCTGCAATCTAAACTAAAGTCGAAAGCATAAATCTGTAAAGACCTAATAAGTCCATTTGAATTGTGTTTTTAGTGCATGCTTGGTAGGTGATCTCTTAGGAGACAACTTCTATTTGATCTAGAACCTGAAAGAATCCTAAGAAGAAACCACCCAAGGGAAGAAAAGGCTGGTCCAAGGAGCCTTAAGGAATATTTAATTCTGACCAATCACCCTGGCTCTGTACTACGTAGACCTGGAGGGAACAATCCCTATGAGATCAAAAGTAGTACCATATCCTTACTACCCTCCTTTTATGGTACTGCTAGGGAAGACCCCTATAGGCATATAGAGGAATTCACCGAGGTCTGTTCCACGGTGAAGCTGTAGGGCATTACTAAAGACACTCAAATGCGGACCCTCTTTCCTTTCTCCCTCAAGGACAAGGCCAAGTATTGGTATCATACCCTAGATGGAATTAACACTTGGGGTGCCTTAAAGAAGGAGTTTCTAAAGAAGTGCATCTCCATGAGCAAAACAATCACTTTCGAAGGGAAATTATGAGTTTTGCTCAAAAGGATGGGGAAGTTTTCCATGATGTGTGGGAGCGCTTTAATGACCTTTTGAGACTTTGCCCACATCACCAGGTGCCCAAGTGGCAACTGGTTGAAAGGTTCGACACCGGACTTAATGATTCGCACAGGCAGACTATGGATGGGGTTTATGCAAGAACATTTCTATCTAAGACTGAGGATGAAGCTTGGAAATATTTGATACTTTGAGTGAGAATTCTATTCACCTGAATTTTGCCAACTTGGATAGAAAACCCACTCTTATGCAAAGAAAGTTGGAGGCAAATGAAGCTAAGGACACCTACAATTTAGCCTACTAGATCCAATTGCTAAATCAAAATATGGAAAGGCTTATGTCAAGCCCGGGCCAATTCACGCCTAGTACCTCTACAACCCAAGCTTTAGAATGCTCCATTTGCCAAGGCAATACGCACACCACTGTGAATTGCCACTTGGCCTTCCAATTCCCTGAGCTTGTACAAGTGGACCTGAATGTCACCCAAGGGTTCTGTCCTAGACCTCGTAATGACCCTTTTTCCAACACTTATAATGAGGGATGGAGGAACCACCCAAAATTTTCATGGAGACAAGGGAATGTCTCAAATTCAGGGAATTATAAACCACAACCCTTTCAAAACCAACAAATGAACCAACCTCAGACCTTTGCCCAACCAAAGACCTCTGAGATGGATGAATTGAAGGTGATGTTGAGAACTATGCAGGAAAATCAAAGTGCCATCATCCAATCTCATGACAAGGAAATATATGAAATGAAATCACAGATAGGACACCTTATAGAGGCTGTCAGACAGAGGGAGACTGGGAAGCTTCCCAGTGCTGTTGAGGAGAATCCTAAAGGAAAAGGGATTATCTTTAGAGAGCATGCCCAAGCGGTGACTATTCTGAGGAGTAGGAAAGAAATTCCAAACCTAATGCTCCTATAGTCTCACCTTCTGAAATCCCATCCACCCAAACATTCGCCCCCACCAGAGAAGAGTTGCCCAACTCTCCTCCGCTTGAAATCACCTCACCGGAAGAGGTTGTCCTAGCTCCACCCCTTACCCGACATGACAACCCTTCCTCCCAAAGATCGAGAGTGCCCTTTCCAGAGCGCTTATACACCTCCGGGCAAACTTTTGCTGGCTCATCTGGAGCCAAAGATAGGACAGAAGAAATCATGGAGACTTTCAAGAAAGTGCAGATTAACCTGCCTTTACTTGAGGCTATCAGGCAGATTCCGCCCTATGCCCGCTTTCTAAAGGACCTATGCACGAAAAAGCGAATATCTAGGAAACAAGTCCAATCAAAAGTTGTCTTGCCTGATTCCGTTAACTCAATTGTTCAACATGGCACACCCTCGAAACTTAAGGACCCAGGAGCCCTATACACCTCGGTGGTCATTGGTGACCTACATATAGATGAGGCTCTGCTTGATTTGGGTGCGGGGGTAAACATCCTCCCGAGATACGTGTATGAACAACTTGGAGGCAATCTGAGGCTTAGCCTGGTAATCCTCCAAGTTGCAGACTGATCACTCAAGACACTTTGGGGAATGTTGGAAGATGTCCTCGTGAGAGTAGAGGACTTCTTCTTCCTCGTAGACTTTTTAGTTTTGGACACAGACCCTACTAACAAGCCAACCAAGCCCTCTATCATTTTGGGTCGCCCCTTCCTTGCAACTTCACATGCTTCGATAAATTGCAATACTGGGGCATTACAAATGAGCTTTGGGAATAGGAAAATCCGGCTGAATGTGTTTGATGCTTGTAAACAGGCCAGGCTTGAGGATTGTTCCCAAGTTAAGGTGGTAGATGACCTGATTGAAGAGACAACCCCTGCAATTTTATGTGATGACCCCCTTCAGCATGTTATGCTTAATGAGCATTCCCATCTCTTGGAGGAATGTGAAGGGGATATACTAGAACTTAAGGAGTTGCTTGGTGTTTTTGCTAAGTCTCTTTCCCCATCATCTCTGCCCAAGATAGATCTACTACCTGAGATGGGGTCATCTATTTTGAAACCCTCAACTATACAAGCCCCCGACCTTGAGCTGAAATCCCTCCCAAAACTGTCAAGTACGTCTTCCTGGGTGCCAATGATACACTCGCCATTATCATTTCGGCTGTGCTATCTAAGGCATGGGAGGGAGCCCTGATTGAATGTTTGTCCAGGCACAAGGAAGCTATTGCTTCGAGCATCACTGATATTAAGGGTATAGACTCGACACTCTACATGCAACAAATTTATACCGATGATTCCATCAAGCCATTTTGGGACATGCAGTGACATCTTAACCCCAATATGAGGGAGGTGGTTAAAAAGGAAATTCTGAAATGGTTGGATGCTGGAATTATATATCCCATTGCGGATACTAAATGGGTTAGTCATATCCATGTGGTGCCAAAGAAGGCAAGCTTTGCTGTGGAAATTAATGACCAAGGAGAACAAGTGGTGACTAAAACTGTGGAAATTCCATGAAGGGTCTACATTGATTACAGTAAGCTAAACACCATTACCCAGAAAGATCACTTCCTTTGCCTTTTTTTGACCAAATTCTCAAAAAATTGGCAAGGAATAAGTACCATTGCTTTCTCGATGGATATTTTGGGTACAACTAGGTTGCAGTCTTCCCTGATGACCAGAAGAAGATGACTTTCACGAGTCCTTATGGTACCTTTGCATTAAGGAGTATGCCATTTGGACTATGTAATTCACCGGCAACCTTCTAGCGGTGTATGATGTCCAATTTCTCAAACATGATTGACAAGTGTGTTAAAGTGTTTATAGATGACCTCTATTTATGGCTCGTCTTTCAACCAGTGTCTCATGCACCTAAAGAATATGCTGAAGTGATGTAAGGAGATTGGTTTAGTCCTCAGCTAGGAGAAAAGCCACTTCATGGTCCAGAAAGGCATTATACTTGGGCATGTTGTATCTAAAAGGGGCTTGGAAGTAGATAAGGCTAAAGTTGATTTTATTTTCAAACTTCCAGTGCCTACGAATGTCAAATAGATTAGATCATTTCTGGGCCATGCAGGCTCTTATAATCACTTTATTAAAAACTTTAATAAAATTTCTAGGCCACTTTGCGACCTACTGGCGAAGGAATCTTCCTTCGATTTTGATTCAAAGTGTGTCGAGGCCTTTCACACTCTGAAGGAGGCCTTGATCACTACACCTATTCTTCGAGCTCCAGATTGGACACTTCCATTCGAGCTAATGTGTGACGCTTCAGATTATGCTGTGGGAGCTGTCCTTGGACAAAAGGTTGAGGGAAGACCTCATGTGCTACATTATGCTAGCAAAACCTTAACTGACCCACAACAAAACTACACTGTGACAGAAAAAGAATTACTCGCCGTAGTATTTGCTTTAAAGAAGTTTAGGTCTTATCTTCTTAGGTCCACGGTGGTCATTTTTACTGATCATCCGCTAGTGAAACACCTCATTGCCAAGAAAGATTCTAAGCCATGACTTATTAGCTGGATTCTACTCCTTCAAGAGCTTGACTTGGAGATTCGTGAAAGAAAAGGAGTGGAAAATGTAGTGGCCGATCACCTGTCTCGCCTCCCACTTGATGACTCTCCATCTGGAGACATCCGTGAGACATTTCTCGATGAAACCCTTATGGCGGTATGATAACACTACATTTTGGGGTAATAATTCTGCCAATCAAGGTTTATCTTAAAGATAAAATGCACGAATAGCACATCATGAATGGGTATGGGAGCATTGTACGCAGCGCATGTTAAGATTGCTTATAAACCAATATTAATGGCCATTTGCACAAGTTCATGTCAAAACAGGCCTCAGATGAGCAATTGGACCACACGGATGGATTCAGAATGACGAACGGAGTCCAACGGACTCAAAATTGACCAAATCCAACATCCGAGGCTCCCACAAATGGCCCAAGAAGTTCTGACCATTGATCTGATGATCAACGGCCACAAAGCCACCATGTGGCTCCATCACCACACCCCTCGCCTGCAGCACAGCACTACCTCACCATGTCAGCAAGTTTAAGCTGCCCGATCGGCGAATCGGATGGCTGAGAACCTCGCATCACCCTCAGCAGACTTCACTCCTAAGTCACGCATACGAAGATCCGATCGTTGGATCTCCATCCAACAGTCGACAGCAGCTGAGCGAAAGACTCTCCTTGCGACCATCCGCCTTCGCAACTCAGCGGTCGGCGCCTCAACCCCGCACTACGAGGCACGGGTTCAAAACGCCCGCCACATCCCAAATCTACGCAATCTGATGCGCGTCCAATTGCGGCCGTTCATCTGCGATCGAGCGGCTTCGAGGCAAGCGACGCAACGCGATCACGAGCATCCAAGCTAAACGCGCGTGATGACACATGCGCATAATGCTCGTGAGGCGCGATCTGAGTGCACGGCCACGAGCAATCTTGACCATCTGATCTTTGATTGGACGGTCCACAGCAGAGCACAATCTGAAGGTGAACGCAGGGCGCAATCTGAAGGTGCGCTCCGCGTGCAATCTCAACCATCCGATCTTTGATCGGACAATCCCCAACGGCCACACACGAATCGCGAAGGAGAAGAAGAACGGCGTGCGCGTGAGACCAGCGGGCATGGGGCTACACCGATGGTTTTGGCATGGGTTTAGTGACATTCCGGACGTCGCTAAAGCCCATACTTAAATTAGAAACCACTTCTTCCTATATAAACCCCTTCCAACTACCCATGAGGGCATTCAATACACTTGTAAGTGCTCTAACCCACTCCTAGCCACCCATAGCACACTTCTGTAATCACCGGAGTCGACGAGCCGCCGACAGAGCCCCCCTCCACCGCCGTGGCTACCTCACTGTCTCCTTTCTCTTTCTCTCTTTCTCTAGCTTAGCTTTACTTTACTTGTGCTTAAGCATTTCTCTAGTGTTGTAATTGTAAAACTCAAGTTACATGTTAAATATAGTATTGATGTTGTTTTCATCTTGATCCAAGTGAATGCCATGACTTAAAAGAACTCAAACCCTACTCTCTCTCTCTCTTTCTCTCTCTTACTCGCTTTTCTCCCATGTTTTCTCGCGCAAGCAAAAACTTGCCATTTCCGTGACAACTAAGTGACAGAAAAACCTGATTTCACACCTCCCTGTGTACGACACTCAGACTCAAATCCGTTTCTATATTTAAAACCAACGCAGCAAACGCAAGCTACAACGACACTCTTAAACAAACGCGTCCGTAGCACGTCACGGTAACACTAACCTCACCTTGGTATGCTGATACAGTCAATTACTTGGTTACTGGAGAGACTCCTTGCTCTTGGGATGAGCAGAAAAGGAAGAGATTTATTTCCCAAGATAGATACTTTCATTGGGAAGAGCCTGAATTATTTAGAATTGGACAAGACCAAGTACTGAGACGATGCGTGCCTGATGGAAACACCATCATGAGCCCTAACTAGCTCATTTTGACCCAGAAAAGAGAACAAAAGCTCCTACATAACCAAATGGAGGTCCCAATTCCATGAATAACCATTCTGAGATAAAAGAAAGAAACAAGGGGTAAAATTACAATTTCACCATTGCAATACAACAACGGGTTTTCTCATAAGCTAAACACAGGTCAAATGGTTTTAACAAGATAAAAAGTGGGTTGGTTCAAACAGAAAAGGGTTCATGTGAATTCTAGGAATTAAATGACTTCTTATAACCCCAAAATAAGGCTCACTTGATTTAACAAGGTTTTGGTTAGGATAAAATTTACCTAAATCCTATAAAAATAATAAAAAAATATTCTCTAGGGTTTAGAACCTTCAATTTGGCCCTTGGAACCTATTTTGACATAAATTGGGGCCTCAGACAAATATTTGCCCTAAATTGGATTTGTGCATAAATTGCCCAATCAAATGCGGTCAAACCCAAAATCCAACTTCACCATTGGATTCCTTAGGTTCAAAATATGTTTGAACCAAAATTTTGACCTAAGGGGAATTTATCTTGATCCACTTTGCAAATAGGTCCAGCCCAATTGCATTTCTACCCCTACCTTTTGAAAACCTCTGCAGAAACCCCCCTAGCTTTGTCTTCATTCTTTGCAATTAGGTCCCTCCACCATTATAGTGGAAGGAATCCTACTTCGGCGAGATTTTGAGGGCAAGATCTCCCTGATCTCTCAAAGAATCCCCTTCAAAATTGAAAGGGAGATTCTCTAAGAAATCTCCTCCAGTATGAACACAATTTGAGGCTCTATTTGGTACCCAATCTCTCATGCGAATGCATGAGAGATTCGGGTCTCCTTCAAGTTGCCTTCTCTGTCAAGCTTGCCATGCTTGGAAGCTTGGCTTCCAAGCACAAATCCATCCTCCAGGGCCTATATAAGCATGCCCAAATCAACCCACATCTCCTAAGCTTGACATTGTCCAGAAAATCCCTCAAATTCGTCTCTTCCTCCTCTGGCCAATGGCTTAGCAAGCTCCGGCGACTTCCCTCTCTTTCCCTCGTCACCTAGCCACAATACCAGTGGCAGGTTCCTCTTCCTCCTATTCATCCGTGTCGCGCCACACTCGCCGACGCCTCTGTAGCCCCTTTGTCATCGTCGTCCTCTCCCCACTGAGCGCTTCGTCTCCAGCGATGGCAATATGAGCCAGCTGCCATCTCTGCCTCCCCTTTCATCTCTTTACACCCAGATAAGTTCCCTTTTCCCTTCTAATCCTTTTTCCCTCTTTATCTCTCAAAAACACACCCCCCGACGCACTCCACCACCATCACCCCTTCCAACTCTGGCCAGACCTCAAGCGAGGCATCCTCGTCGCTCCGCACCTCCATCCGCCTCGCCAACCATCCTCTAAGCTCTGTAACACTTCATTGAACATAAACCCTCACTTCACTCACCATGCCACGCACCCAAAACACCTCCCGAACACACCCACTCACGCAAACAGGGTGCCCTAGGCACACACACTCCGGCAGCCCCACGCAGCGCCGACCCCTGCAACACATTCATCGTGTCTCAGCGAAGCCTCCTGAGCTTTCTGACATGGCCGCAAGGCCATTTGCATGTTAACAGGTATAGGAGGTTCGCCGCCATTAACACAAGCAAGAAGCTTGCTTACGAGCTCCCTCCAGGTCTACCCGCTCCAGGCCAAGAGTCCCAGGTTGCGTGGAATCTCTCGCGCATAGCTCCAGGCAACCAATTGGCACTAAAGGATGAAGCATTAGCTGCAATAAAGAGAGGTTCCTTGCTGCGGATGCATGCAAAGGGAGGTGGGAAGATAGTCCCACCTCAGAAACTCTTGACCACCCGCAGCTACATAAATTGCAAAACTACATAGGGCTTATCGCCTCATAACCACGGGGTGAGGTCCCACTCACCTTCACCTGCCTCATCCGTGACCCGATCTCCGCGGACCTGGCGTGACCCGTATACCTGACCCAGCACTCCTCGCCCACCACCGCAAGCCAGTGAGCTTGGTCCTGGGCGAGTACCCGATCCGATTACCTAAGCAAGCGGCTCTAGGAGAGCAAACTTAAGAGAGAAAGCGGAGAAGAGAGTGCGCGTGGGTAGGGGTAGGTTTTGCTCTTGCAGGGAAAGGAGAAGAAGAAGAAGAAGCCAAAGAGGAAGAAGCTAAGGCCAGAGAAAGCTAAGGAAGGAGAAGGCAAGGCCGAAAAGGAAGAAGCTGAAGTTAGAGAGGCTGAAGAGTTGAAGAAGAAAGAGAAAGAAAGAGAAGGCTAAGGAGCTGAAAGCAGAAGAAGAAGGAGCCTCCAAAGAAAGAAAGAGAAGGAAGGAGAAGAAGCTGAAGGCAAAGAGAGGCTAAGGCACAGGAACGAGAACAGAAGAAATGAAAGAAGGAAGAAGGAAGAAAGCAGCTGCAATAGAAGAATAGAGAAGAGATCAGAATAGAAAAGAGAAGAAAAAAAAGTACTGTAGCACCCATAGTTTAAGACGTCTGATTCATCAATCAAGACGTCCAATTTTTTTGCTTGTTTACATTGATTTCTTTAATCTTGTGTGTCTACATTATTGCACTATAAGTCTAGTTTTCATTGCATATTATATTCAATTTCTAAAAGTTGTGCTCTTGATTTCTAAACCCTAATTTGCTCCCTGTGTTCGACCTCGAACTTAAACTTCAAGTAATAAAATATATTTATTTTCAAAGCGATTTCAATTATATTACAACGCTTTACTTTAAAACCCGATTTCGCTTCAACAAACAGTGCCTGAAAAGGAGTAACAAAGTGTGTTGAGTTTTTACCATGAACTTCATTGTGGAGGACACTTTGGTGCTAAGAAAATAGTTTTAAAGGTTCTTCAGTCCAAATTTTGGTGGCCTACTTTATTTAAGGATTCTCATAACTTTGTTAAAGCCTGTATTAGATGTTAATGAACTGGAACAACACCCGATCCAACTTGTTGAAATTTTTGATGTTTAGGGAATAGACTTTATGGGCCCCTTCCCTTCGTCCCAAGGTTATGAGTATATATTGGTGGCAGTTGATTATGTCTCCAAGTGGATAGAGGCCATTCCTATGTTCACAAATGACCACTCTGTGGTTTTGAAATTTCTTAGGGCTAATATCATATCTCGCTTTGGCTGCCCCAAGATGATTATAAGTGATGGGGGGCATCATTTCCAGAACCACCACTTCAATCGACTACTCAAAAGTCTGGGAGTAACACACAAGATCTCAACCCCTTACCATCCTCAGACAAGTGCCCAAGTTGAAGTGTCGAATAGGGAGATAAAGAACATTTTGGAAAAGACTGTTAGGCTTGATAGGAAGGACTGGCCCCAAAATCTGGAAGATGCTCTATGGGCTTATTGGACAACCTACAAAACCCCTTTGGGTATGTCTCCCTTCTGGATTGTGTGCGGAAAATGTGCTATTTACCCGTTGAGCTGGAACATAGAGCACTTTGGGCTACCCAAAGTGTCAACATGGATTTAGAAAAGGCGGGTAAGGCACGACTTCTGGAATTAAGTGAGCTTGAGGAGTTGAGGAATGATGCTTATGACACCTCTTAAGCCTATAAGGAGAGAACTAAGGTCTTGCATGATAAGTATATCCTTAGAAAGACCCTTAAGCCCAACAAACAAGTCTGGCTTTTCAATTCCAGACTTAAGCTTTTTCCAAGGAAATTAAAATCTCGTTGGGATGGGTCATACACAATCACTAAAGTGTTTTTGCAAGGAGCTGTGGAGCTCAAGAGCCCCTCCTCTTCAGTAACGCCCTGTACCGTCAACGGCCAGCGGTTGAAATCGTATATTACTTTAGATGGCCATTTGGTTGACGAGGTCACTCTCGAGGAGCCTTAGCTCTTGTCATTCTCTGCCTCAAGTAACATCTTCCCTTAGCTATTTTACTTCCAATGAGGACATTGTTTGAACCATGCATGGGGGGATAGTGTTGGTGCTAGAGCACCACGATCATTTGTTTTGATGATAACAAAACACGTGTTATTTAACATTTGCAATTTGAGTCCTAGATTTCAGGTCAATTGCAAATGTGGACGTGTTTAGACGGAGTTCGAGCTCGCATCCAGGACGGATTGGAGGAGCTTGACGGAAAATAGAGGAGGTTCGCGTGGAGCGACAGATTGAAGATAGAAGACAAGAAGAATAGGATAGATTCTTTTTAATCCTTTTATGTACTTTTATCTTTATTTTTCTTGCTCTTTATTTTCCTTAGAAATTATGTTAAAGAGCCTCAAAGAACCCTAACAGTAGTCTTAGGAACACCGGCACAACCCTAGGATACTTAGGTTTTCTATAGAATACTTAGAAAACCAATATAGGGTTCAAACAGCACTTCCAGACGTCTAGTTCCCAAATCAGACGTCTGATAAAGCATTTTAAGACGTCTGACTGTTGTTTCAGACGTCTGGTAACTGTTAGGCTGGACATAGTTAGTTCTGTCTGATGAAATCAGACGTCCATACCTTAGACCAGACGTCTTAGAAGACATCTGATGGATTTGCCAGACGTCCAATTAGTGGACCGTTGGCTGGCTTAGAAAACACTCAAGATTATGACCGTTAGAGCCTTATCAGACGTCCATAGGACTTTACAGACGTCTGATAAATGACCGTTTTGCCTCCGCTGACCCAAAATCTCTTCTCAAAGATTTTCTAGCCGTTGCAACGTTTGGAAATCAATTCCCACAGTAAAAGTAGGTTTCCAGACGTCCAGATTTAGTGCCAGACGTCCTGTATGTCGTCTGATGGACTTGCACAAAAACCCTGTTTAGATCTGATTCAAGTCAGGGAGAAACCCGCATAGAATCAGACGTCTGACCTTGAAATCAGACGTCTTAAAGTGGCCTTCCAGACGTCTGATGCCAGAGTTAGACGTCTGATAACCCTGTCAAATGTAATCATTGTCCTGATTTCGGCCTGATTCTCTTGGGCTTTGCACCCAACGGCTATAGAACCTTTCTTAAGCCTTCCAAAGCCTTCCTAAGGCCTCTATAAATAGAGGGGAGCCTTTGCAACACAAAAACATATAAGAGACACTTAGAAATACACTTGGATACACTTAGCTACACACTTTCACACTCGTGTCCAAGAAGTTCTTGCTCTCCAAGCTCAAGCTCCATCATCTTGAGAGCTAAATTCAGTTTGCGCGCCCGCTCTCCCGCTGTTGTTCACGAGAGCTACGTAGCGCCATCGCGTGGCACACGCACCGCGTCATCGTCGACGCACTCCTTGCAAAGGGGAGTTTCCTATTTCCTATAGAAGCTAGGTTTAATTATTTTGTTGGCTCTATAGGACTATTGTTTCTTTTATCTGTGTCTTTTGGTTGGGTATTCGCTTTGCGAATTCCCGTCTCCATCGTGGGACAAAATCCTTCTCGTGGAGAGAAGGGGTTGAGGAACGCTACCCTCGTACTTGTAGCGTGGTTGTACTGAGGTTGAATCACCCTCGTTTAAAGTGATTCGTTTAGTGGATTTTGATCAACTAGGTTGATCGGAAAATCCTAACTCGAGAGGGTTAGGTGGTGGTTTTCACCCGGTTTGGGTTTCCACCTAAAAATACCTGTGTACATTGTGTGATTGCTTATTTTTGTGATATTGCTTTATATATTCAATTCCGCAATTTTATTACGTCACCCCTCCTGGTAGGGAACTTACAATTGGTATCAGAGCAGGTCTTGCTATTTCGGCGTAACAACCAAGCAAGAAGATCGATGGAGGGAAGCAGTTCCGCGTGTAGGATTTCCGAGGGGCAGTCCACAACCCGTCCGCCCTACTTTGACGGGAACAACTACAGCTACTGGAAGCTGAGGATGAAGACGTGGCTCCAAGCCACTGAATTCGAGGTATGGGGATGTTGCGAAACCCCATACGAGATCCCGAAGCGACCCCAAGGAGGCTACTCGCAGGTGCAGATTCTAGAGCTCTCACTCAACGCAAAGGCAATGAATGCCTTGTACTGCGCATTGAGTCCGAAGGAATTCGAACGAATCCAAGAGTGCACCACCGCCCACGAGATATGGAGGAGGTTGGAAGGCACTCATGAGGATTCCAGCTCGGAGGAAGAAGAAGAAGAAAAAGAAGAAGAAACCACTTGCTTTGGTTTCATGGCTAGAGGAACCAATAGCGACAGTGAAAGCGGAAGCAACTCCGACGACGAGGTAAATTTTGATTTACAAGAAGCTTTTAATGAATTATTCGAGATTAGTAAATCACTAAAAATAGAAAACAAAAGCATGAAGAAGAACCTTAGTTTTCTTAAAAATGAAAATGATAGGTTAGAAAAATAACTTAAGGACATAGAAGCTAGTCCTAAAAATGATAACCTGTTATTAGAAAATCAAGACCTCATCAATGAAAATAATAAATTGATTGAGGAAAATGATAGTCTAAAGTTAGAAATCTCTAATTTAAAGACTAAGATGAGTATTATAGAAAAAGAAATTGCATGTCTTAGGGAAAATTCTAACAAATTAGCCAACAAAGTTGATAATTTTTATAGCCCTAAGGTTGAGAAAGGATCTCCATCAAGGAGACTCTCTAACAAATCCGGATCCAAGCCCACTTGGATACCGAAAAAAGAATTAGAATCTTGTTTTGTAGGATTCAGGGATAACTACAATACACAGGACTGGACCTACAAACTCAAGGCTGGTCAACTCGAATTGGGAGAACCAAGGAGTAGACCAAGGAGGAGAACAAGAAGACCGACGAGACGGCGAACAAATGACGGACCCGCCGCACGTCGACCACCAGATTGGAGACCGGCGCCAATGCCCGGGCCTCCAAGCTACGGATGGGAGCCCCATCCGATGTGGCATCCACCACCACCATTCGGGCCATTTTATTGGCCATGGTAGGTGAGGTAAAATTTTTAACCCTATCTTTTTATAAGCATTTAGATAGGGGGAGTTAAAAATTAATGAGCTAATTGTCAATTTTTAAGGGGGAGATATAAGGTAGCTAAATTTCCTTTAGAAAGGGGGAGAAAAATAATAGCTATCTCATTGTTACAAAAAGGGGGAGGACATTACCTTTGTCAAAAGAAACTCATAGAAGAGCATGTTTTAAGGGGAAGTTATAGGAATTTTAAACCAATCAAACCTTTTTGATAATGTCAAAAAGGGGGAGGATTTTTATGTATTATTATTTACGGTTTTGTCATCATCAAAAAGGGGGAGATTGTTGGTGCTAGAGCACCACGATCATTTGTTTTGATGATAACAAAACACGTGTTATTTAACATTTGCAATTTGAGTCCTAGATTTCAGGTCAATTGCAAATGTGGACGTGTTTAGACGGAGTTCGAGCTCGCATCCAGGACGGATTGGAGGAGCTTGACGGAAAACAGAGGAGGTTCGCGTGGAGCGACAGATTGAAGATAGAAGACAAGAAGAATAGGATAGATTCTTTTTAATCCTTTCATGTACTTTAATCTTTATTTTTCTTGCTCTTTATTTTCCTTAGAAATTATGTTAAAGAGCCTCAAAGAACCCTAACAGTAGTCTTAGGAACACCGGCACAACCCTAGGATACTTAGGTTTTCTGTAGAATACTTAGAAAACCAATATAGGGTTCAAACAGCACTTCCAGACGTCTAATTCCCAAATCAGACGTCTGATAAAGCATTTTAAGACGTCTGACTGTTGTTTCAGACGTCTGATAACTGTTAGGCTGGACATAGTTAGTTCTGTCTGATGAAATCAGACGTCCAGACCTTAGACCAGACGTCTTAGAAGACGTCTGATGGATTTGCCAGACGTCCAATTAGTGGACCGTTGGCTGGCTTAGAAAACACTCAAGATTATGACCGTTAGAGCCTTATCAGACGTCCATAGGACTTTACAGACGTCTGATAAATGACCGTTTTGCCTCCGCTGACCCAAAATCTCTTCTCAAAGATTTTCTAGCCGTTGCAACGTTTGGAAATCAATTCCCACAGTAAAAGTAGGTTTCCAGATGTCCAGATTTAGTGCCAGACGTCCTGTATGTCGTCTGATGGACTTGCACAAAAACCCTGTTTAGATCTGATTCAAGTCAGGGAGAAACCCGCATAGAATCAGACGTCTGACCTTGAAATCAGACGTCTTAAAGTGGCCTTCCAGACGTCTGATGCCAGAGTTAGACGTCTGATAACCCTGTCAAATGTAATCATTGTCCTGATTTCGGCCTGATTCTCTTGGGCTTTGCACCCAACGGCTATAGAACCTTTCTTAAGCCTTCCAAAGCCTT
The DNA here is from genome assembly GCA_037157565.1 of Thalassia testudinum. Taxonomy (NCBI): domain Eukaryota; kingdom Viridiplantae; phylum Streptophyta; class Magnoliopsida; order Alismatales; family Hydrocharitaceae; genus Thalassia; species Thalassia testudinum. Next base: position 34,694,621 of record JAZHRO010000056.1, read on the forward strand.
CCTAAGGCCTCTATAAATAGAGGGGAGCCTTTGCAACACAAAAACATATAAGAGACACTTAGAAATACACTTGGATACACTTAGCTACACACTTTCACACTCGTGTCCAAGAAGTTCTTTCTCTCCAAGCTCAAGCTCCATCATCTTGAGAGCTAAATTCAGTTTGCGCGCCCGCTCTCCCGCTGTTGTTCACGAGAGCTACGTAGCGCCATCGCGTGGCACACGCACCGCGTCATCGTCGACGCACTCCTTGCAAAGGGGAGTTTCCTATTTCCTATAGAAGCTAGGTTTAATTATTTTGTTGGCTCTATAGGACTATTGTTTCTTTTATCTGTGTCTTTTGGTTGGGTATTCGCTTTGCGAATTCCCGTCTCCATCGTGGGACAAAATCCTTCTCGTGGAGAGAAGGGGTTGAGGAACGCTACCCTCGTACTTGTAGCGTGGTTGTACTGAGGTTGAATCACCCTCGTTTAAAGTGATTCGTTTAGTGGATTTTGATCAACTAGGTTGATCGGAAAATCCTAACTCGAGAGGGTTAGGTGGTGGTTTTCACCCGGTTTGGGTTTCCACCTAAAAATACCTGTGTACATTGTGTGATTACTTATTTTTGTGATATTGCTTTATATATTCAATTCCGCAATTTTATTACGTCACCCCTCCTGGTAGGGAACTTACAGATAGGACCTAAGACATTTGTTTATAACATGTCTATATTTTGCATTCAAGCATGCATATTGCATTCAAAAATAAAATAAAATAAAATAAAAAATAAAAAAATTTATGCCACGTTGTTATGCTTAACTGGCTGGGCTTTACATCTTTAGCCATGAGACCAAGACTTTATGTTTGCTTAGTTGACTCTAGGTGCCCAATTATAGGAGCTAGGGTTAAATTACCAACTTTAGAACTCTAGGGTCCATTTGGACTTAAAAACTCAAGTAGGAGTTAAGTTGCGGACCATTCCTCAAGAGATTGAGGAAGGAAAGCTAGGGATTGAGTTAAAGGCTGGGTAGTGCCTGGTGTCTTTCTCTACCTTTTGGTTTACGGGTCCTCGTAACCTAAGCATCCACATCACACACACTTGGTCTTGTGTAAATAGTGATCACCTTAATTCCTTTCTTGAAGAAAATTTGGTTCTCTTAGTTCTGACATAGGAGAAGCTTGAAAACACAACTTGATTGGATGAGTTCCTACTACATGAGAGGTGGAGTATATACTCATCTTGATGACGCGATGATAACATGTCACCTCCTCAGCGCTTGTCTCTTAGGATATCCATTCTATTGGGGGCATGTAAGCACATTGTACTGTTCAGGTACCATGGGTGGCCCTATCTCGAAGTGCCGATTGCCACAGGCCTGAATTCGCTTAAGAATTCCATGGACGATACTATCTCGAAGTGTCGATTGTCAAGAGTTCTTGGGGTCACTATGGACGGTGCTATCTCGAAGCATCGAAAGCCAAACACCCTTCGAGGTTTAGTGATGGGGACAATGAATCTGACACAGACCATGTTGATAGCTAATCCAAGGTTAGACTTAGGGGAATCATACAAAATACATATATATATTAAAAAAAAGCCCCTCTTACTCTCTTTCTAGGTTGGCAATCATACCAACCGCAAATAAATCAGATCAATGCACATGCACAGATGCTTTAATCTCTGGGACCAATAAACCCTAGGATAGAGTTAGAAATCAAAGAAACCTATGCCTATAACTTATCCTTAGCTGACCTAGTCTGTAACTTAGCAACTACTTGGGTACCTTATGATCTAGAGTTAGATAGTTGACCTAATTTCTATGAAAAGGTTAATTGAGTTAGCCTGGATAACCTGAAGTATTAAGTCATGCTTGAATTTTCTAGGGACTAGCAAAAACTAGGCATAGGGGCATCTGATTAGCCCATATTTGTGGGCTATTTAAGTATGTGAATGCCTAGACATTAAGATATCTTTAAGATTTAGTTAACATACATTAGGATGTAAATAAATTAATTTATGTTTTTAGCTTGATTGGATAATTCATGCATTGCATTCATATGCATTTAGAATTCACTTAGTTAACCAATTAGGTGCATTACATGCATTATTTTGGGTTTAACATAGAAGTTAAGGGTTTGTGCATAAATACCCTATTATTTTTTCATTTTATTTCTCTTCTTCGCAAGAAACGGCTCCGCTTCCTCCTCCTCTAGCCATGAAATCTCCTTAATGGCCGTGAGAAGCGGAACTACTCCCGCCTCTCCTATTTCAAATCCATGCAGCCATAGCTACAAAGGAGGAGGAGGGCCTGCCATGCTGAGGAGGCCACCATCCCACCCCTTTTACTACTGTGCAAAGAATTCAAACTATCCTCCTCTCATCACCACCAGCCTTAACCACAACGGAGCTTCGCCACCGTGGGTGTGCCCGCCATCGCAGAGCTTCTCACTACAACCTCACCATGTCCCCTGTTCATCGTAGGAGACCACCTTCACCACCACCTCCACGCTTCACCCACATCACTGCAGCACCACCTTCACCAACTTCACGTCATCTCTTTTCTCTTCAGCCACCAATTGTCACGCCTCCGCGCACCCTACCCGCACCTAGCAGAGCCCTCTCCTCCGCACCTTCCCCTCCCATGCGCAGCCAGTAGCGTGCCCGCGCGCACCTCCAACAGGCCAGTAGCACGCCCACACACACCTCTAGCAGGCCAGCAGCGCGCTCCCACACGACGCCAGCAGCTCCCCTCGTCGCACCTCCGCCCACGTGCGCGCCTCTTCGTGCACGTACAGCAATAGTAGCCACAGCGCGCACCCCTCTTCAGTAGCCGTGCCTGGAGCAACTCCAACAGCAGTAGCAGGCCGCCAAAACCCGCAACCTCTGTTGGTCCGTTCGACCACCGGTGGCTGCTATTTGCCATGCCACTGACTCTTCCGCGAAGCCCTCGCTCCACTCCAGCTCCGGTGAGCTCCTCACGGCTGACAACTCCCTCTTATGTGCACAATAGCTCACCAAAGGAGATGCTCTATTTTAGGTTGAATTAATATTTACATTTCTTTACCATTGGAAGAGAAGGATCTTAGATTTAATAAAATTCTAATCTGGTTATTTTGTGAGAACTCCCTCAATCTTTCACGTAAATACAATACCAGCATGATCATATCTTGTTATCTTAATTGAAAGGCGATTTGATTCAGTTTCTTTGTGAAATTAATCATGAACATTTGTTTTTCACCCATGCGAGTTTGTAATAGACATTGCCTCCCTGTGGACACGACCCGCTCTTATCCCAAGTGATTTAATTTTAATTCAATACTTTGATTAGTCAATTTTCCACCACTTAGAAATACAAATGACAAATCATTTTAATTATCATCTTGTTAAGTGAAAGTCGTCTTTTCAATTAACATTAAATTCTCCTATGGACAATTAGGGCATCATGAACACTAGCTGTGATTACAATGAGTATAAATAAGCATTTCAAACAATATCGAAATTCACTCCAAGTACATGAATGCTTGCCATTCATTATAACAATATATGTAACATGTTATCTTAATGAATTCCTCGAAAACTAGCTCAGAACTCTCTCATTCGGGCCAATCAATCCAGCTGCTGCCTATTCAAATAGTGATGCAGCTGCTGCTGCAATTTCTGCTCAAAATAGTAACTCAAATGCTACTGAAAGTGCTCTAACAATTTCCTCAAAGATCAGACGACTGCAGCTACTACTGCAACCATTTCAGCAACCCAAAGTTGCTTCTACAACTCTGATCAGATCTCATAGATTTGATCTAATGCTCAAAATTCACCTCAATGTTGGATTGATAAACTCATATATATTAGTCCTTTTAATCTATTTCTCCTTAAAGCTTAATCTGAGAAACCAAAATAAAATAAGATCTAAAATTCTAAATATGAAAGCAAAACACCTTTAAATACCAACCAAATCATGAAAATATACATTCATATCCTCACAAATAAACTTAAAGGTGTTTAAAAATCATTTTGAATTCAGATCACATCAAAAACCACATTCAAATTTTACTCAATCCCTGTTACCAAATCTTCCTCACATTGATTCCAAAATAGCTCAGATCATTGAATAGGTCTTTAATCAATAACACTGTTTTCACTGACCTATGCTCCCTATGCAATGGGAGGACAGCAGAAATCTCCATTCAATTGGTTAGAACTGATCTGATCGTTGAAAGCACATATCATGTAGTTCAAAACCATCATGAAAAACCTAATTTATGCAAAAACATACTGAATTTAGTTGATTAAATACTAATTGGAATCAAATCATTGAAAAATTCTTCACTCATGTCTTTAAACCAAATTTGAGTTAAACAACTAAACCAGCATAATTCAGCACACATGGAGGACCTTTATGTTCTGATGAGGTGAATGGGAGGTCCTCCCTTGTGAAATTCAAGTGTGTTCTAGATCTGAGAGCTAATAAGCTTCAGATCTAGAACTACTCTAGTGAATGAAGTGAATTGCGAATTAAAATAGCGAGGGAGATCAAAGAATGTGGATGTGAGATGGTTATGGAGCTGTATGAATCAATGGAAATGTGTGCGAAAACCACTCTAATCTGAATTGATCAGAGAGGTGCAGATCAGAGCTAAACTAGGCCTAAACTATCCTAGAACTAATCCAAACAAATCCATCTTCAAATTGGGATCTAATCTACTCCTAACAAATCTAAATTACACTAATTACACTAAAACTAATATAGAAAATAATTGAAATCCTAATCTAATCAGAAGAACGGAACCTGTGGATCCAAAGCCAGTGGTTGAGGAGGAAGAAGGGAGGGAGGTTGTCTCCAATGGTTGGAAAGCTCTCTAGTGGAGCTAAAAGTCGCCCTCAGGTGCTATGTGGTCCTTAGCGGCGAGGATTGATCGTAGGAAGGTGGATTCCTTTGCCATGGGTGGAGGAACAGGGTGTATGGGGAGAAGGAACTGGAGAGGATGAAGGGATCGCCTCAAGGAAGTAGGAGAGGAGGTCGATGGTGCGCGTGAGGAACTTTGGAGCAACTTAAGTAGCCAAATCAATGATTGTAGTCACCGCGAGGGTGGATTTAGTCGTTTAGGGCTTTAATGGTGGATGTGAACTTAGCGGAGGACGGGAAAGGTTAGGATGAAGTCTCACCATTGGATGGGATCTGTGGGACATGGTGATCCTACGCGTGGGAGCGTGCAAAGATTTAATCAGGATCGACCATAAGATGGGTGCCTCACGTAATCAACAGTACCTATAGCGCGAGTTCATCAAGGCTACATTCATGTTTAGCAGCAAGTATGTTGGATATTTTGCGCTAAGGCCCTTAATGCGAAGGGGTGGAGAATCTAGGAGGAAACCCATAAGTGGCTAGAAAGAGTGCAACATGGTCCCTAGATGTTCGCAAAGAGACCCCTACAGCTTTGTAAAAAGGTCCTTGAAGGTTACAAGCTAAAGAAAATGTATATGATTGAGGACCTAAATGTAATGTGATGGTTTCAAGGTCGTAATGATGTCCAAATGCAACCAAATTTTTATTGAAGCATAATTGAACATTTAAGAAGTTGATTTCACTTTCAATTTGATCTTTTGAGCCCAAATATGTGTTCAATTGCAATTTGGATTGTCATATTACACTTTAAATAGAATATCTCAATTTATGACCAAATTTTGTGTTTTTTACACAAATTTGTTGTTTTAGGTCATTTCTATTAATTCCCACACTTAACCCTTTTCTTGAGTTAATTATGCAGTGTTTAACCTAGTTTCTAGCTTAACTCGGGCGTTTTAGCTATGATGAGCCACACCTCATCAGTCAGCAACCTGCGTATTTAACTTCCAATAGGCAACGGCAGCGATGCTCGCACTACTCTAAGGTGCTCACCTCTCAAGACGAAGGTCAAGCTAGCCTTCGGAGCTAATAACTCGCTCCCTACAGACCAGTGCACCCATAACGCCTTCCCCACTTCGGTGACAGCGCCCCTACCGGCATATCGACTAAGGCCTTAAAATAATGCCCCTCTTTCCATCGGCTGCTCTGGTCGTGAACCTTTAGCGACCATGGAGAAAGGCCAAAGGGAGGAATTGACACTCCTCCGTCCAACCACAATGACGACGGGCACCTCAACCGAATGGCCACACTCGCAGTGGCTGGACTAACGATAGCATTAGATAGCCTTGTAGGCTGACCATCAATACACACCAACTGGCAAATCCTCTCGGCGCATTTCTGATCTCCCCAAGAGCCAAGCGACCTAGTGAAAACTCCTAAGGGTCAAACTAAAGCGACCCAAGATGATGATCTAGATTTTGTACGTTAAAAGATTGAGTTAAAAATATGTCGCTGTAGTTGCATAAAAATCCGTCAATCAGATAATTTTTACTGAAACTCAAAGTGAGTCTTGGGTCAAACATAGGGATGCGAACATTTAATTAAAAATCACGTTTCAAATTATTTTCACGAAGTAGATTAGCTGGTCGAATTAAATCTACACTAGCTATTCTACTTAAATAATAAACAATAGAAGAGAGAGATAGAATAATACAAAGAATGAACAATAGAAGGGAGAGAATGAACAATTATCTTATAACTATAGAATCATGTCCATTACATCTACTTGCTACAACTAGAAAGCTAGAAATATACACTAGAAAGCGATAAAAAGACAGGGATGAGAAAATCCTCCTCGACGGCTGCTTGGAGGACAAGCTGCGTTGATGAAGCGCCCAGATAAGGGTGAAGAGATGCTAGACAAGGGAGAATGGAGCTGGAGGACAGAAGACGAAACTGGGTGGCGTCGTAGTGGGATCTGCTTCCCGAATGGTGGCAAGAAAATAACCACGGGATGCTCCATAAAGGGGGTGAGAAGATGGGAAAATTATTTTACTCAAGCTCTAGTAGAGCATCCTGGGTATGGGACCAGCTCATAGAGCTTGGGAGAAGGTGAAAGAAGAGAGAAAGGGATGCAGAAGAAGTCAGGGTGTAGGGCATTTTCATAGGCATAGAAATTGGGACGAAAAAGGCATTTCAGGCCTTTAAAATAAATTCCTGGCCTTTAGTGACGCATGTAAGTGTTGCTGAAGGCAAACATTGGTAGAGCACGCATGAAACGTGGTTCGCTCATCGCTGATTCAAGCGCCCACGTTAAGCCACGTCATTTCCTCCTCACTTTCATCCATTTCTCAATAAGCGAAGAGTCACTCGTGCTTAGCCGTTTGATCATGAATCGACAACCATGATTCATTCTCATCGCGCCTTTAGATTCGACGCTTGGATCCACATTAGACGGTGGAGAGTGCATCCAGACAACTTAAAGTTCCGCCCACGCAAATGATCGCGCATGGTAGCCCGCATCATCGCACAGGTGCGCACACGTTCGCATCCAATGTTGCCACGTCTTGCCTTCGCAATCGCTCGATCGCACATCGACGACCGAATTTAGCACGCACCTCTTACGCACGCTTGATTTAAGGTGAACGAGGGCTTGAACCCGCACCTTGGTTCTTCGCATAGTGCCTTCAACCACTACGCTACAAGGCTATTTGTGTCACGTTTTTGGTGTAAGGTTCTCACGCTCTCTGCCATTGGATGGCAATCCAACGACTGAGATCATATGAACCTTAGCCTTCAAAGGTGAGTGCTGTGCTGGGGGGGCAATGTGGCCGCATCTCGACCGTTGGATCTCGCTTCAACGGTCGAGATCTGATGGCGCGGATGAAGGAGGTGGAAGCCGATGGCTATGGGTGGCTTGGATGGCGTCACATGGCACCATTTGAGTCGTCCCATTTCCAATGCTTGTAGATGGTGCCATGGATATCGGATTTGGTCAATTTTCCCACCGTTGGGCTGTGATCGTCGATTCGAACCCATCTGTGCAGTTCAATTTATCATCTGAGGTGCGGATTTGCACCACCTTGCCCCTTGAACTCTAATCTTCCTCAAACTGCATATGATGCTACGGAGGGCCGATCGAGGTGATCTCAGAGGTGTTGAACTTCGAACGTCGCCCTAATCAGATCCGCATGGTTGGATCTTCAATCTGAGGCTTCGAAATGAAATCGCCCTGTCCTCTCGCCACAAAAGGGCCAATTACTATACAATTTATACAAATTAACCTAAATGCATGATGATGCATATTATGCAATATTTATAATGCATGATACTTCTATGATACTAAGAACATGCATAAATAGACATTTTAGACTAATTAGATGTGTGAACATCAAGGGAAACCGAGTCTGGGCAACCCGACAAAGGGCGAGTTCGATTGACTAGCTAGCGAATCCGGGATTGTGCCCTAGTGTTGGGAATCGTATAGAGTGTATTTGATCAGAATGGGTCATAATATAGTTGCGAAATACAATCAACAAAATAATTTATAAAGATAACGAGACTTGAGCCTCAGTCATTTGTCTCTGGGAGGCATTTATGGAAATGTAGATTTGAAATCGATCCCGCTCGCTCTACTTATTCAAAATTGCATGTCGATTTATGCTAAATTTGTATTGATGCAAGACATGCTGTTGCCAGAATATCAGAAATTAAAAACATGCAACTTTAATCACACCAAAAGATGATAATCAGGCACATGGTGATTTTCAACATATAGATATATATAACGATGATGATAATAGAGTTGCAGAGCACTTGTAGCAGAATGCTTGTACAGAGAATGTAAAAACTAACAGCTATCAGAAAATGACTGCATACATGAATCTACGGGGGATTATGCATGCATCATTGGGGGAGAATATAGAGCTGCACTACTAAGCAGTAAATAAAGCATGTAAACTATGAAGAACTAAGCTACTAATCTAGTAGAAATAAGGGCATTTGGAGGTGGGCTCCGATGGCCTTTGAGTTGGTTGAGAGGAGAAGGAGGGGCAGCCAATGGTGCTTAGGCCGGTCCTTGGAGAGAGGTTGAGGAGGTGATCCAACATCTTGGCGTGGAGATGGTGGTGGCCATGGTGAGGCAACTCGTGAAGGTGGAGTGGAGGTGGAATGTAGCTAGCTAAAATGGAGCCAAGAGTGAATGGATGCAAATGGCCACCCCATAGGTCTTTTTATAGACCTAAGGGAGACTCTCTAGAGAAATGTGGAACTCTCTAGAGAGAGCTCTAAGAGTGGCTGGCCAAGGAAAGAGAAGGTGGTTTTTAGATCCACCATTTGTGGATCTACAATTTGAATGTCTCTTGGTTGCTAATTTTAGCAACCAAGAGTGGCGCCACCTTTGGAAGAACCTAGAACACTCTAGGTGGTGTGGGAGTGCGTGAATGGGTGTGTGTGGATGTGTGTGTGGCCGTGCCCTATGTGGCTAAGTGGTCTAGGTTAGCTCCTAAGGTGTTTGGGTTAGTGTAGGTCTTAAATTAGGGTTACAAACCCTAATTGCTAAGGGGGAATGCAATTAAACTTAACACAAGTTTAATTGAATGAGTGTGAACCTAATTGAGAGTGAAATAACTCAATTAGGTTGGGCTTAGGTCAATTGGACTCTCACTGAGTCCAATTGGACTTGTATGAGTTGAGATATAAGCTCAATTGGACTCTATGAATCCAATTGAATAGGCTGATGAGATTGACTATAATCTAAGTCAATTGGCTTAATGAGAACCTAATTAGGTTCTTGGGAAGGTTTAAAGATTGTGTACTAGGGTTAGGGTACCTTAATTTAGGTTCCTAGGGGGTTAGAATTGGGTATAGGGAGCTAAGAACTCAAGATCAGGGCTTGAATTCCAAAACAGGAACTGGAGAGTAGTTCCAGACGTCCAATAAAAGTGTCAGACGACTTATAGTGAAAAATCAGAAGTCTAGACTTCAAGTCTGGACGTCTAATCAAAGTCAGGAAGGTTTCTAGGTTCTGTCTTAGGTATTCTGCAGAAATTAGACGTCTAACCAAGTGTCTGGATGTCCAATAACATTGCAGAAGTGGGTTTAAGGTGTGTGGGAGTTGGCTAAGGGTTCTGAACGTCCTATAACTCGTCTGGACATCCAGATAGAAGCTAGAATTAGGGTTTTAAGGTTTCCTAGGGTGCGGTGACCTAATCTAAGGGTGGCTAAGGCTTAGGGAAGCTTCTAGGCTATCCTTGGGCAAGGATGGGCTTAAGTTCTTCACAATTTATTGCTTTATTCCTACCTAATAGCATACCTTAACTCCCTTACAATATTATCTACTACATCTAATCTAGGTCTTCCACTCCAGCTCTGCTGCAACACGAGTTATTCTTTATTCATCAGATCTAGCTTTAGATCCAGCTTCAGATCTAGCTTCTGATCAGCTTATTACCTGCAATTGACATAATGCACCTAATCGGTACATTATAACATTACTTTATGCATAGCTAAAAGAAAGTAGTAAGGATGCAAATAATACTTATGCATGCATGAACTATCCTAACTTATGCTAAGTCCTAGCCTAGTTTAGGACAATTAAGACCTATGATTGCTGCGCAATCACCAGGCTCTTCAGCCATGGCCACGCTTCTTTTCCCCTCGCAACGCTATCGAGCTCACCTCGGTTGAAGGAAATATTTCTACCCTCAAAGGCCACTCTTAAGGCTGGCATGAATTCAAACAAAGGTGCTCATGCCCCTCTTATTGATAAATATAATGCCACTCCTCAAGAACACCACGGACTGGGGCTCCCACGTCCCATGTTCCACCGAATATAATGCCAGCTCCCAGGGCTAGTAGAAACTCAGGCCCATGCACCCTAAAGTTCTTCATGCGCAGATATTGCCCACTGGTAGAATTTTACTCGCTTCACTCTCAGTAGCATCTGTTAACCAGAATAGATGGAGAGAATCTAGGCCACCACGCCCAATGTTATTATATCGGCAACCAAGGCTGGTAGGAACTATGGCTTTAGTGCCCCATGTTCTAGATGACACAGTGTCTCATTACAACAATGACACTAGCTTGGGCTCCGATGCCCCAAGTTCCGCCTAGCGCACACTCGGACTTTTGGAAGAGAGAATCCGAGCACTGGCACTTAGCTTTCATTTCCACCTCCCAAGGTTGACCTTCCTTTATTACCACCTCTTAAGGTAGGCTCGTGTTTGTGGTCACCTCCAAAGGTCAACCCTCGTAAATGCCCTCTCGTGCTTTCCCTGTCCCAGGGTACAACCAAGCGGGTTAACATGCAGTGGTATTACACCTCGTTACAACATTGATGAAATCGTCCCTTATCTGCGTATAATAAGGACAGACCTAGCAGCAAAATAGCCCTGCCCAAAATGATTGGACCAACATCTAAACCCTTATCTCTGCAAGGAGTTGGGGAAACAAATCATGATTGAACAATCGGATCTGAGCTAGTCCCCCTAGGGATTCAACCAGGCTCTTCGGCTGCGGCTACTCAATCCTATTCTGTCGTCCAGGCGAAGAACTCGCCCATTCAGGCAGTTATAGCTCAGCCAAGCCACAACAAAGGGCCAAGGTTGAGGCAAGGGAGCTTCTTCAAGGCAATTCTATCATGCCCCACGTCGAGTACGGCTCTCGAAGGGGGCAGCAGCCCTAATTGAGGCACACGTATAGGCCCCACCAGAAAAGCCTACCTTAAGGCTCCCTTATCAAGGATAGGCATTAAAGAACTCTTGTAATGGGAAATTTTGCCCAACCCCCACGCAGGACCCACAGCGAGTGCTGCCAGAATCAGCCCTGTCCCGACTAACGAATTTCCCATGAAATTCGACCAAATGGTTCCCACACAAAGGGGAATGCCCGAACCTCATGCAACGAGCTCTGAAGCCTCTTAGTCTCTAATGGTAACACCATCATGAGCCATAACTAGCTTTATTTAGTGAAAATCAAGAGATAAATGCTTGTATATAGTCGCCTAAGAGTTACAATTCCACTTAGATCCATTTTGAGAGAACATTAAATTAGGGTTAATTCTACAGTTTTAACATCATATCATGAATGCAGAGTAACCATGAGATTTGATAGGGGTAAATTGAAGGTCAAATGAGCATTAAAATTTAATAAGTGAGTCCATACAAACAGAAATGGGGTTTCACATATTTTAAGAACCAAATATAACACAAAACCCTAATTTTAGACCCGCTTGAATTAAAGAAGTTCTCGTCAAGATAAAATTAATCTAAACCTCCTAAAATTTATAGAAAAATATTTCTAGAGGTTTAGTACCTTTAGTTTGATCATCTGAACCTATTTTGACCTTGAACAAAGTCGCATATGGGATTTTGCCCTAATTTATGCTTCTATGCAAATTGCTTAGTCGAACTTGGTCAAAACTAAAATATGACTTCACCATTAGATTCCTTAGGTTCAAATTGGGCTAAGGCCAAAATTTAGGCCCAATCAGAATCCATCTTAACCTAGTTTTATCTCAGTCCCTTGAATTTCTACTTCTGACAATTAGCCCCTCAACTTTCAGCCTTTCTGACAAACGACCCCCTAGCTTTCCCTTCTCTTTCAAAAATCAATCCTTGCCGCCAATGGAGATCAACCGAACTCCATGCAACTGTTGACCGCACCAAAGAGGCATCAGATCATCACCAAATCCCACCAAATTTGGTGGGATTGATGTTCACACGATAAGGATTCATTTGGACTTGTTTTGGGACTCAGAACTTGCGCAAAAAGCTCGTGCGAATCTACGAAATCCGTGAGTTTCCTATGACCTAATTCCCAAGTCAATCAAAGCACTTTCCTCATCTAGAGCTCGGCTAGGAGCTCTATAAAAGCTCCTGAACTTCATGCTGATCTCCTTAGCTCGGTCTTGGCCTAAATTCTTCAAATATTTCTCCCTCTGGCCACCTTTGTCGCAGCTCCGGCGACACCTCCTTCCTTGGCCTCCTCGCCTGTTGCCACATACCACAGGCAGCGAGAATCTCCTTCACTCATTCTTCTGCTCCTCGCAACACCAGCGAGAGCTCCCTAGACCCTCTTCTTCCTCGCCGTTCCCTCACTGGAGGATTCACCTTCTCTGGCGCCGGCCAATCATAGCCGACGCCATCTCTCCCATTTCATCCGCTAATTAGGTTCCTAAACTCTTCCTCTCCCTCTCTAGATTAAGCTCAGCTCCTTACTATCCTATTTCGACCAACGACCACCTCATTCTCCCATCATCTTCCCCACGTCCGACGTACCTTCGGCGTCGTCGCCCCAGTGCTACAAACCACTAAACACCCTTACATCACCTCCACAACCTTCGCCTCGCCTCCACCATCAAAACCCCTCTATTTATTCTACGTTTCATCCACCATACACCTCCACCGAACAACCCATCATCCACTTGCCATCATCGACTTCGCATGCCCTCAATACGCACGCACACACCACGATATCACCACCATTGCACTCCACAACCACCGGTGATGCTTTTGAGCTATTTGACTGGGGCCTAGAGCCCATGTTCATGCCTTTTCAGGTTACCATCGGAACTTCACCATCGTTGTCAAAACTTTGCCTTCATCCGCCATTATCTAGCCATAATTACAGCAGCTACGACGCTCAGGAGCTACGGAACAACCCCACGAAGCCATTCAAGACTTCAATTTAAGAAGAGCAGTAGCAACGGCTTCTAATTGAACGAGAGCTTCACCTTTGACTTCGTGCGAGGAGGAATAGTGGGTTTTAGTCCCACATTGTTCGTTGCGGAGCAGTTGCAACGGTATAAAGGGTTTTCGTGCAAAGGAAGCACGCGCGCGTGTGATGAATCAGCGGGTGGAGGGCTTCACCGACATTTGAGGAATAATTTTAGTGACGTCCTGGACGTTGCTAAAACCTCTACCTAATTTAGAAACCTCTTCTCCACTATAAAAACCCTCACAACCACTCCATTTAAGAGAATCCCTTCCTAGCTTCTCCTTAGCTCTACCTAGCACACTTCACACTCCCCCGGAGTTGCCGAGCTGTCAACAGAAGCCCATCCACCGTCGTGACTACCTCACCTCTCCATTTTGCACCTCTTTACCCTAGTTTAATGTTTATGTGTTCTAAAGCCTTCCTCTAGCATTGTAATTGTGAAACGACTCTACTTGTGCAATATATTTCCATTTTGTTTCATGCATAGCTAAGTAATCACCATGCTATAATCTCAAGTTTCTAACCCTACTCTCTCTCTCTATCACTCTTTTTTTCGCAAGCAAACTAAACAATCATTTTATGACACCTCAAAGCGATAAACTGATCCGATTTCATGCCTCCTTGTGTTCGACACTTGGACTCACCTAATCCATATCTTCATTTAAAATTGATGTCGCAAATGCATGCTAAAACGACGGATTTAACTTAACGCGTTTCAATGACGTCAGAGGGTTTTGCTATGGCTTTCATGACCTCGGGCGCATGCTAAAGGCTAACACTTAGCCTTTGAGAAGGGTGTTCGCCCTTGTGTTGTGCTTGAAAAGGCCTTAAGAGGCTTGGCACCCTTATGCGCTGATGAGAGCCTCATCATGAGCCATAACTAGCTCATTTTGACCCAATAAAGAAGATAAAAGCTCCTACATAACCTAGAAGAAGGCCTAACTGAAGGAACAAGTGCTCTAAGAAGAAAACATAAAATAAAGGTTAAAATTGCAATTTTACCATTGCAGTAAGTAAACGGGATTTCTCAGAGGCAAAACATAGGTCAAATGGTCTAAATGAGATAAAAAGTGGGTTGAATCAATCAGAAATGGGTTCATGTGCAATCTAAGAACTAAATGACACTTGGTAACCCTAAAACAGACCCGCTTAAATTAACAAGGTTCCGGTCAGAATAAAAAGCATGTAAACCCTCTAAAAATCATGGAAAAACATACTCTAGGGTTTAGAACACTTAATTTGGCCTTTGGAACCTAGTTTGACCTAGATTAGGGTCCTAGCTCTTCAATTAACCTAATTTGGGTTTTTACGCAAAATATCCAGTCAAACGAGGTCAAACCTGAAATCTAACTTCGCCATTGGATTCCTTAGGTCCAAATTAGGTTTGTACCAAAATTTGGACCTAAGGAGGGGTCATCTTGACCTACTTTGCAATTTAGTACACCCAAATCACAAATTGGTCCCTATCTTTTGAATACCGTTGCAGAGAACCCCCTAGGTTCTTCGCCTCCTTTGCAAACCGGTCCTGCCGCCATTGCTAGGGCAGAACCGAGCTCCGGCGAGGTTCGGAGAGGGATTGCTCTCTAATCCCTCAGAGATTCCCTCCCAGAAATGGAAGGAGGATTCTCTGAGGAATTTCCTTCCTTATAAAGTCAATTACAATCGTTGGTGTGAACCCAATCTCTCGTGCGAACGCACGAGAGATTTGGGTATCCTAACTCCTTTCCATCTCCGGCGACCAACCTCAGGCAATTACGTGCCCTTCACGCCCTGCACACCAAGTCCAGCGCCTATATAAGAACCCACAACTCCGGCCGAAGAGGCTGAGCTTGATTTGGCCGAGTTTCCCCCTTCAATTCCTCTCCTCCTGCTCGGCCAAATGCCCCAGCTAGCTCCGGCGAGCCCCCCTCCCCTCCCTCTTCGCTCTGCCACAAAACCAGTGGCAGAGTTAGCTTCCTGACCTCCCTCCGCGTCGCGCAGTACCAGCGCACGCCGCCTCAGCCCCGTCGTCGCCGCCGTTCTCCCCCACTGGGCGTCATCTTCTCCGGCGACAGCAAGTACTGCTGTCCGCCTTCCGTCCCCTTTCGTCCTTACAATTAGGTTAGAACTCCTCTCCATCCTATCCTCTCTCTTTTCCCCCTGTTATCTCATCTGATTACCCCTCGACCGACGCTGACCACCCTCATCTTCCACATCACCGACCGAACTCCGGCGAGCCGCCCACACCACTCCGCCACTCCACACGGCTCTCCAACCACCTCGTGAGCTCCGCCTCACCACCAGGAACTCGCTCCACCCCACAACTGCCACTCCAGACCTCCATAACCACCCCCCGAACAACCCACCATCTCCGGCCACAGGTTGACCTAGGCGTGCACGCCTAGGCCGACCGGCAACCTGCAGCATCACCCACCGCCTTCGCCGTGCTACGGCGAAGGTTTCCAGCTATTCTGATTGGGCCAATAGGCCGTTCTGTGGAATCTCAGGTGAACGCCCCGGCCGCCATTAACAGCCGAAGCAGCAGGAAGCTTGGAGCAGCAGCAGGCGTCAGGCTTCCCAGGCGGCAGGTGCAGCAGACTCTCGCAAGTGTTGCGAGGTGACTGAGTTCAGCAAGGAGCACCAGCAGGGCCTTCAGCGTGGGCAATTGCACACGAGAGTCTGCGGGCGCACGCAAAGGAAGGGCGGAACGTTTAGTCCCACATCGTGGAATCTCAAGGCACAGGTATGGTATAAAGAGTTTTTGTGATATAGGTTTACTGCCTCGAAAGCACAGGGGTGAGGTCCCTCACTGACCGCACACCCGCCTCGTCCGCGGCTTGACCACGCGGATCTGGCGGATCCGACCCGACCTAGACCTACGCACTCCTCGCGCATCACACACCTGCAGGTGCGCCTGGTCCCGGGTACGATCCGACCCGATTATGGCTGTGGCTCTGGGAGAGCGGTTTGAGTGAATTGCTTGAGAGAGAGAGATGCGCGGGTAGAGGGAGAAGGGTTAGGTTTTGCTCCTGTGCAGGCAGGCTGAACGCAGGAGGAGAAGGACTTGGCCGCGAGAAGGAAAAGAAAGAAAGAAGAAGGAACGGCAGAGAAGAATAGAAGAGGAAGAAACAAGGCAGAGAAGAAGAAGCAAGAAAGAAGCCTTCGCAGGGGAAGAAAGAAAAGAGCAAGCCAGAAGCAAAGGCACAGAGAAGCCAAGTGAAGACTTTGCAGAGATCAGAAGAAGAAAAGAAAGAGCAAAGACTGCAGCAGAAGAAGAAGAAGAATAATCAAGAAGAAAAGGAGAAATGCTTTTAAGACGTCTGATCACAAGATCAGACGTCCAATTTCATATTTTTTTTGCCCTAACTCCTTTTAATCTCATACATTCATACCTGAATTGATATTTTGAGTAAATTAGAGTGTTCAATTACATTTTGATTTAGTGGTAAGTTCCATTTGCTCCCTGTGTTCGACCTCGGATACTCCGGTCTTCGAGTAATAAAAACTTTGTATCTGTTCGAACGTTTTGTCGGTTATACTACAACATAATACGCTTTAAATCCGCACAGAAACGTTGACAACATTTTGGCGCCGTTGCCGGGGAGCACTGCACAATTTACCACTAGTCTCTACATTCTTTTTATCATATTGAACACTAACTTGCCCTACTTTTCTTTGATGTGATCTTCCAGGTATTTCATGAGAAAATCTCTCCCGCAAGTCAACCACTCCAGGGCAGGTAATTTCTTTTCTTCCTTAATCATCCCCTAATCTTTGAAAGACAAAAGGAAGAAAATCAATTTAGGAATCAATTGCCTTCTTTATATAGTAATCACCATCTCTAAGGCAAAACATTTCTTGATTTTGCGAAAATTTCTGCAAATATTCTTGAAGTTGGAGTGATTTTTTTTTTTTCCCATCCCACAAATTCTTGTTCCTAATTGAAATAACGCTTAATCTCGGCGGACCACACACTTCTTGTTTATAAGTCCAAAGAGAACTTTTGAAAAAGAAAAAGAGGATTGGAAATAGAACCAAATTAGGGTTTCCACATTAGGGTCTTGAAGCGCTAGTCACACATGCCTGTGTAAAAGGAAATAAACCCTCCCGCATCAGTGTGCTACCCAAGCCCTTGATTGAAGAAAGTTAAATAAGACAAACCCTAAAATTGAGCTCTAAAATCACTTGAATCTTAAAATTTTCTTTTGACCTAATAACCTAGGAGTCAAATCAGGGTGATCTCTAGGCTCCGAGCTTAGAATCATTCTGCCATCTATAGTACAGGTCAGGTGAAGTTGACCCCTTGGGTCAACCAACCTCTAAATTAGGTCACAATACCAAAGACATCTAAAGTTCAAGTGAGAACCCTAAAAGCACCTTTGAAATAAAAAGTGATAGACTTAAGAGGTCAAGGTCCCCATTCTGGTTTACCTGGAATTTCAGTGACAAGAGAGGTCGGGTGGGGGAAACCCTGTAACCCGTAGGGACGCTCTACCGTGTAGGGGTCTTTGCGGGACTCTCCCTCTCTGGCTGCCCAGGTAATTCTCAGGTGGACGATCTTCGGATCCAGGGGTCCATCCGCCCCAAACCTCCATAGTCATCCAAACATCTTTTGGGTGTCTTGATTGGGTCAAGAACATCTCCGGTCCTGCATCTTTTCTCTGTAGAGCACACACACTCATTTTCAGTGGGACTCGTTATTCAGATCTGATCGCTTCATAACACATCTTGAGTCAAACTCTGATCGTGATTCCACCACCTGATCCAAATATGCAGCCAAACCACCTAGGACTACCAGTCGAGAAACCTGAATACCGGAGATCCATGAGAGATAAAATGATTGAGGATGCCATGAGATTTTATGAAAATGAAGAAACCTCAACAACAGTAGGAAACATTCAGGTTGATGTCCCAACAACCACAACCTTTGTCATAACTTGTGTCCAAGTACTATTAGCAGAAGCCAACAAAGGATCAACCCGTGACTTGCTCATTACTGCATACATTGAGATAGAAAAACTGCACAATAGTGAATACCTTCAATGTATGACAAATCCTCGACTTTGGAAGCAACACCAAGATAGTCTTGAAAAACGGGAAGAGATAATGAGATTAATAAAACAAGTGATTGATCAGAAATACCCGTACATACCGCCAACAGAGGATGAACTATCTTGGGACAACATCGAGGATAAATCTGATCTCGGGTTTGGGGCACAAAATGGTTGTGGATTCCCAACCCAGATGGAGTATAATGCACCTAATATTGAAGAAGGTTGGGAAGCTCCAAATGCAGGAAAAGACCATGATGAACCCATTTTAGAATCCCAAGACTCCTGCAAGTATGAGAGTAGAACTGAACCTCTCGCGGGTGTAAATTCCGTCCCTTATTCTGATAAGGTGGCCCTCGAAGGTTATTCAGACCTAAATTCTAGTAATTCAACCCACATCCTAAGCCTAGAACCTAGATCTGAAGCCTATATTGAAGATTTCAAGGCCCCATATGAAGAAGATCAACCTTTTAATGAAGAATATGATTTTGGGCCTCGATTTGATGAATATCCCTCGTCAACCTCCTCAGAGGAACGAATCGATTTTGCGGAAGTCATGCCAATCTACGACACAGAAACCGAGGAGTTGGACGAGCAAGGTTTCAATTGGGTCTGCCCTACTAGCTTAGAATCTGAGCCTCTACCAGATAGGGACACCTTTGTAAGCTCGGAATTAACATTTAGGCTAGATCCCAGTCAGGCTGCTGAATATACAACATATGATTTATTCTATGGTGGAACTCATGATCTAGAATCTCATTCAAACTTTGATTTTCGCAAACTCTCCGACGATCTCGAATCTGACCATAACATCGGAGAAAATCTGCCTCCTGATTATAACATGTCAATCTTCTTTGAAGCCACCTGCTCCACATATACAGCACCAATCAAAACCCGTTCCCCACCTCGACCCGCAACCGGACTCAATTTCTATTCTGATTCACCTCTCAATGAGCCGATTGCAGATGATTCAACTCCGTATCTATACCGGGTATCGGACACTGATCAGACCACAAATCAGGAGCCTCCATCCTTTGACCGTCCCTGTAGGGATTCCACATCTTACATTAATTATTTTTCGGAACCCTACCCCCACCAGGCTGATTCGACTGAGCCCGAACTCGAGTTTTCACTTCCATATCTATCAGAACATCACTGCATTTGGTGGGTCCCACATCTGCTAATCTACATCTATCAACCCACCAGACTTATTGGGTTTGGGCTGCATCATCAGCCCACTGATTTGAACAAGTACCTGGTTGGACCAACCAGGCTCTTAATCAAGGTGCTTGTTTTCCAAAACTCCATTGATTTGACCACTCCCTCTCCACCCCATTTTTCGCTCGGCTGAAGGCATTAAATTTAGCGCTTAACGGGAGGCAACCCGTCATCTCAAAAAAAATAGAGATCCGTCTGATTAGCCGTCTGTACTCCACGTCTATTGCACCTTGAGTTCAGCCTTAGACAGTTGATCCCACTTCTGGTACACGTATCAGAGCTTAAAATCATTCGCATCACTCATTCCCGACCCATTCACCCACCCGATATATCCTGTTCTAAGCCCCTGACCTCAACACTAATTCCCACCCTCTGTTTACAATGAGGACATTGCAAAACTTAGGCATGGGGGGGGTGATAAAGTGCATACATACAAAACCAAGAAAAAATCAGAAGGATTCTCACAAAAAATTCGCATATGTCAAAAACACAAAAAATTGAAAAATTACGAAAAAGAACAAAAAAAAAAAAAAGGGGAGGGAGGAAATGTTGTGAGCCATATAATCATAAGGAGGAGAAAAAGAGCAAAAATGAAGAAAGGAGCACAAAAGGAAAAGAAAAAGAAAAAGTCATTAGTAAAAGATTAAGGGGTTAACTGAAGTTCTAGACCGAGTCAAGAAAAGAAACAAAAGAAAAAGTGCTAAGGAAACATAACAAGAGATTAGCGGGAACGCTGGTCTTAGGCCTTTTGGGCTAGTATCTTTAGCTTAAAAATTCACGTATCCGTTAAAATCGGGATAATCCTCAAGAGGTTGAGGAAAATGCGAAACTTAAGTATTAGGTCTAAGGCTTAGGAAGTATTCAGCCTCGTTAACTGACCTCCGGTTTGCGGGATTCGGTAACCTAAGCACCCAAATTCACACACAGTCTGGTTCAGTGCGCATAAATATTCAAAACACGCAAGAGCGTTTAATATTCTGAAAAAGTCAGCTAGATTAGGAGCGGCTAATCAACACAAGTTGATTTGGACAAGTTCCCAGTGCGGAGAGGCGGGAAAGTCCCCTCGAAGATGCGTAACAACATATCGTCTCCTCGGTGCTTGTCTCTTAGGATATTTAAATATCCTACTGGGGGCATGTAAGCACTCTGCTGGTTCAGATACCATGGGTGGCATTATCACGAAATGTCAATCGCCAGGGTCTGAATTCGGCCACGGAACGCCATGGGCGGGATTATCTCGAAATCTCGAAAGCCAGGGTTCCGGGGGTTGCCATGGGCGGGATTATCTCGAAATCTCGAAAGCCAGGGACCCTTGAGGATTGATGATGGGGACGAGGAATCCGATACAGACCGTGTTGAGAAGCTAATCCGAAGCTAGAAATAAAAAGAAAAGAGAGAGAAAAGCTCTCCAAACAAATAAATCTTCTATCTCTCTCTTACAAAAAAAACGCACTGCAAACTGAACTTAGGCTAAAAATATCTCAAGCACGGGTGCTTTAACCGCGGAGTCCAACAAACCCTAGGTTAGTTTCTGTGGGCCGTAGAAACCTTTGCGAAGGACTGAGGCTAAAGCGGAACAGGTCTGGATTTTGGTTGGTACTTGAGTACCTTTAGGCCTATTATCAGCATTCCCACCTAATCACAAAAGAAAAGGAGAAGCACTTATCATTGTTGACAGACATTCAGGGTCTAGAATGGAAGTTAAAACTTTGAAATTTTGCTAAGGGACTAGCAAAAGCTAGGCATGGGGGTATGATGAGAGCCTCATCATGAGCCATAACTAGCTCATTTTGACCCAATAAAGAAGATAAAAGCTCCTACATAACCTAGAAGAAGGCCTAACTGAAGGAACAAGTGCTCTGAGAAGAAAACATGAAATAAAGGTTAAAATTGCAATTTTACCATTGCAGTAAGTAAACGGGATTTCTCAGAGGCAAAACATAGGTCAAATGGTCTAAATGAGATAAAAAGTGGGTTGAATCAATCAGAAATGGGTTCATGTGCAATCTAAGAACTAAATGACACTTGGTAACCCTAAAACAGACCCGCTTAAATTAACAAGGTTCCGGTCAGAACAAAAAGCATGTAAACCCTCTAAAAATCATGGAAAAACATACTCTAGGGTTTAGAACACTTAATTTGGCCTTTGGAACCTAGTTTGACCTAGATTAGGGTCCTAGCTCTTCAATTAACCTAATTTGGGTTTTTACGCAAAATATCCAGTCAAACGAGGTCAAACCTGAAATCTAACTTCGCCATTGGATTCCTTAGGTCCAAATTAGGTTTGTACCAAAATTTGGACCTAAGGAGGGGTCATCTTGACCTACTTTGCAATTTAGTACACCCAAATCACAAATTGGTCCCTATCTTTTGAATACCGTTGCAGAGAACCCCCTAGGTTCTTCGCCTCCTTTGCAAACCGGTCCTGCCGCCATTGCTAGGGCAGAACCGAGCTCCGGCGAGGTTCGGAGAGGGATTGCTCTCTAATCCCTCAGAGATTCCCTCCCAGAAATGGAAGGAGGATTCTCTGAGGAATTTCCTTCCTTATAAAGTCAATTACAATCGTTGGTGTGAACCCAATCTCTCGTGCGAACGCACGAGAGATTTGGGTATCCTAACTCCTTTCCATCTCCGGCGACCAACCTCAGGCAATTACGTGCCCTTCACGCCCTGCACACCAAGTCCAGCGCCTATATAAGAACCCACAACTCCGGCCGAAGAGGCTGAGCTTGATTTGGCCGAGTTTCCCCCTTCAATTCCTCTCCTCCTGCTCGGCCAAATGCCCCAGCTAGCTCCGGCGAGCCCCCCTCCCCTCCCTCTTCGCTCTGCCACAAAACCAGTGGCAGAGTTAGCTTCCTGACCTCCCTCCGCGTCGCGCAGTACCAGCGCACGCCGCCTCAGCCCCGTCGTCGCCGCCGTTCTCCCCCACTGGGCGTCATCTTCTCCGGCGACAGCAAGTACTGCTGTCCGCCTTCCGTCCCCTTTCGTCCTTACAATTAGGTTAGAACTCCTCTCCATCCTATCCTCTCTCTTTTCCCCCTGTTATCTCATTTGATTACCCCTCGACCGACGCTGACCACCCTCATCTTCCACATCACCGACCGAACTCCGGCGAGCCGCCCACACCACTCCGCCACTCCACACGGCTCTCCAACCACCTCGTGAGCTCCGCCTCACCACCAGGAACTCGCTCCACCCCACAACTGCCACTCCAGACCTCCATAACCACCCCCCGAACAACCCACCATCTCCGGCCACAGGTTGACCTAGGCGTGCACGCCTAGGCCGACCGGCAACCTGCAGCATCACCCACCGCCTTCGCCGTGCTACGGCGAAGGTTTCCAGCTATTCTGATTGGGCCAATAGGCCGTTCTGTGGAATCTCAGGTGAACGCCCCGGCCGCCATTAACAGCCGAAGCAGCAGGAAGCTTGGAGCAGCAGCAGGCGTCAGGCTTCCCAGGCGGCAGGTGCAGCAGACTCTCGCAAGTGTTGCGAGGTGACTGAGTTCAGCAAGGAGCACCAGCAGGGCCTTCAGCGTGGGCAATTGCACACGAGAGTCTGCGGGCGCACGCAAAGGAAGGGCGGAACGTTTAGTCCCACATCGTGGAATCTCAAGGCACAGGTATGGTATAAAGAGTTTTTGTGATATAGGTTTACTGCCTCGAAAGCACAGGGGTGAGGTCCCTCACTGACCGCACACCCGCCTCGTCCGCGGCTTGACCACGCGGATCTGGCGGATCCGACCCGACCTAGACCTACGCACTCCTCGCGCATCACACACCTGCAGGTGCGCCTGGTCCCGGGTACGATCCGACCCGATTATGGCTGTGGCTCTGGGAGAGCGGTTTGAGTGAATTGCTTGAGAGAGAGAGATGCGCGGGTAGAGGGAGAAGGGTTAGGTTTTGCTCCTGTGCAGGCAGGCTGAACGCAGGAGGAGAAGGACTTGGCCGCGAGAAGGAAAAGAAAGAAAGAAGAAGGAACGGCAGAGAAGAATAGAAGAGGAAGAAACAAGGCAGAGAAGAAGAAGCAAGAAAGAAGCCTTCGCAGGGGAAGAAAGAAAAGAGCAAGCCAGAAGCAAAGGCACAGAGAAGCCAAGTGAAGACTTTGCAGAGATCAGAAGAAGAAAAGAAAGAGCAAAGACTGCAGCAGAAGAAGAAGAAGAATAATCAAGACGAAAAGGAGAAATGCTTTTAAGACGTCTGATCACAAGATCAGACGTCCAATTTCATATTTTTTTTGCCCTAACTCCTTTTAATCTCATACATTCATACCTGAATTGATATTTTGAGTAAATTAGAGTGTTCAATTACATTTTGATTTAGTGGTAAGTTCCATTTGCTCCCTGTGTTCGACCTCGGATACTCCGGTCTTCGAGTAATAAAAACTTTGTATCTGTTCGAACGTTTTGTCGGTTATACTACAACATAATACGCTTTAAATCCGCACAGAAACGTTGACAACATTTTGGCGCCGTTGCCGGGGAGCACTGCACAATTTACCACTAGTCTCTACATTCTTTTTATCATATTGAACACTAACTTGCCCTACTTTTCTTTGATGTGATCTTCCAGGTATTTCATGAGAAAATCTCTCCCGCAAGTCAACCACTCCAGGGCAGGTAATTTCTTTTCTTCCTTAATCATCCCCTAATCTTTGAAAGACAAAAGGAAGAAAATCAATTTAGGAATCAATTGCCTTCTTTATATAGTAATCACCATCTCTAAGGCAAAACATTTCTTGATTTTGCGAAAATTTCTGCAAATATTCTTGAAGTTGGAGTGATTTTTTTTTTTTCCCATCCCACAAATTCTTGTTCCTAATTGAAATAACGCTTAATCTCGGCGGACCACACACTTCTTGTTTATAAGTCCAAAGAGAACTTTTGAAAAAGAAAAAGAGGATTGGAAATAGAACCAAATTAGGGTTTCCACATTAGGGTCTTGAAGCGCTAGTCACACATGCCTGTGTAAAAGGAAATAAACCCTCCCGCATCAGTGTGCTACCCAAGCCCTTGATTGAAGAAAGTTAAATAAGACAAACCCTAAAATTGAGCTCTAAAATCACTTGAATCTTAAAATTTTCTTTTGACCTAATAACCTAGGAGTCAAATCAGGGTGATCTCTAGGCTCCGAGCTTAGAATCATTCTGCCATCTATAGTACAGGTCAGGTGAAGTTGACCCCTTGGGTCAACCAACCTCTAAATTAGGTCACAATACCAAAGACATCTAAAGTTCAAGTGAGAACCCTAAAAGCACCTTTGAAATAAAAAGTGATAGACTTAAGAGGTCAAGGTCCCCATTCTGGTTTACCTGGAATTTCAGTGACAAGAGAGGTCGGGTGGGGGAAACCCTGTAACCCGTAGGGACGCTCTACCGTGTAGGGGTCTTTGCGGGACTCTCCCTCTCTGGCTGCCCAGGTAATTCTCAGGTGGACGATCTTCGGATCCAGGGGTCCATCCGCCCCAAACCTCCATAGTCATCCAAACATCTTTTGGGTGTCTTGATTGGGTCAAGAACATCTCCGGTCCTGCATCTTTTCTCTGTAGAGCACACACACTCATTTTCAGTGGGACTCGTTATTCAGATCTGATCGCTTCATAACACATCTTGAGTCAAACTCTGATCGTGATTCCACCACCTGATCCAAATATGCAGCCAAACCACCTAGGACTACCAGTCGAGAAACCTGAATACCGGAGATCCATGAGAGATAAAATGATTGAGGATGCCATGAGATTTTATGAAAATGAAGAAACCTCAACAACAGTAGGAAACATTCAGGTTGATGTCCCAACAACCACAACCTTTGTCATAACTTGTGTCCAAGTACTATTAGCAGAAGCCAACAAAGGATCAACCCGTGACTTGCTCATTACTGCATACATTGAGATAGAAAAACTGCACAATAGTGAATACCTTCAATGTATGACAAATCCTCGACTTTGGAAGCAACACCAAGATAGTCTTGAAAAACGGGAAGAGATAATGAGATTAATAAAACAAGTGATTGATCAGAAATACCCGTACATACCGCCAACAGAGGATGAACTATCTTGGGACAACATCGAGGATAAATCTGATCTCGGGTTTGGGGCACAAAATGGTTGTGGATTCCCAACCCAGATGGAGTATAATGCACCTAATATTGAAGAAGGTTGGGAAGCTCCAAATGCAGGAAAAGACCATGATGAACCCATTTTAGAATCCCAAGACTCCTGCAAGTATGAGAGTAGAACTGAACCTCTCGCGGGTGTAAATTCCGTCCCTTATTCTGATAAGGTGGCCCTCGAAGGTTATTCAGACCTAAATTCTAGTAATTCAACCCACATCCTAAGCCTAGAACCTAGATCTGAAGCCTATATTGAAGATTTCAAGGCCCCATATGAAGAAGATCAACCTTTTAATGAAGAATATGATTTTGGGCCTCGATTTGATGAATATCCCTCGTCAACCTCCTCAGAGGAACGAATCGATTTTGCGGAAGTCATGCCAATCTACGACACAGAAACCGAGGAGTTGGACGAGCAAGGTTTCAATTGGGTCTGCCCTACTAGCTTAGAATCTGAGCCTCTACCAGATAGGGACACCTTTGTAAGCTCGGAATTAACATTTAGGCTAGATCCCAGTCAGGCTGCTGAATATACAACATATGATTTATTCTATGGTGGAACTCATGATCTAGAATCTCATTCAAACTTTGATTTTCGCAAACTCTCCGACGATCTCGAATCTGACCATAACATCGGAGAAAATCTGCCTCCTGATTATAACATGTCAATCTTCTTTGAAGCCACCTGCTCCACATATACAGCACCAATCAAAACCCGTTCCCCACCTCGACCCGCAACCGGACTCAATTTCTATTCTGATTCACCTCTCAATGAGCCGATTGCAGATGATTCAACTCCGTATCTATACCGGGTATCGGACACTGATCAGACCACAAATCAGGAGCCTCCATCCTTTGACCGTCCCTGTAGGGATTCCACATCTTACATTAATTATTTTTCGGAACCCTACCCCCACCAGGCTGATTCGACTGAGCCCGAACTCGAGTTTTCACTTCCATATCTATCAGAACATCACTGCATTTGGTGGGTCCCACATCTGCTAATCTACATCTATCAACCCACCAGACTTATTGGGTTTGGGCTGCATCATCAGCCCACTGATTTGAACAAGTACCTGGTTAGACCAACCAGGCTCTTAATCAAGGTGCTTGTTTTCCAAAACTCCATTGATTTGACCACTCCCTCTCCACCCCATTTTTCGCTCGGCTGAAGGCATTAAATTTAGCGCTTAACGGGAGGCAACCCGTCATCTCAAAAAAAATAGAGATCCGTCTGATTAGCCGTCTGTACTCCACGTCTATTGCACCTTGAGTTCAGCCTTAGACAGTTGATCCCACTTCTGGTACACGTATCAGAGCTTAAAATCATTCGCATCACTCATTCCCGACCCATTCACCCACCCGATATATCCTGTTCTAAGCCCCTGACCTCAACACTAATTCCCACCCTCTGTTTACAATGAGGACATTGCAAAACTTAGGCATGGGGGGGGTGATAAAGTGCATACATACAAAACCAAGAAAAAATCAGAAGGATTCTCACAAAAAATTCGCATATGTCAAAAACACAAAAAATTGAAAAATTACGAAAAAGAACAAAAAAAAAAAAAAGGGGAGGGAGGAAATGTTGTGAGCCATATAATCATAAGGAGGAGAAAAAGAGCAAAAATGAAGAAAGGAGCACAAAAGGAAAAGAAAAAGAAAAAGTCATTAGTAAAAGATTAAGGGGTTAACTGAAGTTCTAGACCGAGTCAAGAAAAGAAACAAAAGAAAAAGTGCTAAGGAAACATAACAAGAGATTAGCGGGAACGCTGGTCTTAGGCCTTTTGGGCTAGTATCTTTAGCTTAAAAATTCACGTATCCGTTAAAATCGGGATAATCCTCAAGAGGTTGAGGAAAATGCGAAACTTAAGTATTAGGTCTAAGGCTTAGGAAGTATTCAGCCTCGTTAACTGACCTCCGGTTTGCGGGATTCGGTAACCTAAGCACCCAAATTCACACACAGTCTGGTTCAGTGCGCATAAATATTCAAAACACGCAAGAGCGTTTAATATTCTGAAAAAGTCAGCTAGATTAGGAGCGGCTAATCAACACAAGTTGATTTGGACAAGTTCCCAGTGCGGAGAGGCGGGAAAGTCCCCTCGAAGATGCGTAACAACATATCGTCTCCTCGGTGCTTGTCTCTTAGGATATTTAAATATCCTACTGGGGGCATGTAAGCACTCTGCTGGTTCAGATACCATGGGTGGCATTATCACGAAATGTCAATCGCCAGGGTCTGAATTCGGCCACGGAACGCCATGGGCGGGATTATCTCGAAATCTCGAAAGCCAGGGTTCCGGGGGTTGCCATGGGCGGGATTATCTCGAAATCTCGAAAGCCAGGGACCCTTGAGGATTGATGATGGGGACGAGGAATCCGATACAGACCGTGTTGAGAAGCTAATCCGAAGCTAGAAATAAAAAGAAAAGAGAGAGAAAAGCTCTCCAAACAAATAAATCTTCTATCTCTCTCTTACAAAAAAAACGCACTGCAAACTGAACTTAGGCTAAAAATATCTCAAGCACGGGTGCTTTAACCGCGGAGTCCAACAAACCCTAGGTTAGTTTCTGTGGGCCGTAGAAACCTTTGCGAAGGACTGAGGCTAAAGCGGAACAGGTCTGGATTTTGGTTGGTACTTGAGTACCTTTAGGCCTATTATCAGCATTCCCACCTAATCACAAAAGAAAAGGAGAAGCACTTATCATTGTTGACAGACATTCAGGGTCTAGAATGGAAGTTAAAACTTTGAAATTTTGCTAAGGGACTAGCAAAAGCTAGGCATGGGGGTATGATGAGAGCCTCATCATGAGCCATAACTAGCTCATTTTGACCCAATAAAGAAGATAAAAGCTCCTACATAACCTAGAAGAAGGCCTAACTGAAGGAACAAGTGCTCTGAGAAGAAAACATGAAATAAAGGTTAAAATTGCAATTTTACCATTGCAGTAAGTAAACGGGATTTCTCAGAGGCAAAACATAGGTCAAATGGTCTAAATGAGATAAAAAGTGGGTTGAATCAATCAGAAATGGGTTCATGTGCAATCTAAGAACTAAATGACACTTGGTAACCCTAAAACAGACCCGCTTAAATTAACAAGGTTCCGGTCAGAACAAAAAGCATGTAAACCCTCTAAAAATCATGGAAAAACATACTCTAGGGTTTAGAACACTTAATTTGGCCTTTGGAACCTAGTTTGACCTAGATTAGGGTCCTAGCTCTTCAATTAACCTAATTTGGGTTTTTACGCAAAATATCCAGTCAAACGAGGTCAAACCTGAAATCTAACTTCGCCATTGGATTCCTTAGGTCCAAATTAGGTTTGTACCAAAATTTGGACCTAAGGAGGGGTCATCTTGACCTACTTTGCAATTTAGTACACCCAAATCACAAATTGGTCCCTATCTTTTGAATACCGTTGCAGAGAACCCCCTAGGTTCTTCGCCTCCTTTGCAAACCGGTCCTGCCGCCATTGCTAGGGCAGAACCGAGCTCCGGCGAGGTTCGGAGAGGGATTGCTCTCTAATCCCTCAGAGATTCCCTCCCAGAAATGGAAGGAGGATTCTCTGAGGAATTTCCTTCCTTATAAAGTCAATTACAATCGTTGGTGTGAACCCAATCTCTCGTGCGAACGCACGAGAGATTTGGGTATCCTAACTCCTTTCCATCTCCGGCGACCAACCTCAGGCAATTACGTGCCCTTCACGCCCTGCACACCAAGTCCAGCGCCTATATAAGAACCCACAACTCCGGCCGAAGAGGCTGAGCTTGATTTGGCCGAGTTTCCCCCTTCAATTCCTCTCCTCCTGCTCGGCCAAATGCCCCAGCTAGCTCCGGCGAGCCCCCCTCCCCTCCCTCTTCGCTCTGCCACAAAACCAGTGGCAGAGTTAGCTTCCTGACCTCCCTCCGCGTCGCGCAGTACCAGCGCACGCCGCCTCAGCCCCGTCGTCGCCGCCGTTCTCCCCCACTGGGCGTCATCTTCTCCGGCGACAGCAAGTACTGCTGTCCGCCTTCCGTCCCCTTTCGTCCTTACAATTAGGTTAGAACTCCTCTCCATCCTATCCTCTCTCTTTTCCCCCTGTTATCTCATCTGATTACCCCTCGACCGACGCTGACCACCCTCATCTTCCACATCACCGACCGAACTCCGGCGAGCCGCCCACACCACTCCGCCACTCCACACGGCTCTCCAACCACCTCGTGAGCTCCGCCTCACCACCAGGAACTCGCTCCACCCCACAACTGCCACTCCAGACCTCCATAACCACCCCCCGAACAACCCACCATCTCCGGCCACAGGTTGACCTAGGCGTGCACGCCTAGGCCGACCGGCAACCTGCAGCATCACCCACCGCCTTCGCCGTGCTACGGCGAAGGTTTCCAGCTATTCTGATTGGGCCAATAGGCCGTTCTGTGGAATCTCAGGTGAACGCCCCGGCCGCCATTAACAGCCGAAGCAGCAGGAAGCTTGGAGCAGCAGCAGGCGTCAGGCTTCCCAGGCGGCAGGTGCAGCAGACTCTCGCAAGTGTTGCGAGGTGACTGAGTTCAGCAAGGAGCACCAGCAGGGCCTTCAGCGTGGGCAATTGCACACGAGAGTCTGCGGGCGCACGCAAAGGAAGGGCGGAACGTTTAGTCCCACATCGTGGAATCTCAAGGCACAGGTATGGTATAAAGAGTTTTTGTGATATAGGTTTACTGCCTCGAAAGCACAGGGGTGAGGTCCCTCACTGACCGCACACCCGCCTCGTCCGCGGCTTGACCACGCGGATCTGGCGGATCCGACCCGACCTAGACCTACGCACTCCTCGCGCATCACACACCTGCAGGTGCGCCTGGTCCCGGGTACGATCCGACCCGATTATGGCTGTGGCTCTGGGAGAGCGGTTTGAGTGAATTGCTTGAGAGAGAGAGATGCGCGGGTAGAGGGAGAAGGGTTAGGTTTTGCTCCTGTGCAGGCAGGCTGAACGCAGGAGGAGAAGGACTTGGCCGCGAGAAGGAAAAGAAAGAAAGAAGAAGGAACGGCAGAGAAGAATAGAAGAGGAAGAAACAAGGCAGAGAAGAAGAAGCAAGAAAGAAGCCTTCGCAGGGGAAGAAAGAAAAGAGCAAGCCAGAAGCAAAGGCACAGAGAAGCCAAGTGAAGACTTTGCAGAGATCAGAAGAAGAAAAGAAAGAGCAAAGACTGCAGCAGAAGAAGAAGAAGAATAATCAAGAAGAAAAGGAGAAATGCTTTTAAGACGTCTGATCACAAGATCAGACGTCCAATTTCATATTTTTTTTGCCCTAACTCCTTTTAATCTCATACATTCATACCTGAATTGATATTTTGAGTAAATTAGAGTGTTCAATTACATTTTGATTTAGTGGTAAGTTCCATTTGCTCCCTGTGTTCGACCTCGGATACTCCGGTCTTCGAGTAATAAAAACTTTGTATCTGTTCGAACGTTTTGTCGGTTATACTACAACATAATACGCTTTAAATCCGCACAGAAACGTTGACAACATGCGCCTTACTATGGTGCTGTGCCTTGATAGTTAAGTCGTCTGATACACATATCTGACATCTAATTTGATTCAAAACACTGTGGCATTATTTGAGTATTTGATTAGAGCTACTGTTGAATTATTTGAGATATTTGAGTTGCTTTGATTGTTTGGGATATGCTTAACTTGAAGGATCTAAATGGTGATCTAATCACCACCTTTTAGGTTCCTTCCATTCTTTTTGTCCATATTTTTCCTGAGATACATTGATTTATATTTTAATATTATTTCTGAGTAATTTGTTCATTGAATATCTTTTATTGTGCTTAATTGATTGTACTCATTATTTCTGAGTTGAAATTAGTGCGTGAATTCCATATTTGGTCCCTGTGAATGACCTTAGACTCCAATTTGATTGCGAGCTTTATAAATTGAAGTGTTTTGTGCGATTTTGTCAACTATACTACGATGCATTTTCTAAACAACGACGATTTCGCTCAAACAGTCTCCAATAGAGAGACAAGCAGATTTTGACACAATCCAGGCAACCGTAGCCTTTTAAGCCCTCGGGTACCAAGAAAAAGGGCCTGGGAGGGACTAGTGGAACTTGAGTACCGTCCTCACTCTGCCCTGACGAACTGTACGTCGGTGTCCCATCGGCAAAAATTGACTCCGGAGAGTGCGCCATGGACCAGGGCATTTCGCTTAAAAGCCAACGAGTTAAGTAGGGACCTTCCACCCCCTCCTTTGGCTACCTCATCAAGGAAGCTTTTCAAATCGAGGCACGTGGGCAACCGCTCCTAGCCCAACTATTTCACGAAGGATAAGTTCTAAGTGTGTGCAAGAGTACTAAATATCGAGTAGCCCCAACGCCACCTTCTGCCTGGAGAATTAGTGTCGAGCTTGGCATTCTCCTGTCAACCCCCCCTCGGCCGACACAATCATACTATGTGTC
This sequence comes from Thalassia testudinum, assembly GCA_037157565.1. Taxonomy (NCBI): domain Eukaryota; kingdom Viridiplantae; phylum Streptophyta; class Magnoliopsida; order Alismatales; family Hydrocharitaceae; genus Thalassia; species Thalassia testudinum. Next base: position 34,726,958 of record JAZHRO010000056.1, read on the forward strand.
CAACAAAAACAGGTGAACAAGGCACCAGGTGAACGGTCGAACTATGGAGTATGCCAAAGGATCCCTATGGATCACCTGCCGGTGCCTATTCAGGCGTAGAACATAGGCACCCGGCCACTACCTTGGGCATTCCATTCGGCTTGTCCAAAAATCAGCTGAAATGAAGTAATAGGACAAGCTACTATGCCAAGTCATTCGAGCAAATAATCAGGGCGTCTCACAATAGGGATCGAGCAAAAAACTTGTAAAAGCAGTCCACATAACCCTTGTGAGAGAAATCCTAGGCAGCAAACCAGTTCCTCATACTTGGCATACGAGCAATTTATTACGATAGCATAAAAAGGAAAGAGGAGAAAAGAAGGAATAGAAAGCCTCTTCCTTTTATAAGAAATATCAACTGTTATATTCCCCTGGATCATTGTCTCTGGCAAAATTATAGCTAAAAAGAGACAAGCTAGTACAAAGATAATGGCTAAACGAAGAGTCCGCTACCGGATTAGCAAGCCTTGATGGACCACAACAACCACCTAAAGCAATTGTGGCCTCTTAGAGGTGCGGAGTACCCTCCAATCTATCATTGAGGTACCCCACCTAATTAATGCCACTAAGCCTTCAGCCGGCCCTTCCACGAGGAATCCCTAGATGAACTCAATGATCTAGGTGAGCATACGGGTGCCATTTGACCAAGGCCCCACATCTAGCTGGGCAAATACACTCCCACAAGAGGAAATATTGGCAGCAGCAGCTCCCGCTCCACTCTCGTGGAGTTACCAAGGGAGCCGAGCAGAGTGGTAGAAGCATCGAGCCTCCACATCATCCCCGCTTGGTCGAGAGAAAGGGACGCAGCTGGCTCTCTCCCAATGAACGTCTTGCTAAGCTCCCCTCGCGAACAGCCCAAGGAAGCCCACTCCACCTTCTCTTCGCTATCGGTCTGCTTCCTCTCGAACTCCTCAAACATAAGAGATCTTCTTCTTACCCTGACCCACGCTCCTCCCCCACACGAGATGGGCCCCATATCGGGAGAAGCTGCGGCGGCGTCCAAAATCACCCAACGGAGAAAACCTCCTGATGAGGTGTGGCTCATCATAGCTAAAATGCCCAAGTTAAACTATAAACTAGGTTAAATACTTCTGAATTAACATATGAAAAGGGTTAAGTGTGGGAAATGGTGAAAATGACCTAAACATCAAATTTGTGTTAAAAAAGAGAAATTAGGTCATAAAAAGGGGATATTTTATTCATTAATGTAAATTGATAATCCAATTGAAAATTGAACATGCAATTGAATTCAAAACTTCAAATCAAAAGTGAAATCAACTTCCTTAATGTTCAATTATGCTTCAATAAAAACTTGGTTGCATTTGGACATCACTAGGACCTCGCATTTATGGTTTCTCACTTAGGTCCTTAGGTCATAAACATTTTATTCATTTAAAAACCTTCAGGGACTAATTTGATAGCTGTCAGGGACCTTTTTGCAAAACTTAGGAACAACTCTGCATTACTTCCTCACCACTTATGGACCTTGACACAAATATTCTACCCCTATGCCCAAAAGGGCTTCCCCGCAAATCCACCATTAGACCTGTTGTGGAGGGAGCACTGTAGCGATTGCAAGAACACGGCCAATCGTGGTTGTTCATCTCATGATCTCCTGATCTGAATGCCCAGCTCTGATTAGCCCATAGTTGTGGGCTATTTAAGTATTTAAGTGCCTATACATTAGATTAATTCTAACATTTATTTAGTATAAATTAGGATGTAAATAGATTAATTCATAGTTTTAATCTAATTACATAATCCATACATTGCATTAATATCTTAAGTGCATTTAGAATTAGCTTAGAATAGCATTCATCTAATTAGATAATCAATTAGGTACATTATTTTTATTAACATAGAAGTTGAGGGTCTGTACATAAATAACCCTAATATTTTAACAATATTTTCTTTATTCTTCTTCTTTCAGAACGGCTGTCTGCCGCTCCAACGCCCGGCTGATGCAGTGAAGAAGCCATTCAAGGGGGAGCGGATGTGGTGGATCTTGTCGGGCTGCTGATTTCAAACTTGTGCAGGCCACTACAAAAGGAGGAGGGAGGCAGCCGAGCTGGGGAGGACTCCGCCATCGACCCACCACTGTGCAGAGAGAACCTCTCTCTTCCACTCCACACTGTCGGCCTCTACTGTGGTGGCGAGTCTCCACCACCATGGGCGTGTGGTGTGACAAGCCACACCGCCATCCGGAGCTCACCCGCATTACCGTGAGTACCTTAGCGTGCAACTCCCTCGCCGTCGTCACCAACCACCACCGCCGCAACCACCGTCACTGCAATCACCTTCTCATTCACTTAAGACGTCCGGAAAATTTCCCGGACGTCTGAAGGTACCCGCTCACCTGCGATCACCCGCCCATCTCACCGTTCACGCCCGCACCACCACCCCCGCGCCTACGCCTTCATCGGTGCGCACCCACGCCTGCAGCGCCACCCACCAGCCTCCAGCGCAACCGCGCCCACCATCAGCCTTCGCCATCTCCACGCGCCTGCAGCTCACGCCATCTCCACACACTCACCGGTTGCAGCGCCCTCCAACCGCGCCTGCAGACCCGCACAACCGAGCACGCCTCCTCCCGCGCCTGCCGCTTGCACGCGCCATTCACTCGCGCCTGCAGAGCCCTTCGCCCACGCGCCTGCACCCTCCAACAGTGCCTGCAGTCCACGCCGTTCACCACTGCGCCTGGAGAACCGCCAGCAGCGCCCCCCGCCCGCGCTTGCTGCAGCCTGCGCACCCCCGCCAGCTGCAGCCGCACCCGCTCAACCGCCTGCAGACCCGTCCTCCTGCGCCTGTAGAGCCGTCAGCAGCAGCGCGCAAGTAGATCTCACGCCAACAGCCGCGCAAGCTCACCGGCAGCAGCACCTCCGCCGGAGCTCGTCCAGCCACCTCCGGCCACCGCGCGACTCGCCGCCACCACCGATTCGAAGCTCTTGGTCCAAGGGACCTCCTCCGAGCTTCCCGCGCCCGACCATCGGCTCCTCGTCGCGCAAGACAACGGGGAAAAATTCCCCTGTTTTACTACAGGAAACCTTCAATTAAAATTTACATTTTCTGCCATTGACAAATTTTAATCATATTTTATTAACTCTGCATTGCGGAAAATATCCTATAGTTTCTCATAATTGCCATTTCAGCATTGTTTCTTGCTTAAACCTTAATCTAAAGGCAATCTTGGCTTGGTTCTTGTCCAAATTGACTACGAACAAACATTTTTAAGTGGCGCGAATTTTAATACGTTATTGCCTCCCTGTGGATACGACCCGCTACTCTGCGAGTGGTTATTTCTTGTTAAAAATTGATTAGTCGATTTTTCCACCACATTAAACTACAAACGACTTTAAAAGCGAAAGATCGACAAGTCAAATGGCGCCGTTGCCGGGGAGGCAACAGATGCAATAATTTCGCCTAATTTTATTTTGATTGTTTGTCAATTGCATAGAGATTTGACCATTCATTATTTTCTTTTTTTTTGCAAGAATCAGCCAGTGTGAGAGGCGACCCTTGACGTCGCCAGACGAGAATTGGGCGAGCCATTTTTAAACGGAGGAGAAGGACGAGGACGTGACGAACACCATTTAGTCATTAGTTTAATTAGAATAGAATTAAGATTGTAGACTTAATTTTTCATTACAGTTAGTTTGAAACCTTTGTTCTGGGGCAAATTTTGAGGGGTTTGTTCCCCGATTTTGTTTTGGACCCGTGTTGGGTAATTTTTGGGAGCCTGTTCCCTTTTCTTTAGATTTAGGTTTATTTTATTATTATTATTATTATTACTTCTTTTATTTGCTTGTGCATAAGTAGTTCTAAAAAAAACAGAAAAAGAAAAAAATGAGCTGCCTGCTAGAAGCTGCCTGCCCTAGGACGAACCATTTAGGTCTGTATGAGCAGCCTCTAGATTTGCTTTTCTGCATTGCGTGCATTTTTGCATTGAAGATCGCTGGAGGCAAGGTACGTATTCTCTTACTTTGCATCCTATTTTTGATCACGCATTGCATTTAGGATTTAATGCAAAGACCACAAAGTTTGTCTTGAAGCGATCTAACAAGTGGTCACATTTTTTTTAGAAAAAGGACTAATTAAAGGAAGGACATTTTAAAGACCAAGGATTTGATTTTCAAACTTGACGTGCGATTCAAAGTTCAAAATCTTTGACGGTGTATGCACACTTATTTCACTTGCACCACGGCACGCTTCTAGACACTCCTTAGGTTTGGAAATACTAGGACAAGAGCCCTCCTTTCGTTGGATTCTGAAGTGTTCGGAACTGGAAATCAAAGGTTTTGTAAATCCAAAGAGGGGGATACCCTGTCACGGATTTTTGGGGGTAGTTGAGGAGCACCGCGAAAGCACAGCTTCAAAGGAAGGCTTAGGCCTACTTGCATCTCTCGATCTTCCGTCTTTGGATTTACTTGACCATTTGAAATTTAGGGAAGAACACCTAAGCTCCAACTAGGTCTTCTTAGGCGAACCGTAGGTTGGCAATAGGCGCGTAAATTGACTGAACAAATTGTATTGTCACCTGCAATCTGACCTAAAATCAAAAGCCTAAATTGGGAAAGACCTAAAAGGTCCTTTTTGAATTGTGTCTTGCTTGGGGAATTCTGATTGAAGTGTGAGTTAGAATGGACCACATTGATTTTCATCCTTTCACATCTTGCCCACACCCTCACCCCCACTCTGCATCCTTCGATCCCAGACGCCGAGATGGTCCATTCCTTGATGGACATAATAACAATCATTGGGATCCGTTTTACTCCTATTATAGGAGTATTGGCCTAGTTAAGCCCCAAATTAGTGAGCAGAACTCAGGAGCGGGATTTGCTTTGCCCAATATCCCACATACCAAAGAAATACCCAACCCACCCTCCCTGAAAAAGTATTATGGTTGGACAAACACTCATGGGTACTATGAGCCTGAGCCTGACTTCTCTCATGATAGAAATGACCTCTCCTCTTTGAAGATGGAAATACAGAAAATACAAAACGAAATGAGTGAATTGTTAGGAGAATCTTTGAGAGCAGGCCAACAAGAAAGAGATGAAATTAGCCACCCAATCTACCCCATTGAGGATGACGTACACCCCTCTACAATAGATGCATCTCCCGTGGAAGAGCTACACTTTAAGTTGGAGGGAAATTCTAGGGAGAATAGCTACTTTTCAAGGATCAATTTTGAAACCTCCCCATTAGATAACAATTCTTTGAGCGATCTACACTTTAGGTGGGAGGAAAATACACATGACAGTAGCTATGCATTGGATGAAGAAAGGTGGCAACCTGAGGAAGATGATGATAAGGTTGAGCATCCACCTGAATTATATTGGAGTCAAAAGAAGGGAATGATGGTACCATTGGAAGACCTCGACCCAGATGATAGTATTTTCGTGACATTTGATGAAGTGGGTCAAAGTCAAGTTGTTAATCCTACCCTCCCTTCTGATCACGATATGGAACTCAAACCCACCCTTAGGGAACCTAACCCTAAAGAAATTGACCTATCTGAGGAGTCTGATGTTACCAGTGTAAACCATTTACCTCAGATAGAGCACCCTAGGGGATCTGCTGAGATATTAAATGATTCTAGACCTCGGGTACATGATGAATTGTGTGATGAGGAGGAAGACGAATTATATGAGGAACCTACATTCAAGATTTGGAGTGACACTAAGGGTGATTATGTCTTATTTGAAGAGTTAGCCCCTGAGGATGTCACAAATTTGACCAAATTAGGTTTCCTTAACACATCCATTGATGATATTTCTCCTCATGATAAAATGATGGAAAATTTGGAAGCAATTTCTAAGATTTATGTGGATCCACATATAGACTCCGGGGAAGATTTGAGTAAAGAACAAAAACCCGGGGATGACATTGATAGGATAATCCCTAGATCTGTTGCTTCCAACCTGCCTTCATTCACTTCGAAGTCGCCCTCTGATTCTCTTATATTTGAAAGCGAAATTGTGACTCTTGATGAAGAGCAGGAAGATCCACGTGATGGTGCAAGGAATGCTAGGGATGAAATTGAGGATTTAGAAAGAGTGTTTGGGATGGACACCAAGCTGATTAAACCCAACCTAGATCTTATGGCCATCCCACAACCTCGTAACGTGGACACCCTAGACGATCCTTGCCTTAGAGAATTGCTCATTTTTGTTCTGACTAGGGGGCTTAACAGACCAATATTTCCTGTAATGGAGTATCGGGTATGGATTGATGATTTCTTTAGTCAGTCCATGACCCTGGGGGTTTATCTCTATACCATTTCTTCCCCATTCTTTTTGGAGGATCCTTGTCATCCTCCCCCTACCCCTTTGGAGGTTATTTTACCTGTTTATCCTTTAAAACCTCTTCTGGTGACCTGGGAAGATTTCATTCCCATTTTAGTTGGGCGAGCATTTGCTATCGGAATTCATCATCAGCTCGCCAACATCCTATGTTACCTATTTTCTAGGCCAACTTTGCTTTGCTCATTTTTAGGGCCTATTTCTGCAATTCTTGAACCTGATTTGCAGGTTCTTCGACTATTTAGCCCAGCTCTGACCCAGGTAATATCCTTCTATGCAATGAGGACATTGCAGATTTTAGGCATGGGGGGGTGTACTTGGGGATATACATAGCATAATTGCATACATTTGTACACATAAAAAAAAAAAGGTTTTGAGCTTAACTGGCTAGATCTTGCAGTCTTAAGCAAATTAGAACTCTAGGGTAGACTAAGTTAATTCTAGGGTCAAACTTTAGAAGCTAAATGAGCTACTAGCTTTAGACCTTTAGGGTCCTTTGTGGACTTAAAAACTTAAGTAGGAGTTAAGTTGCGGACCATTCCTCAAAAGGTTGAGGAAGGGAAGCTAGGGTTTGAGTTAAAAGGTGGGGTAGTACCTGGAGTCTTATTCTACCTTTTGGTTTACGGGTCCTTGTAACCCAAGCATCCAAATTTCACACACTTGGTCTGGTAATCAACTTAATTTTCGTCTTTCTGAAAAGAGATTTGGTTCTCTTAGTTTTGACTTAAGAGAGGCTTGAAAACACATTTTGATTGGAAGAGTTCCCGCCGCAGGAGAGGTCGAGTATATACTCACCTTGAGGATGCGATGATAACATATTACCTCCTCGGCACTTGTCTCTTAGGATATCCATCCTATTGGGGGCATGTAAGCGCATTGCGCGGTTCAGGTACCATGGGCGGCCCTATCTCGAAGTGCCGATTGCCATAGGCCTGAATTCGCTTAAGAAATCCATGGGCGATACTATCCCGAAGTATCGATTGCCAGGAGTTCTTGGGGTCATTATGGGCGGTGCTATCTCGAAGCATCGAAAGCCAGGCACCCTTCGAGGTATGGTAATGGGGACAATGAATCCGACACAGACCGTGTTGATAGCTGATCTGAGGTTAGACATAGAAGAATCAAACAAACAGACAAAAAAAAAAGGGGGTGTATATATAAAAAAAATTTTCTTTAACTCAAATAACTCGGACCAATGCACAAGCACGGATGCTTTAATCTCAGGGATCAATAAACTTTAGGGTAGAGTCAGAAATCAGGGAAACTTGTGCTTGCAACTCGTCTTTAGCCGACCTAGTCTGTAACTTAGCAACTACTTAGGAACCTTGGGTTTAGAACCTGAACTTAATATGCTTCTGAAGGAAGACTAAGTGAGTTGACTAGTCTACTTAGAGTGCTAGGTTTCGCTTAATTTTGCTAGGGACTAGCAAAAACTAGGCATGGGGGTATTTGATTAGCCCATAGTTGTGGGCTATTTAAGTATTTAAGTGCCTATACATTAGATTAATTTTAACATTTATTTAGTATAAATTAGGATGTAAATAGATTAATTCATAGTTTTAATCTAATTACATAATCCATACATTGCATTCATATCTTAAGTGCATTTAGAATTAGCTTAGAATAGCATTCATCTAATTAGATAATCAATTAGGTACATTATTTTTATTAACATAGAAGTTGAGGGTCTGTACATAAATAACCCTAATATTTTAACAATATTTTCTTTATTCTTCTTCTTTCAGAATGGCTGTCTGCCGCACCAACGCCCGGCTGATGCAGTGAAGAAGTCATTCAAGGGGGAGCGGATGTGGTGGATCTTGTCGGGCTGCTGATTTCAAACTTGTGCAGGCCACTACAAAAGGACGAGGGAGGCAGCCGAGCTGGGGAGGCCTCCGCCACCGACCCACCACTGTGCAGAGAGAACCTCTCTCTTCCACTCCACACTGCCGGCCTCTACCGTGGCGGCGAGTCTCCACCACCGTGGGCGTGTGGTGTGACAGGCCACACCGCCATCCGGAGCTCGCCCGCATTACCGTGAGCACCTTAGCGTGCAACTCCCTCGCCGTCGTCACCAACCACCACCGCCGCAACCACCGTCACTGCAATCACCTTCTCATTCACTTAAGACGTCCGGAAAATTTCTCGGACGTCTGAAGGTACCCGCTCACCTACGATCACCCACCCATCTCACCGTTCACGCCCGCACCACCACCCCCATGCCTGCGCCTTCATCCGTGCGCACCCACGCCTGCAGCGCCACCCACCAGCCTCCAGCGCAACCGCGCCCACCATCAGCCTTCGCCATCTCCACGCGCCTGCAGCTCACGCCATCTCCACACACTCACCGGCTGCAGCGCCCTCCTCCAACCGCGCCTGCAGACTCGCACAACCGAGCAAGCCTCCTCCCGCGCCTGCCGCTTGCAAGCGCCATTCACTCGCGCCTGCAGAGCCCTTCGCCCAAGCACCTGCACCCTCCAACAGCGCCTGCAGTCCACGCCGTTCACCACTACGCCTGCAGAACCGCCCGGCTGTAGCACCTCCGCCGGAGCTCGTCCGGCCACCTCCGGCCGCCGCGCGACTCGCCGCCACCACCGATTCGAAGCTCTTGGTCCAAGGGACCTCCTCCGAGCTTCCCGCGCCCGGCCATCGGCTCCTCGTCGCGCAAGACAACGGGGAAAAATTCCCCTGTTTTACTACAGGAAACCTTCAATTAAAATTTACATTTTCTGCCATTGACAAATTTTAATCATATTTTATTAACTCTGCATTGCGGAAAATATCCTATAGTTTCTCATAATTGCCATTTCAGCATTGTTTCTTGCTTAAACCTTAATCTAAAGGCAATCTTGGCTTGGTTCTTGTCCAAATTGACTACGAACAAACATTTTTAAGTGGCACGAATTTTAATACGTTATTGCCTCCCTGTGGATACGACCCGCTCCTCTGCGAGTGGTTATTTCTTGTTAAAAATTGATTAGTCGATTTTTCCACCACATTAAACTACAAACGACTTTAAAAGCGAAAGATCGACAAGTCAAGCTCCAATCGAAGCTTCGCGTGCCTCGGTGCGTGTGATCACCCTTTCCCCATATCTCATCCAACGGCTGCGATTTGATTTGAAACTTCACGCGTGCCCCTCTTCTCATCTCCATCACCCAAGCCTTAGGTGCTTAATCACACCTCTGCATTGATTAGAATCACTCCCCTACCTACTTAAGCAGCTCCTCTGAGCTATGGTCACGCTAATCGCTCCCTCCCCCTAAGTGGTTCCCTTCGTCTATTCCCTCAGCTTCCCTACCTCCTTCCTCGATGGTCGGTGACAGAGACCATTTTCCTCCCTCCGTCGATCGCCTCTTGCCGACTGGCCATTGGCTCTTGGACATCTTTGTCAGCTGAAGGGTCTCCTCCCCTTTCGTTGTCATCAGCTGCTAGCTGGTGACCTTGGACAACTTCTTCCCTTAGATAGATTTCCTGCATTGTTAGATAGATTTCCTGCTTTCTAGATTAATTGTAGCGTTAGCTAGAGTAATTTAGGAGTAGATTAGATGTTAAAATTCATTGGTTTGAGGAATTAGTGTAGCTTAGGAATAGATTAGCTTAGATCCACTTTGCCCTCTCTGATCAATTTAGATCAGAGAGGTGTTTTTCCACCTCCATTTCGACACATTAATCTCCCTCTCCGTCTCATTATCCACATTCACTATTTTCCCTCGTAATTAAATCCATTAGTCACTCACTCATCAGGCAACCAACAGATCTTGAGCTTAAGGGCTTACTGATTTGTTGGTGCACCAAATATCACTTGAGGGTGATTCCATTCACTACATTGGATCACAATCACCCTCCTTTGAGCTGAATTGAACTTGGTTTGATTGCTTGAATCTGATTTAATCTCATGGGCTGATTTGTGAATTTATTGAGAGCTTTGAATTCTATCAGATTTAATTGATCTTACCGAGTTTGTATTTAGTTGATTGGATTAATGGCAATGAGCAAGGACTATTTTTATGGGATTTGCTACTGATGACAGTGTTCATGCTCAATTTATATCTCAGTTTTTCTGTCTAATGATAGTTAGAGCCAAGGAAAATCAGTTACATTAAGGATCACTAAACCTTCCTGAACACCAATTAATGGTGTGCAGGAGATATAGGTGATCATATCACCTTAGTGATTCAAGATCAAAAGCCTAACAAGGCGACATTGCTCTTTGAGCATAATTGAGTTTTAATTCTTAAGTGATAGTTAATTGGAGCTTGAACTGACTCATTGGGTTTTGATATCAGATCTGGAATTCAAGAGTTTTAAATGAGTTTTACATCTTGAATACAAGTGGTTTTGTGATCTGAGATTTTTTTATGAGATTAATGACATCTAGATCTAAATTATTTTTGTACTGGAATGAGATTTGGAAATCTCATATCAGGATTTTTATCAATTCAAATACTTGCATCTATAGCAACAGCAGCTACTACTGTTGATGATTATGCAGCAATTGCTGCTATTGGACAGCCACTAAAATTTTGGTAGCTGATCTAGCAGCTGCCACTGACTGGGTTGAGTTGGCTAGTCTGAACTTGGAGTTTTGGCTAGGTTTTGAGTGTTTGAGAGGTTGATATAATTTGTAGTGTTGTGTATATCACGTACAAGCATTCATGTACTTGAATTAGAATTTAATTTGATTAGAATTGCTTGTAAATTTTGTTTAAATCCTTTATCAGGCATTTGAGATTGTACAATCCATCCAAACTTGATTTTAATGAAATTCAAAGTCAAAAATCATGTTTACGAGTTCAAACATGCTTCATATTATGTGTTGAATGTTTTTGAATTTTTAAACACCCTTTCCAACCACTAGACCTCACTTTTAGGCCTTAGGTTCCCTTTCAAAACACTCTTTGAGGCCTTACTTGGTTAACTTTGTAATATAAATAAAAATCATTAAAAAATTCTAAAAAAAATAAAATAAAAGTGTCTTGGTTAGGATTAGGTTTATTTCTAAGTGTATGTAAAGTTCTAAACCCTCAACTTGGTAAAATACTGACGGTTCAGTATACCTTAGAACTTAATAAAAGAACTTAACTTGAAAAACAATAATTCTCTCTCATCTCCTATCTCTACTATCTATATAAAACCCATAAAAATAAGGAAAACCCCAAAAACTTCCAAAGATACCATGTATACTATGCATATACTTGTATATATATATTTAATCTAAGCTATATGTAAATATTATATAATATGTATATAATGTATATAAATAACTTATATATGTATTCTATGTATTAAATTAAGTATTTAGAATAATTTATTATATATCTAATCTTATTGTATTATTTTATATTAATTTATATAACCTAAATGTATAATAACTAAGTAATTCTATAAACCTATTTATATGTACATAGTTGTATCTCATACTGTACATACGTATTTATATATATATTATGAACCATATAACACCTATAATTGCATTTAATTATATATTTACAGTAAATAATTAAGTTATTAAGTTAATTAGGTAATTTATTAAGTTAAAATAAAATAAATTAGTAAATTAAGTAAATACTGAGATGATTTATAGTGTATACTTGTAATATATATTATATTAAGTATTTTCACCTTATTTAAATCATAATTATACTGTATTATAGTTTATTTATATGAAAAACAATCTAAAACATGTGTTTATTTGTAAATAAATTAAAATAAAGCTTATAAAATATAAAAAAATCTGTAATAAATAATTTATTATGTATGCTAACTCTATATAAAATCAATTGTATAATTAATTAACTAATTTATACTTTAATTAACCAATTAAACTCTAATTTAATGTATATAATCAGTAAACTTTAGCTAATTTTATTATATAATAGACTAATTTATTTTTGTAAAGTAATTACATAATTAAGTAACCCTATGTAAGGGCTTTGTAACCCAATAATTTAATTTTAATTTATGTTAAATATGACCCTTAAATGAAGGGCCAAAGATTGCAAATCATTATGTAGATGCCCACTGCTGCAGCGCCTGAAGACCGCTCCCAATAGTCCCACATTGTGCGCTGAGAAGCCTGCAATGTGGGATAAAAGTTTTTTGTGATGTGGGCACTTTAGTCGTCATGGTGTCGGGCACCCTCGTACATATACCTTTACATCTCTCTCGATCTGATATGGCATATGCGATACATGATACTGTGTGCGGTGTCTGGGTTAGGGGTCATGCACTGTGCGTGGGCTTGATTGGGCCCATTAACGTGCATAAAATCAAATTAATGCACCTAATTAACTAAACTAGGGTGACTCTAGTAGAGGTCTGGTCCCACCTTACCTAGGGTGCTGTGTATCCCTCGAAAAGGCTGCCTGCCCATTAAACCAAATTTTTGGGTTGAAGTTGAACTGAACCGATCTAAGAGACGACAATGAGCTTCGAAGAAGCTAAGTGTTGAAACCACCCCCCTGTGCCTTAGTGTACATATGTGTGTATAGTGTGCGTGAGTTGTGTGTGTCTGTACATGCGTATATATGTTTGTGTATAATATATGTATAGTATAAATACATATTACGTAATTAAATAAAATATATAAATAAATAAATTACGTATACGGTAATATATATGTATATAGCATATACATGTAATATGAATAGAGTATAGCATGTTTGAGCTCTTATATGTATATATATAACACTAGAGCTTTAGTGACAAATTCATCCATCAATGTACATACCTATATATGGTAGTAAAGATAAGTATTTTACCTTATGTTAGGTATATAATTTTACTAAGGTTTTAGCATCACTTATATATGTTACTGTATATATTATATATGTTACTATGGATATTAGTATGTTATAATGATTTAGTATAGTAGATATTATTAACTATTTTTGTACCTATACTTAGGTATTACTATATTAGTTGTAATTAATCAACATAGAGTAGTTAAACATAATTTTTAATGTTTGTTTATGTATATTTGTTTTCAAGCATTCTAATGTATTTTAAATCATTCTTTTGTACATAATTAACCAAATTCTTTTATTCTTTGATTCTTTCATTCATTCTTGTAAATACAATCAATATTTTTTGAATAAAAGAATATTTTTGGATTTACAGAGTAATGTATATCAATAATTTCTTTCCAATGAATGACCTAGAATAAATCAGTAAAAATTAAGTAAATAAATAAAATTGACGTGACATCAGTTTACGTTTGTGACATATATTACAACAACGACATTTAAAGCACCATTTTAGTGCGAACCGATCGTCGACAATTACCCCCAAGAGCTGCATTAAGGAACAAAACAAAATGAGCACACACAAAAGGAGGAAAGCAGCTCCGAGAGCACCCCTTCGTCGCGGAAAATGGCCAAACTCTCAAACCCACCAACGTCTCAATAGGCTATCAAATTACAAAAAAGACAAGGAGCCCTCACCTCAACCCGTGTGTCGAGCGGGGGCACCAAGAGGGGCTTACCCCCATCCGAAGAACTTCACATGATCGCCCTTCGGCTACTCCACCGAACGTGCAAAGGTTCAATGGCAAAGTTCTATCAAAGGAGCGAACAGAGCAAAACGTTCCTCCACACAACTTATAAGCCCCTCAAACATAATAAAGAGGGTGAAGGGTCGTGAACTAAGACCCACCGCAGACCCCTATTTATAACCCCATCCACATAGTCTCTCGAGGGCAATGACGTCGTTCCACCCCCTGCGAGTCGCGAGTTCCCGAGGAACAAAAATCCCCCAAGATACGGCATGGATTACACGGCAGCTTGACTGCACTAACAAAACTGTTGGTGAAGGACTCCACATGTTATAACATGTTGGGCACTCAAAGCAACTCGACAAAAAGCATCGGTTGCCTTTTTTGAGTAGGCATGACGTTTGAGGCCATGACCTTTCACGGCAATAAAAATTAATGCCCTCCTTGGCCAATTACACGCTAAAACAATTCCTCAATGCTGCCTTCTAAGGCCGGTGTGAGCTAAGGCTCATACGCCCCAGGCTCAACGAACGTCGGTTCCTAAGGCTGGCGAGAGCTAGGGCTCATACACCCGACATTCAAGCACGGCGAAGTGTCGCCTCTTAAAGCCAGCATGAACGTGGGCTCATCAGCCCAACATTCAAGTTTGACGAAATGCGACCTCCTAAGGTCAACACAAACTTGGGCTCACATGCCTTTATCGTACATAAACACAGACCTCTTACAAGCGGCAGAAAACAAGGGAAGACCACCTAACTCCTTTGTCACAAATGTTCTCCCAGCTTTATCTCAGCTAGCAGAACATTTGGGAGCATCATCCACATCAGAGTTTTGAGTACTCTCACTACTCTCTCAGCAGCTCACACTAGCTAGAAAATGGAGGCATATGATGAGGGGCAAAAATCTCAGTTGGATCCAAAATTCCGCACATGACCCAGCAGAGGATCCAGTTACCCGATTACAGGGTAAGCAGGCGGGACCGGTACGACCCGTCCCGCCTATGACCAGCCGGACCCAAATCAGGATCCGCCCAACTTGCCAAAAGATTCGGTGCAGTTAAGGCCAAAGATACGATGAGATGGAAGTGACCACCTATATCCTGATAGTAGGTGTGTAGTCTGACAGAAAGGGTACTAGAGGCCCCTAGGCTAGAGGTCTTTCCATATTATATATAGAGAGAGAGAGGCCCCCAAGTAAAGGGAGTTGGAGGGGAGAGAAACCCTGTAACCTTACAAGCTATAGTGCATAGTTGGGAGCTTCATCTTCCCCCCAGATGTACATATCTTGTGGTTGAACTGGGTCACTAAATCTCTTGTGCCTCCCTTGTGATTGCTTGAGATTTGTCGGGTCAAGCCCTCCCATCACGAAGGAGGCTTGACCACGTCCTCCCCAACGATGGATGTCTTGTGGCTATGCGACGTTTCGGTAAGTACCTCTATTTTGATGAAACAAAATTATGTTTTGTTGTGAACTAATCTTTCAGGATCACGCTCGCACAAATCAAGTCAATTATCCTCCGTGTGGATCAAAGTGAAGATTATATTTAGTTAATGTAATTCTTTTATATTTCTTGAGTCCATAATTACTGTAAGGAACAAGATTAAATACAAACATTTTTAAATCGTAAAATAAACATTTAGATAGTGTTGATCGATTAAAATATTAGAATTGATCAACCAAATTAGCCTAATAGTCAAATCCGATTTTCCCGTAATTGATTGACCAATTAAATATTTGATCAATCAACAATTGATCGACCAATTAAGTTAATTGATTGATCAACAATTGATCGACAAATCAAGTTAATTGATCGATCAAAATGAAAATTGATCGATCTTCTAAAAAAAATAAAAATTGATCGACCAATTTGTTTCGAATGATTTTTCTCAACATTTCAAATATGCTCTGTTTTCACTTATAAATAGGGCTTCACATCCCTCATTTCAAAACACACTTTCAAAGAGAAATCCATACAGAAAACGAGCTCTCGTGCTTTCTCTCAAAGTGGTTCTACGCTTTTATTTTCACGCTTTCCAAAGTATGTCGATTCGAACCTCTGCAAAAATCCAATTTGACTTTCCTTGAAGTTCCATAGGATTATATTGTTTTATTTCACTTGTTACTTTGATTACGGATCACAAGCTATTAGGAGAAATCTGTTGTTGTTGTGCTTCTCTTCAGGTTAGTAAGAGAAGGAATCATTGTAAGAGGTTGTGCCACTCTCGTTCAAGTGATATATTAATGGATTGACTAGTATTACCTAGTTGAAAAAATCCTAAGCTGAAAGGTTTAAATAGTGATTTTTATTTGAGAATAATTTTTACTATAAATCTTTGTGTATATTATAAAATTATTTTTATATATTATATTTTTATTATAATTAATATCACACTTGATCTTATATCTATGATCAAATAAGATCTGCGTGACATCATC
Source organism: Thalassia testudinum (assembly GCA_037157565.1). Taxonomy (NCBI): domain Eukaryota; kingdom Viridiplantae; phylum Streptophyta; class Magnoliopsida; order Alismatales; family Hydrocharitaceae; genus Thalassia; species Thalassia testudinum. The sequence goes on from JAZHRO010000056.1 coordinate 34,743,230, forward strand.
AATTTTCTCTATTTATAAATCTTTTAATAATAAAAAAAACCTTGGAAGACACATCAGTTAAAAAAAATAATATTAAGGGTAGCAGCATGGTTACAATTATGAAGAGAGGAGCAAGGACGAAGAGAATTAATGCAATGGCAATTTTTTTGGAGATTTTGGAAGCAACGTCGAGGCAAGAACGATCATTTCCCGCTTGTCTTCTACTTTAAAATAGCAGATTATATTGGTATAAGTTAATATAAGCGGCATTTTCACGAAGAAAATCAATTTCCCGTAACATCTGTACGAAACGTAAAGATCGTAAGGACGATGGTGTAAGATCAATATTGTACAATGGCATTCACGTAAACATCTCATTTAAAAAAAAAGACCCAAACCAAGTGCTGGCCTTGTTGCACGTCAACGAGATATTTCGGGATGTGGACAAACTGAACCGTGCCCACTGCCCGCCGGGAAATGGATAAACGCAGGGACGCATAGGTCCCGCCGGAGCCCATCATCACCCCCTTCCGAATCTACGGATCCCCGACACGTGTTGCCTCGGACTTGGGCTCGGTAGCCCGGCGCATCTTCTAAGCTTCTAAAAGCCCAATGACCCCTTCACCTCAGCACGCTCAGTCCTCTCCATCATCATCATCATCATCCCATTCTCGCTCCACCTTTTCCTTCGAGGATCGTCTCCTTCCTTCCGCCATCGATTCCCCTCTTTCCTCCTCACCTCCTCGAGGTAATAACATAACGCTGATCGCCATCCCGACGCTTTTCCCTCCTGCCCTTGTCGGTTCTCGGTTCTCGGTTCTCCGTTCCTTGCGATGATCGTCATCGTTGGGATTGGAGTTGATTGCTTCCCGTGGGCAAATATATTCCGTTCGTGTGTGTGTTCGCAAAAACGGAGGGAATAGATCGATGACGTGCAGAAGAGTTTTGCGGTCGAATTTTACTGGTTTCTTTTTAGAATATGATCTTCTTTGAGCTGATCGTCATTTTTCAAGTTGAAAAAGAAAGTTTTGTCTTTCCCATTTCAGAAAAGTTAAAGCTACAGTGATACTGAGTGTGGTTACGATGCCGGTTTCCCCGAAGAATCTCGCACTTGTCTTGATCGTGATACCCTTAGGCTACTGCCTTGTTATTATCTTTATGCAAATTTTCTCTCTGGTTCAAAAAAAAAAAAACGGAGGAAAATCTGCCATTGGGTGGAGCTTAAGAACCTCCCTTTTTTATCTCTCAGGATGGTTTTGGAGTCTGACTGTGGCAAGGACGAGGACAAAGAGATGATGACCAGTGTGTAAGAATACTGTCATGTTTTTCTTTTACCCGGTAAATTAGAGTGGAAGGCTGGAACCTTGTCTCGATGGGGAGTGCATGCTCTAGGAGGAGGGACCAATCAGGGGACGAGGATGGCCTGAGGATGGCTGCCTCTGGAAAATACTATAAGAGTGGCAGTTCGAAATGGCTTCTGCGCACTCTTTCACGGTCTGGCTCGGATACCTTTCGATCGGGGCAGAGGCAACACCCTTCCCTCATGGAATTGTGTGTTCAGAAAATCTGCCAGGTATGATGCCTCTTTTATATTTCTATTAGAATTTCAAATAATTTGGTCTCTGTTGTTTATGTTTGATGACACCATTGCCCTTCTCGATTGAGATTACAGGACATTCGGAAGTATAGCAGCTTTGCAATGCTTCCGAGGGATATAAGCCAGCAGATATTCAATGAACTGGTGGAATCCAACTGTCTGGCTGATGCATCTCTCGAAGCTTTTCAAGATTGTGCTCTTCAGGTGGTTACTTTAGATATTGATGTCATCGGTCAATCGGTTATCTGAAGAAATCTCTTGGTTCCAAGTTGACATGATCTTTTATGGTGTTATTTGATTTCCGTATCTTATATGGGAATGCGAGAATGTTTCTTTATCTCATAGAAGAGTAATTGTGCATTGCATGAAAGATGTGTTGGTGTAAGGGTATCACACTTGTTGATTTTGATGATAATAAAATATTTGGTATTTAATACTTGCATTGAGTTTAAGATTTCAAGATAAGTGCAAATGAAATCAAGTGTGAAGGGGTTCAAACTCGCACCTATGGTAGATTGGAGGAGCTTGATGGAGGAAAAAGTAGAGAGAAAGTTTCACGTGGAGTGAGAATTTGAAGATAAGAAGAATATGATAGATGTCTTGTCTTATTCTTTGTACTTGATTTTGCTCTTTACTCTTTATTTTTTTAGATTATATATTAAAGAGTCCAAAGTAATATAGTTATAGTTCTAAGAACATTTACACTACCCTAGGATACTTAGATTATCTTAGACAATCTTGGAAATCACTTAGAAAATCAAAATAGAAATCAAACAGCCTGATCAGATGTCCAATCTGGACTTCAGACGTCTGATCTTGGACTTTAAGACGTCTGATAGTTTGTACAGGCGTCCAAATACTTAGCCTGGACTCAGTACTTTCTGTTTATTACCTTTAGACGACCAGCTCATAATCTAGATGTTTTAGAAGACGTTTGATGATCTTGACAGACGTTCAACAATAGAACTGTTAGACTGTTAAAACATGATATTTAAGGATTTTCTTTTAATCATATTTATAACATTTTACAGGCATCTGTAGAGCCTCCCAGACGTCTAATAAATAAACGTTAGGTTAAGTTCTGATCGAAATCTATTTTTGTCAGACTTAATAGCTGTTTGAGTTTCAGGAAATCAATTCTAGCAAAGATTTCTTTTTCCAGACATCCTCGGTCGTCTGGCCTAAATTATCTAGAACACTATTTTGAACTTGTCAAAATAGGAATTAATCCATTTTAAAATTAGACGTTTGATTTAGTTCCCATACGACTTAAGACACTTTCTTAGACGTCTGTCTTGATCCAACACCGTCCAGATGATCAACCATTCTAGACCAGACGATCGACCTATAGATCAGTCGAAGACCTAGGCGACTAACCTTAAATCCAGACGTTTCATAATCCTGTCAGAATAATAAGTGACTCTAATTTTGTTGGGATTTTAGCTTGATCTTTTGTGATTTATTCCCAATGATTATAGAAGCCTTCCAAGGCATTCTAAACTTTTCTTAGTGCTTTTATAAATAGAGGAGGACCATTCTTTTGTTCAACACACCGTAACATACTATTCCACATCATATTTTGTCCAAGTGAAAAAGAAATCATTTAGAAGTGATCTTGCTCTCCACGCTTTAGTTTACACATCTGAGAGTACCATCCTAGCTGTGCACCTTCTCTCCCGCCTTCGCATATGAGAGCGTTCTTGTTCCTTGCGTGGATCATGCACATTGTGTTGCTAGCTGATGCACTTCCATTTAAGGGAAGTATCTTTTGCTTATAGTAATTAAGTTTAATATATTTACTTTGTGATTTTATAGGATAGTTGTAATTTGATTTTATTTGTGTATTCACTTTGCAAATTTCTGTCTCTACCACGAGATAAAATACTCATCATGAAGAAGAGTTTGAGGTATGTCACATTCGGTTCAAAGTAATGTGGTTGTATTGAGGTTGAACTACTATCGTTTAAGTAGATTAGATAGTAGATTTGATCAATTAGATCGAATGAAAAATCTTAAATCGAGAGGCTAGGTGATGGTTTTTATTCGGATGTGAATTTCCATCTAAAAATCATTTTGCACTTATAAGGTTGCATGTTTGTGTGATTATTATACTTTATTCTGTATTGTTTCGTATTATACTCGATCTCACCCTCTCCGTCGGGATTTACAAGATGGATGGTCACATTGGAGTGCTATTTCTTAACTAGCATATATGGCTAACGTTGAAATGCCATGAGAAGATTTCCAGCCATGTTGATGGCTTCTATTCGGTCACTTCATTAATGGCACAAAAATGTGCAAATTAATAACAAGACTGATCCAAAATCCCAAATTTTAAGCCAAAAGTTTTCTAAACCCTTGGACCTTTAGAGAACACTCTTCATGGTTCTTTGACGTAAAATAGTACTCTATATTGTGAACCTGATTCTTGGGTGTTTCTTCATTGTGTTATGTCTGTATGGACCAAAGGATGGTACAAGGGACAATCATTTCTCTCCACTGAAAACCTCACCTAACAGCATCCCATAAGACAACCAGGCCTATCTTGAAGTTGTGATGGCTCAAAGTGATGTAAGAAGGCAAACTTGCGAAATTCTCTCACGGCAAATTATTAGTAGAAATGACCCATGAATGCCATGATTTTTTGAGAAGCTTATACTTCATTGTATGGGCCCAAGATTTGTTTAGTTCCTTCATTGGTGATAGATTTATGCTCAGTGCCTATAAGGGACTTTTGGATAGAGGGATCTTAATAATTATGCTATGTAACAGTGTTTGTTTAGAAGTTAATATATTTTGGATGACTGCCGACCTTGAATATGCATCCTTCCTTTATCTTAAAAAGGAAACTGGATAAACATGCTTACCATGCATAGTTAATTCTCCAACCAGAAATATATTGTCATATTCCCTCTCTCCGTATACCTCAACCGCATTTGCAGATGATGTGGCAAAGATCATTCAGTTACACAAAAAAATTGAGCTCCTTGTCTATGCCAACCATCATGCTAACCATGCTTCCATTCTTCAAAGTCTGTAGCACTCTGCCAACGTTAAACAAGAAATGCTGCCATTATAAATCAATATGACAATTTCTAGAGACCTTGCAAAAGTTTCAGTCCCAAACTGGATTGAATTGTGACTCCCTGTTGTTGTCTCAAAGTTTCCTCTAAAGTCTAAACTCCATGGCAGTAACTCTCAATCCATAGGTGTGGTGCAACATCATAATGTCTTTTAGTGATATTAGAGATGCCATTCTAGCCGGCTATTTTGTCAGTCACTTTGAACCATAAATCTTAGTCTCTTCCCAACTCTTTGTAAAATACATATTTGATGGTGATCACTTGGTGCTTGATAAAATCTTTATTCCTCAAGTCTCTGTCCTGTGAAAGTTCAGGCATCTTTAATTGTGTTTTATCGCTTTTTTTTTTATGGAGAATGCTGTTGTTTTTCCAGTCTCTCGTTCCCCTTGCTGACCCTTTGCTGGCAGTCTCAGAAACTTAGAAATGAAATTGATTGCTGGTTATGGTACACTCAATTGAATCACTGATTGGATTGGGGAGGGGGGGGGGGGGGGGGGATGCGGTTGGATGGGTTGGGTGCTTGGCATTGGTGGTTTTGGTGGATATGGGCACATGCATGATGCGTTTAAAAGGGAGAGAGTTTACATAAGAGCCTGGGGAGGGAGGGGATGGTAGATTAATCAGTCAAAGGTACTTTTCCACTAAAATCTACATCTAAAAGAAGAATGGACTAAATTCAAAGAAACTTTTCTCCCTCGTTTATGGCTTAAACAGCTATCAAATGGACAGTGTCTTTTTCTGTTCCTAGCTGGATTATCTTTGTGTAGGATTCTGTGGCATGCCAAGGACTCACAGTGTGGCATGTATTATTGCCGTATTGCCCATTTTAGCACTATTTCTATTTGACTTTTTTCTCAGTAATATATTGATGGTCAGCAGTTGAAATTTAGTGGAGTTTAATTTTTTTGATTTGTGCTTCTTCTTCTTAATTGGTGTTTTGTGCCTTAGGATGTTCATTTGGGAGAATATCCTGGAGTGAAGGACAGTTGGATGGGAATCATTGCTTCACAGGGAATGTCTCTGCTTTCTCTTGATATTTCGGGTTCTGATGTAACTGCTTCAGGAATGGCCCTGTTAAAGGCCTGTTCAAACCTTCAATCATTGAACTTCAACTATTGTGACTATAACCAACTTTCTGAAAGCGGTTTAGACTGTATATCTGGTAATTGTCTTCTGCCTCTTTGTTTCTTCGGTAACTATGAAATGTTTGTAATAGCAGTTGATTATTTCATCTATTTGTTGGGTCAATGTTGAGCAAGAATTGATTTGATCTCCTGCTCTAAATTTTTAGAATCACAGTTAAACTACTATTATCCGTAATACTACTTTTCAGCAATATATTGCTACATATTTCCATTTTGTTTGCATAAATTAGGTGATCCATATCTATTTGGTATGATTTTGATTGGTAAGGGTATTGATGACATATAACATATTGCCAGATGTCAAGATCTGTGTTGACATTGATAGATATCTGTGGATATCGATGTAGTTTTTCCATAAAGTTGCTGACCATGTCGGCAATTTGGGATATATCTCCTCTTCAAAAAAATTTGGGAGATATCTATCTGCATGCCATCTCCTCCCAAATCTGAGATTTATGTTCTTTTTAGTGTTGATGAAACGTCTTCTGCAGGTCTTTAGGTTGTTCCTGGCCTCATTAAGCATTATTTCTTCAGCTTATCATGGTTTTGAGTTCTATTCTCTGTTTTTGTCTCTACTTTCTGTATCTTCAATTTTTTCTTGTTAAGACTTGTCATGCTTTTAATCTCATGTTAGCTTCTGTTTGATGAATTGATGGTTTCGAACTCCAATCTCCATCTCATCTCTTTATCATGGTTCGTGGATGGCATATTGCAGTCGACATACATGCTTAGTTCGTATTAGTAGTTGTTTAAGTTCTGTATGGCCATTGTTGCATCGCATGATTAGTTACACTTACATACTTGCATTCAATAACTATGCTTATGCATGCATTTTAGTGTTAAATTGTTAGCCTATTACGTACAACATATAAGCTATAAATTCGATTTATTGGTTTTAGTTTTGTTTGCTAGTTCTTAGTTAACTACTAATTATTATTTTTTATGAATCTTTACTCATTTTTTTTTTTAAAAAGGAAAGGATAGTTATTCAGAGTGATAACTATCCAAAATTTTATATATTAGAAACAAACATAAATAACATTACAACAGGTAGATACCAGGGTCTCCCACTCACAAGGATTTAGTCCAAAGAGAAAACAAAGAGTCAATAGACTCAACAAAATTCTCTATGTAAGGTTTCTGGCTTCGGAAAACCATCGCATTTCTGCCCAACCAAATTCCCCAAAGGACTGCCAACGGCCTGGCTTTCTCCTTCTTTGTACGGAAAACAAACTGTCCGCCAACACCACCTCCACTTCTGAAGCTATGCCAGAATTCCTCAAACAGCTGATACTCACACCACCTCCCACCCATCCTGCCCCAAATCTGCATCACAAAAGGGCAAGCGAAAAAAAGGTGGTCAACGTCTTCTCCACCACCCACACACAAAGAGCATACCTTACATTCTCCAGGAGCCCACTTTGCCCTCTACATCTTAGTCACCAGCCTTCTCCTCCTAAGCAGCTAGGCAAAAATTTTGACCTTCAGCGGACATGAGGCTTTCCAAATCTGTCTGCAGTCCCTTACTAGATCCAGCTCCACCTCTGGACCACCAGCGGACAACCTTCTGTATGTGGCCGCAATTGAAAACTCACCTTCATCCCAACCAAACATGTCTGTACCAGCCGTCGGATGCAGTTCCTCCAACTCAGCAAGTAAGGTCTGAAAATCAAGCATTCTCGCATCTGATAGACTGCTAACGAAGCGCGGGCACCACCCATCCTCCTACACCTCAGCCACAGACGTCATCTTGTCCTGGGATAAGGCAAACAGTCTATGAAATCTTCTGCAAAGCACTCCATCATCGGTCCAGTCATTCTGCTAGAATCTGAAAATCTCCCCTGTTCCCAACACATGGACAAAATAGTTCCTCACCCTAGGGGCCACCGTTGACAAGCCTTTCAAGAAGTGAGAAGCATCCATAGGCGGAGACACCAGGAGATCCCAACGCATCGGACGGCCATACGCTGTTTTAAACACCTTGCCCAACAAATCCCCCTTTTCTTCCAACAGGCACCCCACTCATTTCGCCAACAGACTGTCATTTGATCTCCCCAGATCCCTCACACCGAGCCCTCCGTCTTTCAGTGGTCTGCAGACCTCCTCCCAAGTAACTAACCTGGCATCCTTTCCACTCGTCCCCTGATTGGATTAAAAGAAGCTCCTCATAGTTCGCTCAATCTTTGTATGGTTTAGAAGCCAAATCGCCCTATAAGGCTCGATTTGGTACTATCATATACTTGGATACCTCAACTCGATTTGAGCTCGATTTGAGGCATCCTTTTACCGCCATCTCCTATCAAGGGGCTCGCACCCTTGGAGATGGCTCTGCTCTAATAGGGGGGTTGGGGCTATCTGTTTATGGTATAACCACTTCACCCCAAGGGGTGGTGGTTAACTCTACTGAAACCCCCTATTATTGGTCGCATGCTGAGGCATGCTAGTTGAAGGACGCATGCTGAGGCATGCTAGTCGTTTCACTCGTGCTACCCTCAGGAGTGCGCTTCGTTCGACAAATTCCTCTACCTCGATATCTATAGATGTTTGGATTTTTCAAAACTCCATAGACATGCAGAAGAAAAATGCCCACTCGGACCAAGACCTCACTTTTACCAAAAGTGGATTGTGATCTTTTTGTTCCAATAACAAGGAAGGTGAAGCAGGGTCAGGAACAACGAATCTCTTTATGAGAAACAGATCCATTTTGCAAGTTCGTTATTACGGGTAGTTCCTATAAAGGATCGGACTAATGACGTATACAATACTGGAATGATCGATGTAGATGCTACATAGTGGATTCTCATCCTTCAGAGACGGAGACTACGAGTGTAATAGGAGCATCCGTCGACAAAAGGATCACCCTAAGATGATCATCTCATGGCTATTGAGAACGAATCAAATCAGACCATTTGGAAATCTCTTTGGAATTACTTTCTCCTACGCAACCATCTCGAAAAGATGGAAAAAGTCAGTCATTCACAACCACTGATGAAGTCTTCCTCGAAAAGTTCAGGATTAGGAATCCTTTTTCGAAATCGAATGGATTCGGTCTTATACACACGCGAGGAAGGTAATAAACCAAATAAGATGAGTTCTTTCTTTGATCACTTAGGAGCCGTGCGAGATGAAAGTCTCATGCACGGTTTTGAATGAGAGAAAGAAGTGAGGAATCCTGCGAGAGCAGCAATAGCGGTTTCTGAACTCAGTGGAATAAGTTAATAAGTTCATTTTTTGTTTGGACTCGCATAGTTCGCTCAATCTTTGCAATCACTTGTCGAGGCATCTTCAGTACAGAAATGAAATACGACGGCATCGCCGATAGAACCGCCTTGAGCAGGACCAACCTCCCACCTCTAGACAGAAGCCTGGATGCCCACCCCTCCAGCCTCCCAACCAGCCTCTCCACCAGGGAGGTCTAGTCTCACCAGAATCCTCCCATCCGACAACGGTAGGCCCAAATACTTAATCGAAAGTTTACCCTGCTCCGTGTCAAGACCCAAACTGCATCCCCTCGCCTCTATCTCAATCACGTTGAAATGGACAAACTCTGACTTAGCCAGGTTAATCTGCAATCCGGACGCTTCACCCAGTAAGAAAACAAGGAACCTCAACCTTCTGGCCTCCTTTTCTCTACTTTCAATGAAGAAGATCGTATCATCCGCATACTGGAGCAGTGGGATACTCGTCCTGTCCCTCAAGGAGAAACCACTCACCAGATGTCTCTCACACGACCTTCTCGCCGCCCTAGCAAGAGCATCCACGGCAATCACAAAGAGCATCGGGACTAGCGGACAAGCCTGCCTCACCCCCCTCCTAGGTTGGATCCAATCCCCAGCTGAGTTTCTGTTGATAAGAACCGAGAAAGACGTCGTGGTGACGCACCTTTTCATCCACTCAATCCGCACCGGCGGAAACCCCCTCCTCACCAAAGACGTCCAAAGAAACGGCCACTGGATCGAGTCGTAAGCTTTGCTGAAATCAACCTTCCATAAGAAAGTCTTCTTCTTATCTCTTTTCCAGGACGAAAGGATTTCTGAGGCCATCACAAAACCCTCCAAAATATTCCTGCTAGGAACAAAGGCTGTTTGCACTGAGTCTATAATCCCACCCAGCGTCCTCCTCAATCTATTCACCAGAAGCTTCGCCACCACCAGGTAGATAGCATTCGAAAGAGCTATCGGTCTGTATTCCTAAATCTCCTCAGCGTCTTCCCTCTTCGGTAACAAGAACATATAGAACCTGTTCAGCCTATTAAAACCCAAGTTACCCGTTCTAAACTCTTGCACCACTTGCATCACGTCTTCTTTCACCACCGTCCAGAACTCTCTGTAAAAGGCAACCAGACATTCAACTGTGAAAGCGGAAATTATAGATGATGGCTCCAAGAAACAGGCAAAACACATGCTTTGCTTCCAACATTCTCAACCCATGGCTTCTCCTCCTAAAAAATAGTTTCACCATAGAGCAGCACTTGCTTGACCCAAGAATTATTATTTGTTTGAACACCATTCCAAATTGAGACATGGAAATCTTCCAAGGATGCAAAAGAGACGCCTATCAACCCCAACTTCTCTTAAAGTTGCGTAGCAAAATCATAGGACAAAAACAAATGTGCATATGTGTATCCTCATGCCCTTGTCTGCAAAAATCGCAAATTGTCTTAGCTTTTGTTGCCCAATGGCTCTTGCACACTTTGGTAACAAGCCTATCCCTCTAGAGAAGTCCAAGAAAGAGCTTTACTTTCAAGGAGACTTTCATCTTCCCAATAAAGCAACACTCCATCGCCACATCATCAACATTATTGGCCTCCTCTCCATGTAACAAGTGGTATGCCTTACCAAAAATTTCCCTGTGTTCTAGAAAGAGTTAGGTTTTGCCATAAAATCTTGTAGCAAAGAGAGCAATGGCCGTAGGTCCTGGACCCTTGCATTCGAGAATCCATGTTTAAAGTCAGTGACCGAGAGGCAAAGAGCTTGTCTGAAACCTCTGCCACTGAATGAAGCTTATTTGTTGTAAGGGCATAAAGCTCGAGCATCATTTTGGCAAATGCCCCCTTCTTTATCAATCATCTCGACGAAAGTTCCCTTGCCTGTCAATCATCTTAGCAAGGTCTGTCTATTCTTTTGCATAGTAGGAGAGGTAGATTGGGCCTAATAAAGACAACGATAGGAGAAGCTCTTGGCTAAATTATGACATAAGGCACCTTGGCCACTTAGTGGAGACTTTAGCCTTACCCTTTGTTAGAGAATTTAGGAAAGAGTATTTTAGAATTAGTTAATAGTTATCTCTTTCTAATTTGATTTGATTTGATTAGGATTGATGAGATTGTGTTTATTTCCATATTTAGTTAGTAGTGTTAGAGAATAAATTAGATTAGATATTTTAGGGTCAAATTAGTTGGTTCGGTTGTTGTGCTATTTTTTACTTTTTCTTATTTTAGTGTCTTATTGTATCTTATTATTATTATTTTTATAGCTAAGCTTTTTCTATATATAAAGAGGGCTAAGGGCCTGTTTATGAAATGAGCAGCGAAATTATTTTCTTAATATGGTATTAGAGTAGGTTCAAATCCCGTTGGGAATGAAACCTTAAATCCTACAAGAAAGAGAGAGTGACCATGGTAACTAGTGCCTCTCTCCATGTGCGCATAGCCTCTTCGCACGCCCATGAAGATGAGGCAACAAGCACCATGGGCAACCGCTTTGGTGGTCCTATGTAGCACTATTTCTGCTACTGTTATCCCCCTTGTTGCTGCTTTGTAGCCATTATCTGCTGCTGTTGCCACCTTTGTTGCGATTGTTGTTGCTGCTACCTCGTGGAAGCAACCAAGGGCCCGATGACCCTCATCAAGAAGTCTGACGATCCCCCCTTCCTACTGGGTGATTGGATTTGGTCACCATAAGGCTAGATCTGGCATGAATCTAGCTTAGGTGGCATTGCCAGTCTTGATTCCGATGCCAGCAAAGCCTCAGTGATCCTGATGACCAGTCCGATGCGTTCCTTCTGAGGAGTTGTGCACTCCGTTGTTCTATCTGATGATTTATGCCTCCGACGACTCTTAATGTTGTCATTATTGCCTTTGCTGCTGTTGCATCTATTGCAACTGCTGCCCCATGTGGCTACTATTGCTGCTTTGGCTCTCCCTTTTCCATGGCTGGGTCCTCTCTTTTCTAATCAACATCACCATCTTGCGTGCCACTCTGCATGTGCTCCTGATGTAAGTGCAATGCATATTTCTGTGTGCATTGCACACTTCTGTGCGTAAAAATGCGGAGTTATAACTGTTGCTACTCTTGTTATAACAACCTACTGCTTGGGATTGCCTTTCGTTCTATTGCAGTTATTACTTTACTACAAACATTTGCTTGAGATCATCTCTCACTTGCTTGGAATCATCTCTTGTTCTTTTATGGTTGCTACTCTGCTACAACTGCTTACTTGAGATCGACTCTTAACCTGCTTTGGATCATCTCTTATTACCTGCCTATTATTGCGGTTGTTACTTTTGCTACAACCACCACTTGTTCCTTCGATTTACTGTTTGCTCCTTTAGGTGTCTACATTATGGGGAAGTTCACTTTTATTTTGTGTAATAAGTTGGGTGTTGCATGCTTCAACTTAGGAGACACGTCTACGACTGCCTGGGGCAATTTTGGTCTCTTTTTGCCACCGGCTAGTGCTTCGGTCATCGGTCAACCGACTGGAGGGTTACTAGTGACTCTTTTGTCTGGCGGTTGGTTGTCGGTGTCAGTCTGGTGTTGGTGGCAATGGTGAGTGGAGTTGTTGTCGTCGGTGTTGTTTAGGGTTCCTTTCTTTTTTTCTTTTGTTTTTTTGTGGTGGAACAAGGAAGAGAGAGAAGGCAGTCAAGCAAGTATCAAACATCGATCTAGGATCATTGCTGTGGTATCATGTTGGAGAAAATGAAGCATCTTATTGAAAAAAGTAATCCTAGTTTCTCTTAAATAGAGAGATGGGAATGAAAACTTACATAAACTCTTACTAGAAATATAAAATTATATAACTAGGTCACTAACCAACTCAATCCTAAGATAACTAAACTCGAATTAAAGTAATACTCTAACAATAGCAAAGAGTAAAGATAGCTTAGTTGTGACCAAACTAGGGAATTGAAGGAGTGGCATTGATGACAATAAACCTACATGGTAATTTTATGTGGAGAATGATGATTTTGCTTGCAAATTGGTCAAGCTTCGAAGTATCAATTTTATTGCAATTTCAGATGTGGTAAAATGGAAGTTTTATAGTTTGATTTGAAAGAAAAGCTATGAGATTGTCAACCTTTTAATGGTTAAATTTTGGAGGCCACGGGACTGGTAATCTTTGTAACCGCCTATCTTTTGTTTGTTTAAAAACTTGAGACGAAGGCGAGGTTATGGAACAAGCGGATTGGTTGCTCTTTGTGGGTGACATTTTTGAAGAGCTATTCTTTTAGCGTTACATGCTACATATAAGACAGAAATTGACTCTTACCTTCTTTTGGTCGAGTGGATTGTGGAAAATTTTATTTTGAATCTTTAATAAAACAAGAGAGTAGATCCCTTTATATAGAGAGGGATCAATTCTAATCTTGATCCTAACTTGGAAACAAATCATCTTAAACAAACTAAATCATCTCTGAACTTAAGAAAGAAACAAATAAGGAAAGAGAATTCTAATTTCATATTTCTAACTTCCAAATTATCTTTGACACTCTCCCCCAAGTTAGAGCATGCAACGCCCAACTTATAGGAGTAGTGCACTAGTAGTAGGAGAGCCCCCCTCGATCTGACGTAGTTTGGGGTTGGAGCAGGTGTGTAGGCTGATTGGCATGCATATACTTTGGCATGCAGATAGGAAAAATTTTATGCATGCATGTATTTGTCTCTTCACTAGTGACTACCTAGCTACCTTGGAGTTAGTACAGAAAACTGACTTAGAGATCCTTAGTCAGGAGATGATCTTAAGCACCATACCATAGGGAATATGATACCAAGCATTGATACGAGAGATGATCCCCAAGCACCGAATCTAATATGGGAAACAATCCCAAGCATGGATATTGATATTCATATGAGAGACGATCCTAGGCAGTACACTACTAAAAACTTCTTCACACTAGGAGAAGACAAAAAATTGATGTAGTGCATTTATAAATGGGGTTAAGTGGATTGCTCAGTTACCCCACCACTCATTGGCATCTTCAGTGTCAATCATGATATGGCTTGACGCTTTAGTAGAGTTCTTTAAGCCAGTAGAACTCTCCCTTAATGCATCCAGTTAGGGGAGCATGGAGTAGTGCAGACTGTAGCAGAAGTATCAGTCACGTGTAGTAGTTGTTGTGGTAGAGTAATAGTAGGACACAGAGGTTGGAGCAGAGGTAGCGGCCACACAATGGTCGTAGCAATAGTAGCGACCAAACATGGAAAACGTTCTCAAGTAGTAGTATTAGCAACAAGATTTGTGGCAATAATAGTAGTAGAGGAGGCCTCTCTCCTCAAGAAGAGACTGCTAGCATGGCAGTTCCCATGAATTTTGTTGTTTTTTTTACTAAATTTTAAATGGGAAAGTCCAAGGTGTTTGATGTATGGATCAATAGCAACAGGAGATTCTCAAACATATCATTAGACTGCCTGGATCCCAAGTTTGGCGTGTTGAACCTACAATCACGTAGAGGCGATGCAACAATATCATCATGGACACCAACATAGAGCAAGGCGATGAAGGTGGCTGGATTGGACTGCTGGATTGAGTCAAAACTGGTTTGGTCTTTTCGTGTGGTGTTTTCTGGTCATGCAACAACCCTTGGTGTGTGATAGGGGCTCACGCACCCCTTGATTGGTGCTGCATTTGAGATAGGCCAAGTATTGATGCTTGGCGGCACTTTGGGCAAGATGAAGATCGATGTGGAGAGGAGAAGAACTGAGATGAAGATCTCAGTAGTAGAGCGGAACATGGTGTAGTAGATAGAAGCCATGAGGGCTGTGCATGCACCTTGAGGTGTCGACAGCACCCCTAGAGCATGGTGGAACATGTTGGGGTCCTAGGATGGATCAAAACTGCTACCATGTGAAGATTGTGATAACCGGAGAACTTTATTTTGAATATAAAACAAGTAGAGTAGATCCCTTTATATTGAGAGGGATCAATCCTAGCCCTAATCCTAACTTGGAAATTAATCATATCTTAAACAAACTAAATTATATCGCAGTAGTTAGGAAAGAAACAAAACAACCTAACTCCTAAATTATCTCCAACATATCTAAAGGAAAAAATATGACTTTTAGGGATGAGTAGTTTTATGTTGGTGAATTGGGAAAGTACTGTTCATGCTGCATCTGCCTCACAGGAGTAGTGGGTTTTCTCGTGCAGCCTGTAATGCAACTTCTTAATATAGTTGTGTGATTACTGACATCGGTGATTGTCTGTTGACTTTAACGCCTGCCCAACAGCTGTTAATGGCAGCACATATGGAATCTCAAATGTCTATCGGCAGAAACGTTTATTCTTTCCCTTTTCAAAGAAACAAAAGGCTTTTGTTGTCCCACCTCCCACAACAACATAACCTATGTTTTTGTGAGGATATCCCCATTTGTAGACCAACCTTTGGGGTTTTCTAGATGCAGTAATTACATTCTGATTTGGTTCTTTGTTTTCTAAAAGGCATTTGTTCGGTGTTTGGTCGCATAGCTTTTTCGTTCCCGCTTGTTTTCCACGTGAGCATTGTCTTGAGTTTAAACTTAGATTAATTAGGGGATGGAAAAGGATGATGATGTCCCTAATATTGATATATGGAGAAATGTAATTCTCCTAATCCATGGCATTTCATCAATTCCAGGCCTATCGAACTTGACATGTTTGAGTTTTAAAAGGAGCAATGCAATCACTGTTGAGGGCATGAAAGCCTTTGCGAACCTGAGGAACTTGTTACATCTTGATCTTGAGAGATGCACTGGGATTCATGGTGGTCTTGAGTATCTGACAGGTATGTTCTCAAGGTTGATGATTTTTCTCCTTGGTTTTCTTTCCGCAAGGTCTGAAAAAATTGCAACTGAAAGCTTAGATCTTGATATGTGGATGTTCAAAGTCAATGCAAGTTTGATACCCTCACAATTAGAACCAATACCTGCTTTTCTTAATATTATGAATCGATCTAGCTCGCTCCTGGTAATGGCCTTATGAGGCATGAAAAGATGCTATAGTTACAGTAGCAACTGGCACATCTTTTGAAAGGCCAGAGGTTACCAATGAGGCAGTGGCACAAGCTATAAGATCACTCCTGGTACTTTTCAAAAATACAATATCATTCCCAGCGACTGTTAGAAAATCCTTGCAGCATTTACCATCTGTCACTATATCGTTTTTTCAGAGAAGGTAAGTGTGTGGACCTTGGATCATTCCGTGCGACTGTTAGAAAATCCTTGCAGCATTTACTATCTGTCACTATATATATATATATTGAGAAGGTTAGTGTGTGGGCTATGGGATTTGATCCCATGACCTCTTTGATGGCAATGGGGAGCTTTACCACTGAGCCAACCCCTCGGTGTCTGTCTGCATCTTGTGACACCAGATGCTTTCCTAATAAAGATTGCAAGCAGTCCATGGTTGACTTTCTTATTCTCAGAACATAATTACCCATTCTTCCTGAAGATGGGCAACACATTGGTTGCATTTGGATTGGTATCGTGAGCTTTTCATTTGAAATATAAGTGCTGTTTTTCCTTTTTTCTGTAGGTTTAAAGAAACTTGAATCTGTTAATGTCAGATACTGTAACTGCGTAACAGACTCAGACATGAAGCCTCTTGCAGGTTGGTTATGTTTCCGCATGCAATTGTCTGTGATTTTGTTATTTGTTTTCTCACTGCAAAGGTATTAGCTCCTTTAAACTTGTGGAGTTCTTGCTACGGAAAGTAATGTTTTGTTCTGATTAGACTGTAATTATAAGATGTGATATCAAAACTTTAGATAAGGAAATCTTAATGTCAGTATGGTGTTGAGATTTCTACTCTTAGATTGACGGAAAGTTGTGGAGAGATTTCTACATGTTTTTACCATGTCTTTCAACAGATCTTGAGCATATCCATATATTATTCCTTGCATAGCAGATATTGATTGAGTTGGTTTTTATTTAGGTCATTGTTTTTTAGGTGTTATTTGTGTTTCCATGTATGCAAAGGCCCTCTTTCTATATAAAGAGGGTTAAGAATTTTCAAATAAAAAACATTCATATTTTTCTCGAAATCCCAATATGGTATTAGAGCAGGTTTGATCCCGTGGAAAAAGAGAAAAGAAGAAGCCCTAGAGGGGGGAGGCCCTCCGGTGAGCCATCGGAGAGCCTCTCTCCTCTCGTAAACCTCTCCTCTCTTCTTCTTCATCTTCTATTCCTCATTTCTCGATTTCACTCATTGATGGCATGTTGCTATCCCACTTGTTACCGTCGGGAGAAAAAAGGTTGTGGGTGCCACTTCCGATCGAGCATTGGCGAGAGATTAGTGTAGGTATGGTCGTCGGTGGCCCAACCTCCATGGTTCAGAAAGTTGGTATGCGATATGTGGTCAGTTGGGTCATCATATAGTGAGTATGCAGTATTCGGACAAGTATGTGGATAAGTATGCGGTTTACATTTTTTTTTAAAAAATATAAAATAATTAGTTAGTTTATTAAATTTTGTGTTATATACAATATTATAATTATGCAAATATCTCAAGTAGTATAATAAAAAATATAGTTAATACTCCTCTTTGGTTACTATATAATCTAGAATATAAAAGATTTGACGTCTTGAATAAGGAAAATGTAGATATTAGAATCTAGATGTTCATTTAAACAAACACAAAATAATAGTCAATAATGTTCATCCAAAATAGTGTTCCAATACTCAAAAACTAGTTAAGATAAAAAGCTGAACACTTAAAACCTAAAACAAAAATTAGACCTAGAAATTGATATAAAAATCACTCTCAACAATTGATTTATCTAACATTAGGGATTTATATTTTATACACATTGTCACATATAAACCCTAAAAATCAGACAGAGACAAATACAACATTAGGACTATATACAACATTTGAGACACATACACGATGTCATGAACAAATCAAACCTTAAATATCAAACTCAATAAAAATCAGACCCTCAAAATCAAATTGTGAGAGATCTACTTGTCGTAAAAGATGGCTGTCGATCAGCAAGAGGCGATGGCTACCAATGTTGGTCCTACACCATGTGGTGGCCTACAATGGCAGGCAGCGAGATCTCTCACGATGGCAGCGAGAGGCGGTGCTAATACCAAGGTAGGCGATGGTAGTGACTCAGCGAGAGGCGATGCGGCGTGCAGGTACACCGTGTAGGAGGGCGGTGCAGTGTGTAGGTGCATCATGCAGGAGAGGCAGTGTAGGGCGATGGCAGCAAGAGACGGACCAGGTGGTGCATGGTAATCAGCGATGGCTTTCGGCGGTGGCAGAGAGGTCGACAGTAGAGAGGGCTTTTAGCGATGGTAGAGAGGGGTTTAGGGCTCATGAGAAGCGTTCGAGAATGGTAGCCATTGAGTATTGATGGGTTAGGTTGGGATATTTAGTTGACATTTTATTAGGATATACAAGAAGTTTCATTTTTAAGTGGATTTTTTTTTGTGAGACCCTCGTTTTTTTAGAAGATCCCGTTGGTGGATCTATCTCAAAAACGGGTGACTAGGCGGTCGAGTAAATGCCTACTCGGTCTGCCTACTTGCCTAGACCCGCTTATAGCACCGCATGGTATTACACGGTTTGGGGAGAGCTCCGCCTACGACTATGCGGTCGCCTACTCGGCCTAGGCGCCTGACTTCTTGAACACTGCCAGCCTCCGTGTCCACTATCTTTGAGGGTCATCGGATCGGACACGTGTCGCCGGAGGCCCTATCTTTCTCCAATGCTGCCCATGAAGGTGGTGGACCGGATCTCTGTTTTTGCCTTCCAAACCTCATTTGATCGAGGATTTGAGGGTACCATTGCACTCCTTGAGGGCTTCCGTTTATTAAAGATTATGGACATAGATAGGAGTTCTTTCATTAGTTGGTGAATTTTTCAATTCCATTTACCATAGTGAGCTTTTACCTTTGTCTAAAAGCTTCGCTGGAGGTTGGACTAGAAAGCTTTGTGAGTTGACTGAAAAGTGTACCTAGTGAAGAACCTAATAAACAATGGTTAGAAAGCTAGCAGGCAAAAAGGAGCTCCATTCAATTAAGTTCACAGCCAAACTGTAGCCTACACACTTTACTTCTAACATTTGTGGACCTGTGGTGGTGCTTTTTCAACCACTTGCTTTCTTTGTTCATCCAATTTCTAGGAGTTATGAGTTTCAATATCTAGGTGGGTGATTGGACATCACTGATGGATGTTGCACGACACTAGAAATGCATCTTGAGGACCCCGCTTAGAGAGAGGTTGCTTATTCTCTGTTGTGATAAGGTGTCAGATCTGAGGGACCATGGTTTCAACTAACCTAGTGCATTAACCACATGCTATGATGGAAACTTGACAAACTTGGCAAATGATAGCTCACCTGATGAGTATCTATGTCATATTGGAACTCATTGCTGAGAGTTAATGTAGATATTCATAATCTTTTCTTAATCGTGAATATGCTTTGTTACTATATGTACCTCTTGCAGTGTTTCGTTTCCTATTTTTGCTCATGTAACCATTTTTATCCACCTTACCAGTTATGTTGCAGTTCTAACTTTCCACTATCCAACTAGGCCTTGCCAATTTGAAGGAGTTGCAGATGTCATTTAGCAAAGTCACTGATGCTGGGATTTCTCATTTGAAAGGTACATTCTCGTGGAATATTTGAATCTATACCACTGGCTTTGTTGCTTTTAGGTACATTTAGTCTCTTCCAGATTTTAGCAGTTTTCTGGGTCTTGTAACTATTTGAAAATCCAGGCTCTCCATGTTATCTTTGTGATGGTTGAACAGGTCTGTACAAACTTACTCTCTTGGATTTGGAGGGCTGCCCAGTAACTGCTGCTTGTCTGCAATCTATTTCAGGTTTGTCAAGTATAACCTGCTGTCTACCTGAATATGCGTGCAAGACATTTGTAGGATGTAATCCCTAAGAAATTATCAATGTAAGAAATTGTTCCACTCAACCTGAGAATGTGCAAATATTTCCTTTTCTATCATAATATAGAAACCACTATATTATTTTTTCAATAATGACTTATACATATCAGATATTTATCACTCAGAATGCGTACTGCAGGAATTCAGAACACAAGCAAAATGGCTAATGAGTAGTGATATTTTCTATAATTTTTCTGCAGTTAAGATTCAATAGCATTTTAATTAGCTAATGTGTGATCTTCTACAATAGCCAGGCACCAATTTTGATCGGTAGAAACCTAGTGACCACTTTACCTTCTATGACGTGTTCTGCATTCCTTCCTGTAAAGTGATAAAGACCATGCATAAAAATTTCAATACCACTATGTTGAAAAGTAGGAACTTGACCCCTTTCAAGAAAGAAATATAACTGACTTGCTTGTAATGACTCTGTTCGAGAATTGCTGAAAGCTTACATTTTATGGTCCACCAAGACTGATGGATCAATGGAGAAATTTGGAGCTCTATCAAATGCCTAAGAGAAAAATGGTTATTTGGCTTCTCTAAAAAAAACTTTGTTGGCAACTACGTGAATGTTCTTATCATGCTTATCTCTTAAGATGTTGACTTACTGGGCCTTTTCATACATTAAATGAAGTTGTGTGCTTGGCTAGCTTGCATCCATTCACATGTATAATCTTGAGCCACCCCTTGAACTAGGTCTAAATAGCTAAGATTGTCTCCTTATTTCCTATCAATGGTTCTTTGGTCTCCCTTGGCCCTTCCTATGAGACATCTATCTTTCTACATCTTTGAGAAGGGGTAGCAGAAGGTCTTCCATATAAATGTGCAAACCACCACCTTAGCAAGTCTTTTATTTTGACATCTATTGGTATCAAGGATTCAATCCTTTCTCATGTGACCGCACATCTATTTGAATTTCTTCATTTCTATCACATGCATGCTCCATATGACTATTGAATGATTGCATGCTTGTGGAGGAGCGAGTTGGTATTGCTTTCTGAATTGCTTGAGTTTAGCTAGTGGTCATAGGTTGGCTTGGCTCTTCATTGATGAATTGAGACTAGAGCTAAAGTAGGCATACACAGAGGGACAAATATGAAATTTTAACTAGGTTCACTTATAAAGCAATGGACTACATCCTAGGGAGGATCGTTTCCTCCATCATTATATGAGTGTTGCTTACAAGTCAAGAGCCTTGCCCTAGCTCTTACAAGGTGGAATGCATTCGCGCAATTGATACATGCATGCATGCCCTTGTGTCTTCTTATATAGGGGATTCCGTGGATTACATTGGAAGAGAAAGAAAAAGGAACTTGTTATTCTAATTGGATGGGCTTGGTTTAGGGAGGATTAGTGAGCGGGGGCTTGGTTGATGGTTTGCCTTCTTGAAGTGTGCCCCTTATCATTTTCCTCTATAGAGGTTGTACCCTACACTTTTGGCTTGGTGTCGGGTTACTGTTGTAGGCGCCTTGTCTTATCCAAGTAGTGATGTAGGGGTGATAAGCAAATGGACATCCTCGGTAGCCTTACATGGGGTAAGACACTAGTGCCAGGTGGCTTGACTTCCCTAGTAAGATGGCATCGAATCCCTCTTGTAGGCACCCTCCTTGTTTCCTTTTCTGTGCTATCTGGGTGATCCCCTTGGACACAACATAGATCTTGTAGCATACTAGTGGCAAGATAGGGCATTATTGGAGAGGGTCTTGCGTGGTAGTGGAGCTTTGTGCTTCAGTGATTTCTACATTCATTTACGAAATTCTTGTGATTGAAGATTTTTATAAGTTTGTTTTTATTATAGGGACGTTACTAGTGCATAGTCATAACGAATTTTTGATGAAAAAAAAGAAAATTTCAATTGACTTCTTTCATTGGTTATAATTAATGCATTCCTTTTAAAAAATTGACTTCGTTGCTCTCAAAAATTTGAAACATCTAGTGCAATACTAATATAGTATTGTATATTTTGAAAATTTTGTTTCGACTATTTCTTTCTAGGTGGTGTTTTAGGGATTATCACTTGGATAACTGCCTTTTTGCTTTTAAAAAAAAATACTAATATATACAAGGTTAGAATAACATAATATAAAAGTCAAATGCTCTACACACCAGTGTTGTAAAAGTCGGTAGTCAGTATTTAGTCGGTTGGGTTATTGATTAAGGAGTATACGGTATGTGGGAGAGTGGTCAGGGAGTATTCAGTCAGGTATTTTTTAATATTTAAATACATATATATTCATAAAATATATTAATAAGATGTATTTACTTGCTTAATTCAAGATTTGAACAAGTAAAATATACCATTATATGAAGGTTAACCATTTTGACGCTCAAGGTAATGGCAATAAGCTACAAACTAGGAAATAAATAACATTAGCTTAAAGTTTCTAATCATTACAGTGTTGTAAAAGTTGTATTCAGTCTTACTAAAAAGTATATGGTATGTAGGGGAGCAGTTGGAGAGTATTCGGATGGATATTTTTTAATTATTTAAATATATATTTTTTCATAAAATATATTAATAAGATGTATTTGCTTGCATAATTCAATATTTCAATAAGTAAAGATCAACCATTTTGAAGATCAAGGTAATGAAAATAAGCTACAAAAGATAAGTTTAAAGGAAATAAATAGCATAATCTCAAAGTTTTTAATCATTGTAGTTGGTAGTCGGGTAGGGTTGGGATCTAGTAGTGGACCTGCATGTAGAAATCAAGGTTCGAAATGTCGATTTCGACGTCGTGCTGACAAAATTTTAAGTGTACATTTCGTGGGCATGCCGAAGGCATGCCGTGGAAATGCCCGTTTTTCGATGGGCATGTCGATGGGCATGTCGAGGGCACACCGTGGGAATGCTGAGGGCATGCCGATAACATGCCGACAGAAAATCACATAAATACTCAAAATGAAATAAAAAATCACATAAATACTCAAAATGAAATAGAAAATCACATAAATACTCAAAATGAAGTGTGTGTCTACTTGGAAAGCTTGAGTGTCTCTAGTTGAGCTAATCATCGTGTGTGTGTCATTTCAACCCCCCACATTCCCAATTTCGAATCTCCCACTCCTGCATTCAAACCGCTCTGTTTGAGTGTGTGATAGTCCTCCAATTTTCGAATTTCAGCCCTTGACTAAGCCCTCATATTTCAGATTTCAGCTCCTCCGAATCTCCAGCACTTGCATTTCAAACCGCTCGTAGTGTCGATCGGCATGTTGGCGAAATCGTCGGCATGCTGCTGAAACCGTTGACATGCCGGCGAAATTCATCGGCATGCCGGTGGCACACCTGTAAATCGACAACATGTTCATGTCGGCACGACCCCCTTCCAGAAATGGCCTTGCCGACGGCATGTCGGCGGCATTTAAATCAATGGTAGAAACCAGCTGACAAGGTTGACTACTGGGCTGAGTAGTTGGGCCGGCTGACTATCGGCTTGAGTATGGGTACTTGTGTTGATTGGAGGATGACTAAGACTACTTGGCCGAGATAACTACTCGGTTGAGTAGTTGAGTTGGCTGGTTATTACCTCGAGTATTGGTACTCAGGTCAGTGGGAGGGGCGACTAGGATTACTTGGCTGAGTAATTGGCCTAGTCGGTCGATTTTTACAACAATACTACACACTTCTTTTGGGATTGGATATCAACTTCTCCTTTTGATCAGAGGGTATGGAGACGGTGAATGAAGAGTTGAGGGGTCCAAAGGAGCATTAACATTCTGTGTTGGAAAGGAGTGACAATGTGTTACGACTCGGTTCCCGAATTCCTACAGGACACGAGATCGGACCGACTCGACTGATCCCAAGATCCATTCGTCCAACGAGAAAGTAACCAAAAAGCAGGAAAGTAAATCACATTCACTATGTTATGCAACTAACAGTAACAAAAGTACAGCAGTAAAAAAGTAAAACTACTACAGTACACACCACCACAACAGTAGAACAGTAACCAGGTATAAGTATATAAAGTACAGAATGTAAGAGTACAAAGGTGCAAGAGACTACTCACTACAACAGAAAAGAGTACAAGAAGCTACAACTACTGGGCTCTACTGGGTCCAGCACCCTCTGCAGCCGTAGGCTCTGATTGCTCAACACCTGGACCTGAAAAAGGGTTGAGTACAAAATGTCAGCAAACGCTGAGTAGAGTGGCAACCAACTAACTAAAGTAGTAAATGTGGACATGTAGCTGTTGTTTTTCAATTACATTCTTTAACTAATTATTCTTTTTCACCACTTAGTTTATTTATCAGGTCTCTTTCTTGATTTCGAATGTTCCTCGTTGGAACGATATTGATTGCAGTTTTTTCCGAGGAGTAGAAGGCGCACGTGGTGTTCTCTTGGTCGGGAGTCTCCCGTGGTGATCCTACACCCAGTCAACCACCCCAAGGTCACGGACAGACGTAACAGTGACTGCGGCACGCGCGATAAGCACACGGGTAGCTACCTCGCACTGGCATTCGGTCAGTCGTTTCCGTTAACGGGTGTGCCCAAAGTACAGCACGGAACCAGTATAGGGCTTAGCCCTCTCAGTAACAGGGGTCTAACTCTTAAGAACCAAACAGGGGTCTCGCCCCTCTACAGTCCGCGCACCCTCGTCTGACTACCCTAGTTTGCTCAGTGGGTCTAACAAGTTGGTGTAGGGTGGCTAGCTGAATCCCGGATCCCATGGGGTGGCTAGTTCTTTCCCTACACTAGTAGCTCTTCCCGGTATTGTGTATGCGAAGGTTAAAAAGTCGGTACAGAGTGGCCAATCCTAACCCCGGGTCCCAACCCAAGGGCAGCTAGCTCCGCTTTGCATTAAACAAGGGGACAGTCGCTCTCCTTGGTACTCCGTATTTAAGGGCAAGCTCACTTCCCCACTCACATTCCCAGTTCCATTCCATTTATTTCCAGGAGTTCTACTCCTAATTCTCCGTACGGTTCATGCTCATATTCCTCATGCCATTCCATATCAGGTTTCATCATTTCTATTTCCATTTTCAGGTTATACACATGCAACTTGTAATTCTATTGTTTACATTTTCATATTTAGGTTATTCGCAGGTAGCTCGTATTTCCAACATTCACTTTTCTATTTCCAAATTATATACATGTAGCTCATATTATGTCATTTCACGTGTGCGACATGAAAGTTATATACAACAGTTAACTAGCACCAGTACTACATATTTCGCAGGCAACTGTTATTCATTTACAGGCAATTGTTATCATTCTATTTATTCATTTTAGACTGCAATCCATTCATTTAATACAGACATTCCAGTATTTCTAGTCCTACGATTCATACCATACCCTAGGTTCTAATCATTCATTCCACACATGCATTTATGTTTGTATTTAAAGTAGGGGAAGTCACTCTACCAGTAAACCCAGGAGTAGTGGGAGCTTGAACGACAGGTTCACGTGCCTCAGCAAGTCCCAAACCTGTAACGAAACGAGATCTTATCACAAGGATCAATCACAATGGAATATTCAGAACAGTATAGAAAGTCTTCTAACAAGTAGAGGAAATCCTAAGGAAAACATTGGTATCTTATTTGCAAAAAACGAACCTCAAATGGACCCTAAACGGGTCAAAATAATATTTCTGACTCAAATCAGACGTCTGGAACAACTTTCAGACATCTTAAAAGTGTCCAATGTTATACCTCAAGTCCTGCGCCAATCTTCAGACGTTCAGGAACTCCTCTGGACCGTTTGGATCCAGTTCCAGACGTCTGGAAGCGCTTCCCGTCGTCTGGTAGGTCGTCCAGACGTCTGAAATGCGTGGAAGGATGTGTTCCGCACATTTCCGAAGCGAATCTTGCACGCAGATATTCGATCTTCTCAAATCGGGCATGCAAAAGGTGTATCGACGGAGTGGCCTGCATGGCCGTATCCGCAAAGGGACGTACCTTCGTGAGACTTCCTCCTCAGACTTCTGGACGTCGCTTCAGACGTCTGATTCTGAGAAAAACCCAGAACCAGAACCTGCTTCCGCCCTCTCGCGCTGCGCGTGGCCGCGTCGCGTTCTCTTGCCTGCAACTCCGGCTGCAGCAGTGTCGGGGAGAACCTTCCAGACACACTCCTTTGTCTCGCGCGCGAGCCGCTCCTGCCGTGCGTTCACCGGCGAGCTACCACGCGAGTTCGCAAGTTCAACTCCTTTTCACGCTGCTCCTCTCCTCACGTCACTCCCGCGCTCTCGCTTGCTCTGCCGCTCTCACTGGAGGGAAGGAGGAAGATGGCTGGGAAGTAGGGGAAACGAAGGTGGAGGGGTTTATATAAGGTGGGTGTTTAGGGTTTTGCTGGGGCGGAAGAGAGAGGAGGGAAAAGATGAGGGTACTGTCTGCACATAGCATGCGCGCAGATGCGAGTTTGTACACAAGATTTTTGATTTTCAGACGTCTGGGAATGAGTCCACATATCTTACCAGACGTTTGACCTAAAATTCAGATGTCGTACAAGGCTTAAATAGCACGGATCTTAACATAACGAGAGTAAAAGGCCTTATGCACACAGGTGTACATATGTTGAACAAAAGGTCTCATTTTCATGCTTGACAGGCTTAGGTTAGGAGCATGTACCATTAACTTAAATATACATTATTCCCTTCCATCCTTGGAATTGTGGAGCTATATGAAGTAGACGTTTGACATACAGTTTTGAAGCAGAGCATTTTCAGATTTGTGTTTATTTGTGCATGTATTAAGTATGAAAACTATAATTGCTTGACTTGCATTCTTTTTCAAGTGTTTTTCTGATATTTTAGGATTTCTTTGTATGCCGTTAAAATGTCCAACTTTTTGAGGTGTCAAAAACATTTAACTAGGATCAACAATCTTCTGACATCATTTTGGCAAGAGTTTTGGTACACATTTTCATCAAGACAGGTTTGAAATTGAAATTTAAAGCCTATGGTTGGATGTTTCCTTAATAGAACCTTTTGAATTTTGATAAAGGACAACTCATGTAACATCCTGGTTTTCTCATTTGATGGAATGGTGTTGTTAAACATGATGTCAATTACTTTAATTAAAGCCTCGAAATGACTTGAAGTAGGTTTGAGTGAAGGTAAATAATTTATGGATCTGACCTCACTTAGTGTGGAAAAATGCTCTCTTGTTGTTGTCGTCATTGTTGTTGATAGACCGGTGAGAATGAGATTGGTGAGAAAGTCTTGTTCTTTATACATTGGTACTACCCTTAAAAAAGGTAGATTATTGTTTTCGTTGATCTTCTAGGAATGTTATATATCCATCTCGAGAACTGAAAATCAGTCAGTTGAGAACGTTTCAAATTATACATTTGAGTAATTTGGGAGTTGAGATTTTCTTTTGCAACTTCCAAGCCCACTTGTGTCTCATTAATGCATGAGAAATTACCCTTGCTCACTTTCTTGGCATTTTTTCTGAAGAGGCTCGCTGTTCTTTCCCCCATTGTTAGTTTCTTACTAATTTCTTTTCCTTCATGGATCTAATGACATCAACTTTATCTCTATGTAATTGAACTACTTTCTCATCAATGAACCAAAACATCAACTGAATATTTGTTTGGCTGAAACTCAATCCTTTCGAATCTTGAAAGGATGAGTTGTGAGGGCTTCAGAGACCTTATGTTAAACTTCAACAACCTCATATTTGAGGCCAACCATAATAAAATTTTTGTATTAGCGTCAATTTCATTAATCCTATATCTGAGGCCTACCTTAAAGGAAAATGTTGTATTTAAGACAACGTGGAGCCATATTTTTCTGCTGTAGACAGGTAAGAATTTCAGATATGAACAGGTACACAATTTTGGACTATATTTTTGCAGCTTCCAATTTAAATATAAGTGTTCTATATGCTAATAGTCCTCTGATTACTATGTAATTTTTAAGTTGTAAGTTAAAGTCATCATGTTTTCCCAGGTTGCCAGGAACTTCTCTATTTAAATCTTAATCGTTGTGGTATTTCGGATGAAGGCTGTGAAAATTTTGCTGGTATGTGTATTCCTGTCTCATTTTCATGTAGTCTGCTGGATCATGATCTTATCTATGGCAATGACATAGGATTTCAACATAAGGTTGGCACATTTATGCCATCATTTGTAGCCGATTTCCGAAGAGTTGGGAAATTTTGAATTTTGTGCTGTAAAACTTGAATGAAAAATTGGTAATAAGTGAGTGGTATGTGCAATACATCTAAAAGTAGCTCAGTTTTGTGCTAAGTTGGTGGCTCATGTTATTTGCAGTCGGCTTGATATGATTTCGATTGACTCTGTTGGGGAGGGGGAATAATATTCTTGTATAAAGTCCAATGCCTCGAACAATATGCAGATTATCAGTTGATGTTATAAGGATCTTGATGACCTGCAGATATGGCAACATTTTTTTTTCTAAAGAGGATACGTGGCAACTTCTATATTCATCTCATTGTAGTGGAGAAAATAGTATTGATTGACTAAGAAGGCAATGCTCGAAAGGGCTGCAACTACTGTCCCACCATAATATTTAGCTGCAATCTATGGATTTATATTGAAGGAATAATTCATAAATTAATGAACATTCCTAGAAAATGTTTTACATGATATTATGTCATCTGTTAAACAAAAAAGATATCTGCAAGTTATTAACTGATGGTTGGCAGGGCTTGTAAGGTTGAAAGTGCTAAATCTGGGATTCAACAATATCACTAATGCCTGCTTGGTGCATATTAAAGGTATGAGAAGATCCTCTCTTCAGTTATACAAGTGGGGAATACATTTCTCGCATAATTCTCTCTCTTGCCCCTTAATATCCAATGTGAGTCATTGCCAGAACCAGCATTATAACCAACTCAAATGGTTGACATTAGTTTGAAGATAAAAAGCTTGGTATAGAGTATCCTGGGTGATTCTCCGGACCTTCATCAGATCAGATCCTTTAGGAAATATGATTATTAACTCTGAAAAAAAGAAATATGATTATTAACTCTGAAAAAAAGAAATATGATTATTAACCAATTGGGTGAACTTATTATCTAAACTCAATAAAAATTGTAGGTTGAAACTTGTCAAACATGCAATTTCCGTCCCAAAGTTTATCCCCTTGTAACTTTTCATATTAGATGTTATTGCTGTGTTTTTGATAGTTATTGATGTGCCCTCATGAAGTTTCTTCATTTTACGGCCATTGTTATTATGTTAATTTCCATGAAATAGTCTGTTACTATAATTGATTGGGACCCCAAAATGGCTATTCTACAAGAAAAGGAATAAAATCTGATTTTAGAGGACAAGCAGTTGAAAGATATTGAGCACGATAAGTTCTCATGATGAACTATGTTGAAAGGAGTATTTTAATAGGTTCTTGATTTTATCTACTTATTGATTCTAATGAGATGCTATTGAGTTTAGAATTGAGTGGCTGACGTCGAAATCAATAGGATGCAAACTTATATTTTCCTAAAGGAATATGAGTATATGCACGTGTAGTACTATTTAAGGAAACCATTTTTCCCTGTAGTATCAACTTTGACACATCAACTCAGCCATTTACGCTTTTGTCATTTAAGAAGGCTGATGGATGCCTTGATGCTTAGAGAAAAATACTGCTAGGAAATAAATCATTGATTAATATTTACTATTTTTAGGCCTTTGTTGTATGTTCCTTTACATCTCAATACAAAGAGGGTTAGGGCCTCTCTTTTTATTGATTATAAAGATCATCTTTCCCTAAATTTCTCAACATGGTATCAGAGCGGGTTTGATCCCGTGAGAAAGAAAAAAAAGAAAGAAGAAATCCTAGAGGGGGGAGGCCCTCCGGCAACGCCGTTGGCCTCCCGCGAGCCATGAAGAGGCTCGCTCCTCTCCCAAGTCCATCTTCTCTTCTTTCTCTCCTCTTGCTACTGCTGCTGTTGGGTTTCTTGTCACTGACAAAGAAGATCTCATCGGTGCCGCCTTTGGCCTTCAACCGATGAAAGACCATCACAGGGTGGTCGCAGGCCTCGTCTCCATCACGCCGACCACCTCTGACAGTCATTGGCCATTGTAGTTGTTGCTAGCGAGCCAAAAAGGCTCCAACGTCGCTGGTTAATACGGTGAATCTGATTAAGGTTTTGGACCCTCGAACCTCACTCGGTCGAGGGTTTGAGGGCACCATCGTGTTCCTTGGAGGTTGCTCTACCGGACCGAGGTGGCCTGATCCTCCTTCGACCTGTCGGAGCGCTGCCGTTCTCTTTGCTACAGTGCTTTCACCCATAGAGAAAACAAAAACAAAAGATGGAGTTGATGATGGCTCCTCTCCTTTCTTCTCCATGATTGCTATAACGCTGGTGTTGCTGGTACTGTCTCACGCCCAACAGAGAGGGTAGGCATAGAGGAGTATAAGAAAGAGGATGGAGTCTGAAGGAGTGGGGCTCAACTCTTTAGGTTGAATGACTGGCTGTTTTAGGGTTTAGAAAAAAAAGGGGGTTATTTGTTTATGAAGTCTAGTTGTTTTTCAAGTTTATGTTTTTAGTGTCTCATCTTTGAGGCCTTTGTGTGTAGCCCCTCAAGTTCTAAGTTTTTATTTGGGTCCTTATATGTTGAGTGGAAGACACAAGAATTGAAGACGAGAGTTGTCTCAAGATGTTAAAGTTTAGGTAGCACTATCACTCACCTCAAGAGAAATTAAGCGTTGATTGGCTCTGTGAGGGCGTACAAGAAAGGGCACCCAAGGTTGAGGACACGAAGAGTGGACTACCATGTCAACGAGAGAAGATCTTCACTACCTTAAGGATCCAAATTTTCGTCATCTCCCGCGTCTCGACTTGTGGGGGTATGTTAGGAAATAAATCAGAATTAGTTATTTGATTAGAACTATTTTTAGGCATTTGTTGAGTTTCCATGTATGTCTCTTTGCCTCTCTATATAAAGATGGCTATGGCCTTTCTTTTTATTAATAATAAAGATTATCTTCCCCCAAATTTCTCAACAAACACAAAAGAGTGTAGAGAACCCTTTCCACATCATAGCTTGTCACTTTTGAGATTTTAGTTGTATTTATTTTTTCTAGTAGATTCCTTCTATGCAAGGGTTTCGTTACATTTCCCCTGAATTCTCCATGTAATAAGGGCTAGGGTTCTATGATGAATTATCTTTTTCTTTTCTCTAATTTGGTGGGTGGTCCTAGATTGTTTTTTTTAAAGGTCTTAGATTGTTATTTGTACCATTCTTTGTTTCCTCCGGTTTGATTTCTCCACGATTTTTTTAATATATTTTTTCAAGGACAAGGGATTGTAGAATGTTTATGAAGTTTTTGAGTCTGCATTGTATAGAGGGTTATGTAAGGAGTCATCATTCATGTTTTCTTTATTTCCTATGGACTTCTTTGTATTTTACCCGTATCCTCGATATATGAGGGTGTAGGGTTTCGTAATAAACATGTTCATTCTCTTAAAATAGTATTAGAGCAGTGGCCCTAGGTCGGTGTTCTGTACTCTCCTTGATTCCCATACTCTTTTCTTTCTTTTACCAACAGGAGAACCAATCTTTAGCTTGGAGAGGGGGGATCTATAGCCACCATTGCTGTCGCTGTTGGCCTTTTAGTTGGCTGGTGGGCTCCTCGACATTTGGCAATAGCGCTACCTCGCTGCCATTGACTGTATTGCCCTTTCTTTGGTGATGCTGGGTAGAGAAGAGAGCCCATATCACTATTTTCGTGTGATTGGTCCCTCTATTTCATTGCTAGCAACCTGATCAACCCTCTTTTGCATTGTTGTGGGTTCCTTGCTTTGGCTTGAGTGTCGTCAGTCCTTCCTCAGCACCAGCAAGCCTCCTAGCAATGTCACCAAGCCATCCACTCTACCCAGCAACGTTGGCAAGGCTTTTTCTACCTTCCCCCTGCGTCGCTACAACTTCCTTACCTTGGCTTGACTGCTGCCAAGCCAACCCATGTCTTTAGGGAGCATTAGCAGTGCTACCCCAGCCTCATTGTCTCCTAGAAGCGTCACCACGATGAGTTTGTGGCCAATTTGCCATTGTTTGAAGAACAAAAAGGAGTTGGCCCTGCTTTAGGTTCTCCATTCATATGGCTGCAAATTGAGTAGGAGGTGATTTCTATACAGCACTGGTGAAGATTTTTTTGTTGATTTGAAGTGGTAGGACTCTGATCTTATGTAAGATGGCCTTTATGACAATTCATTCCCCCAGTTTGAGAAGACGGGAATGAGGTGGAGTGTCAGAAAACCCTATTTGACTTGAGTATGGAGCTCAAAGGATCCACTTACGTGTCATAGTCACAACCATTTTCTTATGAAGTTGAGAAATGTGGAAAGGATTACATCCACATTAAATTGGAGTCCGAGAAGTGTGTTGTTGCTATCGAGCATCAAGCCTTTGTTGCATCAAGATTGGCATAAGATACTATGACTATCCTTAGCAGCGAGTATAAGACATTGATTAGAAGATTTCATTAGTATGACACATCTTAGTCAAGAATTGCATGCCAGCCTCATGAAGAAGCAGATTGCCTAATTGATTTAGGTGCATCTTGACACATGTGGTAATGCGTGACAATTTTCTATACTTAGACCGATTTCATCAGGCAAGACTATATTGGTAGTTGATAGGTGGCATTCCCCAATTGTTGGCTAGGGGAAGGCTTATGTCGCTTCTCACATGAAATTGGAGAATGTCCTACCTTCAGATTTTCCTCTGAGTCTACTCACCATTAGTCAGATCACGAAGGAGTTGAATGGTATGGTAGTTGTAGAGATTTTAGGTCGGTAAAATATTTGTTATTATTAAAAGAGAGACCTTAACCTTCTTCTTTATATAGAGAGGGAAAATGGTATACATGGAATTAACCTAAATCACCTTTTATTAAAAATAAAATAATTAAATAAGGAGATAAAATCTCCAACTTATTTCCTAACACTTGCCCGCAAGACAAAACACGAGAGACGACGAAGTCTTGGATCCATAAGGTAGTGAAGATCCACTCTCGTCGACATGGTAGTCCGCTTCTTCGTGTCTTCAACCTTGGGTGCCCTTGCTTGTATGCCCTCATAGAGCCAATCAACGCTCGGTTTCTCTTGAGGTGCGTGAGAGTGTTGCCCGAACTTCGACATCTTGAGGCGGCTCCCGTCTTCAAATCTTGCATCTTCAACTCAACATATAAGGACCCAACTGAGATAACTTTGAGGGGTTATCGACAAATACCCCATCACTAAAAGACCCATCTTTAAATAAACCTAAAAGGTGGACTCAAGCATAAAATAACCCTAATTCTTTGTTTTTTTTTATAAAAGAGACCTAAACTTAAAAGAGGATTTCTCCTCTTCGTGCATTCTCTTCTGCTGCTGACCTCTCCCCCATTGTGGGCCTGGTGGTGGCGCTCTCCCTCGGCAACATTAGGAAATTGGCGATCTGACACATCCATGGTGACCCCGCACATCTCCGGCGTCGTCGCCTTGCTGAAGGCGGCCCACCTGGATTGATCTTCGTGATTGTGACGACCTTCGACGTGACCAACAACGCGGGCAACAACGTCGATGAGTTCGCTGCCCTCCTGTTGGAGTCCATGACGTCCTCTGGTTGTTGCTCCGATGACCCTCATCTAGTTGAGGGTCAAGGTGCCAGTCTTGTCAGTGCAGATGGCCGTGACGGTGCTTGTTGTCTCGCACGTCGGTAGCTTCCGCACCATGGAGTTGTCGATCATGCGCTTCCTGGAGTAGGCGAGCGTGAGGGTCACCCCGAGTGGCAACAGAATATGGTGGGAGAGGAGAGGGCCTCTCTGGTGGCTCGCCGGAGACGACGGTGTTGCAGGAGGACCTCTCCCCTCTAGGATTTCTTCTTCCTCTTTTTTTTTTTTTCTTTTCCCACGGGATCAAATCCGCTCTGATATCATGTAGAGATTTTAGGTGGGCAAAATATTTGTTATTATTAAAAGGGAGACCCTAGCCCTCTTTATATAGAGAGGGGAAATGGTATACATGGAAACAACCTAAATAACCTTTTACTAAAAATAGAATAACTAAATAAGGAGATAAAATCTCCAACTTATTTCCTAATAGTAGTATTTGATGTGATATCTTAAAGATGTTTTGATGGGATGTACTATTGGTTAAGGCTGTGAAGAAAGTGATGTCTATCGCCTTATGTAGTTACCCTCTGTAGAGAATCTCTCTCTTCCATTAGGAGGGGTTTCTAGCTACTTATGGCATCTCTGGTTTGGTTAACCCCCTTTACATAAGCTTTGAAGGATGCTACTGCAAATTCTATCAACAACTACCTTCCAATGCGAGGCATGCCAACTTGGCAAACAAAATAGGCATAGTTTAGGAAATTGGTTGAGTAACCACATACTTGGCTGCATATGTGTGCACAGGCACTAGATCGGACTGAGTAATGCTGGGTGGCTTGGTAAGTGGTCTGACTTGCATATGCGATCCGAATATTTGGATACTTGATCGAATAGTTGGTTGATTTTGGGATAGAAATTGAGGTGGGTGGTTTTGATTTTTGATATAATTGAATATCATATATAGGGTGTGATTTTAGGTTTCATTTTAGGTTCTCGACGATATGTTTTTAGGTCTAAGTTTAGGTTTTTGTTTTAGGTTTTATTTTAGATTCTTGTTATGTTTTGATTTAGGTTTGATTTAGATTTCATTTTAGATTCTTGATAATATATTTTGATGTAGGTTTGATTTTAATCTTTTAGGCCTATTTTGGTAAGGGGGATAACCTATCAAAATAGGGGTTAACCTTGTTTGGTGGAAATGATATTTTCACCCAGGTTAAGAGGACTTAATCTGGGATAAGTTATTCTGGGGTTGATATGGGATAAATTATTTTTGTTGGTTATCCCATGTATTTTCGTAGGTTAACCTAGAAACTTTCTAAACAACAACTTAACCCACCATGAAAATCATTATGACTTCCAAACAAAAATGCAGGATAACCCATTTGCAAAAAGGTTTTCCCGTGATATCTATTCCGCCATCCAAACTAGCGCTTATTTCTAAGTTTTATAGTAATTAAAGAGGAGTATTAATTATGTTTTTTCTTTCTTATACTACTCGAGATAGTAGTATAGTTATAACATTACATATAACAAGTGCTAACGTGTATGATCGAAGGGGGTTATTTGTAACTTGTTTCTATTTATTGGATTTCCTTGCAATTTGCCTAATTTCTCTCTTCTATAAAAGAGAGGCTAAGGTTTCTTTGTTTAATGAGGAAGTTGTTTCCCCTTTTCACAAGGTATCAAAGCAGCGATTTTAGATTGGTGGTCTGATACCTCACCAAATATCCACCAAATAAAATGTTTGAATCACCAACAACATGGTGATGGAGAGAATGATCAACAAAGAGGACACCGGTCGTTGCTACCACGGCAGGTAGCAATGTTGCCGATGGCTGCAACGTCGTCGTCGATCATGCTACTTCGCTTGCAGTGGATCTGCCTGCTGCACTTGTTGTAGCCTTCAACATGGATCTGAGCACGTGTAGGATGTTTGGAGAAGTTGGAGCAAGTGCTTGCTCCTTTGTTTTCTATGTAATGAGCTTTCTCTCATAATGTAGTGTTTGCTCCCTAGTTTTTTATGTGGTGAGCCTTCTCTCACGATTTAGTTCTAAGTTTTTATTGGTGATGAGTCTTCTCTCATAAGTGGTCATCAAGTTCTTTTTTGTTAGCATGACGAGCCTTCTCTCATGCAAATCAAGTTCCTTTTGCCCAAGAAAAATACAAAAGTGTTGGTCTCTCAAAATATAAGGGATCTAGTAGGACCAATAAGAGGCTTAAACCTTGGGTCATAGATTCGGGTGCCTCAGTTCATCTTATTGGGAATATTGAGGAGTTGAACCCCTCTGGGCCATGTGGAATTAGGGAAGGCAGGGTGGCTAATGAGGCTTCTCTAATTACCATAGTTGGAGAGGTCCAAGTATCACCCATTTAGCGATGTTCATTGTGCTCTTGAATTCTCAATGAGTTGATTGTTTGTTAGCAAGATATGTAAGGATCTTTAGTGCAGAGTGGTGTTGGATGACTGACGTTATTTCCAGGATAAAAGGTACCAATGAGATCATAAGTGTTGGGATTGAGAGAGACGACCTCGACTATCTTGCTGCACCTATATTGTTTGCTGGGGTTGTATTGATTGCCAGTGATCCCTGGCTATGGCATAGATAACCAGAACACCCAGTTGAAAATATGCTGTATCTCGAGTTACTAAATTTGTTGTCACTGGAGTGGAAGGATTGGTAGTTGGAGAAACATCATAGGAGCACCTTGCTATGGTGACGTGATGGAGTGAGTACTATGCCGTTTGCCTTGGTTCACTTTGATGTGTAGGGATTAAAGAAAAGTATTGAGTATTGGTGGACATAGGTACTATGCACAGCCGTCTCATTTGGGTCTTCTTGATGAAGACCAGATCAGAGATCCCTTCGATTGTTTAGAGAATTTTTTGCAAAGGTCCATATATAGTATTCTACTAGTGTTTGGGTTTTTTGAAGCACTAATGCTCTAGAATTTGTTCAGAGGGAGATATAGGTGTTCTTCAACGCTCATGGGACCATCCGCTAGACTTCTTACTCTCACATCTCTTAGTAGAATGGCACGGCAGAGCGTAAGCTGAGGCACCTTCTAGATATTGCACAGACTTTGATGATACATATGAAGGTGCCTAAGTAGTTTTGGGGCGACTCCATACTTATTGTTGCCTACGTGATCAACATGGTTTGTTTGTGCTCCAAGGGAGTATTCCATATTTGGTTCTGCATCTAGATTGTGACAGTTTGCTTTACATTTCAGGTGTTTGGGATCACGTGTTTTGTCTAGGCGCATGGGAATCATGACAAGTTCTCTTCGAGGGTAGTAAAGTGCATTTTTCTAGGCTACTCACGAATCCAGAAGGGCTACAGATGCTATGATCTAGTCCACAAGTGCTATATAGTGATCGCATATGTTTCCTTCTTTGAGAAGGTACCCAACTACTTTGAGGAGAGTGATAAAATTGAGTTGTCTTCCAGGGAGACCTAGGTCTTTCACTGATGCTCGGTTATTCTTCCTACTACTCCTCGGGCTCATGATTCCTCTCCTATGCCTACTTCTGTGGTTACAGATGAGCCAGATTTTGATAAGGACAGGCCAGTTACATTGGGAAAGCTTAGTGGATCCTACACACTACACCTGATATCTCATTACACTGGAACTTCTCATACAGAGGGGGAGATCAGATAGTTTGCCTTTATTATCACTATTGCAGTTGTTCCCAGAGACTTCTCTCAGGCCTCTCAAGACCCTAGATGGCATGCAACCATAGATGAGGAGATGCGAGCACTTCAATCTAGGGGGGACGTAGGAATTGGTGACATGTCCTCCAATGTTATAATGGTGGATTGCCGTTGGGTCTACACCATTAAATATCAGGTGGATGGCACAATTGATAGATACAAGACCTAATTAGTTGCCAAAGGCTTCACACAGGCCTATGGCATTGACTATATGGAGACATTCTCCCTAGTGACATGTATCTCATCTATTAGGATTATCATCTCTCTAGTAGCTAAGTGGGGATGGCTGTTGAACCAATTGGACATCAAAAATGTCTTTTTATATGGTGATTTGGCAAATGAGATTTATATGAGACAACCATTATGATATGGCATGCAGGGGGAGCGTGTTTGTAGTCTTAGGAAAATCATTTATGGCCTAAAGCAGAGCTTGAGGGCGTTGCTTGAGAGCCTTAGTTTAGAGATCTAAAAGATTGTGTTCCAGAGGTCTTTAAATCATTCTATTTTTATTTGGAGGATTGGTGATGCATCTGTTGGTAGAGTTGCAGTCTTGGCAGTTAATGTAGACGATATGATCTTAACAGGTGATGATGAGGAAGGCATTAGTTAGACCAAGAAATTTTTGCAGTTCACCTTTGTGACCAAGGATCTTGGCGATCTATGGTATTTCCTTGGGATTGAGGTCGTTCGACAGGGATCACATTTATCTTTGCTATAGAGGCTTGCAGATACTAGAGGAGGCAGGTCTTCTTGAAGCTAAGCTGTCTGGCATTCCTGTTGAGACACAACAGTTCTAGGGCACAAATGAGGATGATACCTTATATGAGAATGTTACCAGTTATTGGAGCTTAGTGGGACGGCTATTGTACCTGACTGTGACTCGATTGGATATCAGTTTTGCAGTTAATAGATCCAGTCAGCATATGTATGGTCCTCACTATAGCCATCGGCATGAGGTATATCTCATCTTGAGATTTCTCCAGGGTTGTCTTAGTCAAGGACTTTACTATAGAGATAGTAGGTTTATAGACATCATGGCCTATTCAGATGCAGACTATGCACTTATTGAC
Organism: Thalassia testudinum; assembly: GCA_037157565.1. Classification (NCBI taxonomy): domain Eukaryota; kingdom Viridiplantae; phylum Streptophyta; class Magnoliopsida; order Alismatales; family Hydrocharitaceae; genus Thalassia; species Thalassia testudinum. Next base: position 34,781,437 of record JAZHRO010000056.1, read on the forward strand.
GATTACCACTCCCACCTCAAGGTATGTTGTGTTCCTAGGAGAGAATCTTGTTTCCTGGCGAAGTAAGAAGTAAAGTGTAGTTGCTCGCTCCAATGTAGAGGCAGAGTACTGTGCCATGGCCCATACTGTATGTCAGATCATGTTGGGTGTGGGATTTCTACAGGATATGGGAGTGAAGATTGAGTCTCTTGTTCTATTCTATTGTGATAATAAGTTTGTAGCTTATATTACCTCTAATCCTATTTTTCATGAGCGAACGAAGTACATCGAAGTTGATTATCATTTCATTAGGAGTGCATCACCTTAGAGCTACAACTTGCAGATATACTCACCAAGGCTCTCAAGACGAAAAGACATGAGTTTTTATGTGACAAGTTGGGACTAATAGATGTATATGCCTGAACTTGAGGGGGAGTGTTAATGTGTATGATTGAAGGGGGTTATTTGTAATTTTTTTTCTATTTATTGGATTTCCTTGTAGTTTGTCTTTTCTATAAAAAAGAGGTTAGGGTTTCTTTGTTTAATGAGAAAGTTGTTTTCCCTTTTGCAACAAAAATTTTAATAAGTTGACTAATTATTATATATATATTTAAAAAAAATGTAAAACTGTAACTTGTTTGAATACTCGTCTAAATACCACATACTAATCAAACATTGCATATTGACTTCTTGAACCTTGATCATAGGAGTGCATTTTCAATGAGCCAACATCAGAGTTTTGAAGCCATGTTCAAATTACTCTATCTGGACATCTGGGAACTAGTCGGATCTCGGATCGTATAGGACACATTTTATTTGGTAATAGTGAATGGTTTTTCTCGTTTCACTTGGATATTGCTGTTGAAATCCAAGTTTAAAGCCGATGATATGATCAGGGCATTCGTGGCAAAAATTAGAAATCAATTTAGGGCTAATGTAAAAATTATTCAATTAGGCAATGCCTTGGAGCTTTGTACCAGCTTACTTCGTGCCTTTAATTGGGAGTAGGAAATCATCCATCAAACAAGTTGTCTCTATACATTACAACAAAATGATATGGCAAAAATGAAGCATTGATATTTCTTAGATGTTGCTTGGACTTTGTTGATATAGAACATTGTATCGGATAGGTATCGGGGAGAGGAAGTGTTGATTGCTTGTTATCTCATTAATTGGATACCACTTACAGTTCCTTACTAGTAGGTTCCTTATTCTATTACATTTTCTAATCGTGAATTATTTGGGGTATCACCTAAGGTCTTCGACTGTGTAGAATTTATGCATCTTCACGGTCTTAATAGAGATAAGCTTGCACCTTGTGCAGTAAAGTGTATCTTGTTAGGATATTCAAGAATTCAAAAGGGGTGTCGATGTTATGATCTAGTTGGGAGACATCACTATGTCAGTGTTGATGTTACATTTCATGAGTCAGTCTCTTATTATTTTATGGCTGGCTCCTATATAAGCACTTTTGCACCTAAGGATGTAGCTGTCACACCACTTTTTGTACCCTCAGATGCTTCACAGTGGAAGTCACTCGAGGGTCCTCCTCTTAAGGGTTTCCCTGACAACATGTTTGAGAGGGCTATTCGCATTACCCTAGACAAGATCCTCCTCTACCAGTGCCAAGGCCGTCATGTACTCTTGTGATAGTCCCTTCTTTTGATAGGACTGATACTCCTGGTGTACTTGATACCGTCTATGACATTCCAGTCTCTCAAGTTGACTCTCCACTACCAGAAATGATTGTGACAGATGAGTCCGTGGGTGATCGGAGGGATGTCGATCTTAATCTATCGATTACCTCAAGGAAGGGGATCAGGACATGCATCGTTCTTCTCATTTCCAAGCATGTCTTTATGGCCAGTCTATCGCTTAAGTACAAGAAGTTTGCCATGACACTCTTCTAGTGTATAGGTTCTTACCTCGCATTAGCATGCTCTCCTTGATTCGAAGTGGTAGCAAGTCATAGAGGATGAGATGTTTACCCTTATCTCTTGCCATACTTGGGAGCTTACAGAACTTCTTCCTAGAGCGATAGTGGCCGATTGCTAGTGGGTATTTACAGTAAGCGCAATATGGATGGTACTATTACCAGATACAAGGTTTGACTGGTTATAGAAGGATTTACACAGACATAAGGGGTTGACTTCTTTGATACCTTCTCCCTAGTGTTGTCTGGATCCGTATCTTTGTTGTTGTTTAGGGAGACTGGTCACCACATTAGTTGGGCGTCAAAAATGCCTTCATGTATGGTGATTTACAAGTGGTGTATATGCGACAACTGTTGGGTTATGAGTTTTAGGAGGAGTGTTTCAAGGTCTGTTGTCTGCACAAGGCAATTATGGCTTGAAATAAAATCCTAGGGTTCCAGAATTTGTCAGCAGTTGTTGAGCATTGGGATTTTGTAGATCCTTGTCATATTACTCTCTATTTGTACATAAGATAGTGTGGGAATTGGTGGCCATGCTAGCATACGTTGATGACATCATTCTTACAGATGATGATGAGCAATGCATTGTTGATTTGAAAAAGTGTCTTGCAAAAAAATTGTCATCAAAGATTTGGGATCACTTCGCTATTTCCTTGAGATGGAGGTTGCTCGCAGTAAGCAAGGGATTGTTGTATCTCAGAGGAAGTATGCCACATATTTGCTACAAGAGATTGGTATTCTGGGGCCAAGCCACCAAATGTCCCTATGGATTTGATGCAATCCAGAATTTAAAGTACAAAGAGATCAAGTGCCTTGCAGTAATTTTTTCCACTATTTCCTTTTAAAAGGGTGTCATTGGAAATTTTCCTTATCTTTTCACCAAGGGATGCCTTGAAGAAATGTGGTGGTTGTTTTTTTTTTATTTTCATTATCATTTTTATTTTTAGTTGGTAGCCTTATAGAAGGGGTAACCATTATGATGTAGAGGTTGATTGGAATGAATTAAAAAGAAAATTGGTTCCTCTTTTCTTCTCCCCTCATCTCTATTTCTCTCTTTAACCTCTCCTTTCCACACACTCTCATGTCCCCTTCCCAACGAGTCGCAACTCATCTCTCTCTCTCATCCCCATGCCACTGCCCATATAACCCAATCCGATTCTCTACTTATCTCTCGTACTCATCCCATTTCAGTTTCCCTTCATACATTTCCTTCCCCTCACCACCCAATGCGTCCACTTGAGCGGGCCGCTTGTGAACCAAACACTATAATTGAAGCCACTCCACTCTTCTCACCTTACCTCTCCTTCACCTTTCACCTCCTTTCTCCACCAAACAACCCCCCCACGATTGCTCCACCATTCCAGCACCCTCGACCACCCACCACTACCTCTTAAATCCCCTCCACTATAATCACCCTCCAACACCACCACCTTGTTGACTTGCCAGCTATCGTTGCCTTCAATATGCTTGCCTCCATTGCCTATCACCATCGCCGAACACCACTACCCTTATTCCACGATTGGCGACCCTTGCCAGGCTACTCCGACCTCGTGTGACCCTTCATCTCCGTTTTGACCTCCCGTGAAGCTTAACTTTTGCATCCCCTCACCGCCAACCACTCGATTCGACCTCATGCGATCACCCTATCTCCGCTGTAGCCTCTCATGACCCTTTGCGCCCATTGACGTTATGCCAACCGTTGTGGCTACGCTCCTAGCACCTTCCCTTGTTGGCCACTATCTAGTTGTGCATAGCCCATTGCGCTGCTGTTTGATTCCTCCTGGTGGTTCCCAATTCTGCATGCCATTGATTCTTGCCGCCAAACCCCACCTGTAACAACCTCTGCTGCGACCATCACCACCCCTTTCTACGTACAATGCCAACCCATTTCGTTGCCCCTGCGCTTCCACTCATTTGCATTACCTCCATCAGTGTTCCCACACTAGTTGTAACTCACTTCCTAGTTCCCCACTTTGCAGCTTACTCCCTTGACTCTCACTCTTCAATGAACCCACACTTGTTGCTTCGATATTGGGTTGCGTCAGGATTCGAATGCACACCTACATGATGAGAGGTTCAAACTAGTGATACTTGTTAGCATAGAAGCTTGGTTGGAAAGCTCCTTTATTTGACAATTACACAGCCTGATATTTGCTTAGCAATTGGGAAGTTGAGGCAGCTCATGGATAAACCTACCAAGTAGCACTGGGATGGTACTATGATGGTGTTGAGATACCTGAAAAATTTCTCATGGAAAGGGATTCTATTTACAAAAGGTACTTGTATATTGTGGCATATATAGAGGCATACTATGCTGGATGCGTTGTAGATCAGAAGTCTACTACAGGTGTTTGCACTTGTGTCATTGGGAACTTAGTAACGTGAAAAAGTAAGAAGCATGTTGCTGTCTCCAACTCCATTGCAGAGTTAGTATCGAGAAATGACCTAAATGGCTACAGAGATGGTGTGGATATGATCTCTTCTATCAGATCTACATATTATTGTTGATTCTATGATGGAGATGAGATGCGACAATAGAGTAGCCACCTTTATAGCAAATAATCCCATGTTTCATTAGTGAACCAAGCATGTAGAGGTTGATTGCCTTTATACTTGTGACTTGATGTAGCAAGGGTTTATTTGTACAACTCATGTGGCTTTTGAGGACCAGACAATTGATATCTTCATCAAGGCACTTCCACAGACCCTGTTCGACAGATGATCCAAGCTGAGCATAATTGATGTCTCTACTCTAACTTGAGGGGGAGTGTTAAGGGTTGTGTAATGAGTCCTCATTTATGTTTTCTTTATTTCCTATGCAATGTTGTTAAGGCCAAATTGCTTGGGCTACCAAGCTATCGAGCTAGGCGACAAAGCTAGAGTCGCCTTAGAGTTGCTTAGGCAAGGGAATTCATTTGTGCTATTGCTTGGTCACCTTTTTTGTTACCTGGGTCACCTTGCATCTCATCATCCTCCTTTCAATTTACTGATATGATTGTAAGACCCTTCTTTAGCCTTAAGTTTTCTTTGAAGCATTAGTCCTAAGTTTTATACAATATATATGCTAGTGTTATATATTATTCTATATACATACATACATAATATGTGTTATGGATAACTTTGATATACACTCAAGTTTACATTTTGCTTTAATATATCTTTACTAGACTATTATTTGATAATTATAACATATGTATAAGTTATGCACATAGGTTATTATAAGTTTGTAATGATAATTATGATATTATTATTTTGTATATGTTAGATACATATTTGATATTGTTCGTAAGTATTTAATGATATATAACAATATATGTAAGTTTCCTTTCAAAATAATATATATAACTTATGGTATTAAGTTTGTACATATACATATAGTATATATAATGTCCTTATCTTGTTCTGGTGGATACATATAATATGTATTTTTTTTTGTCTATTTTGACCTATAGGTCCTATACTTATAATGTGTACGTGTTATTGTTACCTAAATATGATAGGGTCATTGTTTTTTCTCACTTAAATAGTTTTATTTTATGTTTCTTATGAAAGTTGATCTATCATATGAGTTATTGAGTCATATTTAATATTAAAAACAATTAATTGTTGCTTCAATTCAATTGGGCGATCATCTTTTTGTTACCTCTCGCCTTGAGCAATTAAGAAGTGTGTTGCTTGTAGTTGTCTATGCCTTGACAACTTTGTTCCTATGGACCTTTCCATACTTATCCACATCCTCTATATATTGGGGTGTAGGGTTCCGTAATAAACATGTTACTTTATTCTCTTAACAAATTGTGGTTGTGAAAAACTGAGCAGGTTTACATGTTTCTTTTGCCAAAGAAGCTAGGTGTAGAGCAAATTGAATAAGTCGAAAATAATAAATGATCTTATTTCTCAATAGAAATCCTACACCTTTTTATGTAGAGAGGTGTTGGGTAAGTTGTCCAGGAGGAAAACTAAAATAAGAAAACAGTACAGAACATAAAGGGAAGATAACTAGAGTGCTACACTAATACTCCCCCTCAAGCTAGAGTATATATAGCGATTATGCTCATCTTCGAACAACATATCTTAAATGCATACCAAGGAATTGGCTTCGTGAATATATTCACAGTCTGATTTTCATAAGCAACAAAAGTAGTGTAGATAATTCTACGTTGTATTAAGTCTCTGGTATAATGGCAATCAACTACATCGTGCTTCGTACACTCATGGAACATTAGATTGTTTGTAATGTAAGTAGCAGTATGATTATCACATGTCATCTCCATTGGTCGCTCCACTTGGACATACAAATCCTGCAACATTGACTTGACTTATACCATCTTTGTAGTTGTTTGTGTCATAGCACAGTACTCTGATTCTGCACTTAACTTGATCACCACTTGCTGTTGCTTACTCCTTTAGGTCACAAGATTGCCTGTCACACGGTACAAAAATCAGTTGTTGACTTTTTGTCTGTCGTGCAACCTGCATAATCAGCATTGGAATAGCCAACAATACTCAGATGTGCCCTTCTGAAGCAAAATACCTCTACCTGGTGCTTTCTTCACGTATCTAAGTACTTGCATAGCAGCATTGCAATGCTGCTTAGTTGGTTTGTCCATGAATTGACTGAGTTTTCCTACTGCAAGGGAGAGATCAAGACATGTGATATAAAATATAATAGCTTATCAACCAATTGCCTATAAGATCTGTTGTCTATAGGCTGAGACTCTATATCATAAGAGATATACTTTGGGATCCATTGGGATATTGGTTAGCTTAGACCCTAGCATCCTTATCTCTTGCAACACATCAAGAGCACACCTGTGCTGACTCAGGATAATGCCCTCTTTGTTGCGTGCCACCTCAATGCCTAAGAAATATCTGAATTCATCTAGATCCTTCATCATAAAGGCTTTAGCCAACTTCTTTTCCTCAGCTATCCCAGCAGTGCCATCCCTAGTAAGGATGAGATCATCGACATAGACAAAGAGTGCCACAACTCCCCATGTGCTCTTCCTAACAAAGAGTGAATGATCAACAAAAGACTTCACAAGTCCGTGGTCTGTACCTCTTTTGATAGTTTCTGGAACTAAGCCCTCGGGCTCTGCTGCAGGCCATATCGCCATAGATGACCTTCTTCAGTCCACACACACTCTCCCTCTGAGTCTCAAATCTTGGAGGCTGTTGCATGTAGACCTTATCCTAAAGATTGCCATACAGAAAGGTGTTCTTCACATGTAACTGATGAAGAGATCAGTCGTAGTAAGCAGCAATCGACAACAGAATACGAACAGTAGGAAGCCGTGCTACAAGAGAGTGTATCAAAGAAATCTACCTTATATGTTTGGGTAAATCCCTTTTCTACCAATCTAGCCTTGTAGCGAGATATGGTGCCAATGACATCCCACTGTCTTGGCGTAGCTGGGCAAAGCAGTAAATTCCCACTTCCTTCTAGAGCGCAAGGCAGCCATCTCCTCTTCCATGGTCTGATGCCACTTCGAATTGAGCATGACTTGCTGATAGGAAGTAGCAATCTGTGTTGCAGAAAGAGTATCAATAAATATAGCAAAGGATCTCCCAAGGTTAGCAGAAGACATTGCTCCAGTTGTATGGTAGTCAGCATGAGTGCAAGAGGCCTTCTGAACAGCAATCGGAAGGTCAAGATCCTCCTCTATAGACTCAATCATAATAGGAGGTATAGCTTGTTGCTCGATAGGAGTAGAATCATCAGAATCACCTGCACAATCACCATTAGGACAACTCACGTCAGTATCAACACATACCTGACTAGGGGAGGAGATATGTGGCTGAGATAGTGGGGGGGTGTGTTTTTGAGGCCATGTATGCTATTTGTACGTAACTGGTAACCTGTATACATGAGTAGTCTTTTCCTCTTGTCTAGTAGTAGTCTCTGTAGTAGTGGTATCCTTACCATGGTTTTAAAAATTGCACCTCGAGACGCGTGAGGCATGCGCCTCGAGGTGAGGCGGGCCAATTTCGCCTCGAGGCTATAGCCTCAGCTGTTGTCTGCGAGGCGTGCGCCTCATCTTGCCGAGGCGATGGAGAGGTGTCACCTCGGCTGGATGAGCTTCTAAAATGGTCATGTGCTAGTCACATGACCATTTTTTGACCCAAACCTAAAATTTAGATACCCTAAACCTAAAATCCGAACTCCATAAAGTCCTACCATTATCGGCGATAGCTCCTACTCCATCACCAGCTCCACCGCATTGCAGCCTCCACCGGCGAGCAGCGTGAGCATCGCTAGCAGCGCTCCAATGCATTGCAGCCTCCATCAGCGAACAACACGAGTAGCGCAAGCATTGCTCGAGCGAGCAGCGCTTCAGTGCAAGCTCTAGCGCAAGTAGTGCCAGCATCGTTCCTGCGGCAGTAGCACGAGCAGCGCTCCAGCGTGAGCAAGCTAAGCAGGCTCCAGCACCCTCCAGTAAGTTCTAGCGCAGTCTCCAGTGCCCTCCAGCAGGTTGCTCCACTCTCTAGCAGGACACATTTGAGAGGTAATGGATTTTATTTAAGGTTTAGGGTGGTAATGTGCATGCTGTACACATTTGAGAGGTCATGTTTGAGTTTGTGAAATTCTTATTTCAATCACTGAAATTGGAATTTTTGGTCAAAAGGGGTGGTTTGATCAATTTTTGGTTGATTTTCTATACTTTCAGACATGGCACTAAGTGCAAAAAGGGGAGGAAGAGATGGATCTAGTGGCAGGTCTGATTCTGGATGGAAGTATTATTCAAAAATTGAGCTAGAAGAAGCTCAAAAGGGGAAAGGATATAAATATGTTAAGTGTAATTTCTGTGGGAAAAATATCACAGGTGGAAATGCATGATTGAAGGAGCACTTGGCCAAGACACAAAAATGTGGGACCATGTGCCAAGGTCCCACTTGAAGTTGAGATTGAAATTGAGGAATACTTGGTCAAGAAGGATGTTGATAGAAGAGTGTTGGAAGAAATGGAAGAAATTCGTCGCATAGGTGGATATGCAGTACAGGGGCCATATGGTCATGGAGAAAATGCACCCACAGGATCAAGTGGTGCAAAAGTGGTGGTAGGTCTAGTGGATTTATTTGTTGGGGTTGGATAGAAATCTGTTCCTGGAACTGGAAGTCATGAACCTGATAGCACTCCACATGCTCATCCAAAGTAGGTTACTTTGAATTCTTGGAAGAAAGAACTTAGAGAGAAAATGTCTTAGTATTGGAAGATTCTTCATTGAAAATGGATTGCCTTTCAATTTGGCCACCAGTCCATCTTATTGGCAGATGTTGCAGGGTGTAACTTTAAAAGGGGATTTAGAGGTCCTACGATGCATGAATTACGGACCTAGATGTTGAAGGAAGAAGTAAAGACAATGGACATAATGGTTGAGCAAGCAAAGGCATCTTTGGCTGAAATAGGATGTAACATATTGTCTGATGGTTGGACAGATATAAAAGGTCATACCTTGATTAATTTTTTGGTTAACAAACCCAAAGGTACATGGTTTTTGAAATCTATTGATGCTTCAGAAGAGATCAAGAATGTCGATTACCTCTTTAAATTGATGGATGAAGTTGTTGAAGATGTGGGAGAAAGCAATGTCATCCAAGTGATAACAGTTAATGCATCTGCTTATAAAAAAGTTGGGGAAAAATTGATGGAGAAGAGACCACATTTGTACTAGACTCCATGTGCTGCCCATTGCATTGACCTTATGTTGGAGGATATCATGAAGTTGCCTCTTCATGACTCTGTCTTCAAGAAGGCCAAACAAATCATCAACTACATATATGCACATGCTTAGGTGGTGGTCATGGTAAGGAAGCATGTGTGAGGAGATTTAGTGAAACCCGTCGTCACACAATTTGCTACTGCTTTCCTTACCTTACAGAGATTGCTATGTGCCAAAGATGCTCTTGAGTATTTTTTCGCCTCAAAAAGGTGGAAGTCCAGCAGCTATGCAATGAAGGTTCCAGGGCAAGCTGTGCAAAATATTGTGCTAAAAAGTAGAACGTTTTGGCCTAGTGTAGCCTGTCATAAGGACAATCAAACCATTGGTCATGGTTTTAAGGATGATAGACTCGGAACAATATCCACCTATGGGATTTATCTACGAGGCTATGGATAGAGCCAAGGAAGAGATTGCTAAAAATTTGTGTAATATTGAAAATAGGTACAAGATAATGTGGGACATCGTTGACTCAAGATGGGACAGACAACTACACACTCACTTGCATGCTGATGCATAATTTTTGAATCCCTAATGCCAATATGAACCAACATTTTCAGTTGATCCAGAAGTTAAGATGGGGTTGTATTCATGCTTTCAGAGGTTAGTTCATAACAGGGAGGAGAGATAGAAGGTAGATCTCCAAACAGATGCATTTGTCAATGGAAGATGGCTATTTGGATGGTCCAATGCCTTAGAGACTCGAAAGCAGAGGAGTCCTGGTATGAATATGATCATTTACTCCTTTTTATCAATTAGAATAATGTGTAGTGCAAATTTTTTCCTATACTGAAAGCATAGTTTCCATTACAACGGATTGGTGGAGAGCATTTGGTGATGAAACACTTGAGTTGAAGAAGTTCGCCATGCGGATTTTAAGTTTAACTTGTAGTGCGTCTGCATGTGAGCGAAATTAGAGTTCTTTTAATCAGGTAAAAGGATTTCATTTGTATTTTAAGTAATATTTATAAAGAATTTCATGACCATCTTTTCATTGACTAGGTCCATACTAAAAGGAGGAATAGATTGAAATAAGACAAACTCAATGACTTGGTTTATTGCATGTTCAACCTAAAATTGAAATACAAGGAGGTGAAGAAGACAATGGAGGATCCTCTATGCTTAGAGGAAGTTGACTCTAATGATGAGTGTATTGCTGACTTACAACTCTGTGAAGATGAGGTTGATGCTTATCAAGAACTAGATGCAACTGTAGCTCTACAACAAGATCCCATTGACCTTGAGCAGTTAGTAGACGTAACGGGAGGATTAGGAATATAAGTGAGAGGTAACAGAAGAAAGAGACAAAAGAAAAATAATAAGGGTAGAGACAAAGGTAACAAGATGAGTCAATTTATATTTTGAAGAATTTTAAATTTATAAACTAAGGTTTTAAGTTTTAACAAATGTTATTCAAAATTATTTATTGTGTAGGCAATGTGATTATTAATGTTGAGGAGGAAGAATTTCAAGAAAGTGATGGAGATACTGAAGATATATAAGCTGAGGCTAAGATGAAGTACATGGATGATTTCTGGGATGATGCGACCAACCCTAGTGATAATAACATTGATGAGCTTGACTTTGATTGACTTTGATGGTGTTGAAGGGGGAGGAGAATAGAATATCTTTTAATTCTTCTTTGGGATTTTTTGATGTTGATGTACTTTTAATTTAAATCTTCGAATGTTTAGATAAACTGAATTTCTAATTTTCTATGTTGTTCACTTGTTTGGTTGTTCATCTTTTTATTGGAATATCATTTTAAGTCTTTCAATGTTTGTTGTAGAGTAAAAATGGCATGGATGTGTATTTTTTACTTTTTTTTCATTATTAGTACTTAATAAGTATATATTTAGGTCATTTTCTTTTATTTTTTTATTCAAAAACTGATGCTTACGCTTTGACTACCTTGACGCTTATGCCTCGCTTCAATGAAGGCAAACTGCCTCAGACCGCTTTGCGTTTTTTAAAACCTTGATCCTCACAATAAGTAATAGGAATCTGCTACAAAGGAACTAATGGTACTGGCATAGGGATTGAGTCTCCCTCAAACAACGGATGACCATCTATAGAGAAGTATGGAATAGGTTCATGAAAGGTGTCATTCATAGTTATATAATGCTTCTTGCCCCGTGGGTTATAACATATGTACCCTTTCTGGGTGCTATTGTATCCCAGAAAGACACACTTCACTGTCCTTGGAGTAAGCTTATCCTTGCCAGGTCCTAAAACATGGACAAAGGTTACACATCCAAAAACATGAGGTGGCATATTAAACAATTCCTTTTCTAAGTGCAAAACTTGCCATGGAACATGTTCTTGAGTAGCTAAGTTGGGCAATTTATTCATCAAGCATTAGTAAGCTATGGCACATTATGTTGTATAAGTAATGTTTTAGTCACATCTAACACAACAGTGTTTCCTTTCAACTACTTCATTCTTCTGTAATGTATGGGTGCATGATGTTTGGTGAACAATTCCAAAAGATTTGTAAAAAGGTGCCAACTTGGCTGTGCAAAACTCTAAGGCATTGTCAGATCGTATAATCTTCGCAATAGTAGAAAATTGAGTCTTTATTTGTAAAATAAATGTTTCAATTACAGACATAACCTTTGACTTATCCCTTAACAAAAATAATTATGACATTCTGGAAAAATCATCCACACTAAGCAAATAGAAATGATGACCCAGTCTATCTGACACTCTACTAGGACCTCATACATCTATATGCAATAAATAAAAAATAGTATCAGAACTTTGAGAAGAACTAAAAGGAAAATTGGCTCTGTAATGCTTTCCTAGTTAACACGCATCACACAATCTCAGTAGTGGGTGAAATGTGAGAAATAACATGTCGTAGCTTGTCCAGTGAAAGGTGCCCAAGACGACGATGTCCATGAAGAGTTGTACCAGCACTAAAAGCGACCTCTCCCTGATACATAGTAGCAAAAGGAGTCTAGATCAGGCGATACACAACCCCCTCATCGTGTACAACTACTAATCGTCCTCCCCGTGAGTTTGTCCTGAAAAATACAGTCCAACTCATCAAAGATGGCATGCCAATGTCTTTTGTGATTCGGCTGACAAAAGACTAATAGGAAAACCAGGAACATAAAGAACATTAGGCAATTTCAGTGGAGTCACTGCCATATATCGTCTACCATCTACTCTGCAATGTCTGTCATCTGTCACCTAAGTAGATCTACTAGGAGGAACAATCTGAACCTATTTAAAGCATGTTTGATAATCACTGAGATGGTGGGAAGCTTATGAATCTACTAACCACAAAGATACTGTAGAAATATCACTACAATATCATAGGTAGAAGTAGAAGCCATATCTAAGGAGGCCAATACAGCAATATCAGTAGTAGCAACATTCTCCTGAGTCAATTGGGCGAGATGTTGAACCACAACATCATAGTTAGCACGTGACACCATGTTGCTCACCTCCTCAGAAGAAATACCTTGGTTGGCCATAGGAGGTCTACCATGCTTTGACCAACAGGTAGCCTTCAACTATCTAACTTTGCCATAGTGCGAACATACGGTGCGGGGTCTACCAGTCGTGTCCCGACCACTACGTCCTCTCCTCCTTGTAGATGAAGAGCCACGTCCACCATGTCCTCTAGTGGCTCCTAAGGTCGCAGTTTGTCCAACATCTGATAAGGATGGTTTAACAATTACCCTGCTTACTCGACTATATGCTTCCTTTAGAGATGGAAGCTCAGCAAGAGTTAGGATGTGGGACCTGGCAGCCTTATAGTCTGGTCCAAGACCATCCAAGAATTGAAGAACTGCAAACTCCTTATGACATGTGAATGTCACATGTGCAGACTGGATGACAGGCATTGTACTTTTCTAGGAGCCCCTTAAGGGTAACATAGTACTGAGGTAGTGACTGGCCCTCCTGCTTGAGAGCACAAATAGCATGGTGAATCTCAAACATCTTATTGAAATTCTTCTCATGTGAATAGGTGTCACGAAGAGAATCCCACATCTCCTTGGCTGTCTTGTAATACATAATACCATCTCTGATCTGGGGCTCTACTGAGTTCACGATCCATGCTTGGATCATGCCATTGTCTTTCTTCCAAATGGCGTATTTCCTTGTCTTATTCTGTGGCTCACCCTCCATCAGAATATGCTCCTTATCGTGTCCCTCTACTGTCATGTGGAATGTCTGAGACCATCTGGGATAATTGATCTCATTCAACTTGGCAATAGGAACAAGAAAAGGAGTCTTGTAACTCTCAACGTTCGTAGCGATATCTAATGTCACCTCAGAAGTTTCGGAGGATGTCATCGTACCTTAGGATGATCACAATACGCCACTAAGAAGGATATGAAAAAATCACCTTCAGATAAATTCAGAACATTAGAGACAATGACCTATTGATCATGAAATCTAAGATCTAGAGATCTTAGAGATCATCTCAAGAGCCATGACAGTCCCTTAGACCAAGATTTAGTGCATGTTAGGACACATGGAAACTCCTAACAACGCCTTTAAGGGATGCTACTCTCCCTTGGTGGCAAGAACTACCGACCACCACCACCTGCAGTGGCGGTGTTGGTGGTCTAACAGACCACCAGTGATAGGAAGGGGGCGGTAGCGGCAGCCTGTAGAGGGTGGCGGCGGCGGTGAGCCACTGGAGGCGGGGGTCGGAAGAGAGAGAGATCGGATTAGGGTTAGGGTGGAGGGGTTTGGAGGCTTGTGTGGGTGAGATACTAGAGCATCGATCTAGGATCGTCGCTCGGATATCAAGTTGAAAATAACAAATGATCTTATTTCTTAATAGAAATCCTACACCTCTTTATATAGAGAGGTGTTGGGTAAGTTGCAATATCAGTGTAGGAGAAAAACTAAAATAAGAAAATAGTATAAAACATAAAGGGAAGATAATTAGAATGCTATACCAACAGAATATTATCAATAGATAGCTTTGTTCAATGCAGCTTATCTCATTGTACCAAAGGTACTGGGGAATAATTTGAGGGTGGTGCTCATGAGCCTGGTGGGTCATGTACAATTTGCTTTCATTTGTAGAAGGTTGCTACAGGAATCCTTTATTTTTTTTATTGAAAAAGAGGAGTTATTTATTTGGATGATGAGATGGTGGTCAGTTGGCTTGGTGGGAGCAAGAAGAGTTATTTATGGTAAGTCAATTTCTAAGGCTTATGACTCGGTAAGTTGGTTTCTTTTGGTAGCTTTTGCAGAAAAGGCACGATATCTTGGATTAAGAGGTGTACTACTGCTTCATTTTTAGTTTTGGGTGGGGGGTGGATTTTAGTTTTGGTTAATGGTAGACTGATTCTTTTTGGTGGGGGCGGGGTTGTGTTAAGTAGGGTTTCCATTAGTCCTGTTGTTATTTACCTTGGTGGCTGACATCTTAGTGTTTCGTGCTTGTGATGGGAGATTCATCTTTGGTTCTGCCCTTACGGATGGCTTTCTTGACACCGATCTTGTAGCATGCGTACTCTCATTTTCATTGAAGGTGTGGGTGCAAGGGGGACAATCTAGTTCAAATTTTTGGGGATGTCTGGTTTAGAGGTCAACCATGGTAAGTCTTTTGTATCTTTTGGCATATGGTAGGCGGTTGAATCCTATTCTACTTTCTTGGGCATGGCTTCCAGGTGCTTAACATTTAATTTTCTTGGTTTACCTTTAAGGGGTAAGGAACTCATGATGTGTGACTGGATGTCTTTGATTGATAAGTTGGAGAACAGGTTGATTGGTTGGAGTAGGCTGTTGGCCAGAGAGGGAAGACTTGTGTTGTTAAAGTTGGCTCCTTTAGCTATTCCAATCTTCCATCTTTCCATCTTTAAGTCATCAAAGAAAGTTATAAGAAAAATTGATAGTGTCAGGGAAATGTTCTTTTGAAAGGGAGCAAATCATAGGGGTCATTTCCTTCATTTGGTAGCCTGGAAAGAGATCTGCAGCCCAATGAAACAGGGGGAACTTGGTGACCTACACTTTGGTGACTTAAATGATGCTATTCTATCGAAGTGGTTGGTTAAAACTCCTTCAGAATGGGGACTTTATGTGGCATAGAGTCTTGCGTGACTTGCATGGAGTCTTGTTGGAATGGGGGTGATTTGGCAATTTCTACATCGACCGTTTTCCTTTTGGAGGAGGTTGGCTTCTATTGTGCATCAGATTTCAGAATTTTTGAGCTCGTTCTTAGGGATGGCTCTACATTTAGATTTTGGTTGGATGATTGGACCAAGGGTGGCAGGTTTGATGCCTTGGTGATGAGACCATTTGCACTCTGATGGTACTAGTTATGTCAGGTGTTGCTGGGATGGACCACAAGAGAGAGATGGTGGCATGTGGATGTTGGGAGTAAGTGAAAGCCTCTCAAATGCAAGGGTAGAAGATTACACATGGTGCTTGCTGAGCTTGAAGCCCTTTGGCTTGAGTCTGGTGTTCTGGATACTCTCTCTTGGATAAGTTTGTTTCTTAGGCGGAAAGGCCTATCACCTATTTAGAGGTGGTCTTTAGCCAATCGATGCTGTTGGCTGCCTTGATTACATGGTAATTTGGAAGCTGAAATTTTCTTTAAAGGTTATGATCTTTGCATGGCTACTTTGGCATGGAAAGCTGGTTATGAAGACTATGAGGTGTGTCCTAGACAGGGAAACCACGTCTTCTATGACATGATGGCGAGGGCATTAACCCTTTATTTTTTAGATGTGATTTGCAAAGGTGGTTTGGGCATAGCTGCACTGAGATTTTCGTGCCCACTCCTTTGATGCCTTGGTTTTTTGTTCCCCTGGAAAAATCCTTGATGCCTTGTGGGGTGGTCATCTTGCTATGGTTTGTCCACGGAGGTCTTTGTTGGGTTAGGAATTTTGTGGTTGGAAAGGAATTGAGTGGTGTTAAGGGGGAAGTGTGCTTGGCTGGAAAATGTTGCCGTGAAGGCTAATTTTCTTTCTTTCTTGGACCTAAAATTTGTAATGTTCTGTTTTTGAGGAGGCAATGAAGTGGATGGCTATTGACCTCTGATAGTCATTCTTTTTCTTTTCTTAAAATAATAGATTTGAGTATATCAAAAAGATCGTTAACAACTTTCTCTGCCACTTCTTGCAGTTTTGCTCCCTGGTGAGCCACCTCATTGATGAGTTGTGCTCTAGTGCCACCAGGCCACCAAGAATATTCTAGGTCAATGCTATGTTCAAGTGGTGCAATGCAGTAAGCCTCCATAGGTTAGTGCTATTGCCCCTTAGGCCTTGGTTTTGCGTAATACCTCCATCCTATAGTGTGAGCCTCAATGTTGCCACCCGTTTGGTGCAAGCCCCACTATTGCCATCCCATTTGATGCAAGCTTCATTGTTGACAACTGGTTTGGAGCAAACCCTAGCTTTGCCATCCAAGTTGGAGCACTTGTAGCATCAAACCCTTGTTCACCCCTTGTCCTGTGGTCCAAATCCATGCAAGTCTCCACAACCCCTTTCCATGACTTGAGCAGTCTTCTGTTGTCGCATTGATAGTGATCATAGTCCTGAATTCCTGTTTATGTAGCAGATACCCTTTTTCGCTAATAAAGGAAGGTAGACTTTTTCTTTCATCCTGTTCAAGTGCCCTGGTTGTTTTTGAGGCCGGCTTCCTTTGACCCTTTTGAAGTAACTTTAGATTTACTTGTGGAGGTAGGGTTGCAAAAGAAACTCGTTTATAGTCCCATGGTTATGTTGGACGAAACCATGCATGGTGCTCACAGACCGTCCTGTTGATCGTGAAGGGTCATGACAAGGAGTTCGTCTTGATAAATCCAGAGCTTATAGAAAGGTTGGGAAGATTGCGACGTGCAAGGCAATGCCATGATCCATGTGTAGATCTTTTCTAAGAGTAGAGATGAGATCATTTATTACAAGACAATGGAGGAAATTTTGAAGATTGTTCGGGATATATGTACTCTTGAGAAGAACTTACGCAGAAACTTCCGGACGTGCAATAGAATTACTCATCTACAATGGGAGGGAAAGCCTTTTGTTGTACTATTCAATGCTCAAGATGGCTCTCGGGAGGCTGAATATGCTGTTTGCACTTGTAAGATCAGAAGGCATTACACAAGGGAGGTCATGGTTCTGCAATTTCTCGCAAGATTATGACTATATTATTAAATGTTGATCATTTTTTAAAAGCCTATATTTGAATGAGTAGATTTGCAATTCCTTTGACCCAGGATGTGTGTCTTGTTTCTATCTTCACTTTGCATTGGTAGGCTTTTCTTGATATGAAGTGGAGACAGGTTATGGAAGAGGAGACATCCACTCTCGCTTTCCACGATTCATGGGAGCTCATCGACCCACTATCTAATGCTACTCATAGGTTTGCAAATAGGTATTCACTATGAATTAGAGCCCACATGGGAACCCACTATCTAATGTTACTCCCATAGGTTTGCAAGGAGGTATTTACTATGAATCAGAACTTATATGTAATGTGGATAGATATAAGGCCATGTTAGTGGAAATGGTGCTCATCCAAGTGGATTCTTTGATACTTCCGCACCAGTTTGCTCAATTCCCTACCATCCAGGTCCTTATTTCTATAATTTAGCATGATTGGTCTTCAAAAGTTAGATTTGAAACATTCCTTCTTATATGGAGACCTTCAGGAAGTATATATGCAATAGGTTCTCAATTTTAAGTCTCAAGGGGTCTTCCAAGGATTGTAGGTGGTAAAGAGCATCTGAACTCCAATAAAGCCAAAGCAAGTGGTTCCAGAAGTTATTGGAGGTCATGGGAACTCTTGGTTGTATAGACCTTTTCTAGACCATTCACTGTATGTGCAACATATTGCTTTGGAAATAGCAGTGATTTTGATATATGTTAGTATTTACTCACTAGAAAGGGTGCTCAAGGAATTTGTGCTTTGAAGAAATGTGTAGTCCGGAACTTTGCCAGCAAGGACTTTGGCCATTTTCGTTACTTCTGTGGAATTGGGGATGCCTTTGAGGAAGTTTTCTATAGATTTGCTTTAGGAGATTGCTATGTGAGGGGCAAAGCCAACATATAGTGGGAGTGTAGAGCCTGTTGATGCTTGCCACTTGTGAGAAGTTGAGTATCATACATTCAAACATCTTATTGGCAATTGAAAACTTAGTTTATGGAGAAACCTATTAGGGTGCATTAAGATGCTATGTTGATTATCCTTAGATACCTTAAGTCTTCCTCAAAATATGAACTCCTATTCACTAAGGCACTGAATTTTATTCCAAGGAACTAAGGGCAGTTGTAGCCGTCAGAGAGGATGGCCATGAAGGTAATTAGGGCTATGCTTGTGCATTGGAGAGAAAAATTGAGAAGTGGATATACACATGGGATTGATTAGGTGATTTTTTGATGGTAGTGTGAGGATTAGGGAAAAGATAAAAAGAAAGAGGGATTAAACTTGTAGGTGGGGAGAAATGATAATGGCTGTCACCATAGTCCATGCACAAGAAATATAGTCCCTCCACATAGCACCCTACGAACAAAAATTGTATGTGCTTATTCATATGACATAATATAATGTATACCGCAAGAAAAGCATGCAATCCTAATCTAAATTCAATGATCAATTAATGTACTAATCTAATGCAATAATGCATGCATTGTTATGGAACTAATGCAAATTAAGCATGTTGGATATCAAATTATGCATGTGTAACAGGCTCGTTAGAGGTATGTTGTGGCTGCACAACACTAATCAGAGTAATTTCGGTCAAGTTAGTGGCCAAGAGGATTGATGGTGGTGGTCAACAACCTAAGGCGGTAGCATTGGTGGCTAAATAAGCCACCTTTGGGTTTAGTTGTAGTGTTGGCTTGGTAAGAACCCTCGCAAGCAAGAGTCCTAGGGGTGGTTTAGCTAGCCAAGCCCCTTTCCTGACCAAACAAAGGCCCTTAAGGGTAAGTATGGGTCCACTTAGATTCAAGAACTCTAATTGGAGTTCAAAAGAACGCTGCCTAGATCAGTAGAGTTGGTTGGAGGAGTATTGGAGGCCTGTAGTGTCATCGTCGGTCAAGGGCAGTGGCTTAGGAACCTTCACCTGACCTTGGGTTGATCAACAAAGGCTAGTGGGGCCTAGTCTCTGGAGCAGCTTTTCTAATCATTTTTGGCCTTTGGTCGGTGATTGGGGTATGGTGGCGACCATCGGAGGCATTTCCCGATGGGGTAGAGGGTTGCTAGTGGCTTAGCGGTGGCCATGAGGCCTAGTGGTGTTGGTGGCTTGTGAAAGCCCCCTTTGGCTAGGGCTTTTGAAATCGTTTCCTTTTTTTTGTTTTCTTGTGGTGGAAGAAAGAAACGAGAGAGGGGAGTCTAAGTGGACATCGAACACCAACTTCGGATCGTTGTCTTGATATCATGTTGGAGAAAATAAATTATCTTATTGGAAAATGTAACCCTAACCTCTCGTATAGAGAGGTGGGAATGAAAAATTATATAAGGAGGCCTACTAAAAATATAAAATTTGATAATAAACTCTTTAACAAACTCAATCCTAAGATAATTGGGCTCTAACTAAACTAATACTTGAATGACTGATTTACACATTTTGTGATGTTAACGCTTTAATAAAACCATATACAAGTTGTAGATGATGGTACTCTAAGATCTTCACCTTATAAGAACCAGAATCAATCAGGCATCCATCATGGTTGTTTATCTCCACCTGCTTGTGGTCCTCTATCTCCCTACAAGAAGGCAAAAAGCTTTGAGTTGGAATCCACTTCCCTAATGCTCATTTCAGCTGGAAGGAACCCAATTAGAATTGAAAGGATTGGATCCGAGATCAGGGTTAGAGGTGCAAAATTACATGGAGTGCACAAGGTTATCACCAGCAGAACTAAGAAGGCTTCTCCAGTGGGTGCTGTGGGTGTTCTCTAGCGGTGAGTTTGGTGGGGTGATTTCATTTATCGTGCACAGCTTAATTGCACTACTTCAGCTGTGGTTTACGGTGTGAATGGTGTAGAGAGCAACAGGTGCACTATCTACAGTTTTTGAGGGGGAGATGGCTGGTGGGAACCGAAACTGGGAATTGCATTGCTTCATTGATTTTCTGCAAATAGGTGGAAAGGGAAGGTGGTCTCCGGTGTCATCATCTAGATGGAGATCAATAGGGCAAATGATGTGTGGCATTTTTTGTATCTTAAGGATGACATTTCTTTTCCTCCGTTGATCTTGTAAGTTTTATTGTATGGTACCTTTCAAAAAAAAGGTTTTCAGTGTATGTTGTTTTAATTTGCAGTCTTTCTTCTGATTTTGGCATGGTTGGGGAGGGGGGAAAAAAGTTTTAGAAGGGATGTTTTAGTAAAAAAAAGGCCTCTTTTAGGATAAGTTCATTAAACTTGTTAAGAAATAAATTAGTTAGATATTTTAGGGGGAAATTAGTTAGGTTTAGGTGTCATAGTATTTTTAGTCTTTTTATTTATTATATGATATTAGAGCGTGGTTGATTCTGCTGGAATTCGGTGAAAGTGCCTGTGGCAAATGCCACGTGGCAGTTATCTAGAAGGCTCTTGAGCCACTGATTTTGGGTCTATAGGACCAAAAGTAGGAGTTGGTTTCTTAATTGGCAATTTGCCTTATTTAGTTTATTTGTTTTAAGGAGATTTGCAAAGATTTGGTTGTTTCAAATTTAGAAGATTTGTTCAAATTATACTAGGATTAGTTTAGTTTGGAAATAGGATTATGTACTCTCTATTTAAAGATAGCCTTTCCAAATGTTTTGAGATTGAGCAATACAATTAAATTCTTCCATAATCAAGTGCTCCTCTCCTTTCTACTTCTTCTACAATTAGCAGTCAACCACCAAGAACAGGTGGTAGGAGGCCATCCTGCTAGCAGCCAACAAATCCTAGCAGTCCACCGGTCTACTGCAGTTTGCTGCAGTTCGGTCTACAGCAGACTAGACCCTTCTTCAACCCCTGTAGGCCATCTCCAGTGGTCCACAGGACCGGCTGCACCTCTTGCAACAACAGCCACTTGCTGCTCTTTCTCTGCACGCATGGACAACCACCCTGTTGGGATGTTTTTCCCACGTACGGGGAGTCTCCACATTTCACTTCCACGCTAATTCTTGACATGGTAATTGAGCAATTGTTCTAGACTTCCCGTTCGTGTGGTCCGAGATCGTACGTTGGTGATTCTTGCATCTAAGAAGTCTTCAACAAATCCGGTGCCTTACGCGGAGAAGACTAGAGAAGATGGCGGAGTCAACTATGATGGTTAGAGACGCTATGTTATCAAAAGGAGAAAGCAAGGAGAAAAAGAAGAGATTTATCAAGTTCTAGCAGTTGTGATATTTACATTCGTGACACCTTATATCCGATTTTTTGCTCTCTTTCAAAAGAGAATATTTTTTCGGAGAAAAGATGTCAATGAGAGGACACCACGGTCCATTTAACGACGTTCGAGGTTGCCAAAAGAGGCAACGATTTCTTAAGTTGAGAAAGGATTAATGGTTGATCCAAGCTCCTTTCTAAGTTCGGGAGACGATCACGTGGGGCACACGTGGACTGTTTAACTCATGAAGATCTTGATAAATTGCATGCTCTTCTAAGAGAAGACAAGTCCACGGCAGTTGTCACGACGACTACTCAGGTTGCCACAGAAGCAACGACTTTGGAGGTCACAAGAGGATTCACTATCGACTTGTTCAAAGAGAAGATTCGGGCCATGTTCCTTGAAGAGAAGGAAAAGAAGATAATGGTAGTCATTGCAACAACTATTGAGGTCACCAAAGAAGAAGCGACGACTTCCAAGGTTTCAAAAAAGACGTCGTAGTCATTCTTTCCAAGAACTCAAAGCCCAAAGAAGAAAATGAATGGTGGGGCGTCTAGCTTCATCGATGGAAGGCTAAGTCGTCGGTCTCACGACTTTTGACTTGAGGGGGAGTGTTGGGATTTAGTGAAAGTGCCACGTGGCACATGCCACATGGTAGCCATCATGCCACGTGGTAGTTATCTAGAAGGCTCTTGAGCCACTGGTTTTGGGTTTATAAGACCAAAAGTAGGAGTTGGTTTCTTAACTGGTAATTTGTCGTATTTAGTTTATTTGTTTTAAGGAGATTTGCAAAGATTTGGTTGTTCCAAATCTAGAAGATCTGTTTAGATTCTACTAGGATTAGTTTAGTTTGGAAATAGGAATATGTACTCTTTATTTAAAGAGAGCCTTTTCAAATGTTTTGAGATTGAGCAATACAATTAAATTCTTCCATAATCAAGTGCTCCTCTCCTCTCTACACCAACAGGAGGTAGGAGGCCATCCTGCCGGTAGCCAGCAATCCCAGTAGTCCACTAATCTACTGCAGTTCGGTCTATGGCAGATCAGACCCTTCTTCAGCCCCTGCAGGCCATCTATAGCGTTCCACAGGACCGGCTGCACCTCCTGCAATAGCAGCCACCTGCTGCTTTTTCTTTGCACGTGTGGACAGCTATCTTGTTGGGCTATTTTTCCCACTTATGGGCAGTTTCCACGCTTTGCTTTCGCGCCAATTCTTGATAGGTTCCATTTGAAAAAAAAAAGAGAAACCCACCGAAAGCTCTAAAGATGGCCATCGACGACATCGGTAGGCCTCATGGCCACCAGCGAGCCTCCGGTGGCCCTCATCTTTGGTGACACCTGTGAGGTCTTTCCACTTCCTCTTTGTTCGATTGAGGTCGAGATCGACCTTCTCTTTCTCTTGCGCTTTAGGTAGCGGCCAAAGAAGGCCATCGATAGTTTGGGTTCCGATGAACCCCTTGGCTTGCGTTGCCAGGCCTTATGAGGCACTTCGATGGCCACGCAACGCCGCCTCTCTTTCTACTGCGCTGCCTATGAGGTCATCGTCGATTTGCAGCACCACCATGAAGATTGGATCCTCTTGTTTCTGCGTTGCTTCTCGCTAGCGACCCCCTCCAAACGCATCGCCTGACCCTGTGGAACTCTCCAATGGCCTTGCATTGCCACCTCCTTCAACCTGCAGTGTTGCCTCTTCCACTTAAACTTGCTATGCTGGTCTACTATAATATTGTCAACGCTCCTTCTAGCCATTATGACGATTCACTCTTGCCATCTCGTCTGCACGCTCTCTCTTAATCTTTCATTTTGAGCGGCATGATTGGGTTCCTTAAACCCTATTGAGAAAAGAGAAAGGTGATTATGGGCCTTCTTTGCATTGCTAGCCCTCTGGTTTTTGGTTTTTATTTGTTAGCATTACAAAAAAAAGGAAAAAAGAGAGAAAACTTGAGAGGGGGGGGGGGGGAGGAAGAAGAAAGAAAATAGGGCTCATTCTTTGAGTTCCCTACATAAGAGTTCTCTTTAGATGATGAGGTGGATTAATGGAGTGTTTGAGTAGAATGATTTCTATTACCTCCATGTCCCTCCCTCCAATGCTGATGCTGTTTGTGCCACTTCTGCTCTTCAGTGGCACCTTCGTCTTGGTCATTCGAGTTTGCATGTTCTTGGCTACCAGTTCCTTGAGTTGTCTTTTCTGGATGTTTTTAGGTGTAAAGCCTGTCAGTTGGGCAAGCACCATAGGTTTTCTTTTCCACCGTAAAATAAAAGAGTTGAGTCTGTTTTTGCTTTAGTTCATGTGATGTTTAAGGCCCGTTAGGGTCAAGAGTGTTAGAGGCTTTTGGTATTTTCTTGTTCTTGTTGATGACCACACCAGGATGTCATGGGTGTTTATGATAAAAGAAAAGTTTGAAGTCTTTGTGAAAAATTTAGTTATGGAAATAAAGACTCAGTTTTCTTCTATTATACAAATTTTTTGGAGTGATAATGATTTGAAATTTGTGAATGGCTGGACCACTATTTTTTTTAGTCAATGGGTATTGTTCACCAGATTACTTGTGTTCATACTTTCCAACAAAATGGGGTACCTGAACGTAAGCTTAGACATTTGTTTGATGTGGCATGTTTCATTATGTTTCAAATGAATGTTCCTCCTTTTTGGGTTGATGCTGTTCTCACTACTAATCTGGTAAATCATGTTTCTTCGTCTGTTCTAAGGGATAAAACATCATACTCTCTATTGTATCCTAGCAAAGATATGTTTTTTATCACTTCGGTTGTCTTTGGTTGTGTGTTTCGTCCATCTACACCATCTAGATAAGATTTCTCTTCGTTCCGTGAAGTGTGTCTTTTTGGGTTATCTTAGAACTCAGAAAGGGTATCGTTATGATCCTGTTTCACGAAAATTCTATGTATCTGCTGATGTTACTTTCTTTGATGAGATTCCCTACTACGAGAAATAGGGAGAGCAGTCCATTACTCACCCTGATGTTCCTCTTCCTGTTATATTTGAGCCATCACAGCCCACTGAGTCACCTACATCATGGGTCACTCAACTTGATCCTGGCCCTTACCCATACTGTCTTGAGGCTTCTCTAACGGATGCCTTTCCTAAGTATTTTCAGCGTAGGACGTAGGTTGTTCCTCAGGTGGAGCCACTGTCTACTATTTCTATTCAGCCTCCACCAACTGTTGATGATTTGTTTAAGGACTAGGTATCTATTGTTATTGAGCATACTACCCTAGACCTTCTTATTGCACAAAGGAAGGCTCCACGGTTTTGTGCTAAATATTCTGTATATCAATTTATGTCACCTAACAGTCTATTTGCAGTTGGATGACAATTCTCTTTGGCTATTGACAGTTTACAAGTACCACAAGACCATCACGAGGCCTTCCGAGATCCATCTTGGACCTTGGCCATGGAAGAGATGGCAGCTTTACCGTCTCGTGGCACATGGGATCTTGTTGGTCTACCCTTAGGTGCTACAGTTGTGGGGTGTACATAGGTTTTTACCCGCAAATGTCGTCTAGATGGAACTGTAGAAAGATACAAAGTGTGCTTGGTTGCCAAAGGCGACACTCAGACCTTCGGTGTGGATTACTTTAAGACATTCTTCCCAGTGGCTCGTCTTAATTTTGCCTATATCCTACTTTTTCTTGCAGTCAACAAGAATTGGATTGCTCATCAGATAGATATCAAACATGCTTTTCTTTATGGCGACTTGGAGGAGAAAGTGTACATGAAGCAGACACCCGACTTTCTAACTTAGGGGGAGTGTCATAAGGTGTGTAAATTGAAGAAAGCTATCTATGGATTGAAATAGTGTCCTAGAGCCTAGTTTGAGAGGTTTGGCAGAGTAGTCCAGGAGTATGGCTTCACTAGATTCTCTGTTGATCACTCGATTTTTACATTACATGGGAAGACAGGTTCAATTATACTTATTGTGTAGGTGGATGACATACTACTAACTGAAAGTGACAGGTAAGGTATGGAGAAGACAAAGAAGCTACTACATGTACAATTTGCTACCAAGGTTCTAGGCCTCATCAACTATTTCCTTAGTATTGAGGTGCAGCACATTGAAGGACTTGTGCTATCTCAGCACAAGTATGTGCTTGATATGTTGAGAGACATTGGTATGTTGGGGTGCAAGCCAGTATATGTGCCTATGGATGTATCCTTGCCTATTGCAGATGATAACAGTCCTCTACTGCAAGATGTGACCAGATATTATGCAGTGATCAGTAAGCTACTGTATTTGACAGTTACTCGTCTTGACATTGCCTTTGCAGTTGGACGGTTGAGCTAGTTCATGCTGTCACCAAAGGAGGTCCATTGGGATGGAGTTTGCCAGATTCTCAGGTATTTGAAAAGTGCACTTGGGAAAGGACTTTTGTTTAAAAACAATGGGCATGTAGATGTTTGCGGATATTCAAATGCAGACTATGCTGGGGCAAATAATGAGAGGAGATCCACTATAGGATACTACACATTTGTTGGGGGTAATTTGGTTACGTGGAGAAGCAAGAAATAAGCAGTTGTCTCTAAGTTAAGTGGTGAATCAGAATACAGGGCTATGGCTCAAACTACTTGTGAGTTACTCTAGGTCTACTCTATCCTAGAGGATTTTGGAGTATAAGTCTTTGGTTCTATTCCTATGTATTGTGACAACAAAGCTGCTACGTTCATTGCAAATAATCCTGTCTTCCATGAGAGTACTAAGCATATTGAAGTGGATTGCCACTTCATCAGAGAGGTCGTTGTTGCAAAGAAGATCTCTACACCCTACATATGTACTGAAGATCAACTTGCCGACATATTCAGCAAAGTGCTTCCCAAGAAACAACTGCATCACATTAGTTTTAAGCTGAGCATGTTTGATGCTTATGCTTCAGGTTGAGGGGGAGTGTTGAGTTATGTTCCGAGTCGTGTTGACTCTTTATTTATTTATTAAGGGCAAGGGTATTCCTGTAATTCTTCTCTGGTGTGCTTTCCTATATAAAGGCATCAGGGCCTCTCTGGAATAAACTAATAACATTTTCTCGCATCATCTACATTAGGGAGGAGTTTACTTGTGTAACAAGTTGGGTGTTGTATTCTTCAACTTGGGACGAGTGTTAGGAAATAAATTGGTTAGATATTTTAGGGATTTGTCTTTTTTATTTTTGGTGAGTTATTGAATGTTATTGTGTTTCCTTATACTCAAACCATTTCTATATATAAAAAGAGTTAAGGCTTTATTTTTCTAAACAACTAAAATTAAGTTGATCTTTTTCAACAAAACTTAACATACTATCTAGTGAAAGCTAACCTAGGTTCGTACAACATAAAAGTGGGCAATTTTTAAGTATTAAAAAAATTGCAAGATACATCTAAAACATCAAAATTGATAGTAACATATATTTCGTAGTACTTTTTATTTTATTGTGTTTTTACAAAAAAAGAAAAATTCCTTGTTTACCATTCTATTGGCACTCCAATATATATATTTTTGAAAAGGTGAAAGATGGTTATCCATATGATAATCACCTAGATTCATTACTTAAAATAAAGTATTACAATATGTTGTTTGAGTTACAAAGCGGACTCCTAAAACACCACCTCCTCCAGGTAGGAAATGGAGCAAATAACATTTTCCACATATAGCATATCTTTAAAAACAACCCCATTTCTCCCAAGCCAAACACCCCATAGCTTTGCCAGCACCTTTGCCCTCTCCTTCCTCGACCTAAAATTGTTACCACCTCCATCGATGTTGCCTCTCCTGAATGAGGACAGAACCCCTCAAAGTTGTCAACTATGATCCAGTCATTCCCTATTCTCTTCCACACTTGTGTCATAAAGGGGCAAAGAAAGAAAAGATGCTGAATGTTCTCGTTCGCCCCTTTACACAAGGGGCAACTATGATCATCTATCGTTGCCCACTTCACCCTCCAAGCCTTGGTAAGAATTTTGCCCATTTTAACAAGTTAGGCAAAAATTTTCACCTTCAAGGGACATTCCGCCGACCAAAGTAATCTACAGTTCCTGAGGAAATCAACATCCATTGTTTGTAGGGATGAACACAATTTGAGAAAGGCCTTAGCAACGGAGAAATCTCCCTCCTCCCAATAAAAAGCATGTCGACCACCTTCTGGCTCCTATCCTTGCAGATCACCCAACAAGAGCTGGAAATCCACGCACCTCTGGTCAGACAACACCCCCTCAAAGGTAGGACACCATGCACTGTCCCAGTAGCTCCCCACCATCGCCTCTTTGTTCACAGTTCGTGAGAAGAGGCATGGGTACCTATTATAGAGGCGACCTTCACCTTTCCAGTCATCCGTCCAGAACTTGAAAGTGTCCCCATCTCCCACGTAGGGTGTGAAAAAATTCCGCACCTTCTGCACCGCCGTTGCAAGCCCCCGCATGAAGTGGGATGCACCAAGAATAGAGGACTTAAGGGCCCCCTAAGAGAGGAGGGGCCCATAGCATTGCTGAATAATGTCACCATGGAGGCCTTGCTTCCACCCCACCAATGTGACAATCCACTTCGTGAGAAGGCTAAGATTGACAACCTCCACATCTCTGACGCTGAGACCTCCTTGCACGGATCTGCACACCTCCTCCTAGGCCACCAGCCTCATCCCCTTCCTTACCGATCTAAAGTTTGACTAGAAAAAATCACGCATAATTTCGGTAATCTTTTTCCCTATCTGACGGGGGACCTTGAACATAGATAAGTAAGACGGCATGGAGGATAAAACTGCTTTAACCAAAATCAACCTTCCCCCCTCGAAAGCAAACAAGACGACCACCCCAACAGTTGTTTCTCCATCCTCTCCAGCAAAGGCAACCAATCTTGCAAGTGAAGGTGCCTATCCGTCAAAGGGAGGCTGAAGTAGGATAATGGCAGGGCTCCCATACCAGTCCTAAGAGTAGCATTGGAAGCCTCGGCTTACCCAATTGTCATATGAAATGGAACAAAATTGAATTTCTCGTAATTAATTCGCAGGCCTGATGCTTCTTCAAACAACTCTAGGAGTATGCGAAGTTTGCTCACCTTCATGGAGGACCCTTTCACCAAGAACAGAGTATCATCCACGTATTGCAATAGTGGAATCTCCTTCGTTGCACCCATCGAGAAACCCTTGAACAACCCCCTCGAGCATGATTTGTTGGTCACTCTCATGAGGGCATCAACAGCCAAGACAAACAGCATTGGAGCAAGCGAGTAGCCTTGCCTGACCCCCCTCCTAGGTTGCACCCATTCACCTTCCCATTCACCAGTAATGAAAAAGATGTAGTCGTCACACGTCTCTTCATCCAATCAATTAAGACCTGAGGGAAGTTTCTCCTACCTAGTCAGGGAGGCCCACAAAAAATCTCACTGAATGAAATCATATGCTTTGTTGAAATCTAGCTTCCACAGAAAAGTTGCCTTATTCTCCTCCAAGCAGCCAAGGCCTTCGTAGCCACCACAAAGCCATTTGGAATGCCCCTCCCAAGAATAAACGTTGTTTGCATTGACAAGATGATATCACCAAGCAACCTACGGAGTCTGTTGGCAAGGACTTTCTCCACAATCAGATAGGAAGCAAGCGATCGATCTAAAATCTTCAATGGCCTCTGCACCATCCTTCATAGGCAAAAGGAAAAGATAGGACTTATTTAGCCTATTGAAACCTTTGTACCCCATTGCAAACTCCACAACTTGCATAACATCCTGCTTCACCAGCGGCCATAACTCCCTGTAGAAGAAGATTGGAAACCCATTCGGACCTGGGCATCCATTCGCATTGAGACTCCAAATTGCTTCTCTCACCTTATTCTCCAAGAAGTTGGCGGTAAGGGACTTCGCCTGCTCCCCAGAGATACACCTGACATCCTCACCCAAACACCTCCACATGCCTCTCCTGTGCATCCCTGTAAACTCCCTGAAAAAATCGGCCGCATCTCTCCCTACATTCTCTTAGCCTGAATAGGTCATCCCTCCCGCTAGCAGCTTGTCAATCTAATTTGTTCTCCTCCTAGCTGATGCCACCTGGAAGAAAAATTTAGTGTTGGAGTCCCCTCCTTTCAACCAATTTTGTCTAGGTATTGTCTTCCATTCAATCTCTGCCTTCCTGTCTTCCTCTTGCACAACCCGGGTGTGCCTCGCCTTACACTCCTTGTCTTTGACAGTTAGCACACCGTTATCCTCTTGCCTATCAAGTCTCGTAATCCCAACCAACGCCTCATATTTTCTCCTAAGCCTTGTCTCCCTGAGCTCTTTCTTGTAGCCTCTCAAGTAGTCCCACAAACCAGCCAGTTTTTTCGACAGCGTGGTCGTTGTCGAACCCTCCACCTCTAAAGATCTTGACTTTTCCTTCACTCGGTCACTAAAGTCAGCCTCTATCAACCAAGATCTTTCAAACTTAAAGTACGTGCCAAAGAAAGATCCTTTGCTCAACCTCCACATCAAAGGTGTGTGATTGGAAAAAGGCCTATCCATCGGCGAGACATCGGCCAAGGGAAACCCCTTCGCCATCTCCACATTGGATAGGAATCTATCCTGAATTTCTGTCCATTGGTGCTTTGCCATGTGTATGCGTAGGATCTGGGGACCAAATCAATCAAATCATGGAGATCCATGAACCCCACAACTGTTGTGAGCTGGGGTCCTGCCTTCCACGCTCATCAGACTTGTCATTAAGATGTAACGTAGTGTTGAAATCAACTCCTATCAGCCATGGTGTCCCAAGGCACTTTGCAGTGATCGATGCAAGCTCCTCCCATAACGCATCTCTCGCCTGAGACTCCAGTGGGCCATACACACTTGTTATTGTCATCTTAAATCCATTTGACCTCTTCACCAGCCTGGTGGAGATGACATGACTTCCCGTGAAGCCATCTTCCCAAGTGAAGATGTCCTCACGCCAGCCAAGAATCTGTCCCTTGGAGCAGCCCATCGCATCGATGGTGCATAACCCCTCCATCCAGGAGCCTCCAATCTCCTTCCAAACTCTTCCATCACATGCTATCAACTTCGTCTCCTGTAGAAGAATGACGTTAGCCCACCATTGACAACTATATCGCCCCAAAGCCGCCCTCCTAGATGGGTCATTGAGACGGGTTATTGAGACCTCTGGCATTCCAAGAGAGGACACTTGTCATTGGGTGGTCGTAGTGGTCCCCTTCGCAACTCGGCGGAACCCGGTCGCTGTTGCCACCTATTGCACGACA
This sequence comes from Thalassia testudinum, assembly GCA_037157565.1. Lineage (NCBI taxonomy): Eukaryota > Viridiplantae > Streptophyta > Magnoliopsida > Alismatales > Hydrocharitaceae > Thalassia > Thalassia testudinum. The sequence continues at coordinate 34,812,536 of JAZHRO010000056.1, forward strand.
GCATCCCCTTCCTCAAGCATTGAGGCCAGGGGCTATTGCATCGCCTCCTCTGTCTTGCTCTAGTCGTCAACAATCTCCTAAGTACAGCCACCACCACAGGTGGCACCCCAATAGCTACATCTTGGAATGTAGCATAGACCTTGACCTCCACACACCTTGCACGGGTGCCATCTAGCAAGGTGGATTTCACCCGGGCTGCCTCTGCTTGAACATTCCGCCACCAACAGTGGGTTGGCAGCACTGTCCTGGACTCGCTTAGCTGCTGTAACCGAAGCCTCACCAACGCCCTCTGCCCCTGGGCTGGTGAGTCGGGGAGAAGCTCCCGCCGATCCATCGCTGCCATTAACCGCCACCTCCATCACGACCTCAGACGTACCCAATGCCTCATTTATCAGATTGCACTCTGATATTAGTAAGATGTTGCTTTCAAGATGCCCGATAGATGAGCATTGTCTAACAGCAGTATTTGATCACCACCAAAAAGCTGAATGATAGAACCAAGGCTTATCTTACAAGTTATGATGAACCAAATTTCAGTCACTGTCAGAAAAGTGGTCATCGAAGGAGACAATTTCTGGTGGAATCCAGTGTTTTCCCTGAACACACTGGTAAATGTTAGAATAAACCTGGAGAGCTATTCTAACAAAACTTCTGAATTTCGAGAAGCTGGTTATTGATTCTAAAATACCAATACTTTGGAATGTGTTCATTACTTGATGCTTTTTTTTTTTTTTAATTACTTGGGGCTTTTATTAATTATTGGGACTTTATAGGTCTTTTTTAAGATGGTTTCATATAGGTTCTTTTGGTTTTTTATTTGTGTAACAGGCTTGGTTCACTTAGAGAGCTTGAACTTAGATTCATGCCCAATTGGTGATGATGGTCTCGTCAACTTGAAGGGTTAGCTTCCTTGACTGTCTTTTCTGTGATGTGTACTTTATCCATGGTTCTCAACTAAAGGGACTTATGTTCACTCCATCTTGTATGTCATAGTTGTTTTTGCCATAACATAAATGTCGAGGAAAAATTGAACTTTACAAGCTAAGCGAAACTAAGTTTGGATGAACTTATCTTTGTAATACATCTTATTTCTGAATAGCTTAATCATTTTTGTTAGACCATTTTCTTTTGGGTAAAAATTGAAGGGAGCCTTTGTCTTGCAATCACGATGGTGCTGCATCAATCATCTGAGTCAGAAAAACTTCATAATCATATTCTGTTTCAAATAATGTCTCCTGAAATGCTGCATCTTTTCCTGATTTTACAGCATCCTCTGCTTTCTTCCATGATAAGTGTTCTCACATTGGATCTCTAACATCCTGCTGACACTTTGCAAAGATGACCACTTTTTGCAGCTGCCAGCTGATTGTTGCTTCAACCTTGTAATTCTTCCATCCACAAAGGTTATACCAGGGCTTGTGTTTGTTGCCAGATGTTGGCATGCGTATATCCATCCAATCTTCCCACTGTCTCCTCCAAGTCACCTGCATTCTGCTTTAGTCTCAATGATACAAGAAATGAAACCGTGTCTCCTGCATCCCACAGATATGCTTCTAGTTTGTAAGCTTTAGTTATATATGAACCAACACAAGTTAGCAAGTTAATTACTCTACATAAAATCAATAATGCAATGCCATTGAAATAGTAAAATCATACATGATTCATAAGACATGAGGATGGAAATCAGGGAATTGCGGAAAACATAATACCATGGTGGATGATCCCCTACTCATGGATTCATGGAATCATGCATAACCATGCTATGGCTCATGTCATGATTCATGATGAGTCAATGAGTCATTCATGATCCTTGTGACTCATGGAGGAGGAATTGAAAGTTACTGAGTTAAAAGCATGAAGATAGGGCGTCGAATCCATAGATAGGACCTAAAAAACTTTTATTTATGGACAGATCTAGCAAAAGATGTTGGTAACAAGAGTGTATATTAAGAGTAGAAGGATGAAGAGTAGAACAGACAAGAGATGAAGATCTAAGAGGAGCCTTTAACTTGAAAGAAGTACAAATAGGGGCTTTGGAATTTGAGCAGCAGCAGCAAGCAAACAAGGCAGCAAGCCCAGCAACTCAGTACACAGCAGCCAGATCTACCAACAGTTCTGGCATGGCCCATGAATATCATCCTTATTATTCAATACTTCGGAAAAAACACATGATGCCCCTGCAAAATATTGACTTTGCATCAATACCCTTGGCATGCTGCAATATGTTGGTAATATCCAGAAAATTGATTTCACCATGTATGTCCTCATCCATTGGCATGGTGCAATATGGAGACACCTTGCGAACAGGTCACAAATAGTATCCACTTTTGAGAAAAATTATGCATCAAACTGGGTGTTGAAGGATGATGCTTCTTGCTCTTTGGATATTGGGTTGTGGATACCAACTGATTATCACTTGCCTGGCCATCTATTTGCTAAAGCTGCTGGTGGAAGAAGTTTGTTTTGTATTGGATTAGAGGCTCAAGGAGACTTTTTGAGGAGCATCAAGATAGGTGGGGGTTGGGTTGATGGGAGGGATAGGAATTGGAAAGGCATCTACATTGCCTTGCCTTCAGGTCTAAGTGGAGGTTGGACGCCCATTACATCAGAAAGTGTTATTATTGGAGAGCCTAGGCTTTTTCCCATTATGTTCAATGCAAAGGCCTCGGTGGGGATGTTTGGCGGTAACATCTGATGGTGTAATCTTCTCTAGTTACTATCATATATTTAAATGACTTATAACCTCTAGTTATTCTTATTTTCTGAAAAAGGTGACCCTGAAGGAAGTGATGCATCATGGAAGCATGTGGATCATTTTAAATCTTTTTGGAAACATGAAAAAACTAAAAGGATGATCCCAAAGTCAATCAAATGAGATAAAAATGTTTTTTTTTTTTTTCCGCAAGGTAACACCTTTATATTAGCAGCCAAAGAGATTGCAAGGGAAATTGGGGTACTCCCAGTTCCCTTGAACATTACAGCTCAAACAATGCTTAGCAAGCAAATGTGCTGATTGCACAATAAAATGTGCCGATTGCACAATAGTTCTATCTACTTTAGATAGCGAGAAGCTAACATTTTCAGATAGAATCTTAACATATTGCTGGACAACATTAGTAATTTTCCAATATGGCTGCTGTTGGGAAAATATTTGGCTTACCGGAACGTAGGCTTCAGAGAGTGTCGCCACCTCCTGCAAACCAGCATCAAAGGCCATATGAAGACCTTGTAGAATTGCCCCCACTTCAGCTTCAACCGACCACATAGTGTTCAGCTGTTGAGAACTGCATTTGAGAATCTTCCCTTCTCTATCAGTCAACGTTGCAACCACCATTGATTTTTCTTTTCCCACGGCTGCATCAACTTTGATGACATTTGAATGTCCAAACTCCAAGGGTATTTGCAAATCTCTAGAGGAGTCCAGTCGGCTTTGACCAAAACCTGTACTTTGCTCCATTCCCATGTTCCCTTCCTCAGAGAATTTATCATAAAATCTATGCATACCTTCAGCCCTTCTAATCACATTGTAAGGATCAGGATTTACCCCTTCCATCACTACTTGGCATCTGTGTAGCCATAAGGCATGTAGGATATAGAAAACCAAGTTTCCCATTCCACCAATGTGCTGGAATTGATCTACAAGATCCAGCATCACTTCCCCCCATTGCTTGTCAAAATATTCCATCCTGAGTCCCCATTTGAACCAAATCACTCTCATGAAATGGCAATGAAGCATGATATGATCCCAATTCTCATCCTCTTCATGATAGAAAGGGCAAAGGCTATCTGTCCTTTTCATTCTCTTAGCGGCATTGGCCTTAGTCGGCAGAGCTCCAACCACTGCTCTCCATAAGATCTTCGTTCTCGGTGCAAGTCCTTAATCGACCAGACTTTACTACACAGAAAAATTTGCTTGTCATTCAGCATTCTGCCTCTACCATATTTATCCAATACAGATAGATATGCAGATCTGATGGAAAACACTCCTTTTGGATGCGCCTTCCATATAATGACATCCCGCCCCTAATGAGAATCATTTCCAGTCAGACGAGCTGAGGGCTGTACCTCCATGATTGGCTATCATGGGATCAAGTTAGTGAATAGTAGCGATACCATGTCTATATGAAACCCCCAACACAACGTGCAACTCCTTTGGATTTGTTGATTAGTGTAATAGCTGAGTTGCATGAGGAAGACGATTCTCATGTGGCGGATCTTCTTTATGCTTCTTTGCTAGGATGCACAAATGTTGAGGAAGAAGAAAGCAAGAGGGGTTGCCTTTTTCTTTCAAAGGAAGAGGATGACTGGAATTGAAGAGAGAATTGAGAGATCAAGTGTGTCAGTGTGGGATTCACTCTATCTATAGAGAGGCAAAACCCTAATTCATAATAGAACTTTTGTTAGAATTGACAATAACGCTTTTCTTTAGAGCAATTTCGAAGTGGAGAAAGTTACAACATTTTGTATTTACCAAAATGCCATTGGTATATCTCCATTCACAATTTAAATTATATATATATACTTTTTCTTAAAAAGAAAAAAAGGGAGGCTATTGAAGGTTAGTAGCCATCCACCTCAATTTTTCATTCCAAAAGATAAAGAGGCATTACAAATGATGGGTCCAAAATTCAACAATAGAAGAGGCATCCCTTGCAACATTTTCTACCCAAGTCCTTGCCCCCTTGAAAAGGGTTTTATTCCTTTAGATCTAGATGCTCCATAGAGTGGCCACCAACTTGTCGGATCCACCTACACCTCTCATCTATATTAACGAATTGAGACATAACTTAATTTCTCCTCAATGTTCTATTGCAAGGAGATCTTGTTGGAAATTCATAGTTCATTTATAACTAGAATCACTTTGGATCAAGGGCCATGATCAAATGTTGATCTTATTTGATTCTGACTAGCAGTTTTCAATTCTCTAAACAAGAAATCCACATTGATAAATTAATTCAAGCATCACTCCATAAATTTTCAATTATGAGTAATCTTTAATTCATTTGTAAGTTTCATACCTAATCAAAATCATTAGGTGTTCATTACACAACCCTAATGGAGCATGATGGCTATTGGATTGCTAATGTAATAGCCAACCTCCAAGATATACCATATATTCCATGTGTCTTATACACATGGAGACACGTGAGTAGTTTCAGGTTTATGATCTTATCCAGCTATCATCTTTTGTAGAATTGGTCCGTGTAAAATACTTTTATGTATTGGATAGAAGGCATAATTAATGACCTCTCCATGTTCATTCACATCTTTAATTCATATTTTTACTGTCTGTTATAATAACCACTGGTGGAATTGGATCTCCAAAGCTGTAACAATAGAGCATAAATGCCACTCCAACTACTGGGATGTGTGAATCCTATCTTAAAAAGAAACCTACATTATGTTTTGAATCATGTTGACCACCTTTGTAACTTATTGTACACACTTTGCAAAACCTTAATCATCAGGTTGCCATAGTTTGATGACCTAGATACTTTTAGTTATGTATCATGCTTCCTGATGAGGGGAATGTTTCTTATTATTTTTCTTTTTATGTCATTGTGGTTTTTTTTGCTTTAGTTTCTTTCTTTGAGGGCATTGTTGTAAATGTTCCTTAGCCTCTCTCTATATATAAAGGTTTAGAGTTTCTTTCGAAATTAGAGAATATCATTTCTATTTCACATGGTATTAGAGTGGCAATCCTAAGTTGGAGCTCTATACCTCCTTAATTCTTACTCTCTTTCTTTTTCCACCAAATAAGAGTTGGGGATTCTCCTCTTTATTTGGGATCCTAAACCCATCAAGAGAGGAATTTTTTGCACCAGGCTTTGAGTTCTTCGTCAACCTCGTTCTCTGATTTGGTAGTTAACAACCCAAAGAAGTCGAAGGAGAAATTGCCATTGTCGAGAGCTACCTTTGGGCCATCGATGGGGGCATCATCGAACTACCCTTAACTGGCAGGGCCTCCTGTAGTCACCCATCACTAGCAGTAGCATCGTCGGTAGGGTTTATCCCTACCAGTGCCGTCGTTGGCTTGTAGTTGGGGGGGGGGTGCTTGTGAAGCCTTTCTCAACTTCTGTTGAGAGTAGTAGGGATCTCCGTAGACCCCTCTACCTCCTGACCTATCATTAGTGGTCGGCCAACCACCAGGGCGATTGTTGGAGCGTTGCTACCACCTTGTTTTACGGCCATCCTGACTGGTAGAGAGGAATCTGCCACTCTTTGTGGATCTTCTTGCCTTTATGAGGTTGTGAATAGGAAGATTGATGATGATTCAAAGGATTAGGTCGCTGTTCATGGGTATTGTGGCTTTCAGAGTGATTTATTCTCCTAGTTAAGGAAATGAAGTTATGGGGAATCCCAAAACCCTTAATGGACTCAATTGAGAAGTTTAATGGGTTCATTTGTGTGGCACAACCACTGGTGGTGAGGGGCATGTAATAAACACTAGATCGGAGACCAATAGGTGCTTTGGCGGAGACAGATGTATTTTACCATCCACCTGTGGACGTAGTTGTGTGGGCTAGAGGCACTTTAGGCTCCTTTGTAAAGCTAGTGGGAGCTTGGATGTTAAGAAACAAGCCTTTGATTTACTAGAGTTGGGGAATGAGAAGGCCACCATTCCTTGAATTGAGTATAATACAATGATCGAATACTTAGGCAATGTAATAGAACCCAGATTGACCTTGCATGTCAATATTAGACAGAGGATGCAGACTAGTTGGTTGATTTGGATGCATGTTGACATGTATGTGGTGACTTAAGATAGTTCTCCAAACTTAAACTTGCCCCATTGAGCATTCTCCTAGTACAAGTAAGGGGGAGGTATAGGTTGCACCTCACATATGATTGGACAATGTTCTTCATGTTCTTGACTTTCCTTTAAGCTTGCCATTTGTCAAGTAGATTACAAATGAGTTTGATTGTAGAGCAGTGTTCGATGCTCTGTCACTTTCCAGGACATACTAATTGCGTAAGTCATCAGATGTAGATGTAAGGAAGGCGGTGTGTATCACCTCATCTTGTCATCATATGCTGGTCACACATCTCTAGTGCTTGGGGGTTCTTCTAGTTATCAGTGGCACCTTCAATTTAGCTATCTCCCTTTATCCAAAATTTGATAAGAGCTTGCCAAATTGGTAAGCATTATAAGAGCTCCTTTTCAAGGATGCAACATCAAAGTTTTGAGGAGTTGCTCTAGTTGCTTCATCTGGATATTTGGGGATCCAGTTGCAATCCTGATAATTCGAGTCATGGGTTTGACCTTGTTGCCGATGATTTTTCTCTCTTGACATAGGTTTTCCTATTAAAATCAAAGTCTGAAGCTTGTGATATGACCAAGACTTTCCTGGCAATCAAAAATCAATTTAGAGCCAATGATTCGATTAGATAATGTCTTGAAATTTTGCACTCATTCTCTTCGTGCCTTCTATCATGAATGTGGCATCATCTGCTAAACCAGTTGCTCCTACACGTCATAACAAAATGGTGTAGCGAAGATAAAGCATTGATATATTTTAGATGTAGTATGGATACTTCTAATTCAGAATGACTTGCCTATGTCATATTGGGGAGATGTGGTATCAATGGCATGCTACCCCATTAATCAGATGCCATCCATAATGCTTTATGAGCAGTGTCCCTATTTAGTCCTTTTTCTGGTTCGAGACCTGTTTAGGGTTCCATTTAAGGTTTTTGGATGTGTGGCATTTGTACATCTTCATAGCCCAAATAGGGATAAACTTGCACTTCGAGTTGTCAAGTGTTTCTTTGTTGGGTACTCTAGGACCCAGAAGGGTTACAAATGCTATGATCTTGTTGGCCGATATTGTGTAAGTGCTAATGTTACTTTCATGGAGTCCATCCCTACCATACATTTGGCTCCTGTATTAACTCTCTTGCACTTGAACGTATTGTTGTCCTACTTCCTGTGCTCTCAAATGAACCATGACGATAGTCACCTAGGGGTCTACAGAGAGCAACATCAGGTCCACCCCCTCCTAATGATTGTTAAGATAGCTTATTTGAGGATCTACTCATCGCCCAACTCAGCAGGAAGAGCTAGTACAACCTATGTCTCGTATGACTCATGTATCTAATAATACAGAGATCTTTGTTGCTTCTTAGGAACATTGTGATATACCTCCGTAGCCCCAAGGTACAAAGGTTGAAGATCCTGAGTGCAAGCTCGATGAGATTGATGACCAAGTGAATGATAGTTTTGATTTGCCCGTCACTGTGCAGAAAGATACTAGGTCATGTACTCTCCATCTCATGTCCAAGTATATGTCTATGGCAGGTCTCTTCCCTTAGTATCGACTGTTTGCTATTGCCTTCTCTAGTGTTTAGGCACCTACCACCCATCATGAGGTACTTTGTGATCCAAAATGACGATAGGCCATGGAGGAAGAGATAGATGCACTAGGCTCTCGTGAAACTTGGAATCCTATTCAACCACCACTTGATGCTGTAATGGTTGGTTGTAGATAGGTGTTTACTGTGAAACATCATCCAGATGGATCTATTGAAAGGTATAAAGTTCGCTTGATAGAAAGGGGGTACACTTAAACATATGGCATGGACTACTTAGATATCTTCTCCTCGGTTGCTCGTTCACCAACTTGATGTTAAAATTGCTTTCCTCTACGGAGATCTAAAAGAGGAAGTCACATGCAGCAGCCTCTAGGATTTGAGGTTTGGGAGGAGTATTCTAAGGTTTGTGGGCTGCATAAGGCAATTTATGGACTCAAGTAGAGTCCAAGAGTGTGGATTCAAAAGCTCTCAGATGTGGAGAGGGGTGGCTTCAAGAGATCGCCTGCTGACCATTCTCCATTCATAAAGAAGACCAATAGAAGGGTGACTGCGATGCTTGTGTATATGGATGATATCATACTCAAGGGATGTCATAGATGACATTACACTTATTAAGGAAGTTCTGGCTAAGCACTTTGTTAGAAAGGACTTAAGCCCACTTCGATGCTTTCTTGGAATTGAAGTGACTTGGAATGCATGTGTAGTTCTTTTCTAGAGAAAGTATGTTGGAGGTCTACTCTTGGAGATAGGCATACTGGGAGCAAAGCTTGTGTTTACTTCTATGGATCCCAATGTGTATCTTTATGAAGATAACTCAGAATAGGTTGATGCTAGGCATTTCGGAGGGTTAGTGGGAAAATTGCTTTATGTCCCTGCCATAAGGCTTGATATTGCATTTGCAGTAAATAGTCAATTCATTGACAAGTCAAGGAAGGTACACTGGGACGTAGCTATGATGATTTTTAGGTACTTGAAGTTGGCTTTAGGAAAGGGTTTGCTTTTTACCGATGAGAAATCTTTAAATGTGGTAGCTTACATGGATGAAAATTATGCTGGATGTCCTAGAGGTAGGAAGTCCACCACTGATTTTTGCACATTTGTTAGAGTTGAATAATATAAATAAGGGAAGCAAGAAAATATCAAAGTATAAATAATGATAAATGCTTAGGTTTACGTGGAAACCCCACTTGCGAAGAGCGAGGAGAAAACCATAAGAGATGCACCCTATCGACATGTATTTTTGTGTATTCTTCTTAAGAAACAAGTGATGAGTACATATTTATAGGTTGCTACACTACATTCCTACAACAGACGATGTACTAAATGGTCACTTACATAATTCTTGTAACACTCCCTTTCAAGTTGGAGCATGGAATGCTTAGCTTGTAACACAAAGAAATCCCTCTACATAGCAGAACAAAGAAAACTCTCAACGGGTACAACTGTCTCTCCTCTACAGATGACAACTGCACTTTTGTTCATGCCTGTAGGCAGGTGAGCTGATGATGGCACATCAGTAAGGCTAAAGCTTGATGATGAACTATTTTTGTTGACTCAGATATGGGCCTCTCCTCTGGAGACCTTGATTGGTGCTGGTGGCTTCCGATTCAGTATCTGTCATGGGCTTTCCTTTGAAAGCCTCCAAATTAGATCTCTCTTCTGGAGTCCACGAAACTGAATTTCCTGCATAGAAACCTTTCATGGTCCTTCCTTTGAGGACCTCAAACCTGGATCTCCCTCTTGGAGATCTCGGAACTCTAGACCTCTACAGTTGTGGTTTCTCCTGTGGTGACCTGACCTCTAACAAAAGGACTCTCAAATAGGGGATAACTATAATAGGATCCACACTCCTTTCTTCCATACTCGTATAGGAGAAGAAATAAGCATAAAGAAGAATAACAAGAGAAGAGCTTCTTCCCTTATCTTAAAATTCATCATCTTTTTTTTTATATTTTTATTTTTTTTTTCTTTTATTTCTCCCTTTTTTTTTTTGTTCTCTTTTTTTCGATATTTTCCTCCCCCTTTTTTTACTCCAACTCATTTCATTTTTTTAAACCTACTTGAGAGATCAACATAAAGGGGAAAATAACCTCCTTGCGAGATCGACATTGCAATCTTGCCTTCCCTAGCTCTTGCGAGGTACTAGCTTGACCTCGTCTCCTCACGATCATGTGAGATCCTTGCCATGATAATCTCCTTCACCACCATCTCCGTTGTCGCTAGCGAGGTCACCCAATCTCGGATCTCGCGATCCTGCTTCTTTGGTTGATCTTGCGAGTGCCATCGCTAGGGCTAGCATTGTGTTCTTTGCCTGAGATTGCGTGCATTATTGCATGCGAGGTCCCCTCCTCGCTGGATCTGCCTCGCACTGACCCTCTTCTTCCTCCGATGGGCGTCGTAGCGGCAACATCGCCACCAGTGTCGTTGCCGGTGGTGACTCGAAGCCCTCGCGCATTTTCGTTGGGGTCCACCTGAGCCCTAGCAATGTCGCCTACTACCACCATGGGGCTCCCACCAGTAGTGCGACCTGTTGTTGGTCCTAGTGGTGTTGCCTACCAGTGCTTACCATCATAGGACATCGCTTCATTGTCATTGTCATCTCTCCTTTGTTGCTGCTACTCTCGCGATCATGTGCGAGATCTTCGTCGAAGCTGCTGTCATCGAGGCTTCATCTACCGATCATACCATCTCCTTCCGTAGGGCCTCTGTTGTCATTGTAGGAGCATAACACCTCTTTGGTGCCCACCATCTTCCTCCTCTCCTTCGATAGGGTTCAAAAAACCCAAACAATAACCATTGTAGCTATCTTTGCGCCCACTCGCATGATCACCTCCATTGATCGCGAGGATTCCATTGAGCTCATTCTTGCTTTCTTCACTATTTATCACTGATAGTAGGAGAGGCCACGGACTCCTCTGGATGAATCAAATATATTGGAAATCCAACAAAATATTGATAAACATGATAATAAAATGAATCCAAGAATCAAATTGCACTGACACCAAGTTGAATAATATAAATAAGTGGAAGTAAGATAATATTAAAGCATAAACAATGAGAAATGCTTGGGTTTACATGGAAACCTCACTCACAAAGAACGGGGAGAAAATCATGAGAGGTGTCCTACGGGTGTGTTTCTATATATTCTTCTCAAAAAAACAAGTGAGAAGTATATGCCATTTATAGATCACCAAACACTCTACATTCCCACAATAGATAATGTGGTACTAAATGGCCGCTTACAATTCTCTCAATAGTTGGAGTTAACCTAATTACTTGGCAAAGCAAGAAACAAGTAGTTAAGGCTGCCAAAAAAAATTTAACTCGCCTGACCCGAACCCGACCCGAATATTGGACCTAAACTCAACCCAAACCCGTTTATTTTAAATGGGTTGAAACTCGTTTAACCTGTTTAATAAACGGGTCGGGTTCAATTTTAAACCCATGGACCCATTCTACTTGTCCAACTCGATTAACCTACCCATTTAACAGCTCGTTCACCTATTTAAACTCGCCAAACCCATTTAACAACCTAGTTACCCATTTAACCCATTTAAACCCACCAAATCAGCCAAACCCGTTTAACCCATCAAACCTGCCAAACCAATTTATAATCCATTCAACTCATTTAAACCCAACCAACCCACCAAACCTATATAACTCGTTTAATTAAATGGGTTAAACGGGTTCGGTTAGGTTTTAGGAATTTAAACGGGTCGGTTATGAGTTGGGGGCAAGGGACCCGTTTGATAAACGGGTCTAACTCAACCCGACCCGACTATTAACGATTTCGGGTTAAACGAGTTGGGTCCAACCTGACCTGACCCGTTTGACACTTCTACAAGTAGTGGTAGTTGGGTTGAGTGCAGAGTTAAAGTATAGAGCCATGGCTTAAGCTACATCTGAGCTCATGTGGATTAGATTTATTCTCATTGATCTACACATTCTCGTATCTAGTAGGGTTTGACATATCGCGATATAGCGGCGATATATCGCATATCGATGGGTTGGGTGGTATGGATACCACCTAAAGTGTATTTTTCCTGGATATCGGGCGATATCGTCGATATATCGACGATATATCGCCGGTTGGGTGGGAAAAATTGTGCGGTGGCGCTGTTGAAATGGGACAGCTGGGTGGGAACTGTTGGGCGGGAAGTTGAAAATGGTAGGGCAGGATTGGGCGGGAGGTGTGAGATTGAAAATGGCCACACACACACACACACACACACACAGAGGCAGGATTGGGCAGGAGGCGTGAGATTGAAAATGGTACACACATGTTTTTTAGCCATTCCTTTATGATATATTAGTCATAAAAATGTCAATTTGACATTTTTTAATATTTTATGACTTTCTGAGTAATTTCCCAAAAATTCACCGATATCAGCGATATATCCCTGATATATCCCATTTTTGACTTGTTGATATGATATCGATATCGATATTTAAAACCTTGGTATCTAGTTCTATAGAGATGAGGAGTGACAATGAGGTAGCACTCTTCATTGCTAACGGTCATGTCTTCCATGGAAAAAACAAAGCATGTGGAGGTGGATTTTCATTACACCTTGATATGATCCAGAAAGGATACATTCGCACCTCACATGTGACATTTGGAGATCAAGTTGTAGACATGTTTACCAACATACGTCCACGTGCCTCCTTTGACTGATGCTATTCCAAGTTGAATATAATGGACATCTATGCTCCAACTTGAGGGAGAGTGTTAAGGAAAATGTTTCTTACTATTTTTCTTTTTATGTCGTTTTGGTTTTGTTTGCTCTATTTTCTTTCTTTGAGGGCATAATTGTAATTATATCCTAGCCTCCCTTTATATACATAGGCCTAGAGTTTCTTTTGAAATTAGGAAATATCATCTCTTTCACACTTGTGTCTTTCTCTACAGACAATATTCGAAAGATGACTTTCACAATCTTAGTTCCACTAATCAACTTTTTGATCATGCTCACATGAAAAATTTCGGAATCTCTATTCTTATGAAAAGCGTTCCATTTGAAATTCAGTCAGGCAACAAAGTCTTATGAACAACCTAAAAGATTGGCATTTTTTCCGAGACTAGAAATTATGATCATGATAATCAGTTGATAATAGTGATCATATAGAACTGAAATATGTTGTCAATGTCATTGGTGAGTGAGTTGTTGGGGAGAGCTATATTCTAGATAAAATCAAGACTCATTGAGGTCAGCTTGGCTGGCAAGATATAAATTTTGGGACAGATTAGGATGAGATGAACCTCTGGGAATGGCCTGGATTTGATTGGACCTTAGTGGAGTTCTGAATCTCAAATATTGGTTAATTAATTTTAGTGATGTTGACCTTAATACTTTTAACAATGTCGGGGTTGAATATTGAAGATTTCCAACTTCTAGTTCATATGGATGGTTTTCTAATTTGGGACTTCTATTATATAAATACTGATAAGGAGGTGAAAAATACCATTTGAACAATTCTGTTAAAAAATAGCATTCGAACAATTTCTATGCAGGACTTCTGCATTTGAAGACCTTGGAATTGTCTGACACAGAGGTCGGAAGCTATGGCCTCCGCCATATTTCTGGTTAGTTTCTGACCCTTACATAAGTTCCATTTCCTTTATTCTTGATGATCCTGTGTCATCTCTTTGGTTCAATTTTTCTAGGATTCTGGATCTTAATTTATTTTATGACTGTCTTAGGTTTTCAGCACAACTTTCATTAAATGCCTATTTTTTAACTTTTTGTTTGAACAATTGCAAATAAATTTTGACCATATGCTTATGGTTATTCTTTTCTGAGGGCACACACCTTGTTGCTTTTGTCTCCAGTTTGACCCAACTTTTCATTCCTGTTCCAAAATTTATGTGTACTCTTGGAAGAAGCACTTATTTTACTTTCCAATCTCCATCTCCAGAATAAAAACTTTCAAAGTTTTTGATTTTAGACCTTTGGGCTTATAATTTGTTTAAATCATTTATATGGAAAGTGTTCTAAGGCTTGTGTATCGGTGACAACTGTCAACGTTCAGTTTCATTCCATATGTTCCTGCTTTGTCTGATTCAGTACATCTCATCTCACTGCAGGTCATGCTGTCATTTTAGTTACAAAAATCGTATACCTTATATCTCATCTTTGTTTGTAATGACCCTGTTCATATCCTGTCATATTGTGGCCCTTTCCACTCACTTTAGATGGACAACAGCAAATTAGTTAATTGTTCTCATCCAAATTTTTCATTCCTTTGCAGGCTTAGTTAATTTAGAGTGCATAAATCTTTCATTTACTTTAGTCACTGATGGTGGTCTGAGGAAGCTATCTGGGCTATCATATCTCAAGTCTCTTAATTTGGATGCCCGTCAAATCACAGATGCAGGGATTGCAGCACTTACTTGTAAGCATCTGGACAAGATCTAGTTCGAAGTCCTGAAATTTCATGCTACTTGTGCTCAACTCTTGCATGTAGACACTTTTTTTTCTCTCGTTTCTGTTTTTGTGTTGGGGGGCGGGGAGAGGTGTGGAAGGAAAAGCTGAAGCATGATTACATTATACTCTCAAAAGTGTCTTGCATCATGACCTGTTTAATGGTAAATGAAAAGCATTCGGCAATTTCAGTTTTAGCTTTTAAACTAATATTGGCATCATGTTTTGTGAACGTTCAGTATCTGGGTCAAATCCAATCAGGATTAGGATAGAAATAGGCTGTAGCTGTAGAATGCATGACCAAAAAAGAAAAGAACTTTGTAAATGTGGTCTCATGAATTTCTGTCTTGAGTTACATAGCCATGTGTCTTGTGGCAATATAAGCTTTTAGGTGCATGGCTCACTTGAAACCTTTTTTTTCATATTACTTGTTTTACTCAATTTCATGTTTTTGTCTCTTAAAAACCCTCATCTTTGTCAGAGTGATTAGTTTGACATGCTTTATCAAGAAACTCTTAAGGTTATTTCTGTAGAGGATAGGTAGAAAAGAAATACATAGCATCAACAAATGTAAACTAGCATTAACTTTAATACATTTCCTCAACCTGGAGCATAATTTCCAACATGTCTAGCTTGTGACAAAGAAGGTGGTGGAGCATATTTGTCTAACATGTCTAGCTTGTTACAAAGAAGGTGCTGATTATCCAAAAGGAAGTGTGGTTTGATGAAGATATTTGTAGTGAACCTCAGAGGAGATAAGTGTCATGGCAATTTTCCGGTCAGCTACAGTATTGTTATTGGAATGACAAGCCGCCTTTATGTGCTCTATTTTTTGAGAAAGAGAAAGGACAATTACCATCATTCGGTAGTCATCCAGAATATCTTTCAACCTTTATGTGCTCTATATGAAATATATGTTTTGGAAGCAATATAACTATCAAATAATATTAGGCAACTTCTTGGAAAAGATCAAGATAGGAATGATTTAATGCACAGGCGCTCTTATGTGATATGCACCATAGCCCTGTATCATGGCTCTGAACTAGAGCGAGATATCATGGACCGAATCCTTTTCTACCAAGTTATGATATTCTCTCCAGAAAGGTAACATAGACATTACCAGAACACTTCTGGTGAACTTGTACAATTAGCATTTGAGTGAGGACATACACTTAATTGTTTATTCCTTCTGAAGAAGAGACCTTGTTGTGGAGATCCATTAGATATTTGAGGAGTCAGATTATATGCCAAGTAACTATTAGCAGGGTTATCCATGAATTGATTAGCATGGCTCACTGCAAAGCTAATATCAAGCCTTGCGACTGTTAGGTAAAGTAGCTTACCAACAATACTCTGGTAATGCTTATCAGTCTCTCTAGTATGAGCACAGGAGGGTTTAGCCTTGATAAAACCTGTCTCCTTAAGATTCTCCAGCATATACTTGTGTTATGCAAAAACAAAATCCTTTGAATGCTTAGCAACCTCTGTCACCTGTCCCAAGAAAATCTCCTGCAACTGAATTTTTTCTTAAGTAGCATATGGTGTTCTCTTGGGAAAATTTCCATCTAACAACCATAATTAGCAACTGTTGATGGAAAGGCTCTTTTACAACTACTGACCAAGTACTAAGGCCCCATTATGTCCAATTTAGCAAAATATGTTCCATATCATTACAATAGATAGAATCTCGAAGACTTTTAATGGCTTAAAATAGATCTATATAGGGGCAAAGAATCCATATAGTCGACTTCACTCAGTATGTGTTGGTGTATTTTTAGCTTATCTTGTTCTGTCTTATTGTGTGGCTATAATAGGCCTTGTCTCTCAGGGACATTCATGTACTTTTAGCCCTCTGGTCTCTCTCTAGATAAAGAGACCTAGGATTTATAATCAAACTTGAACTCTTTCAACCAACTTTGTATCAGAGTACTAGTCCTAAATCATGGCTTAAGGTATCCCACCCCTCAAGGCCTCTGAAACCGTAACACCCAAATCTCGATCTCTCTCCTTCCTTGGCGGCGGCGGCACTCTTCGACGACCCTCCGGCCGCACGCAAGTGACCTAGCGGCTGGAGGTGGCGCCTTTGCGAGCAACCTTCAGCCTTGCAATGGCGCTGAAGCGGTGCCAAGTCTCCTGAGCCATCGCGCGACCCCACAGGCGCCACGTAGCAGCCCTAGCACTCGAAGGCGACGCTGCTCCGACTTGATTCGAACCTCATGACGGGGCTGCAGCAATGCAGAAGCTCCTCAACCATCGATCAGAGCGTCGGCAAGGCCCTAGTGGCTTGAGGCGATGGTGTTGCGACCTATTTTAGCCCTTGCGACGGGGCTGAGGTGGAGGTCAACAGACCCAGCAGCGGTGCTGCATCACCCAGTGGCGCCTAGCGACCTCCAGCGTCACCCAGCGGTAGCGCTCGCAACCCCATATAGGCGCTGCTGCTGGCACTGCAGGTCCTAGTAGCTGTGGTGGTGCCCTATAGCAAGCCTTAGCACCGTCACCTTGCTCCTGTTGGTGTCACAACGGCTATCTAAGGCCGTGACCGGCGGAGATCAGTCGTTAGAAGGGGGGGCTAGACCTGTTCATGGCCTCCTTGGGTGTTCTCCTTACACCTAAGTGAGGCTACCACTTGTCCAAGGAAGCCTCCTAGCAGCTATGTCGATCTGAATCGATTGCATTGTTAGATTATTGATGATCTCTTGGTCCTAAACACTTGAGTGAGGCTTCCGAATTGTGGAGATGGCTTCAGATGATCAGTTTGAGGTATCTTCGGACACCGGTGTACTTAAGAACTCGTTCTTTGGTCCAGTTGTTAAGTTGGACGAGACCAACTACCACGGTGGTCCCAGACCTTTCTTATAACTGTCAGAGGTTATAAACAGAGCCATATACTTACCGATTTGGAGCCTGAGAACAAGATTGGCACAAATGCCAACTGGGATAATGATAATGTCATGGTTTGTCTATGGCTAATGCAGATAGTTATTCCCATAATAGGAGATGAGATCATGTATTATACTACAGCGAAAGAGATGTGGGAGTCCTTGCGTGATACCTATTCACATGCCAAGAACTCCGTACGTGTTTTTCAGGTCTTTTACAATCTCTTCTATCTACGTCAGGAGGGGCGTACGCTGTCACAATATTACTTTCTTATGAAGGGTACGCTGGAGAGGCACTACTACCTGTCAGGGTGTTCCTGCGAGTCCTGGAGGAGTTTTAGGAGATAGTTGGCTGTCTCGCTTTTCTTGGCTGGCCTTGAACCTGAATATGCTGCAACCAGAGATCAGATTCTTACTACTCCGGATCTTCCTAGCCTGGAGGAAGCATATAGCAGGCTCAGCAGAGTTACGGTGTGTTCTCCTACTGTTGATTCTACTGCTCAGTCTCTGCATTGGCTGCGATCCCTGGATGTGGCACGTGGAATAGAACTCCGTGTACTTAGGAACAAATATTATCTTGTTTTAGTTGGTGATTTTTCTCGTGTTACTTGGATGTCTCTTAAAGAATAAGTCTGATGTGGGACAACTTATTGAAAATTTTGTTACGGAAATAAAGACCTAGCATTCATGTTTGGTGAAGTGTTTTCGTTCGGATAATGCTTTGGAGTTTTGCACTACCTGCTTGCGCACCTTTTTTTTTATAGTTGTGGCATTATTCATGAAACTACCTTCCTCTTACCTCTCAGCAAAATGGTGTTGCTGAGAAGAAACATCGGCATATTTTTGATGTTGCCCGTACCTTATTGATTCACCATTCAGCCCTATCTCTTTACTGGGGTGACGCTATTTTGACTGCATGTTTTTTGATAAATCGGATGCCTAATGCTGCGTTACATGAATGGATTCCTCTTCAGGTCATGTATCCTGATCACCCTCTGTTTCACGTCACCCTTAGGATTTTTGGCTGCGTTGTCTTTGTTTATTTGTTGGGACCGAGTCGGGATAAACTTGCACCGAGAGCAGTTAAATGTGTTTTTCTAGGGTATACCTGCACACAAAATGGGTATCGTTGTTTTGATCCGCTTCTCGACATTTTGTTTCTGCAGATGCTACCTTTTATGAGGCTGTACCTTTCTTTACTTTGACGGCTGTTGAAATGCCTCTTGAGGGTGATATGGCACCATGCCGTATACACCTACTACATCACTACTACCACCTGCTACGCATCCCTTTCCACGCCTGGCCGAGCCACTTCGGACATATGTTCGCCCCCATACTACCTATTAGGGACCCCCACCCTTGCCTTTACCATCGGCTTCTTAGGTGAGTCCTTTAGACACTGACATATCTTTGCCATGTGGTCACAGGGATAGGACATATGATGTGTCAGGAGATGATCATGATATTTTGATAGCCATTCGGAAACAACCACGGACCTGCACCACTTATTCTACGGCAGGGGCACTTGTTACTGACAGTTTATCTCCTGGATGTGCTGGATTTACACAGGCCTTAGCTACTACGTAGATTCCAGCCACTTACTGTGAGGCCATGCTTGATCCAAAATGGCAGGCAGCTATGGAGGATGAGATGACTGCTCTTTGAGGTTGTGGGACTTGGGAGCTAACCCCACTTCTTGATGGTGTTGCAGTTGTTGGCTGTCGGTGGGTATTTACTGTGAAGTTTAACCTTGATGGTGGTGTTGCTCGGTACAAAGTTTGCCTCGTGGCAAAGAGGTTCACCCAGATCTATGGGGTTGACTTCTTTGACACCTCACCTGTCGATAGGCTTCCCATGGTCCGTGTTTTAATTGCAGTAGCAGTTCAACTGAATTAGCCCTTGTATCAGCTAGTTGTCAAGAATGCCTTTCTTTATGGTGATCTCCAAGAGGAAGTCTATATGCAGCAGCTACCTGGTTTTGAGAGACAGGAGTGTGTATGCCGGTTACAGAAGGCTATATATGGCCTAAATTAGAGTCCTAGAGCTTGATTTCAAAGATTGTCACAAGTTGTTGAGGTAGTTGGCTTCAGGATGTCAACAGCTGATTTTTCACTCTTTGTTAGGACTTCGCGAGGTACTGTGGTACTTTTGGTTTATGTTGATTTGATTATCACACTGAATGATGAGCATGGTATTATTGAGATTAAGTGCCTCCTTGTAGAGCAGTTTGTTATGGACTTGGGGGGTCTACGGTATTTCCTTGGAATCGAGGTTGCTCGCAGTAAGAAGGGTGTGGTCTTGTCATAGAGGAGGTGATGTAAACCCATTTACACTACTTAAAATGTTTATTTATACATGTTCTTAAGTATATGATTGCATTTCATGATATAAATATTACATAACATGCATCATCTTGCATTTAGAGTAGGTTGAATAAAATGGAGGTTAATTGTCTCCTTTTATGTGCTTGGACAGGGCAAACATTTTATTGGGGCCTCGGATCAAAGATCCAACCGCATGGATGTGATCAGGGCGACGATTAGAGTTCAACGACTCCAAGATCGCCCTAATCGGGCATCCGTAGCATCAGATAGTGACCGGGGAACCTTAGAAGATCAAGGGTCAGGATGGTGTAAATCCGCACTTCAGATGACAAATCCGACTGCACGGATGAATTCGAATCGACGATCGCAGCCTAACGACGCAAAAATCGAGTCAATTTGACATTCGTGGCACCATGTACAACTTCCAGAAGATGGACGGCCAAGATGGCGCCATGTGGCGCCATCTCGGCCGCCCAAACGGCCGCTTACATTCTATGAAGACCGCACACCTGCCCCCTCTTCGCCGTTGGATCTCGATTCAACGGCTGTGGACGCGACTCTTTAAAACCATCCGCGCGACCTTTTGGGTGAGGCAGCGCAGCGGTCCATCGCCTTATCGCGAGGTGCTGGCGCGCGTTCGAGCCTCGCCAAGCGGTTTCTGAGGCGAGCGGGTGCATTTTGATCAACCGTCAGATCGCAATCCAACGGCCGCGCGCACCCGATAGCATTCACGCGCTATTGCACGCGCGGCGTCACGCAGCATCGTACGCGTGGGAGGGCGTGCAGCGCAGCGGGTGGAGGCGTGACTTAAGCCGTCCAATCTCGCGATCGGACGGCTGAGGCTCATCGGACGTGCGCAGGTGTTGCACGGGTGAGCAAGCGCGCGCGAGCCGCCCATGACGCCCACGAAGGAGGCTTTAGTGACGGATTTATCCGTCACTAAAGACCCCTCATTTATTATTTTGAAGTTGTAATGTCCATTTTGCCCCTACTCCTTGCAACTATAAAAGGAGACCCTCTCCATATGAAATTCTCATCCCTTCTCTTCTCTACCCCTCCAAAGTTCAAGAGAAGCTTGTCTCACACCCGGGATGCTTCTTGCGAGATAAAGTCTAAATTTTCGTCCCTCTTCGGAAGTGGATCCCGCGACGACGACGGCGTGCTGCTCTGTTCCCGTTCTTCTGCTTCGTCCTGCTTCGTCCTTCGTCCAGGCGTCGTCCCGTCCGGCTCGTCCTCCAAGCAACCGTTGAGGAGGATTTCTCTCCCTATTCTTTTTACTGCTTTCTAGTATAGATTTACTGCTTTCTAGTGTAGTTCTACTCGTCCTCCAAGCAATCGTCGATGACATTTCTCCCTCCATTCATTTAATGCTTTCTAGAGTAAATTTATCGCTTTTAGTGTAATTATTTTATGCTTACTAGTTGTAATGAACAATCTCTTCAATGATAAATTCTTTGTTTATTCTACATCTCATTTTGATTTCTATGTGTAATATTCTCTCTCTCTTACCCTCTCTCTCTTCTATTTATTGTAAATAATTAGACGATTTTAAATTGAATTACTTCGTGACAAATAAAAAGAAACGCGGAGTTTTTAAATCAAACATCTGCCTCCTTGTGCTCGACCCGGAATTTCAATTTCGGTATAAATTTTATTTGCTGAACACGAATTCTTCGCTTTAAAACTACGACAGGTTTTTCAAAATCAAACACTATAGCGTAGCCATTTGTACGTTCAACAGGAGGTATGCTTTAGATATTCTATAGGAGGTTGGTATGCTTGTGGCTAAGGAGGCCAGTATTCCTATGGACCCCAAGATGCTACCATATGATGAGGATGCACGGGTGGTGGACAGTAGATAGTATAGATAACATGTGGGTAGGCTAATGTATCTCACTATCATAAGGCTAGAAATCTCCTTTGCAGTTGGGAGACTGAGTCAGTTAATGGCTAAGCCAACACGTCAACATTAGGATGTGGCATTGATGGTACTTAGATATATCAAAAAAGCTTCTGGGAATGGTCTTTTCTTCTCCAAGGGGTCTTCTATGACATTGGTTGGATACTCAGATGCAGACTATGTGGGATGTCATGTGGATTGCAAATCCACTACTGGGTTTTGTATCTTCTAAGTAGGGAACTTGATCACATGGAGGAGTAAGAAATAGGGTACAGTTGCGAGGTCTAGTGTCGAGTTTGAGTATAGATTTATGGCTCAGACAATTACTGAGCTGATGTGAATTAGATCCTTGTTGATTTACAGGTGCAGTTTTTTAGTCCCATGGAGATGAGGCATGATAATAGAGCAGCCACCTTCATTGCTAATAACCTTGCATTTTACGAGAGGACGAAGCATGTTGAGGTTGACTGTCACTATACCAGGGATATTATTCAGAAGGGACTGTTATACACCACCTCTATTGCATTTGAGGAGTAGACAGCAGATATTTTCACCAAATCCTTGGCTAGATCTTCATTTGATACATGTATGTCCAAGTTAAGCATGATTAATATCTATACTTCAGCTTGAGGGGGAGTGTTGATGTATTTTTAGTTTATTTTGTTTCATCTTATTGTATGGCTATAATAGCCTTTGTTCCTTAGGGACATTCATGTACTTTTAGCCCTCTGATATCTTTCTATGTAAAAAGACCTTAATAAACTTGAACTCTTTCAACCAACTTAGGAAAAAACTTTTGTTGTTGCATGTCACTTACTGCATTAGCATCATTTCCTAATAATGTTATTGAAGTGTGCTCTAAAAAAAACTGACAGTTTAAACCTCTAGTGAAAAGGATGATGGTTAGCTCCTAAAATCCCATAAACTATTGGGTAGGGTTCATTTTAGCCACTGGACTTGTATTTGAGAATCCATCTCGCAATTACAAATTACATACCAATGGTTGTCCTCTTTAGGCTAAAAATAACAAAAATAGCCCCCCTCCCAATCCCAATTTTCTCCTTAGCCAGCAGCAGCCGAACGTCACTCCAGCCTTGCTTTTTCCAGCTCCATAGCTAGGAACAAAACCGTACCATCCCCATTAAAAAAAACGAGAGGCAAAAACAATTTCCTTCATATCACCCGTCCCCTTCTTTCCCTTCAAAACTATAACTCATTGCTAGATGCCATTTTCCCTGCGATAGGCTCAAAAGGATCCGGCTAGTACTTACGTATTATGAGAGGGTATATGTAATTTATTTTTTTGTTGGGTGTGATGTGTAATTAATCCAATTCTCTCCTCTCTAAAAGAGAGATTAGGATTTCTTTGTTTAATGAAAATGTTATCTTCCCTTCAACATGGTATCAGAGCAGCAATCCTAGATCAGTGGTTTGATATTTCACCAAATATTCACCCATCAAACATGATCGAATCATTAAGTCTGGTGATTAAGATGATGATCGAGGAAGGAGTGCAGTGCAGCAGCGCCGTTGCCATAGCCACCCTTGGTAGTGTCGTCGTATCTAGCAGCAGTAGCGTCGCGAAGGCAGTGGGCAGCAGCAGCGTTGCTATTGCGACCATGTTCGGTTGTTGCGCTGTTGCATCTGGCTGAAACGTTGGGGCCTACGTTGTTGCTGATCTAGTCACTTTGTGTAGATGTGGGAGGCTCAGAAGATTTGGAGCATGTGTTCGTTCCTTGAAGTGATATGTGATGAGTTTTCTCTCACAACTAGTTTCCAAAATCTTGGTGGTGATGGAACTTCTCTCACCATGGATGATGAAGTTTGGTGTTGATTGCATGATGAGCCTTCTCTCATTCAAGACAAGTTACTCTTGCCTACGTAAAGGGCAAAAATCAGATTGGTATGATGTTGCTATGTCTGTCTATGGAGGATTAAGGAAGAGTGTTAGGAGGCCCAGACCATGGGTCATTGACTCAGGTGCTTTGATACATCTCATTGGAAGAGCAGATGAGTTGAAGAATGTGTCCAAGGCTTGTGGAATCCGAGAGGTCTGGGTGGCCAATGGAGCGACCTCTTTGATTATCACAGCTGCGGAGATTCAGGTTTCCCCTACTATGAGGATTGTAGACGTACATTGCGCCTTAGAGTTCCTTATGAGCCTGCTTTTAGTTAGTCAGATCTACGAAGACCTCCAGTGCAGGGTTGTGTTCGATGACAGACAATATTATTTTCGAGATACACACTAATGAGATCATCGGTGGTGGGATCGAGAGACAGTCTCTATTACCTGGATACATCGACGCTGTGTGCTGGAGCATTGTCTATAGCTAGTGATCTTTGGTTGTGGCATAAGTGGCTTGGGCATCTCTCAGTTGGGAAGATGCAGTAGATGTATCTTGAGTTACCGGCCGTATTGACCCTTGAGTGTGAGGATTGTCAGATGGGGAAGCATCATCGGAGACCTATTCACAACGATGCAATGGGGTGAGCGCGACGTCATTTGCTCTAGCTCATTGCGATGCTTGGGGACTAGCGAGGGTGCCTACTATAGGACATAGGTACTTTGTAGTGTTTGTCAATGATCATAGTCATCTTACGTGGGTCTTCTTGATGAAGATTGGGTCGAAGATACCATCGATTATATAAAGTCCAGAGTTTCCTTGTTGAGGTATAGGCATAGTACTCTGCTACTATTATAGTCTTCCGAAGCGATAATGCTCTGGAGTTTGTTTAGAGGGAGATGTAGGACTTCTTTAGTGCTCATGGGCCCATTCACTAGATGTCTTGTGCTCACACATCTTAGCAAAATGCTGTGGCCGAGTGCAAGCTAAGGCACCTTCTTGACATTGCACGGACCTTGATGATTCATATGAAGGTGTCCAAGCAATTTTGGGGTGGCACCATTCTTACTACTGTGTACCTGATCAATAGGGTCCCCTTTTTTGTGCTTAATGGGCATATTCCATACTAGATACTACATCCTGAGTGCGACAGACTCTTTGCTCTATTTCTTAGGGTGTTTGGGATACATGCTTTGTCTAAATGCAGGGTAATTAAGACAAATTCATCACGTGCAGTGAAGTGCATATTTCTGGGTTACTCGAGGACCCAAAAAGACTACTGATGCTATGACCTAGTTCATAAGCACTATGTAATGACGCTCCAAGAAGGTACCATATTATTTTGAGGAAAGTTCTTGCATAGAGTTGGCTCGAGACTCATGTTTATCATCGTCAGCCAACTGTTTCATTCACTGTGACTCAAGATCCCTTTCCAACCTCTACTATTGTGGGTTCAGATGTGTTAGGGTCTGATGATGAGAGGCTTAGTGCCATGAAGAGGCCTAGTAGATCATGCACTTTGCATCCTATGTTTTATTACATTGGGACTTACACTTAGAGGGGGATATCAAATAGTTTCCCTCTTCCATCACGACTGTTGTTATTCTTAGAGACTACGATTAGGCTTCCCAGGATCCTAGATAGCGTATTGCTATGAACAAGGAGATGCAGGGCCTTCAGTCTAGAGGGACATAGGATATGGTGCCATATCTCCTTGATGCTATTGTTGTTGACTGTCGATAGGTCTATACCATCAAATATAAGGTAGATGACACGATTGATAGATACAATGCCCGATTGGTTGTCAGAGGTTTCACCCAGACCTATGGTATTGATTATTTGCAGACATTTTTTCTATATGAAGAAAAAATGGCTATTGTACCAACTAGATATCAAGAATACTTTTCTATATAGAGACCTTGCAAAGGAGGTTTACATGAGGTAACCGCCTGGGTATCGAGTTTAGGGGTAGCTTGTATGTCGCTTGAGGAAGGTCATCTACGACCTGAAGTAGAGCCTGAGAGCGTGGTTTGATTGCCTGAGTTTAGAGATTCAGAAGATTGGCTTCCTATGGTCATCTTCAGACAATTCTATCTTTGTTTGGAGGATAGTTGACATGTCTGCAAGTAGAGTAGTTATAGCCGTTTATGTTGACGACATGGTGTTAACAGGCGATGATAATGAAGGTATTCGTCTGATCAAGGCCTTCTTATAGTTCACCTTTGTGACGACGAATCTTGGAGACCTACGGTACTTCCTCAGGGTTGAGGTTGTTAAATAGGGGCCTTATTTGTCTCTGTCTCAGAGGCAGTATACCCTCTAGACTCTTAATGAGGTTGGTTATCTAGGAGCCAAGCCGTCTGGCATTCCAATTGAGGCAAATAGGTTCCTAGCACAAAGGAGTATGATCCACTTTATGAGGATGTCTCCAAATATTGTCGCTTAGTTGGACGACTTCTATATTGAACCATTACCTGACTAGATATTAGCTTCGCAATAGAGCTAGTCAACATATGTAGGTACCAATGAATTTAGGTGGTTATCAAGTGGATAACTACCCTTCCTCCTTTCAAAAAAAATATATGCAGGCACCACATTATATTTAATGGCACCACGTTATGGTCTATCCTGATATCAACTATGTAGGATTTATTAAGTACCTTAGAGTATGCTCTGATTTTTAGTGAAGTAAGAAACGGAGCATGGTTGCTCATTCCAGCATCGAGGCTGAATATTGTGTCATGGACCATGTCGCATGTGAGATCATGTGGGTTGTGGGTTTCCTACGGGATTTAGGAGTGGAGGTGCAACCACCGGTCCCTCTTTATTGTGACAATCACTCGGCGACATATAGCGTCTCACCCGATCTTCCATGAGCATACAAAGCACGTCGAGGTAGATTACCATTTCATTAGAAATGTGGTCATGGAAAGGAGGAATAACACACCATATATTTCCTTAAAGTTGTAGTTGGTGGACATTCTCACTAAGGCGCTTAAGAAAAGATGTGATTTTTGTGACAAGTTGGGGCTTACTGATGTATATGCCCCAACTTAAGGAGGGTTAGTACTTATGTATTATGAAGGGCTATATGTAATTTTTATTTTTATGTTGTGTGTGATGTGTAATTAACCCAACACTCCTTTATAAAGGAGAGGTTAGGGTTTCTTTGCTCAATGAGAATGTTATCTTCCCTTCAATAGATCCAAATCCGACAACGGCCTATTTCTCAAGCTTTTCTTTATTGATTCCAGTCCAAAATAAAATGCTACCTGTGCAGATTTGGAACTCTGTGGAGAGGGTCGGTAGCTATGGTAGAGAGAAAGGAGGGAGTTGTAGAAGACTAGAAAATATTATTGTAAACCCAAGAATAAACTTGATGTATTTCCCTCCTTTTATAGATTGGTATTCACCATAACAAACTTGCAAAAAAAGAAACAAATAAAGTCACTAAATCCTAATCTTAATTTGGACTTTCCTAAAATCCTCTAACTTGACAACTAAAAAATCAAAATATCTCTTAACAAAATTTGTCACATGGCACAAAACAAACAAGGAAACACTACACCAAAACCTCAACTCCATGTGCCCAACAGTGGGCTAATTGGACTCTGTCATGTAGTGCTACCACGTGGCTGCTAATGTGGCCTTTATTCCACGTTAGCATGCCCCCTCAAGTCGAATTCAGAGAGGGTGAAGACTCACTTTTAAAACTTCAAGGTAGAAAGGTGTTCGATCCCAAGCTTTATGATGGATGCTTTTTCTCTGGGAAAATCTCTCCTTTTGGAGGAGAATAAAAGACCAGATAAGAGGATCCTTTGAATATTTCCCCTTCTCCCACTTCTTTGTATTTCCTTTATTGTTGTCTTTGATGCGGTGGTTGAGGATGGTCTCTGTCTTTTCTTTCACCCAAGAACCAAGCACTATATCCTGGTGTTCTCCAACATACTAGAGGATTCCATGTGCCCCCTCAAACCCTTGGTGTCATTGCTCTTATGCCTCATGAACTTGTTGAGTCACTGAGGTCTTTGGCTGTGCCACGTGATCTTCTGTGGGCCTCCTCTTCTCCACCACGTACACGGACATCCAACTCAAACGAGTGTGGAGTTGGTCTTCTCTCCTTACGTGGGATTAAGGGGCCTAGAGGCAATCATTATTACAAACTTGTAAAATAAGAAACAAATCAAGTTACCAGATTCTAAACCTAATTTGGACTTTCTGAGAACTCTCGAATTTGACAATTAGGAAATCAAAATCTCTTAACAAAATTTGTCACATGTGACACAAAACAAACCAAGAAAAAGATACACCAAAACCTGAACTCCACCTGCCCAACAGTGGGCCAATTGGACTCCGCCACGTGGCTGCTAACGTGACCTTTATTCTACGCTAACACTATCCATGGAAGAAGACATGACTGTCTATTTTTTAATCAGTTATAAAAATATGCCCTAATTGGTAAATTGCATTTGTAAATATAGGCTTGGCACACGATAGTGAAGGTAAGCCCTCCGTGTTCCATTCCTAATACCGTGATAAAAAAAGTAGTGAAGGTAAGTACTTTGTGTTCCATTCCTAATACCATGATCGAAAAGGGCTCCTGCTTTTCACATATCTTCCAAATTGATTTTCCATAATCTTCCGGATGCTGCGGTTTAAAAGGATCTTCCTAATGCTTATGAAGTTGCATATGTGATATCACTATTATCACTATGGTGGAGACATGCATTTGCTTAGGAACTAGTTCATGTGCACATATTTGAGCATAATGTTTGTCTTTTGAAAGATGTAACAGATGCCCTTTTGATATTTCAGCTCTCACAGGATTGACACATCTGGATCTATTTGGGGCCCGTATCACAGATGATGGAACAAACTGCTTCCGATGTGGGTGACATCTTAATTCTCACATTAAAATCATAAGTTTTCTTCTATTCTTCTTATTCTTTTTATCTTTTCCTTGAACAAATACGGATCCACACCCCTAATCAGGCGCACACACACAGGCATCCCTGTTTTTCCATTATATATAATGAGCAGGCCTTGTGGTAAAAATGTGTTTGGCTCATTTAAGTTGAGCATTTGGCTTGTATGAAGATTTTTTCTATGGTATAATGTTATAGAATCTTTTTTAGTTATTTTTTTATTATGTTTTTATGTTTTCCTCATTTCTCTTGGACCTCTTATGTAATTTACTCACACCTCTCTCTAGATATAAAGTGGTGTAGGATTTTTGACGAATAACGAGTCGAATACTAAATGTAACTCGAAGAAAGGGAATTGTAACTCGAATGTATAGATTTAGATGGGCTCCTGATGAGGATACTTAATGTCTTCTTTGACAGAATGAGGATAAAGATGTGCAGTATTTATTCTTCTACTGCGTTTTTGCCACAAATGTTTGGTCGGGTTTTACACTAAGCACAATGGATAAGACAGATTTTCAAAGATTTTAGACAAGTTTTAGAGATCATATTCTTCTTGACATAATGGGTTGGTGTCAGGGTATTGCTACTATCTGGTGTATATAGCTTCAAAGGAATGGTACTGTGTTTCGTAGTGAGAGGTGTTGGGTGGATAATGTGATTAGAGAGGCGAGCGTTATTTCTGATTTTTGGCTACAGTATTTGTAAGTCCATTCCTTTTCCCCATTTTAATACAATTTACGGATGATTACTAGGCTCAGGTAATCTTCCACTTTCTTCTTAAAAAAAAAAATAAGATCATTCTCTCTGACTTATAAAGAGCGTCTTGTTCTATTCACATAACCTTAGGTCCTTTATATAGGCATAGGATCCTAGGAAGGAAAATATAAAACTACCCCTGCAAGAGAGGAACTAAAGTTAAATACAAGAACTAAGAAGGTCTAGTAACACTTCTCCTCAAGTTAGAGCATAAATATCGATCATGCTTAGCTTGAAAGAGCAGCGGTTGAAGTTGGGCCCGTGGGAGAGCCTTCGTGAACATATCAGCAGCTTGATGTTCAGATGTGATTGGGGTAGTTCGAATGTGACCCTTGACAATCATGTCCTTAGTGTAGTGGCAATCTACCTCAACATGCTTTGTGCGTTCATGAAAAGTTGGGTTGTTGGCAAGAAAGATGGTAGTAGAGTTATTGCATCTTAATTCCATAGGCTCAACAACAGATACCTGAAGATCAAGGAGGATAGATGTGATCCAGATCAGCTTAGTGGATGCTTATGCCATTGCCTTGTACTTTAACTTAGCACTAAAACAAGCAACAACAATCTACTTGTTGCGACAAGTTACCAGGTTGCTACACACAAAGGTACAGAACCTTGTTGTGGACTTTCTGTCCTTAAGGCACCCAGCATATTTTGCATCTGTATAGGCCATCACCCCTAGACTTCCACCCTGTGAGAACAAAAGCTCATTTCCTGGTGCACTTTTCAGGTAACGTAATACCATCATAGCAGCTTCGCAGTGGATCCTCCTAGGTTTATCCATGAATTGACTTACTTTGCTTACAACAAGTGATATATTAGGTCGAGACATCGTTACATATAATAAATTTCCAATCTGGGTTTTAAATTGCCTCATAGAGATGGACACGAGGGTCCATAGGAATTAAGGTAGGTTCAGCGCCAGACATGCCCATCTCTTCTAGAAGATCCAACACATACTTCCTCTAGGAAAGCACAACACCTTTCTCATTGTAGGCCACCTCAATTCCTAGAAAATATTCAAGGGAGTCCAGATCTTTTGTTACAAGTGTTCGTTTAAGAATTTCTTAGTAGATATACCAATAATGTCATCCCCTGTCAAAATAATGTCATCCACATACATAAACGTGACCACTTGCTTGCTAGGTGTCCTTTTCACAAATAGTGAGTGGTTAGAAGTGGACTTGTGGAACCCAATTTGAGCAACATCATACAATTTATGGAACCATGTCCTGGGGCTCTGCTTCAGGCCATATATGACCTTATGAAGTTTGCATACCTTGTAACATTGCCCCTTATCCTCAAACTAAGAGGTTGTTGCTTGTAAATCTCCTCATCCAGGTTCTCAGATAGGTAGACATTTTTTACGTCAAGCTAATGCAAGTGCCAATTCATATGGATTTCCACAGAGATAACAATGCGAAGCGTAGGAAAGCATGCAACTGTGAAGAAGGTATCAAAGCAATCAATGCTATAGGTTTGCATATATCTCTTAGCCACCAAACGGGCCTTGTAGCTCTCAACAAAGTTGTCTGGGTGATGCCTAATTGTAAATACTCGCTTGCAGCCAACTATGGTTCCATTGGCTGCAGGATTAGCAAGAGTCCAAGTTCCTGTGGATTGCAAAGTAGACATCTCCACCATAGCATTCTTCTAATGGTAGTATCCTAAGGCATACTGGTGGGAATGTGGAATATGAATAGTAGACAGGGCTAAGATAAACTGTCGATGTTTAGGAGGCAAGTGCACTAAAGAGACAATGAGAAAGAGGATGAAAAGTGCATGGGCGGGATCCTTTTCTCAGAGCAATAAGAACATCAAGATTATTTGGACCTCGGTCATCACTTGGTGAAGCAAGAGCCAAAGAATTTGAAACAAAATCACTAGAAGCGACGCTAGTTAGGCTAGATGTAGGGATTACCTCAGGGGTAGGTGATGATAACGGCTCTTTGGGGGGGAGGGGGGTTATCATGTTATTGCTGCTGCTATTGCTGATGATGACAATGATGAAAGTAAAGAAACTGGGGCTACCAATCTTGTTGGATAACCCAATCATGAGTAGACTTGTCTATTATCTGTGTAGGCATGGGCATAGGTAACTCACCTTCAATAGGTTCTGGGGCAACTAAACGAGAGGTAGAGATAGAATAGTATGCAGTGGACTCAAAGAAGGAAACATTTGCACTGACAAGCTGTCTACGTTCGATGGGATCACAGCATCTATATCCTTGTTGAGTCTTAGAGTATCCTACAAAAATACATTTAACTACCTAAGGAAATAGCTTGTCATGAGAAGGACCATGGAGGTGGACAAAGGCAACACATCTAAAAACCTTAGGAGGCACACTAAGTAATTCTTTGTCAGGAAACAAAATGGAGTAGGGGACTTGCTCATCAATGATAGTGGATGGCATATGGTTGATTAAGTAACAAGCAGTGAGGATCGCATCACCCAAATATAGGACAGGGACATTATGCTAGATAAGGAGAGTTCTGGTCACATCAAGAATATGCCTATGTTTTCTGTCAAGAATTGACACAATGTGGAGTGTGGAGGCTCTTCTTAGGCGTGGAAAAATAGTCCATGTGTGAACTATCCATGCGTGTGTGGTCTGGAGGTGTGGAGGAGCTTCACCGGCTGGCTGGTGGCTGACGGTCGGCCAAGGTGGTCGGCGGTTGAGAGAAGAAAGAAAGGAGATGAGTCTTAAATAGTTGGAAATATTTGTATTATGCAAAATAAAACAAAAGGGAAGATTCTTTATATAGAGAGAACATATCCCAATATTTGGAAACAAAAGATGTTATCCCTAATAATAAAAGATCTTTTCTCTCAAGGAAATATCTTATTTCTAATAAAAAACAAATCCCAACATATTTTCCTAAAACTACATTTACTAAAAATAACAAAACTTTCATCGTAAGTAAAAACACCAAAATTGGTCCTTGGACCATGATCACTGACCCCTTGTGGGCCCTTTATTGCGTGCCACCTGGCATTACAACGTGGCCCATCTTTATTTCCCAACATTTTCTTTCAACTATTCTATTTTGCTAGGAGGTGTATGGGCACGTGGTCTGATGAATAATCCCCTGAGATTGAAATAAAAGGCGCAAAGCACCAGTGCAAAATTCTAGGGTGTTATTAGTTCTTACAGTTTTTACATGGGCACTAAGCTAATGTTTTATTTCAGCTATAAAGTTTGTAAATACAGTGCCAACCTCAGACTTGGGCTTAAGTAGAAAAATATAAGACATTGGAGAAATCATCAATCGTAACAAGATAAAAATGATGTTCCATGCGATCAGGATATCTATTAGGTCCCTAAACATTAAGATGAAGCTCAAATAAACTAGAAGTACTACGACATGACCTGTTAGGTAAGGAACTCCTGTGATGCTTTTTGTGTTGGTAGGTCTCGCATTGAAACATAGTAGTTGGTGCAATATGGGAAATAACACAACGAAACTGTTGTAGAGGAATGTGTCCAAATCTCAAGTGCCACAAGTAACTAGTGCCTCCTTCAGAAATATTTGCATGACCTGCATAAGGAGTTTGAAGTAGGTGAGAGACCCTCCCTTCCTCACAGCCATAACCAATTACGTTTCCTGTCAGTATATCTTGAAACACCAATGTCATAACATCAAAAATAGCATGACAATGCAATTATTAAATAATGCGACTAAAAGAGAGCAAACTTAAAGAAAAATCAGGAGCATGAAGAACATCCTGTAGCCTTATGGTAGGAGATAGCTGAACCTCTCCATGACCAATAACTGGGGAATTACGACCATCAGCCACAACAATGGTCCATCCTGTGGAGTCTGGATGCAATCTGGTAAACTGTTAGGCCTTCCCACATATGTGGCGAAATGTCCCAAAATCCACCAACCAATCTAGTGCATTTGTACTGGAATGGCAAGCAAGGCATATACCTAAAGAATTAGCAAATGCAGCAGTCTCGTCCTGAGGAGTAAGACTGGATGTGGTAGAAGAAGCAAAGTTGAGAGATCCTGTGAACCAAGTCATCATACTTTGCCCATGTGACAGTAGGAGATTCCAAGATAGTTGTAGTCCCAATAATAGCCTGATAAGTAGTGGCAAGGCGTCCATGCTTGGACCAACAACTATCTTTCAAGTGCTCAATCTTCCTGAACATTGGACTCTGGGGCAACTCTATCCTCGTGCACAGCCACGACCTTGGATGGCTGACCAAATCCCTTACTACGACCAGAAGATACAGCCATGGCAGATGTTGCTCCCCTTGTCGGGTAGAAGCAAGAGTACTCATCCTATTGTATGCCTCCTCAATAGAGGGGATCTCTGGTAACGTCAACATCTGAGATTTGGCTGCTTCTTAAGTTGGATCCAGACCAGCAAGAAATGACCAACCATGGTCTGCACTCTGTACCTCTTTTGGCTCACACAAGTGCACACACGAGTATAGGCATCGAGTCTCTCAAATGCAGATTTTAGGCAAGAGTAGTACTGAGATAAAGGTCGTCCATCCTACCTCATGTGGGCAATCTCATGGTGCAACTAAAGAATTTTAGTAGCATTTTTGTCTTGTGAATAAATATGCCATGGATTTTCCCACTTCTGCGTAGTAGTTTTGTAATATATTATCTAAGTAGTAATTCTGCTAATGATTGTATTCATAATTCATGCACAGGTCATAGCATTATCTTTCTTTTAGGTGGCATAGTTGCCTATCTTCTGCTCCAACTCCGACTCTAGGATATGCTCTTTGTCATTACCCTTGACCACATTGAAGATTGACTGGAACCATAGGGGGTAGTTTGACTTGTCCAACTTCACAATCAGGCCAAAGAATGTTCTTTTGAACTCCTCTTGACTCCCATAACTACTTGATGATGTCATTGTTGCCTAGGAAGACATCCTTATTGACCGAAGGCAAGAACAACAAATAGTGCGAAAGAAACGATTGCAAGCTTACATCAATGGCTGAAATCGTCTTCTTCGGCGAAGCGGTGACGCTTCGGTGACCATCTGGTGAGATGGTAGCGGGGTACGACCACCTGAGGGAGGGTAAGATCGATGGATGGCCAATGGAACCCTAATTGACCCGATTTAAGCCCCTATGAGGTGATTTGAACTAGGCATAGGTGGGGTGGTGTTGGGCAACATTGAAGCCCTAGCGACTTCCCAGCAATAGCTACGTCAATAAGGGACCACCGGAGGGGGTCGACTTGGTCGACGGTGGTCAGGTGACCCCCCTACCAGCGGGACAAAGCCGATGTTACATGTTGGCGAGAAGAGAATTGGGTTCTCTTGAGGTTTTTGGTGGAGGTTTCGGTGGAGAACAAAGGAGAGGGAGGGAGAGCAAAGAGGTGTCAGGGGCCAGCTTAGGACCGTCGCTTTGACATCATGTAGAACAAAAATGAGCATCTTGTTCTATTCACGTAACCCTATGCCCCTTATTTAGGCATGAGACTTTAGGAAGGAATACAAAACTACCTTTACAAGAATGGAAATAAAAATAAATATAGGAACTAAGAAGGTCTAGTAACAATATGCATGCATGTATGGATGCGCTTATGTATCTATGTATGCGTGCGCATACATATGTAATATGTGCATGCTAGGTGCCTATCTGCCTAGTATAGCAAATGCTTGCAGATGTTGATGATAATCTTGTACAATTTCATGCTTTTCATAATGTAGTAGTATAGTTGGTAAAGTTGTAGATATAACCACCTCGTTGTCTTCGCAGAGTTGTGCATCTTTTTTACACAAATGTTTTGTGTGTGTGTGTGCTTGCTCTGTGCACATGCATATGTACATGTATCTGGAGGGGCAGGGAGCAGGAGGAGACTCCATAGTACACCAACATTTCTTTCAAACATGCAGGAGTATTTTCCCTCGTGCCTTCTTCCTCACTGCCCCCATCGGTGATCCTATTGTAGATTGTGACGATCTACGCAATATGGAGGCGTGGAGGCTTTTCCATGTGAGGAGAACATACAGCAGATAGGTGCTGCAGGATGTCCCTATTCACGCGACAGGAAGGAGAGAGAGAAGGCAGCAGTAGGCGGTAAAGTAGAGAGGGGAGAGTTGATATTGTTGGAAGTATTGCATTAACTTCAGAAAATCAATTATAAGAAGGCTCTCTTTTACAAAAAGAACATCCTCTAAAATAAAAAACAAACCAAATCAAATCACATATCCTAAAATTACAAAGGATCAAATCCTCTAAACTATTTTCTAAAAAATCAAACATACCATACTAAAAAATACAAGACTTTGACCTAAAGCAAGACTAAAGCAGCCCTTAAGGTTGGCACCTCTTGGGTGCAAATTGGGACTGCCATGTGGCCAAACTGAT
This sequence comes from Thalassia testudinum, assembly GCA_037157565.1. Classification (NCBI taxonomy): domain Eukaryota; kingdom Viridiplantae; phylum Streptophyta; class Magnoliopsida; order Alismatales; family Hydrocharitaceae; genus Thalassia; species Thalassia testudinum. The sequence goes on from JAZHRO010000056.1 coordinate 34,848,246, forward strand.
CTGTCATGTGGCACCTCATTCTCCACATAGATTATTTTGTTAAAATGGAATAAAGCCAGTTATACTTCTTCTTGGACATGGTTGCTTATGGGAAGCTAGGGATTTGATTTCCCCCTAATGGTCGAGCATTTCCCTTTCTCTACCCACATTTGTTCCCCACAAGCTCAATGAAAGTTCTCTTATCCCCTTGCTGTGGCCAATCTCTTCTCTCAGTTTTGACGGTCTTTTTTTTGGAAAGGTAGTTTTTAGTGTCTTGGATTGCTAATTACTGGAAAATAGACTAGGGTGTGAGGCTAACTACAACAAAGCTTTGGCTTACTGTTGGCAATCTGAAAGAAGTTTTCAAGAGAGAATCTTGAGTTGCATTTAGTTTTTTGGTTTAATGTGTATCTGCCTGAAGAATATTGTCAACTTCTTAGTCATTGACTTATCTTTGATAGAGAGAGAAGGAATGTTGCATTTTGTTGAGTTTTTGAAATGCCAATAGTCCAAACTATTAACTACGAAGTCCTTGTTTTTGGAGCTAAACATTTCTGTTAGAATCTTTTTTCCTTGAAAAAGGAAAGGGTAGTTATACAAAATGATAACTACTCAAATGTATTAAAAGAAAAAGCCTTTCAACCTACAACATATCCAAAGAATAGCCACAAAGACCTCTCACTCACAGAGACACTCCAAAGCCCAATCAAAGTACAAATAGATTCTACGAAATTTTCCACATAAGGCCTCTGCCTGTTGAAGCCGATCTCATTTCTTCCTAACCAGACACCCCAGAGGATCGCCAGCGGTCTGGCCCTCTCCGTTCGGAAGACATTCTGCCCAACACTGCCGCCTCTGCCTCTATATCCGCTTCAAAACTCATCAAAAGATCGACAATTCCACCATCCTGCTCCTACATGACTCCAAATCTGTGATACAAACGGGCAAGAGAAGAAAATGTAATCGACATCCTCATAATCTCCTCCACACAGAGGGCAAACCTTAATCTCCCTAGGAGCCCATCTCGCCCTCCACACCCTCGTCATGAGCCTTTGCCTCCTAAGCAGTCAAAAAAAAATCTTGACCTGCAAAGGGCAAGCCGCCTTCCAAACCTGTCTGCAATCTCTCACCAGGTCCAGATCACTAGTGGGTCCCCCGCCGGACAATCTCCTATAAGCAGCCGTCACCGAGAAATCTCCTTCATCCCACCCAAACATATCATTTCCCGATGTCGGATGGAGGCCTTCCAACTCTTCAAGCAACCTCTGGAAGTCCTGAATTCTCGCATCTGAAAGATTCCCTACAAAGACAGGCACCACCCACCTCCCCAAGCTTTTGCCATAGACACCTCCCTGCTCGAGGAAAGAGCGAAAGTCTCGGAAATCTTCTAGAAAGTGCGCCTTGACCTATCTAATCATCCTGCTAGAACCTAAAAACCTCCCCCGTCCCCACCACCAGCACAAAACAATTCTGCACTTTGAGTCACCGCCGACAGACCTTTCAGGAAATGAGAAGCATCTCTTGGCGGGGATAGGAGGAGGTCCCAACGCAGAGGGCCACCATAAGCAGACCTGAAAACCTTTCCCACCAAATCTTGTTATTCAACAGGCCCTCAACCCATTTCGCCAGCAGGCTATCATTAGATCTCTCCAACTCCCTCACCCCAAGCCCCCCCTCCTCCACTGGCTTGTAAACCTCCTCCCACGCCACTAGCTTGGCACCAGGCCCATTCGACCCCTGGTTAGACTAGAAAAAATTCCTCAAACTCCAACATTCTCTTGACGACCTGCTGGGGCAGCTTCAGGACAGAGATGAAATACGAAAGCATCGCCGCTAGGACCACCTTGAGCAAAACCAGCCTTCCTCCCCTTGACAGTAGCCTGGATGCCCATCTCGCCAACCTCCCCTCCAGCCTCCCCAGCAAGGAAGTCCAATCTTGCACCAAGATCCTCACGTCTGTCAATGGAAGGTCTAAGTACCTGATCGGTAGTTTTTCCTGGTCCGTTAGGAAAATTATTATGATTAGTTTGTTAAAAAACATTTTATCCCTTTCCATTATTGTTATTTTAGATTTGATTAGATTTGATTTGTTTGTGTTGGCCCTCTCTATATAAATGGACTAACACCCTTCATTTTGTTTCTTGACATTAACAATAATATTTCCCATTCTTTTCATCTTTACATGATATCAGAGCCATGCTCCTACCTCCCCTCCACCTCTAAACCCTAAATAAAAAACTCTCCCACGCCGCCTCTACCATGAAGGCTTGAAGCCCTCTACGCTAATCACGTTGCCTCATCTTACTCAGGCAACGCCTTCACCCAGCGCCCTCCATCATGAGTGCAAGTATATTGCCTCCCTTCTCTCCAGGCAACCTCAATTTGGGTCTCCCCTCTTTCATGTCTCATTTTTCTCCTCTCGTTCAACGCTATGCCGCCTCAATTGACCTATTGCGTCATCTTTTGTTGCTTCCACGGCATCACCATCATCCTCTAGGGTTCTGGTGGCCCTTCCTATTGCATTGCTCAACCCTATCTCGTGCTCTGGTGATTGATGATCACCACTAAGCCCTCCACAACGCCACCTAGCAGTGATTCTTCAACCACCAATGTCGCCCATTGCTCTGCTGACCCCTGTTATGGCCCTCCCACCAGTGCTGCTTCCTACCTCCCACGCTCCTAGTGTTGCCCCTTGACCCTGAGCGGTGTTGCACACCTACAAGCAGTGCCTCTCGAGCGACGCTAAACACCTCCAGCCACCTACGCTCTCTTGCACCTTCCACCAACACTGCCATGGCAGCGTCGTCTCTCGTGCCCCTCTTGCCCAAGCAATTGCGTGCTTCCTTTGTTGCACCATCCGCGTGTGGCGCACCCACTGCATATTATTCTCTCATGGAAAAAATCGATGCCTTTAATCCTACTATTACTGCCACCTTTCATGTTGACGAGGATGATTGGTGGGGGAACTAATTTAAACTCTCACCATCTCTACCGATTGCTACTACTGTTCTGGCTTCATACTACTACTTGATGTTGCTATTTCTCCTACAACATCCTATCTCCTCACTAGTACTTTTCCTATAGCCCTATTATTATTGTTTGCGATTGCTATTATTGCTACAATCCTCTATGATTTTTTTTCTACAGCTTGTACTACCTAACTACTACTGCTTTGAGTTACTGTGATTGCTACTTCTGTTGCGACCATACCTATCGCTTGCTTAGGATCGACTCTTATAGCTTGACTGCCGCTACTCTCTTGGGGTTGCTACTAATGATACTACCTGCATCTACTCTTCGATATGTTGCCTACTCCTTTGACTCCCTACATACAGGGGGAGTCGTCTTGTTGTGACTCCTTTAAGTTGGACGTTACACGCTCCAACTTGGGGGGGGGGAGTGTAAGAATTTAGGAAAATGATTAGGATCAGTTTGTTAGAAAGCATTTTATCCCTTTCTATTATTGTTATTTTAGATTTGATTTGGTTGTTGTGTTGGCCTTATCTGTATAAAGGGGTCAACACCCTTCATTTTATTTCTTGATATTGACAATAATATTTCCCATTCTTTTCATCTTAACAATATCTATGAATTTGACCTATTTGTGGACTTGTTAAAGATAACATCTCATTTTTAGCCATGTGTCCATGTGCATGGGCACGCACATCTTATGCGATTGTGGGTGCAGGTGCATGTGCTCTTGAATGTGTACATGTGTCTGTTCTTTGCGTTTGCAATATTATGTGTGTGCACACCCATGTGATTTCCTTGGGAAATATATTTCAAAACATAGTATCTAAAGCTCTTGTGTTCCCGTTTTCATTAGATTCAGTATCTTGTATGTTTGAGCATCTGTGCTGTAGATTTTCCACTTCTTGGCAAGCATTGCCATACGCATCTTTGAAGAGAGTGTGTGTTTGTAGTTTGTAACTTACAAGTTACGTTTTGTAAATTAGAAGTCATGTTATGTAAAATACATAACCGTCTGTGAAATATGTAGTAGCATTTTGTAGTGGGATCATATAAGTTATTTGAGTCCTGGACAATTTTCCTATATGAATCATTGATGATAACTCAGTGAATCTTGGTTACGGGTTGCTTCCACTTATGTATGACTTCCACTGGGGTCTGCTTTTATACTGGATGTCACATTGCCTGAAAGGGCCACCTCAGATAACTAGAACTTGCACTTATACACACACACACGCTGTAATTATAGGACTTACATATATTTTTGTATATTTTCTAAATTTGTGCATGTAGTCCCACTGAATTGATAACTCTTACATAAGTTCTTACATTAAGCTTCAACAAGAAATTTTGTATCTTTGATAGAAAATGTGCGTGCGTTTCCCTTACCATATTCTAATGCTCAAAATGTTGGTTTCATTTTAAAAAGCAGGCTTCAAGAGCCTCCGCTCCCTGGAAGTTTGTGGTGGGTCAATAACCGATGCTGGTGTGAAGAACATCAAGGATCTTACATTGCTGACACTTTTAAACCTCTCGCAGAATTGCAACCTCACAGACAAGAGTCTGGAGTTGATTTCAGGTACCTTTAGGCATTAACGGGTCTCACATTCAACCATTTGTTTTGATTATCTCTGCAGACTGTCATGTCTTGATTCCCATTTCTCGATCCTCACTTGTATAATTCATGTGCAATGCTCAGGATTGACACACCTTGTTTCTCTCAACCTATCAAACTCTCGTGTTACCAATGGTGGCTTGAAGCATCTGAAACCTCTGAAAAACCTGAGATCATTGACCCTGGAGTCGTGCAGGGTTACCGCAACTGAGGTGAAGAAGCTCCGTCTGGCTGCACTTCCTAATCTGATTAACGTCCGTCCAGAATGACGAGGCTCTGCAATTCATCTTAGCTTTTGTCCATTTGGTTTCTGCTGGAGGGTCTGTAGATGGATGGTGTGGAAAGGGCCAGAGAATTTGTTGCAAGTAAAGATGACTTGTTGGTAATTGTACATAAGGGGGTAATTTCTAGTGTAGGCGGTAGTCTGGAATGCAACATTGTTGCCATTCTGCTTTGTATAAAAAGCCTCCAGCCTTGGACTGGGAGCCCTGTACATATATGGGCTGTGTGGGCTGCCAATCTTGTAAATATCAAATTATTATGTAAATGCGATGATGCATCCATATGAATCGAAGGATAAAAAATATTGCTAATAAAGTGTCGATTAAATTGGTTGCTGCCGGAATTCCAAGCAACATCAATATGACCAAATTGCTTTTAGTTAGTGGCGTCTGACCGCTTGGCTAATATTTCTTATTTCATCTGAAGATAGGGGTTTCACCCATCACTGAAATCGATTTGATGGGTTTTTTCCTGGGGTTCCATCTGGTGCACCAATAGATCCCATGCTGGACGTTTATGCCGTGGAGGATTTTTGCGAGTACTAAAAATCATTAAGTGTTATTCATGGTGGCTTTGAAAGATAGGAGTATGCTTTTCTGGTGTCCGTTTTTTTAAGGTTGGTATACCACGTGCACCAAGGCTTATTTTAGCAAGCTCGGTAGATCTTATGCTTTACGATTACTTATTTTTGAGGGTTGACCTAAGCATACGGTATGCCACGGAGAAATTGCCAATTAATGTTTATGCCTAGGATTAGGCTACTTATTGATATAATTTATATCTTCCATGGTAGATTTGATGAAACGTTTTCGTCAATCAAACAGATCGATATCAGTCAAATGAGCAGATCTGATGGTTAAATATACCTTAGCATCAAATTAAACAAGTGACGAGACAAAGGAATAAGTGGGAATGGAATAAATTGCTTAAAATTGGGGCCTGGTTTCTTCCGTTCATATGCACAGAGGGCTGATAATTGCTTTATTAATGTGGTACTTTTATGGACTTATATTGACATAAAATATGTTGCTATCATTGGCAAAGCTTATAACAAATGTTCGATGTCATGTGGTTGAATAACTGAGATCTGTTAATGAGAACTCTGATCTTGGTACACGCACATAACTAGCATCTCGATGAAGCGGACCTCATTCATGGTAATGAATGTTTACCGATCATTGCTTGACTCCTTGAAGCTGCCTTATTCTCCATATAAATTTGCTAGACTTTCCTAATGTAAGTTTGCCAGAGGCAAGATATAAAGGTATTACATACTGAATATCACGGCAATCTTCACTTCAGACACGAGAAGAGACTGATCCTTGTTACTTGAGAACAGAGGACTTTCATTTTAACTACTTTTCAAAGTTTTCCAGGATAAAAAAGGTTTTTCAAGGAGAGCCTGAACTTTAGTAAGGGACTCTTCTTTTAATTTTGTTGAGGGCTTGATCCCTCACCTCACTCCCATTGGGGGTTTCTAGTCACTCAGGCCCGTTTGATTTGGTGAATAAAGTAGGATCTTTCACATTTGGGTTGAAAAAATTAGGAAGAAAAGTCTACTTATGTTAAAGTTATTCTGGAGAGCTTCTAGAATAATTGTATTTTGCTTTTTCCTTCCTCCAAACACGGAACACCAATCCTTTAGATCTTTTCAAAGTCAAAGTTGGATCCAAACATTAAAATGGATTTGTTCCTCTATTGATTCCAAGAAATATTAATTTTAATTGTAATTTCTCAAAATTCCTTTCCTCTAACCAAACATGCCCTCAGGAACAGGTAGAAAAAAATGGCGTAGACAGAAGGGAGTTGTTAGATTACATGAAACATGGAAAGTGAATAATTAAGGGGTGGTGGAAGACCGCAACTCCCATTTTGACCTGTGTTTTACCGTTGTTTTCCGCTACCTAACGTTGAATAACTCACGTAAGATAAACTTGTATATCGAGTGATGTGTAATCTTTATAAGTTATTTGAAAAGTCCCACAAGCTAAGTTGTCATGATAGCTCGAATTATCAACGTTGACCATCAAGTTAGGCTTTTATTGTGCCTTTCTTCTGTGATAAGGTATTTTGTCTATGGCACCACTTTCTCTCTTTGGGTCGTTTGATAATGGGTTCAAGGAGGGTTAAAATGGAATAAGTAAAAGATGGTATTTGTTTTAGTGGTGTAATAAGGAGAGGATTAAGTATATAATTAAAATGATTGGAGTATTGATGTGATGTTAGTAGATATTTATTTAATAGTATAAGTGGGAATTGTGAATGTTAGTGGATATTTATTTAATATTAAAGTTAAGAGTAGAGGGTGTAGTAAGTATTTTTTAATAGTAAAAGTAAGTAGGAATGATTGAAAATTATTATGTAGGAATTTATGTTGAAATGATGGAAAAAACTTGAGATAACCTTTATAACCTAGGATAACTCCATTGTCAAATGACGCCTTAAAAAGATGGCAGCCTTTTCTTTTTGACTGAACAGTTTAGAGGCCTTTGGAAGTATATATGTTGTCACATCTCTCCTTTCATGTCTGATAGAATTTGCTTTCCAGTATTCATAAGAGGTGTTAAGCCTCCCCTTTGTTGGATTTGAGGGTCTAATTGCATTAATCGGGATGCAATTGTTATATGGTGACATGAGAATTTATGTTGAAATCAGTGAGATTTGGGAGAGGTTTTTAGTCCCATACTGGAAGTGGACAAACCTCTTGGTGGGTGTAAAAGACTTCTGTCTCTCATGGCTTATGTAGCAAAGAGTGAGAGGTGGGGCTAGGGACCACGGATGCACGCGCATGCACCGTGCTTGGCCCCGACCCTGGCTCAGACTTGAGCTTAGGTGAGAATCAATTTGAAATTTGGAATTTGGACTCCTTTTGCTACAGATTTTTAATCTCATGATTTTGACCTGGATTAGTCGATCAAATAATGAAATTGGTCAACCAAATAGTGAAGTTTGATCGACTAATTATTTTGGTCGATTAATGAACTTAATTGGTCGATCAATTGTCGTATTTCCATAAAATAGGAATTTCTATAAATGTCTGGTCGTGGGCTTTATATAAGGGTCACAAGGAGGCTCTCATTTGACACACAACAAGAGCAGAAAAGCTCTCTCCCCCTCTCTCGTTCTTGTCTTTCTTTCTTGGTGCATTTGTTTGACGTGAGATTGGTAGAAAAATCTCCAATCACATTTATCGATCTTGCACAAGGAGATTAAGAGATCCACGAGAAGTTTTTAGTTGATCAAACCATTAAATTGGTAGATCAATCGGAAATTTGGTAGGAAACCAAATTACCTTGACTTCATTCTCCTGAAGTGGTTTTCAAGTACGTCTAAGATCGAAATGCACTGAATCGTGGAGGTAGATCGTCGTATCCTAGAAGGAGTTCGTGAGATCCCAACGCATCGATATTATAGGGGGTGATACATTATCTAAGGGAAGTCCTTAATGGGCGCTTCGATCGGAGTAATATCTAACCTTTCTTCATTTTGTTTATTTGTGCTATTGCATGTTAGTTGTTCTTTATTTTATTCTGGATCTTGCCAAATCATGTTTGACTTGCTTGATTTCATATTTTTGATCTATGTGAAAACGTTGGAAATGCATATGTTTTTATTTATTTATTTCTTATATGAGTTTATTTCAACAATCTTAGAGAAGGTATCGTTTAGATATAAAATATTTGGGAGGTCGGAAATAACTTTCGAATTACGTGTAGACTTATTTGGCATGCCCGAAAAATTTGGTGGGTAAAATTTCAAGCATTGGCAACAACACATGAGAATTTGGTTGACCACCATTGGTTTGATCTCGACGTTAGAAATCGATTGCCTGATTTTGGACAAGGAAAAATCCACTCCTAAAGGCTAAAAGGCAGTGGATGTATGGAATGAGTGCAATCGTATTTGTCATGGTTGCATCTTGTTGGCATTATCCAAAGTGCTGTTTGATGTATACAACACATCCACGTCTATTGCAAAGGGGCTATGAGAGGAGTTGGACAAGAAGTATAATATCGAGGATCTAGAAAAATACTTTGTCTCAAAATTCCTTAAATTCCAAATGGCTGAGGGTAAATCGGTATCAGAACAGGCACATGAATTTCTCTCATTTCTCCATGATTTAACAGAGACTGAAATGAAACTTCCTGAGAAGTTTCAAGTTATGTCCATTATTGAGAAATTCCCTAAATCTTGGGAGAACTTCGGGATGATTCTCAAGCATAAGAAGGGAAAGATTTATCTTGATGACTTGATGATAGACATTGCTATTGAGGAAGAGCATAGGAAACAGAAACCTGTATTGCTTATGGATTCTAAGGTGAATGTCATGACATCTAAGGGCAAGAAGAATAAAAATAAGAACAATAAAAATAAAATGAAGGCCAAACCCAAGAGCCAGAAGAAATCTAAGAACAAACTATGCTAGCACTGTGGGCAGGCTAGAAATTGGAAGAAAGATTGTCCTTCTAATAAAGCTTAGCAAAAGACCACAAATGGGAATCCTCAGGTGAATGTGACCATCGAGGAGGTCGGGCCTAGTGATGGGTATGTCTCAATAAAACCCGAACTCTATGTTATTCACAACCCTATGGAATGGCTCGTGGATACTTGAGCCAATGTACATATTTGTACTGATAGATCATTCCTTTCTTTCTATCAGGCTTGTAGTGCGTGGATTGTGAAGATGGGGAATGACTTTGCAGCCAAGGTGTTGGGATTTGGATGCGTGGACTTGAGGTTTTCCTCGGGACGAGTCTAGACACTACGCAGGGTGTTGCAAGTTCCTGCTATGAAAAAGAATGTTCTTTCTGGTTTCTTATTAGTTAGAGAGGGTTTTGAGTTAAACTTTAAACGTAATAAAGTTGTTATGTTGAGACATTGAATATTTTATGGAATGAAGCATTTGACAGATTTTGATCTATTATTTAGAGTGGGATGTGATGTTGATGTATCATCTAGAAATGCTCTAAATAATGTTAGTTTTCATTCGATTCAATCTATTTGCAGTAATATTGAATTTTGTGATATATGACATGGTAGATTAGGTTATGTAAATTTTAATTCTTTAAAAAGAATGATGAAATTAAATATGATTTCTGAACACACTATAAATAAAACTAAAAAATGTGAGATATGTGTGTAGGCTAAACAAACTAGGAAGTCTTTTCACTCTATTACTAGAAATACTAAGGTTTTAGATTTGGTGCACACAGATATCTGTGTGTTTAATAGTGTGTTGACTAAAGATAATAAAAAATATTTTATCACCTTTATAGATGACAGTAGTAGATACTGCTATGTGTAGTTGCTTAAGTCTAATGATGAGACATTAAGTAAATTCCTCATCTTTTAAAAAGAAGTAGAAACACAAACTGAGAATACTCTTAAGAGACCGAGGTTAGATAGAGGAGGGGAATATATGTTCAACTTATTTGATGAATAGTGACAAGCTTTGGTATAGTTCATGAAGTGATGGCCCTATATTCCCCTTAATCTAGTGGGATGGCGGAGCGAAAAAATAAGACCCTAAATGACATGGTCAATGCTTTTTTGCAAAGCTCAGGATTACCTACTTACATGTGGGGGGAAGCTTTGAATACGGCATGCCATATTTTGAATAGAGTTCCCCTCAAGCATAAGGAAAGTAGTCCATTTGAGATTTGGAGAAATAGGAAACTAAGTTTGAAATACCTCAAAGTGTGGGGCTACCTTGCAAAAGTAATTGTTTCAGAACGTAAGAGGAAGAAGCTTGGACCTAAGATAGTTGACGCGGTCATTCTGTGTTATGTTGATAATAGATATGCCTATAGATTTTTTGTTATAAAATTTGAGATTTTAGGCATAGACATCAACACTATTTTTGAGCTTCGAGATGCTACATTTTTTGAGGATGTCTTTCCTATGAAGATTGGATTACCACAAAATATGACTTCAGATAATCTAGCCACAATATGTGGTTCTATTCTTGGTCAAGTGGAAAGGATGTCTAATGTGGGGGCTAGCTCTTCTCATTCTAAACTCAATCAAGTAGAAGAGTCTAAACCTAGGAGAAGCAAAAGACCAAGAATTGACAAGGATTTGGGAAGTGATCTTATTACTTGCCAAATTGAGGTCGATCCCCCTACTTATTGTAATGCTATGGCTTCTTCTGAAAATAAGCATTGGAAAGATTCCATTAAGAATGAGATTGACTCAATCATCTCTAATAGCACTTGGGAGTTGGTTGATTTACCTCCAGGGTATTCTACTATTGGGTGCAAGTGGGTGTTTAAGAGAAAACTCAGGCTTGACGGATCTATTGAAAAGTACAAAGCTAGACTTATTGCCAAGGGGTTCAAGTAAATGGAAGTAATCGATTATTTTGATATCTATTCTCTAGTAACTAGGATAACTATTATTCAGATGCTTATTGCATTGGCCTCTATTTATGATGTCACTATCCACCAAATGGATGTGAAGATCGCCTTTCTTCATGGCAATCTTGAGGAGGAGATCTATATGGACCAGCTTGAGGGATTTGTAGCTCCTGGGAATGAGAAAAAGGTTTTCAAACTTGTTAAGTCTCTTTATGGTTTGAAACAAGCACCTAAGCAATGGCATGAAAAGTTTGATAAGAATAGATAGTCTTTTGGCTTTGTAGGCTACAAATCTGATAGGTGCATCTACTCTATGATTAAGGGTGATATGTGTATTATCCTATGCTTATATGTAGATGATATATTATTGTTTGGATCAGACATTAGAATTGTGAATGAAACTAAGTTGTTCTTGAGTAGTAAGTTTGAGATGAAGGATATAAGTGTTGTAAATGTGATCCTAGACGTCAAATTGATTTAGTTAGTAGAGGGGATAATTATTTCTCAATCTCATTATATCGAGAAGGTTCTTGAGAAATTTAGCTATGAAGATTGCAAGGTTAGAAGCACTCATTTTGATTCATCAAAAACTCTCTCTAAGAACAAAAGTGGAATGCGTGTTTCGCAACTAAGATATTCACAGATTATGGGAAGCTTGATGTATTTGGCTAACTGCACTAGACTGGATATTTCTTTTTCCGTGTCTAAGTTGAGTAGATACACAAGCTATCCTAACCATACTCATTGGGATGCCTTATACCAAGTACTTAGGTACTTAAAAGGAACCGTTTCTCTTAATTTGCATTATGGTAAATATCCTTCAGTTTTAGAAGGATATAGTGATGCAAGTTGAATCGGTCAAATGGAGGATTTCGGGAGTAATGGTGTTACAGGATATGTCTTTACCCTTAGAGCCGGTGTAGTCTCTTGGCGATCTGCAAAATAAACCATTTTAGCCTAATCTACCTTTGAGGCTGAGCTATGTACTTTAAACACCACTGGAATTGAGGCTGAATGGCTAAAGGACTTCTTATAGAAGCCCCTATGGTGGGTAAGTCAATTCCTGCGATATCTTTGCATTGTGATAGCATGATTACTATAACAAAGATTAAGAGCTCAAAGTTTGATAAGAAAATAAGGAGACATATCCAAATCAGACTCAAGTCTGTAAGGGATTTAGTATCTCAAGGAGTGATTGCTATGTAATTTATAGGATTCAAGGATAATACAACAGATTCATTTGTTAAAGGACTTGATATATCTTTAGTCCTTAAGTCTAGGCTTGGGATGGGACTAAGACCTATTGGGAGTTCACCCGCAATAGTAACCCAACCTAATTGAGTGGAGATCTCACAAAGTAGGTTCAATGTGGTAACAAGGTGTATGGGGGACTGGTTGGCACTCATTGTTAGATGTTTTTCATTTGAGTCCAATCCTTGGAAACCTGAGTACCTTAATTTAGGAAGAGCATAGGCTTTGAATGGGTTCAAGCTTTTATGGCAGGATGTGAGCAGTGCATCCTTAGAGAACACCATCTATGTCAGTGTTACTGTGGGCTGCAAGTAAGGGAATATGGTCTTTCCCGATTACACTCATGAAATAGGATAGGGTGCATGGCCTTTAAGAGCACCAACCTTGAAGATTATCACCAAGAACTTCATTCTGTTGTCACCGCTATACATCCTACATCAAAGGTCTAGAGTTCAAAACTAGTTTCACTTTATTCCTATGGTGGTGAAGGTGAATGACTCAAGTAAGGGTTCAAACCGAAAGGTACCTTTACTGAAAGTAGAGGAATTGATCGTTGAATTTCAATGATGAATTTGTAGGGGAATATTGGATTTGAGAGCCTAATTTCATCAATCGGGATGCAATTATTATATGGTGATGTGAGAATTTATGTTGAAATCAGTGAGATTTGGGAGAGATTTTTAGTCCCATACTAAAGTGGACAAACCTCTTGGTGGGTGTAAAAAGCTTCTGCCTCCCATGGCTTTTGTAGCAAAGAGTGAGATGTGGGGTTGGGGACCAAAATGTATGCGTGCACAGCCCACCCCACCCTGGCCCTGGCTCAGGCTCGGGCTCGGGCTCGGGTGAGAATCAATTTAGAACTTGGAACTTGTACTCTTTTTGATACGGATTTTTAATCTCACGATTTTGACCTGGATTGGTCGATTAAATAGTGAAATTGGTCGACTAATTGTTTTGGTCAATCAATGAATTTAGCTTGATTGATTAATTGGATTGGTTGATCAAATAGTGAAGTTTGATTGACCAATTATTTTGGTTAATCAATGAACTTAATTGGTCGATCAATTGCCGTATTTCCATAAAATGGAAATTTTCATAAATGTCTGGTCATGAGCTCTATATAAGGGCCATGAGGAAGCTCTCATTTGACACACAACAAGAGCAGAAAAGCTCTTCCCCCCTCTCTTCCTCTCTCTCATTCTTGTCTCTCTTTCTTGGTGCATTCGTTTGTCGTGAGATTGGTAGAAAAATTTCCAATCACGTTTGTCGATCTTGCACAAGGAGATTGAGAGATCCACGAGAAGTTTTTGGTTGATCAAACTATTAAATTGGTAGATCAATAAGAAATTTGGTTGGAAACAAAATTACCTTGGCTTCGTTCTTCTGAGGTGGTTTTCAAGGACGTCCAAGATTGGAGTATGCCAAATCTTGGAGGTAGATCGTCGTATCTTGGGACGAGTTCGTCAGACCTCGAGGCACCAGTATTGTGAGGGGCAATACCTTCTCTAAGAGAAGTCGTTAATGAGCACTTTGATCGGAGCAATCTCTAACCTTCATTTTATTTATTTGTTCTATTGCATGTTATTTATTATTTATTTTATTCTGGATCTTGTCAAATCATGTTTGACTTGCTTAATTTAATATTTTTGATACATGCAAAATCGTGGAAATACATATATTTTTATTTATTTATTTCCTATATGCATTTACTTCAACACCCTTTAGGCCTATCTTTGAACCTTTCTACTTGTACAATATGGGTAGTCAACAATCGCATCTAACGAGAAGTAAACTCCACCAAGATGATTGACTTTTTGATACTAGATGATCTAGTTGATTAGGGTAGATATTTAGTACCGGAGAAAAGTTAATTTATAATAGTCTAGATTTAAATCCTTTGTTATTTATGAGTCTGAATAGAAATATGTTGTAAATAACATCAACATTTGTTTGGTTTAGTTCTTAGTATGTTAATTTGAAATACAAAATAGCTTCCGTAAGCATCGTTGTGCTTGAATCTTGGATAATTTGGTCGTAAAACCCAATGTCATTCTGTTCCTCGTCATTTGCCACCATTTCACACTTGCTTTACTTAAAAGAGTAAAGCCTTTTAATAATAGTTCTATAATATGCTAGTTTCCTTAGAGTTAGTTTACAATAGGGGTTAGTTAACATGGATTAGCATATTTGCAATAGGGGATAATCTTTATTTGTATTTATTTGAGAACATGGGTTAACTCCTATTTTTATTTTCTAAACGAGGGTTATTTGTGATGTGAAAGTAGGGTGTTTATTTGATTTTTGAAGTTAGAATGGAGGATAAGGTGATAAAAGACATGTTTGTTCTTAAGGTAGGCAAGTGGGTGTTATTTCATTTATATTAAATTAATTTAGTAAGAGAGATTGCATGGAATTTAGATGATATTAATAGCATTAATTATATTTGTAATATGTGTAATTGTACTTAACCAAGCATAATTTAATTTGTTCAAAATTTTAATTAACCATTAATAATATTATTAGATAATAATTATACTTTGTTAATCATTTGATTGTGATAGTAATTTGTATGTAATTAATGTGTAATTATCATGTTTTGTTTGCATCATTATTATGTAAAGAAATAATTATTTCATTTTCTCAATAATTATTTATTATCATGGTTGCATTATAACTATAATTACTTGATTGTGTTAGTTATTATTTATTTGTAGTTGTACAATTATTAATTTATGAACTACTATCCATGGTCATGGAAAGATTAATTGAATGTAAATTTACATAATTTGTAAATGTGAGAAATTCATCATCATACAAATAAAAAATGTAATAAGTCATTTGAAATGTGAAATCTCCAATCTAAATTTCCATATTCAAATTAAATTTCACCCTTCGTAAGGAACGTAATACTTTCGTTTTATTGAAATTTTGTGAGAAAACTCATGTTTTGAAATCATCGTCACTCCCCCAATCGAAAGTCATTTCTTAACTCCTTGCAAAAATCTAAAATCAAGGACATTGGTTTCACACAAATTAGACCCCTTTTCAGAATCCACACATATTTCACGTTTTGTAGCATTTTAGCATATTTTAAATCACATTTTAGCTATAAATTTTTGCAACGTAAATAGAGATCTGAACCTAGAATCTAAGACCATCCCAGCCTTCTTCTTGACAAGATGAGTCAAACGAACTTTGCTGCGTGCGAATTGGAAACTTCAGGACTTGAAAACGAGGGTTGTGGGTATATATATATATATATATATATATATATATATATATATATATATATATATATAGGCGTGTACAAGTGAGTGTGTGTACACGTAAGTGTGTACAAGTGTGGTGTGTGTATGTGTGTGTCTGCGGGAAGGAGTGAGAGAGTGGCCGTGAGAGAGGGTGCTGGCGTTTAAGTCGTCCGAAGGCTATAGCCGACGTCTGGACACCAAGGCACAAGCACATGCACGCGCAGGCGCTGACGTGCACAGGCGCAGGCACGCAAGGAAGAGCGTGCACTGGGGGTTGCAGGCGTGAGGGAGAGCGCAGCGCAACACGCTGCGTAGCATAGCGCATCGCGCTGTGGGCTGGAGTGGACGCAGGCGAAGACGTGGATGCAGGCGCGGGTGGGTGCAGATGCGAGCGCAGGCGCTGTAGCGGGCGCAGGCGCTGATGCGGGCATGGGCTGGAGACGGTTGCGGCGCGGAGAGAGAGCACGCGGTGCCAGATAAGTGAGAAACTTTTCGGTCACCGCACTGTAGCTATAGTGTTCCGCAGAAACATGTGAACAATAGCTACAGTGCGCGCGCGGCTCGGACAACCGGCTGCAGCCGGTTCTGTGTGCACGGGCGCTGTGGAGAGAGCCTGCGCGCGCAGAAGGAAATGGCGCCGGCTACTGGCGTGCGTGCAGGGGCTTGCGCGCTGCGTGGAGCTGCCGGTGTCGTGCTGCTGCTGCGGTTGAGCTTCAGAGCTCGAGTCTGCGACAATCGCGTGAAGGCTTTGAGTGGTGGAAGCAGAGAAAGAACCCACCACGCCCACCTGCTCTTGGATGAGCCGGGCGGTGTTGGAGCTCGCAGTGGTGGTCGTGGACCACTGTGAGCCTACTCCTGCTCGCAGCGTATCTCTTCAGTGGAAGAGGTGCTGCACATGGAGGGGAGAAAGGGAGGAGATGGCCTGGAGGCGAAGGTTGCTGTCTGTCTGGACCAGGCTCTATCGCAATGAAGATGGCTGGTCTTTTTAAAGGAGAGAAAATCATGCACAGCCATGCCCTGGGCTGCACATGACTAAGGATGCGGCTGGCAGAGCTTGCTGCGGCAGAGAATGGCACGAAGAAGAAGAAGCCATGCCTTGCAGCCGCACAGGGAAGAAGATTTCAAAGCAAAATAAGAAAATGAAGATGTTGAAATTGCGATGCAACCCTTGATGAAGACGTTAATTACAAGGCCAATTATTCACTTTCCTCCCCTCTCAATTAAATGCATGCATATGTTAATTTTTACAAATGCAACTATGGCTACCTAATATGCAATGGCAATGCTAGGAAATAACACAAGATGGCATTTTTATTGGTGTATTTTTGTTGTGTAATCATTGTCTCCTCTCTCTTGTAGTTGCAGCTAATGGATTTGAATTGCAAAGAGGTGGGAGCAAATCCACTCTTCCCGTCGAATGAATACTAGTAGCTGTGAGGAGTGAATGGGCGCAGGAGGAGGAAGTGGAGCCATTTCCTGTGGAAGAAGAAGAATAATAGTAAAATAATAAAATATTAGGATTATTTATGCACAAACCCTTAACTTCTATGTTAAATTAAAACAATGCTTGTAATGCACCTAATTGGTTAACTAATCAAATGCATGCAATTCTAAGTTAATTCTAAATGCATTTAGATATGAATGCAATGCATGAATTATGCAATTAAGCTAAAAATACGAATTAATTTATTTACAACCTAATGTATGCTAGCTAAATGTTAAAAATATCTTAATGTCTAGGCATTCATATACTTAAATAGCCCACAAATATGGGCTAATCAAGAGAATCCAGAGGAGGAGATACTGAGGGTGGTCCACGCCACCCTAGGGAGAAGTTCTTGGAGTGGAGATCTTCCACTCTTGGAGGAGGAGGCATGCCCACTTAGGGTTTGCCACAAGGAGGATGTTCAGAAGAGAAGATTTCCTTTAGGTCTTGGGGCAACCATGGAGTAGGAATTCCAGGCAGCAGCATCATCATCGACAGTATCTTCCTAAGCTTTCTTCTACATTCTTGTTATGTCTTTTGCATGGTAGTGTAGTGTTTTTGTTGGAGATTACAAGTGAGAATCCCTCTTACTTGTGAGTTCTGTAACCTATTGTAAAATACTTTTTCAAATCAACAAAAACATTCCTCTATTTTTTTTAGATAGCTTGTGATTATGTTGTGACTTGCTTCTTCATTAAACTAGGCCTTCCATGCTTAGGGTGAGTTGGAGAACCAAGGACTTGTTCCTTTGCATTTCCCGTAGTTTCAATTTCCATCTCTCTCTTCGTATTTGTTTTGCCATATTCAAAACCCTAAAAAAATTACATATTTCAAAACCTAAAAAAGAAGTTGATTTCCAAGATTCAAGTGAGAGATTTTGTTAAAAGCATTCATACTTCTCTTGGGATGACTCGAATACTTTCCCAAGTACTTAGAGTTTAGAAATTTAAAAGCGATCCAAATTGTGTGTTGCAACGACTTAAAACCCGATTCCACAAAATTCCCGTTGACATTTTACCCTTAATTTATGCTATCATCACAAGTTTTTCGGTAAATTGGAAAATGGCCTTCCTTCATTTTCTTAGACCCCATTACCGTGCTTCTGCTTTACCATTGGACATCTTGGTATCTCACATTCTTCACAAAAATAAAATTGACCTCTCTAATTTTACTCCTCTTAGAAAAGTGGTCTATTTCAAATGGTCCACTCTCCGGAAAATGGGAGTGAAACCTACTAGAGAGGAATCCTCTAGTGATAATGAAGAAGAAGAGTCTGATCCAAATGCTCAATCTTCTTATCAACCTTCAGACTCATCCTTGGCTTTTGCTCCAATAACCTATCCATATCCAAAAGCTGAAACACCTTGGTAAACCTATCTCATGGGTCTAACACCTATCTCAATATGATTATTACTTTCAATTATATTGGTCAAAATCTATCCAACCTCAAATTTGCCTTCCGTCACATGGAACACAAGTTTCATGATCTTTCTCTTTCCATTGAGTCTTCCCATGTTGCTTATTTCACTTAACAACCTAAATAAAGGAAGATGACTCAACCAAAAGTGCCTCAAGAATATAGTGAAAGAAGGCAAAAGCACTTCCAAGACCCATCTTCTATTCCTTCTCCAATTGTGGAAGAAGAACCAATACTTCATGATGACGATGAAGAAGAAGACACTGAAGATGAAGAAGAAGTTTCATATGAAGATGATGATGATGACGATAGTGATGATGGTGGACATGCTCAAAAGCTCATCAGAAAATGTCCTAGGAACTAGTTTAATTTTTAATCATGTTGCTAGTTCAATTTGTATAACATCTATGCTCTTCTAAACTTGTATGACATATTGCTAGATTGTTTACTTTTGTGCTTTGCTGAACATGCATGTTTTGATTTTATTTGCATGACTTTTCTCATTTAAATGAAGTAGTTAGCTCATGTCTCATGCTTCTTAAAAATGTATTATTTATCCATCTTTTTTGCTTGCTTGACAAAAAGGGGGAGATAAAATGGTATGGATACTTCATATTTAAACTAGAAGATAGGCTTAGTTTGAGGGGGAGGTTGTTCACTCCTTGTGGAGTTTTTTAATCTTCTCTTATTAAGTTTCTCTCTACTTTTAAATATTGGTATTGATTGCGCATCAATCATAGGTCTTAATTGACCTAAATTAGGCTAGGACTTAACATAAGTTAGGATAATTCATGCATGCATAGGCATTATTTGCATATTTACTGCTTTCTTTAAGTTATGCCTAAAATAATGCTATAATGTATTGATTATGTGCATTATGTCAATTACAGGTAATAAACTGATCAGAAGGTAGATCTGAAGCTGGATCTAAAGCTGGATCAAAGAATAGAAGAATAATTGGTGTTGCAGCAGAGCTGGAGTGGAAGACCTAAAATAAGATGTAGTAGAAAATAATGTAAGGGAGTTAAGGTATGCTATTCTATTAAGTGGGAATAAAGTAGTAAAATATGAAGAACTTAGGTCCATCCTAGCCTTAGGATAGCCTAGAAGCTTCCCCAAGCCTTAGCCACCCTTAGATTAGGTCACCATACCCTAGGAAACCTTAAAACCCTAATTCCAACCTCTATCTAGACGTCCAGATGAGTTATAGGACATCCAGAACCCTTAGCCAACTCCCGTACACGTTAAACCTATTTCTGCAGTGTTATTGGACGTCCAGACACTTGGTCAGACATCCAATTTCTGCAAAATACCCAAGACAGAACCTAGAATCCTTCCTGACTCTGATTAGACGTCCAGGATTGAAGTCTGGACTTCTAATTTTTGCGTATAAGTCGTCTGATGCTATTATTGGACGTCTGGAACTGTTCTCCAGTTCCTGTTTTGAGATTCAAGCCTTGATCTTGGATCTCTAGCTCCCTAAACCCAATTCCAACCCATAGGAACTAAATTAAGGTGCCATAACCCTAGTACATCACCTCTAGACCTCCTTAAGGACCTAATTAGGTCCTCACTAAACCTAATTGACTTAGATCATAGTCAATTACCATTGCCTAGTCAATTGGACTCATAGGGTCCAATTGAGCTCAGATCTCAACCCATACAAGTGCAATTGGATTCAGTGAGAGTCCAATTGACCTAAGCCCAACCTAATTGAGTTATTTTGCTTTCAATTAGGTTCACACCCATTCAATTAAACTTGTGTTAAGTTTGATTGCAATTCC
This sequence comes from Thalassia testudinum, assembly GCA_037157565.1. Classification (NCBI taxonomy): domain Eukaryota; kingdom Viridiplantae; phylum Streptophyta; class Magnoliopsida; order Alismatales; family Hydrocharitaceae; genus Thalassia; species Thalassia testudinum. Next base: position 34,868,634 of record JAZHRO010000056.1, read on the forward strand.
CCCTTAGCAATTAGGGTTTGCAACCCTAATTTAAGGCCTACACCAACCTAAACCCCTTAAGACCTAACCTATATCACTTAGACACCTAGGGCACGACCACACACACACCCACTCATGCAGTCCCACACAACCTAGAGTATTCTAGGTTCTTCCAAAGGTAGCGCCACTCTTGGTTGCCAAAATTAGCAACCAAGAGCCATTCAAATTGAGATCCACAAATGGTGGATCTAAGAACCACCTCTCTCTCTCCTTGGACGGCCGCTCTTGGAGCTCTCTCTAGAGAGTTCCACACTTCTCTAGAGAGCTTCCCTTAGGTCTATAAAAAGACCCAAGGGGTGGCCATTTTCACCCATCCATCTCTTGGCTTTATTCACTTCCACTTAGGTTAGCTACATTCCACCTCCATGAGTTGCCTCACCATGGCCACCACCATCTCCACGCTAGGATGCTGGATCACCTCTCCAACCCCTCTCCAAGGGCCAGCCTAAGCACCATTGGCTGCCCCTCCTTCTCCTCTCAACCATTCAAAGGCCATCGAAGCCCACATCCGAATGCCCTTATTTTTGCTAGATTAGTAGCTAGTTCTTCATAGTTTACATGCTTTTATTACTGCTTAGTAGTGTAGCTCTTTATTCACCCCCAATGATGCATACAAAATCCCCCCATAGATTCATGTATGCGATCTTTTCTGTTAGCTAGATTTATGTTTTCAAGCTTTCCTCTACAAGATTTCCTCTAATTCTATGTTGCAAACACCCTCCTAAATGAATGAATGAAAGAAATATTTTTTTTTATCTATACCTCTATGTTGAGAATCACCATGAGCTTATTGATTGCAATATATTTTGTGTGATTCAAGTTGCTTGCTTGTCATTATTATCTGTTGCAACCAGCATGTCGGTATCAGAAAATATTGAGGATTTAACTATTAATGCATTTTCCGTAAACAACCACCACATAACTAGAATCGTGCATATTGAAACTCACACTTTCACCTTCGTCATCTATCTAACACATGTGCATGTAATAAGGGCTCATAATGAAAGTGGCAAAACTCTAATCCGACGATTGGAAATCGACGTGCGATTTTAAAAAAGTAGAGCGAAAAAGATCGATTTTAGATTTGCATAAACGCCTCTTAGAGACGAACGACTGGGACTCAAAGTCTCGTTATCTTTAGAAATCATTTTTGACGGGTGTTTAGCGTGACTATACCATGATTTCCGACGACTATAAAATGTGCGGAAACGAATTCTGTCAAATGGCGTCGTTGCCAGGGAGGCAACATCTTTTTTTTTATTTTGATTTTTTAAGCTATCATTGACAAATCTTCCTCTACTTGTCTTTGGATGTGCAGGAAAAATAGAAAAAAAATGGGATCTGCGTACACAACGAGCGTGAGAAAAAAATTCCAAGTGCACATCATATTTGCCTTAGTCTAGGTTTTCTTTTTGAACCCTAGGTTAGATTTGCTTCTAGCAATTTCATTTGAAAGAAAAAAGCCTATTTATTTTCGTGAAAAAAACATCAAAGAAAAAAAAATCTAGGTAGTTTGATTAGGTTTCTTTTTGAATCCTAGGCTAATTTTGAAAAAGCAAAAAAAAAAGTTAAAGATCCTTTGCAAAAAAAATCCTTCTTGTTTGAAAATGAAGTTCTAGCCCGAATTTCAAAATTTTCCGTTCACTAATTTTTCGGCAATTGAATTTTTAAATTGGACTTTGAAATCTGACTGAAATCAGAGGGTGGTGGAAAAGCTTTTAAAAGGTGTTTGAGTTTAAAATTCAAACTTTCCACCAAATTTTTTTTTGAAAAAAAAAATTTGGTGGAAAGTTTGAATTTTAAACTCAAACACCTTTTAAAAGCTTTTCCACCACCCTCTGATTTCGGTCAGATTTCAAAGTCCATTTTAAAAATTCAATTGCCGAAAAATTAGTAAATGGAAAATTTTGAAATTCAGGCTAGAACTTCATTTTCAAACCATCTTTCAAACGCCACTGTTAGAAAAATTTCAAGTAAATTTTTTTTAAAAATTCATTAAGTGCAAGGGGGTCAGATTGACCCAGATTTGAGATTTTTCAAAATTCAAAAGGTAATCGTAAGCAATCCGTGAATCTGTTTTGACTAAAAATGGTGGGGTTTGAAAGCTGATCTCATTGGGTTTAATTTCCATATTTTTCCTAAACTTTTGAAAATCATTTGATACTGTTTCAATTTGAAGAATCGATTAGGGGTCAAAATCCCAGATCTGACCCGTTGACAATTAAAAATCTCTATAAATTCGGTTGAAACATCAAAAATTACAAAAAAATATTTATGGAAAGATAATTGGAAAAGGAATCTACTTGCCAAATTTTAATTTATTTGGATTCCAATTTTGTTTAGAGAACTATTTTTATTTTTGTGGTCTATTGAAGAAGAACAAAACAAAAGAAAAAAAAATCCTAGAATTGCATGAACCCTAGGTTACATCTTTAGGGTTAAAATTTAGAGACCATACATTTGGGCTAGCTTAGACTTAGTCAAGTCTAGTGCTTAGCCGGTGAGCTTGGTCACCTTATAGGCCGCTCACCACAAACCCCAACTGAAGAAAAACGGGCTAAAATTAATTTTAAAACATGAACTCAACCTGAATCCGTTGTCATACCATTGGGTGTTTTCAATCTCACTTGCCAAACCTGGTGACTAAGTCTGCGAGGTAGTGTTAAACGACTGCGGCTAAGGGGTAAGGGAACCGGAGGCGTAAGCCAAAGAACCTTCCCTTTAGTCCCCTCGTAACTGATGTAAATATGTTTACACTACAAAAGATGTCTATTTATGCATGTTCTTAAGTATAGAATTGCATTGCATACTATAAATATTGCATAACATGCATCATCTTGCATTAAGATTAGTTTGAATAAAATGGAGGTTAATTGTCTCCTTTGATGTTCAGGGACAGGGAAAATTTTATCGGGGCCTTGGATCGAAGATCCAACCGTATAGATTTTATCTGGGCGACGATTGGAGTTCAATGGCTCCAAGATCGCCCTAATCAGACATCCATAGCATCAGATAGAGATCGGGAAACCCTAGAAGATCAAGCTCCAAGATGGTGTGAATCCGCACTTTAGATGACAAATCTGACCGCACGGATGGATTCGGATCGACGATCGCATCTTAACAGTGTGAAAAGCAACTCAATCTGACAACTGTGGCACCATCTACATCATCCAGAAGATGGATGGCCAAGATGGCACCACGTGGCGCCATCTCAGCCACCCAACCGGCTGCTACACCCGCCGCACCCTTTCTTCTTCGACGATTCTTTGTCGTTGGATGCACATCCAACGACTGTGGATGCGTGCGCACAAATCGTAAGCGCAACAGAAACACGCTTGTAGCGCATTGGTCGAATGTGCTTACGCGACGCAGCGGCATGCGTTCGAGCCTATGCGAGCGGTAGCTGAGGCGCGGTGATGGAGCTCAATTGATTGCTGGATCGCGATCGAGCCATCGCATGTGCATAATAGTGCTCACGTCGCATCAGATGCCCGTGCGTAATGCAGGATCAGATTTGGGCGAGCACGAGGTTGAGGTGCGACGAGGACGCATCTCAACCGTTCGATCTCGTGATTGAATGGCCGAGAATTCAAGAACGTGAACGTGCGTTTCATGCGTAGGAGGCAAGCGGGCGCAGGGGCGCCACCCATGAAGGCCACGTTCGGACCTTTAGTGACGGTTTTATCCGTCACTAAAGGTCCAAAATTAATTTTTTCAAATTAAAAGGACCAAATTAACCTCACTCCTTGCAACTATAAAAGGAGACCCCCTCCATACGAAATTTTCATCCCTTCTTTCTCTTCTCTCCCTCTCCAAAGCTTAAGAGATGCTTGTCCTACACCCGGGATGCTTCCCAAGAGATAAAGTCAAATTTTCGTCCCCCTTTCGGAAGTGAATTTCGCGATGTCGACGACGTGCTGCCCCGTTCTCGTTCTTCCCACTTCGTCCTCCTTTGTCTTGCTCTGTTTCCCGTCTTCCAGGCGTCGTCCCGTCCGGTTCGTCCTCCAAGCGACCGTCGAGGAGGATAATTCTCTCTTCATTCTTTTTAATGCTTTCTAGAGTAGATTTAATACTTTCTTGTGTAATCGTTTTTTGCTTTCTAGTTATAATGTTTAGTGTAACGAACAATCTCTTTAATAATGAATTCCATGTTCATTCTACATCTCTTTTTGATTTTTGTTTGTAATATTCTCTCTTTCTCTCTCATTCTCTCTCTCTTCTATTTATTGTAAATAGATAGATAGTCTCTAATCAATTGATCTACTTCGCGACAAACAAAACAAACGCGTATTTTTAATCAAACGTTCGCCTCCCTAAGTTCGACTCGGGATTTCTATTCCGGTACAAATTTTATTTGTTGAACACGAGTTCTTTGCTTTCACACTACGACGACTGATTTTTCAAAACCAAATACGTTAGCGTAGTAACTCGTAACTTCAACATTTTGGTGCCGTTGCCGGGGAGGCGACGCTCTTTGATTTTTTTCACGTTTTACAACTTACGAATCATTTACCTCACTTCTCTCCTTTCTTATTGTGATTGCAGGTACTCTTTTGAGATGAGCAAAAGTGGTAGATTGGAGCAACGTGCTGTTGAAGGTTCTGTAAGTCTTCCCCCACCTCCCACCCTTTAGTTTTCATTTCACCACATAATAACACAAACATTAATCAACCTTGGTATTCTTATAAACTCTAAGGTTAGTTTTATTTGTTTGTTTGACACCTACACCCACCTTAACCTTCACATTTAAAAAGAAAAATAAAAAAATCTCACAGAGGTACTCAACCTCATCTGATTTTCAAACTCAACTGGTAAACCAATCTTTTGAATCGGTACACACATCCAAACACATAATTGAGTGGAGATCAGATTACGTAATCACTTGTGTGCCTAATTAAGTGGTGCAATAGGCCAATTGTTTAAGTTGATTGGGCTGCACCACTTCAATTAAAATCATCAAGTAGCTGCCGCTTAGGTTCAACTCTTAAGGATTTACCAGGCACTCCACATTCTTCTAAGTTTCAAAGGAAAACATCTTCACCTGTGCTTTCAGAACCTGGTGTGCCAACAAAACTTGTTTGAAAAAACCTAAAGTTGAATCCTAAAAGCTACTAAGCAAGATTTGAACCCTAAAATTCACCGCATCAAAAGTAATCTTGCTTGAAAATCATTGGTTGTGCATGCACACACACATCAGTCAATCATTAAGGGCACAACCTAGATAAAGGGCCCATCACATTTCAAAGCACATTCAAACCTAGCCCTAAATAAAACAGAGTAGACGTTGGCCTTAAGGATTCGACTCGCTCTTCAGAACCTAGAATGAGATTATTTTCTATTAGTCTATTTCTACTATTCAATCTGATGTCTAGCTAGGGGAGCAGAATCAAACGATCACGGCTGAGGGGTACACTAGGAACCAGAGGTGCAAGCCGAAGGAAGAACCTTCTCCCCAGTCCATCCTTCTAACTGGTTGGATTGAACAGATAGAAGTAGATCAAATCGTTTCTTTATCTCAAGACAGATTTTGGGAGTCTATAGGTCTTTAGGCTAGCCCACTTAAGGATAGGTTTGACTCTTTGTATTGCAGGGCACCTTTCTTCCTCTCGTCTCTTATGAATCCTTCCACATTTTATACGCATTCCCGCTCTTTCCCTCCTGTTTTGAATTATCCTCGACATGACGATTATCCCGACTCATACTATAATCAACCATCAGATAGTTGGGATAACTCGGATTGGGGATACAGTTTCGGACCTCCATGTTTAGGGTCTAACCCTGAACACCATGATTGTAATTTCTATCCTTCTCAAAGCCACATTGATTATAGATCGGCAACCTTTCATGGACAACCTAATTCGATCTACAATCAAGAAGGATACACTGATTCTTACCCATCCTCTGATTACATTGCCTTTAGGTCATCACCACCTTTTGAACAATCCGAAATGACCTATTATCAAGAAGGGTATAACGAATCTCAATTCGTTAACTCTGCACTGATCCAAAACCTGCCCAACCCTAAACCAACTCATTTGGTTCGGGGTAACCAGGTTCAAGATAAGGTTCTGGCTAACTTGAGGAATATCATACAATCTTTAGAAGTTCAGCCAATACCTTGCATTGAGAAATTGGAGCCCCTGATTGAGATGATTGATGATTTGAATAAGTATTTGTTGGATTAGCTCCAGGATGTTAAGGATAAGAACCCGGGTGAGTTTCTACTTAGGAAGTTAGTGAAATTGAGGATGAGATTTGTGGTTGCTTTAGTTCAATCGTGGGATGATTCCTAGGATGAACTCTCTTTAGGAGAGACAATGTCAGAACCCACTCAGGCACCTATTGGGGGGACACGTGTTACGAGGCTGACCAAATTGATCTAGAGAAACAAATTAAGGATGATATGATTTCTTCACCTGAAATCCTTGAGCCGGTGTAACGAACGCGTGCCCCAGACGTCTTTTAAGACGTCTGGGAGGTGGCCCAGACGTCGGTCCAGACGTCTGGGATCACATCCAGACGTCTGAACAGACGTCTGGGATCGTTTCCAGACGTCTTGAAAATAGTTATTTTCGCACGGGAGATTCGTCTGCGCGCCTGTGCGCGCAGACCCGCGATTCCTCTCTCTCTCTCTTTTTCCCTCTCTCTCTCTGCGGCTGCAGGCGGCCTGCCACCTTCTCTCTCCTCCTCGCGCGGCCTTAAAAGGGCCACGCCTCCCCTCTCGTCTCCACCGTCTCCTCCTTCCTCTCCTTCCTGTGCGCGAGAGCGAGCGAACGCGAGGGCGGCAGCGGCGGCCGCAGTGAGCGCGGAGGTGCAGCGTGCGAGGGTGGAGCTCTATCGTGAGGGCGAGCTCGCCGGAGCGGCTTGGCCGGCCGGCGGAGGGCGCAGGGGCCGCGGAGCGACGCGGAGAGGGACCTGCTGCGGTCTGAGCAGCAGACGCGCGAGGTGCGACGCGGGCAGCGTCGTGAGCGGAGGCCGAGCAGCGCCCTGTTTCTGGAAAAATTTCCAGAATTAGACGTCTGGGTTGATAGCCAGACGGCGAGGGAGACGTCTGGAAGCTCATACAGACGTCTGAAAGGTGAGTTTTCCGCCTTCTTCTTCCTTCCTGTCGACTGACCGTACTGAGGGAGGGAGTTGGCTGTGCGCAGGCTCGCTGATTCGCCATCCTTTGCGAATCAGACGTCTGGAAGTTGTACCAGACGGCGGGAGTGACCTCCAGACGTCCGGGGTGACCATCGGACGTCTGGGAGCTAGGCCAAACGTCCCCGCAGACTTCTGGACATCTGGGAAACCACGCTGAACAGGTAATTCTCTGATCCACTTTTTAAGACGTCTGGAAGAAGTTCCAGACGTCTGATTTTGCACAGTATCGCCTTGTTCGACCCGTTTAGGGCCCGTTCGGGCTCCGTTTTCCGTGATTCGAGTTGCGTTCTTTTCAGAATTAATTCCTCTACCCGTCTACAGTAGCTATACACTGTTTTGAGACACTCCTTGTGTTTGATCCTTGTGATAGGACCTCATTCAGTTGCAGTCTTGAGAGTCGCGGAGGCACGCGGGATTCCTGATCACGCCCCCATTACTCCCGTTGTACCTGGTAGAGTGGCTTTAAGTATTAATAAAATCTGTTAAAGTATGGAACCATAACTAGAACCTAGGACATTGCATGAATCCTAGGAATGAGAAATATATGGAATGATAGCTCCTAGGTGTTGCATGAATCCTAGGGCCGGAAAACTAGATTGTATGATAGATCCTAGGATATGGCATGAATCCTAGGATGGAAAAACTAGTGGAATGTATATTACTGCAGTCTTGGAAAAATGGAAAGGAATATATAAAGCTGCTTGTAAATTGAATTAACAGCTGCCTGTTATGAATAAGGAACATGACTGAAATCATGGTTTGTAAGAACGTGAAACTGGAAAGTGAAACATAAGATGTTCTGAGATTAAAGGATGGAACCCTACGGGGAATTAGGAGTGGAACTCCTGGAAAGAGAAAGGAATGGAACTGAGATGTTGTTCGTACTGTCTCTTGGGTACGCAGTACCAAGGGAAGTACCTGTACCTGTTTAGTGAAGAGTGGGGCCAGCCACCCCAGGGACCCGGGGTTAGGATTGGCCGCTCTGTACCGACTTGCTAGCCCTCGTGTACGTAGTACCGAGGAGAGCTACTAGTGTTAGGAGAGTACTAGCTACCCCACGGGCCCCAGGGTTCTGCTAGCCTCCTTCACCGACTTGTTTAGGCCCACTGGGGCAAACCAGGGTAGTCAGGCGAGGGTGCGCGGACCGTGGAGGGGCAAGGCCCCGGTTTGGTTACTGTGGAGGGGTTGGACCCTTGTTACTGAGAGGGCTCTGCCCTGGTTCCGTGCTGTGCTTTGGGCACACCCGTTAACGGAAACGACTGACCGCGTGCCAGTGCGGGCTAGCTACCTGTGCGTTTATCGCGCGTGCCGTAGTCACCGTTACGTCTGTCAGTGACCTTGGGGTGGTTGACTGAGGGTAGGATCACCACGGGGGACTCTCTCGGCCAGGAGAGCACCACATGCTACTTCTACTTTTGGAAGAGACTGCAATCAAGATCGTTCCCACGAGGACATTCGATATCAAGTAAAGGATCTGAGAAATAAATGAAATAGTGAGAAAAATTGAAAGATGTGAATAAAGGAAGTAATAGAACATAACAGCTACTGTACACTCTACTGTTGCCTTTAGTTAGTTTGCCACTCTACTCAGCGTTTTGCTGACGTGTTACACTCGTTACCTTTTTCAGGACCAGGTGTTGAGCAGCCAGGGTCGGCGGCTGCAGAGGACGCTGGGCCGAGTAGGGTCCAGTAGAGTTACCACAGTCTTTTGTACCTCTTTTGTTTCTGGTCTAGTGAGTAGTTTTTGTTTCCGCTGCACTTTCTTTACCTGCAGTTCATGTTATATGATAAATGTTGTTTTACTGTTGTGGTGGTACCTACTGTAGTAGTTTCTTTCCTTACTGCTGTACTTTCTTACTGTTAGTTATATTCATGCTGAATGTGGTTTATTTTACTGTCTTTTGGTTACTTCCTCGTTGGACGACTGGGTCTTGGGATTAGTCGAGTCGGTCCGGTTCTCGTGTCTCGTAGGGACTCGGGAACCGGGTCGTTACAGCCGGGGTACGAGGAAACATATGTCTCCATGGACCGGAAAGTGATGGATGATTTTGAGACATACATTAATACGAATTTTGATTTCTTTGATTCTGATGGTAAAGATTCAAGTTGCGAAGTTTCACGATTTTTGTGAGACGATTGGGCTTGAGGAATCTGATAGATCATTTGATAGTCCAATAATTGAGGAAACTGATCTTATTGGGACTCACATTACGGATCCAGAATTGCATTTTTTGGAGGATTCAATCCGATGCCCTGATTGCCAGTTACACCCCACTGAGTTTATTGACGATTCTGTTTTTAAGATTATTAGACCCAAGTCAATTCTGATTCAGCCACATCTTTTAGACTTGGAAATTTCAGACGGGGTGATTAATATGCAAGAGGTCCCGAAACTGGGAAGTTCTGATTTGGGAAGTAAACTTTGGAGGAAATAGAAAACTAAGTCTAAGGGTTCCAATTCATCTGAAATCATCAAACCAAAACCCTAATTACATTTGTTCTGAGGATGTTCAACCCAAGTATACATTCATTGATTATCCTTTCGAATTTTCTGTAACCCAACTCTTTGGTCTTGGGTTGCATCCTCATAAATCGTAGGCCCAACCCTGCTTACATACTGATTTTAGGTTTTGGGTAATTTTTATCTAGAACCTTAGATATTCTCGATTATGGGGTATGGGTCTGCACCACAATCTGGTCCACATTTGTGGACATCTGTTGGTAGGTCAGAGGTTTATTCTTTGTATTCTAATTCTGACCTGCACCTGTGAATTCTTTATTTCTCATCTTTATATAGTGTGCCTAGCTGAAGGTACTAAATTCAGCACATATACAGTTTTTCTTTATCTTGGAGCAGACCTGACATTCACGCAATTCAAGTGCTTTCTACTCTATTGCACTCTATTTTATGTCTTTTTAATACAATGAGGACATTGCATTAGATAGGCATAGGGGGTGGATATTCATCTTTGAATTTATTTGTCAGCTCCATAGATTTGTTTTATTTTCTTTTATTTATATATATTAAAAAAATGGTGGAATTAGGATAGAGAACTTGGGTTTAAGAAATTTTTCAATTTTAGGAAATACTACATTATGATCTGAACACAAAGACCCTTCAGGTCTTTGGACTTAATCGGCCCGTGTTTCCACTAAAATGTGGATTTGTTTTTCGAGTCCTCGCCATCTTAATTCTATTGTAATTAGAGTAAATAAGTTTGGGTGATAAGTACACGACTTATCAATCCACCCTCTGATTTGAGGGAACTTTGAGTTTTAAGCATCTATACACATTCTTTGCATTGACTCGTTGTTTGACGATTTTAATGGAAATTGGGTAGCTAATGAACCTTCTAGGGTGATATGGCTGGTAAGTTAGCATGGGTAACAACCCATAGGTAGGTTGTCCAGAGCCCAATCATTGGAACATTCTCTTCTTGCTACCTTTAGGTAAATCTTAAATCAGGGAAGCCACCTACTTAAAAAAAAGAAAAAGAAAAAGAAAGTCAAAAAGAAAAGAAAAAGAAAAGGAGAAAAGAAAAAAAGAAATAAGCCACACTTCACTGCATGAGTATGGCTGGCAAGTTGTCGGTGGTAACAGCTCATCGACCGGTTGTCTGGAACCCAACTCAATAAATGCACTGAAAATTCTTAAAACACTTAGGAAGAAGCGGAGAAGTAGAATAAACCAGGGAGATATACACTGGATTCACCCTTGTGTTGACCCCATAAAAATAAAAGTAGGGAGAAAGCTACCGGTTGTAAAGATATACCTTTAGGCAGAGTTCTCTTTTTAAGGTCACCTAGAGGCATAGAAATCTAAAGTTCGTTTTAACTACTGATCAATAGTCTATCACATTCGCAATAAGATGCTTAGAACTTAGGGTTCTCATCAAATCTTGGGTGAGTTGAATGGAAGTAGAAAGCCACTCTTAAACCCTAAAACTCGAAAATCCAAAAAAATTAGAAAAGAAGAAAAAGAGAAAAATTTTTCTTTGAATAAGGCAAGGGCTTGAGGTGGTATGCATTTTGGCAGATAATCGGGCACTGTTGTGTCTTTGAAAGTTCAGATCCTAAGTAAACATTTTCTTAATGATTGAAAATAACTCATACCCAAATAATGCAACCTAATTCTTTTATAAATAGCATATAGTTTTTGCTAGGGACTAGCAAAAGATAGGCATGGGCGTGTGATGTAAACTTGTTTACACTACATAAGATGTCTATTTATGCATGTTCTTAAGCATAGAATTGCATTGCATACTATAAATATTGCATAACATGCATCATCTTGCATTTAGATTAGTTTGAATAAAATGGAGGCTAATTGTCTCCTTTTATGTTCAAGGGGCAAATTTTTATTGAGGACTCGGATCAAAGATCCAACCATATAGATTTTATCAGGGCAATGATTGGAGTTCAATGACTCCAAGATCGCCCTAATCTGACATTTGTAGCATCAGATAGAGATCGGGGAACCCTAGGAGATCAAGGGCCAAGATGGTGTCAATCTGCACTTTAGATGACAAATCTGACCACACGGATGGATTTGGATCGACGATCGTAACTTAACGGCACGAAAATCGACTCAATTCGACAACTGTGGCACCATCTACATCATCCAGAAGATGGATGGCCAAGATGGCACCACATGGCACCATCTCAGCTGCCCAACCGACCGCTACACCTACCGCACCCTCTCTTCTTCGATGATTCTTCGCCGTTGGATGCGCATCCAACGGCTATGGATGCGCGTGCACGAATCGTAAGGGTGACACGAACACGCTTGTAGCACGTTGGTCGAACACGCTTACGCGACACAGCGGCATGCGTTTGAGCGGTAGCTGAGGTGCAGCGAGGGAGCTCAATTGACCACTCGATTGTGATCGAGCGATCGCTCGCGCGAAATAGTGCTTGACGAGTCGATTGTTCGCTTTAAAGTCGTTTGCAGTTTTATGTGGTGGAAAAATCGACTAATCAATATTTAAAAAGAAATAACCACTCACAAAAGAGCGGGTCGTATCCACAGGGAGGCAATGACGTATTTAAATTCGCACCAGTTAAAAACGTTTGTTCGTAGTTAGTTTGGATAAGAATCAAGCCAAAATTGCCTTCAGATTAAGGTTGAAGCAAGAAACAATGCTGAAATAACAATTCTGAGTAACTACAGGATATTTGTCGCAATGCAGAATCAATAAAATATTATTAAAAATTGACAATGGCAGGAAAATGTAATTATTAATAGCCCGATTATTGTAGCAAAACAGGGGATTTTTTCCCCTTTGCCGTGTGCGACGAGGACTGGACGGCCGGACGCAGGAAGCTCTGAGGAAGTTCCTTGGACCGAGGGCTTCGAAGCGGTGGTGGCGGCGTGTCACGTGGCCGCCGGAGTCGGCCGGATGAGCTCCGGTGGAGGTGGTTGCAGCCGGTGCTGTAGCTGCTGTTGGCGTGCATTGCAGGCGGGTGCGGGAGTGCGCGCGGCCTGTTGGCGGTTCTGCTGGCTCTGCTGCTGCGTGCTAGCTGGAGGCATGGGCATGCACTGCAGCCGGTGCGCGCTCTGTTGGCGGTGAGAGTGGGTGCTGCAAGCGTGGGAGGAGGGCGTGTGCGGTGAGGCGCGCGTGGGATTGCTGGCGGGAGGGCGCTAGCGGTGAGGTGCTGCAGGTTGAAGGTGTCACGGGTGCGCTGCAGGCGGGTACACGTGGGTGAGCGATGAGGTGCAGGCTGAAGGTGAGCGGGTGGCTTCAGACGTGTGTGCAGGCTGGAGGGCGTGGAGATGGCGCTGGAGGTGAAGTGGGCGGATGTGGTTGTGCGGGTGAGGTTGCAGGCGGAAGGTGAGTGGGTGGCTTCAGACGTGTGCGCAGGCTGGAGGGCGTGGAGATGGCGCTGGAGGTGAAGTGGGCGGATGTGGTTGTGCGGGTGAGGTTGCAGGCGGAAGGTGAGCGGGTGGCTTTAGACGTCCGGGAAATTTCCCGGACGTCTTAACTAACTGAGAAGGTGATTGCACAGTGGCTGTGGCGGTGGTTGTTGGTGACGACGGCGAGGGAGATGCACGCTAAGGTGCTCACGGTAATGCGAACGAGCTCCGGATGGCGGTGTGGCCTGTCACACCACACGCCCACGGTGGTGGAGACTCGCCGCCACGGTTGAGGCCGGCGGTGTGGAATGGAAGAGAGAAGATCTCTCTGCACAGTGGTGGGTCGGTGGTGGAGGCCTCATGAGCTCGGCTGCCTCCTCCTCTCTTTTGAAATCAGCTGCCCGACTAGATCCAACACATCCGCTCCTCCTTGAATGGGTTCTCTGCGGCAGCTGCAGCCATTGCACGTAGAAGAAGAATAAAAAATAATGATAAAATATTATGGTTATTTATATACAAACCCTCAACTTTTATGTTAACCTAAATTAATGCATGCAATGTACCTAATTAATTAACTAATGCAATTCTAAGTTAATTCTAAATGCATTTAAATATGAATATGATGCATGGATTATGTAATTGAATTGGAAATATGAATTAATCTATTTACATCCTAATTTATGCTAAATAAATGTTAGAATTAACCTAATGTCTAGGCACTTAAATACTTAAATAGCTCACAAATATGGGCTAATCAGCGCTCACGCCACATCAGACACCTGCGCGTAACACGGGATCAGACGCAAGCGAGCACGCGGTTGAGGCGCGGCAAGGACACATTGATGAGTCCATTTTAATGGACTAATATTACGCCTAAGTAACTTTAATTATGTCTTTTAGGTTTGTTAATAACTATATTAAGTTATAGAAGGTTTGCATGTATCATAATTTAGGTTTACATTTATTCTATAACTTAATAGGTTCTTTTTATGTGTAGGAAAAATAATTGCAAAAAGGAGGGGAAAAGGATAAATTATCCTTTTTCAAATCACCGGCGGCTGTTCTTTTCCCCATTCTCTGGGGAACCCTCAACAGCTGCCAACCAGAGATAGTTAAGGGATTTGAAAATCCCTTAACTCTTGGAGGCGCAACGGAGAAGTTAAAAAGGAAGAGGAGGGGAGCAAAGGAGAATCATCTGGATCGAGGGGTCCTTCTTCCTCCCCCTGGGGGGATACCCTTCCTCTCCACTGTGGAGAGAGTACGGACTGTGGAGAAGGCGTACCACCCTTGTAGCCACCGCGCCATCATCCTCCTAAGAGCCCACAGGCGCAACACCAAGCCCTCCAGCACCCCCCTACTGCAAGCAGTTCTTCAGCCCACGTGCGCACACGTGCCCCTGCAAGACACACGCAGCGCGCAACTGTGCGCCTTCCAGCCTTTCAAGCACCTTCACGCCTCTCCCGTGCCTCAACCTCGCCCGTGTGCCTACCTTCCAGCCACCGCTCCAGCCTGCCCTGCAGCGCAAGCGCCTGCCCGCACACCATCTCCAACGCCCCCCGTGCTGCAGGCGCTCTTGACCGCATGCCCTGCTGCAGGCCAGCACACCACCTCCACCGCGCCCCCCTTCCACCCTGCAGGCATCCCAGCCAGCGCCTTAACCTTGTCCGCACGCCATCAGCCTGCCTACGCACCAGCGCCCCCTGCAAATCAGCGCGCCCTACCGCTCGCCCCCTCCAGCCACTGCAGGCACTCACGCCCTCTTCGCCCCCACGCCTCTCCCTTCAGCGCCATCTGCAGGTGCACAGCTCCACCTTCCTGTAGACCGCCGCCCATCTGCAAGCGTGCTCCGCCGCCCATCTGCAGGCACACCAGCAAGCTCCTGCCCGCTCACCAGTGCGCACGCCTCCGCCGGCGCCACCAGCTGCAGGCACCTTAGCAGCACCACTACCTCCTTGCTCCAACAGACCGGCGCTCCGGCCACCTCCGCCGGCCACCGGCGGCCACCTCTGGCCACGCCGCTGCCACCGTTGCGTAGCTCTCGTCAAGCTGCACCTCCCTGCCAATTCTCGCAGCCAACTGTGCGTGGCCGCACACACGAGGAGGAGAGAGGAGAGATCCCCTATTTTCCTCTCAATTAAAATTTACATTCAATGCCATTACCACAAATTTGATTTCTTTTATTATTATTATATTTTGGCAGAATTGCATTCAAACACTCAGTTCTTTATAATTGCATGGTATTGATATTAACTAGTTTAAAGATTGATTTTGGGCTTAACTTAAGTACTAATTGTCTTTAGTACACATCATGTGAAAACTGCATGAATTCATCCTAAATTTATTGAGGATATCTGTGAGGGAAAACTGCACTTATACCCTTAACTTTTTAGGTTATTGCAAATCTACTTTCCTTCACATTTTAAGTCCGATTTGAAAAGGGATTTCTCACTATTCGAAATAACATTAAATAATTAGTATTGATTGCATCATTGTCTCGCTGTGGACACGACCCGCTCTTCTGCGAGTGGTTATTTTCATTGTTTTTGATTAGTCGATTTTTCCACCACTTAAATACTATAACGCTAAGCGAAAAGTTGTCTATCACACATCTCAACAGTTCGATCTTGAGATTGAATGACCAAGAATTCAAGAATTTAAATGCGCATTTCATGCACAGGAGGCGAGCGGGCGCGTGAGCGCAGCCCACGAAGGCCACGTTCAGACCTTTAGCAACGGTTTTATCAGTCAGTAAAGGTCCAGAATTAAAGTTTTTCGAATTAAAAAGATCAAATTGCCCTCACTCCTTGCAACTATAAAAGGAGACCCCCTCCATACGAAATTTTCATCCCTTCTTTCTCTTCTCTCCCTTTCCAAAGCTCAAGAGAAGCTTGTCGCACACCTGGGATGCTTCTCAAGAGATAAAGTCAAAATTTCATCCCCCTTTTGGAAGTGGATCCCACGACGACGACGACGTGCTGCCCTGTTCCCATTCTTCCCACTTCGTCCTCCTTCGTCCTACTCCGTTCCCCGTCTTCCAGGCATCGTCCCATCCGGCTTGTCCTACAAGCGACCGTCAAGGAGGATAATTCTCTCTCCATTCTTTTTAATGCTTGCTAGAGTTGATTTACTGCTTTCTAGTGTAATTGTTTTCTGCTTTCTAGTCGTAATATTTAGTGTAACGAACAATCTCTTTGATAATGAATTCCATGTTCATTCTACATCTCTTTTTGATTTTTGTTTGTAATATTCTCTCTCTCTCTCATTCTCTCTCTCTTCTATTTATTGTAAATTGATAGATAGTTTCTAATCAATTAATCTACTTCGTGACAAACAAAACAAATGCGTATTTTTAATCGAACGTCCGCCTCCCTGAGTTCGACCTGAGATTTCTATTCCGGTACAAATTTTATTTGTTGAACACAAGTTCTTCGCTTTCACACTACGACGACAGGTTTTTCAAACAAATACGTTAGCGTAGAAACTAGTAGCTTCAACAGTAACCAGACTAGCTAGGTTAGCTTGACAGGTGGAAATCACCTTCAGTCGGTTGTACGACAAATTTTTATTCAGGAATTCAAACTTAAAATGAAAATCTGGTCACAAGATCATAAGGACTATCTGATTGACAGGGCCTTAGCCTTGTTTGGCTTGGCTACACCAACCCAGGGGTTGGGTGATGTATGCAAGGAAGGAGGTCACTCAGACCTCAACTGATTGGACCTTGAGAGCCACTCCCAAGGAGGCGAGTCACCTCGCCAAGGCCTTCTTCCCCCCCCACTTCTTCTACTCCCTTAGCCGCAATGGCTAATCCTGGACCTGGACCTAGACCATGTCAGGATGCTAGTAATTTGGACCCGATGGCTCTTCTGGAGGCCCGGGTTGTAGAATCTGAGGAGCGGCATCAGCAGAGCATGGACCGTATCTTGACGACGTTTGACAGAATGAAGCATCCACCACGAGAAGAACAACTTCAGGACTTCTATGATCCAGCAACACCGATCGTCGCACCCTTAGTCAGGATTCCCATAGGCGGAGACGCGTTTGAGCTCAAGCCCAATATGATCAGTTTGATCAATAGTCATTTTTATGGAAAATCAAGCGAAGATCCATTCCAGCACTTAGAGGACCTGAGTCGACTCGCAGAAACGATTCGACCCAGGAATGTTGATATTGGGATTATTCTGATGAAGCTTTTCCCATTTTCTCTGAGGGACAAAGCTTCATACTGGTTCAAGACCATTGGGAAGCCAATTGGAACCTAGCCGGAATTACGATGTGAATTTCTGCAAAAGTTCTTCCTAATCGGTCGAACGAACGCGATGAAGCGTGCGATCACGACTTTCTCCCAAGGAGCTAGGGAGAAGTTGCACGGTGCCTGGGACCGATTTCACAACCTTCTCCGGAAATGCCTGCACCATGGTATACCTAGATGGCACCTAGCTCAGATCTTTTACCATGGGCTGGATGACACACATCGGTATCTGACCGATGCATCTAGTGGCGGGAATTTCCTCGCGAAAGACAAGAACAGCGCATTTGAGTTGTTCGAATCTTTGGCGGAGAACTCGATGAATGCTGCGTTCATGAACCAGTTCCAGCGGCCTGGTCAGTCGCAGGTTGGTGTCCATGAGGCTCACACCGAGTCTATTTGAGCCGACATGGATATCATCGTCAAGTAGTTGGATAGAATAAACCTGATTGAGAAAAAGATTAACCAAGTTAGTCAGGGTCAATCTGACCTGAACTTTGCTACTCCAAGACCCTCCTATGCACCCCGAGCCCCCTGCTCGTGTTAATCTACTCACTCGGGATGCATCTTCTCCTTATTTACGAGATCTTGCATATTAGAATCCCGTAAACAATCTCGATTTGGCACCATATGACCAGGGTTACGCACCGCTCGCAGACTATAATACGTATCCCCTTGATGGATATATGTCTGAGACGTCTTTAGCCTACGAGGACGTCAGTGCTATTCAAGGATACGGGCGTAATAACCCGTATTCAGAGACATATAACCCTGGTTGGTGCCAGCATCCGAACTTCTCCTGTTCTGGTAACTCACAGAGACCACATCAAGATCCACACTAGAAGACTAGGCAATACGGGAATGCGCAAAACACATGCCCTAGGCAGTAGCCATTCCCGTCTCAGTAGCAGCAACCCCATTCTATATACCAATCGCTGCACTAAGTTGCCAGTCACCCTCCAAAGCAGTTTGACCCTCTAGAGGCACTGAAAGAGGAGCTACAAGAATCAATGAGGAAATCTACACAAGATAGCTTGCAAATAATGAAGGCGATGGTTGACCAGATACAGACTATACAGAACACACAAAACCAACTATTGCAGGAGCATAGGACTCAGGGAGCCATGCCCTCCCAACCTGTCCTGAACCCTCTGTATGTTTAGAACCAAGGTGCCCCACCTAGGTTTCAGGCACCACAGGGATAGGCACATGCCATATTATAGGCGCCTCTTGCACCACTTGGTTATTTTCAAGGCCAGTCGCCTTTGATGCAGAACCCTACATACTTTGCCCCTTCCGCTCCCCCACCACCTCATGGACAGCAAGCCGATGTAAATGCTGTCTCATTGAGTAGTGGAAGGAAGACATTCGACCCACCACATAGGCAGGCGGGTCCTGATTTTTCTCACCCTTCGCCGCAGGCAGGTTTGACTCCTTCAAGGAAGTACATATTCAGGTTCCCCTCCTCAAAGTAATTGATCACAGCCTCACTATCACTAGGTTCTTCAAGGACTATTATACCCTGAAGCAACAACCAAGAATTGGACGACAAGCGGTACTGTCAAAAGAAGTTAGCGTCGTGATTCTAGCTGACTGAAACGTCGGTTTTGTATTTGTTATAACGTTGTAGTAAAGCCGGTTATTACCAACACTTCAAATATAAATTTTTTACTCGGAAAATAAAAGAGTTCCCGAGGTCGAACTCAGGGAGCAAGTTGTATTCTAGAGATATACATGTTTCTTTTACAAAATAAAGACAGAGAGAGGGAAAGAATTTGTTGTTTTCTCTTTGTTCTGCAGAGGGGATGCTCTTCTTTCTCTCTTTCTTTAGATCTCTTTCTTTCTTTTTGTTCTGCAGAGGTGCTTCTTCCTGCTGTTCCTGCTTTGGTGGTTATCTTCTTTCTTCAGAGCTCCTTGTTCTTCTTCTTCGTTCTGCAGAGGTGATGCTCCTCTTCAGATCTCTTTTTTCTTCTTCCTTGGTTTCTGTCTTGACCTCTCTTCTTCTTTTTCTGCAATTGTGGTGACCCTTTCTCTGTTCCCTTTTCCTCTTTATGGCTGCAGAGCTTCTGCCTTCAGCTACTAAGTCTTCCTTTCTTCTTCTTCTGCTTTGGCCGTTGCTCTTCCTTCTTCTTCAGCCTGCCTTCTTTCCTGCTCTGGCTGCTGACCTTCCGTCGTCTGACCCGGTACTTAGACGACTTAACTACGCATTTGCTACAGTGCAGCTCCTTCTTCTTCCGCGGGTCTTCTTCTTCGCCTGTGCCTGCACACTTCAGAGTTTTTTTTTTTTTTCGTCAGAGGCAAAACCTACTCTACCCCCCTCCCCCGCGTCTCTCTTTCTCTCTGAAACCACTCTTAGGAAAGCTCTCCCAGAGCTACCGGGTAATCGGGTTCGGGTCACGCCCGGGTCCAGGCCCACCGGCGTGCGTGGTGGGCGAGGAGTGCAGGTCAGTCTAAGTCGGGTCGGGTCAGGTCCGCGGGGCGTGAGCGCGGACGAGACCGGGTAACCGGGCGGGTGTAAGGGGACCTCACCCCGTGTACTGAGGCAATAAGGCCAGTGCACGAAATCAATTTAAACAGTGGAACGGGTGTGAGGCTTACCGATGTGGGACTAAACGCAGACCGTTCCTCGCGTGCGCCTGCTGGGAGACCGCGGCCTGGCTTCTGCAGCTGCGGCTTCTATTTGCATAGGTTGCTGGCTGGCTGCCTTCGCAATACTCCCTGTACTCCGCAGTAGCTGGAGACCTGGAGTCCTCAAGCCTGGAGCGCGGGAGAAGCTGCTTCAATGTGCGTTAATGGCGGTCGAACCTCAAAACCTGTCGGACACGAATATGGCCTCGCGGCCTGATCAAACCACTGGGGAACCTTCGCCGTGGCACGGCGAAGGTGAGGAGCTGCGCGGCAGGCCGCAAGGAGGTGTCTGGCGGCAGCCCTGGGTCGGACTGCAACCGGAGGAATGGGTTTGTTCGGGGGAATGTTACGGAGGTGTGGAGTGGCAGTGGAGGGGTGGGGGGTGCTCAGTGTGATGAGGCGGAGGTTCGGTGAGGGTCGGCGAGCCGTGTGGGTTGCTAAGGTGATGGGAGCGGCTCGCCGGAGGGTGGTCGGAGGCGAAGGGGGTGAAGGTGGTCAGGGTCGGTAGAGGGCTTAATTGAATAAATTGAAAGCGGGGAAAGAAAGAGGAGGAGAAGGGGAGTAGCTCTAGCTTACTTGCAGGGACGAAGAGGGAGGAACAGGGCGACAGTCGTATCGACTGTCGCCGGAGAAGACGATGCTCAGGGAAAGGGGCGGCGGCGAGCAGAGAGCCGGAGAGGCGCCAGCTGGGTGCGGCGTGGCGCGGGAAGAGCAGGGGAGGAAATCTTTGCTGCTGGTATTGCGGCAGAGCGAAGAGGTGGAGGGGGAGGAAACCGCCGGAGCTGGTGAGCGTCTGCCGGAGAAAGAAGAGAAGGAAGTTGGGGATTTTCTCCGTCAGATCCAGGCTGCCCTGGTCGGTGGAGCAACGGGGGGGGGTTTATAGGGATCAAACAGGGAGGAAGGCGGAGGGAGACGACGTGTCTCCCTCGCCGGAGAATGGTCGGAAACAAGAACCCATACCGTCCGTGCGTTCGTACGGCCGGTATGGTGGGCTGCAACGACCAGGGGGGTGTCCCTGCGACGGCTGACGACGCAGGGCACCCCCGGTTTACTTGCCAGGTCCCCCACCTCACCCTGCGCGGCGCCATGCTCCGCGCAAGGTCGCCGGAGCATGGTGCTGGCAGGTTTTGCAGGAGGGACCTGATTGCAAAGAACGAAGGAGAGTTAGGGGCCAAAATGCGAGGGTTCAGAAGTTGAGGGCCAAAGAGTAAATATATGAGGACCAAAGTGTAAAGTCGGTCAAGGAGGTTTCTTCTTAGGCTCAAGTTTTTATACATGACTAATTAGGACCTAAGGAATCTGATGGTGAATTTCATTTTCATATTAAACCTTGTTTGACTGGTCAATTTGCGCAAAAACCCAAATTAAGTTATTAATTGGGCATGGTTCTCAATGTAGGTCAAAATGGGTTCTAAAGGCCAAATTGAAGGTTCTAAACCCTAGAGATTATTTTTCTATGAATTTTAGAGGGTTTATTCTATTTTTACTTTGCCTCGAACCTTGTGAATTGAAGTGGGTTGTTTTAGGGTTACAGATTATCATTTGGTTTCTTGGAAGTGCTGTAGCCCTTGCTAGATCATCTCATCCCACTTTTATTTTTATTAAGCTGCTTTGACCTATGTTTGGGCCCTGAATTACCCTGTATGCAGATTATACTGGTAAAATTGCACTTTTACCCCTTATGACTTGTTTTCTTCTCAAACTCAGAATTCTCTGAGTTAAGCCTTTCCTTGAGATATGTAGGAGCTTTTATCCTTTGTATTAGGTCAAAATGAGCTAGTTATGGCTCATGATGAGGTTCTCATCATACCCCCATGCCTAGCTTTTGCTAGTCCCTTAGCAAAAACTTAAGGTTTCAACCCTTGTTCTAGACCATGAAGTTTTTAATAGTTTTAGATAAGTGCCTTTTTTATTTGAGCATAGATTAGGTTAGAATGCTGACCATAGGCCTAAAAGGTACTCTAGTACCAATCAAGATCCAAATCTGTCTAGCCTTAGCCTCAGTCTTTTAGCAAAGGTTTTTAAGGCCCACAAGAACTAACCTAAGGTTTATTGGACTTCGTGGTTAAAGCACCCGTGCTTGAAATGATTTTAGCCCTGGCTCAGTTCGCAGTGCGTTTTGTAAGAGAGAGATAGAAAGTTTTTCTGTTTGGAGAGTTTTCTCTCTCTTTTTCTTTTTAGTTCTAGCCTAGGATTGGCTTTTCAACACGGTCTGTATCAGATTCCTTGCTCCCATCATCAATCCTCAAGGGTTCCTGGCGATCGATGCTTCGAGATAGCACCGCCCATGGCAACCCCCGGAACCTTGGCTATTGAGATTTCGAGATAATCCCATCCATGGTGTTCCGTGGCCGAATCCAGACCCTGGCAATTGACACTTCGAGATAATGCCATCCATGGAATCTGAACCAGCAGAGTGCTTACATGCCCCCAGTAGGATATGTAAATATCCTAGGAGACAAGCACCGAGGAGATGATATTTTGCTACGCATCTTCGAGGGGATTTCCCGCCTCTCTGCGCTGGGAACTCGTCCAAATCAACTTGTGTTGATCGGCCGCTCCTATTCTAGGTGTTCCTTTCAGAATTTTGCGACGCTTCTGCGTGATTCTGATTTTTACGCTTATTGAACCAGGCTGTGTGTGAGGTTAGGGTGCTTAGGTTACTGAGTCCCGTAAACCAAAAATTAGTTAACGAGGCTGAATACTCCCTAAGCCTTAGACCTAATACTTCAGCTTTTCATTTTCCTCAACCTCTTGAGGAGTGTCCAGATCTTAATGGGTACTAAGAGTCTATTCAAGAATGCCTAAGGTTTGCATTCTTTACTAATCTTATTGTGCACTTTTCTTGAATGAGGTCTAGAACTTAGGTTAATTCCTTAGTTCCTTACTAATGACTATCACTTTTTCTCATAATTTTGTGCTCCTTTTTCATTTTGTTTCTTTTCTCCTTCACCTTCACAAAATTTCCTTTCTCCTCTTTTCCTCTTATTCTTTTTCAAAAATTTTTAATTTTTATGGTGTTTTTGGCATATGTGAATTTTTTGTTTGAAACCTTTTCTTACAAGTTTTTTTTTTTGCACTTTCCTACCCCCCCATGCCTAAGATTTGCAATGTCCTCATTGTAACCTAGGGGTTTTTATTCAACTAAGTTCATACATTAGGATAGCTGTTTTGATGGGTGAATGGGTTGGGGTGACTGTTGCGGACGATTTCTAATCTCAGATGCAAGCACCTGAGGTGGGGTCGGCTGTCCTAAAGTGTGAACTTCAAGTGCAAAAAGCTGTCAGAAGAAGTTTCAGGTTTTCAAAGAGAATGACGGGCTGCCTCCCGTTGAGCGCTAAATTTGATGCCTTCAGCCAAGCGGGAAATGCGATGGAGAGGGAATGGTCAAATCAGCGGAGTTTTGTACGACAAGCACCTTGATTAAGAGCCTGGTTGGTCCAACCAGGTGCTTGTTCAGATCAACAGGCTGATGATGCAGCCCAAACCCAATCAATCTGGTGGGTTGATAGATGTGGATAAAAAGGTGTGGAGCCCACCAGAAACTATGAAGCTCAGATGGATGTGGAAGTGTAAACGCAGGGTTTGGCTGAGCCGAATCAGCCTGGTCAGAGTAGGGACCCGTAGGATAATCAGTGGTTGATGCAGGAACCCTACAGGGGTGATTAGATAATGATAGAGCATGGTATGTAG
The DNA here is from genome assembly GCA_037157565.1 of Thalassia testudinum. NCBI lineage: Eukaryota > Viridiplantae > Streptophyta > Magnoliopsida > Alismatales > Hydrocharitaceae > Thalassia > Thalassia testudinum. The sequence goes on from JAZHRO010000056.1 coordinate 34,892,240, forward strand.
TCTGATCAATGTTCGAAACCCGATGTGGAAATGCAATCGGCTCGGTGAGAGGTGAATCTGTATAGAAATTGAGTCCGGTTGCGGGTCGGGGTTTGGGAGAGGTTTTGATCCGTTCTGTGTGTGCGGACGAGGTGGCCATTGTGTACGAGGGCTCTTCTAGAAACAGATGATAGGTGGTTTTCTGTAGAGAGTCCTCTGGGTAACTATCAAATGCCGGAAGAGTGTTTGTAGGATGAAAGGAATCGGATTCGAGAAAAAATTTGGATTCTTGGTTGCAATCACTCTTGGCATTTTCTGTTTTTGGTTCCTGAGGATCGAAAAGGAATGATTCTGTGTTATCAGTGATCCCGGGAATCAGGACCTCAGAGTCGGAGTCAGAGTCATGTGAACTGAGGTCGTAGATAGGCCTGGCGTGTTCAGGAAGGGGAATCTCTCCGCAATTATAGTCAGATCTGAAATTGTCGGAGAGTTGGCGAAAATGATCATGAATTCCACCACAGCAGAAATCATCAGATGTGGAATCAGCAGCCTGACTGGGTTCTAGCCTATATGTCACTTCTGGGCTCAAAAAGATGTTCTGTTCAAGCTCTAAGCTGGTAGGATAGACCCCATTAAAATCTTGCTCATCCAACTCCTCAGTTTCTGTATCATAAATTGGCATGTTTTCTGAAAAATCGATCAGATTTCCTGAGGATGTTGGAGAGGGATATTCATTAAATAGAGGCCCGGAATCATATTCTGTAAAAATTTGATCTTTCTCATAAAGGGCCTCATAATCTTCCCAATAAGTTTCAGATCTAGGTTCTAGGCTTAGGATGTGGGTAGAATTATTAGAACCTAAGTCCGAATAACCTTCGAGGGTCACCTTATCAAAACAAGGGGTGGAATTTATACCCTCCAGAGGTTCAATTCTAAGTAAATTGTCTATTTTTAGTAAATTGTCTATTTTTGCTTTCGCATTCTAGTTAGAATTTATATATCATCTATTAAGAAATACACTTGTTAGAGACTTAGGAATTAGTTGTAAGCTTTTGTTTGTATCTTGCTTACACCTGTAATCTTTATTTCTTTTTGTCATCTTGTAATTGGGTTGAGGTAACCCTTTAATTTCCTCAGGTTATTAGTAAATTGATTCTCTCCGGGTTGAGGGAATCGAGTTAAAAAATCCTAAGTCGGGAGACTTAGGTAATGGAGTACTCAGGTGAGGGAAACCACTATGCATCTCATGTGCTTTTTGTGGTTTGATTATTTTTGTAATTTTTTATAGACCACACTATTCATTCCCCCTTCTAGTGTGCTTGTGCCCTACAGATCCTTCAGCATTGAACTCCAAGAAGAAGAAACCTAAAAAAACTGAGCCAACTGAAGAACAATTGTACGAATTATTTGGCCAAGTGGAAATTAACATCCCTCTCCTAGATGCAATTAAATATGTACCTGCCTACGTAAAATTTTTAAAAGAAATTGGTACACCGAAAAGGCGGCCTAAAAATCTAGAAAAGGTTGTCCTTTCTGAGATAGTTAGCTCTGTTATTTAGAGCAAGCTGCCTCACAAAAGAAAGGACCTGGGTGCTCCATTAATATCTGTTGTCATTAATGACACAACTTTTGATCGCGCCCTCTTTGACCTAGGTGCATCAATAAACCTCATCGCTACCATTCTTTTTGATGAATTTCATTTTGGTGAACTCAAACCAGTGAAGGTTACCCTTCAACTTGCAGATTGACCTGTTATTCACCCAAAATATATCGTAGAAGATGTCATTGTGCAGGTACGGAATTGTCTCTTTGCTGTGGACTTTTCAGTCCTCGACATTGATGTACCCGAAGCTCTAAAGAATGCACCTATTATTCTTGGAAGACCCTTCCTTGCCACTGCTAAAGCCAATATAAATTGAGATTCCGGTAAAATGGACATCACTTGCGGTGGCGAGACACTCACTTTAGATATTTCTAGGGCTTCCAAACGATTCCACAAGCCAAATTTCTTTGATGACTCAGATTCTAAAACCTTAAATCTTGTTGAAGAAATGCTTTCTGTTGATACGTGTTTTGCAATAAACCCTTCTCCTAAGCAGCAACAATAGTCTAACCCACCCTCACCCACCACACCGAATTTCACGCTAAATTCTAACCCTATTCTGGAACCCGGCTTGCAATTAGATTTGAATCCTTTGCCAGATTCCTTAAAATACGATTTTTGGGCCCCAACCATACAAAACCCCTTGTTATTAATGCCCAACTGTCGGGGTTACAAGAGAAAAAACAACTCCAAGTCTTGAATCAATATCAAAAAGTAATTGGTTGGACTTTAATGATTTAAAAGACATTGACACGTCCTATTGCACTCATCGCATTTATCTTGAGGACGATTCTAGACCCTCCCACCAACCTCAATGTTACTTAAACCCAAATATGCAGGAGGTTGTAAAACGAGAAATAATTAAATGGCTTGATGTGGGAATTATTTATCCTATCTTTAACAGCCAGTGGGTTAGCCCTACACGAGTTGTACCCAAGAAAGTTGGCCTCACTGTTATTACTAATGATAAGGGTGAATAAATTCCCACTCGGATTGCTTCTTCGTGGCGTGTCTCTATTGATTACAGAAAATTAAATACCACCACCAAGAAGGATAATTTTCTGCTCCCATTTATTGATCAAATTTTGGAGTGGCTAGCCGGACATGAATATTATTGTTTCCTTGATGGATTTTTCGGCTTCAATCAAGTTGTAATCCACCTTGAGGAACAGGATGTAGGATCTATAAATCACAAGCACACTAGAAAGGGGGATGAATAGTATGGTGAAAAAAAAATTTGCAACACAAAACAAACCACAAAATGCACAAAATATATAGTGGTTCCCCTCACTTGGGTACTCCACTACCTAAGTCTCCTGACTTAGGATTTTTAACCCGATTTCCTCAACCCCGAGGAAATCAATTTACTAAACGAGGTAATTAGCGGGTTACCTCAACCCAAATACAAGAGATGGGTTTGTTACAACCTAACAAGCAACAAGCTCAAAAGCAAATTATGCACAGGTGTAAGAAAAATAAAATTTTACAACAAAGTTCCTATGTCTCCCAACAATAATTAAAATGAATACCAATTGAGAGCCTAGGAACTTTGTTGTAAAATTTTGTGACTCACAGATTTGGGTCCAGTGACCTACATGTACCGTTACTAGTGATTAGTACTAGAACTTGTAAGGTCCAGGCAAAAACCAAGTGCACAAACTGTCACCACTTGGTATCGGTACTCATGATGAGTACTAGTATTTATTGTTCTCAGTTTGGAACTTAGGCCCAAACCTGTGCCTAGCATGTACCAGTACTTATGACCAGTACCGGTACTTGTTACAAGTACCACATTTTGTAAGTTTAAGCTAGTTTTTAGAGAAATCCAACTTACTGTAAATGACATGATTGTCAAAAAATCAATTTTGAGTTTTGAAACGAGTGAATGAATGATTTTCTGAACCTTAATTACCTCTACTTTGTTTTTAACTTCTAGATTTTGTTTTACTTGTTAGGAGATGTACAAAGATTCTACAAAAATAAAGTCTTCTAATCTTCTTCTTCCATATGGAATCTTGTTGCTTGCTTCCATAGGTTCTTTTGACCTGTAATACTTCATAAACACATTAGATTTAAACATGGTTTTCTTAACACCAAAACATAGAAGAGAAATGGAACTAGGTTCCAACATAGGGAAAGACCACTTTCACCTACCCCTTCGGAACCTTTGCTTTTCGAAGAATGCCATTTGGATTGTGTAATGCATCTGCGGCTTTTCAACGGTGCATGTTAGCAATCTTCTCTGATTTGGTAGGTGATTTCCTGAAGGTCCTTATGGATGATTTTTCCATTTTTGGAGATTCTTTTGATCATTGTCTTTGGAATTTAGAAAGAACTCTCCAAAAATGTATTGAGGTTAACCTGGTTCTCAGTTGGGAGAAGAGCCATTTCATGGTTTAGGAAGGCATTGTCCTGGGCCATGTTATTTCTGGGAAGGGAATCTCGGTAGACAAAGCTAAAGTTGATACAATCTCCAAACTTCCCCCGCCTAGTTTGGTGAAATAAATAAGATACTTTTTGGGGCATGTGGGATTCTACCGATGATTCATCAAAGATTTCTCTAGAATTTCTCGACCTTTAAGCCACCTTTTAACTAAAGGCCAACCTTTTGATTTTGATCAAGATTGCTTGGAGAGTTTTAATATTTTAAAACAAGCGATTACTGAGGTACACATTCTGCAAGCACCCGACTGGGCTCATCCTTTTGAGCTTATGACAGATGCCTCAGATTTTACAGTAGGAGTCGTCCTAAGGCAACGAATCGACAAGAAACCCATTGTGATTTATTATGCTAGTAAAACACTTGATGAAACACAATGGAATTATACTATCATCGAAAAAGAACTTCTTGTGATCATTTTTGCCCTCAAAAATTTTTGTTCATATCTATTAGGGTCACACATCACCATATACACTAATCACTCGGCCTTGAAATATTTGCTAAATAAGAAGGATGCGAAACCCCACCTAATTTGGTGGATTTTATTGTTACAAGAATTTGATTTGGAAATCAAGGATAAAGCGGGTTCGCAAAATGTCGTGGCCAATCACCTTTCAAGACTTAACACTGGTGATGTTTTGACCCAAATAGCCATTTTTTCAGATGAAATGCTCCTAACATTAAAATCCCTCCCTTGGTATGCTAATTATGCAAATTATCTCGCCAATAGACGATTCCCTTCTGAATGGCCTAAACACAAGAGAGATAAGTTCTTTGCCAAGATTAAATATTACTTTTGGGAGGACCGCAATTTGTTCCGTATCTGTGTTGACCAAGTCATTAGGCATTGCGTTCTCGATTCAAAAACACATGATATTCTGAACCATTATCACTCAATGGTTTGCAGCGGACATTTTTCTGGGAAGAAAACGACGCCCAAGGTGTAAAATGCCGGATTTATTGGCCTAGCATACACAAAGATGCTCATGAATTTTTTTGATCCTGTGTGCATTGCCAAAGCATCGACAACCTGAACTCTAAGGATATGATGCCCCTCAACCCGATTTTGGAAGTTGAAATTTTTGATGTGTGGGGCATCAATTTCATGGGACTGTTTATCACCTCTTTTGGGTACCGGTACATTTTAGTCGCTATCGACTATGTTTCAAAATGGATCGAAGCGGTACCCACATGCACTAATGACCATTGGGCCGTCGTTGATTTTATAAAGAAAAACATTTTTTCACATTTCGATGTTGCTAAGGCCATTATTAGTGATGGAGGCTCACATTTCACACATTCTCAGTTTCGTCAACTTCTTCCTAGATATGGGGTGAACCATAAAATCTCCACACCATATCACCCTCAAACTAATGGCTAAGCTGAAGAATTGAATCGAGAGATTAAAAATATTTTGCAAAAGACGGTTAAGCCCGAACGAAAAGATTGGTCGCTAAAACTTAATGATGCATTATGGGCTTACCATACGGCTTTCAAAACCCCATTTGGCATGTCACCTTTTCGCCTTATTTTTGGTAAGGCATGCCACCCCCTGGTTGAACTGGAACATAGGGCTTATTGGGTGATAAAAGAATTCAATTACAATATGGATGCAGCCGGTAAACACAAGAAATTACAATTAACTGAACTTGAAGAACTTCGCAACATGGCTTATGAAAATGCATGCATTTACAAAGACCGAACCAAGAAATTTCATGATAAATTCATCGTTCGAAAAACTTTTGAACCTAAATAATGCATGTGGCTTTTTGATGTGAGGTTGCGAATATTTCCTAGTAAATTAAAATCTAAATGGACCGATCCTTACATTATAGTTCAAACTTATCCCCACGGTGCCGTTGAAATTTTGGATCCCAAAAACAACAATATCTTTAAAGTCAATGGCCAACAACTTAAGCCCTTCTTGATCACAACCTTAATGCGAAATCCGATTCTCAAGACCTCCACGACTTACCCGATATTTAGTGACTTCATGCCTGGCTGAATGGCATAAAAGATAGCACTGGATGGGAGGCAACCCATCATTTTTTCTGCTTTTCATTTTTACTTTCTTCAGAGGTTTTGCCTATCCTGATCTTGATCACCTTCACCAAGGTAATCTCTTTTCCCTTCCTAATGCATGCGGACATGCCATATCTTAAGCATGGGGGGGTGTTTTTAAATTTTAATGATCAAATCAAATTTTTTCTAAGCCTAAAAACATTTATTTTGCTTCATATTTTGTTTCATCTTCTGCATGCATACCCAAAAAAAATAAAAATAAAAATAAAATGTTGAAAACTTTTTGAGAAATCTTTGAAATCGAGACTAAGGTTGAGAAATCATTCCAAGGCACAATGGAATTTAATCTTTAACAAACTAGGGATTAAGAAGTTGATCTAAATACTAGAATTTCTGGGTCTACTTTTAGACTAGATCAAGTATCATTCTCTAAAATTCGACCTGAACTCCTGATGATTTGGGTGACTTAATCTTCTTTTGTGACTTGGAAATTACCTAGCTCAATTTCCGACCACAAACTTGCATCCCATGCAGAATTCCTCTGTCAAATTTCACACATAGGCAACACTTAAAAACAATTCAAAAAATTACAAAAAACCCCTTGTTTAGTCTTAGTAAAAATCCGAAGTAGATCATTTGTTTGAGTTCTCACCGTCGAGGAGAAAAATGCATCCTTTGATGACGTGATGTCAACGTGCTACCACTTCGACGCTGCTCTATATCTATATTTCATATCTTTAGACAGAGCATTAAGGTGCATTTTTGCAGCTGAAGTGTCTTGGACGGTGCTCTACCCACAGTGTCGGAGTAAGAGCTTGAGTTTGCTTGGAGCGCCCCTCTACACTGCATTGTGTTTTGGGGTTGTGAGCTCCTGGGTGGTGTCTTGGATAGTACTATCCCGAAGTGCTGGCACCAGAGCCCCCTCAAGGTTTGGTAATGGAAATGATGATCCCGATACATCTGTTATAAGACTAAGCTAAGAATAAGCATGGAGGAGAGAAAAAAAATTCCAAACAAAAACATGACCCTAAATGTTGGCATTCATAGGCACTGACATAGGATTTTAAAATATTATGCAAGTTGCAAGTCGAATTCAAGACCCAAAGAAATCCTAACTGCAGAATAATTTTGGGTCATTTGAATTGACAAGGAGTCAATTTGTGAATTTGTAAAGGATACATTGATCCCGATGCTTCTAAATTTTGGATCCAAAGATGAATCCCGACGTTTCTCTTCAATAAATCTGGTGCCCTTCATAATTTTTACCAACCAAAGTCCTGGAATCTCCTTTTTCTCAAAAGTCAAAAAAACTAGTCTTTCCCAAAAATCTGTTTTGTAAAAATTAGGGTTTTGCTAAGAGACTTGCAAAAGATAAGCATTGGGGTGTAATAAATGCCAGTTTTTCATCATTCTTATGCCCTAAAACAAACCTAGCTCTTAGGATTTTAACTTCGCAAATGGGTTTCTGGGTTGCATTTAGGCATAATTTAGGTTAGGCATACATTGCATTCTTTTTGTATTTTTAACAACTTTACTTGAGTGTTAAGCTTAAGCAGATGTTCAAACCCTTAAAACCCTAGCACTCAAGAAGGAAGAAAGTGAAGAAGTTCATTTCAGTTGAACACTAGCTAGATACAGCTCATCTCAGCTTTATATCAGCTCACATGGGATAGGTTTAGCTATCTCCAGCTCCATCCAGCTCATCTTAGTTGGATGATAGCTCAAGGTAGCTCAACTTAACTAAACCTACCTCAACTCAGCTGAGATCCAACTCAACTTAGTTGAGTCTAGCTCATCATAGCTCCAGTCAGTTCACTGGGAGCTCTAGCTAGCTTAGCTTAGTTGACTGGAGTTCATTCTAGCTCCAGCTCATTCCAAGTCCAGCTCTACCCAGCTCCACTTAGCTCACAGCAGCTGAACTCCCTCCAACTTAGATACTACTTGCCTACTTAGTAGCTAAGTTAGCTCGGGAGTTCTCATCAGAGGCAGTTCCAGCTCAACTTAGCTTCAGCTAGGTTGAAATTAGCTCAAGTTAGCTCAACTACTAAAGCCTAGCTACTAGCATAAGAACTAGCTAGCTAAGCTAAGTAGTTGAACTCCTCATGAAGACCTCCTCAGCAGATTCAGCTCTAGTGTAGCTCCAGTCAGCTCTTCCTTAGCTCCTCTTCTCAAAACCCTAACTCCTCCACTACTACTCTACTAGTTAAGCTAGCTTAGCTAAGCTCAAAACCAACTCCACCTCCATGGCCGTCCACCACTTACCTAAACCCTAACCTAACTCCACCCTAACCCTACTCCAAGTCCACCACCTAAACTAACCACCTACCTCCACCTATAGTTGGCGCCACCTTCCTTGCATCTCTTCACATCACCACCTCCAAGAGCCACCACAAAAGTGGTGCTAACATTCCCTTCAAAACCCCTTCACATCACCTCCATCCATCTCCTTTTGAACCCATCTCCACCATCCACCTAACCCTATTCTAGAAGCCCCCCTTGGCTCCAACTTTAACTCACCCTTTCACCAACCTAACCACCCATAACCACCACCTTAACCCCCTTTAAGTTAGCACCAAAAACACCTCCACATCCCTTCAAAATTGGCACCAACTTGAAGCCCTATCACAACCCTACACCTACCTCCATAAAGCTATCTACACCCTTCACATCACCCCCTCCTAGAAAACCCTCTTGGCACCAACTCAACACCACCTTAACCACCTTATAACCACCACATAGGTGGCACCAAAAACACCACCAACACCCCTTCACCTTGGCACCATTTAAATGCACCCTTAATCCCTTAACTACCACTACATGGAGCCATCCCAGCCCTTCCTAATTCCCATGCCAACCATCCCACCTAACTCACCTAGGTTGATGCCACCCACCTCCTTAACCCAACCTCCATACATCCCTTTAATTGGTGCCAACCTACCCTAGCCACTCATCTCCTAACCACCACCATATAACCTAATCTTAGCCATACAACACACCTAACCCATCCTTAACCCTAGCCCCCATCTAGAGTTGGCTCCAACCACCAACACCCCTCCGTTTTGGCACCAATTCACCTCAAACCTAGGATCTTCTAACCACCCTCATAAGTCCATCTTAGCCCTCCATCCATTAACCACACCTATCCCCCTACCACTCCTATAAAAAGATCTAAGCTACCACCAAAAGACCCATCCTTGGTTACATTATTTCTACCCATATTCCACCCATACCCAATGTCCAAGGAGGGAAGGAGAGGAGGAAGAAGATCAAGGGGACACCCTATCTCCTTGGTGGCTTGAACTTCTTCTTCCTTGTGTCACCACCAAGCCAAGGAGTAAGGCCAGGCAAGGAGAACATCCAGAGGAGGAGATACTACGGTGGTCCACGCCACCTTAGGGAGAAGTTCTTGGAGTGGAGATCTTTCACTCTAGGAGAAGGAGGCACGCCCACCTAGGGTTTACCACAAGGAGGACGTTCAGAAGAGAAGATTTCCTTTTGGTCCTGGGGCAACCAAGACTGGAGTAGGAATTCCAAGCAGCAGCATCGTCAACATTATCTTCCTAAGCTTTCTTCTGTATTCTTGTTATTTCTTTTGCATGGTAGTGTAGTGTTTTTGTTGGAGATTACAAGTGAGAACCTCTCTCACTTGTGAGTTCTCTAACTTGTTGTAAAATAGTTTTCCAAATCAACAAAAGCATTCCTCTATTTTTTTTAGATAGCTTGTGTTTGTGTTGTGACTTGCTTCTTCATTACACTAAGCCTTCCATGCTTAGGGTGAGTTGGAGAAGCAAGGGCTTGTTCCTTTGCATTTCCCGTAGTTTCAATTTCCTTCTCTTTGTATTTGTTTTGCCATATTCAAAACCCTAAAACAATTACATATTTCAAAACCTAAAAAAGAAGTTGATTTCCAAGATTCAAGTGAGAGATTTTGTTAAAAGCATTCCTACCTCTCTTGGGACGACCGTAATACTTTCCCAAGTACTCTGAGTTTAGAAATTTAAAAGCGATCCAAATTGCGTGTTGCAACGACTTAAAACCCGATTTTTATAAATCACGCATTTTGGCCTCGTGAGTATTCTGGTGGCATGGCCTCATGCATTCACTTTAGAATCTTCTCTTTATTGTTTCCAAATTGGGTTTTGTACCACTAGAGGGTCTGTTTTATTTCCATTTAGGACTAACCACCCCGGGTCCTAATTATGCCCAAAATCCGAGTTTCCTGACATTAGCTGCTAACTAGGATCTTAGCCTACATTCATGGTTACCAGGCTAGGGTCTAATTAATTAGATTAAGCTCCTGATTCTCGTGGGAAGATTTCGTGCGAAACAGAACCACAAACCTCAAATTGGATGTCCAGTATCATGTGTCAGACATCCGAGAATAACATCCCACTCTTGCTTGCTACCGATTGTTGGTGCTAGAGCGCCACGATCATTTGTTTTGATGATAACAAAACATGTGTCATTTAACATTTGCACTTGGAGTCTTAGATTTCAGGACAATTGCAAATGGAGACGTGATTAGACGAAGTTCGAGCTCGCATCCAGGACGGATTGGAGGAGCTTGATGGAGAACAGAGGAGATTCGCGAGGAGCGATAGATTGAAGATGGAAGGACAAGAAGAGTAGGATAGAATTCCACTTTATTCCTTTCTTGTACTTTTGTCGTTATTTTCTTGCTCTTTATTTCCTTAGAACATTATGTTAAGAGCCTCAAAGTACCCTAACAGTAGTCTTAGGAACACTCGCACAACCCTAGGATACTTAGGTTTTCTGTAGAAAACTTAGAAAACCAATATAGGGTTCAAATCGAATTTCCAGACGTCTAATTCCCAAATCAGACGTTTGATAATGTATTTTAAGACGTCTGACTATTGATTCAGACGTCTGATAACATGTAGGCTGGACTTAGTTAGTTCTGTCTGATGAAATCAGACGTCCATACCTTAGTCCAGACATCTTAGAAGACGTCTGATGGACTTGCCAGACGTCCAATTAGTGGACCGTTGGCTGGCTTCACAAACACAGCAGAATATGACCGTTAGAGCCTTATCAGACGTCCATAGGCCTTTCCAGACGTCTGATAATTGACCGTTTTGCCTCGACTGACCCGAAAATCTCTTCTCAGAGATTTTCTAGCCGTTGCAAATCCATTCCGTAGAAAAAGTAGGTTTCCAGACATCCAAACATAGTGCCAGACGTCCTGCATATCGTCTGATGGACTTGCACAAGAACCCTGTTTAGATCTGATTCAAGTCAGGAAGAAACCCGCCTAGAATCAGACGTTTGACCTTGTTTTCAGACATCTTAAAGTGGTCTTCCAGAGGTCTGATGCCATAATTAGACGTCTGATTTCCCTTTTAGTGTAATGATTGTTCCTGATTTCGGGCTGATTCTCTTGGACTTTGCTCCCAACGGCTATGGAAGCTTTCCTAAGCCTTCCAAAGCTTTCCTAAGGCCTCTATAAATAGAGGGGAGCATTTGCCACTCCAAGACACACCTAGAGACACCAAAATACACTTTGTAATACACTTTCAAACCTTTTTGTGTCTCTTGATCCTAAGAAGAAAAGCTCTTGCTCTCCAAGATTAGGTTCTACATCTAGAGAGCATCAAGCTGTTGCGCACTCGCTCTCCCGCCATAGTTCACGAGAGCGACGTTGTGCCGTCACGTGGCTCACGCACCCACGTCATCGATTCGACGCACTCCTTGCAAAGGGGAGTTTCCTAATTCCTATAGAAGCTTAGGTTAAAAATTACTTTGTTGGCTCTATAGGATTATTTGTTATTTTATCTTTGTTATTTGGTTGGGTATTCGCTTTGCGAATTCCCGTCTCCTTCGAGGGACAAAATCCTTCTCGTGAAGAGAAGGGGTTGAGGAACGCTACCCTCGCACTTGTAGCGTGGTTGTAATTGAGGTTGAATCACCCTCGTTTAAATTGATTCATTTAGTGGATTTGATCAACTTGGTTGATCGGAAAATCCTAACTCGAGAGGGTTAGGTGGTGGTTTTCACCCGGTTTGGGTTTCCACCTAAAAATCTTTGTGTACTTTGTGTGATTGTATTTTGTGAGATTGTTTATATTTATTTCCACAATTTTTACGTCACGCTGATCTCACCCCCTCCGAGTTGGGAAGAATTCTACACCGATGACTGGTTGATTCCTTGGTTAGACATCCAAAATGAGCATATTGGGTGCTTGATGTAATATTAGGTGTCTAATCGCTAGGACTTAGTCCCCAAAACGGAAAACTAGTTGCAGGGACGTCTAACCAAGGGATCAGACGGTCAGGATCAAGGGTATCAGATGCCTAATGGATCATCAAACATCAGATAACCCACTCAGAATCTCATCTGAGTTCAGGATGAGTTCCTAACATTCAAAAGCCATGCACAATAACCTTTACTTGAAGAATTATTATTTACAACCTAAATTCAGTTTATAACCACATACAACCACATGTATTTTATGCATTCTATCCTCAAACTCAACTCAGCCAAGCAGTACCAATACTAAGCTTTGGTACCGGTACTAGGCAACCCCAGTACCAAATTCACAAGTTTCAACTAGTACTAGTACTGGGCACCAATACTGATACTACGCACCATCAATTTTGTATCAACATAACCTAGCCAGTACCGGTACTAAACATCAGTACTAGTTCTGGGCACCATAGGCCTTGTACCAAAATAACCCAGCCTGTACCGATACTGGGCAGTCCCAGTTCATCGACTGGAATCATCCAGTATCGTTACCAGGTGTTCTCAGCACCCAATTCACATTGCCAAACACCCATCATTTTATCCATAAGCCTACCCAGCTATTTAGATGAAAACCCTCCCCTTTATCACCCATAAACATGGAAACCAAAATGGGAAAAGTTCTCTACCATTTCACATGCAACATGGTATCTTTTTATACACAACCACTTCTTCTAATATCCTTAGGCATAGGAACAAAAGAAGGATTCAAAGAGAGAAACCATACCTTAGTTGGAGCTCCTTTCTCTTCTCCTAATCGCAGCAGCAACATCAACAGTAGCAATAGCAACAGCAGCAGCTTCAATAACAGCTGTAGCAGCAGCTCTCCTCCTCTTCCTTCTCTTCCCTCCTCCTCGTAGTAGCAATTGGAAGGGGGGGAGGGGCATTGGCTGAGGGGGGGAGAAGAAAATGAGATTTTTCTTTTAAATTTTTAAATCTCTCTGTTAAATAAGGGTTGGATATTTTGCATCCAAGTCCTTCAACTTCTTCCTTGAGCCTTGAGAAAGGCCTTCAAACATGTTTTCCTAACAAAAGGTCCCTCACTTTTCATTTATTAGCATTTTGCTAATGACTTAGGGGATTTGTTTAATTTCAACGCTAATAATCACTAAATTAGGGTTCCCTAAACCCTTATCTCACATTAAGCAACCAATTAAGGTTTTTAATTAGTCTATTAAGAGTATTACAAATTTGGAGTGTTACATGTAGGGTTCAACGATCAAGGCATGTGGTGTGCGAATCGAGGTAGCCGGTCATGCGAGTTCCTGTTTCACCTTTAAGGTTCGTTCGAGGATCAAATGTCCTCTGATTTTCAAGTCCTAGGACTTGTTGGAATCTTATCTTTTCGCCTTATGGTGTAGTAAACCTTAAACCCAATTTTGGAAACTGCTTTGCACATGAAAATTATGGAAAATCACCTATGATGATTTTGACCTGCTTCTCATCTGTCCTAACCCAGAGTTGGTTCCCGAAGTGTGTGTAAATCACAAGGATTCCTTGGATAGTAGCGAGGAATTTTGGATGCACATTTTGAAGTTGTAACCCCCTGGTGACATTAGGAAGAGTAGTGGAAATTCATTCCTCTGTCTAGCATGTAAATATGATTCTCTTCATGTATTTGCTTCGTAATACATGCGTTATACCTCTTACCGAGCTTCAGAGTCCCAAAATTTGTATAACTAGTTATTCCTACTTAGGTATTGCCATATTACATGCAAATGACAATTAAAATGAATGCTAAGATTACTGGGGTTGCTAGAAAATGAATTAATTGATAAACTCACCACTGCTTAGTTATAAAATGAATACAATCTTATGATATTGACCTGTAAATGAATGATTATTGATAACTATACTAATGAGATTTAAATGATAATTAATAACTAATCATGAGATTCATAAAAGGATAAGAAGTGTTGTGTGCGAAAACGTGATTGTCTACAAAATTACCGAACTCTCAAAATAAATAGAAATAAGTATAGTGAGATCCAAGTTGTCCTTAAGGAAGCAAAATTGTCTAAATTACTAATTAATGATCTCAAGTTATTTTTTTTAAGGAAAATTTTTAGATTTTTGAACTTTTAAAAGAAGAGTAGAGATTACACCTAAAAATTAGGGGACAGATTGCAAACTAAGGGCTAAAATACAAAACTGCTAAGAAATAATTTCAAGAAAATATAAAAATTTTTAAAAAATTCCATAAAGTATGAAACTACCTAACTAAGAATCCTACAAAAAATTAATTCAAAATTCAAACTACAGTGCATGAAACGAAATAAGATTCTAAACAACTATGAAGGACTAGACTACAACAATATAAGGATTGAAATGTAAAGAAAATATCTTTTTTTATATATCTAATCTATGCTTGAAATTTTAAAGAGAACTAAATATACCATGAAGAAACTCAAACAAAAATTTTCAAAAAATTGGCATGCAAGGATTTCAAGAAATAAAATTGAGAACAAAATTTTATTAATAAAATAATATAAAGATTACAACTAAAGAGAGAAAGAGGGAGAGAATGAACAAAGAGAGCATCTAAGCATGGTGGTGTTAACGTAAAAATGGTGTGGACAATGGTAGAGGGCAGGAGTGCATCGAAAATTTCCCATGCTCAAGAGATGTAGAGGAAGAGAGATGAGGAAAGAAGCGAATAATGTAATGTATCCATGAAAGGGAGTGGGGGGGGGGGAGTAGGAGGGGAGGGCACTATTGTAGACCTTGGAATCTAAATAATCCTAATCCCATTAGGAATATGAATAATTCCATTATTTTTGCAATAGGATTGAATTGGGCTTTTTCTCTTCCTTCCATTCCTTAAGCTCATTTGCAAGCCATTCCTAAAGTGCACGATGCTCTTTCCTCCCTTTTTTTTTATCTATTTACTCTTTATTCTTCTGTCATGTCTTTTCTTCTTGCTTTCTTCATTTCTCTTTGAAGCATTGCATGAGCATCCTTTTCAAATTCTATTTTCGCAACGAACTTCCTCGTCTTTTGCTCTTTTATATGAGACCAATATTGAATATATTTTTGTTTCATTTTCTACCCATGCATTAAAAGTAAATAAATTAGATTATTTACAAATGCAAAATAAAAATCTAAAAATAGCCAAAAAAATTATGCAAAATTGTGATATGATCACATCATACGTTTTACTAGTTCACAAGAAAAATAAAACCAAATTAGCAAATCTAACTCACTTTTGCAAGAATCGCAGTTGCATTTATTATATGTAACAAGACTTTAAACGCCTCGGTTGCCCTAGCAGAGGGGTTATAGCCTCGTGAGGGTTTGTAGCTGACACACCCACAAAGTTGAAGACAAAACCGATAACCAATGAGTTTGCATAGGGTTTTATAAGATAGGAAGTTTCAATCATCACTAGCCATAGAAAATATACTCAAAATCTAAACACAAAGACTCAACAATACTAGAATACCAACTAAATACAAATCACCTTATCCAATCAGCCTCGGACTTGGGTCTTAAGTATAGGTTTCTATGGCTCGAAAATCTATCCAAAGGTTTGAATAGGATCAGAAGGACTAAGCATTTGTGCATGTGATAATTAATTGGCAAGATAAGTTGGCAACACATTCTAGAAAATTGAGTTTTCTTAGAGACAGAAGGTTACCCACCACTCCTCTCAAACCTTATCTTTAGAATTGCCTTACTATAGACTAGTAACTTTCTCCCTCCCTTTTTCTATCCCGAGGTCGACACAAGATCAAAATCGGTGTATATCTCCCTAGTTGTGCCATTTGGCATCTTTTAATTTAAGCTTCTACTACCTTCTTTTCTACTCTCTCTTTTTTTTCAATTTTTTTCTTTTCTTCTTGTTTTTATCTTATCTTTTCTATATTTTTTACTTATTTTTCTAGGGTAGGTGGTTATTCAAATTTGGTTCATGAACGCCTCCTAAACAAGAATCTAAAGGAGATCAAAGTGCAAGGCTAGGATTTGAACATCTGACATCTGGGGGGAATCTAGTGTAACATGTTAGCCATACTCACGAGGGTCTTAAGATTACATAAGGAATTATGTTCAATTTTAAAGAATAGACCCTTAAATCTCATACCCCTTAGAAAACCTAGCTTTCTATCATTGATTGCCCACAAGTTAGTTAATTAATGTGTAAGTGTAAAGGATGAGAGGCTCAGGCTTCAAAAACATTCAATCTAGAGGGTGGAAAAACAATTCATGTACTTCCTACATCATCGACTTAATACTTTAGCAAATTAGACTCTTCAAGGGTTTGGAAACATATTTATATCTTAGTAAATACTTGAGTTAATTAAGTTAACTCAGATTCAAAACTTTAAGCAAAACTCTCTTTTTTTGTCTTTTTTTAACTAAAAATCCAGAAAAAAATTCTAGAGACCAAATATATATGAGAACTTAGTGAAAAATTACTCACCCTCTCATGCCTATTTCATGTAATGTCATTGTATGCCTAAATATGCATGAGAAAGGTAAGATACCACCTGAATAGTTCTGAGTCATTGCATTAAGGATCGACTAGCTCTAGACATGCAAAATTAACCAAATATATAGATACAAGATTGTGTTGAGTTGTCTCCTAACATGCGCTAAGTTTAACATCTTCAGGTAGACGAAGATCTCATAAAGGATGTATCCATTAAATCTATTGAGAGGGTCGATATCAAGATTTAGATTTGATCATGAAGTTCAGAGATGAGATGTCCATAGATGTGGACAAATGGATGATGTAGCCCTATTCCAAAAGGTTAGATACTTGTTAAATAAGGAAATTTGATTTCATGTAGCCATTGTCTTTCATGCTTGAGTATATGGGGAATTATTCTTGGTTTAGTTACACACAACCTAAATATAAAATACCAAACACTTGATAAATGCATGATGTAAAGTATTTCTGTCCATTGATATTGAAGCATAGGATGTCGATTACATGATTATGCAAACTCAGGTTCCATAAACCTTTCACTACACTTAAACTTGAAAGCATAATAAGGGTTCTCATAAAATGTGAAAATTTTAAAGTGTATGTGTCCTTCGATTCAACAATTCATATCCTCCCAACTTTCTTTGTAATGAATGTGATCATCTGCTTATTTTTCATTGTCTATTTCTTCACATGAAATATCTTTGATCTTCTTAACCCCTTTCATGAAATCTAAATCCCTTGAGACATGTAAAGGTGATTTGAACAAAGCTACATCAAATTTGTAATCAAGCTCAGGGATAAATGATTTGATTTCGAGTTCGTCATGAGTTGATGTAAAGGTGAAGCTAACCAAGAAATTGCCATCCCGTTCAAAGTAGAATTCATTCATTTTAACCTCACCTAGATCAAGAAAGGAGTTTTCATCCGATTCAAAAAGGAATTTCTCTTAATCAGGCGTAATGTTTATATCATTTTCAAAATGAAATGGCTCATATTCAGGTTCTATTCTGATCTAAAGATCCTTCTTTTGAACACTATCCCCAAAATCCAATTCCTTCAATAAGACCCTTTCAGTGATTTAATTGTTTTGATCATGTTCAAACTCCCTAAGTAAAAGGTCCTACTCTTCTTTACTCTCCACTTTAAACTCCTTATCCTCACATTTGGATTTTCACCAAAATCATTTGGCAACTTATCTTGGAGAATCTTAAGATCAATGTGTGATTTAGACTCTAGATCAGTAACACAAATCTCTCAAAAGAAAATAATTCCTCTTTAATCCCCTTGCATGATTATTCTAAAAAATTTTAGTTTGTCGCTACCCTTTATTCACTTGATTGATCCCAGGTGCTACTAACCAATGAGATCCGAGTATCTTGTATGATTAATTTCAATTTCATTGGGTTCCTTATCATGTAACTCAATTTCAGGGTGTGACAACCCAGGTCCCACCAACCAATGAGACCCAAGTTGTCGGGTGCTAATATCAAGCAGCACAAAATCTACAGCATCACAGTCACCCAACACATAGTCATAGAACATCAAGAGCCACCAAAAAGTTGAAAAGAAAGAAGATAATCAATTATAAAACTAGGTTTAGGGTTCCTAGGGGCCTATTCATAATGGGAAAAATCCTAGGATTCCCACCGCAAATTTTGCGGTGGCGATGGTGGTGCACAACGCATGCTCGATGCATGGTGACAACGAGGCTTAAGGAGGCAACGCATGGTGAGCAAAATCGCGTGTGTGCGAACATTTACGTGAAGGCATGGTGCGAGGAGTGGAGGATGTGCAATGCGTGTCACAGCAGATGATGAGGATCGAGCATGGGTTAAGTGCAATCCACATAAGTATGTGGTGGCGAATCCATGCATGACACATGCTACATGCGTGGTTCGTGTGAACCAGTCAGTCTGATTTGGTTCAGCAAACCCCTTGCGTTGTTTTGAGCGGTTTGAGGCATTTTCGACCTTGAATTCCAACAAATATGAAATATGGTACCATTAAAATTGTGTCGACACATATTACGAGTTGGTGATATTTATTTTTATTTTTACTTGAAAAATCATAAGAGTGTCTAAGGGTTTTCTAAGCCAATTTTTAGCACATTTGGTCTAGGAAACTCACTCGATGCATTTGGAAGTGATGTGAACTCTTTTATAACTAGAAACAATGGGTGTAAATGATGAGACTTATGGGATAATTAATTGATGTTATGAATTTAGTTATCTGGAAATAAGTTATTAAACTTATAACGATGGATTTGTCAAGATATAAAGGTTGGATAACTGGTGTTAGCTTGCTACTCGCTAGATTTTGGTTATAGCTTTGCTCATTTAGATCAATTTTGGGCTAGTTTATGGAGTTGCTGGTCTCCCTACAACTCCTTGGTTAGACTTAGTAGCTAATTGAGGAAGTGAGATTTGGGGTTCGAGGGTTGGAGTTGGTTCTTTTCTCGATTGGTGGGTGGGTCATTAGTTGTCTATGGTTCAGGTTCAATGTGCATAACGCTTATGCATTTTCATGCCATATAACATAGTCACTACCTCTTTCTGTAATAACCCCAAGGTGACGAATCAAGGTGACTCGATGGGTATAAGCTGTCTTCTTGGCCAAGAAGATGGCTTATACTTGTCTTGTGTCTCAGAAAGTCACACGAGATCGCCTTATGCCTTGAGGCGTTGATTAACGGGATTTTGACTGTAATAAGTTTGGGCTTAATGCATAAAATGAATAGAATAATGTATTGATTAATAAATATAGTAATTGATGATATAGTATCCTTTACGATTATTCTCTTTGTTACTATTTATACTCAGCTATTATTGTTCTACTCTACTTAGTTTTACTGATGTGTTTCTTGGGTTTATTACTTAGGTGTTGCTGAGTAGCTAGGCGTAGTGGGTGCTATTGTTCCTACTATGGGTTTATTACTTAGGGTTTATTACTTAGGTGTTCTAGTCTTTTTTGTGGTTGTATTAGTGCTTCAGCACTTAGTACCTTTTCCTACTTTTTGTGGTGGATTTTATTTTGATTGTTAGCACTTTATTTATTTAATTCATTATGAATGAATGTGTGGCTATTGATGTTTTATGACTATATGTTGGATGACTGTGATCCTGTATATTTTGTACTGAGCACTTGACAACTAAGGTCTTGTCGGTTGGAGGAACCTGTGATCACAGATGGTATTGGAGCAAGGTCACCTCACTAGTCTTAGAACAACTTGGAAAAGGCCATGCAAGTGTTCATATTGTGTTAATTGACGAGTAGTCAACCATGGTTTGATGTGATACTTGATTAAACTTCCACTCGCTCTGATCTAAATGTAGATTCATAATTGCTGACATCTATGTGCACTGTGCAGAGGGAGATGGCTCCACGAAGGGCTGGATAGACAAATGCTACTAATTGTACTAATCAGGATCGGTAAACCAACCCCACTTGACTGGCTACTGATGAGTGCATTTTAATAGACTAATATTACGCCTAAGTAACTTTAATTGTATCTTTTAGGTTTGTTAATAACTACATTAAGTTATAGAATGTTTGTATGCATCATGATTTAGGTTTACATCTATTCTATAACTTAATATGTAATGATTTTATGTTCTTTTTATGTGTAGGAAAAATAATTGGCAAAAGAATAAGGAGGGGAGGGTAAATTACCCTTTCAAACAACCAGTGGCGCCTTCTTTTCCCCATCCTGCAGCCAGCCGCAACTCTCCCCTCAACAGCCGCCGGCAAAAAATAGCAAAGGGATTTGGAAAATCCCTTAACTCACCCACACGGGGAGAGAAGAGTTAAAAAGGAGGCGGAGAAAGGAGAGGAGGATCTGGATCTTCCCCCCTGCGGGGAACTGCTCTATCTCCTCCACCGTGGAGAGGGCGAACACTATGCACCAAGCACCCATCTCCAGCGCCCTTGCCAGGCCGCGCTCGCAGGCGCATCCTCCCTTCCAGCGCCATCACCCCATCCTGCCCTTCAGCTGCACAAGCGCCCATCCACCCTCCAGCGCCTCCTTGCAGCACGCCCCCCACCTCTGTAGACCCACCTTGCCTCACCAGCCGCTCCATCCAGCGCTCCCTCCAGCCGCGCCTGAAGGCGCTGTGCACCTTCACCACTGCCAGGCCCGCACCCGCAGGTGCTGCATTGCCACTCCACTCACCCGCGCCCCTGCCAAGCACCGCAGGCACCACACCAGCGCCCGCCTTCGCAATCGCAGCGCCTCCCCTCTCTGCAGACCACCCTAGCCACCTGCAGGTGCCGCTCCTTCTCCACCGCTCATCTCTAGCCGCCCCCATAGGCACGCACCATTTGCAGCGCGCCCTCCCCTCTGCAGACCTGCCTCGTCACACCAGCACCACCCGCAGGCACCGCGCCCGCACCTCTAGCGCCGTGCGTAGAGCCACCGCCACGCCCCTGCAATCCGCCTCCAGCGCCTTTTCCGACGTTCTTCTCCTTTGTCGGCCGGCCACCTTCGGCAATCTCCGTCGACGCCGCGGCCTCCATCGGATAGGCCTCATCTTCGCCAACCTCCCTAGTGCGTTAACAGCCCCGCCGACGATCCTCCCTGCATGTAAGCAAGAGAGAGAGCAAATGCTCTGTTTTGAGGGAGATTAAAAAGTACATTTACTGACATTGCCACCAGAAATTAATTTTCATTTATGATTATTTTATTGCAGTATAATTGCGAATGCACCCTCATGCTTTTTGATAATTGCATGTTATTGATATTCACCTGTTTTAAGATTGGTTTTGGGATCAACATGTGCACCAATTTTATCTAGTATATGTCAAGTGAAAATTACATAAAATCATCATATATTTATTGAAGATTTCAGTGAGGGAAAATTGCACATATACCCTTATATTTTTGAGTAATTGTAAATCTTCTTTCCATCTCATTTTATGTCGAATTTGACTAGGGATTTTGCACTTGACTGAAAGAATACGAAATAATCGATAGTTTATTGCATAATTGCCTCCCTGTGGACACGACCCGCTCTTCTGTGAGTGGTTCTTTTTATTGTTGATTAGTCAATTTTTCCACCACTTAAATACAACAACGCGTTATTTCATTTGCGAAAATTAATAGAAAGCGGAAAATCGACTTGTCAAATTGGTGCCGTTGTCGGGGAGGCAACAGGCGCAATAGATTTACTTCATTTTGTTTTGAATATTCTGAGTTGCGAAATCATCTAATCATTTTTCTTTTATGCGAGGAATCTGACATGGCGACAGGCGCAGCAAAGCGACGACATTGACCCTGAACGACGCGCACGGCGGAGATGATCTTTTTGGTGGACCTTGACGCCACCTGGAGGACGGCAACGGGAACATGTGGGCCTTGATCCCACGCAAATAGGCTTATGGAGAAGCCTATTTCTGATTTAGTCAGTAGATCTTAGTTAGATTTAGTTAGATAGACATTAGAATTTAATTTCTGTCTTTTGGATCCTTGTCAAGTATTTTTGGGAACGTGTTCCCAGTGCCACTTTATTTCTTATCGCTCTTGTATGCGGGAGCGTATTTTTGGGAGCGTGTTCCCATTTATTTAGATTATAGGATTATTTGAACTGTTTGAACTGAATTTCGGTTAGTTAGTTAGATTAGGTCTATTTGTTTATTATAAAAAAAAATTCGAACTGCCTGCTAGAAGCTGCATATCTATAGGACGACCATCTAGGACTGAATGAGCAGCATCTAGTTTATTTTTATTGCATTGCATTCATACATTGCACGAAGAAAGCTAGAGTAAGATACGTCTTCTCTTGAGCATCAATTACCTGTCATGTATACGTATTGAATCTAAATCTTAGACCACTAAAGTGCTTGAATCAAATTAATTCAGTGGTCACTTTAAAAATTGGGATTGCTAAGAGGTTAGACCTTAAAATCTGTGACTGAAAATTGTGTGCAAAATGATCCTGTTTGCGAAATTTCAAAAATCAAAACACGATCGTATGTTTGCATACTTGAGACACTGTGCACCTCACACATAAGGTCACTAGATAAATTTCTACCTCTCCTCTTTTGCACCACAAGGGAAGTTAGTCGGAAATCAACAAGCCTATCCACCAAGTTACTTCGGTTCCTCGTGTGTGGGTTCGATTCGAGGCTTCCATCCCTTGTGAGTAGGTTATAGGCACCAGCGAAGGTTGGCCTAGGAAGCGTAATAATTTTTTCCAAAACTTGTTTGGCCACCAATTGAACATTTACTTCTAAGACCTTCAATCTACTAAAAATAAGATCCCACTGAATTTGCATTTGCTTTGACAGTAGAACTCTTTAGGAAGTTTCTGCTTGTATTCTGAATTTTGCTAAATCCTAAGAGAGTTAAAATTATTTTGCTTAAAGAAATGGATTACCCTTACTCCTATCATTCAGATTATCAGAGTCAATACTTCCCATCTTTTAATCAGGATCCCATGCCCCGAGCGTATCCATCCTTTGATGGGTACATTGACAATTCATGGGATCATTCTTATTCTTATCCTGGGAGTACTGGCTTAATAACTCCCACTTTTGAGTAGAGCCTAGGAGCGGGATTTCCCAACCCTGAAATCCCTACTTCCATGCAAACACCCAAACCTCCCACATTTCATGATTTTCCGTATCGAGGTTGGACCGATACCCCTAGGCAACCAGAGCCTGAAATTGGCTATCCTCCCTAACCTGATAATAGTAGCCTCTCCTCTTTTATGATAGAAATGCAAAAACAGCAAAAGGAAATAATGGAATCAATGGGAGAGATGTTGAGGAATAGTCAACAGTTAAATGAAGAAATAAGACAACTTAGCTACACGCTTCCCAATAGTCCTGATCCTTACCCATACGATCATGATCATGAAAATAATTCTGAGGAACCTAATGACAATAGGGATCCAATTTTATGTAGCTATCACTTAGGCTCTCCCAATGAGACACGGCCACTAGAGGACAACGATCATAGTGATTATCCACCTGAACTATATTTGAGTCAAAAGCATGGGAAGATGGTACCTCTTGAGGACCTTGACCCCAATGACATTATTCTCTTTACCCCTACCAACCTGGGTCAAGGTTGTATTATTCCTATAACTTCCCCTATTGATTATGTGGTGGAATCTCATTTTACCCTTAGTGAGCCTACTCCTGACCCTCCACTTAGGGAATCAACACCTACCATTCAATATTCTGAGGATTTAAATGCACCTAATGAAGGTGACCCTAATGGAATGGAGGATGAATTAGATCAATTTTGGTCTCAGGGATATGAAGAGTCTAATTCAGAAAACGAGGATGCC
This sequence comes from Thalassia testudinum, assembly GCA_037157565.1. Lineage (NCBI taxonomy): Eukaryota > Viridiplantae > Streptophyta > Magnoliopsida > Alismatales > Hydrocharitaceae > Thalassia > Thalassia testudinum. The sequence continues at coordinate 34,916,263 of JAZHRO010000056.1, forward strand.
CCAATAGAGGAACCTGGACTGAAAATCTAGTGTGAATCACAGGGGAATTATTTATCATTTGAGGATTTAGCTCCAAAGGATATAAACAATATGGTGAAATACAGATTCCTCCTCCATCAAAATAGGAGTTGATATTAGAGGAGGACAAACAAAATAATGAGAAGTCTATGAGAGACTCTCGGGGACAAAACACGTCAATTGAGGATTTATACCCCGAGAACAGTAACGAATTCAATGATATAGGCTTGCTCCAAAATATTAAGACTGATCCTCCTTTAGAAATGATTGAGGATACTGATCCAACTCCTAATGAATCACATATAAACCCCGACAAATATTTGAGAGAATAATCTAGGGATGAGCTAAATGACAATGATTCTTACATTTTGACCCTGCCATCAAAGAGTTATTTGGAGTCTACCCTTGATTCAAATATGACTCCGATCATTAATGCTAGGCAGGGTAATGTGAAGTTGTCTACAACTGTTAGGGAGTATACACAATCTGAATCATTTTTGGAATTAGACCTAACACCGACTAAGCCCTCATTGGACTTAACCATTACCTTCCAACACTACAAATAACCCTTATACTCCCTAACCGATCCTTAGCTTAGATCTCTGCTCATGTACATTGTTTCTAGAGAACATATCAGGCTAGTACATCCTCGGGTAGAATGGCGAGTGTGGATTGATGCTTGTACTTTTACTCTCACCATTCAAGGGTTTGAACTAATAATGTGTATATCTTTTAAAACTCGTCCTGCTTTGGAGGATCCTTGTTATCCTCCACTTATTCCGTTTCGGGAGGCCTCTTTTCATATTCCCTTTCTTTTTCCTAGACCTCCCCAGGTAGCCAACGAGATTTTCTATTTTCATTTCTTCTGGCGAGCATTTGGAATTACGTTGCATCATTAGCTCGCCAACATCCGTGGCTACCTGTTTTCTAGGCCCGCACTATTACGCATATTTTTAGGACCTAACCTTTTCTGTTTGGAACCAGACTTACAGGTTCCTTCTAAGTCTGGCTGCTGATAGAAAATGCAGCGCTTGTTGGGAGGCAACCTAGCGGTCAGAATAACACTATTGTCAGGTGATGTTTTTCCTTTCTCCTCCTGACAATGGGGACATTGTAGGATTTAGGCATGGGGGGTGCATTTGCATTTTAGGAAGTATTCATGCATTTAGGTTAGCATAATATAATATATATATATATATATAATTCCTCTTTTCTTGAGCTGATTGGGTTAGCCCTAGCAAAATACCTTTGTCATTGGAGGTTTTTCTTCCGGAATTATATCTTAAGTTTAGAATCCAGTACATTTATTTCACGTACACATAGACTTGATAATGGATCCTTGAGGAAAACCAATAAGCATTTGTAGTCCACTGAACCCTTGGACAGTTCATAGGGAGTCAGGCATACTATCTTCCAGTAGATCCACCTCATATTTCTGAGAAGAAAGTAGAGAGATTACTGGTGTGCTAAGTCTAGTGCAAGGACTCTTAAGTTTTGGATAATTAGATGATGATACCTTAGAGTTAGGCGTAGCTTTCACTCTCTGTTCCTGTGTGCGTACTTTGTGTGAATTTCTAAGAGTCACCAAATAAGGTATATACACAGAGATTGAGAGTTAATAAAGCTATAACTATGGTGGATGGTTACGACTGTCCTTCATAGAGTCCTTGGCTGAAGGAGGATATTAGTGTCAAAGGTCAAAAATATGCCTGCCTTATCCATTCCTTCCCAGTGTCGAGAATAGGCACTTCCACCAAATAGGCCACACAATATCCTCTTGACCATCATCATCCCGAATAATGCCTCGTAAATAAAAGTCTGTGTCATATTATGTTGATTTATATTATAAAAAAAAGGGAAAAAAAAGAAGAGAGAAAAGAAAAGAAGAAAAAGAAGAAACAGAAAAAGAAGAAATACTTATATTACAAAAAGAAAGGTCTAAGTTATATGTAACATTATTTCTGATGCAACATAACACCTATTGCGTTCCACCAAATATGACCCATACCTACCTTTTAGTATTTCTGACCGTCCAAATACTGGTTGAGGACTCTAACTTAGTTGTAGAGTTATTAGGACTTTAATTGAAGTGTTGATGCCATGTGAGGCCACCAAATAGTGAGTACAATTTCTAAATCTGGCGAGATTTATGATCTCAGAAAGAAAAAGATGAGGTTATGCCCAGGAACATCAAGAGAGCACAGTTGTGTAGCCTCTCTTAAAGTTGACTTGTCTAATAGTCTAGAGATCTAGAGTCTGCAGTACTAGGTTACATGTAGCACCAGATGAGTGTGTGCCACCAAATACAAATCCATGCTACTCGATATCTCCTACCTAAGCCAAAAGCCGGGGTCAAATTATAGATTATCCTCTGCTTTATCCCCGAGGAAAGTAGTTGCCTATCCTGACAGAAATATTTGCCAAGGGTGAAGTACGAACTCCCAGTGCGAATTGGCTTTTTCACTTGGATCCGTTACTTAGGCTATTATCACGTCACATTTGTCTGGATCGCTAAAGTTTTGAAATAAGAAAAGAAGAAATCTTTTGATTACTTCTATTATTTTTTGTTTTTGCGAGGGACTAGCAAATCTTAGGCATGGGGGTATTTGATGAGTCCATTTCAATGGACTAATATTACGCTTAAGTAACTTTAATTTTATCTTTTAGGTTTGTTAATAATTACATTAAGTTATAGAATGTTTGCATGTATCATGATTTAGGTTTACATCTATTCTATAACTTAATATGTAATGATTTTACGTTCTTTTTATGTGTAGGAAAAATATTTGGCAAAAGAATAAGGAGGGGAGGGTAAATTACCCTTTCAAACAACCGGCGGCACCTTCTTTTCCCCATCCTCTGGCCAGCTGCAACTCTCCCCTCGACAGCCGCCGGCCAAAAATATCAAAGGGATTTGGAAAATCCCTTAACTCACGCATACGGGGAGAGAGGAGTTAAAAAGGAGGCGGAGAAAGGAAAGGAGGATATGGATCTTCCCCCCTGCGGGGAACTGCTCTTTCTCCTCCATCATGGAGAGGGAGAACACTGTGCACCAAGCACCCATCTCCAACGCCCCTGCCAGGCCGTGCCCGCAGGCGCATCCTCCCTTCCAGCGCCATCACCCCATCCTGCCATTTAGCCGCACAAGCGCCCATCCACCCTCCAGCGCCTCCTTGCAGTGTGCCCCCCACCTCTATAGACCCGCCTCGCCTCACCAGCCGCTCCATTCAGCGCTCCCTCCAGCTGTTCCTAAAGGTACTGTGTGCCTTCACCACTGCCAGGCTCGCACCCGCAGGCGCTGCATTGCCGCTCCGCTCACCCGCGCCCCTGCCAAGCACCGCAGGCACCACACCAGCGCCCACCTTCGCAACTGCAGCGCTTCCCCTCTCTGTAGACCGCCCTAGCCACCTGCAGGCGCCCGCTCCTTCTCCACCGCTCATCTCCAGCTGTGCCCATAGGCGTTCGCCATCTGCAGCTCGCCCTTCCCTTTGCAGACCTGCCTCATCGCACCAGCACCACCCGTAGGCACCGTGCCCGTACCTCCAGAGCTGCGCGAGAGCCACCGCCACGCCCTGGCAGGTCTGCCTCCAGCGCCTTTTCCGACGTTCTTCTTCTTTGCCAGCCGGCCACCTTCGGCCATCTCCATCGACGCCACGGCCTCCATCGGATAGGCCTCATCTTCGCCAACCTCCCTAGTGCGTTAACAGCCCCGCCGACGATCCTCCCCGCATGCAAGCAAGAGAGAGAGCAAATGTTCTTTTTTTCGGGAGATTAAAAATTACATTTACTGCCATTGCCACCAGAAATTAATTTCATTTATGATTATTTTATTACGGTAAAATTGCGAATGCACCCTCATGCTTTCTGATAATTGCATGTTATTAATATTCACCTGTTTTAGGATTGGTTTTTTGATCAACATGTGCACCAATTTCATCTAGTATATGTCAAGTGAAAATTACATAAAATCATTATATATTTATTGAAGATTTCAGTGAGGGAAAATTGCACATGTACCCTTATATTTTTGAGTAATTGTAAATCTTCTTTTCATCGCATTTTATGTCGAATTTGACTAGGGATTTCACACTTGACCGAAAGAATACGAAATAATCGAGAGTTTATTGCACAATTGCCTTCCTGTGGACACGACCCGCTCTTCTGTGAGTGGTTATTTTTATTGTTGATTAGTCAATTTTTCCACCACTTAAATACAACAATGAGTTATTTCATTTGCGAAACTTAATAGAAAGCAGAAAATCGACTTGTTAGCTAGGAACTTGGTCGTTCAGTCCCAGGCCTTCATGGAGACCTTTTTCAAGATCCTGGAACAAAGGATGTCTCCCATGTTAGAAGTGGGAGGAAGGGGCGAAGGCAACCCAGAGCATCACTCGATTTCAAGTGTATGCATACCTACTTATGAGAAGAGCAGGGAGAACCTTGAGTCTCTCCCACCAAAGGATAAGTCAGCGAGCCCTCTACACAAGTATAGGCAAATATTCACTGTGTTCAGGAAGCTAAAGCCCCCAACCTTCAAGGGGATGACAATTTGATGAGAACAAAGGATTGGATATAGCAGATTGAAAAGGCCTTTGATACGATCTGCGCACTGAAGGACTATAGAATGCCCTTCATGACCTTTCGGTTGACTAGTGAGGTGCATTGCTGGTAGGTGTCTGTACGTGAGCAGAAGGGCACTCAGGTGATGTCTTAGGGTCGCTTTCTCTGTCTGTTTAGTGACTAGTACTACCCCAGGACCTGTCAGGGCCAAAGGAGGCTCGAGTTCCATAATCTAAGGTAGGGCTTGATGACTATCAATGAGGATCAGACCCATTTCATCGAGCTTTAGTGTTTGAGCCGATAGTAGTGGCTGCTGAAGCTGACAAGTGCTGGAAGTTCGTCCAAGGACTTTAGCCAGAGATACAGAAGTATGTGAATGTACTTCTGTTAGACACATTTGCCTAGGTGATTAACACGGAAATGAAACACGAGTAAGGCGATGCTGAGACCGATAAGAGCTTTGGTGGGGGATCAGGGCAGAGGTCAGATTTTCAGAACCAATTCCAGCAGAGGGACTAGAGGTACCAGTCGTTTAGAGCACCACCACCAGTGCCTTAGGCTTCTTAGTAGCAGGCATCAACCCCAGCCTCGGGATCCACCCAATTCCATCTCGTTATGTAGACACAGACCTAGGGGACCGCAGGACAAACACATTCAATACCGAAGTAGCGATCATGCTACAAGTGTGGTCAGTAGGGCCCAGAGCAGGATGCCTTTCATCCAGAATGGGGGAGCAGCTCAAACTTATCAAACTCATGGTGGAGGCTCCCAGCAATTATGAGGAGGTGCGGCCACCTAGGGATAGGATCCTTGATGAGACCACATTTGTGGGCTAATTAAACACATAAATGCCTAGTTATTAGATTAATGTTTACATGTACATAGTATACTTTTCTGTGTAAATACCTTAGTTTATAAAATTGCTTGCATGCATATTTCATGCATTACATGCATTTGTAAATATAATTGAGGATAGTGTGCATTAGAATGTAAGTAGTCTAGATTATAATTTAGTTGGCATGGCATGCATACATTAGTTACAGAAATAGAATTTAACAGTCTTTTAGGTTTTTATATAAATAGCTAATCTTTCTTTATTATTTTTCTTTACAGGACCAACTATCGGTTACAGCTTTTTATGATGTCCAAAACTCAATCTGGACGTCTAATGAACTTGCTGCCTCTCAACCACTAAGCCAAGTTGTCCAAGCCTCTACACATCCAACCACTCGCTATATTTGTCAAGTTATTGGAGACAATCTCGGCGGAAGGAACAGTAGCAGATGTTTTTGAAAGGAGAGCTGCAGCGATCATGCGGGGGGGGGGTCGATCTTCATTCCCCTTGTGGGGATCCACCTCCTCCCTCACCTCCACCGGTATCATGGCCGGAGCGGACACTCTGCTCGAGCGTGCACCGTGTCTTGAAGCGTGCTTCATCCTAGCCAACCCCCATCCCACTACGCGCTTGTGGTGACAGCACGAGCGCATCACCCTCTCAACATCCTTCCCATAACTGACCACCACCAGCACCACCTTCATCAAGCTTCATCAACGCTACCTGCACCCTTTCCCCTTCATCTCCTCCTCTGTCTTCTTTCTCTTCATTCTCTCCTCTGTAAGAACCCATTGCCGTCTACCTTTAGCCGTAGACCACCATCACCACTGCCAACCCCTCGCCGCCATTAATTGATCACCATCACCCCTCATCACCACCCTCACCCACTGCCAACACTTCCTCATCTCCTCTTCCTCTTTTTTATTTTCCTTCTTCCTCGCCTACCTTCCCCTGTTACACAAAGAAGAACCCAAAGCACCCAACCGGCAGCACCTCCATCGAGCTTCCTCCAACCTTCAACCTTGATGCCAAGCGCCGCTCGAGCATCCTCGCCGACCACAACAGCCATGTGCTGCCTCACTCGACTAATGCATGGTCACACTCAACGCTCGCACAGCACCTTTGGCCGGTTCTCCTCCTCCACCGGTCATCGGTTTCGTCCATCGCTCGTCGCCGCACACCCCCATTGTGAAGCCCCCTCGTCGACACACCACCACCGGCAGGCAAGCCACCAGCAACAACCTCTACGCATGCATGCGTGCACGAGAGAAAATGCTCTGTTTCTCGACAGTAACGCCCTTGGTGAGGTGTGTCTCATCATAGCTAAAATGCCCAAGTTAAGCTAGAAACTAGGTTAAACACTAGTGAATTAAAACATAAAAAAGGTTTATTGTGGGAAATAACACAAATGACCTAAAACATCCAATTTGTGCTAAAAATGCAAAATTAGGTCATAAAATGAGATATTCTATTCATTAATGAAAGATGATTCTCCAATTTCAAATTGAACACATTTTTATGTTCAAATGTTCAAATTGAAAGCGAAATCAACTTCCTAAATGTTCAATTAAGCTTCAATAAAAACTTGGTGGCATTTGGACATCATTAGGACCTTGCATTCATGACATTACATACAGATCCTTCATCCTTTACATTTTCATGCATTTAAAACTTGCCAAGGACTTCATTGCAAGCTGTCAGGGGACTTTTTGCAATATATAGGGACCGCTTTGCAGGACTTATGGGTTTTCTCCCAATATTTCCGCCATTTCACTTTGACGGTGCCTCTATAAACTCTCCAACATAACTGAAGCAGGCAGTCTACTGTAGTCGTAAGAACACGGCCAAACTCGGCCGTTCATCTCATGATCCCTCAATCCAAGGGGCCATCTCCAATCAAATCTTCAAGCGACCCCGTGCATTGCATCACCATCCCCTCCAGATCTCATCCAATGACTACTATTTGGATTGAAGCCTTGCGCGCTCCAACCTTTCCATCTCCACCGCCCAAGACCTAATCGCCTAATCCTACCACTGTAATGCTCAAATCCATTGACAAGTTTACTTAAGAAACTCCCTTGTGCCGCGTGACTAGTCGATTTTCACTTTCGTTAATGATGATTAAGAAGATTTATCATATTTTTAAGTGGTGGATAATCGACTAATCAAAATAATTAAAAATTAACCACTCGTAAGAGCAAGTCGTATCCACATGAAAACACTAGCCTGTCTAAACTCGTAAAAGTCACAAAAATTGTTCACCAAAAATTTCCCCCAAACACTAAATTGAAATCCATTCTAGAATATGCTAACAATTGCTACATACATTGAATGAGAATTTTATGTAAAACATGAGGGTTGTACCATAAAACATCCACAATTAAATATTAATTAACCAAAAATTAGAATGGTGGCAATGGCATTGCATGTAATAACTAATTGAGGAGAAACCAAAGCATTCCCTTCGAGCTTGGCATGCACAAAAGACAGACCACGGCTGGAGGTGAGACTTGGCGGAGGAGATGAGTGAGCCGAGGGCTTCACGGCGGTGGTGGCAGCAAGTCGTGAGGTGGCCGGAGGTGGTCGGATGGAGCAGCCAAGGAGATGGGTTCTGATGGCTACTACTACTGGGAAGAGATCCAAGCGAGCAGTGTGGGAGGTTTCTTGGTTGTACGTGATGCGCATGGAGAGGAGGGCGGTGGCTGCTGGAGGATGCGCGCTCTGCGTGCGGGTGGAGCTGCTGGAGTAGCATGACTCTACATGCGTGGGCTGGAGGTGAGGGCCGGTGGAGGGCGTGCTTGTTGTTGCTGGAGCAACAACTTAGAGTGGCTGCAGACGACGCTGGGTGTGCGGGATGATTTGTTGCAAGGGGTGAGGGAGGGCGAGAGTGAGTGGGTGCACCCGAGGGGTGCTGGTGGGCGTGTAGCGAGGAGCTGGAGCGTGGAGGCCAGTGCATGCAGCAACCCCACTGGTGCATGTGCTCACAATGGTGGAGCAAGCGGTGAAGGCGATAGCGGCACGCATGGAGATGCGCTCAAAGGAGTGCGCGTGCACAGTTGAGGTGAGGAGGTGAGGAGAGTCGTGCACCCATGCTTCTGCTGTATGTGTAGCTGCACAGAGAGTTGGCTAGGGGGACATCGGCCCTGCTTGGGTGCAGATGCGAGGGTGGCTCCATCGCACGGTGGCTCTGTAGGTGCGTACAGAGAGAAGAATGTGCGTACGGTGACGTGGTGGAGATGGTGATGACAATTTGGGTTCTTTTTGGTGAAAAGAAACAGAGGAAGAAGAAAGAAGAAGAAGAAGAAGAAGAAGATGGTGTTGGTGGTGAGTGGACAGGGAAGATGATCTGGTGGTTGCATGGTGATGGTTGTGTTGCCGTCGGAGACGCATGTGCACGGTGATGGCACGAGTCCACCAACTTGGCGAGGCGAGCTGTCACCTCGTCGACCCACGGTGTGGTGGAGCTCTGCCTTGGAGACCACGGTGGTGGAGTGGAGTACACAGTGGTGGAGTGGGGCGGTGTCTCCCCGAGCATGGTAGCAGCTCCCCCTCTCTTGTAGCCGTCTGCATGGATTTGAAATGGAGAGGTGGGAGCAGATCCGCTTCTTACGGTCATTAAGGAGGTATAGCTAGAGGAGGAGAGGTGGAGCCGTTCCTGCGAAAAAGAAGATAAGAAATATAATAAACATTGGCTTATTTATAGAGAAATCCTTATAAAATATCTAATTGCATGTATTATGTATAATTCCCACTAAATGCAAACTAAATTAAAAACCATGCATGCTAAGACCTAATTTACATAAAATTGCGATGCATGCAACAAATCTATAATTAATGTATTTATATCCTAATGCATGCTAAATGCATGTTAAAATTAATTTAATGTCTAGGCATTTAAATAACTAATTAGCCCACAAATATGGGCTCATCAAATGCCCCATGCCTAGTTTTTGCTAGTGCTTAGCAAATTCAAGGAACAACCCAACTCTTCAAGTGGATTAGCCAACCCAATTGGTCTTCATTTAGAAACATGTTAAGTTCAAACTTTAGACCTAAGGTTCCTAAATAGTTGCTAAGTTACAGATTAGGTCGGCTAAAGATGAGTTGCAGGCACAGGTTTTCCTGATTTCTAATTCTACCCTAGGGTTTATTGATCCTAGAGATTAAAGCATCCGTGCATGTGCATTGGTCTATGTTATTTGAGGTTGGTAGGATTTCCAACCTAGAAAGTGAGTAAGAATGATTTTTTTTTTGTAATATTTTTATTTGATTCCTTTAGATTTAACCTTGGATTTGCTATCAGCACGGTTTGTGTCGGATTCATTGTCCCCATCACCGAACCTTGAAGGCTGCTTGGCTTTCGATGCTTCGAGATAGCACCGCCCATGGCGACCCTAAGAACTCTTGGCAATCAACACTTCGAGATAGTATCGCCCATGGATTTCTTAAGTGAATTCAAGCCTGTGGCAATCGGCACTTCGAGATAGGGCCGCCCATGGTACTTGAATCGCACAATGCGCTTACATGCCCCCAGTAGGATGGATATCCTAAGAGACAAGCACCAAGGAGGTGACATGTTATCATTGCATCCTCAAGGTGAGTATGTACTCCACCTCTCCTACGGCAGGAACTCTTTCAATCAAATTGTGTTTTCAAGCTTCTCCTAAGTCAAAACTAAGAGAACCAACTTTTCTTTAGGAAATGAATTAGGGTGATCACTATTTACACCAGACCAAGTGTGTGTGAAATGTGGATGCTTAGGTTACGAGGACCTGTAAACCAAAAGGTAGAAAAAGGCATCAGGTACTACCCAACCTTTAACTCAATCCCTAGCTTTCCTTCCTCAACCTCTTGAGGAATGGTCCACAACTTAACTCCTACTTAAGTTTTTAAGTCCTCAAAGGACCCTAAAGGTTTAAAGCTAGTAGCTCAACTTAGCTTCTAAGGTCAAACACTTAGAGTTGACTTAGTCTAACCTAAAGTTCTTGTCTTATGCCTAAAAATGCGGGGCCCAGCTGATTAAGCATAACTCTTTTTTTTTTTTTTTCAAAATCAATGCAAATGTATGCAATGCAAAATGCTTCAACTAAATGCATGAATGCACTATATATAAATGCTATGTATATCCCCAAGTACACCCCCCCATGCCTAAAATTTGCAATGTCCTCATTGCATAGAAGGATATTACTTGGGTCAGAAATGGGCTACCATTATTTTGTTGGTAGCCGAGTAGCAAAAAAATCTGCATAGTAATGCTGGCCTAAAATTGAGCAAAGTAATGCTGGCCTAGCAAATACGTAACCTAGGATGTTGGCGAGCTGATGATGAATCCCGATAGTAAATGCTTGCCCAACCAGGATGGGAATGAAATCATCCCAGGTCACCAGAGGAGATTCTAAAGGATAAATTGGCATAACAACCTCCAAAGGGGTAGGGGGAGGATGACAAGGATCCTCCAAAAGGAATAGGGAAGGAATGATGCAGAAATAAACCCTCAGGGTGATGGACTGACCATAGAAAGCAACAATCCATACCCAGTACTCCATTATAAGAGATATTGGTTTGTTATGCCCCTTAGTCAAAATAGTAGTGAGCATGTTTTTAAGCCAAGGATCGTCTAGGGTATCCAAGTTTTGAGGTTGTAGGATAATCATAAGATCTAAGTTGGGTTTAGTTGGCTTGGTGTCCATCCCTAACAATCTTTCCAATTCCTCAATTGCATCCTTAGCATTTCTTGCACTAACAGAACTATCTGCCTGCACGTCATCAATGATCATTTCAACGTATGGAGTCAACATTTCGCCTTCAGACATAGGCGAATCAGAGGATGACTCCGAATCAAATGAAGGCAGGTTGGAAGCAACAGATCTAGGGATTATCCTATCAATGTCAACCCCAGGTTCTTGTTCGTTACCCAAATCCTCCCCGGAGTCTATATGTGAATCTACATTAATCTCAGAAGTTGCTTCCAAATTTTCCATTATTTCATCATGAGGAGGGATATCATCAATGGGTGTGCTAAGGAAACCTAATTTGGTCAACTTTATGAATCCTCGGGGGCTAATTCTTCAAATAAGACATTATTCGGAGCGCTAATCGGGTTTTAAGAGTATTGCGTTGTAATATAGCCGAAAAAGCATTCAAAACAGATATAATTTTATTACTTGAATTTTGAAGTATGAGGTCGAACACAAGGAGAAAATTGGTGTTTAGAAATCAAGATCACAATTCAGAATTTAAAAGAATATGCAATGTTATCAGTGTCAAAGTGCAAAAATGTAGATCACAAAATACTAAAGAACTCAATGTATATGAATTAAACTCAAATTAGACATTTGATTTGTAAATCAGACGACTTAAACTGATGCTACAGTGTTCTTCCTCTCTGATTTCTCCTTTCTCTGATTCTCTTCTCTTCTTATTTTGCCTTTGCGAGCTTTCTTCCCTTTCTGTCTTTCTTTCCTTAGCTTTGTCTGTCTTCTTCTTCTTCTTTGGCTTCCTCCTTCTTCTTTCTCTTTCTCAACCTTGCTGCCTTTTTCTTCTTCTCTGCCTTTTGCCTTCCTTCAGCTTCTTCCTTCTCTACCTTTCTCTTCTGTGGTGGCTTCTCCTTCTTCAGCTTAGCTTCAACTTCTCTATAGCCTGCAACAAAACCTACCCCCTACCCACGCACAACTCTCCTTTCTTTCTCTCTTAGGTTCCACTCTCCCGGAGCCACATGTATTCGGGTAATCGGGTCGGGTACGTACCCTGGACCAGGCCCACCAGCGTGCCGTGGTGGGCGAGGAGTGCAGTCGAGTCGGGTCAGGTCCGCAGGGCATGAGTGCGAATGAGATCGGGTCGGATTGGGTGACAGGGACCTCACCCCGTGATTCAGAGGCGATAAGGCTATGGCACAAATTCAACTTATGTGCCTTCAGTCGCTTCGCAGCCGCTGATGTGGGACTAAATGCACGCCCTTCTTCTTGCATGCCCGTAGCAGAGGTGTTCCTCTAATTGCAGTAGCTGCTACGGCCTTCGACTGAAATTGAGATCCTAGAGTCGTGCATGAGAGTCTTCTGCGCAGCCTGGGATAGTCGCCAGGAATTGGCAAAGCCTGGAGCAGCCTCAAGATTGCCTCAAGCTTGGTCACCAATGGCGGAGGACGCCTACACCTGAAATCACAAAGACGGCTTCGCAGCCATGTCAGATTGCTCAGGGAGCGTCGCTGAGGCACGGCGAATGTGCTGGGGTGGTTGGCGTGGCGTGGGGACACCTATGCGAGCGTGCCTAGGGCACACTGTGTGTGTAGGTGTGGGTGTGTTTGGTGGTGCATTTGGGTGAGTGGCGTAGTGTGTGAAGTGGGGGGAAATGCTCAGTGGCATGAAGGAAAGCTTATGGGCTGGTCGACGAGGGATGGGATGGCTTGTGGAGGTGGAGCGACCTCGCTAGAGGTGGTGGCCAGAGATGAAGGAGATGAAGGTGATGGAGGACGGTAGTGGTCGATTTTGGGAGATAGAGAGTGGAGAAGAAAGTAGAGTGGGAAGAGAACTTATCTGGGGTGTTAGGAAATGAAGAGGAGTCAGAGATGGTGTCTGATGTGTACTGCCAATGCTGAGGATGAAGGTGCTCAGAGAGGGACGGTCGGCGAGGATGAAGGGGGGCAAGGGCGTCAGTGGGTGCTGCGCGACGCGGACAAACGCAAGGAGGAAGAGCTTGCCACTGGTATTATGGTCGAACGACAAGGGAGACTAAGGAAAGTCGTTGGAGCTTGAAGTGCGAATCGGCTGGAGGAGGAGAGATGAATTTGAGGGGGTCTCTGGTCGAATTCAAGCTTGGGGAATGCGGTTGGATCTGGGGCTTCTTAAATAGAACTCTGGAGGGGAATTGTGCTTGGAAGCCAAGCTTCCAAGCAAGGCATGGTCACTGGAGATGGAAACTCAAAAGTGACCCAAATCTCTCATGCATTCACATGAGAGATTGGGAAGAAATTAGGTCATCAAACTGGATTCACATTGGAGGGATTTTCTCAGAGAATCTCCCTTCCAATTTTGAAAGGGATTCTCTGAACAATCTGGGAGGAACCACCTTCCAAAGCTCACCGGAGTAGGATTCCTTCGCAATAATGGTAGAGGGACCTAATTGCGAAAATGATGAATAAGATAGGGGGCCTTTTGTAAAGGTTTTTGAAAGATAGGGGTACAAATGTAATCAAGCTGGACCTTTTTGTAAACTAGGTCAAGGAAAACTCAACTTGGGTTCAAATTTTGGTAAAAACCTAGTTTGGACCTAAGGAATCTAATGTTGAAGCTGGATTTTAGGTTTGATCACATTTGACTGGGAAATTTATGTAAAAACCCAATTTAGGGTAAATTTCTATTTGAGACCCCATTCTAAGTCAAGATGGGTTTCAATGGCCAAATTGAAAGTTCTAAACCCTAGAGAATATGTTTCTATGATTTTTAAAGGGTTTATACGAATTTTATCCTAACCAAAACCTTGCTTAATCAAGTTGGCCTATTTTAGGGTTTCAAGAAGTCATTTAATTCATAGAACTCACATAAACCCTTTTCTGTTTGATCCAACCCACTTATTATCTTATTAAGACCTTTTGACCTTTGTTTAGCCCTTCAGCAAACTCGTTGTTGTACTTCATTGGTAAAATTACAGTTTTACCCCTTGTTTCCTATTTTTCTCTTAGAAAGGTTATGCAATGAATTGGGACCTTCAGTTGGTTATGTAGGAGCTTTTATTCTCTTTATTGGGTCAAAATGGGCTAGTTAGGGCTCATGATGGTGTTCCCATTAGACATAATCACCCTTAGTGTAACTCCAAATCTTGAATGTAGATTCCTTATATAATTCATCCTTCTCCTCATCACACGATTCATCATATACTTAAGGTCTATAATCATCTAAAATCTCAATAGATCCCCTAGGGCACTCTATTTGGGGTAAATGGTTTACACTGGCAACATCGGACTCCTCAGATAGGTGAATTTCTTTAGGGTTAGGTTCCCTAAGGGTGGGCTTGAGTTCCATCTCTTGATTAGAAGGGAGGGAGGGATTAACAACTTGACTTCGGCCCATTTCATCAAATGTGACGAAAATACTATCATCTGTGTCGAGGTCTTCCAATGGTACGATCATTCCCTTCTTTTGACTCCAATATAATTCAGGTGGATATTCAACCTGATCATCTTCTTCCTCGGGTTGCCACCTTTCGTCATCTAATATATAACTACTTTCATCCATATCCTCCTCCCACTTAAGGCGTGGACCACTCAAGGAAGTGTCATTTAGCGGGGAGGTTTCAAAATCAATCCTCGAAAAATATCTATTCTCTCTTACATAATCTCTAAAATTTCCCTCCAACTTAGGGTGTGGCTCTCCCACGGGAGATGCATCTAGCGTAGAGGGGTGCATTTCATCCTTAATGGGGTAGATTGGGTGGCTAATTTCTTCTTTTTCTTGTTGGCCTGCTCTCGAAGATTCTCCTAACAATTCAATCATTTCATCTTGCATTTTCTGTATTTCCATCTTCAAGGAGGAGAGGTCATCATTACTATCAGGAGAGAAGTCAGGCTTAGGCTTATAGTTCCTAGGAGTTTCTGTCCAACCATTACAATCAATCAGGGAGGGTGGGTTGGGTGTTCCTATGGTGTGTGGGATATTGGGCAAGGCAAATCCCACTCCTAGGTTCTACTCACTGATTTGGGGCTTAACCAGGCCGATACTCCTATAATAGGAGTAAAACGGATCCTAATGACTGTCATTATGTCCATTAAAGGATGGACCATTGTGGCATATGGGATCAAAGATCATAGAGTGGGGGTAAGGGTGTGGGCAAGATGTGAAAGGATGAAAGTCAACATGGTCCATTCTAACTCACACCACAATTAGATTCCCCAAGCAAACACAAATTAGAGGACTTTTTAGGTCATTAATCAGTTAGGCATTTGAGATTTAAGCCCACTTGTAGGTGACAAATCAAGTTATCTAAATAGTTACGTGCCTACTTCTTGACCTATGATACGCCTAAGAAGACCTAACTGGGACTTAGGTGATCCTCCCTAAAGCCCAAAAAGTTTAGTCACCACCAAACACGGCAAAGAGGGATGCAAGTAGGGTCAAGCCCTTCCTTTGAAGCGTTGCTTTCACGGTGCTTCTTAACTACCCTCAATTCGCAAGGTTTGGAGGCAACTTCACCTCTGAACTAAAATTTGGGTCACTTTAGACCCCAGTAATAGGAGGCTCTAGTCCTAATGGTTCAAAACCTAAGGAGTGTCTAAACGCATGCCGTGGTGCAAGAGATATAAGTGTGCATACACCGTAAAAGATTTTGAATTTTGAATCATGCGCCAAGTTTGAAATTCAAGTCCTTGGTTTTTAAATGACCTTCCTTTAATTAGTCCTTTTTCAAAAAATTAAATATGACCACTTGTTAGATCTATTCGATTCAATTAGGTGGTCATGCAATTAAATCCAGATGCACATGTGTGAACAATATAGAATGCAAAGAAAGAGGATGTACCTTCCCTTCAGCAATCAACAATGCAAGATGCACGCAATGCAAAATGAAATCTAGATGTTTTCATACAGACCTATATGGTTCGACCTAGGGGCATGCAGCTTCTAATAGGTAGTTTGTGTTTTTTTTTTTAGCTACTTATGCACAAACAGGTAAAGGATAAACAATCCACAAAAGAAAACCTAGATTTAAAGAAAAGGGAACATGCTCTCGAAAAGTTACCCAACATGGGCCTAAAAGAAAGTCAGGGAACAAATCCCTAAAATGTACCCTAGAACAAGGGTCTTCCAAATGAATGAATGAAATAAAGAGAAGAAAGAAAAATAAAAATCTATCTATAGCTGAAGGAATGAAATGAGGATGTGGTCCTCCAGATATCTCCTCTAGTGGTGGAAACAAGGTCCACTAAGGCATTGCAGAGGCAAATGTGATGCTCCTTCTCTTAGTGTTGCGACTCTACTGGCGATGTCAAGGATCGCTTGATCTCTGAGGCTGGTGTGACAAGATGTCTCCAAATACACGTACCTCGCACCCAACAGATAATTGAATTGAAATGTACCTCAAATAAAATGTATGAATAAATAAATAAATAAATGCGAGTTTAACAGGCTCATTGCCTCCCCAGCAACGGTGCCATTTAATGAGTCGATTTTCACTTTCATTAATGATGATGAAGATTTGTTGTTGTATTTCTAAGCGATGGAAAAATCAATTAATCAAAATAATTAAAAATTAACCACTCGAAAGAGTGGTCGTATCCACAAGGAGACACTAGCTTGTCTAAACTCGCAAAAGTCACAAACAATTGTTCACAAAAAATTCCCCCAAACACTGAGTCAAAATCCCCTCTGGAATATGCTAACAATTGCTAGATATGTTGAATGAGCATTTTATGTAAAACATGAGGGTTGTACCATATAAAACATCCACAATTAAATATTAATTAACCAAAAATTAGAATGGTGGCAATGGCATTGCATGTGATAACTAATTGAGGAGAGAACAAAGCATTCCCTTCGAGCTTGGCATGCGCAAAAGATAGGCCACGGCTGAAGGTGAGACCTAGCGGAGGAGATGAGTGAGCCGAGGGCTTCGTGGCAGTGGCGGTGGCGAGTCGCGAGGTGGCCAAAAGTGGTCGGATGGAGAGGCCAAGGAGATGGGTTCCGATGGCTGCTGCTACTGGGAAGAGATCCAAGCAAGCGATGCGGGAGATCTGCTGGTCGTGCGTGAAGTGCATGAGGAGGAGGGCGGTGGCTGTTGGAGGGCGTGTGCTCTGCGCGCAGGTGGAGCTACTGGAGTAGCGCACGCTCTGTGCGCGTGGGCTGGAGGCGAGGACCGGTGGGGGGCGTGTTTTGTTGTTGCTGGAGCAGCAACTTGGAGTGGCTATGGGCGGTGTTGGGCATGCGGGATGGCGCGTTGCAAGGGGTGCAGGCGTGCGGGGGCGAGTGGGTGCACTGGAGGGGAGTTGGTGGGCATGCGCTAGGCGCTGGGCGTGCAACGAGAAGCTGGAGCATGGAGGTCGGTGCACGCTGCAAGGGGTCGGTGCACGCAGCGAGAAGCTGGAGCGTGTGTGCATGGATGGCCGAGCAAGCGGTGAAGGAGGTAGTAGCGTGCGTGGAGATGTGCTTGAAGGAGTGCGCGTGTGCAGTTGATGTGAGGAGGCACGGAGAGTCGTGCACCCTTGCTTCTACTGTGCGTGCAGCTACACAGTGAGTTGGAGAGGGGGACATTGGCCCTGCTTGGGCATGGATGCGAGGGTGGCTTCATCGCACGGTGGCTCTGTAGGTGAGTGTAGAGAGAAGAATATGTGCACGGTGACGTTGTGGAGATGGTGATGACAGTTTGGGTTCTTTTTGATGAAAGGAAATAGAGGAAGAAGAAGAAAGAAGAAGAAGAAGAAGATGGTGTTGGTGGTGCGTGGACAGGGAAGACGATCTGGTGGTTGCATGGTGATGGTTGTGTAGCCATCGGAGATGCACGTGCACGGTGATGGCACAAGTCCACCGGCTTGGTGCGGCGAGCTGTCACCTTGCCAACCCACAGTGTGGTGGAGCTTGGCCTTGGAGACCACGGTGATGGAGTGGAGTACACGATGGTGAAGTGGGGCGGTGTCTCCCCGAGCACGGTAGCAGCTCCCCCTCTCTTGTAGCCGTCTGCATGGATTTGAAATGGAGAGGTGGGAGCAGATCCGCTTCTTACGGTCATTAAGGAGGTATAGCTGGAGGAGGAGAGGTGGAGCCATTCCTGCGGAAAAGAAGATAAGAAATATAATAAACATTGGCTTATTTATAGAGAAATCCCTATAAAATATCTAATTGCATGTATTATGTATAATTCCCACTAAATGCAAACTAAATTAAAAACCATGCATGCTAAGACCTAATTTACATAAAATTGCGATGCATGCAACAAATCTATAATTAATGTATTTATATCCTAATGCATGCTAAATGCATGTTAAAATTAATTTAATGTCTAGGCATTTAAATAACTAATTAGCCCACAAATATGGGCTCATCGAATGCCCCATGCCTAGCTTTTGCTAGTGCTTAGCAAATTCAAGGAACAACCCAATTAGTGGGCTCATCACCGTGCGCACACATAATCACTCCTTCCACCTCGAGTGGTTCCCTTCATCTATTCCCTCAGCTTCCCTACCCTCTTTCATCACCCACAGTGACAGAGTGGGTTTCTCTACCTCCATCGATCGCCTCCTGCTACTGGCCATTGGCTCTTAGACATGTTTGTCAGCTAAAGGGTCTTCTCCCCTTTCGTCATCATTAGCCGCTGGTTGGTGACCTTGGACAACTTCTTCCCTTAGATAGCTTTCCCGCTTTGATAGCTAGATTTATTGCATTCTAGATAGTGTTTATTACTTTTTAGATAGGTTAGGAATAGAATAGAATAGCACTGATCCGCACCTCTCTAATCAATTCAAATTAGAGAGGTTTTCTCGCACATTTTCATCATGTTCATTTAATCTCCCTCTCCATATCACTATCACATTCATTGATTTCCTCGATGATTTATTTCATGATTCGCTCCATCCATGAGAGTCACTTTGGATCTAAAGCTCCATAGCTTCTAGATCCACGGTGTGTTCACTTTCATCTGAGGGTGAATTCATTCATTCCGTTAGTCACAATCATCCACAATACAATTTGATTTGTGCTTATTTGGTCATTTGGAACTTATTTGAATTTTTGAGTTGAATGAGGATTTTCTGATGTAATCATGTGTTGATCGGATTTAAATGATCAAATTGAGCTTTCTTATGTTTGATTGGCTTGATTGCAATGGGCTTAAGCTGTTTTAACGTGATTTTGATCATTATATGTGCTTATACCTAATTTTAAACTTAATCCCAGATTTTTGGCTTTGTTTGGTAGCTCAAGCCCATGAGAATCAATTGTCCAGATTTGAGGCTTGAGCAATGATCCAATTGGTTTTAAAGGATCATCTAGAACATATGTACACCAATTAATGGTGTGCAGATGTTTCAGATGATCAAATCATTTTGGTAGAGCCATAGCAACAACTTAGTTTAGGCAACATCATTTCCTGGTAAAAGCTTTAAATCTGACATTTGAAGGTCAATTGAGATTTTTTTTGACGTTTTTGATAGAAGTTTTGAGTGGTTGAAAGATGGATTTCCAGTAGGGATTATCAGATCTAAATAGCAACAAATGGTTGCGTTGCTTTGTCTACTGAACAAGTTTCTTTGCAGAATTTCAAATCTGATTTCAAATGATTTGGAGATGAAATGATTTGCTGTGCTTTATTGATCCTTAGATCTGATTTATTAGATCTGAGAATGACCTTCTCGACTTGTTTTTATGATGATTTTAACATGAAGATCTTTTGGATTTCATGCTTGGGTATTGGGCAGTAACATAGCAGCAGCTTCTAGCTGCTAGTTCCAGGTTATAAGCTGCTGCTGAAGATGGTAGCAGTAACTGAGATAATTTATAATGTATACTTGTACTATATTATATTAAGCATTTTTAACTTATTTAAACCATATTTATACTATATTATA
Source organism: Thalassia testudinum (assembly GCA_037157565.1). Classification (NCBI taxonomy): domain Eukaryota; kingdom Viridiplantae; phylum Streptophyta; class Magnoliopsida; order Alismatales; family Hydrocharitaceae; genus Thalassia; species Thalassia testudinum. Next base: position 34,936,221 of record JAZHRO010000056.1, read on the forward strand.
GTATTTATAGTTTATTTATATGTAAAACTAACTAAAACATGTATTTAAATGTAAATAAATTAAAATAAAGCTTCTAAAATATAATCAAAATCTGTAATAAATAATTTATTATGTATATTAAGTCTGTATAAAATCAATTTTGTAATTAACTAATTTATACATTAATTAACAAATTAACATCTAATTTAATATGTATAGGCAGTAAACTTTAACTAATTTTATTATATAATAAAATAACTTATTTTTGTAAAGTAATTATATAATTATGTAGCCCTATATAAGGACTTTATAATGGTATAATTTAATTTTAAATTAGATTAAATTATGGCCCTCAAATCAAGGGCCAAAGTTGTGAATTTCGCACGTAGCCGCTTGACAGCAACACCCAATTTGGGCACCTAAGAAGGTGCCACATCGTGCACTTCAAACCACCAACTACGGTTTAAATTATTTTCCTCCCACTGCCCCTTCGGTCATCAAGCACTGGGCACCCTATACATACTCTCTCCTCTCTATCTGATCTGAGCATGTGATACTGATGAAATGTTGGAACAGTGCTTGGGCCGAGGGCTACACACTGTGTGGGCCTGTGTGATCCCAGTTGTGGGCATGAAAATGGATTTAATGCATCTAACTAAACAACTAGGCTGGCACTAGTAGAGGTCTGGTCCCACCATAACGAGCGTATTGTGTATCCCTTGAAAAGGCTACTTGCCCACTAATAAACCTAATTTTTGACTAAATGAGTAGTACTCGTGAGTTATGCGAGGAGAGAAATTTGCCTAAGTCTTAGAGAGTAAGAAGGAGGAAGAGAGAAGAGAAGAAAGCCGTGAAAGTTGCAGGTGTTGTGCCTTCAGAGGCTCTGCGTGTTAAGACTTGCTTGTATGTTCGTATATGTGTAATATATGTATAGTATAAATATATAATATATATGTATACATATAATGTAATTAAATAAGTATATGTATTTAAATAAATAACGTACACTGTAATATATATGTATAAAGTATATATGTGTAATATAAGTAGAGTATAGTATGTTTGAGCTCTTATATGTATATAAATAACTAGAGCTTTAGTGACATATTCATTTGTCACTGTAGATTCCCGTATATGTTAGTAAAAGTATATAGTTTTGCCTTAAGTAGTACAAATATGTTACTAAGGCTACACTAACGTTTATTTATGTCACTGTACATAGCTATATATGTTAGTATAGATAACTATTTTTCCTTATGTTATGTATATAATTTTACTAAGGTTTTAGCGACATCGATGTATGTTACTGTATATATAATATATGTTACTATAAATATTAGTATGTTATTATGATTTAGTATAGTAGATATTATTAACTATTTTTGTGCCTATACTTAGGTATTCTTTATATTAGTTGTATATAACTATCATAGAGTAATTACATATAGTTTTTAATGCTTATTTGTGTATATATGTTTTCAAGCACTGTAATGTATTTTTACGGATTCTTTTATAAATAATTAACCAAATTCTTTCACTCAATGATTCATTCATTCATTTTGTAAATAAGTCAACATTTTTGGCATAAAAGAATACTTTTGAACTTAGAGAGTGATGTATATCAATAACTACCTCCTAGTGAACAACCTGGAAATAAAATAGTAAAAATAGTAAATAAATAAAATTAACGCGACATCGATTTGCATTTTGTGACATATACTACAATAATGACACTTTAAACACCATTTTTTTTAACGCAACCCGGTCCTCGATGATCATATTTTTGGCACTGATAATGCTTTCTTATGATTGTTGACGTCTTGTCCATCACATTTTTTTTAGCGCCGTTGCTGGAGACAAAAACCCATTAATAGCACTTTATTATGATTAACGAATGTTGCAGAAGGTCGATTATTTTTTTGGCGCCATTGCTGAGGAGGCAACTCACTATATGCCAAAACTGTTCTTTTGTTCTTTTATTTGTACATATTTTTAATTTCATTGTATATAGTCATTCTTTCATTTATATTCGTTGATGTACATAGATTCTTTTATTCATTTTATTCTTTAATTTGTTTTGTATATAGTTGCCTTACTAATCATTTGTTGTTTTTGCAGCACTTAAGGAGGAGTAGGAGATGTAGTGTCTTCTTCCAGGTGGACTTCTTCTTCCTAGGGGATCCACTGTGTTTCAGACTCGACTTCTTGGAGGAGTTTTTCCAGATGGAACTACATTTCCTGCTTTATTAGATTAGTATAGTTAGTAGTTTAGACTTAGGTATATTCTTAGGACTTTTTGTTAGGCATAAGTGATGAGTGGCTACTCATCATGACTAAAAAGCTGAAGTTAAGCTAGACACTGAGTAAAACAACATCAAATTAACAGATAAAAAGGGTTAAGTGTGGGAATTAAAGAAAAAGACCTAAAACCTTTACTCTGTGTTAAAACTTCATAATTAGGTCACAAAACGAGATATTCTGAAAGCAAAGCACAAATGATGATTCATGCGTCAATTGAACACATAAATAAGTTTGAAAGGCCAAATCAAAAGTATAATTAATGTCTTAAATGTTCAATTACCCACATATAAAAATTTGAAGGCATTTGGACATCATTTAGGCTATGAAATAGGTAGTTTACACTTAGGTCCTTCATGCATTACACTCGCCCTTAAAAATTACTCTTTGGACCTACTTGTAAGCCACAGGGACCCTTTTGAAAGGCTGTAGGGTCCTTCCTGTTGTAATTCTTTTCACTTATGGGCCTGCACGCAAATCTTCTACCCCTTCGCGCAAGGGTCTGTCTGCAATTTCCCTGTTATTTCAGAGAATGGCCTGCTGCTCTTCGCACACACTATAGCACGCGAAGAACACGGCCAATCTCAGTCGTCCGTTGCTTTTCATGATTCTGATCTGCTGTTAGATTTGAATGGAAGCTTCGCGCGATTCGGCGCGTGCGATCACCCCTTTCCCCAGATCTCATCTGATGGTCAGATTTTGAGATAGCTCGCCGCGCGCTCCTCTCCTCTCATCCTAGCCACCGATTACCTTTTGATTATCCTCACTTGCACGGTGATCTCAGCCACTGAGTATGCTACTTAAGCACCTCAGTGGTGTCGCGCACAAGGGATCGCTCCCTCCTACACCTCTTAGCGATCGTTCGTCCACTCCAGTTCCTCCTCCCCATCAAGCCTCTGATTTCACAGCCACCAGCTGTGAAATTATCACATTCTCTTGACCTCCTCGTCGCTAAGGACTTCATAGCACCTGAGGACGACCCTGGAGCCTCACTAGTAGACTCTTCCCTCCGCTGGAGTCATCTTCCTCCCTTCTTCCTCCTTAGCCACCGGCTAAGGAACCATAGGTCCCTTTCTTCCTGTTAGAATAGATTTATAATTCTGCAGATTAGTTGTAGCTGTAGTTAAGTAGATTTAGAGTAGAACTAATGTAATTGGTAATGTTTAATTTTGCTGTAGGATAAAGTAGCTGTAGTAGTAGAATTAGGCTTTAAATTCCCCCCCCCCCACCTCCTCTGATCATTCCAGATCAGAGGGGAAGATTTCATATAGCCATGTTTTCAAATTCTCTCCCTCTCCATACTGTCATATCTAGTTCTGATTTTCCACGACCTGTTTCTCCCTTTCCACCCATACACTCTGACCCAATTTCAGATCTGATTGGTTTTTAACCTCAGATCTGAAATTGGCGTCAAAAAGCACTTAAGGGGCTTCCCATTCACCTCACTCTTGGTCACAAAAGCCCCTGGATTTAATTGAATTTATCAGTTTGTCAGATTTCTCCTTAATTTGGATTTCAAGGATTTTTCCTTCAATTTGGTTTTAACTGTTTGATCTGACAAATTGAGTAAAGTCTGATTTGAGTTCATTGTTGGCAAGGAATTTGAGAGGTTTTCTGATGTCAGACTTCATCTCAGAAGAGCCATTTATAGATCTGATTTGATAAAGTTTTGAATGCATTGAATGCAAGTCAGAACTAAGGATAATCACTGTAGTGATTTGAAGTTTGATCTTGCATTCATGAGTTTGCTCTGAATGGATGTTTTGGTGATTTCCTAACCTAAGGAGTTCTCAATACTCAAGGTTTCAGAAACTGGGATTGGAACTAGGGACTTTAATTGATTGAATTAACTCTTTCTTCATGCCGTCTATAGCATTAGGAAGAGTTAAATCAGTGACGTTTGTTGATTTAATCTAAAGTGAAGTTTTTGATAAGGGTTTTTGCATTTGAATTGGGGTATTTAGTGATTTTAGTGAGAAATGAAACCCTTGTCAGATGGGGATTGAGAGAGTTTTTCTTTTTCAGTTTGGATTTATGATTTTAATCCCAGTTGTCACAGCAAAGTGCTGCACTTTGCAGCTACATTTTCCTTCTCTCCTAACTCAGATTTCATCCCAAATGGACTAACTGCAGCAGCAGTTAGACCATCTGGAATCTGATCTGAGCTGCTTCAGGGTTGGTCTGTAAAGTTCAAAGTGCTGTTGCTGCCTGATTATTTTAAGTTGTAGCAGATAGAATATAATGTAAAACCCTGTACAATGTGCTTTAAATTGTACCTAACACACATAAATTTTGATTCCATTATAAACACAAGCTTTCTTGTTAGATAATTCCTCCATTTCTGTGAATGCTTGTTTTTAATTCTTTCAAGTGCTGTTAGCTAGTTTAACTAAAACTAACTATCCAAACATGATTTAAAATGGGAAACTTAACTAAGGAATGTATTAAGATTGGTAATCACATCCTAAATTTCATGCTGTATAGAAAGAAGGCATTCATGAAACATGATAAAAAGGGTTAAACTTAAAAAGAAAGTAAAACAAGCCTCTTTCTCTCCTCAGTCAACTCTTCCCTTCTTATCTTCTAATTCTGTAAGATCTGTAAAGACAGTAAAAAGTAAAATAAAACACCCAAAAGGACCAAAAATAAATAAATAAATATATATACATACATATATATTACTTTGTATATTAGGTATACTCATATAGACATATGCTATATAATAGGCTATATATGTAAATGGTAGTATATGTATATATACACTGTATAACTAACTATGTAAATATAATGTATACTGTAAATTAGGTTTCTAATTTAGTTTAGACAGTATCTACAATAATTATATAACTATCTATAAATTAAACTAATTTATATGTATTATTAGACCAACTAAATCAGTATATAGTATAATTAAGGAAATTAAACTATAAGACTGTATATATCTATGTATATGTAGATTATAAGTAAATAAAATCCTGTACCTTAATTTAATCCTTTATACATAATAAATAATGAATTTATTAAGTTTATAGCTAAGTTGTTAAATTAAATTAGATAAATTAGTAATTTAGAGTTATAATTAAGTTAATTGAATCTGTATACTTAGACTAATATACCTTAAGTAATTTAAGCTAATTGAAGTATATTTTACCTAATTATATTATTTTAACTTAATTTGTAAGCAAAATAGTTAAAACTGCCATTTAAATGTAAATAACATAGAAATTAATTCGGAAAATATAATAAAAATATCTATAAAATACTTATACATGTATTCTAACTCTGTATAAGGTCAATTAGACCATTTAGTAGCTAATTTATAAGTAATTAAACAATAGAACACCAAAATCAGTGTGTAAAAACAATATACTTTAGTGAATTTATTTATATAGTAAATCTAATTAAAATTTCAAATTAATTGAACAATTGTATAGTATTATGTAAATACTTTATTTTCCATAATTTATTTTTATTTTTAAATAAATTATGGACCTCGAATTAAGGGCCAAATTCTCCTTCAGTCTACAGCTGCGCACGTTTCTCAGCGTAGATGTGGCGCTCGAATAGCGCCACATCGTGCGCTGCAAAACACGCGCAGTGTAACAACCCGATTCCCAAGTCCCTACGAGACACGAGAACCGGACCGACTCGACTAATCCCAAGACCTAGTCGTCCAATGAGGAAGTAACCAAAAGAGCAGCAAAATAAACCACATTCATCATGAATATAACTAATAGTAAGGAAATACGGCAGTAAACAAAGAAGCCACTATAGTATATACCACCACAACAGTAGAACAACATTCATAACATAATATGAACTGCAGGTAAGAAAAGTACAGCGGAAACAAGAACTACTCACTACAGTGAAACCAAAAAGAGGTACAAGAGAACAGTGGTAACTCTACTGGACCCTACTCGGCCCAGCGTCCTCTGTAGCCACTGACCCTGGCTGCTCAACACCTAGTCCTGAAAAGTAACGAGTGTAACATGTCAGCAAAACGCTGAGTAGAGTGGCAGCTAAACTAAGAAACAGTAAAGTGTACAGTAGTTGTTTTAATTTTCTTTCTTCCTTTATTTACGTCTTTCTATTGTTTCAAAATTTATCTATTTCTCAGATCCTTCACTTGATCTCGAATGTTCCTCGTGGGAACGATCTTGATTGCAGTTTTTTCCGAACAGTAGAAGTATCACGTGGTGCTCTCCTGGCCGGGAGAGTCCCCCGTGGTGATCCTACTCTCAGTCAACCACCCCAAGGTCACGGACAGGCGTAACGGTGACTACGGCACGCGCGATAAATGTACAGGTAGCTAACTCGCACTGGCACGCGGTCAATCGTTTCCGTTAACGGGTGCGCCCAAAGCACAGCACGGAACCAGTACAGGGCAGAGCCCTCTCAGTAACAGGGGTCCAACCCCTCCACAGTAACCAAACAGGGGCCTTGCCCCTCCACAGTCCGCGCACCCTCGCCTGACTACCCTGGTTTGCCCAGTGGGCCTAACAAGTCGGTGTAGGAGGCTAGCAGAACCCCGGGGCCCGTGGGGTAGCTAGTACTTCCCTACACTAGTATCTCTCCTCGGTACTACGTACATGAGGGCCAGCAAGTCGGTACAAAGTGGCCTGTCCTAACCCCGGGTCCCTGGGGCGGCTGGCTCCCCTCTGCACTAAACAGGGGGACAGTCGCTCTCCTTGGTACTCCGTACTCAAGGGCCAGCTCACTTCCTCAATTCTATTCCATTCACCTTCCAGGAGTTCTACTCCTAATTCCCCGTAGGGTTCCAGCTCTTTTAACTCAGCACATTCAGGTTTCACTTTTCCAGTTTCACGTTCATACAATCCATGTTCTCAATCACGTTTATTTATTCATAGCAGGCAGCTGTTAATTCAATTCACCGGCAGCTATTATTTCCTTTCCACATTTTCCAAGACTGCAGTATTCATACATTCCACTAGTTTTCCCGTCCTAGGATTCATGCCATATCCTAGGATCTATCATACAATCTAGTTTTCCAGCCCTTGGATTCATGCAACACCTAGGATCTATCATTCAATCTATTTCTCATTCCTAGGATTCATGCAATGTCCTAGGTTCTATTTATGGTTCCATAATTTAACAGATTATACTTAAAGCCACTCTACCAGTTACAACAGGCGAACTGGGGGCGTGGTCGGGAATCCCGCGTGCCTCCGCAACCCCCGAGACTGCAACAGAATGGGGTCCTATCACAAGGATCAAACACAAGGAGTTTCTCAAAATAGTATATAGCTACTGTAGACGGGTAGAGGATTTAATTTCGAAAAGAACGCAACTCGAAACGCGGAAAACGGAACCCGAACGGGCCCTAAATGGGTCGAAAACGACGAAATAGTGCAAAATCAGACGTCTGGAACTTATTCCAGACGTCTTAAAAAGTGGATCAGGGGTTACCTTTCTTTGCGTGGTCTTTTAGATGTCCAGAAGCCTGTGGGGCCGTCTGGCCTAGTTACCAGATGTCCGATGGTCACCCCGGACGTCTAGAAGTCGCTCCAGTCGTCTGGCACTGCAGCCGGACGTCTGATTCGTGTTGGGTGGCGAATCAGAACCTGCGCGTACCCATTTCCTCTCTCTCTCAGTACGGTCAGTCGAAGAAAAGGAAGGAAGACGGAAATAACTCACCTTTCAGACGTCTGTACTGTCCTCCAGATGTCGTCCCCGTCGTCTGGCTGGAAGCCCAGACGTCTGATTCTGGAAAAATTTCCAGAATCAGAGTGCGACTCGCCCTCCTCCCGCGACGCACGGCCGCGTCGCGCCTCGTCCGCCTGCTGCTCGAGCTGTAGCAGGCCTCCCGCGTCACCCCACGTCTGCTGCTTCCCTCGCCGGCTGGCCTTAGCAACCCCGGCGAGCTCGCCCTCACGGCCGAGTGCCTCTTCCCACGCGCAGCACCTCCTCCCACGCTCACCGCGGCTGTCGCTGCCGCCGCTCGCTCGCTCTCGCGCACCGGCTGGAAGGAGAAGAGGAAAGGGGGCGGAGGTGACGGGAGTGAGGGGTGGCCTTTTAAGGCCGCGCGAGGAGGAGAGAGAGAGCGGGACAGAGGGCGCAGGAGGGAGAGGGAAAAAGAGAGAGAGAGAGACACTCGCAGGTCTGCGCGCTCAGGCGCGTAGACGAAACACGCGTGCCGAAAATAACCGAAGCCCAGACGTCTGGAAGGGGTTCCAGACGTCTGGTCAGACGTCTGGGACACCTCCCAGACGTCTTAAAAACGTCTGAAGCCGCGCGTTCGTAGCACGCAGCGATATAAGTGGAATTTGTTAATAGGCAGTATAGTCGTCACGGGCGCTGGGCGCCCGAAACAACGTATACTTCATACTTCTGAGCATATACTGAGCATATTCTGTGGGGCCGAGGGCCCGGGGAGAGATATGTGTCCGTGGGCTGAGAAGGCCCTGAGCTGAGTTGTTAACACGTAATTAAGCGGCCTAATGAGAATTAGGGCGCGCTTAGTAGAGGTTTGGTCCCACCCTTTGGGTGCTGTGTATCCCTTGAAAAGCATACCCATAAATTAAACACATTTTTAATTAATTAAAGAGAGCTAATGACGATAGTTAAATGCCTCTCAGCCACGGTGTGTGAAACTTACTAAGGCAGAATGAAAACAAAGAAGAACTGAAGAAGATTAGTGTGAAGTAGAGAGAGAGAAGATGTATATACGAAGGTAAATACAAATACAAGAGAAATATAAATATATATATGTATACGTAGTATAGCCAATTATTTTTATGTAAACAAACTCATACACTTACTAACAGAATAAAACGTCACCATAATCGTCGCTACAGACCCCAGTTTCACTCCTTAAGTTTGTATATAGTGTTTTCTGGGATCTAGCGACGCTTACATCTGTCACTATAACTATTGTATGTGTTACTGTAGGTATCAGACTAGTAAGTTAAGTTAATATATTATGTAATCTAAGTTGATAGTATACTTTCATGTAAGTATTAATACTATAACTTGTAAGGACATAGTTTAAAGTATAGTGATGAATTGTTTGGTGCTTGTTTATAGTTAGTTTTTGCAAGCATTGCAATTAATTCTTTGTGAGTAGGCAAACCATGTCTACATTCATTCATTCTTTATTAAATGTAAAGCTTCTTTTTGGAAATTAGAGGATAATTTTGAGATCAAAGAGCGATGTAATTCAATAATTGCCTCCCAGTGAACGACCTGGAATAAAACCAGTAAAAATTAGATAAGTAAATAATAATGGTTGTAATGACTGGTATCCCATACAACTCACTACAATGACACTATTGGTGTTTCAAATCACAACATATCTCAAACAACTACACCTTATAACCATCATTATTATTATTTTTGGCACCGTTGCTGGGGAGGCAACGCTCTTTAAGCCAAAATTACCCTTTAATTCTTTTTGTATATAGAAATTCTTCATTTCATTCAAATTCATTGATTGTAATTGCTTTCTTCTATTGATTTATTTGTTAATGTGTTTACATTCTTTTATTCTTTTACTAATCATTTGTTATTTTTCCACAGCACTTGAGGAGGAGAAGAAGTATCATCGTCCAGGTAGAGGTTGTCTTCCTGGTGGAGTTGCTGCGCTCCTGACCCGACATCCAGGCGGAGTTTGCCCTCAGAGTAGTTGTAGGATTACTAATAATAGTAGTATAGTTTAGATAGATTTAGGTATATTAACTAGGATGAATTGTTAGTCATAAGTTGTGAGAGCCTGTTCTCACACATTCATTGTAATAACTGTGGACTGTCTGGACTTTTATTTTCTTCTTCTCCCTCATCGATACGGTTTTTCCGTTGCGATTTTCCGAATCGATTTCTTTCCTTGTTTTTGCTTGTTGCATATAAAAAAAAATCAAAAATCAAAAAGATCTCATCCTTATCTAGCAGCAGCATAATCATAGGCATCCATCTTAGGTTGCATACTTCTCTACTAGATTTTAATTCAAGTCAAATCTGCATATAGAAGATTGCTGGAGTCAGGTACGCATTCTTTACCTTACTCTAACTCCTGTCATCATTGCATTTGACTTAAAATTAAAGAAGACCATCTCTTGTATTGAACTGAGTAAAAAGCGAGACAAGCAGCATAGAAATCATATCGTAATCACTTGAATTAAGTCAAAAAGGAGATATTAACTTTGGGTGAAACCTTGATTGAGATTTTCATCGCCTTGTGTTGATTGCTATCGTGCACATAGCACGATCACTTAAGGTCACAACACATGGGTTTCTACCTCATCTCTTTCTACAACCACAGGATCTAGATTCGTACGCTAAGTCTTATCCAGATTCCAAGTGAATTTTAGAGGTCTGCACATCGCTAGGTTTATCTTAAGACGTACAATTGTTTGAAACAATTGCTTGCGTACAACATAATTTTGCCTCTAGGAAAAAAAATTTTTCGATTCATCTCGCTTGATTGGTCTTCTGAGTGAATTGAGATTTAATTGGGATTTTCCCGCTTGCCATGAACTTGGTTAAAATTTTTCCATTGAGTTGGAACAAATTATAGCAAACGTGATTTCAAAAACCAACTCAATGGAACGTAGGAGATCCCAAAACCCAGAACTTGTACTCCCCTTGGGTACTGGTACCCAAGCTACTGCATCTTCCTCTTTGCCCTCCACATCTAATCCCTTACCTCCCGAGTCTCAAACTCCTATTCACAATCCCATTCACCAAGAGGATGATCTTGAGTCGTCACAATTCAAGGATTTTGAAGAATTTCCTCCACACTTAATTGCACATCCTCCACCACCACAACCATCTATCCCTAGGTTCCAACCTCCACCTTATCCTAATCTTCCTAACCCACCCCCGAAGAGAGGACCTATGCCTCATCTTCACCACCTTTTTGACACACAACTACAAAGGAATACCTTAACCCAACAGGTGCAACAGCTAGCTCAAGCTATTAATCTCTTAGCTAATCCCCCGCCACAACTATCTCCGCCTAGAAATCCTCAGGCACCACCCCAACTCCATAGACCTCAACTACGGGATTATTATAATCCCGCAGTTGCCCAACCAATGCCTGTGGTACGTTATCCCAATGGGGGTCGTGCTGCTGAACTGAAGCCAAACATTATAGCACTCATTCCTCACTCACATGGACTTACTTCTGAGGACCCTTTTTAGCATTTAGAGGAGCTGAAGAATCTTGCCCAAACTTTGGGTCTCCAAGGACATAATCAGCACACGCCTTTAATGAAAATGTTCTCCTTTTCATTGAAAGATAAGGCAGCCTTTTGGTTTTGAACACTTGCACGGACTACACCTATAGATTCCTGGGCTTCTTTAGAACATGAGTTCTTAAAGAAGTACTTTCCTGTAGGCCGCACTAACGCCTTAAGGCGTGCCATCACTACATTCACTCAGAATTTAGGAGAACCAATGCACGAGGCTTGGGAGAGATTCCACGAGCTTCTGAGAAAATGTCCCCACCATGGTGTCCCACGCTGGCAACAGGTCCAGATCTTCTAACATGGGCTCCATGATGACACACGGAATTTTGTAGATGCCGCTTGTGGAGGCAATTTCCTGTGTCGGGATGAGGACTCAACCTTTGAGCTCTTTGAAGGCATGGCTGAAAACTCTATTAATAATACTTCAATGAGCATGTTTAATAGAAAGTCCTCACATTCCCACTCACATACTGGGGTACATGAAGCCCAATCCAATAACAAAGACTTAGAGATAGTGGCTAGTCAACTGGATAAAGTGGGCTTAATCGAGAAGAAAGTAGATAAGGTATGGAAATTTCTCTCAAAACCCTCATCTTCTTCTTAGTCACCAGCACAAAACACTTCTCAGTTTCCCACAGGGAGGGAAACTGTAAATAACCTTTCTATGACACAAACTGCATTACCGGATTTTCCATTTCCATATCCTTCACCTGTTGGAGGAACCTTTGTTCCTCCTTTCACTGACTTCCCTGCACCTTCTGTAGTTTCGGAGGAGCTCCATGCCATTCATAATGACCCTTTCTCACAAACCTACAACCCTGGATGGCGCAATCATCCAAATTTCTCGTGGTCGAGAAATTCATAGAGACCTCCTTTTCAATAACCTTCTGCACCACCACTGCACAACCCGACCCGAGCACCACCTCCACAATCACACGGATATCCACTGCGTGCCTACCAGCAACCCCAACCCAGGCCCACCCAATACTCTAAATCTGGGCTTACACGAGATGACCAGTTGGGGTCTATCATGAAAGCTCTTACTGATATGCAACAACAGAATATTGCTATGCAGCAGAGACAGGATGCGGCCTTAGTTGAGATGAAAGCCCAGCTATCACACTTGACGGAGTCCCGTCAACCACATTCACTCCCATCTCAAGCACAACCCAACCCTAGGAACATACCTGCTCAAAGGTATGTCCAACCTAGACCTGCAATGCAAGACCAAGCACATGTCATTTCACAACCCTTGCACAACACTGAATTCTTCACTGACTCAAGTTCTTCTCTTGCACAAACACATAACCTCATTACCACTACCATCATTATTAATAAGTTGTGAGAGCCTGTTCTTACACACCAATGTATAACTTGGACTCTCTGGACTCCATCTCTATATCTCTCTACTCATCTCTAATCGATGCGATTTTTCCATACACGGATTTCCGTATTGATTTCTTTTTGATTTGTTTTTGTTTGTTGCATTCAAAAATTAATATATATATATAATAAAAAATACAAAAATATTTCATCCCTTATCTAGCAGTAGCATACTCTAGGCATCCAAACTTAGGATTGCATTCTTCCTGCTAGATTTTCATATCAAGTCAAATTTTGCTGGAGTCAGGTATGCATCTTCTATCTTTTTGAGCTCCTGCCATCCTTTGCATTTGACTTAAACTTAAAAAGACCATCTTCTATTTGAGAAAAGACTAAAAAGCGAGATGAGTTGCATAGAAAACACTTTCTAAATACTCAAATCAAGTTTAAAAAGGAGATCTAAAATCTGTTTGAAACCCTGACTGAGTTTTCACCGACATTCTGTTGATTGCTATCGTGTACACACTACACAATCACATTAAGTTCACAAATACATGGGTTTCTATCTCATCTCCTTATGCAATCACAGGGTCTAGATTTACATGCCAACCTTATCCAGATTCCGGGTGGATTTTAGAGGTCAGCACTTCGCTAGGTTCTCTTTAGGATGCGTACAATTGTTTTGAAACATTTGTTTACACACTACTATTTTCTCATAGCAGACCCTAGGAAAAATTCAGATTTCTCACTTGCTTGATTGGTCTTTTGATTGGTGAGATTGATATTGGGATTTCTGGTTTTATTGAGTTTGAGATTGAGATTGTTTACCTTTCCTTTGGAGTTGTGATTGATTTCAAAAATTTGTTTTTCAAAAATCGACTCAATGGAAGGTAGGAGACCCCAAAATCCTGAGTTAGTACCTCCTTTGGGTGCTGATGCCCAAGCTTCCACTTCCACTTCAATACCTTCCACTTCCAATTCTATACCTCCTAGGCCTCAAACTCCTATTCACCATCTTGTTCATCCTGAGGATGACAATGATTCCACACAATTTAAGGATTTTGAAGAACTTCCTCCACATCTCTCTACACATCATCCTCCAACACCACCACTAAACCATAGGTTCCAACCTCCTCCATACCCTAATTTACCTAACCAACCACCACCGGAGAGAGGTCCTATGCCTAATCTGCAACACCTATTTGAAACACAACTTCAAATGAACACTCTAACCCAACAGGTTCAATAGCTTGCACAAGCTGTTAATCTTCTAGCGAAACCCCAACCTCAACCTAGAGCTAACTAGGCACCACCTCAACCTCGTAGACTTTAACTACGGGATTACTATAATCCTGCAGTTGCACAACCTATGCCTATAGTATGCTATCCCGATGGGGGTCATGCTAATGAATTGAAGCCAAACATCATCACACTTATTCCTCACCTCCATGGTCTGGCTTCTGAGGACCCATTTTAGCATTTAGAGGAGTTGAAAAATTTTGCTCAAAGTTTAGGTCCGCAAGGTCACGATCAGCACACATTGTTGATGAAAATGTTCTCCTTTTCATTAAAAGATAAGGTAGCCTTTTGGTTTAGAACCGTTGAACAGACTACACCAATAGAAACCTGGCCTTCTTTGGAACATGAATTCCTTAGGAAGCACTTTCCTGTAAGTTGCACAAATGCTTTGAGGTGTGCCATCACCACTTTCACACAAAATTTAGGAGAACAGATGCACGAGGCTTAGGAGAGATTCCATGAGCTTCTTAAAAAGTGTCCCTACCATGGTGTCCCACGCTGGCTATAGATCCAGATCTTCTATCATGGGCTCCATAATGACACAAGTAATTTTGTAGATGCCGCTTGTGGGGGCAATTTCCTGTGTCGGGATGAGGACTCAGCTTTTGAGCTCTTCGAAGGCATGGCCGAAAATTCTATTAATAATGCTTCAATGAGTTTTTAATAGAAAGTCCTCTCATTCCGACTCACACACGGGAGTACATAAAGCCCAATCTAGCATCAGAGATTTAGAAATTATAGCTAGTTAGCTGGATAAGGTGAGCTTAATAGAGAAGAAAGTAGATGAAGTATGGAAATTCCTATCTAAACCTTCATCATCTTCTTCTCAGTCATCTGCACCTCACACTTCTTCTCAGTTTCCCACAGGGAAGGAAACTGTGAACAATCTTTCTGTGACACAACCTACTTTACGGGACTATCTTTTCGTATCCTTCACCAGTTGGAGGAACCTTTGTTCCTCCCTACACTGACTTCCCTACATCTTCTGGAGCTTCGGAGGAGCTCCACACCATTCACAATAACCCATATTCACAAACCTATAACCCTGGCTGGCGTAATCATCCAAATTTCTCGTGGTCGAGAAATTCACAAAGATCCACCTATCAACAACCTTCTGCACCACCACTTCACAACCTGATCTGAGCACCACCTCCACAACCACATGGGTATCCACTGCATGCCTACCGGCAACCTCAACCCAAGCCCACCCAATACTCTCAACCAGGGCCTACATGTGATGATCAGTTGAGGAATATCATGAAAGCTCTTGCTAACATGCAACAGCAGAACATTACTATGCAGTAGAGACAGGACACAGCATTAGCTGAAATGAGAGCCCAGCTATCACACTTGAGGGAATCCCATCAACCACTTTCACTCCCATCTCAAGCACAATCCAGACCTCCTTTGCAAGGTCAAGCACACTTCATATGACAGACCTTGCATGAACCTAAGCTTTACACCGATCCTAATTCTTTCTATTCTGATCCTATTTCTTATTCTGATCCACAACCACCTATTCTACCTGATCCTTATTCATTGTCTATGCCGCAATCTGATTTGAATGCCATCACTACTAGGAGTGGTAGAAGCATTACTGATCCACCTTTACCGACTTCTACATCTCAACCAAGACCTTCCACTCCTACTACTGATTCACCTGTACTTGACTCTTCTAAGCCCTTGATTGATCCTCCTACTACCACTTCTATACCTTTTTCGAAGGCCTTAGAAAAGAAGAGTGATGAAAAGAAGAAGAAACCTAGTGTGACACCTAAGGAGGATCTACTCAAGTTCTTTGAGCAAGTCCACATAAGCATCCCCATGTTGGATGCGATTCGCCACATTCCTCCTTACGCTAAGTTTTTGAAAGACCTATGTACACCTAAGCGTAAGGCTAGAAGTCAGAAAGGGAGTCGTCCAGTCATTTTCTCGGAACAAGTGAGTTCCCTTATTTCAAACCTCCCTATCAAGAAGAAATACCTAGGCACCCCTCTTCTTTCTTGCATGATAGGAAACACCACATTTAATAGAGCCTTACTTGATCTAGGTGCTTCCATCAATCTTATCCCAACCTCCCTACTGACACAATTAGTTGATCTATCAGTTAAGACACCTTAGGGAGTGTTGGAAGATGTTATAATGTGAGTCAAAGACATTTATTTTCCTATAAACTTTATAGTCCTTGACATGGAAGTACCTGAGGATATCCAAAACACACCTATCATTCTAGGAAGACCTTTCTTGGCTATGGCCAAAGCAAACATCAATTGTGAGGAGGGCTTTATAGAGTTAAAATTTGTTGATCAAAGAATGAAAATTGATATATTTTAGGCCCAAAAGGGACCATCTTGTAGTTTAATTGAGGAAATGTGTTCCTTGGATTCATTGGATAAGTTGGTTGAGGATACATTGATTGATTCAATTAATTTAGAACCTCAACACCCTTTGACCTCTGACTTGACTCTTCCTGAGACATCACCCTTAGAAATTGAGGACTTGCCTCCCATTCCTTTAGTGTCTCTAGGATCCTCTGAGATCTCCACACGTGCTCCTTCATCTGTATTTGTCGAACTCAAACCCCTTCCAGACTCTTTGAAATATGTCTTCTTAGGACTAGATTAGACTTATCCTGTGATTGTCAACTCTCAGTTATTGTTTGATCAAGGATCACGACTCTTATCTATTTTGAGAGCACATAGATGACCTATAGGATGGAGCTTATCTGACTTGACTAGCATTAGTCCTTTCTGCACACATAGAATTTTCACTGAAGAAGGATCTAGACCCACTAGACAATCATAGCGTAGACTAAACTCGACACTTCAGGAGGTGGTTAAAAATGAGATGATCAGGTGGTTAGACAATGGAATCATTTTCCCTATATCTGATAGTCAATGAGTAAGTCGTTCAAGTTGTGCCTAAGAAGGTCGGACTTACAGTCATAACCACTGAATCTAGAGAAGTCATCCCTACATGGATTGTTAGTTCGTGGCGAGTATGTATTGACTACCGCAAACTCTACCAAGCTACGAAGAAGGATCATTTCCCACTACCTTTCATTGATCATATACTGAGGGAATCGATTTTTTTGCTTTTTGGATTGCTACTCAAGTTATAATCAGGTGGCAATTCACCCTGATGACCAGGAAAAATAACTTTCACCTGTCCCTACGGAACCTTTGCATTCCGTAGGATGCCATTTGGATTATGCAACATACTTGCTACATTTTAGCGGTGTATGTTTGCAATCTTTTTTGACTTAGTAGGTGATTGCTTAGAAGTCTTTATGGATGACTTCTCAGTCTTTGGGAGCACATTTGATACATGCTTAGACCACCTGACTAAGGGCCTGCAAGGATACATTAATGTGAATTTGGTACTTTCTTGGGAGAAATCTTATTTTATGGTACTAGAAGGACTAGTTCTAGGTCACTTTATTTCTAAGAGAGGAATAGAGGTTGGCCATGTGAAGATGAAATTGATTTCTGACTTGCCATTACCTTTGTTGGTTAAATAAATCAGATTTTTTCTCGAGCATGTTGGTTTTTATTGCCACTTTATAGCGGACTTCTCTAAAATAGCTTGACCTCTCACTAATCTCCTCTCTAAGGATGTAGACTTCCAAATCTCTGACGATTGTGTTCATGCTTATGCGACACTTCATGATTTGGTTACCAAGGCACCAATACTACAACCCCTGGATTGGTCTCACCCTTTTGAGATCATGTGTGATGCCTTTGATTATGTAGTAGGGCTGTCCTTGGTCAAACACTGGATGGGAAACCTACAGTCATCTATTACGCTAGCAAAACCTTAGATGAAGCTTAAAGGAATTACACCATCACTAAAACTGAATTGCTTGCAGTAGTATTTGCACTGGAGAAATTCATACCTTATCTTTTAGGTTCCCACATTATAGTCTACACTGACCACACTGCAGTTCGACATCTTCTTGCCAAAAAGGACGTGAAATCTCGTCTGATTAGATGGATCCTGCTATTATAAGAGTTTTGACAACTTCCCTGATGAGTAATTGTTTGTCATTCATTTTGATCTTCCCTGGTATGCTGACATTGTCAACTACCTGTCTTCTGTTGTAGTGCCCAATGGTTGGACTAAATCCCAAATCATTAAACTTAGAACCAAAGCTAGTCATTACTTTTAGGAAGAACATTGGCTATTCAAATCTTTCCCTGACCAGATTCTTAGGAAGTGTGTACCTGATAAGGAGATAGAGAGCATCCTGTCGTTCTGCCATGACTAAACATGTGGTGGCCATTTCTCTGGCAAAAAGATTGCTGCTAAAGTCTTACAAAGTGGATTCTACTGGCTCACACTTTTCAAAGATGCGTACAAATATAGTAGGGCATGTCCACGCTGTCAGTCTCTCGGTAGTATTGGCCATCGAGACATGATGCCCTTGAATCCAATCTTAGTGTGTGAAATCTTTGACTTATGGGACCTTTTACAAATTCTCATGGCTTCAAGTACATCTTGTTAGCAGTTGATTTTGTTTCTAAATGGTTTGAAGCCATCCCCTCGAGGACTAACGATCATAGAGTTGTGACATAATTTGTCCAAGACTATATCTTCTCTAGATTTGGGGTACCAAAAGCTATCATTAGTGATGGAGGGTCTCATTTTAGGAACACACATTTCCAATCCCTACTTCAGAAGTATGGGGTATCACATAGGATTGCTACACCATATCACCCTCAAACCAGTGGATTGGCAGAATTTTCCAATCGGGAGATCAAAAAGATTTTACAGAGTACCATTCGACCTAATAGAAAACATTGGTCTTCCTGCCTTTCTGATGCGTTGTGGGCATATAGGATAGCTCACAAAACCCCATTAGGCATGTCTCCTTTTAGACTTGTGTACAGGAAACCCTGTCATCTTCCCGTAGAACTTCAGCACAAAGTCTATTGGGCCATCAGAAAGTGTAACCTGGACTTAGAGAAGGCCAGTGATCATAGACGACTTCAAATTTCTGAGCTTGATGAGAGCTCAAGGATTTATATGGATAAGCTAAAGGCCTTCCTTGACTGTCACATCCATAGGAAAACCTTTCACCCTGGTCAGAAGTCCTATTTGATTCCAGACTTAAACTCTTCTCGAGGAAACTCAGATCCAAGTGGATCGGACCTTTCAAAATCTTAGGAATCTTTGAAAATGGAGCCATTGAGATCACTAAGATTGACAAAACTGAACCTTTCAGTGTCAATGGACAAAGATTGAAACCTTTCATTAAGCTGCATGATCTCAGACTTGTCAATTCTACCATTTCGCTCTAACTTCTTGAACCTATTTTTAATGACACATCCTTATCTGGGTTTGCACCTAGCTGAAGGTATAAAACCTAGCAAACCTATCCTTTCTATATAGCTATCTTCACCTTTCTTATTTTCCATTTCTTGCATTAGGTGTCTCCCTTGCATATTTAGCATACATTCATGCATTTCACTTCTTAGCCCGACTTTCCACTCTGATCTTGTACAGACTTGAAATCGTCCGCATAGAGATTTTTTTATCTCCTCATTCAGACTTCCTTCCATCACCCAGTCTAAGATAGTGAAAAGCAGAGCATGCATTTGCATCCACCCTATTCATACAATGAGGACATTGCATCATTTAAGCATGGGGGGTGTAAATGGTGAAATCATTTACTGAAATGTAATTGTAGACACACTTGTAGTATATATATAGTATAATATTATTAAAATTACCAAAAGAATTAAAAAATTATGAAAATTTTGAAAAAAATTACAAAGTCAAAAATACAAAAAAATGACAAAAACCAAAATTCCAAAAATACAATAAGGGACTTGACCTTTATTATTGAGGGAGAACTCCAAAATTGAAAAATTGAGAGAAAATCATTGAAAAGAATCTTAAGTGTTTAATTATGATCATATAGCTGAAAACAAAAATAAAGTGTTATGGACATTCAACATTTACTGGTTAAATTATTTGGGCCACTGTAGCTTGATTCACTTAGGATTTGGCTCCACATTAAGATTTGACAAGATAGACCACAATCTCTCCTAACTTGGGATGTGTTCTTGTATCTGAGTCACTTGTACAAGATTCGCTAGTTTGCTTTGGCTTAGGAGTCTAAGCAACCTTGGATTACACTGCACAGTGTCGGGAAAGATCTTGTGAATTTGAAATTCAACCCTAGTGTTCATTAGGGAAGGTGTAGTCCTTACCTGTGCGTGCAGGTAGACTCTTTATCCTAGTCTTTAGTCTTATGTCTAGGAGAAGCTCTTTCCTCCAAAGAACTCACCCACCAAATAAAGTGTGATATACCAAATAAAGTTGTCGGAGACATACTGACATTTATTTGTTAGAAAAAAAGTCGAAAAGAATTTCCAGAAAAAGACATTCTTTAGAATAAGTCAAGTATGTTCTCCAAAGTCCTATAAATCGTTTCCACCAAAAATATTTTCAAGGTGCATTACAAATACCCTGTTTCTACCAAATATTCTTTGAGCCACAATGCAATAAGAGTTGGGTTTGAGTCTTCCTCATTTTTTAGGGTCAATCCGAAGACATGAGCTGAAGCAAGGACCAACCTGGACTTAAAATGATGTGAAACCCTGGGATTGAGTTTTGAAATTCACCTGGTTAGTCCTGACCTATCACTGAGCATAGCCATAATCACTTAGCTTCTAAGTCTTGTAAAACCCCCTGACTCTTGGAAATTGCACTTAAGGTTTAACTATCAAGAGTCCTAGTTGGTCGAGAGATGGTCTATGTCATATCAGTCTTAAGTTCTAGTTAGTCTTCCTAAGCAACAAGTTCTCACAATGTCCAAACAAAACATAGTTGGCTTATCAGAAAATCTTTCAGCTTAAAGATCATCTCTAAACACTTAACAATTTGAGAGAAAAGAAAAATAGATATCTCATCACACTTACCTAGCTGATGCCTAAATTGCTTTGCACTTTACTGAGTTGTTTTCTAAGGGACTAACAAAACCTAAGCATGGGGGTATGATGAAGTGTGGCTCATCATAGCTAAAATGCCTAAGTTAAGCTAGAAATTAGGTTAAACACTACTGAATTAACACATAAAAAGGGTTAAGTATGGGAAATAACATAAATGGCCTAAAATATCCAATTTGTGCTAAAAATGCAAAATTAGGCTATAAAATGAGATATTCTATTCATTAATGAAAGATGATGATCCAAGTGCAAATTGAACACATTTTTAGGTTCAAATTGAAAGTGAAATCAACTTCCGAAATGTTCAATTAAGCTTCAATAAAAACTTGGTGGCATTTGGACATCATTAGAACCTCGCATTCATGACATTACATACAGGTCCTTCATCCTTTACATTTTCATGCGTTTAAAACTTTCTAAGGACTTCATTGCAAGCCATCAGGGATCTTTTTGCAATATATAGGGACCGCTCTACAGGACTTACTCGCCACTTATGGGTTTTCTCCCAATATTTCCATTGTTTCACTTTGAGGGTGCCTCTGTAAACTCTCCAACACAGCTGAAGCAGGAGATCTATTGTAGCCACAAGAACAGGGCCAATCTCGGCCATTCATCTCATGACCTCTCAATCCAAGGGGCCAACTCCAATCAAACCTTCGCACGACCCCGCGCATTGCATCACCATCCCCTCCAAATCACATCCAACAGCTGCTACTTGGATTGAAGCATCACGTGCTCCCCCCTTTCCATCTCCACTGCTCAAGACATAATCTCCTAATCCTACCACTGCGATGCCCAAATCCAGTGACAAGTCTACTTAAGCAACTCTTCTGAGCCACACGCACTTTTAATCACTCCCTCCACCTCGAGTGGTTCCCTTCGTCTATTCCCTCAGCTTCCCTACCCTCTTTCATCGCCTACGGTGGCAGAGTGGGATTCTCTCCCTCCGTCGATCGCCTCCTGCCACCAGCTATTGGCTCTTGGACATCTTCGTCAACTGAAGGGTCTTCTCCCCTTTCATTGTCATCAGCCGCCGGCTAGTGAACTTAGACAACTTCTTCCCTTAGATAGCTTTCCCGCTTTGATAGCTAGATTTACTGCTTTCTAGATAGTGTTTATTGCTTTTTAGATAGGTTAGGAGTAGAGTAGATTAGCTCTGATCTACACCTCACTGATCAATTCAAATTAGAGAGGTTTTCGCTCACATTTTCTTCATGGTCATTTAATCTCCCTCACCTTATCAGTTCATTGATTTCCTTGATGATTTATTTCACGATTCGCTCCATCCATGAGAACCACTATGGATCTAAAGATCCATTACTTCTAGATCCATAGTGCGTTCAATTCCATCTGAGGGTGAATTCATTCATTCCATTAGTCACAAGCATCCTCAATACAGTTTGATTTGTGCTTATTTGGTCATTTGGAACTGATCTAAATTTTTGAGTTGAATGAGGATTTTCTAATGTAATCATGTGTTGATCGGATTTAAATGATCAAATTGAGCTTTTCTTATGTTTAATTGCCTTGATTGCAATGGGCTTAAGCTATTTTAACCTGATTTCGATCATTATATGTGCTTATGCCCAATTTTAAACTTAATCCCTGATTTCTAGCTTTGTTTGGTAGCTCAAGCCCATGCGAACCAGATGTCCTGATTTGAGGCTTGAGTAATGATCCAATTGGTTTTAAAGGATCACCTAGAACACATGTACACCAATTAATGGTGTGCAAATGTTTCAGATGATCAAATCATTTTGGTAGAGCCATGGAACAACCTAGTTTGGGCGACATTATTTCCTGGTAAAAGCTTTAAATCTGACATTTGAAGGTCAACTGAGAGTTTTTTTGAAGTTTTCAACAGAAGTTTTGAGTGGTTGAAAGATGGATTTCCAGTAGGGATTATCCAACTAATGGCTACTTTGCTTTGCGTACTGAACAAGTTTCTTTGTAGAATTTCAACTCTGATTTCAAATGATTTGGAGATGAAATGATTTGCTAAGCTTTATTGATCCTTAGATCTGATTTATTAGATCTGTGGATGACCTTCTTGACTTGTTTTTATGATGATTTTAACATGATCTTTTGGATTTCATGTTTGGGTATTGGGCAGTAACATAGTAGCAGCTTCTAGCTACTAGTTCCAGGTTCTAAGTAGCTGTTGAAGATGACAGCAATAGTTGCAATTTTGAGTGTTTAAGCTGACTGAGCAGCTGCCCCAACATTTGATTTGAGATGGCAATAGTAGCTGTTGAATTTGACAGTAGCTATAGCTGCAGTAGCAGTTGCTACTGTAACCTTTCATCTGTCACCGATTTATGTGGGTTTTGAGCTGGGATTTGACTTGTTTGAGAGGCTGACATGGTGTATAATGTTAGAATTATCTGTACAAGCATTCTTGTACTGAATTTGGATTTTAATTTAACTTGAATTGCTTGTAATCTCATTTTATATCTTTTGTCAGCTATAATCATGTGTATAACTGTACAACATGCTATATTTGATGAAATTAAAGGTTAAAATATGTTTAATGATTCAAACATGTGTGATGTGTTATGCTGGATGTTTTTAGATGTTTATATCTCAATTCTAGCCCTTGAAACCTATATTAGAGCCTTAGGTTTTTACTTCCAACACCTTTTAAGGCCAAACTTGTGTTAGATTTATTAATAAATAAAAATCATTAAAAAATTCAAAAAAAAAACCTGTCTTGAGTAAGATCAGGTATTTGTCTAAGTGTATGCAAAGTTTCAAGGTAATCTAAACCGCCGATTTGGTAGAACATACCAGCTGACAGTTCAATATACCTTGAAACTTAATAAAAGAACCAAACATGAAAAATCACAAAAACAATTCTATCTCTCTCATCTCACTCTTTCTCTCTCTTCTCTTATCTCTACTATATATATATAACCCATAAAAATAAGAAAAACCCCAAAAACTCTCAAAAATACCATCTGTGCTATGTATATACCTGTATATATTAATTAAACCTAAGCTTTATGTAAATGTTGTATAATATGTATAAAATAGCTCAATATAACTTATATATGTATTCTACATGTTGTGTATATAACTTTATTGTATTATTATATATTAATTTAAATAACCTAAATGTATAATAAACTAAGTAATTATATAAACCTCTTTAATGTACATATTTATATCTCATACTGTACATATGTATTTATATCTGTATTATGAATATCATAATACCTGCAATTTAATTTAATTATCTATTTACAGTAAATAATTAAGTTATTAATTTAACTAAGTAATTTATTAACTTAAAATAAGATAAATTATTAATTTAAGTTAATGCTGAGATAATTTATAATGTATACTTATACTATATTATATTAAGTATTTTAAACTTATTTAAACCATATTTATACTGTATTATAGTATTTATAGTTTATTTATATGTAAAACTAACTGAAACATGTAGTTAAATGTAAATAAATTAAAATAAAGCTTCTAAAATATAATAAAAATTGTAATAAATAATTTATTATGTATATTAAGTGTGTATAAAATCAATTTTGTAATTAAGTCACTAATTTATACATTAATTAACAAATTAACATCTAATTTAATATGTACAAACAGTAAACTTTAAGTAATTTTATTATATAATAAAATAACTTATTTTTGTAAAGTAATTATATAATTATGTAGCCCTATATAAGAGCTTTACAATGGTATAATTTAATTTTGAATTAGATTAAATTACGACCCTCAAATCGAGGGCCAAAGATGTGAATTCTACACGCAACTGCGCAGCAGCAGCACCCAATTTAGGCACCTAAGAAGGTGCCACATCATGCGCTTCAAACCGCCAACTACGGCTTAAATTGTTTTTCTCCCATTGCCCCTTTGATCGTTAGCCGTTGGGTGCCCTATACATACTCTCTCCTCTATTTGATATGTGCATGCGATACTGATGGAATCTTGGAACAGTGCTTGGGCCAGGGGCCATGCACTGTGTAGGGCTGTGTGGGCTCAATTATGGGCAAGAAAATGGATTTAATTCATCTAACTAAACAACTAGGCTGGCCCTAGTAGAGGTCGAGTCCCACCCTAACGAGGGTGCTGTGTATCCCTCGAAAAGGCTACCCACCAACTAATAAATCTAATTTTTTACCAACGAACAGTACTCGTGAGTTAAGTGAGGAGAGAAATTTCCCAAGTCATAGAGAGTAAGGAGGAGGAAGAGAGAAGAGAAGAGAGCCGTGAAAGCTGCAAGTGTTGAGCCTCTAAAGGCTCTCCATGTTGAGACTTGCCTGTATGTTCGTATATGTGTAATACATGTATAGTATAAGTATATAGTATATATGTATATAAATATTGTAATTAAATAAGTATATGTATATAAATAAATAACATACACTGTAATATATATGTATAAAGTACATATGTGTAATATAAGTAGAGTATAGTATGTTTGAGCTCTTATATGTATATAAATAACTAGAGCTTTAGTGACAGATTCATTTGTCACTGTACATTCCCATATATGTTAGTAAAAGTATATATTTTTGCCTTAAGTAGTATAAATATGTTTCTAAGGCTACACTGACGTTTATTTATGTCACTCTACATAGCTATATATGTTAGTATAGAAAACTATTTTACCTTATGTTATGTATATAATTTTACCAAGGTTTTAGTGACACCGATATTTGTTACTGTATATATAATATATGTTAGTATAGATATTAGTATGTTATTATGATTTAGTATAGTAGATATTATTAACTATTTTTGTACCTATACTTAGGTGTTCTTTATAGTAGTTGTATATAACTATCATAGAGTAATTATATATAGTTTTTAATGATTGTTTGTGTATATATGTTTTCAGGCATTGTAATGTGTTTTTATGGATTCTTTTGTAAATAATCAAATTCTTTTATTCATTGATTCATTCATTCATTTGTAAATAAAGTCAACATTTTTGGAATAAAAGAATACTTTTGGACTTAGAGAGTGATGTATATCAGTAACTACCTTCCAGTGAACGACCTTGAAAAAAACTAGTAAAATAACAAATAAATAAAATTGATGCAACATCGGTTTGCATTTTGTGACATATACTACAATAATAACACTTTAAACACCATTTTCTTTTAATGCAACCCGGTCATCGACAATCATATATTTGGCACTTATAATGCTTTCTTATGATTGTTGACGTCTTGCCCATCACATTTTTTTTGGTGCTGTTGTCGGGGATGAAAACCTGTTAATAGCACTTTATTGTGATTGACGAATGTCGCTGAAGGCAGATTAACCCCCTATTAATATTTACTAACTTTGCCATTGCGAGAAATACTATTTATTTATTTAATGTACTAATATATTGAGGTGATATTGCTTAGATATCCTTCTTCTAAAATTGAATTACATGTGGTTGAGTTCTTCTTATGAATGATTTAGAGCATGTCATATTAGTTATAGTGAACAAGCTCTATTTTGTTGGAGGTTAATATTTACGTTAATTGCCATAGCCAAGATCACTATTCACTTTTTACAGGATATTATATTGTGGTGATTTTTCATATAAATATCTACATTCTTGATTAATTATTTAAAATGAGAATTTATGTTGGAAATGAGTTGCACTAATTAGTATGTGCATCCATTGATATTCCCGAATAAATGATCCACCACTCACAAGTTTAATAGCCTAGTTCCTAGCTGTGGAGATGACCTAATCACTGTGGTTAGATTTTGAGTATTAAATATTTTGAAAAGTGATTTTCTACCACGTAACGAACTATAACGACGCAACATTTTATGTTAAAATTTTCAACGAAAGCGAAGATCGACTTGTCAAATGGCGCTGTTGTTTGGGAGAAAACATGCCTATTAAGTTCTTCGAGGAATTTAGATTGTTTTTGTGCTGTCTAAGCTTTTCTGAATTACTGACGTTGGTTCTGTTTGTGTGCAAAAACGAACGAACGAGCGCAACAGGTGCGCATGATGGAGGCAATATTGTTGGTGGACCTTGTCACCACTTGGAGACAATGGCAGGTACCTGTGGGCCTTGATCCCACACGCGTGAAGGAGGGAGGATTCGCGACCGAAGACCTATTCGCTTCTTTTAGATTTAATTAGGCTAGATAGACATTAAACATTT
Organism: Thalassia testudinum; assembly: GCA_037157565.1. Classification (NCBI taxonomy): domain Eukaryota; kingdom Viridiplantae; phylum Streptophyta; class Magnoliopsida; order Alismatales; family Hydrocharitaceae; genus Thalassia; species Thalassia testudinum. Next base: position 34,963,418 of record JAZHRO010000056.1, read on the forward strand.
AATTTCTGTCTTGTGGACCCACGTTGGCCATTTTTGGGAACTTATTCCTAGTGCTTTTATTGCTTATTGTTGTTGTATGCAGGAGCGTATTTTTGAAAGTGTGTTGCCATTTTATTTAGATTATAGGTTTATTTGAACTTTTTGAACTACATGTTAGTTAGTTAGCTAAATTAGATTAGGTTTGTTTGCTTATTATAAAAAAAAATTCGAGCTGCCTGGTAGAAGCTGCATATCTATAGGGTGAACATATCAAATTGTTTGAGCAGCGTCTAGTTTTTCTTTCTGCATTGTAAACATCTTACATTAAGGAGAACTAGAGTAAGGTACGTTTCCTCTTTAGCATCAAATACCTGTCATGTATCTACATTGGACTTAAATCCAAGACTACTGAAGTGTTTGAATTCAATTAATTCAATGGTCACCTTCAAAGAAATTGGAATTGCTAAGAGGTTGGACCCTAAAATCAGTGACTTTAATTTGCATGCAAAAGTACTTGTTTGCGAGATTTCAAAATACAAAATGCATATGTGTGTTGCACACTCGAGACACGGTGCACATCACACATAAGGTCACTAGGAATTTTCTACCTCTCCTCTTTGCACCACAAGGGAAGTTAGTCGGAAATCAACAAGCCTATCCACCAAGTTGCTTCGGTTCCTTGTGCACGGGCTTGATTCAAGACTTCCATTCCTTGCAAGTAGATTATAGGCACAAACGAAGGTCGGCTTAGGAAGCGTAATCTTTGTTAAATTTGTTTGGCCACCTATTCTAACTGACCTCATTCTTCCTCAGTTAGGTCTATCCAAGGATCTTAAGGTACCACAGACCTCTTATACCACTTAAGTGGGAATGGAGGGATAGAGCCTTGACTTCTTTTTAACTAACTGATGAGAAGGAATTTAGGAGTCCTTCAATCTACTAAAAATAAATTCCCATCATATTTGCATTTGTATTGGCAATGGTGTGTGCATAGTAGAGCTCTCTAGGAAGTTTCTGTTTTTAATCTATCTAAGTCCTAAGAAAGTTAAACCATTTGACTGAAAAGAAATGGACTACCCTTACTCCTATCATTTTAGCAATGATCCCATGCCCCATGCATATCCCTCCTTTGAGGGGTACAATGACAATTCATGGGGTCATTCTTATTCTTACTTTGGGAGTACTGGCTCGATATCTCCCACTTTTGAGTAGAGCTTAAGAGTGGAATTTTCCACCTCATGAATCCCCACCAGTTTGCAAACACCCAACCCTCCCTCCCTTCATGATTTTTCTTATCAAGGTTGGACTGATACCCCTAGGCAACTTGAGCCTGAGATGGATGTCCTCCCCAATTTGATAGTAGCCTCTCTTCTTTTATGATAGAAATGCAAAAACAACATAAATAAATGATGGAGTCTATGAGAGAGATGTTGAGGAATAGTCAATGACTAAATGAGGAAATTGGTTAGCTTATCTACCCTCCTGCTATTGATTCTAATTCCTACCCCTGCACTCGTGATCTTCAAATCAGTTTTGAGGAAACCAATGACAACGAGGATCCCATTTTGAGGAGTAGCTATCACTTAGACTCTCCCCATGAGACACGACCACCAAAGGAGGACTATCTTAATGATTATCCACTTGAGCTGTACTGGAGTCAAAAGAAAGGGAAGATGGAACCGCTTAAGGACCTTGACCCCAATGATAGCATATTGTTCACTTCCGATGACCTGGGTTAAGATCATGTTGTTCAGACCACATCCCCAATTGATCATATGGTGGAGTCCCATTCTACTCATAGTAAGCCCAATCCCGATCCTCAACTTAGGAAATCAACACCTACCATACAACATTTTGAGGATTTACATGTGCCCAATGTAGGTGACCCTAAGGGAATAGACCAAGATCTGGATGATTTGGATCAATTCTGGTCTCAGGGATACAAAGAGCTATTTTAGAGGAGGATGATAACCCAATGGAGTAACCTGAACTTAGTGTTTGGAGTGAATCTCGAGGAGATTATGTGTTATGCGAGGACTTACCTGCTAAGGATATGAATGATCTGGTAAAATCTGGATTCCTCCCTACTTGTGATTTTGAAAATCATCCTCTCCAAAATTGGGAAGATACAGAGTCTAAGTTGGAGGAGGACCAACATAAGATTGAGGAGCCTACAAGAGACTCTCGGGGACAATATATATCAATTGTGGATCCATGCCCTAAGGAGAACAAAGATTTGTGTAATATAGGCTTTCTCCATTCATATAATGATCATCGTCCTAAAGATATAAAAGATAATAAAGTAGCAATTGTGTTTAATGATAAATCACACAGAGCCCCTAGAAAGGATGTAATTGACGAGAAAGACCCCGGGGATGGACTTAATGATAATTATGATTTCTCTACTTTCTAGGAGACCCAATTTTCATCAAAGCATGTTGGTCATGAGTCTACTTATGATAATGAGATAATGAATTTTGTGCATGACTCATCTATTGTAGAGGAGCCATTGGAGTTTGATGAAACAATTACAGATGTGGATGAAAAAGAAGAATGCTTTTAGGAATGGAATTTGACAAACTAAGCCCTCATTGGACTTAATCATTACCACACAATCACTCAAGAAAACTGAAGACTCCTTACTTAATCCTTGGCTCAGGTCTCTACTCACATACATTCTTTCTAGGGAGAATATTCGGCTAGTACATCCCAGAGTGGAATGGCGAGTTTGGATTGATGCTTGTATGTTTACTCTCGCCATTTAAGGGTTTGACATACTTATGATTATATCTTTTAAAACCCTTCCTGCTTTGGAGGACCCTTGTTATCCTCCACTCCTATTTCAGGAGGTCCCTTCTCATGCTCTTCTTTGTCCTAGACCTCTCCAAGTAGCCTACGAGGTTGTTTGTTATCATGTCTTCTAGCAAGCATTTGGGACAACATTGCATCATTAGCTCACCAAAATCCTTGGCTACTTATTCTATAGGCCCGTGCTTTTACGCATATTTTTAGGGCCTAGTTCTTTTTATTTGGAATCAGACTTGCAGGTTCCCTATAAGTTTGGAAGTCTCATTAAAGGTTTTATTCTTAAAATTGTTTCTTAGTTTAGAATCCAGTATATTTAATTCACTGGTACGTAGACTTGGTAATGGATCTATTAAGAAAACCATTAGACATTTTTAGTTTGTCAAAAAGAAGCATTGCTTTTTTTTTCTGGAACCCTTGGATAGTTAGAAGGGAGTCAAGCAAACTATCTTCTATTAGCTCCACCTAACATTTGTGAGGTGAAAGTAGAGTGACTACTGGTGTGCTAAGTCTATTGCAAGGGCTCTTAAGTTCTGGATAAGTGGATAATTGAAACCTCAGAGTTAGGCAAAGTTTTCGCTCTCTATTCCTACGTGCAAACATTGTGTGTGAATTCCTAAGAGTCACCAAATAAGGCAGGTACACAGAAATTGAGTTCTAATAAAAATATGACTTTGGTGGATGGTTATGACCGTCCTTCATAGAATCCCTAGCTGAAGGAGAGTAGTAGGATCAAAGGTTAGAAATACGCTTATCCTATCCATTCCTTCCTAGTGTCGAGAGTAGACACTTCCACCAAATAAGCCACACAATTGATGGGAACACCATTATAGGCCTTAACTAGCCATTTCTAGTCAAGTTTGAAAGGTAAATGCTCCTACATAACCATTTGAGGATTATAACTTCACTTCATTCTATTTTGAGAAGAGAACATGAAACTAGGGTTAATTCTGTAATTTTAACAGCATCTCATGAACACAGACTAGCCAAGGGGTTTGTCAGGGGGAAACTGAAGGTCAAATGAACATTAAAGACTAATAAGTGGGTCCATGCAGACAGAAATGGGGTTTCACGCATTTCGAGAACTAATACAACACCCAAAATCCTAATTTCTGACCCTCTTAAATTATAGAGGTTATGATCATGATCAAATTCATATAAATCTCCTAAAATTCATATAAAATTATTTCTTGAGGTTTGGTATCCTTGATTTGACCTTTGAAACCTATTTTGACCTTAAACAGAGTCATAGATAGAGTTTTGGCCTAATTTGGGTTTCTACGCAAATTACCCAATCAAACTTGGTCAAAACTGAAATCAGACTTCACCATCAGATTCCTTGGATCCAAATTAGGTTTGTATCAAAATTTGGGCCCAATCAGAGTCCATCTTGACCTAGTTTGCATTTTAGTCCATTTAAACTTTATTTCTCTCAATCAAGCCATTAGCTTTTGAATTCCTTGCATTTAGCCCCCCATCTTTGTTATCATCTTTGCAAAAAAGTCCCTACTGCCATTTGAGGTCAACCTATTTCCAAGAAACCTTTGACCGCACCTAAACCTACTCAAATCATCATTAAATCCCATCAAATTTGGTGGGATTGATGTTCACACTATGAGGAATTGATTGGGACCGATCTTGGCTTCCAAATCACAAGGAAAACCTCGTGCGAATGCATGAGATTTTTGGGTGACTTTCGTTTAATCGCAAGCTTTTTAGAAGCCCTTTCCTTGTTTAAAGCTTGCTCAGAAGCTCTATATAAAGCTCCAAAACTCAAAGCCTCGATCCTTAGTGAAGTTTTGAGCCAGAAAAACCCTCTCTTCCTCAACTTCGACTGTCCGCACCTTTGTCTCCGGTGAACCTCTCCGTCCTCTTCATCAAGCCAGCCAACGGTCAAATTGACTGGCTCAACATCTTCCCCTTGTCCTCGCAGCCGTCACCAGCTAAAGCACGGCTGCCATCTCCCACTCCTTCCTCGCCACTGTATTGTCGTCGACTCCTCCGACATTGGCCTATCATAGCCTGTCGCATCACTCACTCTCTCCCTCTCTAACTCTTGCTTTCTCTTCCTCCCTCCTTCCTGAATCTTCCTAACCCCTTTCTTTTTTCAACCACTGACACAACCGTACCCACTTCGTCTTCCTCCGCTTCGGCAACGCTTTGACAAAGCCCTCCGCATGCCACACACCACCAACTCACCTGCCACTGGTCCCAAAACGTTCACCGTCCCACGCCCACCAAAACCCCTCAAGAAATTAAGGGGATTGGCCGTTCAACACCTCCGCCAAACTCAAAGTCCTCCACACCACCTCCTCAACCTCGCCAGCACACCACACACACCCTCACTCCATGCAACCACCACCAGTGCACTCGCTGTGTTCCGGCGATCCTTCTAAGCATAGTGATTAGGGTGTTTTGCCTGTGTTCTCTATTTTAGGTACCTCGTCGAACAACCACCGCCATTGCCATCATCTCCAGCTCCAGCAGCAGCTCTCCGATTGTGTTCATCCTCAATTCCCTCTCCAGGTCATGCAGCCTAGTTCCAGGAAGCCTCCTAGGCATCCAATTGTAGCTACTAGCTTCTCCTTCGCCTTCAATTGAAGCTTCACCTCCTAAAGCTACTACGCAAAGAAGATGTGGGAACTTAGTCCCACATCATGGATTGAAGTGCCTCCAGCTACGCATATAAGCCAAAAGTCACATTGCCTTACCGCCTTCAAACACTGGGGTCAAGTCCCTACCCTATGACCCTGTATACGTGCTCCTCACTCGCTTGTCCACGCCCTCGACCGCGCTCATGCCTCGCGAGTCTGGGTGGTGGATCTGATTACCTGCTACTTGGGTTTGATATGTTCTGAGCTTGGAAAGGGAAGAAAGAGAATTTGAGAGAGAGGGGGGTGGGTTTTGTTGCCTCACGATTTGAGCCTTCCCCTCTCTCAACACTTAGCCTTTGCGGGCTTTGTATGAGACCCTTGAGCCTCTATTGGTGCTGCTGCTGTGCCTCTTCTAAGGATTGAAGGAGAAAGGAGCCTTGTGCATCTCTTTAGAGGTCCTTGAGCCTCTTCTGTTAAGGCATCTGAAGCCTTTGGTCTGTCATCTGAGGCCTTCTGCTGGTTACTATTGGCATGTCTGCTTACTTGATTAATGTTGATATTGATTGTGATTTACTGTTGAAATATTTAAATAGTTGTGAGCTTAAACTTAAAGGGTTAATTTGGTAATTCAAATCATCATTTTAACCCAATCTTTTTGCACCATTCTACTGGTTTTTATTGAAATATCATTCTGAGTGTTATTAATTTCAATTGCATATATTTCTTGTGATTGGTGAATTAAATTGTATACTTACTCCCTACGAACGATCTCGGACTCCACTTTTTGAATCTGAGTTTTATAAATTTAAATGTTTTAAGCGATTTTATCCTATACTACAACGCATTCCTTAAACAACAATGATTTTGCATGAACAACAATATCGTCTTGAACATCATCCCCAATAATGCCTCATGAATAAAAGTTTGCATCGTGTTGTGTTGATACTGAAAAAAAAAAAGAAGAAAGGGAAAAAAGAACAAAAAAAAGAGAGAGAAATATATATAGGAAGGAAGAAAGAAAAAACAAAACAAAAAAAAAAGAAAAAGAAAAAAAGAAATGTTCGAGTTTATGGCTATGTCTTGGTGTTGATTTTATCATGTGTCGATATCATTGAGGCAACAAAAACACCCATTACGATCTATCAAATATGACCCATACCTACTTTTTCAGTATTTCTAATCACTCAAATACTAGTTGAGGAATTCTGACTTAGTTGTAGGGCTATTAAGACTTTAATTGAAGTGTGAATGCCATGTGAGGCCACCAAACATTGAGTACATTGACAAATCCTGGTGAAATTTATGATCTCAGAAAGGGAAGAAGGAAAAAGAGTGAGCGTAAAGGAACGTTAAGAGAGCATAGTTTTTAGCCTCTCTATAGGTTCACTTATTTGATAGTTTAGAGATTTAAAGTCTGCAATACTAGACTACATGTAGTACTAGATGAGTATGAGCCACCAAATAGTAATCCATTTGACTCAAATATCTTCTACCTAAGCTAGAAAGCCTAGGTCAAATCACAGATGATTTTCTGTTGTATGCCCGAGAGAAGTAGTTGCCTATCCTAATAGAATCTTTACCAAGGGTTAAGTATGAACTTTAAATGTAAGTTGGCTTTTCACTTGGATCTATTACTCAAGCTATTCATCTTTCACATGTGTTTGGATCTCTAAATTTTTGGAATAAGGAAAGAAGAAATCTTTTGGTCACTTCCATCATTTTTCACTTTTGCTAGGGACTAGCAAAACTAGGCATGGGGGCTTTTGATGAGACCACATTTATGGGCTAATTAAATACATAAATGCCTAGTTATTAGATTAATGTTTACATATACATAGTATACTTTTCTATGTAAATACTTTAGTTTATAAAATTGCTTGCATGCATATTTTATGCATTACATGCATATGTAGATAAAATTGAGGATAGTATGCATTAGAATGTATGTAGTCTAGATTATAATTTAGTTGGCATGGCATGCATACATTAGTTATAGAAATTGAATTTAACATTCTTTTAGGTTTTTATATAAATAACTAATCTTTATTTATTTTTGCAGAACCCACTGCCGGTTACAACTTTTTAAGACGTCCAGAACTCAATTTGGACATCTAATGAACTTACCACCTCTCAACCAACAAGCCAAGTCAGTTAAGCCTCTACGCATCCAACCACTTGCTATTTTCGCTGAGTTGTTCGAGACAATCTCAGCGGAAGGAACAACAGCGGATGCTTTTAAAAGGAGAGGTGTAGCGACCATGAGGGGGGGGCGATCTTCATTCCCCTTGCGGGGATCCACCTCGTCCCTCACCTCCATCGATATCGTGGCTGGAGCGTGCATCGTGACTTGAAGCGTGCTTCATCCTCACCAACCCTCCTCCCACTACGCGCTTGTGGTGACAGCGTGAGCGCATCACCCTCTTAACATCCTTCCCATAACCGACCACCACCAGCACCACCTCCATCAAGCTTCATCAATGCTACTCGCACCCTTTCCCCTTCATCTCCCCCTTTGTCTTCTTTCTGTTCTTTCTTTCCTCTGCAAGAATCCATTGCCATCCACCTTTAGTCGCAAACCACCATCACCACCACCAACCCCTCGCCACCATTACCCGATCACCATTACTCCTCACCGCCACCCTCACCCACTGCCAACACTTCCTCATCTTCCTTCTTCCTCGCCTACCTTCCCTTGTCACACAAAGAAGAACCCAAAGCACCCAACCTGTAGCACCTCCATCGAGCTTCCTCCAACCTTCAACCTCGACTCCAAGCATTGCCCGAGCATCCTTGCCGACCACAGTAGCCACGCACAGCCTCACTCAACCAACGCGTGGCCACACTCAATGCCCGCATAGCACCTCCAGTCGATTCTCCTCCGCCTCCTGCCGCCAGCTTCGTCCAACGCTTGCTACCGTGACACCCCCATTGTGAAGCCCCCTCACCAGTGCACCACCACCAGCACACAAGCCACCGGCCTCCTCGCATGCATGCGTGTGCGAGAGCAAATGCTCTGTTTCTCAACAGTAACGCCCCTTATTAATATGTACTAATTCTGCCATTGTGAGAAATACTATTTATTTATTTAATGTCTTAATATATTGAGGTGATATTGCTTGGATATGCTTCTTCTAAAATTGAATTACATGTGGTTGAGTTTTTCTTATGAATGATTTAGAGATGACATATTAGTTATAGTGAACAGCTCTATTTTGTTGGAGGTTAATACAACAACAACAACCAAGCCTTTTCCCACACTAAGTGAGGTCAGCTATATGGATTCGTTGCTTCCACACAGATCGATTTTCAGCCATTTCAGGACTTAAATTAAAGTAATTGAGGTCATACTTAATAGTTTCCTTCCAACACTTGTTTGGTCTTCCTTGCCCCCTCTTAGCGGGTTCATCCTCCAACTTCTCGCATCTCCTAACTGGAGATCTAGTGGACTTCTTTGTAAATGTCCAAACCACCTTAGACGTGCCTCTCTCATTTTATCCTTTACCGGTGCCACCCTAACCTTTTTTCTAATAATCTCATTTGAAATACGGTCCTTTCTTGTATGACCACACATCCATCTTAGCATCTTCATTTCTACCACAGACATCTTCTGTACATGCCTATAGTTTATAGCCCAGCATTCAGAACCATACAACATGGCTGGTCTGACCACAGCTCGATAGTATTTTCCTTTAACTTTTAAAGGAACCCTCTTATCACAGAGAATACCAGATACATCCCTCCATTTCACCCACCTTGCAATAATTCTATGTGTAACATCTCAATCAATTCCACCATCATGTTGGAAAATGGATCCCAAGTACTTAAAAACATCTTTCATTGGAATGCACTCTTCTCCAATTTTTACGTCAATCCCTTCATTGTTCCCTCTACTACTAAACTTGCATTCCATATACTCAGTCTTCGTCCTACTTATGCATAATCCTTTATCTTCCAGGGCTTCTCTCCAAAGCTCAAGTTTTCTGTTCACTCCAATCTCTTGTCTCATCAACCAACACAATGTCATCAGCAGAAAGCCTACACCAAGGCACCTCAACTTGGATATGCTTCGTCAACTCATCCATTACCAAGGCAAAAAGATAAGGGCTTAAAGTCGAACCTTGATGCAGACCAATGGTGATATCAAAGTAGTCTGTCAAATTATCATTAGTCTTTACACAAGCTGCTGCTCCATAGTACATATCCTTTATGAGGTTGATATATATAACTGACACTTGTCTCTTTTCCAAAATTCTCCACAAGATATCTCTTGGGATAGAATCATAGGCCTTCTCCAAATCAATAAAAATCATATGTAAATCCTTTTTCTTGACTTTGTATGTCTCCATAATATGTCTCAAGAGATGTATTACCTCAATAGTAGACCTACCTGGCATAAAGTCAAACTGCTTTTCAGTTACCATAGAGACTTGCCTCACCCTTCTTTCAATTATTCTTTCCCAAAGTTTCATTGTATGTCTCATCAACTTAATACCTCTATAGTTGGAACGATCTTGTATGTCACCCTTATTCTTATATAAAGGAACCACAAAACTTTTCCTCCATTCCTTTGACATCTTCTTGCTCTCCACACAGTATTAAATAAATTTATAAGCCAAGTTATACCCCTTTCTCCCGTCATTCTCCAAACGTCTATAGGAATATCATCAGGCCCAGCAACCCTCCCACTTTTTATCATCTTCAAAGCCTCCTCTACTTCCTTCTTTTGTATCGTTCGATAACATGCCCGATTCACATACTCTTCTGAGTTGGCTAACTCCCCTAAGATGATATCATTTTTTTATTTTTCATTAAATAGCTTATGAAAATATCTTTTCCATCTTGTCTTTATATCCTCACTAGTTATAAGCACCCTTCCTTCTTCATCCTTGATCACGTTAATATTTACGTTAATTGCCACAACCAAGAGCACTATTCACTTTTTACAGGATATTATATTATGGTGCATTAGTGGGTTGCTCGCCCAAGCTGATGGGGTAGCTTGGACTTCGTACAACTCATAAATCAAATACGTTATTAGGTGTATATTATAAAAAAACAACGCAGCGGGGCTCACTCCAATATACATAATATTAAACACGCGTGCATGCGCACACGTGTGTATTAAAGAACACGTGATTCACTCATTCAATTACGTTTCACTTCATTCTCCATCCTGAATGGAGAACTCGTTTCACTTCATTTCATTCGTGAATCACGGGCTCACATCATTATTTGAATTCCAACTTAACTATTTTAGCTAAGGAATTCGAATAATATAAATACCTACATTCTTGATTAATTATTTAGAATGAGAATTTATGTTGGAAATGAGTTGCACTAATTAGTATGTGCACCCATTGATATTCTCGAATAAACGAGGTACCACTCACAAGTTTAATAGGCTAGTTCCTCCCAGTGAAGATAACCTAATCATTGTGGTTAGAAATATTAAATGTTTTGATAGTTGATTTTCCACCACAAAAGCTTTACAATGACACGACATTTTATGTTAAAATTTTCAATGAAAACGAAGATCGACTCGTTAAGCCTACTCAAAGTGTGGCCGACTCTTTTGCACCTCTGCCTATGAGACAAGTATTTTCCCTATCTTTGAGGGACCTGCAAGCTTCGACATCTGTAGTGGTAGGTTACTTCGATTAGTAGTTGATTTTTACTTTATTTGATTTTGTTGCATCCCATTGACTTACATCCCTTGAGTTTGCTGTGAAACTTAAGATTCAACCCATACTGTTAGATGAGCTTTTAGTTGTCAAGGGTTTAGCAGGGTAGTTGTTGGTAGCCAAGACAGTTTTAAAAGACATTAGGGTGAGTATCGAGGACTATGTGTTGTTAGCCGACTAGATGGAAATTGAGATGGAGGACTTTGATGCCATTCTCGACATGGATTGGTTGTTAAGGCACCACAAGTTGGTCGAATGTTTCAAGAAGAAGGTTGTCTTCTCGATTTCAGTGGTACCATAGTTCGAGTTTCACGGTTGAGCAGAGGGTAGACTAGTTCGATGTATCTCAGCACTGTAGACTGCAAGATTGTTGAGAAATGGGTGCAATGGATACCTTGCCAATGTATCTGCAGCCTTAGGAGAGTTGGAGTTGGGGAGTGTACCTGTAGTGCGGGATTATGCTGGCGTATTTCTAGATGACCTTCTGGAACTTTCACCTGAGTAAGAGATCAAGTTTGAGATCTCGGTCATTCCCAGAACAAATCCAACATTGATCACCCCCTATTGGATGGTGCCTATAGAGTTGAAGGAATTAAAGACACAGTTTCAGAAACTGCTTGAGAAAGGGTTCATCCGATCCAATTCCTCACCATGAGGGGCTCCAATGTTATTTGTGAAGAAGGATAACACCTTACACCTTTGCATTAATTTCCGACAACCGAATAAGGTGACCAACAAGAACAGATATCCTCTTCCATGGATCGACAACTTATTGAACCAGTTATGTGAGGCTACAATGTTCTCCAAAGTTTATATGCAATTAGGTTATCACCAGCTTAAGATCAAGGAAGGGGATGTAACGAAGAGTGTCTTTAGGATGCACTACGACCATTATGAGTTCTTAGCGATGTCGTTTGGTGTTACAACCCGGTTCCCGAATCCCTACAGGACCTGAGACCGGCTCAACTCGACTACTCCCAAGACCCAGTCCTCCAACAAGAAATAACCAAAAAGCGGGAACGTAAACCACATTCACTATGCTAAGTAACTAACAATAAAAGAGTACAAGCAGTAAAGGAAGTAAAAGCTACTAACAATACATATCACCACCACAACAGTAAAGTAGAACAAAGTACAGAAACAAAAACGGTAACAACAGTCTGAACTCACTAGCAAAAGGAAGTACAACTACAGTAAAAACTGCTGCTGGGCTCGACTGGGCCCAGCGCCCTCTGCAGCCGGTAATTCGGGCTACTCAACTCCTAGACCTGAAAAGGGTTATGAGTAAACGGAGTCAGCGAACGCTGAGTAGAGTGGTAACCAAACTAACTAAAGCAGTAAAAGCTAATAGGTAAATTTATCTTTCCCATTTATTTAATTTACAAGTCATTCTTTTCCCCTATTGGTTACTTTCAGATCTCTTTCTTGATCTTGTATGTTCCTCGTGGGAACGATCATGATTGTAGTCTTTTCCGAAGAGTAAAAGGCACACGTGGTGCTCTCCTGGCTGGGAGCATCCCCCGTGGTAATCCTACACCCAGTCAACCACCCCGGGGTCACTGTCTAGACGTAGCGGTGACTACGGCATGTGCGATAAGCGCACGGGTAGCTACCCGTACTAGCACACAGTCAATCGTTTCCGCTAGTGGGTATGCCCAAAGTATAGCATGGAATGGTATAGGGTCTAGCCCTCTCAATAACAGGGGTCTAGCCCCTCCACAGTCCGCGCACCCTCGTCTTACTACCCCTGTTTGCCCAGAGGGTCAAAGAAAAAGTCGGTGTAGGTTGGCTAGCTTAACACCGAGCCCCGTGGGGTGGCTAGCTCCTTACCTACACTAATAGCTCTCCCCGGTACTGTGTACGCGAGGGCCAACAGGAGTCGGTGTAGAGTAGCCATTCCTAACCCCGGGTCCTAACCCAAGGGCGGCTAGCTCTGCTCTACACTAAAAATGGGACAGTCGCTCCCCCTTGGTACCAAGTACTCAAGGGCCAACACACTTCCCACTCACACTTCCAAATCAATTCCATTCATCCACAGGAGCTCTACTCCTAATTCCCTGTAGGGTTCATGCTCATATTCACCATGTTGTTCCATACCCGGTTTCATCATTCACATTTCCATTCTCGTATTATACACATGCAGCTCGTATTTCTACAATTTAGCATATACAACAAGTAATGTCATAGGTAACTGTTTAACTAACTTAGGCATTTCATATTCCACAGGCAGCTCATATTTATTAACAGGTAGTTGTTTACATTTTTATTCGTTCATTTATGACTGCAATCTCAAACACGCATACAAATAGTGCAAGTACTTTTCGTCCTAGGATTCATGCCACATCTTAGGTTTCTAGTTATCCAATTTCACATATGCATTCATGTTTTATAATTAAAATAGGGGAAACCACTCTACCAGACAATCCGGGAGTACTGGGGGCTCGAATGGCAGCCTCATGTGCCTCTGCAGGCCCCGAACATGCAACAGATCGAAGTCCTATACCAAGGAACATACCACAACGGAATGTTCAGAATAGTACATAAGGCTTTCTAACATGTAGAGGAACTCACAAGGAAACCATAGATATCTTGTTTGCATAAAATGGACCTCAAACGGACCCTAAACGGGTCAAAAATAGAACTGTAGACCTAAATCAGACGTCTGGCACAAGGTCCAGACGTCTTAAAAGTCACCAGGGTCTCACCTTAGGTTCCTACGTCGACTTCAGACATCCAGAACCCCTACTTGACCGTCTAGACCCAGCTCCAGACGTCCGACCTCTCCTCCAATCGTCTAGGAGTGCTTTCGGTCGTCTGGTAAGCTATCTAGACGTCCGAAATGTGTGGGAGGGCGTGCCCCGTGCCTTCCCGAAGCTATCGCCGCACGCGATAGACCGAATCGTCCACTTTTAGCCATACAGATTGGCTTTGCGGTGCGGCCTGCATGGTCGTAACCGCAAGAGGAACATACCTTCGCAAAACTCTGCTTTCAGACGTCCGATGTCGTCACCAGATGTCCAACCCGTCGTCTGGATGGCACACCAGACATCTGATTCTGGGAAAAATCCCAGAACCAAACCGACCTCTTGCTCCTCTCACCACGCTCAACCGCGGCCTCTCCTCCTCGTCTGCTGCTTCGGCTACAGTAGGGTGTCGAGGACATCTCCCCCGACGCACTCCTCCTCCCGCATGTGCTTCTCCGACCGTGTGTCCTCTGGTGGGCTCCCACGAACTCGCGAGCTCAAGCTCTTCCTTTTCTTTTCACGCCGCCTCTCCTCTTCGCTCCTCGCTCTTGCGCCCTCTCTCTCGCTCGTTCCTCTCGCTGCGATGGAGAGGAAAGAAGGAAGGTGGTGGTGGAGTGGAGAAGAGAGGAAGGGGGAGAGGGTCTTATATAGGGAGTGGGGTTAGGGTTCAATAAGGGAGGAGAAAAGGAGAAGAGAGAGAAGGAAAGCGTTTGTGCGCAGCCCACACGTAGAATCGACCCTGTGTATAGATTTTTCAATTTCCAGACGTCTGGGAAGGGGTCCAAACGTCTGACTGAAAGTCCAGACATCTTAAAAGCCTCAAAACAGAATGGGTCTTTACATTTGGATTGATGAACGCTCCAACCGTGTTCATGGACTTGATGAACCAAAATTTCATGTCATATCTGGACCACTTTGTCATAGTGTTTATTGACGACATCCTCAGCTACTCCCATGATGAGACACAACACGTGCAGCATCTTTAGTTGGATTTGGAGATCCTACGAAGGGACAAGTTGTATGCTAAGTTCAGTAACTGCGAGTTTTGGCCATGTGATATCAGGCACAGGGATCTCTGTTGACCCTATCAAGGTTAAGGCAGTGCTAAAGTGGGAACGGCTCAAGACTATTACTGACATATGCAATTTCCTAAGCCTAGTAGGCTATTACAGGAAATTTATTTGAGGCTTTTCACTGATTGCTCTCCCGTTGACGCAGTTGACATGGAAGGATGTGCCCTTTGTTTGGACCGGTGAGTGAGAGGCCAGCTTCCAGATGATCAAGGAAAAGCTGACATTAGCCCCTTTGCTTACCATCCATAACAATGGTAGAGGATTCATGGTGTACACAGATGCTTCACACCAAGGGCTCAAGGGCTGGATTGTGTCCTAATGTAGTGTAGGCATGTGGTCTCCTATGCTTTGAAGCAACTGAAGCCACACAAGAAGAATTACCCAACACATGACTCAGAGCTGGCAGCCATAGTCTCTTCCCTAAAGACCTAACACCATTAGCTTTATGGTGAGTCATTCGGGATTTGCACTGATCATAAGAATTTGAATTACTTGTTTGATCAAAAAGAGTTGAATTTAAGGCAATGACGGTGGATGGAACTCTTAAATGATTATGATTGCTCTATTATCTATCATCTAGGGAAGGGGAACGTCGTAGTAGATGCTCTTAGTTGAAAGCCACCAATCCAATTAGCAACTCTTCAAAAATGGAATGGTGTGATCAAGGTGGCCCATTGGAAACTGTTGCAGACAACTGGTTACTTGGGAGAGTTGACAGTTATTAGATGCACATAACCTGATCTAATAACTCATGTCATGAGCACCTAGATGGTGATTCAGAATTGCAGATTCTCCGCAATCAGATTCTCTTAGGAAACCTAGAGTGTTCACCCTGGTGGATGAAGTGCTCCAACTCTATGGTAAGTTGTGTGATCCGCTGATCTCATGAAATCACTAAATGATAAAACGTTCATCGTAGTGTGATTTTTTGAGACGGAAATAAAAAAAAATCGAGACCTTGGTGAGTCCCAGGTCGAATACAGGAAAGCGTAGGATCGTTCTAACCTAGATGGAAGAAAACATAAAATAAAATACTAACTAATTTTTTTTGATATTTTTAG
This sequence comes from Thalassia testudinum, assembly GCA_037157565.1. Lineage (NCBI taxonomy): Eukaryota > Viridiplantae > Streptophyta > Magnoliopsida > Alismatales > Hydrocharitaceae > Thalassia > Thalassia testudinum. The sequence continues at coordinate 34,979,355 of JAZHRO010000056.1, forward strand.
ATAAAAAGATGGAGGTGAGAAAACAAAAACCAATCGTAATATATATAATGAGAAGAGGGTGAGTAGCGGGGATTGCAAATAAAATGACTAGAAATATAACTTTATTGATGTTAGAATAAATGTCAAATTTACCATTAACTAAAAAATTAGGAAGAACCAGAAATAGAGGTGTAGAAAGAGGTGAATCAGAGCATGGTCCGTTGTAGTAGAGACGAGGCGGAAGCGAAGTTGAGATAGAGTTGATGCAGAGATGCGGAAGTCGATGAAAATTCCAAGAGCTGAGAGGAGATGAGATGAGAGGAGGAGGGATGCCAGTGGAGGGAGGGAATAAATCGGGTGTTCGGAATCTAAGGGGAAAATTCTAGGGAGAAACGAATTGAGAGAGGAGGGGAAAATAGGCAGAGGAATTGAAAGCAGGGCTTTACATTAAAAGAATTGAGAAGAGGCGAGATTCGGCGAATGGCCATGGGATTTATAGGCTAGAGAAGAATCGGAGAGGAGTGGGGACGGCTGGTACAGTGGGAAAGCGTGGGATTTATTTGTGGGGATATTTGTTGAAGGGGGGGTGTCTACGTAGAAAAGAATTGAAGGGAGGGGTCTACGGAGGTGTTGATGATGGGAGGAGAATTGACGTCCGAAGGGGTTACGGTGGAAGACATTAAATAATTGAGAGAAAGTGGGATTTATTGGGTGGAGGGGAAATTTGCGGGGGTGGGGGGAATCCGGATCGAAGATGTGGAGCTACGTTGGGCCTTCGTTTCTGTGGTTGAGGAGTTGATGCATGAAGGGTCGCTGGAATTAGATAACTATAAAGAATTTATGCATGGGGATAGATTAAGGTTCACGTAGGATGGGTATTTAGTGAGGGTGTATGGGTTAGGTTTAGGAGGTCTCTAAATAGATTTCTTAAGGTGTATGGTAGGATTTTTTAGTCAAAAGAGGCATAAATGGGTTTTTGGCACTGGTGCAAAAGATATTAGGTCTAGGTCGGTTTGGGTTAAGATAAGCCTATTTTGGTGATGGATGGGATAATAGATTTATTCTTCCTCCTCTCTTGTCTCTTTATTTCCTCTGCTGTTCTTTGACTTCTTGGATCTTTTCTTCTCTTTTTCTCCTGCCTTATTTCTTGGTCTTCAACCAATTTCTAACTATGTAGCTTTATCTTCTATCATGCTTTTATTCTACATGGCTCCAAGTTATTCTAAGTCGTTCGCTTACATTATTCACAAAAGACTAACATTAGATAATTAGGCGTAAAATAATCACAATGCATATGCATATGATATGCATTGTGATTATTTTACGCTTAATTATCCAATGTCATGCATGCTCTAAATGAAATATTTACATTCTAAATACATAATTTTACTAAGGAGCTAACCCTAGATTAAGCCAATTAGGTTAATAAATTAAGCTGTTATCATAACTCCATGCATATTTTTTGCTAGTCTCTCAGCAAATGAAAGATGAAAAATGAATGCAAAATATATGATCCATGCTGATTACAGCTCAGTCCCCAAATGACTGCTTATTCCTTTTTATCAAGGGTTTGACAAAAATGTGATACGGACAAACGTGAAAATAATGTGATAGTAGCCTAAGTAATGAATCCAAGTGAAAATTCAACCTACATTTAAAGTTCATACTTGACTCTCGGTAAAAATTCTATCAGGATAGGCAAACTTCTTCCCTTAGGGATAATATAGCATGTAATATGTGATTTAACCCCGACGTTTTTTTGTCTTAGGTAAAAGATGTTTGAGTCAAATGGTTTCATATTTGGTGCCTCACATTCATCTGGTGTTACATATAGCCTTGTATTACAAACTCTAGATCTTTAGGCTATCAAATAAGTCAACTCAGAGAGAGGCTTAAAATTATACTCCCTTTTAGTTTCTTTGCTCTCACACACTCTCTCTCTTTCTCTTTTTTTTTTTTTGAGAGATTTTCTTTAGAGAGCTTACAATCTCACTAGGTTTGCAGAAGTACCCAATATTTAATGGGCTCGCATGGCATTAACACTTCAATTATAGTTTTGATAACCCTGCAATTAAGTCAGAATCATTCAGCCAGTATTTAAGCGGTCAAAAATACTGAAAAATTAAATAATGATCATATTTAGTTGATCATAATGTGTATTTTTTTTCAATGAAATTGACATGACGAAATCAACACATAGATATGGATATAATATGAACTTGAACACATTCTCTTTTTTTCTCTTTTTTAATATATATTTTTCTCTTTCTTTTTTTTCCTTTTCTTTCTTTCTTTTTTTTTCTTTTTTCTTTTTCATAACTACTAACACAACATAACGCAACATAAACTTTATTTATGAGGCATTTTTAGAAAATGATGATGTTTAAGAAGATATTATGTGACTTATTTGATGGAAGTACCTACTCTCAGCACCAGGAAGGGATGGATAGGATAAGTGTTCTTCTGACCTTTGGCACTAATACCCTCCTTCAACTGAGAATTCTATGAAGGAAAGTCGTAACCATCTACCATAATCATAGTTTTATTAGAACTCAATCTTTGCATGTCTGCCTTATTTGATGGCTCTCAAGAATTCACACACAATATTCATACATAGGAACTGAGAGCGAAAACTATGCCTAACTCTAATGCACCATTATCCAATTATCCAGAGCTTAAGAGTCCTCACACTAAACTTAGAGTATCAGTAGACACTATATTACCACCTCACAAATGTTTGGTGGATCTAATGAAAGATAGTTTGCCTGACTCTCTAACTAACTATCCAAAGGTTCAGAAAAAGAAGCAAGACTTCTCATCGACAAACTAAAAATATCTATTGATTTTCATAAATGATCCATTACAAAGTCTACGTGCAAATGAAATAAATGTACTGGATTCTAAACTAAGAAACAATTCAAGAAAAAATCTTCAATAAAACCTCCTTGATAAAATTTTTTTTGAATAAATGCATAAATGCAATATGTATAAATGCTATGTATAAATTATTTTTTTTTCAAAAATGCTATTTATAAGTTCTAACAGGATTAGCTAACACAAAAATAAAACATGCAATGTCCACGCCTGTTATTCGCTCGAGATCGGGTTTTAAAATCGTTGTGTTGTAGTATAGTCAAAATCTCACGAAAAATAGATAAAATTTATACTTGAAAAAGGTCCAAGGTCGTTCGTTGGGAGCAAGTAGGAATTCAATTCTCAAGATTGGAATTTTAAACAATAGAGATAAGAAATTATGATCAGAAATTGATTCAGAATAATGTGGCAATAATATCAAGCGTCAAACTGCAAAAAGAATGGAGTAAAATGGTGATTTGAATCACTAATTACTCCCTACAATAATATCAAATGGAACTCAATAGCTTTGAATGAAGTAAACTCAAGTCAGCCGTCTGATGGTAGGATCAGACATCTTAAATGTCTGATTCTACAGTGCTCTGATTCTTCTTCTTTCTCTATTCTTGTACGGCTCTTCTTTTCCTCTTCTTTCTTTTTCTGCTTATGTTCCTCTTCTGCTTCTCTTTCTCTGATTTCTCTCTTCTTTTTCTTTCTCTGTTCTTCTTCTTCTTTCTCTTCAAGCACAGGGGAAGGGTTTTTAGATTTGGCTAAGTGCTAGCCAGTTTCCCAGAGAGCAAAACCCTCCCCTACCCCACGCAGATTCTTCTCTCTTTGGGTTATGCTCTCCTAGAGCCTTCAACAGTATCGGGTATTCTGGTAATCGGACCTAGAGCGCACCCAGGTCCAGGGCTGCAGGCGTGGGTTGTAGCTGAGGAGTGTACAAGGCTTAGGTGGATTATCGGAGCTGCACCAGGTCCGCGGGGAGTGTGTCACGGACGAGGCACGTGCTGGGTGTGAGGGACCTCACCCCTTGTGATTTGAGGCAATAAACTTCTATCACAAATTCAATTTATGTGATAGCACCGCTTTTGAATCTTCTGAGGTGGGACTATGTTGTCCCCCTTCTCTTCTCGTGCAGCTGCAGAGGAGATCTGTCAAATTGGCGAGCTGCAGCTGTGGAGTTCCTTAATTGAGGACTTGGAGGCTTCCCTGGAGAGATTCCGCTGCACCTGGACGCTTCACCTGGAGCTATAGGCAAGGAACAAGCCTTGAAGCTTGCTTCAAAGGATGTCTGCTAATGGCTATGGGGGCTGGCACTTGAAAATCAATAACAAGGCCTTTCGGCCGTGTCAAAACGTTCAGTAACGATCGTCAAAGCATGGCGAACTTGCTGAGGGGGTCGGTGTGGCGTGGCGTGGTCTGTGTGTATGGGGCGAAGTCGAACTGTGTGTGTGAAGGTGGTGGTGTTCGAGGGAGAGTTTGGACAAGTAATCCTCTCAATTTCTTGAGGGGTTTTACTTATGTGGATACGGCGGAGGTGTAGGAGGTGGTAGCAGCTCGTTTGGGCGTGTGTGGTGGCTGCTAGGGCTCGCCGGAGTTTTGCCGAAGAGATGGAAGATGGAGTCGCGGAGGGTGTTGGTGAGGTTGAAGCGGTGTGCTGGAGATGTTGGGGTGATGAGGAGAAGTGGAGTCATCTGAGAGAAGTAGCGGACAAAGGGGAGAGGAGATGGCGCCGGTTGCGGTATGGCCAACGCCGGAGAAGGAAGAAGCTCCGATAGGTAGGAAACGGCGAGGATGAAGAGGATAGGGGCACCGGCTGGTACGGCTCGATGCGGAAGAAGATGGGGGAGATAGCTCCGCCACTGGTATTATGAATGGAGGAAGAACGGAGGTAGGGAGGGTCGTCAAACATCGAGGAGCAATTCGGCCAAAAAAAGAGGAGAGGAATTGGAGATGTTCAAGGCCGAATTCGAGCATCAGGAGAACGGCCTGATCTGGAGGTCTTTTTATAGGCCATCAGAGGACGATTAGAGCTTGGGATCCCAAGCTTAGAAGGTCGCCGGAGTTGTTAACCCAAATTTCAAATGATTCACATTAGGATTTGAGCAAGACTTGGAGCCCAAGATGTGGCTCAAATGGTAGGCAATTTCGTTAAGAATCTGGATATCTATTTTAAGACTGATTGATTGAGAATCGAGCAAAAAATCCTCGCTCGATCTCAACGGTAAAGCTCAAAGTTGCCTTTAATGGCTCCAAGGACCTATTTGCAAAGACTACAACAAAATTAGGAGCCTTTTTGTAAGGATTTTGAAAGTTAAGGGCATAAGTGTGATCAAATAGGACCAAGTTGCAAACTAGGTCAAGACAATCTCAGATTAGGTTTAAATTTTGGTACAAAGCTAATTTGGACCTAAGGAATCCAATGGTGAAGTCGGATTTTGGTTTTGACCATGTTTGACTAGGTAATTTATGCAAAAACCCAAATTAGGGCAAATGTCTATCTAAGATTGTTTTGGGTCAAGACGGGTTCTGATGGTCAAATTGAAGATACCAAACCCTAGAGAATATTTTTATATGAATTTTAAAGGGTTTAGGTAAATTTTATCCTGACCATAACCTTAGTTAATTAAGAGGGTCTATTTTTAGGGTTTGAGAAGTCATTTAATTCTCAAAACACATGAAAATCCTTTTCTGTTTGTTCTAACACACTTGTTAGCCTTTTAGGATCATTTGACCCTTAATTAACCCATGAGAAAACCCATGGTTGTACTACATTTAAGATATGATGGTAAAATTATAGTTTTAATCCTAGTTTCTTGTCTTTCCCTCAGAATGATTATACAATGAATTACAGTCCTCCAGCGGTTATATATGAGCATTTAATGGCTTAATCAAATCAAATTAAGCTAGTTATGGCTCATGATGGTGTTCCCATCAACTCCTTGATGCCTATTCATTATAATGTCATTGAAATGTATGCAAGAAAATAAAAAATGTAATAAGCAAGAAGAGGAGATATCACCTGACTGAGCTTATTAATCTAGGTCAGCTTGAATGGAAAAATGAAAGATACCTGCACAGAATACTGGGTTGCCTCCCAACTAGTGCTAAGTTTTACGTCATTTGTTGGACCATAACCCAAAAATAAAGGAATGATCAAATTAATGGGTTGAGTTAGGATTAGAGTCAAGATGTGATCATTGGGGCTCAAAATCATGTGCCCACATGCAGACTAGGTGATGGTGGCAACCTATCCCTAAGGGATGAGAACTCTGCAAATGGTCAATCATGCATGCCCGCATATGGTTGTCCATAGTTTGTTGGGCATGCGAACGGGGGTTCAGCTACGAAGCATGCAACCCAAATCCAAAATTTCGAGCATCGTAGATGTGGGCTAAATAATCAGCTTGCTACCCTTTGAAAATTCAATCAATAAAATTGTCACAAATTAGCTCACATTCAGGTTGCAACAGCTTGAAATCCACTGGGTCCTTAAGTGAATCTGCAATCTCGTTATAGGCCTTAAAGTCAAAAATCAGATTTTTCTCAAAATGAAAATTCATCCGTCCACACTAAATCATGGTTTGTATGTTTGATTCCTCCATATTATTGGGTCTCAAAATGATTTATTTATCTTCAACCTCTTCTAAATTAGAATCTGGTTCTAAAGTTGAAGTAGATGTAGAGCTAATGAAAATCTCATCATCAAAATCAGTCCCAGATCCCTCACTTTTGTCCTTTTCTAAACTTGGGATGGGGTCGTTAAGCAATTCAACATCAAAAATCTCACAATCAGATTCCTAAGCCCCATCTTTTAAAAATGTCTCCCTAATGGCACCAATTTCAATAGAATCTGGGTTAGATTAAGAGACATTAACCCCAATTTTTAGATTTTGTCACTCAATCTCAATCATTTTAGTATCCTGATGTTTGTCAACCTCGCCAAAATCATGATCCAAGGGTTTCAAATCATTGTCCAACTTAGGAGGGGTGGGCAAATCAACCTTGGACTTAACTAGTTGAGGGCAATCTGGGTTAGTCCAATCAATCACCATGGACCTTCTTTCATTAATTCCAAGAATGGAGTTTCCTCAATGAAGGTTCTTTGGCCATCCTCATCCAATTGTTGGAATGCATCAATCAATCTCTATTTATCCTCAATCAACTTTTGATTGTGTTGGCACATCTCCAATTGAAGTTTATAAATAGTTGATTGGGTTCCAGCTTGGGTCGAATTTGGTTTGGACCTATTTATTGATTTGAGTGGTCCAGGGTTCATAGGCTAGGTTTGAGTGGGCTGAAGATAGTAATTTCTAAGGTTTCTAACCTCACCTAAATCAAAACATCCATCATCTAAGTCATTATCTTTGGACCCAAATTGGTTCCAGTCAAGGCTGGACCTAAAAGAAGAGTCAGGACAAGAAGGGTCATCATCAAGATTTGAATGCCTAGGATAAGGTTCAGATCCCTGGGTGGGTGTTGTGGGGCTATCCCAACAAGAGTGTGGAGTAGGTTGGCGAATTTGGGATAATCAACGTGGGGATTTTGGGAATATGATGGATATCTTAGGCATTGGGGTTCTGAGGAGTATCCCCAACCAGGGAAGTAGTTATCGCAGGTAGATTGTGGATAAGGTCTAGTTGGGTTCAAGTAAGAATCATGTTGGGGATAGTTATGATAAGAAGTAGGATAAGCATTGAAATCCATGATCTAGAACAGAGGGAAGGGATGAGAAAAGAATTGAGAAGAGATAATTAGATTGACCCCTAACCAAACAATTCAAGCAAGTAGTTCTACCCTTGCGGGGTTACATCTAGGGGACCTAATCCTAGCATAAAAAAGTAGATTGAATCAACTCAGTCCTTAAATTACCTGGACACCCAGATCAGAGGGACCCCTTAGGAGAACTCGCACAGCGAACCCCCACAGTGGACCCCCACTAAAGGTTGGCACGGTTACTGGCGAAACGGTGGCAGCAACTAGCTTTTCTTAAGTCGTTGTAGTACAGATAGTTATTGCCATCATTTGCTAATATTTGTTACTCGGAAAATATAGTTCTCCCGAGGTCGAACTCAGGGAGCAAGTCGTATTCTAGAGATATACATGTTTTATTACAAAAATAAAGAGAGAGAGAGAGAGATGAAAGTTTGGCTTCTTCTTCTTCTCTTCTTTCTTTCTCTGTCTTTGGCTTTTGTTCTTCCTGTTCTTCTTCTTCTTCTTTTCTTGCTTCAGATCTGCCTCTCGTGCTCTTCTTCTTCTGCTTTTTGTTTCTTCACTTGGATGCTCCTTCTCTCTTCTTTTCTTCTTCTTCTTTGTCTTCTGATGTCTGCAGAGTCTTCACTTGGCTGCTCTGTGTTCCTCTCTTTCCTCTGCCTCGCCTTCCTTCTTCTTTGCCTTCACCTGTCTTCAGGACGTCGTCTGATTTGAAAATCAGACGACTTAAACCTCTTGTTGCTACAGTGTCTCCCTGAGCTTCCTTCTTCTTCACCTGTGCCTGCACGCTCAAGAGTCCAGAGTCAGGGCAAAACCTATTCTACCCCTCTCCCCCGCGCGTCTCTTTCTCTCAAAGTTCGCTCTTAGGACAGCTCTCCCAGAGCAACCGGGTAATCGGGTACGAGTCGCGCCCGGGTCCAGGCCCACCGGCGTGTGGTGGTGGGCGAGGAGTGCAGGTCAGTTTAATCGGGTCGGGCCAGGTCCGCGGAGCGTGGTCACGGACGAGGCCGGGTCGGGTGAGAGGGACCTCACCCCGTGGTCAGGAGGCAGACAGCATAAGGCACTTTTTGCCTTTATGCGTCCGCGCGCCTCTGAGAAGTTCCGAGGTGGGACTAAATGTCCCACCCCAATTGAGCGCCCGTCGCGGAGGGAGCAGTGGGCGATCGTGGCTTCACGCGCAGCCTTCGCCCCAACTGCGAGCCTGGGACGTTTCGCGGAGACGCCCCGCGCAACCTGGGAGTCGAACCTGGGCGAAGGCGTGCCTGCACCTGCAGGCGAAGGAGCTCTGCCTGCTCAGTAATGGAGACGGCAGGCGAGTCACCTGGTCACAGAAGAACGGCCTCTCGGCCTAATCAGACAGGCGGGGGACCTTCGCCGTGGCACGGCGAAGGTGGTCGGATGGTTTGCAGTGGGCGTGGTGGAGCCAACGGATCGCCCTAGGTCAAACTGCGGGCGGAGAAGTGGGTGTGTTTGGTGGATCTGCAGAGGGCGTTTGGTGGGAAGAGGAGGGGTGGAAGAGGATCAGGGTGACGAGGTGGAGGTTATGCACAGGTCGGCGAGCCGTGTGGGGTGCTGGAGCGATGGGAGCGGTTCGCCGGAGTTTGGCCGGAGGTGGAGAAGGTGAGGGTGATCGGTGGGAAATCGGGGCCGACAGTAAGGGTTTCAGTATGGAAAAGAAAGAGGGGAGGAAGAGGAGAAGTTCTACCTGCTAAGCTGGACGAGGAGGGGTTGGCGCAGGCGACAGTCGTATCGACTGTCGCCGGAGAAGAAATTGCCCAGAGGAAGGGGCGGCGGCGAGGAAGGGACCGGAGAGGCGCCAGCTGGGTGCGGCGTGACGCGGAAGGATCGAGGGAAGGTAACCCTGCTACTGGTAGTGCGGCAGGGCGACGAGGAGGAGGAGGAGATGGCCGCCGGAGCAAGGGGGCGTCTGTCGGAGTGGGAAGGGAGGAATTTAGGGGGGTGTCTCCGTCAGATCCGAGCTGCGAAGAACGGCGGAGCGACAGGGGTATTTATAGGGGTGGAATCAGAGAGGAGGGCAGAGGGAGACGACGTGTCTCCCTCGCCGGAGGACGCCGGAGGAAGGAGACCCATACCGTCCGTGCGTTTGCACGGGCGGTATGGGTGGTCGCAGTACCCAGGGGGGTGTCCCTGCGGTGGCTGACGACGCAGGGTACCCCCCATTGACTTGCCAGGGCCCCTCCCTCACCCTGCGTGGCTCCATGCTCCGCGCAAGGTTGCCGGAGCATGGTGCTGTGCAGGTTTTGCAGGAGGGACCTAAACGCAAAGAACGAAGGAGAGTTAGGGGCCAAAATGCGAGGGTTCAAAAGTTGATGGCCAAAAAGTAAATATATGAGGACCAAAGTGTAAAGTTGGTCAAGAAGGTTTCTTCTTAGGCCCAAGTTTTTATGCATGACTAATTAGGACCTAAGGATTCTGATGGTGAATTTTATTTCTAGCTTAAACCTTGTTTGACCGATCAATTTACGCAAAAACCCAAATTAAGTTGTTAATTGGGCATGGTTCTCAATGTAGGTCAAAATGGGTTCCTAAGGCCAAATTGAAAGTCCTAAGCCCTATAGATTATTTTTATATGAATTTTAGAGGGTTTAGTTGATTTTTAACTTGCCTCAAACCACGTGAATTGAAGTGGGTTTGTTTTTAGGGTTACAGGCTGTCATTTAATTCTTTGGGGTTGCTGTAGCCCTTATTGAGTCATCTCATCCCACTTTTATTCTTATTAGGTTGTTTTGACCTATGTTTGGGCCCTGAGTTACCCTATTTTCAGATCGGATTGGTGAAATTGCATTTTTACCCCTCAATTTATGTTTTCTTTGCAAACTCAGAATCTCTCTGAGCCAAGCTTTTCTAAGGTTATGTAGGAGCTTTTATTCTCTGTATTAGGTCAAAATGAACTAGTTATGGCTCATGATGAGGTTCTCATCATACCCCCATGCCTAGCTTTTGCTAGTCCCTTAGCAAAAACTTAAGGTTTCAACCCTTGTTCTAGACCATGAAGTTCTTTAATAGCTTCAGATAAGTGCTTTTTCATTTAAACTTAGATTAGGTTAGAATGCTGACCATAGGCTTAAAAGGTACTCTAGTACCAATCAAGATCCAAATCTGTCTAGCCTCAGCCTCAGTCCTTAGCAAAGGTTTTTAAGACCTACAAGAACTAACCTAAGGTTTATTGGACTTTGTAGTTAAAGCACCCCATGCTTGAAATGATTTTAGCCCCGGTTCAGTTCGCAGTGCGTTTTGTAAGAGAGAGAGGTAGAAAATTTTTCTATTTTTGGAGAGTTTTCTCTCTCTTTTTCTTTTTAATTCTAGCTTAGGATTTGCTTTTCAACACGGTCTGTATCAGATTCCTTGTCCCCATCATCAATCCTCAAGGGTTCCTGGCGATCGATGCTTCGAGATAGCACCGCCCATGGCAACCCCCAGAACCCTGGCTATTGAGATTTTGAGATAATCCCATCCATGGTGTTCCGTGGCCGCGTCCAGACCCTGGCAGTTGACACTTCGTGATAATGCCATCCATGGAATCTGAACCAGCAGGGTGCTTACATGCCCCCAGTAGGATATGTGAATATCCTAAGAGACAAGCACCGAGGAGATGATATTTTGTTACGCATCTTTGAGGGGATTTCCCGCCTCTCTGCGCTGGGAACTCATCCAAATCAACTTGTGTTGATCGGCCGCTCCTACTCTAGGTGTACTTTTCAGAATTTTTTCGACGCTTCTGCGTGATTTTGATTTTTACGCTTGCTGAACCAGGCTGTGTGTGAGGTTAGGGTGCTTAGGTTACTGAGTCCCGTAAACCAGAAGTTAGTTAGCGAGGTCAAATACTTCCTATGCCTTGGACCTAGTACTTAAGCTTTTCATTTTCCTCAACCTCTTGAGGATTGTCTAGATCTTAATGGGTACTAAGAGTCTATCAAGAATGCCTAAGGTTTGCGTTCTTACTAATCTTACCAAGCACTTTTCATTTCTTTTCTTGAAAAAATGGTCTAGACTAAGGTTAATTCCTTAGCTTCTTACTAATGACTATTACTCTTTTCTTTCATCTTTTTGTGCTCCTTTTCATTTTGTTTCTTTTCCTTCTCCTCAAAATTTCCTTTCTCCTCTTATTCTTTTTATTTTGAAAAATTTTTAATTTTTATGGTGTTTTTGGCATATATGAATTTTTTGTTTAAAACCTTTTTTTCTACAAGTTTTGCACTTATACCCCCCCCCCCCCCATGCCTAAAACTTGCAATGTCCTCATTGTGATTTAGGGGTTTTTATTTACTTAATTTATTCCTTAAGACAGATATTTTTGTGAGTGAATGGGTCGGGATGAATTCTGCGAACGATTTCTAATATCAGATGCAAGCATCTGAGGTGGAGTCGGCTGTCTTAAAGGGTGAACCTTAAGTGCACAATGGTGTCAGAAAAAAAAGGTTTTAGATTTTCAAGAAATGACGGGCTGCCTCCCGTTAAGCGTTGAGTTTTACGCCATCGGCCGGGCGCAGTAAGTTCAAGGGGAATGGAGGATGAGGGATGATTCAGCCGAATCAGTAGAAGTTGTTGGTGCTAGAGCACCACGATCATTTGTTTTGATGATAACAAAACACGTGTTATTTAACATTTGCAATTTGAGTCCTAGATTTCAGGTCAATTGCAAATGAAGACGTGTTTAGACGGAACTCGAGCTCGCATCCAGGACGGATTGGAGGAGCTTGACGGAAAACAGAGGAGGTTCGCGTGGAGCGACAGATTGAAGATGGAAGGAAAAGAAGAATAGGATAGATTCTTTCTTCTGTACTTGTTGTATTTTTCATTTCTTTTGTTGCTCTTTATTTCCTTAGATATTTCATGTTAAAGAGCCTCAAAGTACCCTAACAAGCAGTCCTAGGAACACCGGCACAACCCTAGGATACTTAGGTTTTCTGTAGAACACTTAGAAAACCAATATAGGGTTAAAACAGACTTTCCAGACGTCTAATTCACAAATCAGACGTCTGATAAAGTCTGTTTTAAGACGTCTGACTGTTGTTTCAGACGTCTGATAACTGTTAGGCTGGACATAGTTAGTTCTGTCTGATAAATTCAGACGTCCAGACCTTAGACCAGACGTCTTAGGAGACGTCTGAAGGATTTGCCAGACGTCCAATCAGTGGACCATTGGCTGGCTTAGAAAACACTCAAGATTATAACCGTTAGAGCCTTATCAGACGTCCATAGGACTTTACAGACGTCTGATAAATGACCGTTTTGCCTCGGCTGACCCAAAATCTCTTCTCAGAGATTTTCTAGCCGTTGCAACGTTTGGAAATCAATTCCCACCGTAAAAGTAGGTTTCCAGACGTCCATACTTAGTTCCAGACGTCCTGTATGTCGTCTGATGGACTTGCACAAAAACCCTGTTTAGATCTGATTCAAGTCAGGGAGAAACCCGCATAGAATCAGACGTCTGACCTTGAAATCAGACGTCTTAAAGTGGCCTTCCAGACGTCTGATGCCAGAGTTAGACGTCTGATAACCCTGTCAAATGCAATCATTGTCCTGATTTCGGCCTGATTCTCTTGGGCTTTGCACCCAACAGCTATGGAAGCTTTTCCAAGCCTTCCAAAGCCTTCCTAAGGCCTCTATAAATAGAGGGAGCCTTTGCAACACAAAAACACAAGAAGAGAAACACAAGATACACTAAGAAAGACACAAGACACACTTAGCTATACACTCTCACACTCTTGTGTCCAAGAAGCTCTTGCTCTCTAAGCTCAAGTTCTACATCTTGAGAGCATCCAACCGTTGCGCACCCGCTCTCCCGCCGTTGTCTACGAGAGCGAAGTTGCGCCGTCGCGTGGCTCACGCACCCGCGTCATCGTCGACGCACTCCTTGCAAAGGGGAGTTTCCTATTTCCTATAGAAGCTAGGTTTAATTATTTTGTTGGCTCTATAGGACTATTGTTTATTTTATCTTTGTCTTTTGGTTGGGTATTCGCTTTGCGAATTCCCATCTCCTTCGTGGGACAAAATCCTTCTCGTGGAGAGAAGGGGTTGAGGAACGCTACCCTCGTACTTGTAGCGTGGTTGTATTGAGGTTGAATCACCCTCGTTCAAAGTGATTCGGTTAGTGGATTTGATCAACTAGGTTGATCGGAAAATCCTAACTCGAGAGGGTTAGGTGGTGGTTTTCACCCGGTTTGGGTTTCCACCTAAAAATACCTGTGTACATTGTGTGATTGCTTAATTTCTTGTGATATTGCTTTATATTTTTATTTCCGCAATTTATTACGTCACCCCTCCTGGTAGGGACGAATCCTACAATTGGTATCAGAGCAGGTCTCGCATTTTCGGCGTTACAAATCGGCGAGGATCTAAACATGGAGGGAAGCTGTTCCACAAGCAGGATTTCCGAGGGGCAGTCCACAACCCGTCCGCCGTTCTTCGACGGGAGCAACTACCCCTACTGGAAGTTGCGGATGAAGACGTGGCTTCAAGCCACCGACTTCATAGTCTGGGCCAGGTGCGAGACCCCCTTCGACATCCCAGAGAAACCCGCCAGAGGATACTCGCAGCAGCAGATCCGGGAGCTCTCTCTCAACGCGAAAACAATGAACGCGTTGTATTGCGCGCTCAGCTCGGAAGAATTCAACAGAATCTCGCAGTGCGCCACCGCATACGAGATTTGGCACACACTCGAGGTAACTCATGAAGGTACCTCTAAGGTAAAAACCTCAAAAATTAATTTACTTTCTCAAGAATTTGAATCTTTTTCAATGAAATCTAACGAGTCTTTAAGTGAGATGAACACTAGGTTCACTCTCATTGTAAATAACTTGAAAGCTTTAGGAAAGACTTTCATAAAGGGGGAGCTTCAAGGGAAGCTTCTTCGCTCCCTTGGACCGGAGTGGGAACAGAAAGTCACCGCCATCGAGGAGGTGAACGAAATGGAGGAGCTCAACATGGAAGATCTCCTAGGCAATCTGATGGCCTACGAGACTAAGTTGAAGCAGAAGAAGAAGGATACACCGGAGCCTAAACCAAAGAAGACTCTCACCTTCAGAGCCGCGTCGGATAGCGAGGTAAGTTCCGACGACGAAGACTTTAGAATTTTACTTAAAAATTTTTCCAAGTTTTGTAGGGAATTAAAGAAAAAGGAGAAGAAGGAAAGCCCGAGACGTTGCTACCACTGCAACGGGAAAGGGCATCTGCGACCAGAATGCCCTCTTCTCAAAAAGGAGAAAAAGAAGGCGTTCCAAGCCACTTGGGACGATTCTAGCTCGGAGGAAGAAGAAGAAAAGACCATAGAAGAAGAAACCGCTTGCTTCGGCTTCATGGCCAGAGGAAGCGACAGTGAAAGCGGAAGCGACTCCGACGACGAGGTAAATTTTGATTTACAAGAAGCTTTTAATGAATTATTCGAGATTAGTAAATCACTAAAAATAGAAAACAAAAGCATGAAGAAGAACCTTAGTTTTCTTAAAAATGAAAATGATAGGTTAGAAAAACAACTTAAGGACATAGAAGCTAGTCCTAAAAATGATAACCTATTACTAGAAAATCATAACCTCATCAATGAAAATAATAAATTGATTGAGGAAAATGTTAGTCTAAAATTAGAAGTTTCAGATTTAAAGACTAAAATGAACATTATAGAAAAAGAAATTGCATGTCTTAGGGAAAACTCCAACAAACTAATCAACAAAGTAGATGATTTATATAGCCCTAAGGTTGAGAAAGGATCTCCATCAAGGAGACCTTCTAACAAATTCGGATCCAAGCTCACTTGGATACCGAAGAAAAAATTAGAATCTTGTTTTGTAGGGTTCAGGGATGACTACAACATAAAGGACTGGACCTACAAGCTCAAGGCTGGTCAACTCAAGTTGGGAGAACCAAGGAGTAGACCAAGGAGGAGAACAAGAAGACCGACAAGATGGCGAACAAACAACGGACCCGCCGCACGTCGACCACCAGATTGGAGACCGGCGCCAATGCCTGGGCCTCCAAGCTACGGATGGGAGCCCCATCCGATGTGGCATCCACCACCACCATTCGGGCCATTTTATTGGCCATGGTAGGTGAGGTAAAATTCTTAACCCTATCCTTTTTATAAGCATTTAGATAGGGGGAGTTAAAAATGATGAGCTTATTGTCAATTTTTAAGGGGGAGATACAAGTTAGCTAAATTTCCTTTAGTAAGGGGGAGAAAAATAATAGCTATCTTGTTGTTATAAAGAGGGGGAGGACATTACCTTTGTTAAAATAAATAGAAGAGCATGTTTTAAGGGGGAGTAATAGAAAATTTAAAATCAATCAAACCTTTTTGATAATGTCAAAAAGGGGGAGGATTTTTATGCATTATTATTTACGATTTTGTCATCATCAAAAAGGGGGAGATTGTTGGTGCTAGAGCACCACGATCATTTATTTTGATGATAACAAAACACGTGTTATTTAACATTTGCAATTTGAGTCCTAGATTTCAGGTCAATTGCAAATGAAGACGTGTTTAGACGGAACTCGAGCTCGCATCCAGGACGGATTGGAGGAGCTTGACGGAAAACAGAGGAGGTTCGCGTGGAGCGACATATTGAAGATGGAAGGAAAAGAAGAATCGGATAGATTCTTTCTTCTGTACTTGTTGTATTTTTCATTTCTTTTGTTGCTCTTTATTTCCTTAGATATTTCATGTTAAAGAGCCTCAAAGTACCCTAACAAGTAGTCCTAGGAACACCGGCACAACCCTAGGATACTTAGGTTTTCTGTAGAACACTTAGAAAACCAATATAGGGTTAAAACAGACTTTCCAGACGTCTAATTCACAAATCAGACGTCTGATAAAGTCTGTTTTAAGACGTCTGACTGTTGTTTCAGACGTCTGATAACTGTTAGGCTGGACATAGTTAGTTCTGTCTGATAAATTCAGACGTCCAGACCTTAGACCAGACGTCTTAGGAGACGTCTGAAGGATTTGCCAGACGTCCAATCAGTGGACCGTTGGCTGGCTTAGAAAACACTCAAGATTATAACCGTTAGAGCCTTATCAGACGTCCATAGGACTTTACAGACGTCTGATAAATGACCGTTTTGCCTCGGCTGACCCAAAATCTCTTCTCAGAGATTTTCTAGCCGTTGCAACGTTTGGAAATCAATTCCCACCGTAAAAGTAGGTTTCCAGACGTCCATACTTAGTTCCAGACGTCCTGTATGTCGTCTGATGGACTTGCACAAAAACCCTGTTTAGATCTGATTCAAGTCAGGGAGAAACCCGCATAGAATCAGACGTCTGACCTTGAAATCAGACGTCTTAAAGTGGCCTTCCAGATGTCTGATGCCAGAGTTAGACGTCTGATAACCCTGTCAAATGCAATCATTGTCCTGATTTCGGCCTGATTCTCTTGGGCTTTGCACCCAACGGCTATGGAAGCTTTTCCAAGCCTTCCAAAGCCTTCCTAAGGCCTCTATAAATAGAGGGAGCCTTTGCAACACAAAAACACAAGAAGAGAAACACAAGATACACTAAGAAAGACACAAGACACACTTAGCTATACACTCTCACACTCTTGTGTCCAAGAAGCTCTTGCTCTCTAAGCTCAAGTTCTACATCTTGAGAGCATCCAACCGTTGCGCACCCGCTCTCCCGCCGTTGTCTACGAGAGCGAAGTTGCGCCGTCGCGTGGCTCACGCACCCGCGTCATCGTCGACGCACTCCTTGCAAAGGGGAGTTTCCTATTTCCTATAGAAGCTAGGTTTAATTATTTTGTTGGCTCTATAGGACTATTGTTTATTTTATCTTTGTCTTTTGGTTGGGTATTCGCTTTGCGAATTCCCGTCTCCTTCGTGGGACAAAATCCTTCTCGTGGAGAGAAGGGGTTGAGGAACGCTACCCTCGTACTTGTAGCGTGGTTGTATTGAGGTTGAATCACCCTCGTTCAAAGTGATTCGGTTAGTGGATTTGATCAACTAGGTTGATCGGAAAATCCTAACTCGAGAGGGTTAGGTGGTGGTTTTCACCCGGTTTGGGTTTCCACCTAAAAATACCTGTGTACATTGTGTGATTGCTTAATTTCTTGTGATATTGCTTTATATTTTTATTTCCGCAATTTATTACGTCACCCCTCCTGGTAGGGACGAATCCTACAGAAGTCACATCAATGAACGGTTTGAGTCTCTGACCGTTCACGATGAAAGGTTCGGAATCATGGCTGAGTGGACTGATTTCAATGGCTCCATTTCCAAAAACCTGTCGGACTAAATACGGTCCGACCCACTTGGACCTCAGTTTTCCCGGGAAAAGTTTGAGTCGGGCATCAAAGAGTAGGACCTTTTGACCAGGATGAAAGATCTTTCTCAAGATGTGTTTTTCGTGGAAGGCTTTAACCCGCTCCTTGTAGATTCGCGAGTTCTCGTACGCGTCTAGGCGTAATTCATCGATCTCGCTGATTTGGAGTTTTCTGTGGGTTCCAGCCTTGGAAAGATCTAGATTACAGTTCCGTACTGCCCAATAGGCTTTATGCTCCAGTTCTACGGGAAGGTGGCATGCCTTTCCGTACACCAGTCTAAAGGGAGACATGCCCAATTGGGTCTTGTGGGCGGTCCTATAGGCCCACAATGCTTCCGGAAGTCGGGACGACCAGTCCTTCCTGTCAGGCCGAACAGTGACTTGCAGGATTTTCTTAATCTCCCGATTTGATAGCTCAGCTAGACCATTTGTTTGGGGGTGGTAAGGAGTAGAGATTCGATGAGACACCCCAAATTTGGCCATCAGTGATCTAAACTGAGCATTTGTAAAATGGGTCCCCCCATCAGAGATAATAGCACGGGGAATCCCGAACCTTGAGAAAATGTTTTGATGTATGAACTTAAGAACAATCTTGTGATTGCAGGTTCGGGTTGGTATGGCTTCGATCCATTTGGACACGTAGTCCACCGCAAGCAAAATGTACTCGAAACCATCCGAAACAGGAAAGGGGCCCATAAAATCAATCCCCCAAACATTGAAGATTTCGCATACGAGAATCGGCTGCAAAGGCATCATGTCACGATGGTTCATGTTGCCCAAAGTCTGGCAACGACTGCATGCCTTGCAGTGACTGTATGCGTCTTTGAAAAGTGTAGGCCAGTAGAAGCCACACTGGAGGACTTTGGATGCGGTTTTATGGCCTGAGAAATGGCCACCGCATGCCTGGTCATGGCAGAAAGATATGATATTGCTGATTTCCTCTTCCGGGACGCATCTCCGAATAATTTGATCAGCACCTATGCGGAAAAGGTACGGGTCTTCCCAAATGTAATACTTGGAATCAGAACGCAATTTGTCTTTCTTGGCCTTTGGCCAACCAGACGGTGTCTGATGAGATGCCAAGTAGTTTACTATATCAGCAAACCATGGAAGTCTAGTACCAAAAGAAAGTAGGTGCTCATCAGGAAAATGTTCCGTGATGGGTTCGGAAGGGTTGATGATCTCAGAAGGAAGACGGGACAGATGGTCGGCTACCACATTCTGCCTTCCCGCCTTGTCGCGAATCTCAAGATCGAATTCTTGCAACAGCAAGATCCAACGGATTAGTCGGGGCTTCGCGTCCTTCTTGGCAAGGAGATGCCTTACAGCCGTGTGATCCGAGTAGATGATGACATGGGAACCCAGAAGATACGATCGGAATTTTTCAAGGGCAAATACTACGGCTAGCAGCTCTTTCTCCGTAACCGTATTGTTACACTGAGCCTCGTCAAGTGTCTTGCTAGCGTAGTAGATGACCACGGGTTTCCCGTTAGCTTTCTACCCCAGGACCGCTCCTACAGCGAAGTCAGACGCATCGCACATGATCTCAAAGGGTTGAGACCAGTCAGGGGATTGTAGGATAGGTGCCTGGGTGACTCGGTCACGCAGGTTTTCAAAGGCTAGCGTGCATTCCTTGGAGATTTCAAAAGGTACATCCTTAGAGAGAAGAGAAGTCAAGGGGCGCGCGATTTTCAAGAAATCTGGAATGAAACGGCGGTAAAAACCGACGTACCCTAAAAAGGAACAGATGTCCCTAGTCGAGCTAGGTACAGGAAGGCGAGAAATCAGATCAACCTTAGCTCGATCCACCTGGATGCCTTTTTCCGAAATTGAGTGTCCCAGGACAATTCCCTCAGGCACCATGAAATGGCTCTTTTCCCAGGAAAGAACCAAGTTCACCTCAATGCATCGCCTGAGTATCTGGACCAAGTGTTGGAGGCAATCATCAAAAGATTCTCCAAAGACTGAAAAGTCATCCATGAAGACTTCCAGGAAATCACCTACCATATCTGAGAATATGGCAAGCATGCATCGCTGAAAAGTAGCGGGTGCATTGCAAAGACCGAAAGGCATCCTTCGGAAAGCATACGTTCCGAAGGGGCAGGTGAATGTGGTCTTTTCTTGGTCCTCAGGATGGATTGCCACCTGGTTATAACCGGAGTACCCGTCAAGAAAGCAGAAGAACCTATTTCCCGCTAGTTTCTCGAGAATTTGATCAATGAAGGGTAGTGGGAAATGATCCTTCTTCGTGGAGGAATTGAGTCGGCGGTAATCTATACAGACTCTCCACGCATTGGCTACTCGGGTAGGAATGATTTCTCCGGTTTCAGTCGTCATGGTGGTGAGTCCTGCCTTCTTATGCACAACCTGAATTGGGCTCACCCAACGACTATCGGAGATCGGGTAGATGATCCCGGCATCTAACCACTTAATGATCTCCTTTTTCACGACCTCCTGCAGATTAGGGTTTAAACGTCTCTGCATTTCACAATAAGGTCGCGCGCCCTCTTCTGAATAGATATGATGAGTACAATAAGAGCGGCTTATTCCAGTCAAATCATCGAGAGTCCACCCGATGGCTCTGCGATGTTGCTGGAGGACAGCAATCAGACGGGATTCCTGTTCGGGATTGAGGTTGGAATTGATAATCACAGGAAGGGTCTGATTGGAACCCAAAAAGATGTATTTCAAGTGAGCAGGAAGAGGCTTTAACTCGAGGATAGGGTTATCAGCAGCAGCGGGTGGTTCAGTGTAGATGTGAGGTTCAAGGGTAGGAGTTACTGGGTTGTGTATGTCTGGATTCGACTCCTCTGTTTGCGGGTCAAGATCTTTCTGTGATTGATGAGGCATAATCGAGTCATTCTGGAAGTGTGATTCATCAACCAAAGTCCTGACGTCACAAATCTGTTCGATGACACCGCAATTAATTCCTTGTTGGGCCTTAAATATATCAATTTTTAAGGTTTGATCTCCAAATTTAAGCTCTATTTGGCCCTCCTCACAGCTGATGTTGGCTCTAGCAGTAGCCAAGAAAGGTCTCCCTAGAATGATTGGTGTATCCCTAGGGTTTTTAGGCGCGTCCATATCTAAGACTATAAAGTCCACTGGGAAATAGAAATCCCGCACTCTTACGATAACATCCTCGAGAATCCCTTTTGGTGACTTTATAGATCGATCTGCCAATTGTAATGTCACCTCGGTTGGTTTTAGCTCAGATTCTTCTCGATGGTCAAGTAAGGATGTGGGTATCAGGTTTATGGATGCACCTAAGTCTAGCAAAGCTCTATCAAATTGGGTAGCACCTATCTTGCAGGAGATCAGGGGAGTACCAGGATCTTTTGCCTTGGGTGGGAGTTTACTGAGGATTACAGAGCTGGCTTGCTCTAACAGAACAATTGGGCTCCCACCCTTGGTTCGCGGCTTACGCTGGGGTGTACACACATTCTTTAAAAATCGTGTGTAAGCTGGTACGTGGCAGATTGCATCCATCAAGGGGATGTTTATGTGGACCTGCTCAAAGAGCTTGACCAGGTCCTCCTCAGGTGCCACGGCTTGGTGGTCTTCTTTCCCTTGGTCAAGGCCTCGGGAAACGGGATCTTGGTTGGTTCTTCTAGGATAGGTCCAGGTTGTGGATCTGGGACAGGGGTGGGGACGTCCTGGATTACTGTCCTAGGCTTGGGATCAATACCTGGCTTGGAGTGGTTCGGATGAGGTGGGTCTTGGGTTTCCTTACCACTACGGGTCGTTACGGAATTAAGTCCTGCCTGGTTTTGGTTGAGATTGGGTAAGATAGCTTGCTGCTGGTAACCTGCAAAAGAAGTGGAGGCCTCTATCTCGTCAGGTGAAGGAACAGAGGGGGCCTGATAAATCATATGGGCATGGCCCGGGTTTGGGTTCATAACGCGCCGCTGGGTTGGCACGTTATTAGGATTAGGCAGAGGTTGGGAAGGAAGAGTACCTGGCTGGCGAGAGTTTGCCAACTGGGTCAATTGGTTTTGGACCTCTGTAAGTTCGTCCTTGTGTTGTTTCTGAATAGCCGCATTCGTTCTTTGAATGTCAGCCAGGGTCTGAAGGATAAGGGACATTTGATCTTGATTTGGCCCAGATGGATAAGTAGGGTTGGGCCGAGGCTGAGGCGGCTGGTAAGGACGAGGAGGTTGTGGGCGGGGTTGGAAGGATGGTCTTTGGGTTTGGGAATTTCCCTCCCACTGAAAGTTAGGATGGTTACGCCATCCAGGATTATAGGTGTTGGAGAATGGGTCGTTCTGGATGGCGTTGAGGTCCTCGTAGGTCTGAGGAACCTCCAGAGAGTTAGAGAAAGAGGGAATGGAATTTCCCTGGCAGGTGAAGAAGGAATCGGAGGGACCTCCGGGCAAAGATTCGGATGATGGGTCCATCCTAGGAGAAGATCAATGGAGAATGTTTTGCACAGTTTCCCTTGTGGAAGGAGGCTGTGTGAAAGGGTTATGTGCAGAGGTGGCTCGCTGCAGATGCTGAGTCAGCTCATCCACCTTCTTTTCGATAATCGAGACCTTGTCCAATCGACTGGCCATTAACTCCAAGTCGACTGATGCGGACAGGCCCTGCGTCTCGTGTGCTCCCCTGAGATTCGTCGCTGCGTGGGTATTCATCCTGTCGAATAATCCCATGGAGTCATTGTTGATGGAGTTCTCGCACATGTTTTCGAGAATCTCCCACACGGTGTCTTCATGTTGACCCATGATATTTCCTCCGCAGGTTGCATTGACGAAAAGACGGATGTCCTCACGGAGTCCCTGGTAAAAAGATTGGACTTGTTCCCATTTAGGAACTCCGTGATGGGGGCACTTTCTCATGAGATCCTGAAAACGATCCCATGCCTCATGGAGAGGTTCCCCTGTTTGTTGGTTGAAGTGTGTAATCTGATGGCGCAAGGCGTTGGTCCGTCCAACAGGGAAGAACTTTTTCAGGAACTCGGACTGAAGTTCTTCCCAATTGTTGATCGGTCGGGTCTGAGTTTGGTACCAATGGGCGGCCTTATCCATAAGAGAAAAGGAAAACATCTTCATGAGAAGAATATCCCGATTTTGTGCGTCTGACCCAAAAGTTTGGGCCAGATGCTTTAGCTGTTTGATGTGCTGGAAGGGATCTTCAGAATTAAGCCCATGGAATTTAGGTATAGCATGAATCATATTGGGCTTCAATTCAGAATCAGGTCCTCCAATCGGGATTCTGACTCGAGGCTCGATGGCCACCGCAGCAGGATTATAATGGTCCCGCATCATGGGACGCTGCGGTGGGTGTACAAAGTTTTGGAAGAGGTCGTTGAGTCACTAGAGCTGGTGCTCCAGGTTGTTTTCTTCCTCAACTGGCTGAGCCATGATGGGGGAAGAAGAAGAACTTGGTTCTGAATCAGAAGAGAGAATAATGTGAGGGGGTTGCTGCACAAACACGGGCGTCGAGGCTTGGCCTTGACGAGAGTGAATTTCTAAAGGAGGTCTTAAGGGTGGTCTTAAGGACCTCCTACCGTACATGCACTGTTGGAAGAGATGAGTTTAGAAGGTGCTGGACCCAATCAAGACACCCAAAAATGTGTTGGGTGACTATAGAGGTGCGGGGCAGATGGACCCCTTGATCAGAAAGATCGACCACCTGAGAATTACCTGGGCAGCCAGAGAGGGTGAGTCTCGCGAAGACCCCTACATGGTAGAGCGTCCCCACGGGTTACAGGGTTTCCCCCACCCGACCTCTCTTGTCACTGCGGTTCCAGGTAGACCAGAATGGGGATCTTGACCTCTTAAGTCTACCAATTTTAGTTCAAGAGCAAGGTGCTTAGGGTTCCACTTTAACTTTAGTCTTTTAAGTGCAAAGAGTGACCTAATTTGAAGGTTAGTTGACCCAAATGGTCAACTTTACCTGCTAGTTTTGCTTATTAGGTCTTTGTCTTTTTAGGGTTCAAGTGTTTAAAGAGCCAAACTTATTTTAGGGTTTCTTTGGATAGGTATTTTCAATCAATGGTTTAGGCACACTTCTTTTGGATTTTCTCCATTCTTGATTTAAGTAGTGTGTCTTTAAAACCCTAATGTTGAATCTTATGTTGGCTCTATTTGGTCCAGTTAGTTCTTTGTTGGGTAATTAGGGCTCAAGCAAGAATGTGTTAGCCCTTAAATACCCTTAATAGTGTGCAGGAATAATGGGTTGAAAACATGCAACTTTTTATGGTTTACTAAGTATAGAAGACAGGTTAGCCCTATATTGCTTGTTCTTTTCTTTTCTTCCTCTTTAGAGTTTAGGGGTTAATGGCGAGAGGAAAAAAAAATTACCTGTCCTCGGAGTGGTTGTCGTGCGGTTGCTTATCTTCTTGATTTCCTGTAGCTGCACAAAAGAGAGGAGATTATTAGAAAGAAACAGAAATGTTTACCTCTAGAATAGCCGTTGCTCCCCGGCAACGGCGCCAACTGGCAAAACGGTGGCAGCAACTAGCTTTTCTTAAGTCGTTGTAGTACAGATAGTTATTGCCATCATTTGCTAAATTTTTTACTCGGAAAATACAGTTCTCCCGAGGTCGAACTCAGGGAGCAAGTCGTATTCTAGAGATATACATGTTTTATTACAAAAATAAAGAGAGAGAGAGAGATGAAAGTTTGGCTTCTTCTTCTTCTCTTCTTTCTTTCTCTGTCTTTGGCTTTTGTTCTTCCTGTTCTTCTTCTTCTTCTTTTCTTGCTTCAGATCTGCCTCCCGTGCTCTTCTTCTTCTGCTTTCTGTTTCTTCACTTGGCTGCTCCTTCTCTCTTCTTTTCTTCTTCTTCTTTGTCTTCTGATGTCTGCAGAGTCTTCACTTGGCTGCTCTGTGTTCCTCTCTTTCCTCTGCCTCTCCTTCCTTCTTCTTTGCCTTCACCTGTCTTCAGGACGTCGTCTGATTTGAAAATCAGACGACTTAAACCTCTTGTTGCTACAGTGTCTCCCTGAGCTTCCTTCTTCTTCACCTGTGCCTGCACGCTCAAGAGTTCAGAGTCAGGGCAAAACCTACTCTACCCCTCTCCCCCGCGCGTCTCTTTCTCTCAAAGTTCGCTCTTAGGACAGCTCTCCCAGAGCAACCGGGTAATCGGGTACGAGTCGCGCCCGGGTCCAGGCCCACCGACGTGCGGTGGTGGGCGAGGAGTGCAGGTCGATTTAATCGGGTCGGGCTAGGTCCGCGGAGCGTGGTCACGGACGAGGCCGGGTCGGGTGAGAGGGACCTCACCCCGTGGTCAGGAGGCAGACAGCATAAGGCACTTTTTGCCTTTATGCGTCCGCGCGCCTCTGAGAAGTTCCGAGGTGGGACTAAATGTCCCACCCCAATTGAGCGCCCGTCGCGGAGGGAGCAGTGGGCGATCGTGGCTTCACGCGCGGCCTTCGCCCCAACTGCGAGCCTGGGACGTTTCGTGGAGACGCCCCACGCAACCTGGGAGTCGAACCTAGGCGAAGGCGTGCCTGCACCTGCAGGCGAAGGAGCTCTGCCTGCTCAGTAATGGTGACGGCGGGCGAGTCACCTGGTCACAGAAGAACGGCCTCTCGGCCTAATCAGACAGGTGGGGGACCTTCGCCGTGGCACGGCGAAGGTGGTCGGATGGTTTGCAGTGGGCGTGGTGGAGCCAACGGATCGCCCTAGGTCAAACTGCGGGCGGAGAAGTGGGTGTGTTTGGTGGATCTGCAGAGGGCGTTTGGTGGGAAGAGGAGGGGTGGAAGAGGATCAGGGTGACGAGGTGGAGGTTATGCACAGGTCGGCGAGCCGTGTGGTGTGCTGGAGCGATGGGAGCGGTTCGCCGGAGTTTGGCCGGAGGTGGAGAAGGTGAGTGTGATCGGTGGGAAATCGGGGCCGACAGTAAGGGTTTCAGTATGGAAAAGAAAGAGGGGAGGAAGAGGAGAAGTTCTACCTACTAAGCTGGACGAGGAGGGGTTGGCGCAGGCGACAGTCGTATCGACTGTCGCCGGAGAAGAAATTGCCCAGAGGAAGGGGCGACGGCGAGGAAGGGACAGGAGAGGCGCCAGCTGGGTGCGGCGTGACGCGGAAGGATCGAGGGAAGGTAACCCTGCTGCTGGTAGTGCGGCAGGGCGACGAGGAGGAGGAGGAGATGGCTGCCGGAGCAAGGGGGCGTCTGTCGGAGTGGGAAGGGAGGAATTTAGGGGGGTGTCTCCGTCAGATCCGAGCTGCGAAGAACGGCGGAGCGACGGGGGTATTTATAGGGGCGGAATCAGAGAGGAGGGCGGAGGGAGACGACGTGTCTCCCTCGCCGGAGGACGCCGGAGGAAGGAGACCCATACCGTCCGTGCGTTCGCACGGGTGGTATGGGCGGTCGCAGTACCCAGGGGGGTGTCCCTGCGGTGGCTGACGACGCAGGGTACCCCCCATTGACTTGCCAGGGCCCCTCCCTCACCCTGCGCGGCTCCATGCTCCGCGCAAGGTCGCCGGAGCATGGTGCTGCGCCGGTTTTGCAGGAGGGACCTAAACGCCAAGAACGAAGGAGAGTTAGGGGCCAAAATGCGAGGGTTAAAAAGTTGAGGGCCAAAAAGTAAATATATGAGGACCAAAGTGTAAAGTTGGTCAAGAAGGTTTCTTCTTAGGCCCAAGTTTTTATGCATGACTAATTAGGACCTAAGGATTCTGATGGTGAATTTTATTTCTAGCTTAAACCTTGTTTGACCGGTCAATTTACGCAAAAACCTAAATTAAGTTGTTAATTGGGCATGGTTCTCAATGTAGGTCAAAATGGGTTCCTAAGGCCAAATTGAAAGTCCTAAACCCTATAGATTATTTTTATATGAATTTTAGAGGGTTTAGTTGATTTTTAACTTACCTCGAACCACGTGAATTGAAGTGGGTTTGTTTTTAGGGTTACAGGCTGTCATTTAATTCTTTAGGGTTGTTGTAGCCCTTATTGAGTCATCTCATCCCACTTTTCTTCTTATTAGGTTGTTTTGACCTATGTTTGGGCCCTGAGTTACCCTATTTTCAGATCGGATTGGTGAAATTGCATTTTTACCCCTCAATTTATGTTTTCTTTGCAAACTCAGAATCTCTCTGAGCCAAGCTTTTCTAAGGTTATGTAGGAGCTTTTATTTTCTGTATTAGGTCAAAATGAGCTAATTATGGCTCATGATGAGGTTCTCATCAGTTACCGTACCATCCGATCTTGGCAGTGGTTGCCTCAAGTAGATAAGGTCCTGACTTGAGTTCAACCTGGCCTAAATGTACTAGAATAATTAAATCTAACCTAGTGGGTGCATCTACTCTTTTTTTAGGGTTAGGTAGAATGTGCTTAAGGAATGTGATTGGTGTTGTTTAATGGGTAGGTGCCCCTTCAAAATTGATTTGGAATGTGTAGTGCTCAAATAAGGGGTTCACAATACAAGTTTAATTAATGTAGTTGCTTTTAATGTTCAAGTGCTTGTATTAGTGAAGTTTAGGGTTTCGTAAATAGATAAATTTAAACAAAGTTCTGATGGAGCACACAAAAAGTTTTTTGCAAGTCCCAATTTGTGAAATCAATTTCCTTTAAGGATATGAGATGCAAATGTGCTCTATCCTATTGTTGAAACCCCAAAGTCAGAAAATTGCCTATATGATCCAATTAAGTCTAGATCAAGTAAGATGGTACGATCGAAACAATGCAACCAATTGATCCTACTGCACAATCAACTAGGCACTCAGAAAATATTTTTTCAATAATTTTAATCCACATTTTCTATTTTTTTCAGATTTAATGTGTTCTGGGGGTTTTGCAGTTTATTTTGACCCCCAGATGGTGATTGAATTTTCCGTGCAATCAAATGTGCGTGAAATATTTTTTTTAGATTTTTCATAAATTCATTATAATCACAGGAATTCAATGCCACAAAATTTCAGATAAATTGGAGTTATATAAAAATTCTAGTCATTTTTTAAAGCCTGAAAAATCAGGAACAATAACAGTTTAGTTCATAAATTTTAAAACATTTTGTATAAATTAGAATTACGTGAAATGTGGATATGTTATTTCTGACTTGAGTTTCCACGTCCGGACAAAAGTTTAGAATTTTTCAACATGTAAATTTTTTGGAAATGAAAATTTAAAATCAGAGTTTGTTGCAACCCGAAAATCTAAGAGGTGATTTTTAAGATTTTGAAATAACGACAGTCCTCCACAAGTTTTTTTTATGCAAACAATTCAAGCAAATAACTAACCAAATGATCAAGATATACACCTAATCTAAATGGACAAATGAGATTTTAAAAAAAAATTTATGCATAGACTCTAATGCAACCTAGGATTAGAAAGTAAACCTAAACTAAGATGCAAGGACTACCTCTATCTCTACCTGTACTTTACTCCGTTTCTACCACTTGTCATGAGATCTTTGTTGACACACTTTCATCGAGTTTTAAAATATGCATTGTAGTACATTCAACAAAAGCGAATCAGCATTTGAATTTATAAGTACTAAAAAATAAAAGTGAGTCTGAGGTCGTTCGCAAAGAGCAAGTATAGCAAATAAATTCACTAATCACAATAATCAGAAGCAGTATTTGCAAGTGAATCAGATAACCAAAAAAATATGCAATATATGTTGGAAAATGTATCTCAGAATGTAGATATTAAAGTGCAAAAGGAATGGGCTAAAAATGATGGTTTGAACCATTAAATTTAACCCTACAATTTAAGCTCTTAATCAACTCAAATAAATCAACAGTAATCTCAATTAAATATCTCAACAATTATCAGAATCAAGCGAAGCACCAAAGTCAGACAGTGTAATTAAGGCTCAGATGGCTTATCTCACACCTTAAAAGAACTGCTCAAGGCAAGGCACAGCACAGAGGCACAAGGCCACACAAAGCCTCAGAATGGCTAAGTGCAAAGGAGAAGGGGGGTATGAATCTTGAGGCTACAGTGCAAAAACTCGTCTCCCTCCTCCTTAGATTTCTTTCTTCTCTCAAGTTCAAGCCTGAGTGAACAGTAACCAAGCAAACGGATCTAGCCCAGATCCGCATGCACATGGGCGCTAGCGAGGGCGTGCAATGCCACGTGTATGGGGACCTCACCCCCGATGTGTGCTGAGGCAAAGAGCCAACGCACTTAATTCCTCTTATGCACTGACGCGAGGTGCTGAGTCCACAATGTGGGACTAATCCCACATCCTTCCTTTGTTGCGAATCGTAGCTGAATGTTTCGTTCAATTGGCGCTTTACTTCACTACTTCTACTAGGTTGAAGACCTGAAGAAATTCACCAAACGAATCCATGTCGAACGAGGGCAGTGGCTGGGTGGATTATGGCCAAGGTGGAGCAAGCGTCATTGGAGAAGGTGATGGTGGCGGTAGTCGTCCGATGAGAGGCTTAAAATAAGAAAATGGACTTACGGCCTTGTCAGATACGCTCAGACGCTTCGTCGTGTGAAGGCGAGTGCGTTGGTGGTAGTTGGAGGGCTTGCGGTGGTTGGAGAGAACCTATCAATGATGGAGAAGGTGACCGGAGGTGTGTGTGTTCGGGGGAGTTGTGGAGTAGGCGAATGTGAAAATAGGTAGAGGGCTTTTGAAGGTGGAGGTGAGGTAGAGCTTTGGGAAGTGATGGCAGTGAGTTTGGAGCAGTGTGCTAGCTGTGTGAGCTCGCCGGAGGTGTCGCTGGCACTGGGGAAGACAACGTGGGGGATGCGTGTGTGATGATCGAACCTAAGGGCTAAGCAGGAAAAAGTGAAGTAGAGAGGGGAGCGAGAGAGTTTGAGGGAGATTAGGAGGGGCGAGAGAGGTTGTGGCGTCCGGTGTTGGTCAGCCGGATGTGGAGAAGATGAGAGAAATGACGAGACGGCGACGAGGAAGGAGAGATCTGATACGGCCAGACTTTGGTTGGTCTCCGTCGCGATGAAGAGACGAAGATGAGCCAGTCAATTTGACCGTTGGCCGACTCAATGAAATGGTTGGAGAATGCTCGCCAGAGCCGAAGTCGCGGAGGCGAGAGAAGGAAGGAGATTTCTCATCTCAAACTTAGCTGAGGAGGACGATGAAGTCTCAAGGGCTCTTTATAGAGCTTAAGGTCGAGCTCTAAAGCAAGAAGAGGGCCAAATTTGGTCGTAGTTTCAAGAGAAACAATCCTCAAATTTCCTCACATTCGCTTGATCTCCATGGGCCGATTCAAGGCTCTTGAGGCGATTCAATTAATTGAGAATCTCCTCAAGATTCATCCCTCCAAATTTGGAGGGATTTAACTGAGGAATGAGTAAGAAATTGTTGCTTGAATCTCAGTGGATGAGCTTTATTCAAACCAATAGAGGTAGGGACCTATTCGCAGAAAGTGATGAGAAAGTTAGGGATCGGATCGTAATAAAATTGAAACTTGGGGGGCTAAATGTAGAAATAGAGTTTTTGAGAGCTAAAATGCAAACTAGGTCAAGATGGACTCTGATTGGACTCAAATTTTAGTGTTAACCTAATTTGGACTCAAGGAATCTAATGGTGAGCTTGGATTTGAGTTTTGGACACGTTTTACTGGGTAATTTTCACAGAAGCCAAATAAGGGTAAATTTCCGTCTGAAACTCTATTTTAGGTCAAAATAGGTTCAAATGATCAAACCAAGGGTGCCAAATCTTTTAAAATATTTTTATATGAATTTTAAGTGGTTTAGATTAATTTTATCCTAACCAGAACATCTTTAATTTAAGTGGGTTGATAATTAGGATTTGGTGTATTATTTTCGCCATCGAAATGCGTGAAACCCTGTTCCTGTCAGTGTAGACCCACTTTTTAAACTTTAATGCTCAATTGACCTTCAATTAACCCCTAAATGATCCTGTGGTTAATCTGTGTATGTGATGTGCTGTTAAAATTACAGAATTAACCCTAATTTCCTATTCTCTTCTCAAATCAGGTTGATACGGAGTTGTGACTCTCAAATGATTAGGTAGGATCTTTTATCATTAAAACCTAACTGTGGCTAGTTAGGACTTATAATGGTGTTACCATCAATCTTGTGTCGCTGCGAAATCGTGCACACAATCAGAAGAACAGAGAGAAATGAGTTTGAGATACGAAATCAAAGATGAAAGCAAATATGAAAACAAATTACGTTGACTCCTTGGTAACGACGCAAAAATCTGATCTCGCAAAACTACTAAATGATAAAACATTCATTGTAATGTAATTTTTTGAGACAGAAATAAAAATAATTAAGATCTTGGTGAGTCTCGAGTCAAACATGAGGAGGTGTAGGATCGTTCTAGCCTAGATGTAAGAAAACACGAAATGAAATACTAACTAATTTTTTTGATGTTTTTGAATAAAAATATGGAGGTGAGAAGATGAAAATCAATGATAATATATATAATGAGGAGGAGGTGAGAAGTAGGGATTGTAAATTAATTGACTAAAAATATAATTTTATTACTATCAGAATGTATGTCAAATTTACAACTAACTAGAAAAATAGGAAGAACTAGAAATAGAGGTGCAGAAAGAGATGAGTCGGAACGTAATTCGTTGTTGCAGTAAAGACGGGCGTGGAAGCGAAGTCAAGATAGAGTTGATGCGTAGATGCGGAACCTGTCGATGAAAATTTTGAAAGCTGAAAGGAGATGAGATTAGAGGAGGAGGAATACCCGTGGAGGGAGGGAATAAATCAGGCATTAGGAATCTAAGCGGAAAATTCTACGGAATTGAGAGAGGAGGGGAAAATAGGCGGAGGAATTGAAAGGAAGGCTCTACTCTACGGTTCAGGAATTGAGAGGGGGCTAGATTCGGCGCATGGACATGGGATTTATAGGCTAGAGAAAAATCGGAGAGGAGTGGGGACGGCTCGTACGGTGGGAGAGCGTGGGATTTATTTGTCGGGATATTTGTTGCAGGAGGGGCAGGTGCCTACGTAGAAAAGAATTGAAGGGGAGGGAGGGATCTACGGAGGAGTTGGTGATGGGAAGGTTACGGTACAAGAGATTAAATAATTGAGAGCGTGGGATTTATTTGGGTGGAGGGGATATTGGATCGAGTACGATCGTCGGTGGGGAGATATATCGAAACTGTGGAGTTGACGTTGGGCCTTCGTTTCGGTGGTTGGATATGCAAGGGGATTGATTAAGTTTTATGTACGATGGCTATTTAGCGAGGATGTGTGGGTTACGTTTAGGAGATCTCTAATTAGATTTTTTAGGGTGTATGATAGATTTTCTAAGTTAAAGGAGGTATAAATAGGTTTTGAGTACCGGTGTAAAAGGGATTAGGTCGAGGTCTACTTGAGGTAGGATAAGTCCATTTGGTGGTGGATGGGATGATAGGTTTACTCCTCCTCCTCTTGTCTCTTTACTTCCTTTACAGTTCTTTAGCTTCCTGGATCTCTTTTTTTCTTTTTCTCATGCCTTATTTCTTGGTCTTCAACCAGCTCCTAGCTTGTAACTTTACTTTTATCCTATTTTTATTCCACATGGCTCCAAGTTATTTGAAGCCCTTCACCTGCATTATTTACAAAAGACTAAAATTAGATAATTAGGCATAAAATAATCACAATGCATATGATATGCATGCATGCTCTAAATACCATATTTACATTCTAAATGCATGATTTTACTAAAGAGCTAATGCTAGATTAAGCCAATTAAGTTAATAAATTAAACTATTATCATTAGCGAGGTGAGTCACTTCAGTGAGGAGTTGTTGTCAGAAGTTCATTGCAAAAGACTCATTGTCCATCCTAAGATCAATAAGATATATCATGACTTGAAGGACTTCAAGTGGAGTGGCATGAAGAAGGATGTAGGTGAATTTGAAAGTAGTGCCTAATATGTTAGTAGGTGAAGGCAGAACATCAAAAATCCACTAGTTAGTTATAGCCCCTTTCAATTCCAAAATGGAATTGGGAGAGCATCTCTATGGACTTCATCACTAGATTACCATTAACTCAGCGATGACACAACGTAGTCTAGGTGATTTTCGATTGTTTGACAAAGTTAGCATCGTTTCTTCCTATTAAAGTGACTTATGGCTTATCGCAGTTGGTAGAGTTGCACATACGGGAGATTATGCGATTATATGGCATACCTAAGGAGATTATTTTAGACAAAGATGCTTGTTTCACTTCCCAATTTTGGGAAAGTTTCAGTAGGCCTTGGGAACACAATTAATTCTGACCACGTTGATGTGCATACATCTAAATAGTCAAAAATGTGTATTAATGCATGTTCTTAGTACCATATTAGCATCATACATTATAAATATTGCATAACACACATAATCATGTATTTAGGTTAAATTGTATAATAATTGTCTCCTTTTATGGCCAGGGACAAGGTGACTTTTAATCGGGGCTTCGGATGGAAGATCCAACCATACAGATCTAATCAGGGTGACGACGGGAGGTCAAGGACTCCAAGATCGCCCTGATAAAACATCCGTAGCACCATATATAGTTTGAGGAAGCTCAGAGATCAAGGGCCAAGATGGTGTCAATCCACACTTCAGATGACAAATCCGACCGTACGGATGGGTTCGGATCGACGATCGCAGCCTAACGACGCGAAAATTGGTCCAATCCGACATCCGTGGCACCTTCTTGAAGTCACAGAATATGGATGGCCAAGATGGCACCACATGGTGCCATCCCAACCACCCAATCAGCCCAAGGAACCGCTGTTGCTTTTCTCTCCTCAACGAATTAATTAATCTCAGCCATTGGATCTTCATCCAAAGGCTGAGATCAACGTCTGCTGCTCTCTATCCTCGCGTGCCCTCTGTTTCTCTCCTCACACGCATGATCAGATCTGGGTCGTCGGATCTTGATCCAATGACCGTGAGCGTGTGCGCTTTGGTGAGAAATGCGACAAACCGCATGCACAGCGCAGCGGGAGTGTGTCTCTCCTCGAGGTGTAGGGCGTGCGTTCGAAATGCAGCGTGCCCCAAATCAGCCGAGGATACGAGTGTGGGCTCAATTGAGCCATTGGATGGCGAGCGGGCGATGCAGATGCAGGAGACATGGCAGCACTAGAGTGCGCGGATCACCTACGCGCGATCTAATGCACGTTCGAATGCTCCATCGCACGCACGGGCATGTAGTTAGGTGAAGCTGAAGCGGGCGAGGAGCGATCTAAGGCAAGATCGGACGATTGAGATTGCTTGGACGTGCTTTTGCGTTAAGGTGCGAGAGAGGAGGAGGCGCATGCAGTGCATGTGCACTTCGCCCACAACAAGTCTTTAGTGACGAATAAATCCGTCACTAAAGACTTGATTTTAATGTTTTTGAATATAGAATGACCAAATTGCCCCCAATCCTTGCAACTATAAAAGGAGACCCCTATCCTACGAAATTCTCATCCCTTCCTTCACCTCTCTCCCTCTCCAAAGCTCTAAAGAAGCTTGTCCCAAACCCGGGATGCTCCTCTAGAGCCAAAATCAAAGTTTTCTCCCCTCGTTCAGGAAGTGGATCCCGCGGCAATGACGACGCCTTGCTTCGCTCCCAGTTCTTCCTGCTCCATTCTTTGTCTTCCATCTTCGTCCTCCATCTTCCAGGTGTCTCCTTGTCCGGCTCGTCCTCCAAGCAACCGTCGAGGAGGATAACATCTCTCTCCCTTCTTTACTGCTTTCTAGAATAGAATTTTCCACTTTCTAGCTGTAATCATTTCCTTCTTTCTAGTTGTAAAAACATTCAGTTGCAAAGTGATTGTTCTCTCTCTCTCTCTCTCTCTCTCTTAGTGTTAATATCAAATTCATTGTGATTATCTAGCTTTTAAAACAAAAATACCAAAAAAATATAATTGCGGTTTTTAGATCTACGTAGCCTCCCTGTGTTCAACCCAAAATTTCTTTATGAATTTTGGTAAAATTTTATCTGTTGACGGATTGCTTTGCAAATCGAACTACAATGGGTTTTTCAAATCCAACTTCGATCACGTAGTTTTTTGCTAGCAACACACGTCTTACCACTCACAAAGCAATGGACAGTCAAGGAGGATGATTCAGACTCTGGAGGACTTATTGTGGTCTTGTATAGTTGAGTGGAAAGTCTCTTGGGAGGAGCACCTACCTGTAGTGTTCACATACAACAATAGTTGTCATGCCAATATTAATATGTCCTCATACGAGGCATTGTATGGTCGAAAATGCATGTCTTGTCTCTCTTGGGATGAGGTCGATGTAAAGTGGGAGGTAGTCCCCATATTGATATGCCAAAGCAAGGAAGTTGTCGAGTAGATTTGGAAGAAACTTATCACCGCTTAGAGTCAAAAGAAGAGTTATGGAGATTGGTGCGCGCTTTGGTTTGTCGTGTTATTTTAAAGTCCTAGGCGTTGTAGTATATCACGAAAAGCTACTACAAATTTACAATTTATTACTCGGAATTAAAAGTTTCTCGAGGTCGAACTCAGGGAGCACACGTCATTCTAGAAACATAATTTCACAATTCTGTTACAAAAAGAATAAAAGAGAGAGAGTGAGCAAAAGTTCTCTTTTTGGCTTTTTCTTCTTCTCTCTTCTTCTTTTCTTTCAGCCGGCTCTCTTCTTTATCCTGTCTTCTTCTTTCTTCTTTTTCTTTGCTGCAGCTGCCTCCTCTTTCTTTAGCTGATGTGTCCTTCTTCTTCCTCCTTCTTCTCTTCTTCTCAGATTTTCTTCTTTCTCTTTTCTTCTGCAGCTTCTTCTTTTCTCTGGCCTGTCCTCATCTCTTCTCTTCTGCTCCGCTCCTTCCATTCTTTCCGACGTCTGATTCAGAAATCAGATGCCTTAACTGATCAGCCTCTCCTTCTTCTTTTCTTTCCTCTTGGCTTCTCTGGCTTCTTCTGCTCCTCTCCTTCCTTCCTTCTCCTTTCTTCTTCTCTGTGGCTAAGTCCCAGCCGCTGCTCTTCCTCTTCTTCTTTCTTTCTTCCTTCTTCTCTTCAGTAGCTCCTTACTTCTTCCTTCCTCACATGTTCCCTACACACACACACAAGCTCAGTGCAAAACCTACCCTACCCTCTTCCCACGTCTCTCTTTCTCTCTGAATCTCTCTTTGGTATGCTCTCCCAGAGCCGGGTAATCGGGTCGGGTTGCGTGCCCGGGTCTAGGCGCACCTGCGTGGGTGATGCGCGAGGAGTGCACAAGAGTAGGGATAGTCGGATCGGGTCAGATCCGCGTGGGAAGAGCCGTGGACGAGACTCGGGTGATGGGTGAGGAGGGACCTCACCCCAGTGATTCGAGGTGAAATGACTCTGACTTTTTCAATTTATGTGTGGGCATGCACCCACACACTTCCGAGGTGGGACTAAAGTCCCACCTCCTCTCCGCATGCCTGCAGGCAAGAAGCTGCGAGCAAGTGGGGCAGCAACAAAGGCGTGCGACCCCAATTGAGAACCTAGGCACACTCGCGGAAGTGTTCCGCGTTGCCTGGGGTCTGCGCCTGGTGCTGAAGGGGCCTGGAGCTGCTCGCTAGGCAGCTCCTGCTGTTCGTCAATGGCGGCGAGGGGGGTAAGACCTAAAAGCAAAAAAACGGCCTCACGGCCACGTCAGACAGCTCAGGAATCTTCGCCAGAGTACGGTGAAGGCGGTGCAGGGGTTGGTGTGGCGGGAAAGTGCCTGTGGCCGTGTGCCTAGGGAACACTGTAGAGGTGCAGGTGGGTGTGTTCGAGGGGTGGTCTGGAGGTGCGGGGTGGTGAATGGAGTGGGGGAAATGCTTGAGTGGAGTGAGGGAAAGCTTATGGGCTTGTCGGTGAGGGGTGGGATGGCCCGTGGAGGTGGAGCGACCTCACCGGAGTTGGTGGCCGGAGGTGGAGCAGATGGAGGTGGTAGTGGCAGTCGAGAGGTTAAAAGTGCCAATTTAAGAGGGGCAAATAACAGAGAGAGAAAGGGGAAGGTTTTTACCTACTTAATTGACGAAGAGGGAAAGAGGGGGCGCCTGACGTGTGCCTGCCGGAGCTGGGGGCGAAGGTGCCCAGAAGGGGGGTAATGACGACGAGGAGGGGATCTAGAGGCGTCAGCTGGTGCGGCCTGGCATGGGAAGATGATTGCACAGCAAAAATACACCAACAATTGTGTCGTTTTGTACTATTTCCTAGCATTACCTGTGCATATTAGGTATCCATAGTCGTATTTGTGAAAATACATGCATGCATGCATTTAATTGAGAGGGGAGGAGAGTGAATAAAATGGCCTCGAAATTTACATTTTTCCTCAAGTGTTGCCTTGCAAAATTCACCATCTTTTTATTTTTATTTTTATTTGACTTTCTTCTTCGCAGCTGCATGGCTGGGCCTTCTTCCTTGCACCATGCTCTGCAAATAGCTCTCCCTGCCAGTCGCATGCACAGCCATGCACAGCCTGGGCATTGCTGTGCATGCCTTCTTCCTCTATAAAAAAGGCACGGCTTCTTCTTTACAAGCTAGCCTAGTCCACGCCATGAAAAAAAACCACAGCAGCTTCTTCTCCAGGCCATCTCCTCCCCTCTCCCCTCCATACGCAGCCTCTCCCCCTCTTGAGAAGCCACGCTGCAGGCAGGAGCAACTCACAGTGATGCACAACCACCACTGTGAGTCCACCACGGCCCAACTCATCAAAGAGCCGGTGGGTGCGGTGGTTCTCTCTCTGTTTCGTCGTTCAAGCCAATTCCACCATTGCCACAAAGCTTCAAGCTTTGAAGCTCAACCGGCCACCGCGTGCCCCTGCAGTGGCCGGCCAAGCTCCACCGCACATGCCAGCAGGACACCTGCGCCCCTCTCCACGCGCCCTGTCGCGCTCCTTCACCCGCGGCCCAGCCCTCTCCGCGCACCCTGTTGCGAACCACCTCTCCACAAGCCAGCAGCTGGCGCAGCTTCTCCGCGCGTGCGCCAGCCGCTCACTCCTCCCACACTCATAGCATAGGGCACAGGTGGTCGCACGGCTCGACCCAGCACTGTAGCCACTATTCACGCATTTCAGCGGAACACTGTGGCTACAGTGAGGTGACCGGTAAGTTTCTCACTTATCCGGTCACCTGGCGAGCCACAACCGCCGCTAGCCCACGCCCGCGTCCCGCCCCGAGCTCGCTCTAGCGCCCGCCCGCGCGTCTGCGTGCGCCCGCCTCTGCCAGAGCCCGTACCCGCCTGCGTGTTCACCCGCTCCTAGCACCTACGTCTGCCTGCACTCGCCTCTCCACGCAGTGCTGTGCGCTGCAGTTCCTTCCTCCGCGCCACTCCCTCCTGCCAGTGCGTGCCTCTTCGCGCGCCTACGCACCTGTGCGTGCGCGTGCGCCATCAGACGACGCCTTGCTGCGTGTGGACAACTTAGCGCCAACCTTCTTCACTCCAGCAGAACCGAGCGCCCTCTCTCTCTCTCTCTCTGCAGATACACATACACACACACTCACACTCTCGCACACACACTCTCACTTATACATTATTATATACTTATATATATATACATATACATATATATATTGATATATATATATATATGCACATATACTTATATTTATACATATAGTAGTACTTATATAACTAAGTATTAGTATACATACATACATATATATACATATATATACATATATACACATATACTTATACACACACACACACACACACACATATATATATATATATATACAAATAGACATACATATATACATATATATCTATATATATATATATATATATTTCCATATAGTTATATATACATATATATATATACACATATAACTACATATATACCTATATATTTATAACCATATCTACATGTATACATATAGATATATATTTACATATATACATACATATATATATATATATTCATATCACCAACCATACATTGTATCGCGGGAATATCCACACCAGTTGCTGATATTCCCCGATACACGCATACAGAAAGCGTGTTCGCACTCATCTTCCACCATCCATCCTACACTCCACGCGGCAATTCGTCCTGTTGGTTGCGTCTTTCTAGACGACGACCAACTCGACACCATGCTACACGCCATCTCCACCTCCACCCCCACCCCTTTATACATATATAATATATACATATATATACTATATTTACTTTATTTCTGTTTCTCTTTCATGCCAATAAAAAAGATAAAAAAATATATAAAAGAGAAAAGATAATCCTTGACTTGCAGGTACTCAGTCTTACGAATAGCAAGACCTATTTTGAAACCCTGATTTGGCTCAAAGCCAAGAACTTGATTTTGAGGGTATACCTCAAGGACAAAAATTATCAGAAAAAAATCTTAAATAGAAAAACACCAAAAACACAATAAACGAACGGAAGAGATTCGTTGTAAGAAAGGCATAGAAACTTCACTTCTAATCCCACTTCCTTGAGTTCGACCCTGTGCCTAAAAGTGACCAAGATAAAATCAAGTAGGCCAAGTAAAAAAAAAAAATTTGTAAAGAGATGGTTAGACTCGAATTAGGTTAACCACTATACACATTTTAACGATAAAATCACCATATTAACATAACCTGTCCGGGCCGGACCACATCTTTTCTTGCGCCGTTGCCGGGGAAGTGAGTATTCAAGTTTTTACTCCATTCCTTTACTTTTTCTCTTCTCACACCATTCTCTCCACGAGTGTTTTTGTTTGTTGCTGTGCAGGTGAACCTGTTGCAAGGAGAAGGCAGGTAGATGAAGTCGGAAACGTGGGCAGATCCAAGGCGGGACGAGAGCGTGAAGACGTCGACACTGCACTGGAGCTCCGCTCACGTTACTGAACAAGTAGGTCTTCCTTAGCAACTTAGGTCAACTTGTCACCTTAATTAAAAAAAAATCATTAAAACTAAAAGACTAGAAAAACTTCTTGGGATCTCTTGGGGCAAGTGGATTAAAATTCACTTGTTTGATTGTTTGCCTTTACTGCCACCGCCCCGGGATTTCCCGCCAAACTTCGCATAGCGAAAACCCAAGAA
The DNA here is from genome assembly GCA_037157565.1 of Thalassia testudinum. Lineage (NCBI taxonomy): Eukaryota > Viridiplantae > Streptophyta > Magnoliopsida > Alismatales > Hydrocharitaceae > Thalassia > Thalassia testudinum. The sequence goes on from JAZHRO010000056.1 coordinate 35,018,991, forward strand.
TCTTGATTCTTGAATCTTTCGCCGTGTGAAGTATTCTTTGAGGCAAATAAAAGATTGATTGCCACCCCTCTTTGCCTCATTTATCTGCAATTCGGGATCACATTTTTTGGTGGGGAGACTTGGAATTGAGTTGATTCCAACCCCACCACGACCTTTCACGTGCCTAAGATTCGATCCCGAATACTTCAACCCCAACAATTTGATTTTCTTTATCTTTTGGCTGAGCCTTGTGTGTGGAAATCATTCTGGTGATTGGGAGCACTTGAATTGAAGTGCTTTGGCTCCCTTTCACACTAATCTAAAATTAATTCGTGCATCCACACAAAGAAATCTCCATCTAGGGAAGCCCATTGCATTTTAGCATGCATTAACTAATTGACATTGAAGAAGGGTTTGTTGGGCTTAGAAGAAAACTTGTATTCTCTCAAAACCCAGAGATTGGTTGAATTAGTAAGTCAGCAAAATCTTAAAATCCATACTACTTAAGTCTGAATTCTAAAAACCATTCACCAATTAAAACTTCAATTCGGGGAGATTTCCCCGTTGCATGCTTGGTTTACACACTTTGAAAAATCAATCACTTGGGCATTACCCGTAAATAACGCCCTTCACATTCCAGAAGCACTTGATCCTAAGCCTCTAACTAAAATTGGTAGCAACTTGACCCTTATTAAGGATTGGAGGTCTAACTACCTGCATATAGCGCCTACGTGCTGGTGAGGGTTCCCGCGTACTATCGGGTGTCTAAGACTGGGGCAAACGGCCTTTCAATCTGGCCTGGTGGTTCCGCGGTGCTCGCATTAGGTTCCGTAGTTTGTGATAGTAGGTAACTTAGATCTTTAGGTCTAAGGGCACACTGTAGAGGTTAGGAATTTGATTGTATTGATTTGTCATCAAGTGTACCTTTGCGGCGTCATTTCTCTCATCTCTTTTCCCTTCTTATCCCCCCAATTCTTCCTGTGGTAGTGCATGTTTGGGAGGAGGTCACAAAACCCTGAACTGTGTGAATTGCCTGATAATTTTAGAAAAGAAGCCGCATCGTCCTCCTCCTCCACAAACATGGCCGCACGCCCACCCCCAAATCCCGAGAGAGGAAACCGCCCTCAAAACCCACCAGGTGGTGGAGCCTTGGATCCCATAACCCGCCTCCAAGCCCAAATGGGAATGTATAATGAACAAATTGAAGCCATTAGGGAAACATTGGAGGAAATGCAAAACCCTCCCGAATGGGAGGAGCCTAGGTCTCTTAGCTCCTATCAGAATCCCGCTGCTACAGAGACCATAGGACAAATTTGGGTCCCCATGGGCGGGGACGACTTTGAACTAAAACCTAACATAATTGGCCTGATAAATTTTCACTTCCATTGTCTTGCAAGTGAAGATCCTATTCTCCACTTGGAAGACCTAACTCGTTTAGCTGAAATAGTTAAACCGAGGAATATCGGGTTACCTATAGTCCTCATGAAAATGTTCCCGTTTTCATTGCGGGATAAAGCGTCGCAGTGGTTACGCACCCTTGGGAGAACCATCCACTCTTGGGAAGAGATGCGAACAGTGTTTCTCAAGAAGTTCTTCCCAATCAGGCGAACCAATGCGCTTCACCGTGCTATCACTTCATTTACGCAACAAAACGGCAAACAATTTCATGAGGCATGGGAGAGATATAATGACCTCCTCAGGAAGTGTCCGCACCACGGTCTACCTAAGTGGCATATAGCCCAGATTTTCTACTATGGGCTAAATGAGACTTTGAAGCAAATTGTAGACGCTTCCTGCGAAGGGAATTTCATGAGTAAAGACAAGAATGGAGCATTAGAATTATTTGAAAATATGAACGAAAACTCAATGAACAATGCTTCCATTGTCGCCTTTAATCGTACCAGCCAGCCCCGAAATGTCCAAGAAGTTGACACAGGACCCTCCAATTCATCCACAGATCTCAGCCTTATTGCACAGAAATTGGATGAAGTCTCTGTTGTGCACAAGAAGCTGGACGAGCTTCTGGCCAACCCCGCCCATTCTATGGCAAACACCCCCACCTCACCACTTCGTCATAATTCCAATTCTTCCAACACCAGGCTTATCCCAAGAAACCCCGTAAGACCTTCCTTACCGAGTGTCGCGCCAAGCAACTCGGTAAGTCATGTGGATCTGGCTTCTGCAAGCTAGTATTTCGACACGGAGGACCAAGCCTCCGTGTGCTCGGATGCATATTTACATGCGGACGTGTCTTCTTGCATAGAAGACACTTGAACCCTGGGGAACAACCCATTCTCTGCCACTTATAACCCAGGGTGGCAAAATCATCCGAACTTTGCATGGTCCAACAACCCACAGCGCCAAAATCCCTCGGGTGGACCAATGCGACCGTCCGCACCCATCATCCCAAGGGCCCAGTCTAATCCTATGGCGAATCCGCCATTGGGTCCTTGCATACCGCAAGCAGAACACACATTTAGTCCTCTTGATAAATTGATGTGAATGATGAAGGAAATGTCAAAGCGCCATGAAGAGAACATGACCTCTCTTCAGCACCAATTGGCGTAGTAGAATGTTGAGATCAGTCAACTACGCATGGTGACTCGATCTCAGGGCACTCCTCCCGCCCAACCTGTTCCAAACCCACGAAATTTCGTACCCCGTGGTCCTCAACCACAGGTACGACCTTCTTAGGGGTAGGTTCATCAAATTCTGCAGGCTCCGAGCATTCCACCAGGATTTCAGGTTAATCCCGCTGTAACACCTCAATCTTATGTCCTTATTGCGAACCCTCCTCCGCCGTATGATCCCACTGGACCCGCATCGTCCAATGCGATCACTACGAGGAGCGGTAAGCAGACCGTTGATCCGCCTTGACCTGATCCTGGCCCGTCTTCTTCATTGCCCTCTCATTCGAGATGTGCACCACATTCGTGTGAGGACTATACACCCAAATTGGTGCCAGAATCAGTTCCATTCCCTGAGGCTCTACTGAGGGAGCCAAAAGGCAAAAAGAAAGATACGTAGGCCTTTGATAACCTGCGTAATTTGTTCAGGGATGTAGAAATCAAGGTACCCCTGCTCGAGGCTATCGACCACATACCTACTGTTGCCCGATTTTTCAAAGACTACATAACACCCAGGCGACAATCAAAGAAAACTAAGAATCCGGTGGTTCTCTTGCCTCATGTGAGTTGTGCTATACTGTCAAATCTACCACTGAAGCAGAAAGATCCGGGCACACCGCTTATTTCCTGTAGCATCCAAGGATGCAATTTTAACCGTGCCTTGCTTGATCTAGGATCTTCCATCAATCTTATACCAACCATCATTCTTGAAAAATTTTCCTTGGGAAATCTGAAACCCACCCCTGTCACGTTACAGTTGGCAGATCGTTCTGTCAAAATACCAAAGGGTGTGGTGGAAGACGTGGTGGTTAGGGTCAACAGTCTCTGTTTTCCTGTTGACTTTCTTGTTTTAGATATGGAAGTTCCTAGCTCATTTTCTGATTGTCCGATCATCCTTGGTCGGCTTTTCTTGGCCACAACTCGCGCCCATATCGACTGCAAGTTGAGCTATATTGAGATTGCCATTGGATCTAAGAAGCTCAAGCTTAACATCTTCAAGGCAGCCAGGAACTTTGATTGCGATTGCATCGAGGATGACACGTCTGACGAGGACACGGCCGTCAATGCATGTATTGGACTAATTGGGACCTATTCTGACTGCTGCGGATTGCCTTTAAACACTGATGATTGCCTGACCGACACATATTGTGACATTCCCCCATCCCTCCCTATTCCCGTACCTTCTCCTGACCAGACTTCTGACGAGGTTTTCTCCGCTTCCCATACCTCATGGTCTGAGTCATATCCGGGCTACTCACCGCCGATCCACACTCTTGAAGACCGGATTGCCCTTTCTTTCCCGCCAAATCAGGCAGATTTGCAACTCCACACTAGGACCTTGAGCCCACATACTACTCACTGGGGCTATTCCTTTTTGCATTCATCTATCCAAGATGCCCCTCTTCTTGGCCAATCTGAGGGCCAACTTCTTCCTCCTGGCTTGTTTTCCGATCCGCTTGGGACACTCTCGTCCCAAGAAATGCCAGATCTTTCACCATCCACTCCCGAGCTAAAAGAGCTGCCTAGTACACTTAAGTATCTTTTCTTGGGACCAAATGAAATGCTCCCCGTAATCATTAGTTCAAAACTGACCAGGGGGCAAGAGTGCAAACTAACAAAGGTCCTTATGGAACACAAGGCAGCCATTGGATGGTCTTTATCAGACTTAATTAGCATTAGCCCCTCCTACTGCACTCACCGTATATATACAGAGGAGGAGGCTCGACCTTCCTGCGAGATGCAGCGACGTCTCAACCCTAACATGCGGGAGGTCGTTAAAAAGGAAATTATTAAGTGGTTGGATGCAGGTATAATCTACCCGATCAGCGATAGCCCCTGGGTGAGTCCAATTCACATTGGGCCCAAAAAGGCAGGACTCACCATCCGTGTCAATGACAGGGGCGAATCCATCCCTACATGCACTCCTACATCTTGGAGAGTGTGTGTAGATTATAGGAAACTCAATGCTGCAACTAAGAAAGATCACTTTCCGCTACCTTTTATTGACCAAATCCTGGAGTGGTTAGCGGGAAATAAATTTTTCTGTTTCCTGGATGGATTCTCAGGATATAACCAGGTGGCAATTGACCCCAGGGACCAAGAGAAAACCACCTTTACCTGCCCCTTCGGCACCTTTGCATTTAGAAGGATGTCGTTCGGACTTTGTAACGTGCCAGCAACTTTCCAGAGATGTATATTGGCAATATTCCATGACATGGTGGGTGACTTTCTCGAGGTCTTCATGGATGACTTTTCGGTCTTTGGACCCTCTTTTGATGACTGTCTTGCCAACCTGACCCGTATCCTTAGGAGATGTATTGATGTAAACCTCGTGCTTTCCTGGGAAAAAAGTCATTTTATGGTACACGAAGGAATTGTTCTCGGACATATCATCTCCGATAGGGGTATCGAGGTTGACAGAGCTAAGCTTGATGTGATTGCTTATTTACCTATGCCTGGCTCTGTCAAACAAATCCGCTCCTTCCTGAGACACGTCGGTTTCTATAGGAGATTCATCAAAGACTTCTCCAAGATTTCTCGACCTTTATCTCATCTCCTATCGACCGACGTACCCTTCGATATGGGCCCCGACTGCATACGAGCATTCACGCAGCTGCGTGATGCTGTCACCAAGGCCCCTGTTCTCCAATCGCCTGATTGGTCCCTAGATTTTGAACTCATGTGTGACGCTTCCGACCTTGCAGTCGGAGCCATCCTGGGACAAAGACGTGATAGACACCCCTTCGTGGTATAATACGCTAGTAAGACGTTGGACGAGGCCCAGCGAAATTATACTACCACTGAGAAAGAACTACTGGCGATCAAATTTGGGCTGGAGAAATTTCGCTCTTACCTTCTGGGCTCAAATGTTATTGTTTTCACTGATCACACAGCCATTCGCCATCTCATGCACAAGAAGGATGCCAAGCCTAGACTGATTCATTGGATCCTTCTGCTCTAAGAATTTGACATTGAGATCTGCGATAAGGTCGGAGCCCAGAATATTGTGGCTGATCATCTTTCTAGACTGGACCCTGACCATATTGGACTTACTCTGCCGATTAATGAGATTTTTCCCGATGAGCACCTATTGGCAATTAATGTGGCAAGTGGACCTTGGCATGCCAACATTGCCAATTACCTTGCTTTTGGATCCCTTCCACGTGGCTGGCCTAAAAACCAGCGCGAGCTTCTCATGGCAGACACAAAGTATTATTTCTGGGATAATCCACTTCTTTTTCGAATAGGTGCTGATCAAATCATCCGTCGCTGTATTCCTGACAGCGAATTCCCCAGTGTGCTATCCTTCTGCTACGATCAAGCCTGCGGAGGCCATTTCTCTGGGAGGAAAACTGCAGCCAAGGTGTTGCAGTGCGATTTCTTTTGGCCCTCCCTTCACCAGGATGCACACAATTATGCCAAACATTGCACTAGGTGCCAGTCGTTAGGGTCAATGTCACGTCGTGACATGATGTCCTTGCAACCCATCCTAGCTGCTAAAATTTTCGACATTTGGGGAATTGATTTCATGGGTCCTTTTCCTCCTTCCAATGGCTTCGAATATATCCTCGTGGCTGTTGATTATGTTTCAAAATGGATCGAGGCTATTCCCACGTGCCGTGCTGACCATGTTATATCCACTCGATTTGTCAAAGACCACATTTTTGCACGCTTTGGGATCCCTCGAGCCATTATTTCAGATGGAGGAAGCCACTTTACCCATGCTTCTTTTCGGGCACTTCTGAGGAAATACGGAGTCCCCATCGTATCGCATCTCCGTATGATCCTCAGACAAACGGCCAGGCAGAGGTGTTGAACCGACAAATCAAGCAAATTCTCCAGAAAATGGTTCAGCCTGACTGTAAGGATTGGTTCGACAAGATAATTGATGCACTTTGGGCGTATCGGACCACCTTCAAGGCTCCCCTTGGTATGTCTCCTTATAGAATCGTTTACGGGAAGCCTTGTCATTTGCCTGTGGAGTTGGAGCATCACGCTTATTCGGCGGTTCGCCAATGTAACCTCGACCCAGACCTATGTGGTCGAGAAAGGAAACTCCAACTCCAAGAGCTGGAAGAGCTCCGTCGTGAAGCCTATGATTCTGCCTTAACTTTCAAGCAACGTACTAAGGCTTTTCACGATAGCCGTATTCGGCGGAAAGAATTTGAGCCATCTTAGCAAGTTTGGCTCTACAATACCAGGCTCAAATTCTTTCCTGGGAAATTGAAGTCTAAATGGACTGGTCCTTTCCTGGTCTCGAGACCATTTCCCAATGGGGCCATTGAAATTGAAGATCCCAAATCTGGGCAAAAATTTACGGTCAATGAGCAGCATTTGAAACCTTATCTTACTCATGAACCTGCCCCCGTTGGAGAATCTGTTGCCCTGCTGGAGGGTAACTAATGTCGTGCCTCATTCTGAGTCCAGCTGGGGACGTTAAATTCAGCGCTCGTTGGGAGGCACCCCAACAACACTCCACACTGCCATGTACACTTCACTTTGGACCTTTTCACTTCACCACCCACCATCCACCCACCCTACCACCCTGCTGTATACCCTGCACCTTAGCTCTTGTTCCCTGATCTTTGGTCCTTCCTCTACCCTACCCTGCATGCATATGAGGACATAGCATCGTTTGGCATGGGGGGGTGGATAGGCATCCATAGGATCTGGGTATTTTATGGTATCATACAGTCTCCATCTATCTATAAAAAAAAAAAAAAGGTGTTTAGTAATGATCTGAAGGCTGAAACAAAAAAATACAATAAGTGTTTATGGATATTCAACCACTGTTTTGAAGACTTTCCAGGCCACAGGAGCTTGATTTGCTCAGGCTCGGCTTAATTCACTTAAGCATTGACAAGATAGATCGGAATCTCTCCTAACTAAGGATGTATTCTTGTACCTGAGACACCAGTACAGGAACTGTTGGTTTGCTTCTACTCAAGAGCCTAAGTAATCTTGGTTCACACTACACATATCAAGAAAGACCAGGTGAACATAAGATCCAACCCTAGTATTCATTAGGGAAGGTGGAGTTCTTACCTATGCGCACAGGTAGACTTTTTATCCTAGGCTTTATTCTTGTGTTTAGGAGAGACTCTTTCCATCAAAAAAAAACTCTCCCACCAAAAGAAAAGTGTGCTCCTCCAAATAAAGTTATATTGCCACGTGTTTCAAAAAAAAAAAAAAAAGGTGCAAATAAGTCAGTATATCTCACAGATGTCTGTAAAGTCTTCTCCCTACAAAAATTCTTCAGGGCAAGTTACAAATACCCTATTTTCTTTGAGCCACAAATGTAATAAAATGGGAGTTGAGTTTTCTGTCATCTTTTTAAGGGTCAATCCAAAAACATGAGCTGAAACTGGGACCAACCTACACTTAAAAATTCGTGAAACCCTGGGCTTGAGTCTTAATGTTCATTTGGCCAATCTCGATCCTTCACTAAGCACAAGCCATAATCTCTTGAGCTCTCAAGTTCGGCAAAAACCTCCTAAGTCCTGGAAATCGTACTTAAGGTTTAAATATCAAGAGTCCCGGTTAGTCGAGAGATGGTCTATGTCACATAAGACTTAAAGTATTGGTAGTCTTCTCTGCAATTGGTTCTCACAATATCCAACAAATAAACACACCTATGTTGCCTCAGAAGAAAATCTTCAGCTTAAGATCATTTCTAAATATAATACAAAGATGTTTTGCTAGGGACTAGCAAAAGATAGGCATGGGGGTATGATTGCACAACAAAAATACACCAATAAATATGCCATCTTGTGTTATTTTCTAGCACTGCCATTGCATATTAGGTAGCCACAGTTGCATTTGTAAAAAAAGATACTTGCATGCATTTATTTGAGAGGGGAGGAAAGTGAATAATTGGCCTTGTAATTAACGTCTTCATCAAGGGTTGCATCGCAATTTTCACCTTCTTTATTTTATTTGGCTTTGAACATCTTCTTCCCCGCACAGCTGCAGGGCATGGCTTCTTCTTCGCGCCACTCTCTGCCAAAGCATGCTCTGCCAGCCGCATGGTTAGTCATGCATGCAGCCCAGGGCATGGCTGTGCATGCCTTATTCTTCTTTAAAAAGGCACAGCCATCTTCCTTGCATGGTAGCCTGGTCCAGATACACACAGTAGCCCCTTCCTCCAGGTCATCTCCTCCCTTCTCCCCTCCATACGCATTACCTCTTCCTACTGAAGGGATACGCTGCAGGCAGAAGCAGCTCACAGTGGCCCACGACCACCACTGTGAATCCCACCACCGCCCAACTCATCCAAGAGCAGGTGGGCGTGGTGGATTCCACCCTCTGTTTCGACGTTCAAGCACTTCCGCCATTGCCGCAAACTCGAGCTCTGAAGCTCAACAAAAGCAGCAGCACGGCACCGACAGCTCCATGCAATGCGCAAGCCCCTGCGCGCATGCCAGCAGCCGGCGCCATCCCCTTCCACGTGCACAGGCTTGCTCCAGTGCACCCGTGCACGCAAAACCGACTGCAACCGGTTGTTCGCGCCGCGCGAGCACTGTAGCTACTATTCACGCATTTCTGCAGAACACTGTAGCTACAGTGTGGGGATCGGAAAGTTTCTCACTTATCCGGTCACCGCACGCTCTCTATCCGTGCCGCAACCGTCTCCAGCCCGTCCGTGCACTTGCTCCCATGTATGCTCGTGCCCGCAGCATCTGCTCCAGCACCCACGCCCGTCTGTACCCACGCCCGCTTCTTCGCCCACTCCAGCGTGAAGCACGGTGTGCTGCGCTGCGCAGTGCGCTGCGCTACAGCCTCATGCCCGCGTAGTCCCTCCAGCGCCTGCGCGTGGCCCCTTCAGCGCGCCTGCACCTGCGAGTGCATGCGCCTGTGCCTGGGCCATCAGACATCGGCTGCGTGCTCCGAACGACTTAACTCTCCAGCTCTCTCTCCCGCTCACTCTCCAGCAGCCACTCTCTCACTCATACACACACACACACTCTCGTACACACACACACACTTGTACATGCCTATATACATACTTATATATATATATACACATATATATATTTATATATATACACATATATATATTTATATATTTATATTTATACATATATATATACATATATATCTATAGATATAAATACATACATACATATATATATATATATAGTCACATATACATACATATATATCTAGTTATAAATACATATATATATACCTATATATATATATTTACATATCTATAAACATATATATACAACTACCTATACATCTATATAATTACAACCCTATCTATACATATATATACATATATATTTTCATATATACATATATATATATAGATATTTACATTCATATCCATGCACCACGCGTTATGTCACGGGAATATCAGCACCAGTTGTTGATATTCCCCGATACCCACTACAGAAAGCGTCTCCGCACACACCTTCCACCCATCCATCCTATACTCCACGCGCACTTCGTCCTGTTGGTTACGTCTTTCTAGACGTTGATCAACTCAACACCGTGCTACACAACATTTCCACCTCCACCCCCACCCCTATATATAATATATATATCTATATAAATAGACTATATTTATCTTATTTCTCTTTCCAGCTATTAAAAAGATAAAAAAAAATGGTAAAAGAGAAAAGATAATCCTTGTCTTGCAGGTACTTAGTCTTGCAAATAGCAAGACCCATTTTTGGAACCCTAATTTGGCTCAAAGCCAAGAACATTTTGGCTCTAAGCCAAAGACCTGATTTTGAGGGTGTACCTCAAGGACAAAATTATCAAAAAAAAAAAAATTAAATAGAAAAACACCAAAAACATAATAAATGAACGGAAGAGATTCGTTGTAGGAAAGGTGTAGAAACTTATTCACCTCTAATCCCGCCTCCCTGAGTTCGACCCTTGGCCTAAAAGTGATCAAGATAAAATCAAGTAGGCCAGGTTAAAAATTTTTTGTAAAAAGATGGTTAGGCTCGATTTAGGTTAACCACTATACTTATTTTAACGATTAATTCGGTATATTAACACAACCTATCCAAGCCCGACCAATGGCTCCATTTCCAAAGATTCGTTGGACAAGGTAAGGTCCGATCCATTTCAATCTGAGTTTTCCTGGGAATAGTTTGAGCTTGGCATCAAAGAGTAGGACTTTTTGACCAGGGTAGAAGATCTTTCTGGATATGTGCTTGTTGTGAAAGGCCTTAACCCGCACTTTGTTAATTCGTGAGTTCTCATATGCGTCATGGCATAATTCATCGATCTCGCTCATTTGAAGCTTTCTGTTGGTTCCTACCTTAGAAAGATCTAGGTTGCAGGTCCGTACTGCCCAATAGGCTTTGTGCTCCAATTCGACGGGGAGGTGACATGCCTTCTCGTACACCAATCTGAAGGGATACATACCTAATTGGGTTTTGTGGGTGGTCCTATAAGCCCACAAAGCTTCCAAAAGTCGGGAAGACTAGTCTCTCCTGTCAGGTCGAACAATAACCTAGAGGATTTTCTTGATCTCCCGATTTGATAGCCCAGCTAGACCATTAGTTTGGGGGTGATAAAGAGTAGAGATTCGGTGTGATACCCCGTATTTGGTCATCAGTGACCTGAACTGAGCATTCGTGAAATGGGTCCCTCCATCAGAGATTATAGCACGTGGAATCTTGAACCATTAAAAGATGTTTTGATGAATGAATTTGATAACTACCTTATGATCATTGGTTCGGGTCGGAATGGCTTCGATCCATTTGGACACGTAGTCAATAGCGAGTACAATGTACTCGAAGCTGTCCAAAATAGGAAAGGGTCCTATAAAATCAATCCCCCAGACATCGAAGATTTCACATACAAGAATCGGCTATAAGGGCATCATATCATGGTGGCTCATGTTGCCTAAGGCCTGGCAATGAGTGCATGCCCTACAGTGATTGTATGCATCTTTGAAAATCGTGGGCCAATAGAAGCCACACTGGAGGACTTTTGTTGTGGTTTTATGACCTGAGAAGTGTCCACCGCATGACTGGTCATGGCAGAAGGACAATATGTCCTGAATTTCCACTCCCGAGACACATCGTCGAATGATTTGATCAGCACCGATGCGGAAAAGATACGAGTCTTCCCAGTAGTAATACTTGGCATCGGAAAGCAATTTATCCTTCTTGGCTTTCGGCCAATCGGATGGGATCCGATGTGATGCCAGGTAGTTTACTAGATTAGCAAACCATGGAAGCCCTATATTGATAGTCAGGAGGTGCTTATCAGGAAAATGTTCCGTAATGAGTCCAAAAGGGTCGATAATATCAGAAGGAAGGTGAGACAAGTGATCAGCTACCACATTCTATTTTCCTGCTTTGTCATGAATCTCGAGGTCAAACTCTTGTAATAGCAAGATCCAGTGGATTAGTTGAGGTTTCGCATCTTTCTTTGCAAGGAGATGCCTCACAGCTGTGTGATCAGAGTAAATGATAACATAGGAACCCAGAAGATATGATATGAACTTTTCCAGGGAAAATACTACAGCTAGTAGCTCTTTCTCAGTAACTGTGTAGTTACGCTGAGTCTCGTCAAGTGTTTTGCTAGCGTAGTAGATGGCCACGGGTTTCCCGTCAATCTTCTGCCCAAGTACTACTCCTACAGCGAAATCAGATGCATCGCACATGATCTCAAAGGGTTGAGACCAATCAGGGGACTGTACGATCGGAGCTTAGGTAACTCAATCACCTAGGATTTCAAATTCTTGAGTGCATTCCTTGGAGATTTCGAAAGGAACATCCTTAGATAGTAGAGTGGTCAGGGGGCACGCAATCTTTGAGAAATCAAGAATGAATCAACGGTAAAAACTGACGTGCCTTAGAAAAGATCAGATGTCCTTGATCGAGCTAGGCATAGGGAGTTTGGAAATCAGATTCACGTTGGCTCGATCGACCTAGATGCCTTTTTCTGATATAAGATGTTGCAGGACAATTCCTTCAGGCACCATGAAATGGCTCTTTTCCCAAGAAAGAACCAGATTCACGTCAATGCACAGCCTGAGGATCTAGACAAAGTGCAAGAGGCAATCGTCAAATGATTCGCCAAATACTGAAAAGTCATCCATGAAGACTTCGAGATAATCACCTACCATATCTGAGAATATGGCAAGCATGCATCACTGAAAAGTAGCAGGTGCATTACAGAGACCGAAAGGCATCCTTCGGAATGCATATGTCCTAAAGGGGCAGGTGAAAGTGGTCTTTTCTTGGTCCTCAGAATGGATTGCAACCTGGTTATAACCGGAGTACTCGTCCAAAAAGCAGAAGAACCTATTTCCCGCTAGTTTCTCGAGAATCTGATCAATAAATGGTAGTGGGAAATGATCCTTCTTTGTGGAGGTATTGAGTCTTCTATAATCAATGCAAACTCTCCATGAATCGCCACACGGGTCGGTATGATTTCTTCGATTTCAGTCATGATCACGGTGAGTCCTACCTTTTTAGGCACAACCTGGATTGGACTCACCCATCGACTGTCGGGGATCGGGTAGATGATCCCAGCATCTAACCACTTGATGATCTCCTTTTTCACGACCTCCTGCAGATTAGGATTCAGACGTCTCTGCATTTCACAGGAAGGTCGTGTGCCCTCTTCAGTATAGATGCGTTTGTGTGCAGTAAGAGGGGCTGATGCCAGTCAAATCATCAAGAGTTCATCCAATGGCTCTTTGATGTTTCTGGAGAAAAGTAATCAGACGGGATTCCTGATCAGGTGAGAGTCTAGAATTGATAATCACAGGAAGCGTCCGATTGGAACCCAAAAAGACGTACTTTAGATGATCAGGAAGAGGCTTGAGTTCCAGGACAGGGTTATCAGCAACAGCGGGCGGTTCAGGGCGTGTGTTAGGAGTAAGGGAGGGAGTTATGGGTGTGTCTAAGTCAAGTTCGGACTCCTCTAATTGCGGGTTTTGATCCTCTTGTGGTTGATCAGAAGTAGTTAGGTTTTCCTCAATATATAGATCGTCAACCACAGCCTTGATGTCACATATCTGTTCTATAACACCACAATTAATCCCTTGTTGGGCCTTAAAGATGTTAATTTTTAATGTTTGGTTCCCAAATTTCAGTTCAATTTGGCCCTCCTCACAATTTATGTTGGCCCTAGCAATGGCCAGAAAGGGTCTCCCTAGTATGATCGGTGTGTTCCTCGGATTTTCTGGAGCATCCATATCCAAGACTACGAAGTCCACTAGGAAATAGAAATCCCGAACCCTAACAATGACATACTCAAGAACTCCTTTAAGTGACTTAATAGATCGATCTGCCAACTGTAATGTCACCTCTGTCAATTTGAGCTCAGATTCCTCAAGATGGTCAAGTAGGGATGTAGGTATTAGGTTTATGGAGGCTCCTAGATCCAATAAAGCTCTATCAAATTGGATATCATCAATTGTACAGGAAATCAGGGGAGTACCTGGGTCTTTTGCCTTAGGTGGGAGTTTGCTCAAAATTACAGAGCTAGCTTGCTCTGACAATACGATTGGGCTCCCACTTTTGGTTCGTGGCTTATGCTTAGGTGTACACACGTCTTTCAGAAATCATGCGTAAGCTGGTACGTGGTGAATTGCATCCATCAAGGGGATGTTTATCTGGACCTGTTCAAAGAGCTTGACCAGATCCTCCTCAGGTGCCACGGGTTTGGTTGTCCTTTTTCCCTTGGTCAAGGCCTCGGGAAATGGAACCTTGGATGGTTCCTCTAGAATAGGTCCAGATTCTTGATCAGGGACAGGGGTATCCTGGATAACTATCCTAGGGCTTAGGCTTGCACTACTAGGCTGACAGTGGCTTGGATTAGGTGGGTCTTGTGTTGTTTTGCCACTACGGGTTGTTACTGAATTTAGTCCTACTTGGTTCTAGTTCAGTGTCGGTAAAATAGGTGGCTGTTGCTGAAATCCCGAATAGGATGTCGAAGCTTCCATCCCGTCAGGTGATGGAGCAGAAGGGGCCTGATAAATCATGTGGGCTTGGCCCGAATTTGGGTTCATAACGTGCCTCTGTTCGGCACATTATTAGGATTTGGTAGAAGTTGCAAAGGGAGTGTGCCAGGTTGGCGAGAATTTGCCATTTGGGCTAGTTGATTGCGAACCTCTGTGATCTCATCTTTGTGTTGTTTCTACATAGCCGTATTTGTCTTCTGAATGTCAGCTAGAGTCTGAAGGATAAGAGTCATTTGATCTATCTGAGTTGGCCCGGATTGATAGGTGGGGTTGGGTCGAGGCTGAGGTGGCTGATATGGACGAGGAGCTTGTGGACGGGGTTGATATGGTGGTCTTTGATTCTGATTATTTCCCGCCCACAGGAAATTGGGGTGATTCCGCCATCCAGGGTTATAGGTACTAGAGAATGGGTAATTCTAGATGGCGTTGAAGTCCTCGCAGGTTTGAGGAACCTCAGAGAAATCAGAGTACGAGGGTTCAGAGTTCCCCCAACTAGAGTAGGCAGGATTGGAGTTTCCTCTAGTCCTAGAGTTAGACGGGGGTGGATACGAGTCCATCCCTTGAGAAGATCAGTGATAGATGTTATGCACAGCCTCCCTCCTAGAGGGTGGCTGTGAGAACGGGTTTTGCACAGAGGTGGCTCGCTGTAGATGTCGAGTTAGCTCATCCACCTTCTTCTCAATGATAGAGACCTTGTCCAAGCGACTGGCCATTAATTCCAAGTCAACGGATGCGGACAGGCCCTGCATCTTGTGTGCTCCCCTTGGATTCATCGATGCGTGGACATTCGTCGGTAGATTAAGCCCACGGAGTCATTACTGATGGAGTTCTCGCACATATTCAGAATCTCTCACATAGTGTCTTCGTGTTGACCCATGATATTTCCTCCGCAGGTTGCATTGACGAATTAACGGATATCTTCACGGAGTCCCTGGTAAAAAGACGAGACTTGTTCTCATTTAGGAACTCTGTGATGGGGCCACTTTCGCATGAGATCCAGGAAATGGTCCCATGCTTCATGAAGTGGCTCTCTAGGCTACTGTGTGAAGTGCGTGATCTGGTGTCGTAAAGCATTCGTCCGGCCAACTGGGAAGAACTTTTTCAAAAACTCGGATTGTAGTTCAACCCATGTGTTGATTGGACACGTTTGAGTCTGATACCAATGAACTGCTTTGTCCATGAGAGAGAAGAACATCTTCATGAGAAGAATATCTCGATTTTGGATATCTGACCCAAAGGTCTGGGCCAGATGCTTGAGTTGTTTGATGTGCTGGAAAGGATCCTCGGAATTAAGCCCATGAAATTTTGGAATAGCATGAATCATGTTGGGCTTGAGTTCAGAATCAGAACCTCCAGTCGGGATTTGGACTCGAGATTCGATCGCCATCGCAGTGGGATTGTAGTGATCTCGCATCATAGGATGCTGCGGTGGATTCAAAAAGGCTTGGAATAAATCATTAAGGCGTTGAAGTTGGTTCTCAAGGTTATTCTCTTCTTCTATGGGTTGTGCCGTAATGATGGAAGAAGGAGAATTGGGTTCAGATGAATCAGAGGAGATGTCTATGTGATGGGGTTGCTGCGCAAACACGGAAGTCGAGGCCTGGCCTTGACGGGAGTGAATGACTAAAGGAGGCCTCAAGGATGGTCTTAAGGACCTCCTATCGAACATGCACCGATGGTCTGGATGAGAGTAGAATGTGATGGACCCAATCAAGACACCCAAAAAATTTGGATGACTATAGAGGTTCGGGGCGGATGATACCCCTTAGTCTGAAAGCCGTCCACCTAAGAAATACCTGGGCAGCCAGAGAGGGAGAGTCCCGGAAAGACCCCTACACGGTAGAGCACCCCCACGAGTTACAAGGTTTCCCCCACCTGACCTCTCTTGTCACTGATGTTCCAGGTAGACCAGAATGGGGACTTGACCTCTTAAGTCTACCAATTTCATTAAAGAGCAAGGGTGCTTAAGGTTTCACTTGAACTTTAGATGTATTGAGTGTAAAAAGTGACCTAATTTCAAGGTTGGTTGACCCAACAAGGTGGGTTAACTTTACCTATTTGTCCTTTGAGAAGTTTTTGGTCCCTTCTTTGAGGATTCAAGTGAGATTAAGAGCTTGAATTTTTAGGGTTTGCTTGAATAAATCAATTCAACCAAGGCATAGGCACACATCTTTTTGGAGAGTTGATTCTTGCTTATGAAAGTGTGTCTCTAAAACCCTAAATTGAAATCCTTAATTTGGCTCTAATCTTGATCCAATTTAGTTTTGCCAAAAGGTGGTATCTAGGGCTCAAACAAGAATGTGGTAGCCCTAGTTACCTTAAATGGGTGCACAAATCAATTTTGTTGTTGAAATCAAATCAGGCAACTTGATGGATTAGCTAAGAATGTAAAGCAAGTAGCCCTAATTGATTTTGCTTTTTTTCCCTTTTTAGAATGAGGGGCTTAAGAGAGAAAGAGTAATCAGAAATTACCTGCCCCTGGCGTGTTTGATGTGCAGCTATCTTTCTTTGGATCTTCTCCCCTAAAACAACCACAACAAAGAGATATAGCAAGTTAGTACCAAATCAGCAATTGCAATCAAGAATTCTAAATCCCCCGTTTCTCTCCAGCAACGACACCAAAATGTTTAGAGTGCTGAATCGAGTTTTAAAAGTGTTGCATTGTAGTACAGTCGAAAAGGGTTCAAAACAGTTATAATTTTATTACTCGAATTTGAAGTCCGAGGTTGAACACAGGGACCAAATTGGTATTTAGAAATCAAGATCACAACTCAGAATTTAAAAGAATATGCAATACTATCAGTATCAAAGTGCAAAAATATGGAAGTAAATGGTGATGTAGATCAAAAAAACACTAAAGAACTCAATGTATATGAATATGAATTAAACTCAAATTGGATGTCTGATTTGTAAATCAAACAACTTAAACTGATGCTACAGTGTTCTTCCTTTCTGATTTCTTCTTTCTCTAATTCTCTTCTCTTCTTCTTCTTATTTTGCCTTTGCGAGCTTTCTTCTCTTTCTGTCTTTCTTTCCTTAGCTTTCTCTATCTTCTTCTTCTTTGGCTTCCTCCTTCTTTTTCTGACTTCTACCTTTCTCTTCTTCTTTCTCTTTCTGGATCTTGCTACCTTTTGCCTTCTTTCAGCTTCTTCCTTCTTTACCTTTCTCTACCGTGGCCCTTAGCTTCTCTTCATCCTTAGCTTTTCCTTCTTCTTCTTCAGCTTCTCTTCTCCTTTTCTTCAACCTGCAGCAAAACCTACCCCCTACCCACGTGCAACTCTCCTCTCTTTCTCTCTTAGGTTTCGCTCTCCCAGAGCCACACGTATTCGGGTAATTGGGTCGAGTACGTATCCGGGACCAGGCCCACCGGTGTGCGGTGGTGGGCGAGGAGTGCAGTCGGGTCAAGCCAGGCTAGGTCTGTGGGGCGTGAGCGCGGACGAGACCAAGTCGGATCGGGTGAGAGGGACCTCACCCCGTGATTCGAAGGTGATAAGGCTATGGCACAAATTCAACTTATGTGCCTTTGGTCGCTTTGCAGCCACCGATGTGGGACTAAATGCATGCCCTTCTTCTCGAGAGCCCGCAGCAGACGTGTTCCTCTAATTGCAGCAGCTGCTACGATCTTCAACTAGAATTGAGAGCTTGGAGTCATGCGCGAGAGTCTTCCACGCAGCCTGGGACAGTCGCCTAGAACTGGCAAAGCCTAGAGCGGCCTCAAGCTTGCTTCAAGCTTGGTCACCAATGGTGGAGGATGCCTGCACTTGAAATCACAAAGACGGCCTCACGGCCATGTCAGATCGCTCAGGGAGCATCGCCAAGGCACGGCGAATGTGCTAGGGTGGTTAGCGTGGCGTGGGGATGCCTGTGCAAGTGTGCCTAGGGCACACTGTGTGCATAGGTGTGGGTGTGTTCGGTGAGGTGCGTGAGTGAGTGGAGTGGTGTGTGAAGTGGGGGGAATTGTTCAATGGCGTGAGGGAAAGCTGATGGGCTGGTCGGCAAGAGATGGGATGGCTTGTGGAGGTGGAGCGACCTTGCCAGAGGCAGTGGCCAGAGATGAAGGAGATGAATTAGGACCTTCAGTTGGATATGTAGGAGCTTTTATTTTCTTCATTAGGTCAAAATGAGCTTGTTAGGGCTCATGATGGTGTTCCCATCACTCACCCTCACCAAAACCCTTCAAGAAATTGAGGGTTCCACCCACTCAAAACCACCACCAAACAACCCAACTTCCACTTGCCTTCCTTGACTTCGACAGACCCCTATTCTCCGCGACACACCACAAGAACACCACCAACACATTTGCCACCGCTTGGCGTTGCTCAGGAGCATTCTAATTGGAGCTCTTAGCCCGTATTTGTGATTTCAAGTCTTCACCGCTGTCGCCATCATCATCATCGTCACCACCTCCGTCTACCCTGCTTCGACCTCGTTACAACTTCCAAATGCTGCGGCTTCATCTCCTAAAGACTCCAGCACCTCCAATTGGACTTTCCAACAGCAGCAGTAGTATGCAATCACAAGAACATCCACCTGCTACAGCTAGCTGAAGAAGGTGGCACTTTAGTGCCACATTGTCTGCAACTAAACGCCCAATAGCATATATCACAAAAAAGTGTCAAGGCCTTATCTCATTGACACACGAGGGGTGAGGTCCCCCGTGCACTCAGCCTCTCACTCCTCTCTTACCCGCACCCCCAGTGAGCTTGGACCCGATATTGCATAGACTGGATTACCCAAATCCAGACCCAATTATGCCTGGTATTGAGAAAAGAAAGAGGAGGGATTTGTGAGGAGGAGTGGGGAGGGTTTTGCTTCACGTTGGAACACCTCGGGGTGCGTGCTGAAGAAGAACCTTAATACTTAGCCTCTAAGGGATAATGCTTGCCCTTATGTGCATTGAGAGAAGGCAGTGCCCTTGTGTTGTTGTGCCTTAGGAAGGTTTGCCTATGTGTACCTACTGTGGTGCTATACTCTAATAGTTAAGGCATCTGAAGCCTTACATCAACATCTGAGGTGGTTCGGTGGCAATACTGTGAACTTAGTTGACGTAGATTAATGGTTGAAACTACTATTGGATTATTTGAATTATTTAAATACTTGGGATGCATGCTTAATTAAGAGAATAATTGGTGATTTAAATCACCATTATTTTATTTCTCTCTTTCTTTCTATCCCATGAATCCTTGAGATACATTGATTTATACTTGAATATTATTTCTGAGCAGTTTATTCATTGATCTTTCATCTGGTGCTTGATTTATTGCGCTCATTTCTATTCCTTGAGATTAGTGCGTGAATTCCATATTTGCTCCTTGCAAATGACCTCAGACTCCAAGTAGATTTCGAGTTTTATAAATTTAAGTGTTTTGTGTGATTTTGTCGACTATACTACGACGCACTTTCTAAATATCAACGATTTCTCTTCTTCCCTAATCAACCACTCCAAGGGCAGGTAAAATTTCTGTTCTTCCCTAATCAACCTATTCATCTTGGGAAGAGAAAAAGGAAACAAATGAATTAGGATTCACTTGCCTTATTTTTTTAGTAATTATCATTCAAAGGCAAACATTTCCTGATTTACAAACTTGCTTGATATTTGATTGAAGATTGAGATGATTTAATTAGAGATTCCCCATTCTTATTTCCTATACCTACTAGGGATTTACGCTTAAATTTTAAACATCTTGGACTACTCACTTTCTTGATTGAGTCCAAGGTATCACATTTGAAATCAAATTGGACTTGGAAATAGAGCCAATTAAGGTTTCCACTTTAGGGTTTTAAAGTGCTAGTACACATTTTCCTGCATTAAAGGAAATTGATCTTCCCGCATTGGTGTGCTACCCAAGCCTTTGTTTGAAAAGATCTATTCAAGTAAACCCTAAAATCAGGCTCAAAATTCTCTTGAAACCCTAAAATTTTGGACCTAATAACCTGAGAGTCAATTCAGGGTGAATTTTTGGGTCTTGACCCAAATTTCAGCCTCCATCTTTTAGGCAAGTCAGGTGAAGTTGGTCCACATTGTGGGTCAATCAACCTCCAAATTAGGTCACAAATTGAATCAACTTCTAAATTAAGTGAAATTCAAGGCACATATTAAGACTTAGATTGGTAGACTTAAGGTCTCAATTCGCACATTCCGGTCTACTTGGAACCCTAGTGACAAAGAAGGTCGAGTGGGAGAAACCCTGTAACCCATGGGGATGCTCTAACGTGTAGGGGTCTTTGCAGGGCTTTCCCTTCCTAGCTACCCAAGTAATTCTCGGGTGTGTAGATTTTTGATTCAGAGGTATCATCCGCCTCGAAACAGCCTTAGTCATCCAAAAATCTTTAGGTGCCTTGATTGGGTCCAATTCATATCCAGTCCCTCATATATTCTTTAGAGCACACACACAGGAAAGGTTTCTAGGTTGTTGACCTAGAAGCCTCATTAGAGTTGATCTTCTTGGGGATTTCTAATATGATCTGATTGATTCAATCTGAACCTGAATGTGATTCTACATCTTGATCCACCACTTGATTTGAAAATGCAACCTAACAATTTAGGAAGAATATTTAGGAAACCTAAATCCCAAATGAGCATGAAAGAGAAGATGATCGAGGCTGCTCTTAGACATCATGATGAGTATTACAAAACCTCATATCCCTCTAGGCACATTTAGGTTAATATACCAGAAACAAAAACCCAAATTATGAACCATGCTGGAATGATATTTACACAAATGATACATGGTTCAACCCAGGATGAGCTTTTATCAAAATACAGTGAATTATGGAATCTACATAATACTGAGTATATACAATATTTGCTAAATTCACAACTTTGGGAAATACACCAAGGTCTCATGGTGAAACGTGGGTATATGCTAAATACATTACAACAAGCCATTAATCAAAAATGCCATACCAACACCCAGAAATTAATGAGAAACCTTAGAGCAACATTGAGGATCAATATGATTTCCCAGAGCTCGGGTTCAAAAATCAAGGTTGTTATGGACCCCCAACCCAAATGGAATCATATTTGAATTGTGTGCAAAATGACATACCTGATCTTGGTGTTGGTTGGGTGGATCCAATTATAGGTGTTCCCAGAAAGCCATGAATCTGGTCCATCATGCCTTGATTTCCCAAACACCTATAGTAAGCTGAATCAGAACCTCTCGAGGATGAAATTCCCAAACCTTATCCTGTTAAGGGAATCCTTGAAAATGATTCTGACATCCTAATAGAATCAAGTCCAAATTCGAGTGACCCAATTCCTAACCTTGACCTAGAATCTAGATTTAAGCCTATTTATGATGATCTTGAGGCCCAATATGATGAGAATCAAATTTTAGATCTACAAATATGATTCTGGCCCTATATTTGATGATTACACCTCTCCAAACTCCTTAGAAGAATGTATTGATTTTTTGCAAGTCACACGAATTTACAATACAGAAACAAAGGAGTTGGAAGAGTTGGGATTTGATTGGGTCTACCTTAGGAGCCAAGAACCCAAGCCTATGCCTAATAAGGACACCTCTTTGAGCTCAGAATTTGAGATTAGGTTAGATCTAAGTCAGGTTGTTAATTCTATCATCATGATTTATTCTGTAGTGGAAATCCCAATCTGTCATTAGGTTCAGAAACTGATTTTCGCAGATTCTTCGATGATTTTGAATCCTACTCTAACTTTGGAGAACCATTGTTTCCTGATGATTATGAGCCAATCAATGGCCTCAGTATCCATGACCCATTCTTTGACTCTGATTCTGAGGTCCCTGATCTCGAGATCATTGATTTGAAATCATGTTCCATTGAGTTGGAAGCATTCTTTATGATCTGTAGGAATCATAAACAGTAAGTGCTAAGAGTGTCCATAATCCAGAGTTTGAATCTTTCGCTGACTTAGAGTTTCATGATCCTATAAGCACTCTCTAGGCATTTACATTTGATTTGAATGAGCATCATGAAGACCCTCTAGAGGAACCTATCTTTGAATCATTTCTAGAAAAGCCCTCTCCGCACCCAAATTTTGAAAAAGCCACATCTTCCAACACAAAGCCAGAGCTTTCCAAAATCAGGTCCCAACCCCAACCCACCACCAGAATCAATTTCTACTTTAATTCACCTCTCTTTGATCCAGTTGCATACAATTCACCTCTATCTTTTGATCAAGAATCGAACATTAATCAGACCAATAATCACAACTTATCCTTCTCTGATTTCAATAGTAGGGTTCCTACATCCTCCGCAAATCCATTTTCTTTTGAGGACCCCTACTCTAATCAGGCTGAGCTAATTCAACCAAACCCTAGATTTTCATTTCCACATCTTTTGGAGCCACAAAATATCTGGTGGGCACCATACCTATTGATTCACATCCATCAACCCACCAGACTAAGTGGGTTTGGTCTGCATCATCAGCCTGTTGATCTGAATAAGCACCTGGTTGGACCAACTAGGCTATTGATCAAGGTGCTTGTTCTATAAAATTCCTCTGATTTGACCACCCCTTCTCCTTAATCACTTTCTACTCAATTGAAGGCATTGAATTTAGCGCTTAATGGGAGGCAACCTGTCAATCCAAAAACTTGAAACCCTTCTGATCATCTTTTTGAGCTACACTCCTACTGCACTTTTGAGTTCAACTTTAGAACAGTTAACTCCACCTTTGGTACTTGTATCAAAGCTTGAAATCGTTCGCAAACAGTCATCCCAACCCGTTCACCCCACCCTTTGACCCTGTTCTAAACTTTAAACCAAACTGAATTTGTACCCTCTTGGTTTACAATAAGGACATTGCAAAACTTGGGCATGGGGGGGTGTTAAAGTACAAACAAATGGAAATTCAATTCTCTGGGGGTTCTCACAAAAAAAATTCATTAAAAAAAAAAGGAAAAAGGGGAGGAAAATTTTGAAGATGAATGAAAATCTTTTTTGAGGAGGAAAAGAGGAGGAAATACAGAATGTCAAAAGGAGCAAAATTAAGAAAAAATTAATAGTCATATCAATTGATTATGGGATTAACTTAAGTTCTAGATCAAATCAAAATGAAAGATTAAGTCCTGAAATGCTAGAGACAAGGAGATTAGTAATGAGTACTAATCTTAGGCCTCTTGGGCTTGATTTAGGGCTTAAACACTCACGTATTCGTTAAGATCTGGATTGGTCCTCAAGAGGTTGAGGAAAGTGCGAAGCTGATGTAGTAGGTCTAAGGCTTAGGGAATATTCAGCCCCGTTGCCTGCCCCTTGGTTTGCGAGACTTGGTAACCTAAGCACCTAAAATCACACACTGATCTAGTTTAGTGTGTTTAATAATGAAATCATGCTAAAAGTGTTTTATTCTAAAAAGTTGTCTTGAAGATCTAGCTTAGGAGCGGCTCAAAAACATAAGTTGATTGGACGAGTTCCCGATGCAAAGAGGTGGGAAATTCCCCTCGAAGATGCATATTAACATATCGTCTCCTCGGTGCTTTTCTCCTAGGATATCGAATATCCTACCAGGGGCATGTAAGCACCTTGTGCTGATTCAGGTGCCATGGACGGGATTATCCTGCAATGTCGATTGCCAGGGCTTGAATTTAGCTACAAAATGCCATGGGTGGCACTATCCTGAAGTGTCGAAAGCCAAGGTTCTGGGGGTTGCCATGGGCGGTGTTATCCCGAAACATCGAAAGCCAGGGACCCTTCAAGGATTGATGGTGGGGACAAGGAATGTTATATAGATCATGTTTATGGCCAATTTAAGGCTAGATTTAGGGAGAAATAAAAAGAAAAGAAAGAAAACTCTCCAAATGAAAAAAAGGTCCTTCAATCTCTCTTACCAAAAATGCACTGGCAAACTGAACCTGGACTTACTACATTCTACGCATGGGTGCTTTAACCACTGGGGTCATGAACCTCTGGGCAATTTTTGCGAGCCTTAGAAACCTTCGCTCCAGACCTAGGTTGAAGCTAGACAGGTCCAGTTCTTAATTGATAGTTGAGTACCTCCAGGCCTATTGTTGCATTCTGATCTAATTTCTAGAGAGGCACAAATCAGGCATCTGAACATCAAAACATGATCTAGAGATTTAGTTCTTTCCATGAGATTTTGCTAGGGACTAGCAAAATTTAGGCATGGGGGTATGATGGTAACACCATCTTTAGCCATAACTAGCTTTATTTAGTCAGGATTAATTGACAAATGCTCCAACATAATCGCCTAAGAGACATAATTCCACATAAATTCATTCTAAGGAGAAAACATTAAAATAGGGTTATTTCTGCAGTTTTAATATTACATCATGAATGCAGAGTAACCACGGGATTTTCCAGGGGTTAATTAAAGGTCAAATGAGTATTAAAGTCTAATAAGTGGGTCCATATAGACAGAAACGGAGTTTCACACATTTTGAGAATCGAATCAAAACACAAAACCCTAATTTCAGACCTACTTGAATTGAAGAGGTTCTAATTAGGATAAAATTCATCTAAACATCCTAAAATTCATAGAAAAATACTCTGAGAGGTTTGATACCCTTGGTTTGACCATTTGAACCTATTTTGACCTTGAATAGAGTCATAGACAGAATTCTACCTTAATTTTGATCTCTCTACAAATTTTTCAGCTAAACTTGATCAAAACTCAAATTCGACTTCACCACTAGATTCCTTGGGTCCAAATTAGGTTTGTACCAAAATTTGGGCCCAATCAAAGTCCATCTTAACCTAGTTTGCATTTCAGTCCATTTAAACTCTATTTCTCTCAATCATGCCCCTAACTTTCTAAATCTTTGCAGAAATGTCCCTAACTTCATCATCTTCATTGTAGAACAGTCCTTGTAGCCATTGGAGGTCAAATCGACCTTCAGGCCAACTTTGACCACCAAAACCTGATCAAATCACCACCAAATCTCACCAAATTGGTGAGATTGGTGCACACTACAGAGAATCGTTTCAGACAAATCTTGGCTCCTAAATCATGTGGATTTGCCTTAACGAATCCATGAAATGTGTGGGTACCTCGTGCCCTAATTCCCAAGTCAATTAGAGCTTCTTTCCTCATCTAGAGCTCGAATTTGAGCTCTATAAAAGAACCCCCCTTGCAAGGCCATGCTCCTTAGCTCGGTCTTGGACACAAGTCTTCAAATATTTCTCCCTCCTGCCACCTCTGTCGTAGCTCTGGCGACACCTCCTTCTCCAACTTCCTCGCCCACTGTCACAAACCATAGGCAATGGGAATCTCCTCTGCTCATTCTTCCACTCCTCAACGAACAAATCAGGAGCTCCCAGGCCCACTTCTTCCTCGCCACTCCCTCACCGGAGGACTTCCCT
Organism: Thalassia testudinum; assembly: GCA_037157565.1. Taxonomy (NCBI): domain Eukaryota; kingdom Viridiplantae; phylum Streptophyta; class Magnoliopsida; order Alismatales; family Hydrocharitaceae; genus Thalassia; species Thalassia testudinum. The sequence goes on from JAZHRO010000056.1 coordinate 35,044,845, forward strand.
TCTCCGGAGCTGGCCAATCAAAGCTAATGCCTTTCCTGCCCTTTCTTCTACTAGTTAGGTTCCCAAACTCTCCCTCTCTCTCTGTAGTTTAGGTTTAGCTCCTTAGTCTCTTATTTCGACCGCCAAATCACTACCTCTCCCTTCATCTTCTTCTGCTCTGGCCATGCTCCGACGAGGTTTCCCAAGTGCCACAAACCACCAAACACCCTTGCATCACCTCCAAAAGCACCGTTGCCTCACCCTCACCAAAACCCCTCAAGAAAATGAGGGTTCCACCCACTCAAAACCTCCACCGAACAACCCAACTTCTGCTCGCTTTCCCCTACTTCGACAGACCCCTACGCTCTATGACGCACCACAAGAACACCACCATCACCTTTGCCACCGTTTGGCGAAGCTCAGGAGCATTCTAATTGGGGCTCTTAAGCCCATATTTGTGATTTCAAGTCTTCACCACCGTCGCCATCGTTGTCATCGTCACCACCTCCGTCCGCCTTACACTGACCTGCTCCGACCTTGTTACAACTCCCAGATGCTGCAACTTCATCTCCTGAAGACTCTAGCACCTCCAATTGGGCTTCTCAACAACAGTAGTAGCATGCAATCATGAGAACATCCACCTGCTACAGTTAGCTGAAGAAGGTGGCATTTTAGCGCCACATCGTTCACGACCAAATGCCCAACAACGTATATCACGAAAGAGTGCCGAGGCCTTATCACCTCGACACACGAGGGTGAGGTCCCCCACACACTCGGCCTCTTACTCCTCATCACCCGCACCCCGGTGAGCCTGGACCTGATACTGCATTGACCTAATTACCCAGATCTGGACCCAATTATGCCTGGTATTAAGAAAAGAAAGAGGAACGATTTGTGAGGAGGAGGGGGGAGGGTTTTGCTTCATGTTGGAGCACCTCAGGGTGCATGCTGAAGAACCTTAACACTTAGCCTCTGAGGGATAATGTTTACCCTTGTGTGCATTGAGAGAAGGCAGTGCCCTTATGCTGTTGTGCCTTAGGAAGGTTTGCCCTTGTGTGCCTACTGTGGTGCTATGCTCTGATAGTTAAGACGTTTGAAGCCTTACACCGACGTCTGAGGTGGTACTATGGCATTATTCATCTGATGTTGTGAACTTAGCTGACATGGATTAATGATTGAAACTACTGTTGGATTATTTGAATTATTTGAATACTTGGGATCCATGCTTAATTAAGAGAATAATTAGTGATTTAAATCACCATTATTTTGCTTCTCTCTTTCTTTTTATCTCATGAATCCTTGAGATACATCAATTTATATTTGAATATTATTTCTGAGTAGTTTATTCATTAATCTTTCATCTGGTGCTTGATTTATTGTGCTCATTTCTATTCCTTGAGATTGATAGGATCTTTAACTCTGATACCACTTGATAGGATCTTTAGCTCTGATACCACTTGTAGGATCTAAAGATAGGATATATATGGCTATCTACACACACAAATACTTAAGCACAATGTTAGTAATAACAAGAAAGATTTGCACAAAGAATCAAATCATAGAAAATTGGCACAATATGTATAGTGGTTTCCCTCCATTGGGTACTCCACTACCTAAGCCTCCCAGCTTAGGGTTTTTAACCCGATTCCCTCAACCCCGAGGAAATCAATTTACTAATCGAGGTAATTAACGGGTTACCTCAACCCAAGTACAAAAATGGGTTTGTTACAAACCAACGAGCAACAAGCTCAAATACAAATGAAATATAGGTGTAAGACAAAAAGAATCTTACAACTAGAACCTAAGCCTCTCAACAATAATTAAAAGATGATACCAATTTGAGAGCCTAGAATGAACGTGAATGCCTTGAGAATGTGTGAAGAAATCACGTCGTTGAGCTTGCAAGAATGTAGAGAGTGAATGACAAGCTTCTTCTTTCTCTCTTGAAAATATGGTGGAAATTTGGGAAATATAGCTCTAGGAATTTTCCTTGTATTTCTAATCTTTTTAGTATATAAACAAAGAGTCCTAGGGTCATTTTATAGAGTTTAGGACCTTAAGGATTCGTCTACTAGACGTTGGGGTTTAAATCCCAACGTTCATATTATCAAAATTACTATTCCAGTCATTCTGTTTTGGACCAACGGCTAGCTAGTACCGGTACTAAAGTTCTTGTACCGGAACTAGCAGCTCACTACCACCAATACATGAGTCCTAGTACCGATACTCATCATTGGTACCGGTACTTGTGACTCCCAAGTTTGAAATGCCTTGGGCACAGTAACCTACCTGTACCGGTACTCATCATGGGTACCAGTACTTGTAAGGTTCAGGACAGAATTAAGGCTTCAACCTGTGGCCAACATGTATCGGTACTCATGGTTGGTACCGATACTTGTTGTTCACAATTTGAGATGAATTCTCAAACATGTGCCTTGCAAATACCAGTACTGATGAACAGTACCGGTACTTGCTTACAAGTACCAGTTTTAAGTGTTTGAAATCATTACGTACTTTGAAAATATTCGCAATATAAATCCTAATTTATCTCTAATTGATTTTATGATCTAAGTTATGATTCCTTTGTTAAGAGGCATACATTCTATAAATAAAAAGTCTAAACTAAAAAACTAAAGGTCGAAGATGATCTTCACTTTGACTCATCCTTGTCATCTTGCCTCCTCCTTGTCATCATCATCATGCTTCCATCACTTCCTATTTGCCTTGATCTTCACCTAAATATGAAAGAACTCAATTGCAAACATTAAGCCATAATAATTTTGTTAACACCAAAACAAGATGTGGAACAATGTTCCAACAATCTCCCCCTTTTTGGTGTTGACAAAACTATCTTGCAAATAGATAATTATAAGAATAAAAATAATTTTTAACAATGTTATATGAAGAAAAAAAAAACTTTAAATTAAATCCTCCCCCTCAATATATGCTCCCCCTAAAAATATTACTATTTGCTATTTATCTTTCTCTCCCTTTTTGTCAATCACAAGAAAAATGAAGAAATATCATACCATAAAATCTACCAATAGTAAAATGGAGCTTGTGGATACCAAGCATCTCTCGTCCAACATTCTTGGTCTTCATTCAACCTATAGAAAGGTTGAAGTGTTCCGTTATGTGCCTTGAACACCATTGATTACTTTGATCTACTCCTGCAAAACAAATATCTTTTCTAGGTACCTATTTTCTTGTGGGTCCTTTAGAGTTAGTACCTTTCAAATCCTGAGATTTATATAACCTTTTAGTGTTAGATCTATAATTCTTGGGATTTTTAGCCTTTTAATACATCAATGCATGCCTAGGTGCATGTGATTTAGTATGTGTATTCTTTTTATTCTGAAATTTTGATTTTATAGCTTCACAAAATTCAGTATTTGACCTAGTTGTTGTTTTGAGATTATTTAAAATACCTTCAAAGTGCTCACAAATATCTTCTAATTCTACTATCTTTGCATGCAACTAATTGTTAGTCTCTTTTGACATTTCTAATTCCATTTCTAAACATGATTTATCTATTTCTAATGTTTGATAATTATTTTTTAAAACTTTATTTTCCTTTTTAAATAACCTAACTTTATGATATAGTTCTTCATAAGCTTCTAATAATTCTTCAAAAGAAAAATCAAGGTTTACCTCTTCTTCTGTGTCTTCTGAAGTTGCAATAAGGCAAAGGTGTGCGACCTCATCTTCATCCGATTCACTAAAGTCAGTGTCTATGTTAGAGTCGCTATCATCCCACATCACTTTAAATGCTTTATTCTTCTTCTTCTTCTTCTTGAGCTCCTTTGTTTCTTTCCTATTGTCCTCCTTGTTTAAGTGGCAATCCTTTCGCAAGTGGCCCTTTTTCTTGCACTCATAACAAATAATATTAGAAGAAATTTTATTTACTTGCTTACCTTGTTTCTTGAGGAATTTCTGGAATTTCCTAGTGAGCATTTCCATCTCCTCGTCTTCGGATTCTGATGTTGTTGAGTCAGAGTCCTCCTTGATTGCTTTAAAAGCAATGCTTTTCTTCTTGCTTGTCGCCTTCTCCTCATTCTTCTTGATATTCTCCAATTGGACTTCATATGCCATTAGGCTTCCAATTAGATCATCCAAGGAGAGAGTAGAAAGATCTTTTGCCTCTTGGATGGCTGTTATCTTTGGAGATCAATCGCTTGTAAGAGATCTTAAGATTTTCCTTACAAGCTGCTCCTCTTTCAGCTTGACTCCTAGATTTTTCATTGGATTCACAATCTCTCCAAACCTTGTGTACATGTCCTTGATTGTTTCTCCTTTTTCCATCCTGAAACACTCGTAATTTTCTGTTAAAATAGAAATACGTGTTTCTTTTACCTTGCTCGTACCTTCATAGGTGATTTACAAAGTATTCCAAATCTCGTAGGTGGACTAGCATGCGGAGATCCGGTTGAACTCTTCCCTTGATAACACACAATAGAGTGCATTCATTGCCTTCGCATTTCCCACAATCTTTTTATTTTGCTCAGCTATCCATTCAACTCCTTCCAGCAGTTCCGGATCCATTACCTCTCTTGAATGAGACTCCATGAATCTTCATCCATGGCTTTGAGGAAGACTTGCATCCTCCTCTTCCAATACCCGTAGTCCATCCCATCAAAATAGGGAGGACAGGTAGAAGACTGTCCTTCAGTGCACCTTGAGAATGATGCCATCGCAAGTCGAGTTGTTACGTCTTCTTTCAAGTTGGCTCTGATACCACTTGTAGGATCTAAAGATAGGATATATATGGCTATCTATGCACACAAATACTTAAGCACAATGTTAGTAAGAACAAGAAAGATTTGCACAAAGAATCAAACCACAGAAAATTGGCACAATATGTATAGTGGTTCCCCTCCCTTGGGTACTCCACTACCTAAGCCTCCCAGCTCAGGGTTTTTAACCCGATTCCCTCAACCTCGAGGAAATCAATTTACTAACCAAAGTAATTAACGGGTTACCTCAACCCGAGTACAATAACAGGTTTGTTACAACCCAATGAGCAAATGCTCAAGAACAAATGAAATACAGGTGTAAGAAAGAGAGATCTTACAACTAAGTTCCTAAGCCTCTCAACAAATGTAAATATAATGTTACCAATTTGAGAGCCTAGAATGAGTGTGAATGCCTTGACAATGCGTAAAGAAATCACGTTGATGTGCTTGCAAAACCGTAGAGAGATTGTTAGCAACAAACTATTCCTTCTTTCTCTCTTGAAAATATGGTGGAAATTTGAAATATAGCTCTAGAATTTTTCTTCTCTATTTCTTATGTGCAAACTAAGGGTCCAAGGGTTTATTTATAGAGATAGGACTTTAGTGGGTCATCTATTAGACGTTGGGGTTTAAATCCCAACGTTCACATTGACAAAATAAATTTTCTAGCCGTTCTGTTTTGGGCTAGCGGCTAGTAGGTACAGGTACTAAAGTACTTGTATCGGTACTAGCAGCTCACAGCCACCAGTACATGAGTCCTGGTACAGGTACTCATCATTGGTACTGGTACTTGTAACTCCCAGGTTTGAAATGCCTTGGGCACAATAACCTACCTGTACCGGTACTCATCATGGGTACCAATACTTGTAAGGTTCAAGCCAGATATAGGGCTTCAACCTGTGGCCAATATGTACCGGTACTCATGGTTGGTATCGGTACTTGTTGTTCACAGTTTGAGATGAATTCTCAAACCTGTGCCTTGCAAATACCAGTACTGATGAATAGTGCCGATACTTGCTTACAAGTACCTGTTTTAAGTGTTTTAATTTATTACGTACTTTGAAAATGTTTGCAATATAAATCCTAATTTATCTCTAATTTATTTTACGATCTAAGTTATGATTCTTTGTTAAGAGGCATATACAATCTATAAATAGAAAATCTAAACTAGAAACACTAAAGGTTGAAGATGATCTTCTCCTCCTTGATTCCTCCTTGTCATCTTGCCTCCTTCTTATCATGATCTCCTTTTCATCAAGCCTCCATCATTTCCTGTTTGCCTTGATCTTCACCTAAACTTGAAAGAACTCAATTGCAAACATTAATCCATAATAATTTTGTTAACACCAAAACAAGATGTGGAATAAGGTTCCAACAGAGATTAGTACGTGAATTCCATATTTGCTCCTTGCAAATGACCTCAGACTCATTGCCCTCCTAGATTGTTATTGTAGTACGATAGCTTTCCTTTCAGTTTAAAAAAAAAAAAGACCTCTGACTCAAGTAGATTTCGAGTTTTATAAATTTAAGTGTTTTATGTGATTTTGTCAACTATACTACGATGTGCTTTGTAAACATTGATGATTTCGCATTAAACAACCACCAGTATCCCATCCTCCTCCTCCGCCACGCCATCTCCTCCTCCCCCTGCCACCAGTACTCGATCCGCCCTCTCCCACCTTGTCCAGCCGACTAGTCCCCTCCCCCTCCTCCTCCCAGCCGACCCCCCTTCCCCCTGCCACCAGCATCCACCCCCTCCCCCGAGCTGACCCCCCCTCCCCCTCCTCCTCCCACTGCAATTACTTTAATTTTTAGGTTAATAAAAATAATACATTAATTAAATATAAAATGTGTTTAAAGTTTTGTAATTTTTTCCTTATAAGATTTTGTAATTTGATTTAGGTATCTCGCATCATCGAACACCTCTCCAATTCACATGCTTCGTTAAGGTATCTGTTGCATGAAAAAATCATCATTTAAAGTATGTATAGCATCATAGTATAGTGAAGAAAATTGCTACAACATTTAAATTTATAAAGTACTCGAAAATAATTGTGAGTCCGAGGTCATTCGCAGGGAGTAATTTAGCAATTTAATCTATTAATCACAATATCAAGAATAATATGCAATTGAATCAAAAAGATGCTCAATGCATATCAAAATATTATCTCAAGACAATCAGGAATCAAAGCACAAAAAGATTGGGCTAAAATGGTGGTTTGAACCATCAAATTAAAAAATTACTCAAATGTTTCAACAGTGCTTTCAACCAAATCTCTACATAAATGTCAAATAAATCCACAATAGCACTAGATCAAAATCAACACAAGGCCTCAGATGTCGAAAGGAGAGGTCAGGTGCCTTAACCTTAAGGCATTAGCAAATACAAGGCATGTCGAAAGGAGAGGTCAGGTGCCTTAACCTTAAGGCATTAGCAAATACAAGTCATAAGGGCCTCGCAAGCCACAAAGCAGCTAAGTGTTGAGAGAGGGGGGGGCACTAATCCCGAGGTGCAAAACCCTCCCCTCTCCTTCTTAGCTTTCTCTCTTTCAAAACCAAGTCGAACCTGGGTATCTGGGTAAATGGATCCAAGCCCAAACCTGTGGGCAGAATCGCGGACGAGGGCGCGTGAGCGAGCGTGCGTTTGGGCATGTGTGGGGACCTCGCCCCGTTCACTCAGAGGCAAACAACCCCCTTCACCTTTGTGTAATATATGCTACAGTAGGTTTGTGAATAGCTGATGTGGGACTAAACTCAGGGCTTCCTTCTTCACAACTATGTGTGCCTACAGCCAAAGGAACCTGTGGTGATTGGAGCTACAACTACTATGGCTATGCACACCTGAAGACCTGGAAGGCTTCTTGGATGACTTCCACACGTCCTGGAAGTTGTAGCATGACAGGAGATGGTCAGAGAACTGCGAGCAAAGTCAGAGAAGAAGGCTTAGCGGTGGAGCTCTGGCCAAATCTGAAAAGCTAGAATACGGGCTTATCGCCCTAATTAGAAATCTCAGTAGGGTCGCCGGAGGGTGGCAAGTGTAGTGGAGGTGTTTATTTGGTGAACAGAGGTGTGTGGTGACCTATCAAAGTCGGAGAGGGTGACCAGAGAAGTGCATGTTTGATGAGGAGAGAGTCTAAGGAGCCAAATTTCTTTGAGGCTTTTGCTCAGTCTGACATGGTGAAGGTGTGGGAGGTGGTGGTGATGTGTTTGGGAGTGTGTGGTGACAGCGTGAGCTTGTCGGAGCTCATGCCAGACATGGGGAAGATGGGAGCAAACCAGGGTGTGTGGTGGTTGAAACAAGGATCTAAGGGCGTAAAAGTGATCTAAAGAGAGTAAGGGAGAGAGAAGAAAGACTTAGAGAGGGAGAGAGTGGTCGAGGCGTCTAGCATTGACTGGTCAGACGTGAAGAAGATGGTGGAGTCTGGTGAAGCGGTGGTGAAGAAGGAGAGGTCAGGGGCACCCTTTCTTTGGCCGAAGAGGTGTGCGATGAAGAGAGAGGACCTTGACGCCTCCAATTTTTGTTGCTGGAGGTGCAGAAGAGGGGAGGATAGAAGGCCACAAGAGCTACGGTCGATGTTGGCCGGAGAGGAGGGAGAAGAGGGTTTTAGGCCTTAAACTGAGCTCAGGAGCACAACTAAGATCCCAGGACTCTTTATAAAGCTCCAGAATGAGCTCTAAAGCTCAAAAGAAGGCTTGATTTGCTCAAAAATTGGGGAAAAGATCCCCCAAATTTCTCATGTTCGTCTGATCCTTGGGGGCCAAATTGGTTCTCAACAAGTGGTTCAGTTGATTGGGAAGATCCTAACTGCCATTCTCTTCAATTTTGGAGATGTTTGGCTCTGATTTGAGGGAGAAAATCTCCTCGAATCTCGGTTGAGGAGCTGCATTCACACCAATGGCAGCAGGGATCAAAATGAAGAAAATGATGAAAAGTTAGGTACCAATTTGTAATAAACTCAAAACCTGAGGGGCTAAATGTAAGAAATAAAGTTTTAAAGGGCTAAATTACAAACTAGGTAAAGGTGGACTCTGATTGGGCCCAAATTTTAGCCTTAGCCTAACTTGATCTAAAGGAATCTAATGGTGAACTTGGATTTGAGTTTGACCACATTTGAGTGGAAAATTTGAACAGAACCCAAATTCGAGCAAAATTCCGTCTGAAACTCTATTCTAGGTCAAAATAGATTCAGATAGTCAAACCAAGGATACCAAACCTCTTAGAATATTTTTATATAAATTTTAGGAGGTTTTAGATGAATTTTATACTGACCAAAACCTCTTCAATTTAAGCGGGTTGATAATTATGATTTTATGTGCTATTTAAGTTCTCGAAATGCATGAAACCCCATTTCTGTCAATGTTGACCCACTTTTTGGACTTTTAAGCTCATTTGACCTTCATTTAGCCCTGAGTGACCCTGTGGTTAATCTGTGTTTGTGATGTGCTATTAAAATTACAGAATTAACCTTGATTTTTCGTTCTCTTAAATCATAATAATACAAAATTACGACCCTCAGATGGTTACGTAGGAGCTTTAATCAAGCAAACTTAACTAAATGTGTTTAGTTAGGGCCCATGATGGTGTTCCCATCATTATCAAATTAATCTATCATAATTAATTTGTGAATGAATGTGGGGTGTGCCCACTTAGGTTTAGAATGTGGGGTGTGCCCACTTGATTAATCTTATGAATTATTTTTATGATTGTAGGGTGTAACCACTTTCTTCTAAATGCTTATTTGGTTGTATTTTTGTGTTAATTAATTATGGTTAGAAGCTTATATTATAGGGAAAGTTCTGTGAAAATTTTTATGAATTTAAGAAGTTAGGAAGAAGTAATGGGAGAAGAGAGGGAAAGAGAAAGGAGATGGAGTAGGAGAGGAAGAAGAAGGAAAGAGATGCATAAAGAAGAATATGAATTAATGAAGGGGAGGAGAGGAATGATAGGGAGAAGAGAGGGAAAGAGAGGATAAATAATTAGATAGGAGAGGAAGAAGAGGGAAAGAGATGCATAAAGAAGAATATAAAGGAAGGGAAGGATGAGAGAAAGGATAGGGAGAAGAGAGAAAGAGAGTAGAAAAGAAGTGGTAAGACAGGGAGGTATAGGAGAGAAGGGATATGATGGAAGGGGAGGAAGGATCTATTTTTATTTTGTATATATAACTTTTTTTTATTGCAAATTTTATTATCTTAATGAATTTATAGATACACACACTTGTACAAATCTAGATGCACTTGAGGCCAAACAATAGGTATTCTAACCCCTAAGTTACAGGTTTTGGGAGGGGATAATCGTGTCAAAAAACTTGCCCATCAGTACTTATGATCATGTTATATGGACAATGCAAAGTGTTTGTATACCTCACTTACATTCATGAAGCGTTGTCTTTGTAGCATGCCATAAGAGTCATCGTCCTTTGTTCAGAGAAGTTCATGAATAAAGGGGGGTCCTTGAAGATTTGGTCGCAACTTAGGGTTACTTGTTACATGGAACCAATTTATGAAGGAATTTCGGTAGTATCTTTTTGCTCTTCTCCGGTATACCAATTGATCTTGTCTACATTCCTAATGCACCCTTAAATGGGAGTTATTGGGAAAGTAGTTAAGGTTAGTCTTGGGGGTATACTGGAGAAGTGCGAGGAGATGCTGCCGAAATTTCTCCAGACATCGGTTACATGTAACAAGTAATGTTGTGATCAAATCTTCAAGGATAGGCTATTAAGTGAAAACCATAATCTAAATACAAACACTATTATAAAATCATATTATAATTATTGGGTTATTTTATTTCATTTTTGTAGATAATCATGGATAAGCTTAGTTTAGTTTGAGAAATTCCGATTACTCTCGATACAAGAATGGAGTGAGAGAGTTCCTTGATTGAGCATTTCATGATAATAGGAAGCCATTCAGACAAGGAGACAAGTTCAACAAGATATTTTGCCCATGTAGGAGGTGCTTGAATGGATATTCACATGATAGAAATACTATATACGAGCACACAATTTGCAATGGTTGGTGGCAGCATTATACTAAGTGGATTGCTCATGGAGAGGATCTTACAGAGGAAGTCAGATGATCTCCAATAGATTTCGATGAGACAGCTGTTGATATTGAAGCTGATGACATCAATGAAATGCTTAATGAGATGAGAGCAGGAGTTGAAGATCTGACTAGTGGGGAAACTTGTAATCATTTTATTATGCTATTAGGGCAGCGGATGAACCTATTGCTCCTGGTATCACGTCCATTTCTAAGTTGTCATTTCTTTTGAAGTTATTTCGAATGAAGGTTATAAATAGAGTGATCTTTAAATTGATATCTGAGGTGCTTAAATTCATTGGAGAGCTTTTAAATGGTACAAAAGGTTATCCAAAGACATGGTATGAAGCAAAGAAATAGATTCGTGGACTTTGTTTAAATTTCGAGAAAATTGACGCTTGTCCAAATGATTGTGTTATGCAAAAATGAATATGCAAAGTTGACTAGTTGTCCACAGTGTAGTGTTGAGAGATTTAAAGTGGAAAATTCACTAAAAATAAGGGCCAAAAAATAGTCAGAGAAGGTTCTGCGTTACTTCCCATTGATTCTTAGGCTTCAACGCCCTTTTATTTCAAGTAGAACTGCGAATTTGATGACATGGCATAAGGATAACATGTCACTAGATGGTTGCATTCGTCATCCCATAGATTCAGAAGAGTGGAAAATATTTAACAGCACTCATTTAGCAATTGCAGAGGATGCAAGAAATGTTAGATTAGGTCTTGCAAGCAATGGGTTTAGTCCTTTCAAGAACATACACCCATCCTATTCAATTTGGCCAGTCATAATGGCAACTTATAACTTACATCTGTGGCTTTGTATGCGATCGTCGTTTATGTTGTTGAACCTCCTCATTCCAGGTCAAAAGCAGCCAAGAAATTCAATTGACGTTTATCTTCAATCATTGACAGATGAACTAAAACTATTGTGGTGTAACGGCATTCGTACATATGATGCACATAGAAAACAATTCTTCAATATGCATGCTGCATTATTGTGGACCATTAATGACTTCCCCACATATGCAAATTTGTTAGGATAAAGTACAAAGGGAAAGTCTGCTTGTCTAGTATGTATGGATGACACTCATCATCTTTGACTACCTAAAAGCAACAAGTTCTGCTATTTAGGACATCGTAGATTCCTACCTGTTGAGCATAGATGGCAAACAGCAGTGTTTAAGGACAAGTTCAACAGTAAAACATGCAAGTATTCTTCCAAGAATCCGAGGAATAAGCTAAGTACAAATTCAATAAGGTTGTCAGGTTTTCAAATAATGGAGAAATTACAACTTAGCAACATATGATTAGGTCTTCTGTTCAAGAAAGATCAAATAGCTTTGAAACATACAAGTTTTAAAAAAAAGAGTATTTTCTTCATGAAACTCCCGTATTGGAAAGATCTAACTATTTGACATAATCTTGATGTGATGCATACTGAGAAGAATGTTATGGACAATATTTTGGATGCGTTCAACTTAACTGATAGTCTAAAGGATACAGTAAAAATGAGAAAAGACATGATAACTTTAGGCATTCGTCCAGAGTTACATGCTACTGAAAATGAAGCCAGCAGTTATGACTTTTCGGAAGCCATTTGTAGTCTAAATAATGATCAACGAGAGAAGGTTTTCACCTTCTTGAAAGAAGTATGGGTGCCAAATGGCTATTCTTCACAACTTTCTCGTTGTGTAAACGAGGCTCAAAAGAAAATCAATGGGTTAAAGAGTCCCGACAGTCATGTTTATATGCAAGTCTTGTTCCCGTTAGCTATTCGTGGAGTGCTACCTAATGCAGCTGTGAATTCATTTACAGAGATGAGCCAATATTTCAAAGCTATTTGTTTGAAAACTATAGATTCTGATTTATTAGAGTACTGGGATAAGAAAATAGTCCTCACATTATGTAAAATGGAACAGATATTTCCTCCAGCCTTCTTTGATGTCATGGTTCATTTAACTCTGCATCTTGCAAATGAAGCGAAAGTTGCTGAGCCTGTGCAATACAGATAGATGTATCCAGTTGAATGGTTTATGAAGAAACTTAAAGATTATGTGTTAAATAAGGCTAAGCCTGAAGGATTTATTGTTGAAGGATATCTTGTAGAAGAGTCCATTAACTTTTGTGCCATGTATATGGATGAGATAGAGAATCGATTTAATCGATTACAGAGAAATTATGATGGAGGGTATAATGAGAACGATGAAGATTGTCTTTCCATATTTGATATCCCAGGAAGGTCTATCCTCCACACAGAGTACAAATCAATCTCTAAAATCGATCGGTGTTTAGCTTACTTGTACATTCTTAAGAAGATTCCAGAAGTTGATGCATTTTATAATGAAATTAAGGAGTGTTCACATGTTGATACGCGAAAATTTTCATTTAGAAATACGGGTCGTAGTATAGAACAAAAATCACAACAACACTTAAATTTATAAAACTCAAAATCAAGAAATGAGTTCGAGGTCATTTGTAGGGAGCAAATTGGCAATTTCAATTCACTAATCCCAATTATCAAGAAAGATATGCAAATATAATCAAAATATTGCTCAATATAAATTAGAATAATATTGCAATAAGATTAGGAATTAGAGTGCAAAAAGATGGGGTTAAAATGGTGGTTTAAACCACTAATTTAACCCTAATGTTAAGATCTACAATAAACTCAAATGTAGGAACAGTATCCTTAATCAATTATGCAAGTCAATATCAGAACCAACACAAGCACAAGGTTGGATGTCTGATTAAGGCTTCAAACACCTTATCTCAAGCCTCAGAGAAGCCAAGGCACAACAATAGCACACGAACACAGAGGTGCATGAGCCTCTCAAATCTCAGCTAAGTGTTGAGAGAAGGGAAATGGCACGATTCCTGAGGTAGCGAAAACCCTCCCCTTCCCTCTAGATTTTCCTTCCTCACAATCAGACCAGACCCAGGTAACCGGATCTTGCCCAAACCCATAGGCATGTTCGCGGGTGAGGGTGTGTGGGCAAGTGCATGCATAGGGCGTGGAAGGGGACCTCACCCCCGGTGAGTGCTGAGGCGAAGAGAAGATGACACCTTTATGTATTATACGCCTTCGCTAGCCTACGTGTTTCCGAGGTGGGACTAATCCCACGGTCTTTTGCGAGCAGCTTTGCATGCCTGCAGCTGAGTGAAGTCCATTGAATTAAGGTTGCGATTGCTAACGATATCGTTGCATGACAACCTGGGAGGCTTCAGGACTCCAACCCTCTTCGAGTAAGAGTGGCTGCTAGTTGAATGAAGGTCGGAGAGATGTTGTGGTAGGAGAAGATGGCGGTGGTGGCGGCGATCCAGTGAGCACCTGAAATAGGAAAGATGGCTTTGCAGCCCAATTAAAATAGCTCAAGAGCTTCGCTGAGCGATAGTGAGTGCAGTGGTGGTGGTATTAGGGTGCATGGTGCTTGGAAGAGCTCTGTTAGTGACAGAAAAGGGGTATGTGAGTGCATGTGTTCGGTCGGGTGTAAACGAGATCAAAGCCCCAAATTTCTTTGGGGCTTTTGATCAGTGGAATGTGACAATGCTTCTAGATGAGGAAGCGGGTGGTTTCATGAAGTGTAGCGGCCATGCAAGCTCACCAGAGCTTTGCCGGCACTAAGGAAGATGGCATGCGTGCAGTCGATGGGGTGGTTGAAAATGAAGCTAAGGTGGATGAATGTGAAGTGGAGAAGTAGAGGAGATTAGAGGGAAGAGAGAGTAGAAATAGGGAGGAGTAGTCATTGGTGTTGGCTGGCCAGTCCCGAAGAAGACGAAGTTGGTGGCAAGGTGGGACAGTGACGACGAAGAGGAAGAAGACTCCTACAGTGGCTGGCGAGGAGCGGAGGATCGAGATGAAGATGAAGAACCTCCCAATTTGATTGTTGGGTGGCCAGACGAAGGGGATTGGAGAGCTTTGTCGAAGCTCAAGTAGGGTTGGCCAGAGGAGAGAAAAGAAGAGGGAATCCAGCTCAAAACCTAGTTAAGGAGAATAGCCTGTGTGTGGGGGCTTTTTATAGGTCTCTTAGAGACATGAAAACAACTAGAATAGGCAACCCTCAAGTAGGTTTCCAGATTGAGATTCTAGGGTTCATGTTAGTCGCTCTGAATCGATGTTTAAAATCGTTTCGTTGTAGTATAGGTCGAATCAGTGCAAAAAACAGATAAAATTTATAACTCGAATGTCAAAAATGAAGTCGTTCGCTGGGAACAAATATGGAATTCACGTGCTAATCTCAATATATAATATAAATGAGCACAATTGATTACTCAAAAACTAATATGTAAGGTATGGCATGAGTATATGAAGAATCAAAAAGAATTCTAGACAAAATAATGGTGATTTGGATCACCAATTATAAGTCTAACATATAGAACAATTACTCAATACAATTAATATGAAGGAGTTGATAATCAAACGTCTTAAAATGCGTTGCTACAGTGATTCCTTGTTGAACGTATTACGAACCTACGCTAACGTGTTCGATTTTGAAAAACCCGTCGTTGTAGTTCGAAAGCGAAGGATTCGAGTTCAACAAATAAAATTTATACCGAAATTAAAATTCCGGGTCGAACACAGGGAGGCGGACGTTTGATTTAAAAACTTCGCGTTTCTTTTTATTTTGTCACGAAGAAATTCAATTTAAACTATCTAAGTATCTACAACAAATAAAAGAGAGAGAGGGAGTAAGAGAGAGAGAAAGAATACTATACATGGAAATCAAAATGAGATGTAGAATAGACAAGGAATTTATCATAAAAGAGTTCTTTCGTTACAACTAGAAAACATAAAACAATTACTCTAGAAAGCATTAAAAGAATGGAGGGAGAAATGTCCTCCTCGACGATCGCTCGGAGGACGAATAGACTACTCTAGAAAGCAGTAAATCTATACTAGAAAGCAGTAAAAAGAATAGGGAGAGAGAATCCTCCTCGACGGTCGCTTGGAGGACGAGCCGGACGGGACGACGCCTGGACGAAGGAGGACGAAGCGGGACGAAGGAGGACGAAGCAGAAGAACGGGAACGGAGCAGCACGCCGTCGTCGTCGCGGGATCCACTTCCGAAGGGGGACGAAAATTTGGACTTTATCTCGCGAGAAGCATCCCGGGTGTGGGACAAGCTTCTCTTGAGCTTTGGAGAGGTAGAGAGGAGAAGGAAGGGATGAAAATTTCGTATGGAGGGGGTCTCCTTTTATAGTTGCAAGGAGTGGGGGCAAATGGACATTACATCTTCAAAATAATAAATAAGGGGTCTTTAGTGACGGATAAAACCGTCGCTAAAGCCCTCAACGTGGGCGTAGCCGCCGCGCCCACGCGCGCCCGCTCGGCTGCCCGCGCGTAACGCCTACGCACGTCGCTTGATTTTCAGCCGTCCGATCGCGAGATCGGACGGCTTAGATCGCGTCCGCGCCCGCTGCGTAGCGCGCCCGCCCGCGTGCGATCGCGCGTTACGCCCGGCGTCCAATCGCGCGTCGTCCTGATTGAGCGCACGCAGCCGTTGGATCTTCATCTGACGCTCGTCCGCGCCCGCTCGCCCGCGCCTTCCACCCCCTCACCGCAGCTCGAACCCGCGACCTCCGCTTCGCTCGCAGCTGCGCTACGCGGACGAAATGGTCGCGCGGACGCTTTTAAGCGCGAGCGACCGCAGCCGTTGGATTGAGATCCAACGGCGGAGAGGAGACGGTACGCGGTCTTCACAAGACGCATGCGGCCGATTGGGCGGCTGAGATGGCGCCACGTGGCGCCATCTTGGCCGTCCATCTTCTGGAAGTTGTAGATGGTGCCACGGATGTCGGATTGACTCGATTTTTGTGTCGTTGGGCTGCGATCGTCGATCCGAATTCATCCGTGTGGTCGGATTTGCCATCTGAAGTGCGGATTTACACCATCCTGGCCCTTGATCTTCTAGGGTTCCCCGGTCTCTATCTGATGCTACGGATGCCTGATTAGGGCGATCTTGGAGTCGTTGAACTCCAATCGTCGCCTTGATCATATCCATACGGTTGGATCTTTGATCCGAGGCCCCGATAAAATATTTTCCCTGTCCAAGCACATAAAAGGAGACAATTAACCTCCATTTTATTCAAACTACTCTAAATGCAAGATGATGCATGTAATGCAATATTTATATCATGAAATGCAATCCTATGCTTAAGAACATGCATAAATAGACATTTTAAGTAGTGTAAATGTGTTTACATCATACCCCCATGCCTATCTTTTGCTAGTCCCTAGCAAAAACTATATGTTATTTATAAAAGAATTAGGTTAGATTATTTGGACCTGAGTTATTTTCAATCATTAAGAAATTGTCTACTTAAGAACTGAACTTTCAAAGACACAACAGTGCCCGGGTATCAGCCAAAATGCAGACCGCCTCAAGCCTCGCCTTATTCAAAGAAAAATTTCTTTTTCTCTTTTTACTCTTTTCTAATTTTTTTTTTTTTTTTTTTTTGGATTTTCAAATTTTAGGGTTTAAGAGTGGCTTTCTACGGCCATTCAACTCACCCAAGATTTGATGAGAACCCTAAGTTTTAAGCATCTTATTGTGATTGTGATAGACTCGTTGACCGGCAATTAGAACGGACTTCGGATTTCTACGCCTCTAGGTGACCTCAAAAAGAATTCTGCCTAAAGGTGTATCTTTACAACCGGTAGCTTTCTCCCTACTTTTATTTTTTTTTTTAACGGGGTCAACACAAGGGTGAATCCAGTGTATATCTCCCCGGTTTATTCTACTTCTCCGCTTCTTCCTAAGTGTTTTGGGAATTTTTAGTGCATTTTCTGAGCTGGGTTCTGGACAACCGGTCGATGAGCTGTTACCACCGACAACTTGCCAGCCATACTCATGCGGCGAAGTGTGGCTTATTTCTTTTTGTTCTTTTCTCCTTTTTGATTTTTTTTTTTTTTGTTTTTTTTTTTTTAAGTAGGTGGCTTCCCTGGTCTAAGATTTACCTAAAGGCAGCAAAAAGAGAAAGGTCCAGTGACTGGGCTCTGGACAACCTACCTATGGGCTGTTACCCACGATAACTTGCCAGCCATATCACCCTAGAAGGTTCATTAGCTACCCAATTTCCGTTAAAATCGCCAAACAACGAGTCAGTGCAAAGAAAGTGTGTAGATGCTTAAAACTCAAAATTCCCTCACATCAGAGGGCGGGTTGATAAGTCGTGTACTTATCACCCAAACTTATTTACTCCAATTAAAATAAAATTCAAGTTGGCGAGAACTCGAAAAACAAATCCACATTTTAGTGGATACACTGGCTGATTAAGTCCAAAGACCTGAAGGGTCTTTGTGTTCAGAACATAATATAGTATTTCTTAAGATCGAAAATTTTCTTAAACCCAAATTCTCTTTCCTAATTTTGATTTTTTTTTTTTTTAAATAAAACAAATCTACGGAGCTGACGAATGAATTCAAAGATAAATATCCACCCCCCCATGCCTATCTAATGCAGTGTCCTCATTGTATTAAAAAGACATAAAACAGAGTGGAAAAGCGTAGAAAGCACCTGAATTGCGTGGATATCGGGTCCGCTCCGAGATGAAAAAGAACTGTATATGTGCTGAGTTTAGTGCCTTCAGCTAGGCACACTATACAAAGAAAAGAAATGAAGAATTCAGAAGTGCAGGTCAAAATTAGAATAAATAGAAGAATCCTCCGACCTGTCAACAGAGGTCCACAGATGTGGACCAGATTGTGGTGCAGACCCATCCCCCATAATCGAGAATATCTTAGGTTCTGGATAAAAATTACCCAAAACCTAAAATCAGAATGCAAGCAGGGTCGGGCCTGCGATTTGTGAGGATGCAACCCAAGGCCAAAATGTCGGGTTACAGAGAATTGAAGCTCAAAAGGATAATCGTTAAATGTGTGCTTGAGTTTGACATCCTCGAAACAAATGTCGTAAGGGTTCTGATTTGATGGTTTCAGCTTAAAAGGAACCCTTCGACTCAATCTTCCATTTCCTCCAAAATTGACTTCCCAAATCAGAATTTCCCAGCTCCTATCCTCCTCATTCGGCATATCAAATTCCATGACCTCTTGTATATTCATCACCCCGTCTGAAATCTCCAAGTCTAGATGATGTGGCAAAATCAAAATTGACTTGGGTCTAATTATCTCAGAATTAGAATCATCAATAAGCTCGACAGGGTGTAACTGATAATCAGGGCATTGAATTGATTCCTCCAGAAAATGCGATTCTGGATCTGTATCGTGTGCCCTAATAAGATCAGTTTCCTCAGTTATTGGGCTATCAAATGATCTATCAGATTCCTCAGGCCCAATCGTCTCACAAAAATCGTGATCTGAAAACTCGTGTGAGACTTCGCAACTTGAATCTTCACCATCAAAGAAATCAGGATCCGTATCAATGTATGTCCCAAAATCAGTTGTCACTTTGTGTTCCCAGGAGACATACGTTTTCTCGTAACCCGGCTCAGGGATCTCAGGTGAAGAAATCAGATCATCCTTAATTGGTTGCTTTAATTCAATCTGGTCAGCCTCGTAACACATGTTCCCCCCAACAGGTGCCTGAGCGGGTTCTGTCATTGGCTTTCCTGAAGAGGGTTCATCCTGGGAATCATCCCAAGATTGAATCAAAGCAACCACGAATCTCATCCTCAATTTCGCTAATTTCCCGAGTAGAAACTCACCCGGGTTCTTATCATTAACGTCCTGGAGCCAATCCAACAAAGACTTGTTTAAATCATCAATCATTTCAATCAAGGGCTCCAATCTCTCAATGCAAGGTATTGGCTGAACTTCTAAAGATTGTATGATATTTCTCAAGTTAGCCAGAACCTTATCTTGAACCTGATTAACCTGAACCAAATGAGTTGGTTCAGGATTGGGCGGGTTTGACATCAAAGCAGAGGAATTAACGAATTGAGATTCGTTATACCCTTCCTGAAAATAGGTCATTTCAGAATGTTCAAAGGATGGTGATGACCTAAAGGCAGTGAAATCAGAGGATGGGTAAGGATCGGTGTATCCTTCTTGATTGTAGATCGTATTAGGTTGTTCATGAAAGGAGGACGATCTATAATCGATGTAGCTCTGAGAAGGATAGAAATCAGAATCAAAGTATTCAGGGTTAGACCCTAAACACGGAGGTCTGGAATTGTATCCCCAATCCGAATTATCCCAACTAACCGATGGTTGATTACAATACGAGTCGGGATAATCGTCATGTTGCGGATAATTCATGACAGGAGTGAAAGAGCGGGAATGCGTGAAATATGTGGAAGGATTCATGAGACACGGGAGGAAGAAAGGTGCCCTGCAATACAAACAATCAAACCTGTCCTCAAATGGGTTAGCCTACAGACCTACAGACTCCCAAAACCCGTCTTGAGATAAAGGAACGATTTGATCTACTTCCGTCTGTTCAATCCAACCAGTTAGAAGGAGGGACTGGGGAGAAGGTTCTTCCTTCGGCTTGCACCTCCGGTTCCTAGTGTACCCCCCAGCCACGATCGTTTGACTCTGCTCCCCTAGCTAGACATCAGATTGAACAATAGAAACAGACTAATCGAAAATAATCTCGTTCTGAGTTCTGAAGAGCGAGTCCAATCCTTAAGGCCAACGTCTACTCTATTTTATTTAGGGCTAGGTTTGAATGTGCTTTGGAATGTGATGGGCCCTTTAAATGGGTTGTGCCCTTAATGATTAATTGCTTTGTGTGTACGTGCACAACCAATTGTTTTCAAGCAAGATTATTTTTTTGATGTGGTGAATTTTAAGGTTCAAATCTTGCTTAGTAGCTTTTAGGATTCAACTTTAGGTTTTTTCAATCAAGTTTCATTGGCACACCAGGTTTTGCAAGCACAGGTGAAGATATTTTCCTTTAAAGTTTAAAAAGAATGTGGAGTGCCTGGTAAATCCCCAAGAGTTGAACCTAATTGGCAGCTACTTGATGAGTTGATTTTATTTGAAGTGGTGCGGCCCAAACAAATCAAACAACTGGCCTGATGCACCACCTAATTAGGCACACAAATGATTACCTAATCTGATTTCTACTCGATTATGTGTTTGGATGTGTGTACCGGCTCCTAAGATTGGTTTACTGGTTGAGTTAGAAAATCAGATGAGGTTGTGTACCTCTGTGAGATTTTTTTTTTATTTTTTTATTTTTTTTAATGTGGGGGTTGGAGTGAGTATGGATGTCAAACAACAAACAATCTAACCTTAGAGTTTATAAGAACACCTAGGTTGATTGATGTTTGAATTATTATGTGATGAAATAAAATCTAATGGGTGGGAGGTGGGGGATAACTTACAAAACCTTCCACAGCACTTTACTCCGATCTACCGCTTTTGCCTGTCTCGAAAGAGTACCTGCAATTACAATAAGAAAGGAGAAAAGTGAGGTAAATGATTTGTAAGTTACAAAACGCGAAGAGAAATCAAAGAGCGTTGCCTCCCTGGCAACGGCGCCAAAATGTTGAACGTATTACGAACCTACGCTAACGTGTT
This sequence comes from Thalassia testudinum, assembly GCA_037157565.1. Lineage (NCBI taxonomy): Eukaryota > Viridiplantae > Streptophyta > Magnoliopsida > Alismatales > Hydrocharitaceae > Thalassia > Thalassia testudinum. Next base: position 35,066,081 of record JAZHRO010000056.1, read on the forward strand.
CGATTTTGAAAAACCCGTCATTGTAGTTCGAAAGCGAAGGATTCGAGTTCAACAAATAAAATTTATACCGAAATTAAAATTCCGGGTCGAACACAGGGAGGCGGACGTTTGATTTAAAAACTTCGCGTTTCTTTTTATTTTGTCACGAAGAAATTCAATTTAAACTATCTAAGTATCTACAACAAATAAAAGAGAGAGAGGGAGTAAGAGAGAGAGAAAGAATACTATACATGGAAATCAAAATGAGATGTAGAATAGACAAGGAATTTATCATAAAAGAGTTCTTTCGTTACAACTAGAAAACATAAAACAATTACTCTAGAAAGCATTAAAAGAATGGAGGGAGAAATGTCCTCCTCGACGATCGCTCGGAGGACGAATAGACTACTCTAGAAAGCAGTAAATCTATACTAGAAAGCAGTAAAAAGAATAGGGAGAGAGAATCCTCCTCGACGGTCGCTTGGAGGACGAGCCGGGCGGGACGACGCCTGGACGAAGGAGGACGAAGCGGGACGAAGGAGGACGAAGCAGAAGAACGGGAACGGAGCAGCACGCCGTCGTCGTCGCGGGATCCACTTCCGAAGGGGGACGAAAATTTGGACTTTATCTCGCGAGAAGCATCCCGGGTGTGGGACAAGCTTCTCTTGAGCTTTGGAGAGGTAGAGAGGAGAAGGAAGGGATGAAAATTTCGTATGGAGGGGGTCTCCTTTTATAGTTGCAAGGAGTGGGGGCAAAATGGACATTACATCTTCAAAATAATAAATAAGGGGTCTTTAGTGACGGATAAAACCGTTGCTAAAGCCCTCAACGTGGGCGTAGCCGCCGCGCCCACGCGCGCCCGCTCGGCTGCCAGCGCGTAACGCCTACGCACGTCGCTTGATTTTCAGCCGTCCGATCGCGAGATCGGACGGCTTAGATCGCGTCCACGCCCGCTGCGTAGTGCGCCCGCCCGCGTGCGATCGCGCGTTACGCCCGGCGTCCAATCGCGCGTCGTCCTGATTGAGCGCGCGCAGCCGTTGGATCTTCATCTGACGCTCGTCCGCGCCCGCTCGCCCGCGCCTTCCACCCCTCACCGCGGCTCGAACCCGCGACCTCCGCTTCGCCCGCAGCTGCGTCGCCGCTGCGCTACGCGGACGAAATGGTCGCGCTGACGCTTTTAAGCGCGAGCGACCGCAGCCGTTGGATTGAGATCCAACGGCGGAGAGGAGACGGTGCGCGGTCTTCACAAGACGCATGCGGCCGATTGGGCGGCTGAGATGGCGCCACGTGGCGCCATCTTGGCCGTCCATCTTCTGGAAGTTGTAGATGGTGCCACGGATGTCGGATTGACTCGATTTTTGTGTCGTTGGGCTGCATTCGTCGATCCGAATTCATCCGTGTGGTCGGATTTGCCATCTGAAGTGCGGATTTACACCATCCTGGCCCTTGATCTTCTAGGGTTCCCCGGTCTCTATCTGATGCTACGGATGCCTGATTAGGGCGATCTTGGAGTCGTTGAACTCCAATCGTCGCCCTGATCATATCCATACGGTTGGATCTTTGATCCGAGGCCCCGATAAAATATTTGCCCTGTCCAAGCACATAAAAGGAGACAATTAACCTCCATTTTATTCAAACTACTCTAAATGCAAGATGATGCATGTAATGCAATATTTATATCATGAAATGCAATCCTATGCTTAAGAACATGCATAAATAGACATTTTAAGTAGTGTAAATGTGTTTACATCATTCCTCTTTTATTTTTCTTCTGCTGTTCTTCTTCTTCCTTGCCTTCTCTCTCTTCTTCAATTCTACGGTCCTCCTCTTTCTTCTTCTTCCCCTTTTTGGCCCTTCTGATGCACAGGGGGAAACTCTCCTCTAAAATCGACTTAGTGTCGAGAACACTGAAGAGAAAAACCACCCTTAATCTCACGCTCTCTCTTGTTCTTTCCCTTCCTTATCTCTGGGATAACATGACAATCAGGTATCAGATCAGAGCGCACCCAGGACCAGGGCTGCCTGCAGTGGAGTAGCAGCCGAGGTGTGCGCAGGCATAGGCGAGTATACGGGTCGAACCAGGCTCGCGTGCAAGGTGTCACAGGTGAGGCGTGCGAGGGTAACGGGGGACCTCACCCCCCTGTGTCATGAGGCGAATAGCTTTGTGCACTTTTCCGTCTTATATCACAGCTCCTGCTCGGTGGTTAACGATGTGGGACTAAAGTTCCACACTTTCCTTTGTGCATAGCAGGCAGTAGCTGGAGGTGAAAGTCTTCGTCCAATTCGCTTCGGGGGGTGGTCAACACCCCCAATTGCTAGTCCACTCGCACTCGTGGAGTGAATCCGCTTCGGCTGGGACAGGTACCTAGGGCAGTGCCTTCAAGAACTTGCTCCAGAACTTGTTGGAGAAGCTCGTTATTGGCGGTCGGAGGAGGAACCCTGCAAACAAGTAAAATGGCCTTACGACCATATTGGAAGCGCTCAGGAGCTTCTTCGGACGTCATGGAATGTAATTGTGGTGGTGGCGTGTTGCAAGGATGAGTATAGGTGGCTGGCTAGGGCAGAATAGGTTGGAGATGATGGGTTTGTTCAGTGGAAGGTTCGGGTGGATGGGAAGGCGAATAGAGATGGGGGTTTTGTTCACAGAGGGATGGTGGTGCTTTTTGGAGTTGTGGTGAGGCGTGTGGATGAGTGTAGCGATGGGGGCGCCTCGCTGGAGGAGCAGCTGGAGACAAAGAAGATGAAGGTGATTGACGGTGTTGAGGGTCTTTTTGGGTTTTTGGGAATAGGGAATTAACCTAAAAGAACTAAGGATCTAATCTAACCCTAATTTAATAGACGAAAGGGGGAGGACGACACCGGTGTTGGTAGGCCGACGCTGGGGAAGAAAGCACTCCTATGGAGGGTAACGGTGATGACGACGAAGGTTGGGGAGCGCCCACTGGTATGGTGCAACGCGAAAGAAGGTGAGGAAGAAGAATCCACCGCCGGTGTTTGTTGGTGTAATTCCTCAACAAAAATTAAGTTATTTAGACTTAATTAATCGCATGAGAAAGTAACTTATGTTAACTTGAATTAATATCAATTATGTAGTATATTGTCAAGTTAACCTAACATTTTAGATTTTTAATTCTTTTTAACTGGTTGAGTCCAGGTTGTTCACTGGGAGGCATAACTTATCTTAATTCCCATTAACTCCTAAACATAGATTACTAATTACTTAATCAATCAGAATTATAACTAGATTATTTTTAAGTACATGAATCTTGCATAAAAGATATTTACTTAAAAGTATGCAACATTCCATTAAGCAAAAACATATTTACACATGTAATCTCTCGTTAAGAATCAAGTAAACATGTTTACTGACTAATTACAATTTTTTACAAAATTTTAAGGCAAGAAAATTTATACAAGTGGATACAAATGTCTCATTATATCAAAAATATTAAAAGGAGACATTATTACAATGAAAATACAAAAGTAAAGATAGAATTTACAAAAATCTCCTTTCTTCTTCTCTTCAACCCTTTCCTCTTCTTTTAATCTCTATCGTAATTCTCTCTTTCTCTCTTTTATTCTTCTTGTTCCCTTCTTTTTCTTCTTCTTCTTCTTCCTCTATGCCATCTCTATTCTCTTTTCTTACTTTCTCCTTTTATTCCCTTAATTCTTTCTTCTTTACTATGCTTCTTTATTTCCCACATTGTGATCCACACTTAGTCGATTTCTCTTGATCCTTAACCCATTTTTTTAACACTCATTCCAAAAATTTGGTTAGTGGGCGACCCGGCCTTCCGAGGATACACAACGCCCACAAGGGGCAGGACCAGACCCTACTCAGCTAGGCCCAGTTCATTTATTAGGTGGATTTCTCATATTTTCATCTCAATGCACAGTCTTAGCCTCCCAAGCCCACATTCACATCCACGCCCACTCCCGAGCCTACGCACACAGGCATACGCCTACGTACGCGCACACACACCCACACAGGCATGTGCACATGCACACACTCGCACACAAGTAAGTTTCTCTTTGCGCCTAGCGCTGACGATCGAAACGTCATCGGCACTTTTTCATATTATACTAAGGCATGCACTACAAAACTTCTGAGGTGGGACTATCTTAGTCCATTCCAGACCAAACTTTGGCCAACGATTCCAACCGATTGGCTGGACCAAATCGAGCGTTCTAAAGCTCGATCAAAAGCTCTATGGATGATCTATAGGATTATAACACCAATTTGGTGTTCTAATTAGTTCTAGCCCTTCGAATTGAAGGTCAAAAGTGGAAAGTTCACACGACCCTAATGGCCTGCAGTGAGTGAATCAGGTCTGAGGACCTGCAGGGAAAGCTTCTGACCTCCAGAAGAGGTCCAGGCTCTATACAGTAGGTGATTTCGCATCGAATTAATGGAGATAGGAGTTCCTATTTAACTTTAGGAAGATGAAAAAGCTTCTGAGCTTCACACAGGAGCTTCAGAGCTCCATTTGAACTCTGAAAAGCTCGACAGAGAGAGAAAGGCCTCTGAAACAGAATCAAACCACCTCAACAGGTTGTTAAGATTCGATCTAGATGGAATTAGCATTTAAATCTTGCCAAAAACTCAAAGAACACATAAATGAGTTCAAATGAACCCATACTGACAGAAACTTGAATCTCACTAATTCCTTAATTAAACTTAATGAAATCAATTTATTGTTCTCCAAATCATTCCAAAAAGCATTTCAACCAATTAAACCATAAGATTAATCATTAAATCCTTGATTTGGACCTGGAATTGACCAGAATGGGCTCAAAATTGACTTTCTACTCTAAGCTTCCTCAGATCAAATTGAAGCCTTGAATCAACTTAATTCTTCATCAGGAATTGGTCTAAGACTTCAAAACCAAGTTTTGATCAGGTCTAATGTGAATTCAGTCAATGCCGCCTTAAGTCGAAATGAGGTTTGTTCAGTGGAAGACCCTAGAGGTTCTCAAAGCAATCAAAGATCAAGAGCTTCTTCTATAAGTTCCTCTCAAGCTTTTGGATCAAATCTTAAGACCTAAACCTCATCAGAACTGCCTCTCCGATTCCACCGGAGTTGGAGAAGACAAAGATCATCTACGAGCTCTAGAGATCAGAACATCAAATTGACACTCGGTACATAATCCTTAGATCCTAAATAATCATTCCGGAGCTCTTCGCAGAGTTCTATGGGCTGAAGATCAATTTTGACTCAAAGGAGCTCGCCGGAGCTCCGGTGAGTCTAGTCTTGATATACAGAGATGAAAAACACAGTAATTGAGGCCATTATTGACCTATGGAGATTCCTAGGACCTAGACAGATCCTAAGATCTCCCAAATTGGCTCAGAGAATAATCAGAACTCAAGATTTATCAGGGAATTCGAAAATTGAGCATTTTGAGTTTGATAGAACTTAGAATGCTTCCTCTCACTCAATTGAGTGAGGGAAAGTATTCTAAGGGGTGAGGCGATACTAATGGACTAACTATTAAGGTGATTAACTCATCTCTGAGCCACCATTGATAGCAAGCTCAGAGATAAGGTGGAATTTAGGTGTTTCTATTAGGCGTCTCTATAGGAGCAATTAAGCAGTTGGCGAGGTTCCTTAGGTGTTAGGGAAGTGATGAAGAACCTCAATTGAAGGTGGATTAGGTTCTAGACACCTCACCATGGATAGTGAGGCATCCAAGTGAGTGTGACTGGAATTAGGAGTGTAGGTGATATAATCATGAAATCAATGAGTTAGAAATGATCATGGAAGATTGTGGAGTGTGATCAATGATTTAAAAAGATAAAAAGTTGCTCCAGATGAGCTCAAAGAACTCGTCGGAGCTGAAGAAGATGACAGAAGAAGTAACATTTAACCAAACTAAACTACCTAATTAACTAAACTAACTACTCTAACTTACCTATCCTACTATTACCTGGATGAAAGAGGCAGAGATATCTCCGTCAATGATCGTAACGGAGGAGAAAATCAGAGGGAAGAAGAAAGACGTTCGGCGAGCGAATTCACGGAGTGGAAGCATAGTCTGGAGTCGTCACCTTGATCAGAGGTGTGGCGGAGGACGGCGGAACTCGACGAATGGTTGAAATGATTGGAGGAAGTGTGTAGTGGTGGAAGTAGGTCACCGGAGTGGGAAGGAATAGCCTATCAGTTAGCTTCAGTTAGGGTAAGAGGGAAGGGAGCTAACTACTAAAATCGAAGGGTTCAAGGGGTATTTATAAGGTTTGGCGTTGTGAAGGAGCTCGAATCTGGACTCAAATGTGTCTAGGTTCAAGGTAACCACCAGTGTCTTCTCCAACGCCGTTGAAGTTAACCTTAAGTCCTAAATAGATTTTCAGGTGCATCCAGACCGTGGGATGGAAAGATGACGGTGAGCGCAAGCTCCAAGAGCTTGGCACGGAAGGAATGGCGTCAGATGTGAGGTGATTAGATGGTAAGTGCACCGCCGATCAACAGCCGTTGAAGCTGCTGAAGAAGAAATGAAGAAGAAGAAGACGTTCACAGGGACTTATATGCAAGAAAAGATGAGGACCCATGTGAAATGAAAGGACTCAAATGCAATAAATTGTAAGGACCGAAATGCAAACAGAGGCTTCTAAGGTTAATTTAAATTATTTTCTTTTCCAACTTTTTATATATATTTATAATTTAGCTAAATATTATATTAAAGCCTTGTATTCACATTTTTGATCCATTTATTTATATTTATTTACTTATTAACTTACTTAAGTTATTAAAACTTAGGTCTTAAGTTATACTTAAGTTAAGTAAGATATTAATTAATATTATTTCGAGTCCATTTATTAATTAAGTTATTAATAATATTATTTGGCTAATAATTTATCATTTTAAACTTATTTTAAGGTCCTTTAATGATTTATCCCTTATTTCATAATTAACCCTTATATGTACATATTCCTAACTAATTAACTAGGGAAACTAATTAATTAGGGGTAATTAGAAGCCATGATGAGCCTCTCATCATATTGCGGTCAGATGATGAGGGAGATTGGGAGGAATCGTCGGACGTCGAGGAGTCCCTCGGCCAGAGAGGAGAGATGAAATAGAGGTGTTCTAGGCCGAAATCGAGCGTGGAGAGGATGGGAAGGCCCTGAGGATCTTTATATAGGCAGTAGAGGGCGGTTAAAGCTTGGAATCCAAGCTTTCAACCTTGGAAGGTTCACTGGAGTAGAAAACCCAAATCTCTCATGCGTTCTCATGAGAGATTAGGAAGGAATTGATGCTCAAGAATTGGTTTGATTGGAAGAGAATTTTAAGAGGGATCTCCGATTCAAATTTGAGGAAGTTTCATCAATCAATCAAGGAGAAATCCTTGGTTGATTGTCGCCAGAGCTTTAGGAGTAGGAGTTCATGTGCGGTGGGGACCTTTTTGTGAAGACAAAGAAGCTGTGGGGCTTTTTGTGAGGAATTCAAAAGTTGAGGGGCTATTGGAGTGAGCTTAGGTGGGTAAACAGATCAGACCAGGCTCGCGTGCAAGGTGTCACGGGCAAGGCATGTGAGGGGTAGCGGGGGACCTCAACCCCCTGTGTGACTTGAGGCGAAGAGCCTATGTCAGGTGCTCTTCAGTTTGTAATCCCATGATGTGGGACTAAAACATGTCCTTCACTTCGTGGTGCACCGCAGAGGCAAACTCCTCTTCTCGCGTGAAAGCTCTAGAAATTGCCGCAGCTGTTGGAGTCAAGGCCTCTAATTGACCAACTGGAACTGGTCCTTAAGTACTTTCGCACCACTTGAAGGTGTCATCTGGGCGTGCACGACCTGTAACTCGAAGAACAACATCGACGTTAATGGTGGCGACGGCGTAGACCGATGGGGAACCTGAAACATGAATATGGCCTCTCAACCTAATTAAAATAGTTCAGGAGCATCGCCTAGGTCTAAGGAAGATGATGGCAATGTTAGGTCTGTGTGGGGATGAGTTAGGTGGTCGTACGGTGATGGAGAAGACGGCATGAAGGTGGGTTGTTCGATGGTGGTTGTGAGTGGGTGAAAGGAGGAATAAATATGGGGGTTTTGTGCAAGAAGGCGAGGCAGAGGTCGTAGGCTTGTCAGCGAAGTGTTTAGAGCAGTGGAGTGAGCATAAGGCTTCACTGGAGGAGTGGTCGAAGCGGAGGACAAAGATGGGTTGTGTGTAGGTCGAGGGTTTATTTTTGGTTTCTGGTAGAGGAAACTAATCTAGGAGACTAAGGGAACTAACTACCTATTCTAAGTGGACGAAAGGAGGGGAGTCCGCGTCGATTTTTGTACACCGATGACGGAGAAGACGAAGTGCTCTGGTAAGGTAGCGGTGACGAAGAACGAGGTAGAGACACCCCTGATTTGGCCGTCGAGAAGCGGATAAAGGAGAGGGAGATATTGGTGCTCCCAATTTGGCTGTTAGGAGGCCAGAAACGTTGGAGGAAGAAGTTCGCCGGAGCTAAGGCAGAGCGGGGCTGAAGGTGGAGTTTTGAAGAGGGTTTTGGCCCCAAACCTTACTAAAGAGGTCGGCTAAACCTCAGGGATCCATTTATAGGCCAAGGGGAGGGGTTTCAAGCTTGGAGACCAAGCTTCCAAGCATGGAAGATTTGCCGGAGATTGATACCCACATCTCTCATTCATTCGCATAGAGATTGGGAAAGAATTGGAGCCTATGAATAAGTTTGATTTGTAGAGAAATCTCTTAGGAATCTCTCTTCCAAATTTGGAAGAGATTGAGCATGAAATCAGCGAGAAAACTCTGATTAAAGGTCGCCGAAGTTGTAGGAGTAGGACATGGAGGCGGTGGGGACCTTTTTGCAAAGATGATGACAAAGATATGGGGCTTTTTGTAATAAATTCAAAAGTTGAGGGGTTATTTGGGAGATTAAGAGTCAGACTTAGACTAAAATGCAAACTAGGTCAAAATGTTCTTAGATTGGATCCAAATTTTGGTACAAACCTAATTTGGATCTAAGGAATCTGATGGTGAAGTAGGATTTACGTTTTCACTAAGTTTGATTTGGTAAATTGTGCAGTTACCCAAATTAGGGCAACTGTCTGTCTGAGACTCTGTTTTAGGTCAAATTGGGTTCCAATGGTCAAAACAAGCATGCCAGACCCTAAAGAATATTTTTATATGATTTTTAGAGGGTTTAGGTGAATTATATCCTGATTGGAACCTCAATAGATTAAGCGGGTCTATTTTTAGGATTTTAGATGTCATTTAATTCTCGAAATGCGTGAAAACCCATTTTGTCTGCACGGACCTACTTGTTAGACAATTAAGACTATTTGACCTTTAATTAACCTCTAAGAAATCCTATGATTGTTCTGAAATTGAGATATGCTATTAAAACTGCAGTTTTACTCCTATTTTACTGTATTTCCCTCAGAATGGATTTGCAGTGAATTATGTTCCTCTGGCTATTATGTAGGAGCATTTAGTGATGGAATATGATTAAATAAAGCTAGATATAGCTGATGATGACGTTATCATCATACCCCCATGCCTAACTTTTGCTAGTCCCTTAGCAAAATCTCATGGAATTAACTCAAATTCTAGACCATGTCTTTTTATGCTCAGATTTTTGATGTGTGCTTTCTTTTGTAGATTAGGTCAGAATGCCAATAGTAGGCCTAGAGGTACTCAAGTACCAACCAAGATTTGGACCTGACCAGCTTTAGCCTCAGTCTGCCACGAAGGATTCTAAGGCCTACAGGAACTAACCTAAGGTTCGTTGAACTCCGCGGTTAAAGCACCCGTACTTAAAACATCGTTAGCCCAGGTTCAGTTTACAGTGCATTTTTGTAAGACAGATATAGAAGAATTTTTTGCATTTTTTGGTGAGTTTTCTCTCTTTTTCTTCTTTATTTCTAACTTCATATCAGCTTTACAACACAGTCTGTATCAGATGACTAGCTCTCACCATCAATCCTCACAGGGTCCCTGGCAATTGATGTTTCGAGATAGGATCGCCCATGGCAACCCCCAAAACCATGGCTTTCGACACTTCGAGATAGTGCCACCCATGGCATTCTGTAGCTAAATTCAGGCCTTGGCAATCGACATTTCGGGATATGCCCCTGGTAAGATATTTAAATATCCTAGGAGACAAGCACCGAGGAGACGGTATGTTATTGCGCATCTTCGAGGGAAATTTCCCGCCTCTCCGCGCTGGGAACTCATCCAAATCAACTTATGTTGATTAAGCTGCTCCTAATCTTGGTAGCATTTTCATAACAGAATTAATGCATTTGCATGATTTTGATATTAAGCGCACCGAACCTGACTATGTGTGGATTAGAGTGCTTAAGTTACCGAGTCCCGTAAATCAGAGGTCAGTAAACGAGGCTGAATAATCCCTAAGCCTTAGACCTAATACTTTAAGCTTCGCATTTTCCCCAACCTCTTGAGGATTATCCAGATCTTAACGAATACTTGAATTTTTAAGCTTAAAACAAGCCCAAGAGGCCTAAGATCAACACTCATACTAATCTCTATCTCTTAGAACTTTTTGACTTTTATTTCTTTCTTTTGATTTGGTCTAGAACTTTAAGTAGATCCCATAATTTTTTACTAATGACTATTTTCTTTTCTTTTCAAATTGTTACTCCTTTTTGACATTTAAAATCATTTCCTCCCCTTTTCCTCCTCAAGAATGATATACTTTCAATTCACTCAAAATTTCCTCCCTTCTCCCAATTCTTTTGTTTTTTCAATTTTTTTTATTTTTGTAGTTTTTTAGAGTATGTAATTTTTTGTGAGAACCCTTCAGAAACTTGAATTTTTTATTTGTTTGCACTTTAACACTCCCCCATGCCTAAGTTTTGCAATGTCCTCATTGTAAACGGAGGGTATGAAACAGTTAGGGTTCAAGAGTTAGAACAGGTTCAACGGGTGAGCGAACGGGTCGGGATGACTATTGCGGATGATTTCAAGCTCTGGTACGAGTACTAGAGGTGGAGTTGACTGTTCTAAAACTAAACTCAAAGTGCATTAGACATGAAGTACAAAAGGATAATCAGAAGGATCTTGATTTTCTGCATTGACGGGTTGCCTCCCATTAAGTGCTGAATTTAATGTCTTCAGCCGTGCAGAAAATGGTATGGAGAGGAAGTGGTCAAATCATATGAGTTTTGTAGAACAAGCACCTTGATTAATAGCTTGGTTGGTCCAACCAGGTGCTTGTTCAGATCAACAGGCTGATAATGCAGCCCAAACCCAATCAATCTGGCATGTTGATGAATGTGGATCAAGAGATGTGGTGCCCACCAGATACTGTGTGACTCAAATAGATGTGGAAGTGTGAAAGTAGGGTTTGGCTAAGTCCAATCAACCTGGTCAGAGTAGGGATCCTTGAAAGAGAATGGATTGGTGGAGGATGTGAGGTCCCTACGAGGGTGATCAAAGAAAGATGGGGTCTGATTATCAGTTTGATCGAGATCTGAAACCCGATTGAAATGTGGAGGAGAATCATGTGCAACTGGCTCATCGAGAGGAGAGTCAGAGTAGAAATTGAGTCCGGTTGTGGGTTGGATTCGAGAAGGTTTTGTATGTGTTGTGGAAGAAGTGGCATCAATACAAATTGTGTGTGAGGGATCCTCTAGGAAGGATTTCAAGGTAGGTTCATCTAGAGAGTCCTCATAATGGCCATCAAAATCAAATGTAAATGCCTAAAGAGTGTTTAGAGGGTTATGGAAATCTGAGTCAAGGAAAGATTCGAACTCTGGATTGCAGATACTCTCGGTAATTACTGTTTCTGATTCTGGAGGATCAAAAAGGAATGATTCCATCTCAGTGGAACCTGATTTTGAATCAATGATCTTGGGATCAGAGACCTCAGCATCAGAGTCGAAGAATGGGTCATGGATGCTGAGGTTGTAAATTGGCTCGTAGTCGTCAGGAAACAAAGGTTCTCTGAAATCAAAGTAAGATTCGAAATTGTCGAAGAACTTGTGAGAATCATGTTCTGAATCTGATTCGGGATCGGGGGTTCCACCACTGAGTAAATTAAGATGTGGAGAAGCAACAACCTGACTTGGATCTAACCTATTTTCAGATTCCAAGCTCAAAAAGGTGTCTCTATTAGGCATGGGCTCGGGTTCTTGGATTGTAGGGAAGACTCAATCAAAACCCAACTCTTCCAGCTCCTTGATTTTTGTATTGTAGATCGATGTGACTTTCAAAAAATTAATCTATATCTCTGAGGAGGTTGGAGAGGCGCACTCATCAAATACGGGCCCTGAATCGTATTCTGGGTTCAAAATCTGATTTGTATCGCACGGGGCCTCATAATCGTCCCGATAAGGCTCAGATCCAGATTCTAGGTTAAGGGTGTGGGTTGGATCACTAGAATCTAGGTTGGGCTCTACAAGGATGTCAGAATTGCTCTCGAGAGTCACCTTATCAAAATAAGGGACGAAATTTACACCCTCGAGAGGTTCTGATTCAATCTTAATATCACAGGTGTCTGGGAAATCTAAGCTCGGTGAACCAGGTTCTTGATTTTCTAAGGCTGGTTCGAGATCGAGAACACCTGCAATTAGATCCTCCCAACCATCATCAAGATCAAGAATGTCAATTGCTATGAAATTTGAATCTGAATTCATTTGGATTGGGGTCCACTATAACCTTGATTCTCGAACCTAGGATTTGGGAAATTGTGTTGATCACTAGTCTCACTCCAAGATGTTTTGTTAATTTCTAACGGATATTTTTGATCAATTGTTCTATATAACTCATTCAACAATTCTCCCCATTTTTCTAAAAATTCCTGGAATTTTTCTGGAAGTGAAGGGCTTGACCAACATCGCAGACACTCGTTCTGTAATTTCACCAATTCACTGTGTTTTGCTAATAGATGATCCCGGGTTGAACCGTGTTTCATTTGTGTCCATATTATCCTTACACAGTTTGTGATGAGGTCTGTTGTTTTTGCAAATTTTTCCTACATGTCCTTTTTATAATATTCTTCATGATTTCTATAGGCATTCTCGATTATCTTTTCTTTCATGCTCATTTGGGACTCCGATTTTCTAAATAGTCTTCCTATATAGCTAGGCTACATTTTCTTGAATCAAATGGTGGAATCAAGATGTAGAATCAAAACTCAAGATTAGATTTGAAACTGATTAGATTAAATTTAGAAATTTCCAAGAAGATCAAATGAGGCCTCTTAGATTAAAAACCTAATAGCCTTCTTGTGTATGTGTTCTAAATTGAAGGGATGAGGGACTGGATGTGAATTTTGACCCATCAAGGCACCCAAAGATTTTTGGATGACTAAAGCAGTTTGGGGTGGATGATACCCCTTGATCAGAAAGTCGTCCACCTAAGAATTATTTAGGCATCCAAGAAGGGAGAGTCCCACAAAAACCCCTACATGGTAGAGCAACCCCATGGGTTACAGGGTTTCCCCTACTCAACCTTCCTTGTCACTGAGGGTCCAGGTAAACTAGAATAGATAACCTGACCTCTTAAATCTACCAATAGGTAAACTGAAAAGATGGCAGAATGAAATCCAGGTCAAGACCTAGAAACCACCCTAAATTGACTCTCAGATTATTAGGTCCAAGATTTTAAGAGTTCAAGTGAAATTAGAGCTTGATTTTAGGTTTTTCTAATTACATCTTTTCAATCAAGGGCTTGGATAGCACACAAATGTGGGAGGGTAATTGTTAATCGCTTGAAATCGGGTTTTAAATCGTTGCGTTGTAGTATAGTCTAAATCTCGCGAAAAACAGACAAAATTTATACTCGAAAAAGTCTGAGGTCGTTCGTTGGGAGCAAGTAGGAATTTGATTCTCAAGATTGCAATTTTAAACAATAGAGATAAGAAATTATGATCAGAAATTGATTCAGAATAATGTGACAATGATATCAAATGCCAAATTGCAAAAAGAATGGAGTAAAATGATGATTTGAATCTCCAATTACTCCCTATAATAATAGCAAATGGAACTCAATAACTATGTAGAAATAAACTCAAATCAGTTGTCTGATTGAATGATCAGATGTCTTAAACGTCTGGATGAACAGTAATCTCTCTTCTTCTTCTACGGCTCATCTTCAATTGCTTTCCTCCTTCTTCATAGACCCTTTTGCTTCTCTTCTTCGACTCTGTCTTCTTTCTTCCTCTTCTTCCTTTCTTCTTCTTTCTTTTCTCTTTTCCTTCTCTTCCTCTTCATGCAGAGGGGGAAAGGGTCTTTAGATTTGGCTAAGTGTCAGTGATTGCGCAGCAATCATAGGTCTTAAATGCCCTAGATTAAGCTAGGACTTAGCATAAGTTAGGGTTTTTCATGCATGCATACGCATTATCTGCATCTTTACTGCTTTCCTTTAGCTATGCATAAAATAATGTTATAATACGCTAATTAAGTACATTATGTCGATTGCAGGGAATAAGCTGATCAGGAGCTGGATCTAAAGCTGAATCGGGAATAACGGGAGTTGTAGCAGAGCTGGAGCAGAAGGCCTAGTTTAGATGTAGGAATAATAATGTAAGGGGTTTAAAGGTTTTCTATTCTATTAAGTAGAAATAAAGAAGTAAAATGTGAAAAGCTTAGGTCCATCCTAGCCCTAGGATAGCCTAGAGACTTTCCCAAGCCTTAGCCACCCTTAGATTAGGTCACAACACCCTAGGAAGCCCTAAAACCCTAGTTCCAACCCTTCTCTGGACGTCCAGATAAGTTTTAAGACGTCTAGGACCCTTAGCCAACTCCTGCACACTTCAAACCCACTTCTGCAGTGTTATTGGACGTCTAGACACTTTGTCAAACGTCTAATTTCTGCAGAATACCCAAAACAGAACCCGAAATCCTTCCTGACTCTGATTGGACGTCCAGACAACAAGTTTGGACTTCTGATTTTTGAGTATAAGACGTCTGATTCTATAATTAGACGTCTGATACTGCTCTCCAGTTCTTGTTTTGAGATTTAAGCCTTGATCTTGGATCTCTAGGTCCCTAAACCCAATTCCAACCCCATAGGAACCTAAATTAAGGTGCCCTAACCCTAGTACACCACCTCTAGACCTCCCTAAGGACTTAATTAGGTCCTCACTAAACCTAATTGACTTGGCTTTTAATCAATTCCATCAGCCTATTCAATTGGACTCATTGAGTCCAATTGAGCCCTGATCTCAGCACACACTGTCCAATTGGACTCAGTGAGAGTCCAATTGACCTAGACCTGAATTAATTGAGTTGTTTTACTCTCAATTAAGTTTCCACACATCTAATTAAACTTGTATTAAGTTTAATTGCACTTTACCTTAGTGAATTAGGGTTTATAACCCTAATTTGAGACCTACCTTGACCTAAACCCACTAGAACCCAACCTAATCAACCTAGCCACCTAAGTTTCGACCCACACACATCCACACACACACCATCCACACGAAAATATCTAGCCTAGAGTTCTCTAGAACTCTCTACCATGTGTGGTTGCCTTGGTTGCCAAAAATAGCAACCAAGAGCCATTCAATTTTTAGATCCACATTTGGTGGATCTAAAAACCACCATCCACCCTCTCTCTCTCACTCTCCCACGAGCTCCCACCATAGGCCTTCTAGAGAATTCCATAATTCTCTAGAGAGCTTCCCTTAGGTCTATAAAAAGACCCCTTGGGTGGCCATTGGCACCCATTCACTCCCTTGGCAATTGCTCTCCATTGGTGCCATTCACGCCACCTCCACTTAGCCACTCACTCCACCTCCACGAGCTCACTACCACCACCATGGAGGACGCCATGTCGGGATGCTGGATCAACCCTACTTCTCTCCAAGGGTCGGCCTAAGCTACATTGGCCGCCCCTCCTTCTTCTCTTGACCACTCCAAGGCCATCGGGGACCACCCCTGAATGCCCTCTATTCTTCTAGCTTTAAATCATGCTCTTCATAATCTTTATTGCTTTCATTTACTGCTTAGTAGTTGGCGAAACGGTGGCAGCAACTAGCTTTTCTTAAGTCGTTGTAGTACAGATAGTTATTGCCATCATTTGCTAATATTTGTTACTCAGAAAATACAGTTCTCCCGAGGTCGAACTCAGGGAGCAAGTCGTATTCTAGAGGTATACAGTTTCTATTACAAAAAAAATAAAGGTAAAGAGAGAGAGAAATAGAGAGAGGAGGAAATTTGGCTTCTTCTTCTTCTCTTCCTGTTCTTCTTGTCTTCTCTCTTCTTCTGTTCTTCGGATCTTCCTCTCGTGCTCTTCTTCTTCTGTCTTTTTCTTCAGATCTTCGCTGCGGGTCCTGTTTCTTCTTTCCTTGCGCTTCTCGTCTTCCTTCTTCAGCTCTGTCTCAGCTGCTTCTTCTTTGTTTATCTCCTTGTGGACTTCTTCTTCTGCTTTCAGGATGTCGTCTCTCCTTCCTTCTTCTTTTTTATTTGCAGCAGTGGTGATGTTCTTCTTGCTTTCTTCTCTTCCTTCAGAGTGCCGTCTGATTTTTCACTCAGATGACTTAAGTCGCCGCTGCTACAGTGCAGCTCGGTGCTCCTCCTTCCTTCAGTCTTCGTCGGCCTTCTTCTTCTTCTCTTCTTCCATGGTTCTTCTTCTTTGTTCACCTGTGCCTGCACACTTCAAAGTTTACGTCAGTGGGCAAAACCTACTCTACCCTCCCCCCCCGCGTCACTCTCTCTCAGAATTCGCTCTTAGGAAAGCTCTCCCAGAGCAACCGGGTAATCGGGTACGCGGGACGAGCCCGGGTCCAGGCCCATCGGCGTGCGGTGGTGGGCGAGGAGTGCAGGCAGGGCTAATCGGGTCAGAGCCAGGTCCGCGGGGCGTGAGCGCGGACGAGGCCGGGTAATTGGGCGGGTGAAGGGGACCTCACCCCGTGTGCTGAGGCGATAAGCCTCCAGCACTTTTTCAATTTGTATCAGTGCGCCGCTTCGGAGTCTTCCGAGGTGGGACTAAATGTCCCACCCCAATTTGGCGCCTGTGCGAAGGAAACAGCGGCGGTCGAGGCTTCGCACGAGGCACTCGCTCCAGCCGCGCACCTGGGACACTTCGCGAAGATGCTTCGCGCAGCCTGGGAGTCAGACCTGGGCGTGGCTCGCCTGGAGCAGCAGGTTGAAGAAGCTTCGCTGCTCAGCAATGGCGGCGGCGAGCGAAGTACCTGCCCACAGAGAAACGGCCTCTCGGCCTAATCAAATACGCGAAGAACCTTCGCCGTGGCACGGCGAAGGTGGTGGGGGGGTCAGGCAGGCGACGAGGCGGAGCCTAAGGGCTGCCCTAGGTCGAAATGCAGCACGAGAAATGGGTTTGGTCGGTGGGTCTGCAGGGGGCGAATGGCGGGGAATGGAAGGGCGAAGGTTGATCAGGGTGAGGAGGAGGAGGTTCTGTGAGGGTCGGCGAGCCATGTGGGGTGCTGGAGTGACGGGAGCGGGTCGCCGGAGTGTGGCCGGAGGTGGAGAAGGTGAGGGCGATTGGTCGGAATCGAGGGCGACAGTAAGGGTTCAAAATGAGGAAAAGGAAGAGGGGAGAAAGGTGAGAAGTTATACCTACTTAACAGGACGAGGAGGAGCCGGAGCAGGGGAAGGAGCGACGGCGAGGAGAGGGCCGGAGAAGCGCGCGCTGGGTGCGGCGCGGCACGGGAAGAGCAGGGGAAGGCAGCCCTACTGCTGGTAGTGCGGCAGAACGACGAGGAGGAGGAGGGAAAAACCGCCGGAGCTGGAGGGCTTCCTGTCGGAGTGGGAAGAGAGTGAAAAGAGGGTGTTTCTCCGTCAGGACTGAGCTCCTGAGAACGGCGGAGCGACGGGGGTACTTATAGAGGCGGAATCAGAGAGGAGGGCGGAGGGAGACGACGTGTCTCCCTCGTCGGAGGACGCCGGAGATGGAGACCCATACCGTCCGTGCGTTCGCACGGCCGGTATGGTGGGTTGCAGTGACCAGGGGGTGTTCCTGCGACGGCTGACGACTCAGGGCACCCCCGGTTGACTTGCCAGACCCTCCCCCTTACCCTGCGCGGCGCCATGCTCTGCGCAAGGTCGCCGGAGCATGGTGCTGGTCAGGTTTTGCAGGAGGGACCTGAACGCAAAGAACGAAGAAGAGTTAGGGGCCAAAATGCGAGGGTTCAAAAGTTGAGGGCCAAAAAGTAAATATATGAGGACCAAAGTGTAAAGTTGGTCAAGAAGGTTTCCTCTTAGGCTCAAGTTTTTATACATGACTAATTGGGACCTAAGGATTATTATGGTGAATTTTATTTCCAGATTAAACCTTGTTTGACTGGTCAATTTACGCAAAAACCCAAATTAAGTTGTTAATTGGGCATGGTTCTTAATGTAGGTCAAAATGGGTTCCTAAGGCCAAATTGAAGGTTCTAAACCCTAGAGATTATTTTTCTATGAATTTTAGGGGATTTAGTTGATTTTTTTCTCTGCCTCGAACCTCATGTTTTTAAGTGGGTTTGTTTTTAGGGTTACAGGATGTCATTTAATTCCTTAGAGTTGCTGTAGCCCTTATTGAATCATCTCATCCCACTTTTCTTCTTATTAGGTTGCTTTGACCTATGTTTGGACCCTGAGTTACCCTGTTTTCAGATTGGATTGGTGAAATTGCATGTTTACCCCTTAGTTTTTATTTTCTTTGCGAACTCAGAATCTCTCTGAGTTAAGCCTTTCCTTGAGTTATGTAGGAGCTTTTATCCTTTGTATTAGGTCAAAATGAGCTAGTTATGGCTCATGATGAGGTTCTCATCATACCCCCATGCCTAGCTTTTGCTAGTCCCTTAGTAAAAACTTAAGGTTTCAACCCTTGTTCTAGACCATGAAGTTCTTAATAGCTTCAGATAAGTGCTTTTTCATTTGAGCTTAGATTAGGTTAGAATGCTGACCATAGGCCTTAAAGGTACTCTAGTACCAATCAAGATCCAAATCTGTCTAGCCTTAGCCTTAGTCCTTAGCAAAGGTTTTTAAGGCCCACAAGAACTAACCTAAGGTTTATTGGACTTTGTGGTTAAAGCACCCGTGCTTGAAATGTTTTTAGCCCTGGCTCAGTTCGCAGTGCGTTTTGTAAGAGAGAGAGATAGAAAATTTTTCTGTTTGGAGAGTTTTCTCTCTCTTTTTCTTTTTAGTTCTAGCCTAGGATTGGCTTTTCAACACGGTCTGTATCAGATTCCTTGCTCCCATCATCAATCCTCAAGGGTTCCTGGCAATCGATGCTTCGAGATAGCACCGCCCATGGCAACCCCCGGAACCCTGGCTATTGAGATTTCGAGATAATCCCATCCATGGTGTTCCGTGGCCGAATCCAGACCCTGGCAGTTGACACTTCGTGATAATGCCATCCATGGAATCTGAACCAGCAGGGTGCTTTCATGCCCCCAGTAGGATATGTGAATATCCTAAGAGACAAGCACTGAGGAGAAGATATTTTGTTACGCATCTTCGAGAGGATTTCCTACCTCTCCGCGCTGGGAACTCGTCCAAATCAACTTGTGTTGATCGGCCGCTCCTACTCTAGGTGTTCTTTTCAGAATTTTGCGACGCTTCTGCGTGATTTTGATTTTTACGCTTACTAAACCAGGCTGTGTGTGAGGTTAGGGTGCTTAGGTTACTAAGTCCCGTAAACCAAAAATTAGTTAACAAGGCCAAATACTCCCTAAGCCTTAGACCTAATACTTCAGCTTTTCATTTTCCTCAACCCCTTGAGGAGTGTCCAGATCTTAATGGGTACTAAGAGTCTATTCAAGAATGCCTAAGGTTTGCGTTCTTACTAATCTCATTATGCACTTTTCAGTTATTTTCTTGAATGAGGTCTAGAACTTAGGTTAATTCCTTAGTTCCTTACTAATGACTATCACTTTTTTCTCATAATTTTGTGCTCCTTTTTCATTTTGTTTCTTTTCTCCTCCTTCACAAAATTTCCTTCTCCTCTTTTCCTCTTATTCTTTTTCGAAAATTTTTAATTTTTATGGTGTTTTTGGCATATGTGAATTTTTTATTTGAAACTTTTTCTTACAAGTTTTGCACTTTCATACCCCCCCATGCCTAAGATTTGCAATGTCCTCATTGTAACCTAGGGGGTTTTTATTCAACTTAGTTCATTCCTTAAGACAGAAATTTGGATGAGTGAATGGGTCGGGTTGAATTTTGCGGATGATTTCTAATCCCAAATGCAAGCATTTGAGGTGGGGTCGGCTGTCTACAAGGGTGAACCTTAAGTGCAAAAAGGTGTCAGAAAAAGTTTTGGATTTTTTGGAAAATGACGGGTTGCCTCCCGTTAAGCGCTAAGTTTTACGCCATCGGCTGGGCGCAATAAGCTCAAGGGGAATGGAGGATATAAGATGCTTCAGCCAAATCAGTAGAAGTCACATCAATGAACGGCTTGAGTCTCTGACCGTTCACGATGAAAGGTTCGGAATTGTGGCTGAGTGGACTGATTTCGATAGCTCCATTTCTAAAAACTTGTCGGACTAAATATGGTCCGACCCACTTGGATCGCAGCTTTCCCGGGAAAAGTTTGAGTCGAGCATCAAAGAGTAGGACCTTCTGACCAGGATGAAAGATTTTTCTCGAGATATGCTTGTCATGGAAGGCTTTAACCCGCTCCTTGTAGATTCGCGAGCTCTCATACGCGTCTAGGCGTAATTCATCGATCTCGCTAATTTGAAGTTTTCTGTGGGTTCCAGCCTTTGAAAAAATCTAGATTACAGTTCCGTACTGCCCAATAGGCTTTATGCTCCAGTTCTACGGGAAGGTGACACGCCTTTCCGTACACCAGTCTAAAGGGAGACATGCCTAATTGGGTTTTGTGGGCGGTCCTATAGGCCCACAATGCTTCCGGAAGTCGGGACGACCAGTCCTTCCTGTCAGGACGAACAATGACTTGCAGGATTTTCTTGATCTCCCGATTAGACAGCTCAGCTAGACCATTAGTTTGGGGGTGATAAGGAGTAGAGATTCGGTGAGACACCCCGTATTTGGTCATCAGTGACCTAAACTGAGCATTTGTGAAATGGGTCCCCCCATCAGAGATTATTGCACGAGGAATCTCGAACCTTGAGAAAATGTTTTGATGAATGAATTTGAGAACGACTTTGTGATCACAGGTTCGGGTCGGTATGGCTTCGATCCATTTGGACACGTAGTCCACAGCCAACAGAATGTATTCGAAACCATCCAAAACAGGAAAGGGGCCCATAAAATCAATCCCCCAGACATCGAAGATTTCGCATACGAGAATCGGCTGTAAAGGCATCATGTCGCGACGGTTCATGTTGCCCAAAGTCTGGCAACGACTGCATGCCTTACAGTGGCTGTATGCGTCCTTGAATAGTGTAGGCCAGTAGAAGCCACACTGGAGGACTTTGGATGCGGTTTTATGCCCTGAGAAATGGCCACCGCATGCCTGGTCATGGCAGAAGGATAGGATATTGCTGATTTCCTCTTCCGGTACACATCTCCGGATGATCTGATCAGCACCTATGCGGAAGAGGTACGGGTCTTCCCAAATGTAATACTTGGCATCGGAGCGTAATTTGTCCTTCTTGGCCTTCGGCCAATCGGACGGATCTGATGAGATGCCAAGTAATTTACTACATTAGCAAACCATGGAAGGCTAGTACCGATAGTCAGCAGGTGCTCATCGGGAAAATGCTCAGTAATGGGTCCGGAAGGGTCAATTATTTCAGAAGGAAGACGGGACAAGTGATCAGCTACCACATTTTGCCTTCCCGCCTTGTCGCGAATCTCAAGATCGAATTCTTGCAACAGCAAGATCCATCGGATTAATCGAGGTTTCGCATCCTTCTTTGCAAGGAGATGCCTCACAGCTATGTGATCCGAGTATATGATGACACGGGAACCCAGAAGGTACGATCTGAATTTTTCTAGGGCAAATACTACAGCTAGCAGCTCTTTCTCAGTAACCGTATAGTTACGCTGAGCCTCATCGAGTGTTTTGCTGGCGTAGTAAATGACCACAGGTTTCCCGTCAATTTTCTGCCCCAAAACTGCTCCTACAGCGAAGTCGGATGCATCGCACATGATCTCAAAGGGTTGAGACCAATCAGGGGACTATAGGATCGGGGCTTGGGTGACTCGGTCACACAGGATTTTAAATGCTTGAGTGCATTCCTTGGAAATTTCGAAAGGTATATCCTTGGAGAGAAGAGTGGTCAGGGGGCGCGCGATTTTTGAAAAATCAGGGATAAATCGTCGATAAAAACCGACATGCCCCAAAAAATATCGGATGTCCTTGATCGAGCTAGGCATAGGAAGGTGAGAAATCAGATCAACCTTAGCTCAGTCCACTTGGATGCCTTTATCCGAAATTAAGTGCCCCAGGACAATTCCCTCAGGCACCATGAAATGGCTCTTTTCCCAGGAAAGAACCAAATTCACATCGATGCACCGCCTGAGTATCTGGACCAAGTGTTGGAGGCAATCATCGAATGATTTTCCGAAAACTGAAAAGTCATCCATGAAGACTTCCAGATAATCTCCTACCATATCTGAGAATATGGCAAGCATGCATTGCTGAAAAGTAGCGAGTGCATTGCAAAGACCGAAAGGCATCCTTCGGAAAGCGTATGTTCCGAAGGGGTAGGTGAACGTGGTCTTTTCTTGGTCCTTAGGATGGATTGCCACCTGGTTATAACCGGAGTACCCGTCAAGAAAGCAGAAGAACCTATTTCCCGCAAGTTTTTCGAGAATTTGATCAATGAAGGGTAGTGGGAAATGATCCTTCTTCGTGGAGGAATTGAGTCGGCGGTAATCTATACAGACTCTCCATGAGTTGGCTAATCGGTTAGGAATGATTTCTCCGATCTCAGTCATTATAGTGGTGAGTCCTGCCTTCTTGGGCACGACCTGAATTGGGCTCACCCAACGACTATCGGAGATCGGGTAGATGATTCCGGCATCTAACCACTTGATGATCTCCCTTTTCACGACCTCCTGCAGATTGGGGTTTAAGCGTCTCTGCATTTCACGAGAAGGTCATGTGCCCTCTTCTGAATAGATATGATGAGTACAATAAGAGGGACTTATTCCAGTCAAATCATCGAGAGTCCACCCGATGGCTCTGCGATGTTGCTGGAGGACAACAATCAGACGGGATTCCTGTTCAGGACTGAGGTTGGAATTGATAATTACAAGAAGGGTCAGATTAGAACCCAAAAAGATGTATTTCAAGTGAGCAGGAAGGGGTTTCAGTTCGAGGATGGGGTTATCAGCAGCAGCGGGTGGTTCAGTATAGATGTGAGGTTTAAGGGTGGGAGTTACTGGGTTGTTCATATCTGGATTCGACTCCTCAATTTGTGGATCAAGATCTTTCTGCGGTTGATGAGGTATAATTAGATCATTCTGGAAGTGTGTTTCATCAACCAAAGTCCTAATGTCACAAATCTGTTCGATGACACCGCAATTGATTCTTTGTTGGGCCTTAAATATATCAATTTTCAGTGTTTGATTCCCAAATTTGAGCTCTATTTGGCCCTCCTCACAGCTAATGTTGGCTCTAGCAGTAGCCAAGAAAGGTCTCCCTAAAATGATTGGTGTATCCCTAGGGTTCTCAAGTGCGTCCATATCTAAGACTATGAAGTCTACAGGAAAGTAGAAATCCCGCACTCTCACAATAACATCCTCGAGAATCCCTTTTGGTGACTTTATAGATCGATCTGCTAATTGTAATGTTACCTCAGTTGGTTTCAGCTCAGATTCTTCTAGATGGTTAAGTAAGGATGTGGGTATCAGATTTATGGAAGCACCCAAGTCTAGCAATGCTCTATCAAATTGTGTATCACCTATCCTGCAGGAAATCAGGGGAGTACCAGGATCTTTAGCCTTGGGTGGGAGTCTGCTTAGGATTACAGAGCAGGCTTGCTCTGACAGAACAATTGGACTCCCACTCTTGGTTCGCGGCTTACGCTGGGGTGTACACATATTCTTTAAAAATCGTGCATAAGCCGGTACGTGGTGGATTGCATCCATCAAGGGGATGTTTATGTGGACCTGCTCAAAGAGCTTGACCAGGTCCTCCTCAGGTGCCACGGGCTTGGTTCGTCTCTTCCCTTTGGTTAAGGCTTCAGGGAATGGGACTTTGGTTGGTTCTTCTAGGATAGGTCCGGGTTCTTGATCTGGGATAGTGGTATCTTGGATAACTATCCTAGGGTCATGATTATCAGGCTTGGAGTGGTTCGGATAATGCGGGTCTTGAGTTGTTTTACCACTACGTGTTGTTACAGAATTTAATCCGGCCTGATTTTGGTTTGGGTTTGGTAAGAGGGGTGGCTGCTGCTGAAATCCCGCATAAGAAGTTGAAGCTTCCATCTCGTCTGGAGATGGAGTAGTAGGGGCCTGATAAATCCATTGTGCGTGGCCTAAATTTGGATTCATAACGCGCTTCTGGGTCGGCACGTTATTCGGGTTAGGAAGAGGTTGGGAAGGGAGTGTGCCTGGCTGGCGAGAATTTGCCAACTGGGCCAATTGAATCCTAACCTCTGTAAGTTCATCCTTGTGTTGTTTTTGAATAGCTGCATTCGTTCTTTGAATGTCAGCCAGAGGCTGAAGGATTAGGGACATTTGATCCTAATTTGGCCCTGATGGATAAGTAGGGTTGGGCCGAGGCTAAGGCAGCTGGTAATGACGAAAGGGCTGTGGGCGGGACTGAAAAGGTGGTCTTTGGATTTGGGATTTCCCGCCCATAGAAAATTGGGATGGTTTCGCCATCTAGGGTTGTAGGTGTTGGAGAATGGGTCGTTCTGGATGGCGTTGAGGTCCTCGCAGGTCTGAGGAACCTCTAGAGAATCAGGGAAAGGGGGAATGGAATTCCCCGGGCTGGTATAGATAGGATCGGATGATCCTTCGATCCGAGAATCAGATGGGGATGGATATGGATCCATCCTAGGGGAAGATCGGTGGAGTATGTTTTGCACAGTCTCCTGTGTGGAAGGAGGTTGTGCAAAGGAGTTACGCGCAGAGGTGGCTCGTTGCAAGTGCTGAGTCAGCTCATCCACCTTCTTCTCAATGATTGAAACCTTGTCCAATCGACTGGCCATTAATTCCAGGTCGACTGATGCGGACAGGCCCTGCGTCTCATGTGCTCCCCTAAGATTCGTCGCTGCACGGGTATTCGTCCTGTCGAATAATCCCATGGAGTCATTGTTGATGGAGTTCTCGCACATGTTTTCGAGAATCTCCCACACGGTGTCTTCATGTTGACCCATGATATTTCCTCCGCAAGTTGCATTGACGAAAAGGCGGATGTCCTCACGGAGTCCCTGATAAAAATATTGGACCTGTTCCCATTTAGGAACTCCGTGATGGGGGCACTTTCTCATGAGATCCTGAAAATGATCCCATGCCTCGTGTAGAGGTTCTCCTGATTGTTGAGTGAAGTGCGTAATCTGATGGCGCAAGGCGTTGGTCCGACCAACGGGAAAAAACTTTTTCAAAAACTCGGATTGAAGTTCTTCCCAAGTGTTGATTGGCCGGGTCTGAGTTTGATACCAATGGGCGGCCTTGTCCATAAGAGAAAAGGAGAACATCTTCATGAGAAGAATATCCCGATTTTGCGCATCTGACCCAAAAGTTTGGGCCAGATGCTTTAGCTGTTTGATGTGCTGGAAGGGATCTTCGGAATTAAGCCCATGGAATTTAGGTATAGCATGAATCATGTTGGGCTTCAATTCGGAATCAGGTCCTCCAGTCGGGATTCTGACTCGAGGCTCAATAGCCACCGCAGCAGGATTGTAGTGGTCCCGCATCATAGGACGCTGTGGTGGGTGCACGAAGTTTTGGAAGAGGTCATTGAGTCGCTGGAGCTGGTGCTCCAGATTGTTTTCTTCCTCAACTGGCTGAGCCATGATGGGGGAAGAAGAACTTGGTTCTGAATCAGAAGAGAGAATAATGTGAGGGGGTTGCTGCACAAACACGGGCGTCGAGGCTTGGCCTTGACGAGAGTGAATTTCTAAAGGAGGTCTTAAGGGTGGTCTTAAGGACCTCCTACCGTACATGCACTGTTGGAAGAGATGAGTTTAGAAGGTGCTGGACCCAATCAAGACACCCAAAAATGTGTTGGGTGACTATAGAGGTGCGGGGCAGATGGACCCCTTGATCAGAAAGATCGTCCACCTGAGAATTACCTGGGCAGCCAGAGAGGGAGAGTCCCGCAAAGACCCCTACACGGTAGAGCGTCCCCACGGGTTACAGGGTTTCCCCCACCCGACCTCTCTTGTCACTGCGGTTCCAGGTAGACCAGAATGGGGATCTTGACCTCTTAAGTCTACCAATTTTTACTTTAAGATCAGGGTGCTTAAGGTTTCACTTGAACTTTTAGTTCTTTGAGTGCAGAGAGTGACCTAATTTAAGGTTGGTTGACCTAAGGGGGCAACTTTACCTCTAGTTTCCTTTGAGAGTTTTTGGGTCTTGTCTTTTAGGGTTCAAGTGTTGAGAGAGCCAATTGTTTTAGGTTTTCTTTGAATAGGTATTTTCAGACAAGGGCTTGGGCACACTTTATTTGGTTTTCTCAATTCTTGCTTAAGGAGTGTGTCTCTAAATCCCTAGTGTTGGATCCTAGGTTGGCTCTACTTGGTCCAGTTAGCTCTTTGTTGGGTAATTAGGGCTCAAGCAAGAATGTGTTAGCCCTTAAATACCCTTAATAGTGTGTAGTAATAATGGGTTGAAAACATGCAACTTTTTATGGTTACTAAGTATGGAAGACAGGTTAGCCATATATTGCTTGTTCTTTTCTTTTCCTCCTCTTTAGAGTTTAGGGGTTAATAGCGAGAGGAAAATATTACCTATCCTCGGAGTGGTTGTCGTGCGGTTGCTTGTCTTCTTGATTTCCTGTAGCTGCACAAAAGAGAGGAGATTATCAGAAACTAAAAGAAACAGGAATGTTTACCTCTAGAATAGCCGTTGCTCCCCGGCAACGGCGCCAACTGGCGAAACAGTGGCAGCAACTAGCTTTTCTTAAGTCGTTGTAGTACAGATAGTTATTGCCATCATTTGCTAATATTTGTTACTCAGAAAATACAGTTCTCCCGAGGTCGAACTCAGGGAGCAAGTCGTATTCTAGAGGTATACAGTTTCTATTACAAAAAAAATAAAGGTAAAGAGAGAGAGAAATAGAGAGAGGAGGAAATTTGGCTTCTTCTTCTTCTCTTCCTGTTCTTCTTGTCTTCTCTCTTCTTCTGTTCTTCGGATCTTCCTTTCGTGCTCTTCTTCTGTCTTTTTCTTCAGATCTTCGCTGCGGGTCCTGTTTCTTCTTTCCTTACGCTTCTCGTCTTCCTTCTTCAGCTCTGTCTCAGCTGCTTCTTCTTTGTTTATCTCCTTGTGGTCTTCTTCTTTTGCTTTCAGGACGTCGTCTCTCCTTCCTTCTTCTTTTTTATTTGCAGCAGTGGTGATGTTCTTCTTTCTTTCTTCTCTTCCTTCAGAGTGCCATCTGATTTTTCACTCAGACGACTTAAGTCGCCGCTGCTACAGTGCAGCTCGGTGCTCCTCCTTCCTTCAGTCTTCGTCGGCCTTCTTCTTCTTCTCTTCTTCCACGGTTCTTCTTCTTTGTTCACCTGTGCCTGCACACTTCAAAGTTTACGTCAGTGGGCAAAACCTACTCTACCCTCCCCCCCCGCGTCACTCTCTCTCAGAATTCGCTCTTAGGAAAGCTCTCCCAGAGCAACCGGGTAATCGGGTACGCGGGTCGCGCCCGGGTCCAGGCCCACCGGTGTGCGGTGGTGGGCGAGGAGTGCAGGTCGGGCTAATCGGGTCGGAGCCAGGTCCACGGGGTGTGAGCGCGGACGAGGCCGGGTAATCGGGCGGGTGAAGGGGACCTCACCCCGTGTGCTGAGGCGATAAGCCTCCAGCACTTTTTCAATTTGTATCAATCGCCGCTTCGGAGTCTTCCGAGGTGGGACTAAATGTCCCACCCCAATTTGGTGCCTGTGTGGAGGAAACAGCGGCGATCGAGGCTTCGCGCGAGGCACTCGCTCCAGCCGCGCACCTGGGACACTTCGCGAAGACGCTTCGCGCAGCCTGGGAGTCAGACCTGGGCGTGGCTCGCCTGGAGCAGCAGGTTGAAGAAGCTTCGCTGCTCAGCAATGGCGGCGGCGAGCGAAGTACCTGCCCACAGAGAAACGGCCTCTCGGCCTAATCAAATACGCGAAGAACCTTCACCGTGGCACGGCGAAGGTGGTGGGGGGGTCAGGCAGGCGACGAGGCGGAGCCTAAGGGCTGCCCTAGGTCGAAATGCAGCACGAGAAATGGGTTTGGTCGGTGGGTCTGCAGGGGGCGAATGGCGGGGAATGGAAGGGCGGAGGTTGATCAAGGTGAGGAGGCGGAGGTTCTGTGAGGGTCGGCGAGCCGTGTGGGGTGCTGGAGTGACGGGAGTGGGTCGCCGGAGTGTGGCTGGAGGTGGAGAAGGTGAGGGCGATTGGTCGGAATCGAGGGCGACAGTAAGGGTTCAAAATGAGGAAAAGGAAGAGGGGAGAAAGGTGAGAAGTTATACCTACTTAACAGGACGAGGAGGAGCCGGAGAAGCTGCCCAGGGGAAGGAGCGACGGCGAGGAGAGGGCCGGAGAAGCGCGCGCTGGGTGCGGCGCGGCGTGGGAAGAGCAGGGGAAGGCAGCCCTGCTGCTGGTAGTGCGACAGAACGACGAGGAGGAGGAGGGAAAAACCGCCGGAGCTGGAGGGCTTCCTGTCGGAGTGGGAAGAGAGTGAAAAGAGGGTGTTTCTCCGTCAGGACCGAGCTCCTGAGAATGGCGGAGCGACGGGGGTACTTATAGAGGCGGAATCAGAGAGGAGGGCGGAGGGAGGCGACGTGTCTCCCTCGCCGGAGGACACCGGAGATGGAGACCCATACCGTCCGTGCGTTCGCACGGCCGGTATAGTGGGTTGCAGCGACCAGGGGGGTGTTCCTGCGACGGCTGACGACGCAGGGCACCCCCGGTTGACTTGCCAGACCCTCCCCCTTACCCTGCGCGGCTGAAAGCGAAATACGTGTGATTTGTAAAAGCAGTTTTTTAACGTTGTTGTAACACGCGAATTTGCTTTCGCTTTTAAAATTTATATCCTAGATAGGGAAGTATCTAGGGTCGTCCAAGGAGGCAATATGGTTGCAAAATTGATTCTCTTGCTTGGAATATATCTCAACTTTCTTTTGGTAATTTTCAATATACCATTTTTTTTTGTTTTTGAACTAAGGCAACATGCGAAATTATGGCGGGAAAAGTGTTTACACTTCCAATTAAGTAAACTACTCTAAAGTGGCAAGTAGAGCCTCTCCCCAAGCTCACTCTAAGCAAGTGGAGGCCTAGAATAATTAGGGAGAGGAAGTGAAGAATGCTGAAAATAAGCAAATAGAAATGCAAACAAGATATGCGAAGAAGGCAACTAGATAATTGATAAAGTGTTTAACAAAAATGCCTAGTAGAGGAATGCTTCTACTACTAGATAATTGAAATAAAGAAAGAAAACACAAATCCTCTAAATAGATGGTGAAGAAGAGGGCTTCTTGCTCCAAGGTTGGTGGCTCCCAAGCTTGAAAAGAATCCTTCAACTCCTTCCTTGCAGTACTCCGCCAAAGTGATGACCTCCAAGGCAAGCCCTAAGGGGGCGTGCCCTAAGTTTCTCTCCAAGGGTGGACGTCCACCCTAAGCTTTTCTCCTTTGCCTGGCCGTCCTCCTTGAAGTGGGAGAGTCCTCCTCCTTGGCGTGGCTCAAGTTGAAGAGAGTGGGGAGAAGAAGGCACCAAAAGGGCTGGTGATGTGCCCCTTTAATCTCCTTCTCTACTCCTTCTTCTTGGCCGTAGGTATAGGTGGTTTAGGTAGAAAATATACTAAGGGAGGATGCTCCAAAATGGTGGTAGGTGGTGGCTTTTTATAGAATAGGATGGGGGGTTAAGGTGCCCCTTGAAATGGAGGGCTAGGATGGAAGGATGAGGGTGGTTGGTGATCCTATGGCTAGGGTGAGTTGGCGCCAACCCAAGGGGTGTTAAAGGGGGTGGTTATGGTGGTGTTGGTGTCTTTTGGTGGTGGAGAGACACCCCCATGTTGGCGCCAACATGGGGTCTTCTAGAAGGGGAGTTAGGTGGATGGTGGAGATGGATTCAAGGGGGATTGTGTGGTGGAGATGAGGGGGGATTTTGGAGGGAAAAGTGGCGCCACTAAGGGGTGGTTATGGGTAGTTTTTGGCGCCACTTTTAGGTGTCTTTTGGAGGTGGTGGGTAGGTTAGGTTGGTGCCAAGTAGGTTAGCTTATGTGGAGCTTAGGTGGAGCTAGTTGGGTGGAGTTGGTAGGTGGGTTTTTGGGGTGGTACAAGCCAAGGAAGTTGGAGCATAGTTAAGCTAAGCTAAGCTAAGCTAAGCTAGCTTAGCTAATGGAGGAGTAGAGGAGAAGGTGTTGGAGCTAGGGTTTGGAGGGAGGAGCTGAGGAGAAGTCTGGAGCTAAAATTTGGAGCTGGCTGCTGCTGAAGAGGCTGGCATGGAGCTATTCTAGCTGGCTTAGCTTGCTAGTTCTTTGCTAGCTACTAAGCCGAGCTAAGGTAAGCTAGCTTCTACCATACTGAGCTAAGGTGAGCTGGGTCTGGTGCTCCCGGGGAGAATCAAGCTGGTTGAGGCAGCTAAGGTAGCTTAGCTCAACTGAGTTGAGCTAAGCTGAGTCCCTGTGAGCTGGACTTGAGCTTCCTGAGCTGGGATGAATTCTTCTTCAGCTGGTTGGAGCTGAGTGGAGCTGGATGTAGCTGGATCTGAGCTGGGGTGAACTCCTGTCAACTTAGCCGAGCTAACTAGAGCTCCCTGTGGACTAGTGGGAGCTGAGATGAGCTAGACTCAGCTAAGTTGAGCTGGATCTGAGCTGACTTGAGCTAGGATGAGCTAAGGTGAACTCTCTTGAGCTACCATCCAGCTGAGATTAGCTGAATGGAGCTGGGATGAGCTAACCCTAGTTCAAGTAAGCTAGGTTCCAGCTGCGGTGAGCTAGATCAAGCTGAGGTGAGCTGGATCAAGCTGAGGTGAGCTGGATTAGGCTGAGTTCCAGCTAGTCTGGGCTTCTCCTTCACCATTTGCCTTCTTGAGTGCTAGGGTTTTAGGGATCTGTGCAACTGTACATCCCTAACACTCACAAAAACTCATTAAAATGACAATAAAAAATGCAATGCATGCCTATCCTAATTTATGCCTAAATGCAGCCCAAAAACCCGTTTGCGGAGTAAAATCCTAAGAGCTAGGTTAGTTTTAAAGCATAAAAATGATGATAAACTGGTGTTTATCACACCCCATGCTTATCTTTTGCTAGTCTCTTAGCAAAACATTAATTTTTTTTGGAAAACGGAATTTTTGGGAAATCTAATTTTTTTGACTTTTGAGGAGAAAAAGAGATTAAGGGACCTTGGTAGATTAAAACACAGGAGATACGGGATTTGTTGAAGATAAACATCAGGATTTGTTTTTGGATCCAACCATTAGATAGAACGGGATCAATATATCCTCAGAAAATTCACAAATTAACCCCTTGTTAATTCAGATGACTTGAAATGTTTGTTTTTAGGATTTTTCTGGCTCGTGAATCTGATTCGCAACTTGCAAATTCCTTTAAAACCTTGTGTCGGTGCTTGTGAAAAGCCAACCTTTATAAGGACGTGTTATTATTATTATTATTTTTTTTTCTCTCCCCCATGCTTATTTTTAGCTTAGTCTTACAACAGATGTGTCGGTATCATCATTCCCGTTACCATTCCTCGAGGGGGCTCTGGCGCCAGTACTTCGGGATAGCACTGTCCATGACACCACCCAGGAGCTCACAACCCCAAAACACGATGCGGTGAAAAGGGGCGCTCCAAGCAAACTCAAGCTCTTGCTCCGACGCTATAGGTAGAGCACCGTCCAAGACACTTGAGCTGCTGAAATGCGCTTTAATGCTCTGTCTAAAGATATGAAATATAGATCTAGAGCAGCACCGAGGCGGTAACATGTTGACATCGTGTCCTCAAAGAAGGTTTTTTTTCTTCTTCTCGACGGTGGGAACTCAAACCAATGATCTGCTTCAGACTTTTACTAAATCCAAACAAGGGAGTTTTTTCAAATTTTTAGTTATTTTTAAGTGTTGGCTTGTGTGTGAAAATTGACACAAGAAGTTTCTCAAGAACCACAGGTTTTTGAATCAAAAACTAAGTCAAATACTTTCCATATTACAAAATAGGATCAAGTCACCTGAACTATCATGAGTTCAGGTGGAATTTTAGAGAAGGATATCTGATCTAGTCTAAAATAGACCCTGGAATTCTAATGATCAGATCCATATCCTCATCCTTAGTTTGTTAAAGATTAAATCCCATTGTACCAGAAGTGAATTTTTCGACCGTAGTCCCGATTTCAAAATTTTTCCTCAAAAAAGTTTTCAATATATATATATATATATATATATATATATATATATATATTTGTTTTTGGGTATGCAAGCAGGAAATAAATTAAAGAAAATTGCATGTTTTTAGGTTTTAAACATCCTAAATCGATCGTAAAAATTTAAAAACACCCCCCCATGCTTAAGATATGCCATGTCCTCATGCATTAGGAGGGAAAAGGAATCACCTTAGTGAAGAACGGTCAGGTTTAGGATGAATAAAACCTGGAAAAAGAAGAAAAAAGGAAAGCAAGAAAGAAAAAAAAATGATGGGTTACCTCCCATCCAGTGCTATCTTTTACGCCATTCAGCCGGGCGTGAAGGTATGCACAGAAGACGGAAAATCATGTAAATAATTGGACACTTGAATGTCCGCAATAAAAGTGTCTTCCTCAAGATCCCTAAAAAGATGAGTGGTAAAGATAAAGGGATCAAAATAAAATAGAGAAATGGAAAAATGACCCGGATCTGGCCATGGTTTAAGTGCTTGTAAATTGCCAGATTCTGGTGGGTCGAGTGATAGGTCCAATGGAAAGGGATGGGGAATGGAGTCAATGAGATGTAGGGTGTGTGAAGTTAGTGTGGATATTTTTGGTGAAAAATCAGGAAGATGAAAAGGGGGAAAGTCAAACCCTAGTTGATCTGGAAAGTCTTGGACCACATAATTATCCTTAGAATAAGAATCAATAAAATCTAGATCAATAGTGGTCAAAGCTGAATGAGATTGGATCAACATATACTTTTCAAATACTGCTTCCATTTTATTATTAGTATCCTCAAAAATTTTATGATCAGTGGACCTCTTGGAAGCTAGAAATAAATCTAATGAGAAGGTCTGGTTACTACAACTTATATTCATTTTCCCAGAATGAGAATGGATATTAGATGTTGCGGTAATCAAAAGGGGTCTTCCAAGAATGGTATTAATGAGAGTCTTAGGTACCTCTATGTCAAGGACTAGAAAATTTACCGGAAATAGACAATTTCCGACCTTGATAATACTATCCTCAACAACTCCCCGCGGTTGAATGGTAGATCGATCTTCCAATTGAAATTGAACCTTGGTAGGTTTTAAATCACTGAATCGAAATTCCTCGAATAAGACAGGGGGGATGAGATTACTAGAGGTACCTAAGTCGAGAGGGGCACGAAAAATGGTGTCAGTTACGACAATTGAGATAAGTGATGTGCCCTGGTCCTTTTTTGTGAAAGGCAGCTTGCTCTGAAAAACTGAGTTGGCTGTCTTTGAAAGGACCAACCTTTCTAGATTCTGATCATGCCCTTTTGCAGTAAATTCTTTAGAGGCATGGGGGGAATCTAGGAAGGGAATATTCCTCTTGACTTGCTCAAATAAATCCAAAGAATTGTGGTCAGAGGGCTCTGATTTTGGATTGTTGGATTGCAGTTTTTGAGAGTGGGAAATAGGGTTTGAATCAAGTGTTTTTGGGGTTTCTTTTTCTTCTTCCTTATTAAGGTTAGGGGGGTCAATCTGCATTGGTTGAGAATCAGTTTCATCATTTGATTGAGAAGGCCTTAAATCCATGGTGGTTTCCTCACTCCTCATAGTCTCTGCATATGCAGCTTGGTGTTCACTGAGAGGAGGTAGGGGGGCCTGATGTTGAAAGAAACTGGGTAGGTGCTATGATATTGGGTTAATAGGAGGCTGAATCATGTGGTTCTGATGTTGGTAGACACCCGGGTGTTGGTTCCTGTGATTAATAAAGTTTGGTGTGGGTTGGGATGGTGAGTGTCCTGCAGGTCTTTGAGTCGGAATATCCCCAATTTGATCATTGAGATTGTTAATAAGATGGGTTGTTTCCTTTGTTTTTCTTTGTAACTCTTGCAAGGTTTTCATCATCTGGGCATTAATGTCTTCTTGAGATTGCCCAGATTGATAAGTCTGATTTGAACCATACCCTCCAAACGGGTTCTGTTGTTGGTGTGGAACCGGATTGGTCCAGGAGTGGGTCGGATAATCCCCCCCCATTAGAGGAATTTTTCAATTTCTCCTGGATAGTAGGGACATTTTGGGTGGGGTGATTGATATGGAGTATGGTTTCGCCATCCGGTTTCGTGTTATATCGTTGTAGTAAAACCGGTTGTTACCAACGTATCATATAAAAATTTTTTTACTCGGAAAAATAAAAGAGTTCCCGAGGTCGAACTCAGGGAGCAAGTTATATTCTAGAGATATACAAGTTCTATTACAAAAATAAAGAGAGAGAGAGAGATGAAAAATTGGCTTCTGCTTCTTTTCTTCTTTCTTCCTCTTTGTCTTTGGTTCTTCCTGTTCTTCTTCTTCTTCTTCTTCTTCTTCTTTTTCTTCTGCTTTCTTCTTCTGTTCTTCCTTGTTTCCTTTCTTTCTTTTTCGTCAGATCGTCTTCTTCTTTTCTTGCTTCTTGCTTCTCTTCATTCCTTCTTCTTCTTTGTCTTCACCTGCCTTGACTTCTCTTTTTCTTCTTTCGCGATGGCCGTTGCTCTTCCTTCTTGAGCTGCTGTCCTTCCGTCGTCTGCCCCGGTGCTGAGACGACTTAACAATGCCTTCGCTACAGTGCAGCAGCTCCTTCTTCTTCAGCGGGTCTGCTTCTTCTTCTTTGGCCTGCACACTTCAGAGTTTATTCGTCAAGGCAAAAACCTACTCTACCCCCCTCCCCCGCGTATTTCTCTCTCTGAAATCACTCTTCGGAAGCTCTCCCAGAGCGCTACCGGGTAATCGGGTTCGGGTCAGGCCCGGGTCCAGGCCCACCGGCGTGCGTGGTGGGCGAGGAGTGCAGGTCAGTCTAATCGGGTCGGGCCAGGTCCGCGGAGCGTGGTCACGGACGAGGCCGAGTCGGGTCGGGTCGGGTCGGGTGAGAGGGACCTCACCCCGTGGTAACTGAGGCAAACAGCATAAGGCAGTTTTTGCCTTTATGCATCCGCGCGCCTTTGAGAGATTCCGAGGTGGGACTAAATGTCCCACCCCAATTCTCTCACGCCTGCAGCAGGGATGGTGCTCCCAATTGCATCGGCTGTTGAGGCGCACAGCTCCAATTGAGGGCCAGGGTGTGTGCGCGAGACTCTTCCGCGCTGGCCGTGGCTATTCAACCTGGGATATCTCGGCTTGGAGCAACCTTGAGCAGGCTTCGAGCTTCCTCGCCAATGGCGGTCAAGGCCTGGAACCTGAAACCAATGGCACGGCCTCTCGGCCAGATCAGACAGGCGGGGGACCTTCGCCGTGGCACGGCGAAGGTGGTCAGGGGGTCTGCAGGGGGCGAGATGGGGCTGTCTGGTCGTCCTAGGTCAAACTGTGAGCGAGGGAGTGGGTGTGTTCGGTGGGTCTGCAGAGGGTGTTTGGTGGGAAGTGGAGGGGCGGAAGAGGATCAGGGTGAGGAGGCGGAGGTTCTGCGGTAGTCGGCGAGCCGTGTGGGTCGCTGAGGTGATGGGAGCGGCTCGCCGGAGGGTGGTCGGAGGCGGAGAGGATGAGGGTGAACAGGGTCGGTAGAGGGCTTAATTGACTAAATCGAAAGCGGGGAAAGAAAGAGGAGAAGAAGGGGAGTAAGTCTAACTTAACTGCAGGGACGAAAGGGGAGGAACAGGGCGACAGTCGTATCGACTGTCGCCGGAGAAGACGATGCTCAGGGAGAGGGGCGGCGGCGAGCAGAAGGCTGGAGAGGCGCCAGCTGGGTGCGGCGTGGCGCGGGAAGAGCAGGGGAGGAGGTCTCTGCTGCTGGTAGTGCGGCAGAGCGAAGAGGTGGAGGGGGAGGAAGTCGCCGGAGCTGGTGAGCGTCTGCCGGAGAAAGAAGAGAAGAAAGCTGGGGGTTTTCTCCGTCAGGTCCAGGCTGCCTTGGTCGGTGGAGCGGCGGGGGGTATTTATAGGGTTGAAGCAGGGAGGAAGGCGGAGGGAGACGACGTGTCTCCCTCGCCGGAGCATGGTCGGAATTCGAACCCATACCGTCCGTGCGTTCGCACGGCCGGTATGGGGGGCTACAGTGACCATGGGGGTGCTCCTGCGACGGCTGACGACGCAGGGCACCCCCGGTACACTTGCCAGGTCCTCCACCTCACCCTGCGCGGCGCCATGCTCCGCGCAAGGTCGCCGGAGCATGGTGCTGGCAGGGTTTTGCAGGAGGGACCTGTTTGCAAAGAACGAAGGAGAGTTAGGGGCCTAAATGCGAGGGTTCAAAAGTTGAGGGCCAAAGAGTAAATATATGAGGACCAAAGTGTAAATTCGGTCAAGGAGGTTTCTTCTTAGGCTCAAGTTTTTATACATGACTAATTAGGACCTAAGGAATCTGATGGTGAATTTTATTTTCATATTAAACCTTGTTTGACCGGTCAATTTGCGCAAAAACCCAAATTAAGTTATTAATTGGGCATGGTTCTCAATGTAGGTCAAAATGGGTTCTAAAGGCCAAATTGAAGGTTCTAAACCCTAGAGATTATTTTTCTATGAATTTTAGAGGGTTTATTCTATTTTTACTTTGCCTCGAACCTTGTGAATTGAAGTGGGTTGTTTTAGGGTTACAGATTATCATTTGGTTCCTTGGAAGTGCTGTAGCCCTTGCTA
This sequence comes from Thalassia testudinum, assembly GCA_037157565.1. Taxonomy (NCBI): domain Eukaryota; kingdom Viridiplantae; phylum Streptophyta; class Magnoliopsida; order Alismatales; family Hydrocharitaceae; genus Thalassia; species Thalassia testudinum. Next base: position 35,102,928 of record JAZHRO010000056.1, read on the forward strand.
GATCATCTCATCCCACTTTTATTCTTATTAAGCTGTTTTGACCTGTGTTTGGGCCCAGAATTACCCTGTATGCAGATTATACTGGTAAAATTGCACTTTTACCCCTTGTGACTGGTTTTCTTCTCAAACTCAGAATTCTCTGAGTTAAGCCTTTCCTTGAGATATATAGGAGCTTTTATCCTTTGTATTGGGTCAAAATGAGCTAGTTATGGCTCATGATGAGGTTCTCATCATACCCCCATGCCTAGCTTTTGCTAGTCCCTTAGCAAAAAAAACTTAAGGTTTCAACCCTTGTTCTAGACCATGAAGTTTTCAATGGTTTTAGATAAGTGCTTTTTTTTTTTTTTTTTATTTGAGCATAGATTAGGTTAGAACGCTGACCATAGGCCTAAAAGATACTCTAGTACCAATCAAGATCCAAATCTGTCTAGCCTTAGCCTCAGTCTTTTAGCAAAGTTTTTTAAGGCCCACAAGAACTAACCTAAGGTTTATTGGACTTCGTGGTTAAAGCACCCGTGCTTGAAATGATTTTAGCCCTGGCTCAGTTCGCAGTGCGTTTTGTAAGAGAGAGAGATAGAAAGTTTTTTCTGTTTGGAGAGTTTTCTCTCTCTTTTTCTTTTTAGTTCTAGTCTAGGATTGGCTTTTCAACACGGTCTGTATCAGATTCCTTGCTCCCATCATCAATCCTCAAGGGTTCCTGGCGATCGATGCTTCGAGATAGCACCGCCCATGGCAACCCCCGGAACCCTGGCTATTGAGATTTCGAGATAATCCCATCCATGGTATTCCGTGGCCGAATCCAGACCCTGGCAATTGACATTTCGAGATAATGCCATCCATGGAATCTGAACCAGCAGAGTGCTTACATGCCCCCCGTAGGATATGTAAATATCCTAAGAGACAAGCACCGAGGAGATGATATTTTGTTACGCATCTTCGAGGGGATTTCCCGCCTCTCCGCGCTGGGAACTCGTCCAAATCAACTTGTGTTGATCGGCCATTCCTATTCTAGGTGTTCTTTTCAGATTTTTGCGACGCTTCTGCGTGATTCTGATTTTTATGCTTACTGAACCAGGCTGTGTGTGAGATTAGGGTGCTTAGGTTACTGAGTCCCGTAAACCAAAAATTAGTTAACGAGGCCGAATACTCCCTAAGCCTTAGACCTAATACTTCAGCTTTTCATTATCCTCAACCTCTTGAGGAGTGTCCAGATCTTAATGAGTACTAAGAGTCTATTCAAGAATGCCTAAGGTTTGCATTCTTACTAATCTCATTGTGCACTTTTCAGTTATTTTCTTGAATGAGGTCTAGAACTTAGGTTAATTCCTTAGTTCCTTACTAATGACTATCAACTTTTCTTATAATTTTGTGCTCCTTTTTCATTTTGTTTCTTTTCTCCTTCACAAAATTTTCCTTCTCCTCTTTTCCTCTTATTCTTTTTCGAAAAATTTTTTTAATTTTTATGGTATTTTTGGCATATGTGAATTTTTTTGCTTGAAACCTTTTCTTACAAGTTTTTGCACTTTCCTACCCCCCCATGCCTAAGATTTGCAATGTCCTCATTGTAACCTAGGGGGTCTCAGTTCAGGGTGAACTTCGAGTGCTGAAAGGTGTCAGAACAAGTTTCAGGTTTTCAAAGAGAATGACGGGCTGCCTCCCGTTAAGCGCTGAGTTTTACGCCATCGGCTGGGCGCAATAAGCTCAAGGGGAAAGGAGGATATGAGATGCCTCAGCCAAATCAGTAGAAGTTACATCAATGAACGGCTTGAGTCTTTGACCATTCACGATGAAAGGTTCAGAATCGTGGCTGAGTGGACTGATTTCGATTGCTCCATTTCCAAAAACCTGTCGGACCAAATATGGTCCGACCCACTTAGATCTCAGTTTTCCTGGGAAGAGTTTGAGTCGGGCATCAAAGAGTAGGACCTTTTGACCAGGATGAAAGATCTTTCTCGAGATGTGTTTGTCGTGGAAGGCTTTAACCCGCTCCTTGTAGATTTGCGAGTTCTCGTACGCGTCTGTGCGTAATTCATCGATCTCGCTGATTTGGAGTTTTCTGTGGGTCCCAGCCTTGGAAAGATCTAGATTACAGTTCCGTACTGCCCAATAGGCTTTATGCTCCAGTTCGACGGGAAGGTGGCATGCCTTTCCGTACACCAATCTAAAGGGAGACATGCCCAATTGGGTCTTGTGGGCGGTCCTATAGGCCCACAATGCTTCCGGAAGTCGGGACGACCAGTCCTTCCTGTCAGGTCGAACAGTGACCTGTAGGATTTTCTTGATCTCCCGATTCGACAGCTCAGCTAGACCATTAGTTTGGGGGTGGTAAGGAGTAGAGATTCGGTGAGACACCCCGTATTTGGTCATCAGTGACCTAAACTGAGCATTTGTGAAATGGGTCCCCCTATCAGAGATTATTGCACGAGGAATCCCGAACCTTGAGAAAATGTGTTGATGAATGAATTTGAGAACGATTTTGTGATCACAGGTTCGGGTCGGTATGGCTTCGATCCATTTGGACACGTAGTCCACAGCCAACAGAATGTATTCGAAACCATCCGAAACAGGAAAGGGGCCCATAAAATCAATCCCCCAAACATCAAAGATTTCGCATACTAGAATCGGTTGCATAGGCATCATGTCGCGATGGCTCATGTTGCCCAAAGTCTGGCAACGACTGCATGCCTTGTAATGACTGTATGCGTCTTTGAACAGTGTGGGCCAGTAAAAGCCGCACTGGAGGACTTTTGATGCGGTTTTATGCCCGGCAAAATGGCCACCGCATGCCTGGTCATGGCAGAAAGAGAGGATATTGTTGACTTCCCCTTCCGGGATACATCTCCGGATGATCTGATCGGCACCTATGCGGAAGAGGTACGGGTCTTCCCAAATGTAATACTTGGCATCGGAGCGTAATTTGTCTTTCTTGGCCTTCGGCCAATCGGACGGGGTCTGATGAGATGCCAAGTAATTTACAATATTAGCAAACCATGGAAGGCTAGTACCAATAGTCAGCAGGTGCTCATCGGGAAAATGCTCAGTGATGGGTCCGGAAGGGTCTATCATTTCAGAAGGAAGACGGGACAAGTGATCAGCTACCACGTTTTGTTTTCCCGCTTTATCGCGAATCTCGAGGTCAAATTCTTGCAACAGCAAGATCCATCGGATCAATCGAGGTTTCGCGTCCTTCTTTGCAAGGAGATGCCTCACAGCCGTGTGATCCGAGTATATGATGACATGGGAACCCAGAAGGTATGATCTGAATTTCTCTAGGGCAAATACTACAGCTAGCAGCTCTTTCTCAGTAACTGTATAGTTACGCTGAGCCTCATCGAGTGTTTTGCTGGCGTAGTAAATGACCACAGGTTTCTTGTCATTTTTCTGCCCCAAAACCGCTCCTACAGCGAAGTCGGATGCATCACACATGATCTCAAAGGGTTGAGACCAATCAGGGGACTGTAGGATCGGGGCTTGGGTGACTCGGTCACGCAGGATTTCAAATGCTTGAGTGCATTCCTTGGAGATTTCGAAGGGAACATCCTTGGAGAGAAGAGTGGTCAGGGGGCGTGCGATTTTTGAAAAATCAGGGATAAATCGTCGATAAAAACCGACATGCCCTAAAAAGGATCGGATGTCCCTGATCGAGCTAGGCATAGGAAGGCGAGAAATCAGATTAACCTTAGCTCGATCCACTTGGATACCTTTCTCCGAAATTGAGTGTCCCAGGACAATTCCCTCAGGCACCATGAAATGGCTCTTTTCCCAGGAAAGAACCAAATTCACGTCGATGCACCGCCTGAGTATCTGGACCAAGTGTTGGAGGCAATCGTCGAATGATGCTCCGAAAACTGAAAAGTCATCCATGAAGACTTCCAGATAATCACCTACCATATCTGAGAATATGGCAAGCATGCATCGCTGAAAAGTAGCGGGTGCATTGCAAAGACCGAAAGGCATCCTTCGGAAAGCGTATGTTCCGAAGGGGCAGGTGAATGTGGTCTTTTCTTGGTCCTCAGGATGGATTGCCACCTGGTTATAACCGGAGTACCCGTCAAGAAAGCAGAAGAACCTATTTCCCGCTAGTTTTTCGAGAATTTGATCAATGAAGGGTAGTGGGAAATGATCCTTCTTCGTGGAGGAATTGAGTCGACGGTAATCTATACAGACTCTCCACGAGTTGGCTAATCGGGTAGGAATGATTTCTCCGGTCTCAGTCGTTATAGTGGTGAGTCCTGCCTTTTTAGGCACGACCTGAATCGGGCTCACCCAACGACTATCGGAGATCGGGTAGATGATCCCGGCATCTAACCACTTGATGATCTCCTTTTTCACGACCTCCTGCAGATTGGGGTTTAAGCGTCTCTGCATTTCACGAGAAGGTCGTGTGCCCTCTTCTGAATAGATATGATGAGTACAATAAGAGGGACTTATTCCAGTCAAATCATCGAGGGTCCATCCGATGGCTCTGCGATGTTGCTGGAGGACAACAATCAGACGGGATTCCTGTTCAGGATTGAGGTTGGAATTGATGATCACAGGAAGGGTCTGATTAGAACCCAAAAAGATGTATTTCAAATGAGCAGGAAGGGGTTTCAGTTCGAGGATGGGGTTTTCAGCAGCAGCGGGTGGTTCAGTATAGATGTGAGGTTCAAGGGTGGGAGTTACTGGGTTGTTCACATCCGGATTGGACTCCTCTGTTTGCGGGTCAAGATCCTTCTGTGGTTGATGAGGCATACTCAAGTCATTCTGGAGGTGTGATTCATCAACCAAAGTCTTGATGTCACAAATTTGTTCGATGACGCCGCAATTAATTCCTTGTTGGGCCTTAAATATATCAATTTTCAGTGTTTGATCTCCAAACTTAAGCTCTATTTGGCCCTCCTCACAGCTGATGTTGGCTCTAGCAGTAGCCAAGAAAGGTCTCCCTAGAATGATTGGTGTATCCCTAGGGTTCTCAGGTGCATCCATGTCTAAGACTATAAAGTCCACTGGAAAATAGAAATCCCGCACTCTTACGATAACATCCTCGAGAATCCCTTTTGGTGACTTTATAGATCGATCTGCTAATTGTAATGTCACCTCAGTTGGTTTCAGCTCAGATTTTTCCAGATGGTCAAGTAAGGATGTGGGTATCAGATTTATAGATGCTCCTAAGTCTAACAATGCTCTATCAAATTGGGTACCACCTATCTTACAGGAGATCAGGGGAGTTCCAGGATCTTTTGCCTTGGGTGGGAGTCTACTAAGGATTACAGAGCTGGCTTGCTCTGACAGAACAATTGGGCTCCCTCCCTTGGTTCGCGGCTTACGCTGGGGTGTACATATATTCTTTAGAAATCGTGCGTAAGCTGGTACGTGGTGGATTGCATCCATCAAGGGGATGTTTATGTGGACCTGCTCAAAGAGCTTGACCAGGTCCTCCTCAGGGGCCACGGGTTTGGTGGTCTTCTTTCCCTTGGTCAGGGCCTCGGGAAACGGGATCTTGGTTGGTTCCTCTAGGATAGGTCCTGGTTGTGGGTCTGGAACAGCGGTACCTTGGATAACTATCCTAGGGTCATGATTATCAGGCTGGGAGTGGTTTGGATAACGCGGGTCCTGAGTTGTCTTACCACTACGTGTTGTTACAGAATTTAATCCGGCCTGATTTTGGTTTGGATTTGGTAGGAGGGGTGGCTGCTGCTGAAATCCCGTACGAGAAGTAGAGGCTTCCATCTCGTCTGGAGATGGGGCAGTAGGGGCCTGATAAATCCATTGAGCGTGGCCTAAATTTGGATTCATAACGCGCTTCTGGGTTGGCACGTTATTTGGGTTAGGAAGGGGTTGGGAAGGGAGTGTGCCTGGCTGGCGAGAATTTGCCAACTGGGCCAGCTGAGTTTTAACTTCAGTAAGCTCGTCCTTGTGCTGTTTTTGAATGGCCGCATTCGATTTTTGAATGTCAGCCAGAGTCTGAAGGATTAAGGACATTTGATCTTGATTTGGCCCTGATGGATAAGTAGGGTTGGGCCGAGGCTGAGGTGGCTGGTAGTGATGAGAGGGCTGTGGGCGGGACTGAAAAGGTGGTCTTTGGGTTTGAGAATTTCCCGCCCACTGAAAATTTGGATGGTTTCGCCATCCAGGGTTGTAAGTGTTGGAGAATGGGTCGTTCTGGATGGCGTTGAGGTTCTCGCAGGTCTGAGGAACCTCCTGAGAATCAGGGAAAGGGGGAATGGAGTTCCCCCGGCTGGTGAAGAAAGGATCGGATGATCTTCCAGTCCAAGAATCAGATGGGGACGGATATGGATCCATCCCAGGGGAGGATCGGTGTAGGATGTTTTGCACAGTCTCCTGTGTGGAAGGAGGTTGTGCAAAGGAGTTACGCGCAGAGGTGGCTCGCTGCAAGTGCTGAGTCAGCTCATCCACCTTCTTTTCAATAATTGAGACCTTGTCCAATCGACTGGCCATTAATTCCAGGTCGACTGATGCGGACAGGCCCTGCGTCTCATGTGCTCCCTTAAGATTCGTCGCTGCGCGGGTATTCGTCCTGTCGAATAATCCCATGGAGTCATTGTTGATGGAGTTCTCGCACATGTTTTCGAGAATCTCCCATACGGTGTCTTCATGTTGACCCATGATGTTTCCTCCGCAGGTTGCATTGACGAAAAGGCGGATGTCCTCACGGAGTCCCTGGTAAAAAGATTGGACTTGTTCCCATTTAGGAACTCCGTGATGGGGGCACTTCCTCATGAGATCCTGAAAACGATCCCATGCCTCATGGAGAGGTTCTCCTGATTGTTGAGTGAAGTGTGTAATCTGATGGCGCAAGGCGTTGGTCCGACCAACGGGAAAGAACTTTTTCAAAAACTCGGATTGAAGTTCTTCCCAAGTGTTGATCGGCCGGGTCTGAGTTTGATACCAATGGGCGGCCTTGTCCATAAGAGAAAAGGAGAACATCTTCATGAGAAGAATATCCCGATTTTGCGCATCTGATCCAAAAGTGTGGGCCAGATGCTTAAGCTGTTTGATGTGCTGGAAGGGATCTTCAGAATTAAGCCCATGGAATTTAGGTATAGCGTGAATCATGTTGGGTTTTAGTTCGGAATCAGGTCCTCCAATCGGGATTCTAACTCGAGGCTCAATTGCCACCGCAGCAGGATTGTAGTGGTCCCGCATCATGGGACGCTGTGGTGGGTGCACGAAGTTTTGGAAGAGGTCATTGAGTCGCTGGAGCTGGTGTTCCAGATTATTTTCTTCCTCAACTGGCTGAGCCATGATGGGGGAAGAAGAAGAACTTGGTTCTGAATCAGAAGAGAGAATAATGTGAGGGTGTTGCTGCACAAACACGGGCGTCGAGGCTTGGCCTTGACGAGAGTGAATTTCTAAAGGAGGTCTTAAGGGTGGTCTTAGAGACCTCCTTCCGTACATGCACAGTTGGGAGAGGTAAGTTTAGAAGGTTGTGGACCCAATCAAGATACCCAAAAATGTGTTGGGTGACTATAGAGGTGCGGGGCAGATGGACCCCTTGATCAGAAAGATCGTCCACCTGAGAATTACCTGGGCAGCCAGAGAGGGAGAGTCCCGCGAAGACCCCTACACGGTAGAGCGTCCCCACGGGTTACAGGGTTTCCCCCACCCGACCTCTCTTGTCACTGCGGTTCCAGGTAGACCAGAATGGGGATCTTGACCTCTTAAGTCTACCAATTTTAAGATCAGGGTGTTTAAGGTTTCACTTGAACTTTAGTCTTTTTAGGTGCAAAGAGTGACCTAATTTAAGGTTGGTTAACCCAAGGGGTCAACTTTACCTATTGTTTTCTTTAAGAGCTTTTAGGTCCTGTCTTTTAGGGTTCAAGTGTTTAGAGAGAGCCAATTGTTTAGGATTTTTCTTGTATAGGTATTTTCAGACAAGGGCTTGGGCACACTTCATTTGGTTTTCTCAATTCTTGAGTTAAGTAGTGTGTCTCTAAATCCCTAGTGTTGGATCCTAGGTTGGCTCTACTTGGTCCAGTTAATTCTTTGTTGGGTAATTAGGGCTCAAGCAAGAATGTGTTAGCCCTTAAATACCCTTGATAGTGTGCAGAAATAATGAGTTGAAAACATGCAACTTTTATGGTTACTAAATATGGAAGACAGGTTAGCCCTATATTGCTTGTTCTTTACTTTTCTTTCTCTTTAGAGTGTAGGGGTTAATAGTGAGAGAAAAGATTTACCTGTCTTCGGAGTGGTTGTCGTGTGGTTGCTTGTCTTCTTGAGTTCCTGTAGCTGCACAAAAGAGAGGAGATTATCAGAAATTAAAAGATACAGGAATGTTTACCTCTAGAATAGCCGTTGCTCCCCGGCAGCGGCGCCAAAATGATATGGAGTATGGTTTCGCCATCCGGTTTCGTGTTATATCGTTGTAGTAAAACCGGTTGTTACCAACGTATCATATAAAAATTTTTTTACTCGGAAAAATAAAAGAGTTCCCGAGGTCGAACTCAGGGAGCAAGTTATATTCTAGAGATATACAAGTTCTATTACAAAAATAAAGAGAGAGAGAGAGATGAAAAATTGGCTTCTGCTTCTTTTCTTCTTTCTTCCTCTTTGTCTTTGGTTCTTCCTGTTCTTCTTCTTCTTCTTCTTCTTCTTCTTCTTTTTCTTCTGCTTTCTTCTTCTGTTCTTCCTTGTTTCCTTTCTTTCTTTTTCGTCAGATCGTCTTCTTCTTTTCTTGCTTCTTGCTTCTCTTCATTCCTTCTTCTTCTTTGTCTTCACCTGCCTTGACTTCTCTTTTTCTTCTTTCGCGATGGCCGTTGCTCTTCCTTCTTGAGCTGCTGTCCTTCCGTCGTCTGCCCCGGTGCTGAGACGACTTAACAATGCCTTCGCTACAGTGCAGCAGCTCCTTCTTCTTCAGCGGGTCTGCTTCTTCTTCTTTGGCCTGCACACTTCAGAGTTTATTCGTCAAGGCAAAAACCTACTCTACCCCCCTCCCCCGCGTATTTCTCTCTCTGAAATCACTCTTCGGAAGCTCTCCCAGAGCGCTACCGGGTAATCGGGTTCGGGTCAGGCCCGGGTCCAGGCCCACCGGCGTGCGTGGTGGGCGAGGAGTGCAGGTCAGTCTAATCGGGTCGGGCCAGGTCCGCGGAGCGTGGTCACGGACGAGGCCGAGTCGGGTCGGGTCGGGTCGGGTGAGAGGGACCTCACCCCGTGGTAACTGAGGCAAACAGCATAAGGCAGTTTTTGCCTTTATGCATCCGCGCGCCTTTGAGAGATTCCGAGGTGGGACTAAATGTCCCACCCCAATTCTCTCACGCCTGCAGCAGGGATGGTGCTCCCAATTGCATCGGCTGTTGAGGCGCACAGCTCCAATTGAGGGCCAGGGTGTGTGCGCGAGACTCTTCCGCGCTGGCCGTGGCTATTCAACCTGGGATATCTCGGCTTGGAGCAACCTTGAGCAGGCTTCGAGCTTCCTCGCCAATGGCGGTCAAGGCCTGGAACCTGAAACCAATGGCACGGCCTCTCGGCCAGATCAGACAGGCGGGGGACCTTCGCCGTGGCACGGCGAAGGTGGTCAGGGGGTCTGCAGGGGGCGAGATGGGGCTGTCTGGTCGTCCTAGGTCAAACTGTGAGCGAGGGAGTGGGTGTGTTCGGTGGGTCTGCAGAGGGTGTTTGGTGGGAAGTGGAGGGGCGGAAGAGGATCAGGGTGAGGAGGCGGAGGTTCTGCGGTAGTCGGCGAGCCGTGTGGGTCGCTGAGGTGATGGGAGCGGCTCGCCGGAGGGTGGTCGGAGGCGGAGAGGATGAGGGTGAACAGGGTCGGTAGAGGGCTTAATTGACTAAATCGAAAGCGGGGAAAGAAAGAGGAGAAGAAGGGGAGTAAGTCTAACTTAACTGCAGGGACGAAAGGGGAGGAACAGGGCGACAGTCGTATCGACTGTCGCCGGAGAAGACGATGCTCAGGGAGAGGGGCGGCGGCGAGCAGAAGGCTGGAGAGGCGCCAGCTGGGTGCGGCGTGGCGCGGGAAGAGCAGGGGAGGAGGTCTCTGCTGCTGGTAGTGCGGCAGAGCGAAGAGGTGGAGGGGGAGGAAGTCGCCGGAGCTGGTGAGCGTCTGCCGGAGAAAGAAGAGAAGAAAGCTGGGGGTTTTCTCCGTCAGGTCCAGGCTGCCTTGGTCGGTGGAGCGGCGGGGGGTATTTATAGGGTTGAAGCAGGGAGGAAGGCGGAGGGAGACGACGTGTCTCCCTCGCCGGAGCATGGTCGGAATTCGAACCCATACCGTCCGTGCGTTCGCACGGCCGGTATGGGGGGCTACAGTGACCATGGGGGTGCTCCTGCGACGGCTGACGACGCAGGGCACCCCCGGTACACTTGCCAGGTCCTCCACCTCACCCTGCGCGGCGCCATGCTCCGCGCAAGGTCGCCGGAGCATGGTGCTGGCAGGGTTTTGCAGGAGGGACCTGTTTGCAAAGAACGAAGGAGAGTTAGGGGCCTAAATGCGAGGGTTCAAAAGTTGAGGGCCAAAGAGTAAATATATGAGGACCAAAGTGTAAATTCGGTCAAGGAGGTTTCTTCTTAGGCTCAAGTTTTTATACATGACTAATTAGGACCTAAGGAATCTGATGGTGAATTTTATTTTCATATTAAACCTTGTTTGACCGGTCAATTTGCGCAAAAACCCAAATTAAGTTATTAATTGGGCATGGTTCTCAATGTAGGTCAAAATGGGTTCTAAAGGCCAAATTGAAGGTTCTAAACCCTAGAGATTATTTTTCTATGAATTTTAGAGGGTTTATTCTATTTTTACTTTGCCTCGAACCTTGTGAATTGAAGTGGGTTGTTTTAGGGTTACAGATTATCATTTGGTTCCTTGGAAGTGCTGTAGCCCTTGCTAGATCATCTCATCCCACTTTTATTCTTATTAAGCTGTTTTGACCTGTGTTTGGGCCCAGAATTACCCTGTATGCAGATTATACTGGTAAAATTGCACTTTTACCCCTTGTGACTGGTTTTCTTCTCAAACTCAGAATTCTCTGAGTTAAGCCTTTCCTTGAGATATATAGGAGCTTTTATCCTTTGTATTGGGTCAAAATGAGCTAGTTATGGCTCATGATGAGGTTCTCATCATATGATTGGGATAAACATAATTCCCTGTTGAACCATAGAAAGCCTCAGAATAACAATTATACTCAGCATGGGATTTATGCAGATTTTCTCTCTTGCGGGTGTTAAAAGGGGTGAGATGTGGAATGTGTGGAGCTTGGGCAGGTGTGGCAGGATTCCCTTGGTTGGCCAGGTTTGTTAAATCCTTATGCAACTGTTGTTGCTTAACTTGTAGCTGAGCCATGATAGAGTAGAAATTAGGTGGAGGGGCCTGATTAAGAAGCTCCTGGGTGGAAGAATAGGGGAAAGAAAAATTAGCATGCGGGTTAGAGGACCAATTTTTATTTTCCATTTTAAAAGAATAGGAAGAATGCAGAAAAGTCTTTTCTTAGGGAGGCAAAATCAAGTGGTCCCTCCAAGTGTGGAGTTTTGGACCGCCGCCCGTGCAAAATGGAAGAAACGGGAGGGGAGGAGAAGAGATGGAGATGAGAGAAAGTGTGCAAATCAAACAGACAAAACTAGACCTAACTTAAATGTGACTCCCTAATAATAACCTAAGACTTGGTCTATATAGGAAATAAGTAGTCAATAGTGAATACCCGTTCTATCAACAAATCTAGCCAAGTTGCTTAAGGGGAGGTTTGGGCCCAAACGTTTCCCAGGGAAAACCCCAGGTGCTTGTACAAACCCGCGCCTGGTCGTTTGACACGGCCCCTCAGCCTGAACACCAGATATAGATGACAGAATTGGTACTAACTAAAGAAAACTTAAGACCTAAATAGCAAGCCTAAGTTGATAAAGCCTTAGGGGTCAAGTTGCTACAAATTTTAATTAGGTCTAGGATTCTATAGTGCACACGGAATGTGGAGGGCGTTTATTGGGTTGTTGCCCTGTTATTTGATTTTTTTGTGTGTGTGCAGGAATTGGAGAGTGGCTCCAATGAAAATCAAGTTGTCACACAATTTTTTTTTTTTTTTTGTCTTTTAGGATGTGATTTAATTAAATGAATTTTAGGGTTTTTCTCTTTAAGTTTTCAAACAAGTTTGAAAGTTCACAATCAAAGGAAAGACAAGTTGTATGTGTGATTGTATATTTCCTTTTAATTGAGTCTCTAAAGAGAAAGAAGAAACCCTAAACCAATTATCCCTGAGACAGAAATTTAACTACCAATGAATTATTTTTAGCTTTCAGAATTAAGTAGTGGTCCAAACAAGTCAAACAACACCACTACTTTGAAGAAAATCAAACAAGGATTCCAGAAAAGATTTTTGTAAGATTTTAGGAATTTGTTTGATAATAGTTTTGAATTTTTAATTGTACTGGTGTCAAAGTCCAGAAATAATACCCATGGGTATTATAGACTTTTCAGTATTACCACCGACCTCAGAAAATTTTTATGATTTTATATGATATGTAAAATTTCACAGGGATTCCAACAAGATAAATTTCACAACAATTGGATGGGTATAAAAATTCTGAAAATTCGCGGACAGTAGCAAAACAGGAAGATTAGAGGGTGTGACCCCTCTGTAATCCACGAATTTTAAAAAATTAAATACAAATCCAATTGATCTGAAATTTGGAACAGATGTTCCAAACTTAATTGGGAATCACTCTATGAAATTTTATGATTTTAGGAGGCCTGTGGTGTTAGGAATCGATTTTTCAAGTCTGGACAGAAATCTAGACCCGAAAAACAGAACACCAATACTTGCAATGGAATGGTGCTAAAGAAGCATACAAGCAAACAATGATTTTAAAATGCACCACTCCACTTAATTTAAGTGTTTAGGGTCCTGAAAGCCAAGTTTAATATATTTTTGGTAGTTTTAATTAATTATGTGACTAGAAAGAGGAACCAACCTGAATTTTCGCGGGAAGAAAAGGATCTTTAAGCTCTCGCTTCCAGATTCCCGCTTTCCCGCTGTAGTTCCTGCACACACAAAAGAAAGAAAGAGAAGGGGATGAGATCCACTTCAAGCAAGAGAGAATGAGTTAATGCAAAGCCGTGCCTCCCCGGCAACGGCGCCAAAAAGTGAAAGCGAAATACGCGTGATTTGTAAAAGCAGTTTTTTAACGTCGTTGTAACACGCGAATCCGCTTTCGCTTTTAAAATTTATATCCTAGATAGGGAAGTATCTAGGGTCGTCCAAGGAGGCAATATGGTTGCAAAATTGATTCTCTTGCTTGGAATATATCTCAACTTTCTTTTGGTAATTTTCAATATACCATTTTTTTTTGTTTTTGAACTAAGGCAACATGCGAAATTATGGCGGGAAAAGTGTTTACACTTCCAATTAAGTAAACTACTCTAAAGTGGAAAGTAGAGCCTCTCCCTAAGCTCACTCTAAGCAAGTGGAGGCCTAGAATAATTAGGGAGAGGAAGTGAAGAATGCTGAAAATAAGCAAATAGAAATGCAAACAAGATATGCGAAGAAGGTAACTAGATAATTGATAAAGTGTTTAACAAAAATGCCTAGTAGAGGAATGCTTCTACTACTAGATAATTGAAATAAAGAAAGAAAACACAAATCCTCTAAATAGATGGTGAAGAAGAGGGCTTCTTGCTCCAAGGTTGGTGGCTCCCAAGCTTGAAAAGAATCCTTCAACTCCTTCCTTGCAGTACTCCACCAAAGTGATGACCTCCAAGGCAAGCCCTAAGGGGGCGTGCCCTAAGTTTCTCTCCAAGGGTGGACGTCCACCCTAAGCTTTTCTCCTTTGCCTGGCCGTCCTCCTTGAAGTGGGAGAGTCCTCCTCCTTGGCGTGGCTCAAGTTGAAGAGAGTGGGGAGAAGAAGGCACCAAAAGGGCTGGTGATGTGCCCCTTTAATCTCCTTCTCTACTCCTTCTTCTTGGCCGTAGGTATAGGTGGTTTAGGTAGAAAATATACTAAGGGAGGATGCTCCAAAATGGTGGTAGGTGGTGGCTTTTTATAGAATAGGATGGGGGGTTAAGGTGCCCCTTGAAATGGAGGGCTAGGATGGAAGGATGAGGGTGGTTGGTGATCCTATGGCTAGGGTGAGTTGGCGCCAACCCAAGGGGTGTTAAAGGGGGTGGTTATGGTGGTGTTGGTGTCTTTTGGTGGTGGAGAGACACCCCCATGTTGGCGCCAACATGGGGTCTTCTAGAAGGGGAGTTAGGTGGATGGTGGAGATGGATTCAAGGGGGATTGTGTGGTGGAGATGAGGGGGGATTTTGGAGGGAAAAGTGGCGCCACTAAGGGGTGGTTATGGGTAGTTTTTGGCGCCACTTTTAGGTGTCTTTTGGAGGTGGTGGGTAGGTTAGGTTGGTGCCAAGTAGGTTAGCTTATGTGGAGCTTAGGTGGAGCTAGTTGGGTGGAGTTGGTAGGTGGGTTTTTGGGGTGGTACAAGCCAAGGAAGTTGGAGCATAGTTAAGCTAAGCTAAGCTAAGCTAAGCTAGCTTAGCTAATGGAGGAGTAGAGGAGAAGGTGTTGGAGCTAGGGTTTGGAGGGAGGAGCTGAGGAGAAGTCTGGAGCTAAAATTTGGAGCTGGCTGCTGCTGAAGAGGCTGGCATGGAGCTATTCTAGCTGGCTTAGCTTGCTAGTTCTTTGCTAGCTACTAAGCCGAGCTAAGGTAAGCTAGCTTCTACCATACTGAGCTAAGGTGAGCTGGGTCTGGTGCTCCCGGGGAGAATCAAGCTGGTTGAGGCAGCTAAGGTAGCTTAGCTCAACTGAGTTGAGCTAAGCTGAGTCCCTGTGAGCTGGACTTGAGCTTCCTGAGCTGGGATGAATTCTTCTTCAGCTGGTTGGAGCTGAGTGGAGCTGGATGTAGCTGGATCTGAGCTGGGGTGAACTCCTGTCAACTTAGCCGAGCTAACTAGAGCTCCCTGTGGACTAGTGGGAGCTGAGATGAGCTAGACTCAGCTAAGTTGAGCTGGATCTGAGCTGACTTGAGCTAGGATGAGCTAAGGTGAACTCTCTTGAGCTACCATCCAGCTGAGATTAGCTGAATGGAGCTGGGATGAGCTAACCCTAGTTCAAGTAAGCTAGGTTCCAGCTGCGGTGAGCTAGATCAAGCTGAGGTGAGCTGGATCAAGCTGAGGTGAGCTGGATTAGGCTGAGTTCCAGCTAGTCTGGGCTTCTCCTTCACCATTTGCCTTCTTGAGTGCTAGGGTTTTAGGGATCTGTGCATCTGTACATCCCTAACACTCACAAAAACTCATTAAAATGACAATAAAAAATGCAATGCATGCCTATCCTAATTTATGCCTAAATGCAGCCCAAAAACCCGTTTGCGGAGTAAAATCCTAAGAGCTAGGTTAGTTTTAAAGCATAAAAATGATGATAAACTGGTGTTTATCAGCGGCGCCATGCTCCGCGCAAGGTCGCCGGAGCATGGTGCTGGTCAGATTTTGCAGGAGGGACCTGAACGCAAAGAACGAAGAAGAGTTAGGGGCCAAAATGCGAGGGTTCAAAAGTTGAGGGCCAAAAAGTAAATATATGAGGACCAAAGTGTAAAGTTGGTCAAGAAGGTTTCCTCTTAGGCTCAAGTTTTTATACATGACTAATTGGGACCTAAGGATTATTATGGTGAATTTTATTTCCAGATTAAACCTTGTTTGACTGGTCAATTTATGCAAAAACCCAAATTAAGTTGTTAATTGGGCATGGTTCTTAATGTAGGTCAAAATGGGTTCCTAAGGCCAAATTGAAGGTTCTAAACCCTAGAGATTATTTTTCTATGAATTTTAGAGGATTTAGTTGATTTTTTTCTCTGCCTCGAACCTCGTGTTTTTAAGTGGGTTTGTTTTTAGGGTTACAGGATGTCATTTAATTCCTTGGAGTTGCTGTAGCCCTTATTGAATCATCTCATCCCACTTTTCTTCTTATTAGGTTGCTTTGACCTATGTTTGGACCCTGAGTTACCCTGTTTTCAGATTGGATTGGTGAAATTGCATTTTTACCCCTTAGTTTCTATTTTCTTTGCGAACTCAGAATCTCTCTGAGTTAAGCCTTTCCTTGAGTTATGTAGGAGCTTTTATCCTTTGTATTAGGTCAAAATGAGCTAGTTATAGCTCATGATGAGGTTCTCATCAGTAGTGTAGTCTTACTTCTCCCCCAATGATGCATGCGAAATCCCCCTGTTGATTCTTGTATGCAATCGTTTTCTGGTAGTTAGATTTAATTTTAAGCATTCATGTATAAGCTTTCCTCTAGATTTCCTTGTGCAACAACTCTCCCATGATGAATGAAATTTCATTATATATATATATATATATATATATATATATATATATATATATATATATATATATATATATATATATATCTTATGTGTTTGAAATCACCTTGAGCTGAATGATTATCATATTTGCGTGATTTAAGTGTCTGTTCTTTAACCGCCTATATATTACGCACCAGCATGCCGTTTAAATAAAGTAGAGCGGCTTTAAGATCGATTTCAAAAGCAAAAACAACGCCTCCCAGAGACGAACAACCGGGACTCAAAGTCTCGTTATTTTCAAAATAATATCTTTGTTGGATCGTATTTCGCAACTATACTACGACGCTTTTATCAAAAATGCGATCTACATTTTCACCAACAGTCAGCCACTTCTCCAGAGAGCAAAACCCCCTAACCCCCGCACGCTTTCCTCTCTTTCTCTCCTTAGGTCATGCTCTCCCAGAGCCTTCAACAGTACCGAGTATAAGGGTAATCGGACCTAGAGTGCACCTAGGTCTAGGCTCACTAGTAGTGGGTGGTGAGCGAGGAGTGGATA
Source organism: Thalassia testudinum (assembly GCA_037157565.1). Classification (NCBI taxonomy): domain Eukaryota; kingdom Viridiplantae; phylum Streptophyta; class Magnoliopsida; order Alismatales; family Hydrocharitaceae; genus Thalassia; species Thalassia testudinum. Next base: position 35,119,708 of record JAZHRO010000056.1, read on the forward strand.
GTGTAGGCGGGTAATCGAATCAGGCCAGACCCGTGTGAGCAGTGTCACGAGCAAGGCAGTGTCGGGTGAGTGGGGACCTCACCCCCTTGTGTCTGAGGCAACTAAGTCCAGACACAAAATCAATTTATCTGGCACAAAAGGACCATCCGTATCTGATGTGGGACTATCCCACAAGGCTTTCTTCACGCAACAACAGCAGGTGATTGCTCGTCAAATTGGTGTGCTGCTGCTGTCTCTTGGGCTGATTGAAGGCTTGCGAAAGCATCTAGATAGGAGTTTGTGTCGATTGGGAGCTGCAGCAGGTGAAATCGAGACCTGGAAGTAGGTGAATGCGTCAGAGAAGATGTGGCGACGGTGGCTGTTCAGCGAAGAACCTGAAAATACAAATACAGCCTAATGGCCTAATTAGAACAACTCAGATGCTTCGCCGGACTACGGCGAATGTGAAGAGGGGATCAGCGTGGTGCGAGCATGATCTGTGGGTGTTGTCGGAGACTGAAAACGGAAGCGAATGTGGTTGAGTTCGGTGGAGGGTTCGGGTGAGTAAAATTGAGGGGTTTTACTTGCGTGGATACGGCGAAGGTGTAGGAGGTGGTAGCAGCTCGTTTGGGCATGTGTGGTGGCTGCTAGGGCTCACCGGAAGTATGCCAACAAGATGGAGGATGAAGTTGCGGAGGGTGTCGGTGGGGTCGAATCAGAGTGTTGATGGTATTGTCATGATGAGGGGAAGCTGAAGAGGCAATGTGGGAAGGTAGTGGACAACAGGGAGCGGAGATGGCGCTGGTTGCGGTATGGCCGGCACTGGAGAAGGAAGGAGCACCGGTAGGTAGGAAACGGTGATGAGGACGAAGGAGAGGCTCCTACTTGTACGGCTAGGAGCAGAGGAATGAGAGGAATGAGGCTCCGTCATCAGTATTGTGAACAGAGGAAGAATGAAGTCGGAGGAAGTCACGGATGTCAAGGAGCGTTTCGGCCAAGAAAGAAGAGAAGAATTAGAGGTGTTCTAGGCCGAATTCTAGCGTGGGATCTTTGGTCTGATCTGGGGAGTCTTTTATAGGTCATCAGAGGACGAATAGAGCTTGAGACTCAAGCTCTCAAGCTTGGAAAGCTTCATCGGAGATAGAAACCCAAATTTCAATTGATTTTCATGGCACTTTGGGCAAGACTTGGAGCCCAAGATGTGGCTCAAATGGAAGACAACTTCGTCAAGAATCTGAGTATCTATTTTGGGACTGATTGATTGAGAATCGAGTGAGAAATTCTCATTTGATCTCAACAGTGAAGCTTAGGGTTGCCTCTAATGGCACCAGGGACCTTTTTTGCAAAGAAGATGAAGAAGTTGGGGGGCTATTTGCAAGGATTTTGAAAGTTAAGGGCATATATGTGATCACACAGGACCAAGTTGCAAACTAGGTCAAGACAATCTCAGATTGGGCCTAAATTTTGGTATAAATCTAGTTTGGACCTAAGGAATCCAATGGTGAAGTTGGATTTTGGTTTTAACTATGTTTAATTGGGTAATTTATGCAAAAATCTAAATTAGGGCAAATGTTTGTCTGAGACTCTGTTTTGGGTCAAGACAGGTTCTGATGGTCAAATTGAAGGTACCAAAATCAAGAAAATATTTTTCTATGAATTTTAGAGGGTTTAGGTGAATTTTATTTTGATCAAAACCTAAGTTAATTAAGAGGTTCTGTTTTTAGGATTTCAGAAGTCATTTAATTCTCAAAACATGCACAAAACCTTTTTTGTCTGTTCTAACCCCCTTGTTAGCCTTTTAGGACCATTTCACCCTTAATTATCCCTGAGAAAATCCATGGTTATTCTCATTCAAGATATGATGATAAAATTACAATTTTAACCTTGATTTCTTATCTTTCCCTCAGAATGATTATGCAATGAATTACATCCTCTGGCAGTTATGTAGTAGCATTTATTGACATAATCAGATCAAATTGAGCTAGTTATGGCTCATGATGGTGTTCCCATCATACCCCCATGCCTAGCTTTTGCTAGTCCTTTAGTAAAATCTCAAGGAATTTAACTTAATTTCTATACCACATGTTCAGATCTCTGATGTGTGCTTTCTTTTCTAAATTAGGTTAGAATGCTGATAGTAGGCCTAGAGGTACTCAAGTACCAACCAAGATCCGAACCTGACCAGCTCTAGCCTCAGTCTGCCGCGAAGGTTTCTAAGGCCCACAGAAACTAATCTAAGGTTCATTGAACTCTATGGTTAAAGCACCTATGCTTGTAACATATTTTAGCCCAGGTTTAGTTTGCAGTGCATTTTTGTAAGAGAGACAACAGAATTTTTTCTTTATTTTTTTAGAGTTTTCTCTCTCTTTTCTTTTTATTTCTAGATTTGGATTGGCTTTACAACATGGTCTATATCGGATTCCTTGCTCCCACCATCAATCCTCGCAGGGTCCCTAGCAATCGATGCTTCAAGATAGCACCGGCCATGGCAAACCCCAGAACCCTGGCTTTCGAGATTTCGAGATAATCTCGCCCATGGCATTCTGTAGCTAAATCCAAGCCCTGGCAATCAACATTTCGTGATAATGCCGCCCTTGGCATCTAAACCAGTATAAGGTGCTTACATGCCTCTGGTAGGATATTTAGATATCCTAGGAAACAAGCACCGAGGAGACGGTATGTTACTACGCATCTTCGAGGGGGATTTCTTGCCTCTCCATGTCGGGAACTCTTCTAAATCAACTTGTGTTGATCAGCCACTCCTAACCTAAGTAGCTTTTTCAGAACAGATTTAATGTATTTGCATGATTTTGATAATTAAGCGTACTGAACCAAATTGTTTGTGGATTGGGGTGCTTAGGTTACCAAGTCTTGCAAACCAAAGGTTAGTTAACAAGGTCGAATAATCCCTAAGCCTTAGACCTAATACATAAGCTTCGCATTTTCCCCTACCTCTTGAGGACTATCCAGATCTTAATGGATACTTGAATTTTGAAGCCTAAGATCAACATTCATACAATCTCTTTTTATCTCTTAGCACTTTTTTCCTTTCATTTTCTTTCTTTTTGATTTGGTCTAGAACTAAGTAGATTCCTTTTACTAATGACTATCTCTTTTTTTCTTTTTAAATTGTACTCCTTTTTGACATTTATATCACCTCCCATTTTCCTCCTCAAAAATGATATACAATTAATTCACTCAAAATTTCCTCCCTTCTCCATTTTTTTTTCTTTTTTAGTTTTTTATTTTTTTTGGTTTTTGGATTTTTTTTTAATGAAATCCATTTCTTGTGAAGTGATTCTCAGAGTATTTTGCACTTTAATACCCCCCATGCTTAAGTTTTCTAATGTCCTCATTGTAAATGAAGGGTGTGAAACAGTTTTGGGTTCTGGAATTAGAACAGGATTATCGGGTGGGTGAACAGGTCGGGAATGACTGTTGCGGACAATTTCAAGCTTTGGTACAGGTAATAGAGGTGGAGTCAACTGCTCTAATGGATGAACCCTAAAGTGCAATATGAGTTCAGCATAAGATGTGTCAAGAAGGGTTTTGGGTTTTTTTAACAAGATGGTGGGTTGCCTCCCGTTAAGCGTTGAGTTTAACGCCATCAGCCGGGCGCAATGAGCTTAGGTAGAATGGATTGACTGCATGAATGATATGATCGTGATGGATGAGAATTGAATGGCCACAGATAAGTATCAACGCATATTGGAGAGTAATTCCAGAATATCTCTGATATAGGTTAGGCTAATTCATTTTTGGATGATCTTTCTTGCGTTTTGCTGAGGGAACATTTGGAAGGTATAGTGATCATGGGATTTTGTAGTAGGGTTATGGTGATTCCAAGGCTCAATTGAAATGGGTCTAGTTAGTGTACCCCGAATGTGTGGTTCCTCTCGTGCTCTGTGGCCTATCAAATCAATACCTGATGAGTCATTGTGATTCTTTTTTTTCGGATTTGAGATTGTCTCCTCAAGAAATGACTCATAGATTGGGTCTTCAAATGGATTTTCCCTATAATCTTCATCCCAAAAAGTGAATGCTTGGAGAGTGCTTTTTGAATAATAAAACTTGAAATCTGTAAAGGATTCATATTCTGGGTGAAGGTCACTCTCAATATCATCCAATTCTAATTCTCGGTGGTCCTCAAAACAAAAAGTCTCCATGTCCATGGTCTCTAAATATGGTTTGTCACCATGTTTCCCAACATTTCTAGGTATATCTTCAAGTTTAAATGTGAAAACCTCCATTGTGCACATATTATGCTCCACTAGATCATCATCTAGGATGTGAAAAGTTTCCAATTCAGTTTCTAGGTTTCCTACTAAAGATATGGTCATGAGATCCTGTATAAAACCTAGTTGATCTGTCAGGCATTTTCCTTTTGCTGTCTCAAAAATATTCATCTCAGCATGTTGATCTCCGGAGGCAATTGTCATATGCCCTGATTCGCAATTGATTATGGCTCTCGCAGTGGCCAAGAATGGTCTTCCCAAAATCACGGGCATATCCTGTATCTGTTGTGGTGTCTCCATGTCAAGAATTAGGAAATCTGCTAGGTAGCTAAAATCCTTAACTTTAATTACCACATCCTCTATCATCCCAATCGGTGTGATTAGAGTTCGGTCAGCTAGTTGTAAAGTGACATGAGCGGGTTTTAGCTATCCAACCCGTAATTTTTCAAATAGGTTGGTAGGGATGAGGTTGACTGAGGTGCCCAAGTCTAGTACAGCCCACTTGAAGTTTGTATCACCGATATTGCAAGGAATTAGTGAGGTGCCTGGATCAGATTTTTTAGGAGGTAGACTATTTTGGATTATGGCACTTATATTTTCAGATAGTACTACCTTTCCTAGTGTTTGTTCTTTCGTCTCCCTTTTGGGTATGTCAAGTGAGGTTGAGTTGAGAGTGAGGATATCAAGTAGTGGAATTGTGACTTGTGCATTCCTCAAAGGTCCTGTTATATCATTTCCTGACAATCCTTTAGTGTGGAGGTGAGATATGACCTGAGATAAGGGGATAGATTGGCTAGGGATGGGTTATTGTTCTTTCATAACAGTGATCATGGCACAATCATGGTAGGGAGGTGTATGGAAAAAAGTTGGACCTTGTTGTTGCTGTGGGTATGATGGGTAAGTGATGGTGTGTTTTGGCTTAGTTGAGGTGGATGGAGAAAATACGTAGGTATGAGTTGCTGGACCAGGTTGGGTATAACATGTTTGACCTTGGATTTGGTTTACAATGTGTTTTTGGGTCAACATGTTGTTGGGATTTGGCAAAGGTTGGGAAGGGAGAGTACCAAGTTGGCGGGGATTTGTCATCTGGGCGAGTTGATTGTGAACCTCTGTGATCTCGTCTTTGTGTTGTTTCTGCATATCAACCAAGGTCTAGAGAATCAAAGATGTATGATCTTCTTTAGGTGGTCCAGATTGGAAGTTTTGAGTAGACCTTAGTTGGGTGGGTTGATAAGGACACGGAACCTGTGGTCGGGGTTGGAATTGAGGTTTTAGATTCGGGTTATTTCCTGACCATGAAAAGTTAGGATGATTACGCCATCCAGAGTTGTAAGTGTTAGAGAAAGGATTATTCTGGATGGCTTGAAGATCCTCGCAGGTCTGAGGAGCTCTGAGATGATCAGGGTACGGGGGTTCAGAGTTCCCCCAACTGAGGTGGGATGACCCGGAGTTGCCTCCGAAGCCATAATCAGACGAGGGTTGATATGCATCCATCCCCAAAGAGTGGTAGATGTTGTGCGTGGCCTCCCTTCCCATGGGTGGGTGCACGTATGTGCTTTGAGGTGCAGCGGTGGATTTGTGTAGATGACGAGTGATGTCGTCCACCTTTTTCTTGATAATGGAGACCTTATCCAATTGACTAGCTACCAACTCTAGATCAACAGATGCGAAAAGACCTTTGGATTCGTGTACCCCCTGATTATTTGTCAATGCATGGGTGGATGTCCAGTCATACGCACCCAATGACTCATTGTTCAGGGAGTTCTTGCACATGTTCTCGAGAATTTCCCAGATCTTGTCCTCATGTTGACCTATGATGCTACCACCACAGGTTGCATTGATAAAGAGCTTGATATCTTCACGGAGTCCATGGTAAAAGGATTGGACTTGTTCCCACTTTGGAACTCCGTGATGGGGGCACTTACGAATGAGATCCTGAAAGCGATCCCATGCTTCGTGTAAAGATTCTCCCACTCCTTGGGAGAAATGCGTGATTTGGTGCCACATCGTGTTGGTACAACCAATGGGGTAGAATTTTTGTAGGAAGGCGGTTTGAAGTTCTCCCCATGTGTTAATCGTGTGTGGTTGAGTTTGAAACTAGCGAGCGGCTTTGTCATCCAGAGAGAATGAGAAGAGATTTAAGAGTAATCCGTCCCAATTCTGTACATCTGCCCGAAAAGTGTGGGCCAGATGTTTTAGGTTCTTGATGTGCTGGAAAGGATCCTTGGAGTTCAAGCCATGAAATTTTGGGGTCATATGAAGCATGATAGGCTTGAGATCTACCTCGGGTCCTCCCACAGGAATGTTGATTCGAGGTTCGATCTCCACCGCTGCAGGATTATAGTGATCTCGCATTTGAGGCCCCAGCAGTGGGTTGATGATGCCATTGATTCAATTTCGGAAATCATGGAATTGTTGCTCAAGATTAGGTTGATCTTCTGGGTGATCCATAGCTGATAAGGGGGAAGTAGGTTCTAAATCAAAAGATATGTCAATGTGATCAGGTTGTTGCACAAATACAAAAGTCGAGGCTCGACCTCGACGAGAGTGAATAGCTAATGGAGGCCTCAAGGATGGTCTTAAGGACCTCCTCCCGAACATGCACCGATGGAGTAGATGAGAGGTAGAATGTGATGGACCCAATCAAGACACCCAAAAATTTTGGATGACTATAGAGGTTCGGGGCAAATAATACCCCTTAGTCAAAAAGCTGCCCACCTAAGAATTACTTGGGCAACCAAAGAGGGAGAGTCCCGCAAAGACCCCTACACGGTAGAGCACCCCCACGAGTTACAGGGTTTCCCCCACCCGACCTCTCTTGTCACTGATGATCCACTTAGACCAGAATGGGGACTTAACCTCTTAAGTCTATCAGTTTTTAATTAAGAGCAAGGGTGCTTATGATTTCAATTGAACTTTAAGATGGTTTTTGTGCAAAGTGACCTAATTTGAAGATTGGTTAACCCAACAAGGTGGGTCAACTTCACCTATTTTGTTCTTTGAGAAGTTTAGGTCCCTCTTTTAGTGTTCAAATGAAATTAAGAGCCTAATTTTAGGGTTTTCTTGTATAGATCAATTCAATCAAGGCTTAGGCACACATTGTTTGGAAAGATCAATTCTTGATTAAGCAAGTGTGTTTCTAAAACCCTAAACTAGAATCCTTAATTGGCTCTGATTTGGTCCAATTTACTTTGTCCAAATGTGGTACCTAGGGCTTCAAGCAAGAAGGTGATAGCCCTAGATACCTTAAGATCTTAAGTAGGTGCACAAATCAGGGTTTGAATGTTGTCTAAATAAAATGTATCAAATCAGGAAACTTGATGATTTGTCTAAGAATAGAATGCAAGTAGCCCTAATTGATTTTTTCCTTCTTTTAGCTTTTTAGAATCAGGGACTTAGAAGGATTTGAATGGAGCTTACCTGTCCATGGAGTGGCTGATGTGTGGATGATCTTCCTTTAATGAGTCCCTGAAACATATCACAATCAAAAGAGATGTAGCAAGTTAGTACCAAATTTGATATTGCAATCAAGAGATCTAATTTGCACGTTGCTCCCTGGCAAAATGTTAGTCTCTTGAAATTGGGTTTCAAATCGTTACCTTGTAGTATAGTCGAAATCTCATGAAAAACAGATAAAATTTATACTCGAAAAAGTCCGAGGTCGTTCGTTGGGAGCAAGTAGGAATTCGATTCTCAAGATTGCAATTTTAAACAATAGAGATAAGAAATTATGATCATAAATTGATTCAGAATAATGTGGCAATAATATCAAAAGTCAAACTGCAAAAAGAATGGAGTAAAATGGTAATTTGAATCACCAATTACTCCCTACAATAATAGCAAGTGGAACTCAATAACTATGTAGAAATAAACCCAAATCAGTCGCCTGATTGAATGATCAGATGTCTTAAACATCTGGATGAACAGTAATCTCTCTTCTTCTTATGCGGCTCTTCTTCAACTACTTTCCTTCTTCACAGGCCCTTCTGCTTCTCTTCTTCAGCTCTGTCTTCTTTCTTCCTCTTCTTTTCTTCTTCTTTCTCTGCTCTTTTCCTTCTCTTCCTCTTCACGCAGAGGGGGAAAGCATCTTTAGATTTGGCTAAATGTCAACCACTTCTCCAGAGAGAAAAACCCCCTAACCCCCACATGCTTTCCTCTCTTCTCTCCTTAGGTCACGCTCTCCCAGAGCCTTCAACAGTACCGGGTATACGGGTAATCAGACCTAGAGCGCACCCCGGTCCAGGCTCATCGATAGTGGGTGGTGAGCGAGGAGTGGATAACGTAGGTGGGTAATCGGATTAGGCTAGACCCGTGTGAGCAGTGTCACAGGTGAGGTAGTGTCATGTGAGTAGGGACCTCACCCCCTTGTGTTTGAGGCAACTAAGCCCAAACACAAAATCAATTTATCTGCTAGAGGAGGACCATCCGTATCCAATGTGGGACTATCCCATAGGGCTTTCTTTGCGTAGTAGCAGCAGGTGATTGCTCGTCAAATTGGCGTGTTGCTACTATCTCTTGGGCTAATTGAAGTCTCGCAGAAGCACTTGGAGAGGAGTCCGTGTCGATTGGGAGGTGAAACCAAGACCTGGAAGTAGGTGAACACGTCGAAGAAGATGCTGGCGATGGCGGTTGTCTGGCAAAGAACCTGAAAAGACAAATATGACCTAATGGCCCAGTTAGAACAATTCAGAGGCTCCGCCAGACTATGGCGAACATGATGAGGGGGTCAGCGTGGTGCGAGCATGATATGTGGGTGCTGGCGGAGACTGAAAATGGAAGCGAACGTGGTTGAGTTCGGTGGAGGGTTTGGGCGAGTAATCCCCTCAATTTCTTGAGGGATTTTACTCGTGTGGATACGACGGAGGTGTGGGAGGTGGTAGCATCTCATTTGGGAGTGTGTGGTGGCTGCTAGGGCTCACCGAAGGTGTGCCAGCGAGATGGAGGATGAAGTTGCGAAGGGCGTTGGTGGGGTCGAATCGGAGTGTTGATGGTACTGTCATTATGATGTGAAGCTGAAGAGGTAATGTGGGAAGGTAGAGGACGACAGGGAGCAGAGATGGCGCCGGTTGCGGTATGACCGACGTCAGAGAAGGAAGGAGCTCCGATAGGTAGGAAACGGCGACGAGGACGGGGGAGAGGCTCCTACTGGAAGGGCTAGGAGTGGAGGAATGACAGGAATCAGGCTCCATCACCAGTATTGTGAACGGAGGAAGAACAGAGTCGGAGGAAGTCGCCAGACGTCAAGGAGCATTTCAGCCAAGAAAGAAGAGAAGAATTAAAGGTGTTCTAGGCTGAATTCGAGCGTAAGATCTTCGGTCTGATCTGGGGAGTCTTTTATAGGTCATCAGAGGGCGAATAGAGCTTGAGACTCAAGCTTGGAAAGCTTCGCCGGAGATAGAAACCCAAATTTCAATTGATTCGCATGGCACTTGGGCAAGACTTGGAGCCCAAGATGTGGCTCAAATGGAGGCAACTTCGTTAAGAATCTGAGTATCTATTTTGGGATTGATTGATTGAGAATCAAGAGAGAAATTCTTGTTTGATCTCAATAGTGAAGCTCAGGGTTGCCTTTAATGGCACCAGGGACCTTTTTTGCAAATACAATGAAGAAATTGGGGGGCTATTTGTAAGGATTTTGAAAGTTAAGGGCATATGTGTGATCACACAGGACCAAGTTGCAAACTAGGTCAAGACAATCTCAAATTCGGCCTCAATTTTGGTATAAATCTAGTTTGGGCCTAAGGAATCCAATGGTGAAGTTGGATTTTGGTTTTAACCATGTTTGATTGGGTAATTTATGTAAAAACCCAAATAAGGGCAAATGTTTGTCTGAGACTTTGTTTTAGGTCAAGACGGGTTCTGATGGTCAAATTGAAGGTACCAAACCCTAGATAATATTTTCTATGAATTTTAGAGGGTTTAGGTGAATTTTATCCTAACCAGAACCTCAGTTAATTAAGTAGGTCTATTTTTAGGATTTCAGAAGTCATTTAATTCTCAAAACATGCGTTAACCCTTTTCTGTCTGTTCTAACCCACTTATTAGCCTTTTAGGACCATTTGACCCTTAAGTATCCTTGAGAAAATCCATGGTTATTCTGCATTCAAGATATGATGGTAAAATTACAGTTTTAACCCTGATTTCTTGTCTTTCCCTCAAAATGATTATGCAATGAATTACAGTCCTCTGGCGATTATGTAGGAGCATTTACTGACTTAATCAGATCAAATTGAGCTAATTATGGCTCATTATTGTGTTCCCATCAGTAACTTTCCTTTAAGTCTGTCAAAAATGTGTACTAGCACTCCAAATCCTAATGTCAAACCCTAATTTGCTCTATTCTGCATCCATTTTGATCTCAACATGTACACCTTAGACTCAAACAAGAAGGTGAGTAGTCCAAGATGATCAGAAATTAAGCGTGATCTCTAATAGGCACAGGAAATTTGGGGTAGGGAATTCTAAACAAAATCGTCTCAACCTTCAATCAGATTTGAAAAAATTTTCGCAAATCAGGAAACTTATCTTTTAAATGATAATTACTATGAAAAATAAGGCAGGCGATTCCTAATTAATTGTTTCCTTTTTTGTCGTCCCAACATTAGAAGGTTGATTAGGGAAGAATAGAGAAGTTACCTACCTTGGAGTAGTTGATTTGCACGGAAGATCTCCTCGTGAAGTACCTCGCAAAATCACAACAAACAAAATAGGGTAAGTTAGTGCTCGAGTATAATCAAAATATAGTAGGAGAATAGCAGTGAAATGCTCATTGCTCCTGGCAAGGTGCCAAAATGTTTACGCGCTGAATCAATGTTTTAGAATCATTGCGTTATAGTATAGGTCGAATTAGTGCAAGAAACAGATAAAATTTATAACTCGAATGTCAGAAATGAAGTCCAAGGTCATTCACTAAGAGCAAATATGAAATTCAATCGCTAATCTTAACAAATAATATAAATGAGCATAATTAATTATTCAAAAACTAATATGCAATGTATAACATGAGTATATGAGGAACCAAAAAGAAATCTAGATAAAATAATGGTGATTTGGATCACCAATTATTAGTCTAACACATAGAACAATTACTCAAATATAATCAAATGAAGGAACAGATAATCAGATGTCTTAAAAGGCATTGCTACAGTACTCCTCTTTGATTTTTCTTCTGTTGTTCTTCTTCCTTGCCTTCTCTGCTTCCTCTTTTGCCTCTCCTCTTCTTTGGCCCTTCTGATGCACAGGGGGAAACTCTCCTCTGAAATTGACTAAGTGTCGAGAACACTGAAGAGCAAAGCCCCCCTTAACCTTGCTCTCTCTCTCTTCCTTCCCCTCTTCCTTTCTCAGGGATAACCGAGTAGTCGGGTATGCGCGCACCCGAATCCAGGGTCACCGGCATGGTGTAGTGACCGAGGAGTGAGCCTAGGCGGGTAAACGGATCAGACCAGGCCTGCATGCAAGGTGTCACGGGCGAGGCGTGTGAGGGGTAGGGGGGGACCTCACCCCCTATGTGATCTAAGGCAAAGAGCCTATGTCACTTTTCCCTCTTATGCATGCTCTTCAGTTTGTAATCCCACGATGTGGGACTACAACAAGTCCTCTTCGTGGTGCACCGTAGAGGCGAACTCCTCTTCTTGCGTGAAAGCTCCAACAATTGCTACGGCTGTTGGAGTCAAGGCCTCTAATTAACCAACTAGAACTGGTCCCTGAGTACTTCCGCACCACCTGAAGGTGTCATCTAGGCGTGCACGACCTGGAACTCGAAGAACAATATCGGCGTTAATGGTGGCGATGGCGTAGACCGACGGGGAACCTGAAACATGAATACGGCCTCTTGGCCGGATTAAAATAGTTCAGAAGCATCGCCTAGATCTAAGGAAGATGATGGCGGTGTTAGGTCGGTGTGGGGATGAGTGAGGTGGCTGGACGGTGACGGAGAAGATGGCGTGAAGGTGGGTTCTTCGATGGTGGTTGTGAGTGGGCAAAAGGTAGAATAAATATGGGGGTTTTGTACGAGAAGGCAAGGCAGAGGTCAGAGGCTTGTCAGCGAAGTGTTTGGAGTAGTGGAGTGAGTGGAGGGCTTCACCAGAGGAGTGGCCGGAGTGGAAGACGAAGATGGGTTGCGTGTAGGACAAGGGTTTATTTTTGGTTTTTGGTAGAGGAAACTAATCTAGAAGATGATGGCGGTGTTAGGTCGGTGTGGGGATGAGTGAGGTGGCTGGACGGTGATGGAGAAGATGGCGTGAAGGTGGGTTCTTCGATGGTGGTTGTGAGTGGGCAAAAGGTAGAATAAATATGGGGGTTTTGTACGAGAAGGCAAGGCAGAGGTCGGAGGCTTGTCGACGAAGTGTTTGGAGTAGTGGAGTGAGTGGAGGGCTTCACCAGAGGAGTGGCCGGAGTGGAAGACGAAGATGGGTTGCGTGTAGGACAAGGGTTTATTTTTGGTTTTTGGTAGAGGAAACTAATCTAGGAGACTAAGGGAACTAACTACCTATTCTAAGTGGATGAAAGGAGGGGAGTCCATGCCAGTTTTGGTACATCAACGACGGAGAAGACAAAGTGCTCCAGTGTGGTAGCGGCGACGAAGAACGTGGTAGAGATGCCCCTGATTTGGCCGTCGAGAAGCGGACAAAGGAGAGGGAGATATTGGTGCTCCCAATTTGGCTGTTAGGAGGCCAGAGACGTTGGAGGAAGAAGTTCGCCGGAGCTAAGGAAGAACAGGGCTGAAGGTGGAGTTTTGAAGAGGGTTTGGGCCCAAAACCTTACTAAAGTGGTCAGCTAGACCTCAGGGATCCATTTATAGGCCAAGGGGAGGGGTTTCAAGCTTGGAGACCAAGCTTCCAAGCATGGAAGACTTGCCGGAGATTGATACCCACATCTCTCATTCATTCGCATAGAGATTGGGAAAGAATTGGAGCCCATGAATAAGTTTGATTTGTAGAGAAATCTCTTAGGAATCTCTCTTCCAAATTTGGAAGAGATTGAGCATGAAATCAGGGAGAAAACTCTGATTAAAGGTCGCCGAAGTTGTAGGAGTAGGACATGGAGGCGGTGGGGACCTTTTTGCAAAGACGATGACAAAGATATGGGGCTTTTTGTAATAAATTCAAAAGTTGAGGGGTTATTTGGGAGATTAAGAGTCAGACTTGGACTAAAATGCAAACTAGGTCGAAATGTTCTCAGATTGGATCCAAATTTTGGTACAAACCTAATTTGGATCTAAGGAATCTGATGGTGAAGTAGGATTTACGTTTTGATCAAGTTTTCCTAGGTAAATTGTGCAGTTACCTAAATTTGGGCAATTATCTGTTTGAGATACTATTTTAGGTCAAATTGGGTTCCAATGGTCAAAACAAGAATACCAACCCCTAGAGAATATTTTTCTATGATTTTAGAGGGTTTAGATGAATGTTATCCTGATCAGAACCTCAGTAGATTAAACAGGTCTATTTTTAGGATTTCAGATGTCATTTAATTCTCGAAAAGCGTGAAAACGTGTTTCTATTTGCATGGACTTACTTGTTAGATAATTAAGATCATTTGACCTTTAATTAACCCCTGAGAAATCCTGTGATTATTCTGCAATTGAGATATGATTTAAAACTGCAGTTTTACCCCTGTTTTACTGTATTTCCCTCATAATGGATTTGCAGTGAATTATGGTCCTCTAGCTGTTATGTAGGAGCATTTAATGATGGAATATGACTAAATAAAGCAAGATATGGCTAATGATGACATTATCATCAATTCGCCGGTGGTGAATCCAGCCAGAATCGATCTCAAAACCTAATCCAATTTGTAGAGAAGATCCTTGCGACCATTCTCTCCAATTTTAGAGAAGTTTGGCCTTGATTTAAGGGAGAAAATCTCCCTCGAATCTTGCTGCTAAGCTCGGGTTCACACCAATGGCAGTAGGGATCAAAATGAATAAAATGATGAAAAGTTAGGGACCTAATTGTAATAAATTCGAAACCTGAGGGGCTATATGTAAGAAATAATATTTTAACGGACTAAATTGCAAAATAGGTCAAGATGGACTCTGATTGGGCCTAAATTTTGGTACCAACTTAATTTAGGCCCAAGGAATCTATTGGTGAAGTTGGATTTGAGTTTTACCATGTTTGACTGGGTAATTTGCACAAAAGCCCAAATTAAGGCAAAATCCCATCTGAAACTCTGTCCAAGGTCAAAATGATTTCAAACGGTCAAACCAAAAGTGCCAAACCTCTTGGAATATTTTTCTATGAATTCTATGAGCTTTAGATGAATTTTATCCTAACTAAAACCTCTTCAATTTAAGTGGCTCTAAAATTAGGTTTTTGGGTGCTGTTGCAATTCTCGGAATGCGTAAAACTCATTTCTATCTATGCTGACCCACTTTTTGGACTTTTAAGCTCATTTGACCTTTATTTAGCCCATGAGTGACCCCGTGGTTAATCTTTGTTCATGATGGGCTATTAAAATTACAGAATTAACCATGATTTCCTATTCTTTCAAATCAGAATAATACGGAATTATGACCCTCAGATGATTATGTAGGAGCTTTTATTAATCATACCTGACTAAAAGTGGCTAGTTAGGGCCTATGATGGTGTTCCATCATACCCCCATGCCTAGCTTTTGCTAGTCCCTGGCAAAATCCTATGGATCAAACTAGGTCTTTAAGTCGGATGTAACTATCAAGATGCCCTACTAAGTCGCATCCCTAAAGATCTAATCAAAATACCAACAATAGGCCTAGAGGTACTCAAGTACCAGCCAAGATCTAGACCTGACCAGCTTTAGCCTGGGTTTGCCACGAAGGTTTCTAAGGCCCAAAAGAACTAGCAGAGGTTCGTTGACCCCAGCGGTTAAAGCACCCGTGCGTTATACGTATCAAGTCTAGGTTCAGTTTGCCAGTGCCTTTTGATAAGAGAGAGATGAAGAAGGATATTTCATTTTCAGAGTTTTCTCTATTTTCTTTTCATATTTCCCTAAATTTAGCCTCAGATTAGCCCTAAACACGGTCTATATCAGGTTTTGTGTCCCCACCATCAATCCTCAAAGGGTCCCTGGCTTTCGATGCTTCGAAATAGCATCGCCCACGGCAACCCCCAGAACCCTGGCTTTCGACACTTCGAGATAGTGCCGCCTATGGCATTCTGTGGCTAAATTCGGGCCCTGCCAATCGACATTTCGAGACAATCTCGCCCATGGCATCTGAACCAGCACAAGGTGCTTGCATGCCCCCAGTAGGATATTTAGATATCCTATGAGACAAGCACCGAGGAGAAGATATGTTAATACACATCTTTGTGGTGAATATTTCACCTCTCCACGCTGGGAACTCGTCCAATCAACTTGTGTCTTCGAGCCACTCCTAAGCTAGATTTTCAGGATGATTTTCTTAGAATAGAACGCTTTTATCATGATTTCTTTATTAAGCGCACTGAATCAGACTAGTGTGTGAATTTTGGGTGCTTAGGTTACCAAGTCTCGCAAACCAAAGGGCAAACACGATGTTGAATAATCCCTAAGCCTTAGACCTACTACATCAGCTTCGTACTTTCCTCAACCTTTTGAGGACTAATCCGAATCTTAATAAATACGTGAGTGTTTAAGCCCAAGAGGCCTAAGGTCGGTATTCGTCACTAATCTCCTAAGTTTCTATCCTTCCAGGTCCTAATTCATCATCTAATCCAGCCTAGAAGTTAGGTAAATTCCATACTCAATTACAAGGGACTATCTCATTTCTTTCTTTTTGATTGCTCCTTTTTTTTCTCTTTTCTTTTCTTTTCTCTCCTCCTCAATTGTTTTCAATTCAGCTCACTTTGATATCTCCCCTCCTCTTTTCTCCCTTTTTTTATTTTATGAAATCCCTCCATGAATTGATTCCCACAGCGTTTTGGACTTTAATACTCCCCCATGCCTAAGATTTGCAATGTCCATTGTAAATTAGGTGGGTTCGAGTTCAATTCAAATTGTACATTAGAACAAGTGGGTGGTTAATGGGTTGGAATGATTGTTGCAGATGATATCTAATTCTGATACGAGTATTAAAGGTGGAGATGGTTGTTCTAACGGATGAACCCTAAAGTGCAATATGATTTTAGCAAAAAGATAAGTCAAAAGGGTCTCGAGCTTTTGGAATGACGAATTGCCTCCCATTAAGCGCTAAGTTTAATGCCATTGACTGGGCGCAAGGAGTTCAAAAGGATATGTCATTTGCTGCATTATCATAAGTGATAAGAGAAAATATGTGATCGTGGTGGTTGAGAATCAAATGGCCACAAATGAGTATCAAATTATGATGGAGAGTCAATCCAGAAGATCTATGATATGGATCAAGTTGATTCATTTCTGGGTGGCTCTTATGGAGTTTTTGCAGAGGAATCACTCGGAAGATGTAGTGATCATGGGGTTCTGAAGTAAGATTGTCGTGAGTCCAGGACCCAACAGAGGTGAATCTAGTCAATATAGTCCAGATGTGTGGTTCCTCTTATGCAATGTGACCTAATGGATCATTATCCAATGAGTCATCTTGATTCTTCTCTAATGGGTGTAAGATCAATTCCTCAAGAAATGACTTGAAGATTGGGTCTTCTAATGAATCTTCTCTATAGTTTTCATCCCAATCAAAAGTGAATATCTGGAGAGTGCCTTTTGGATCATCCAACTTCAAATCTGTAAAGGATTCATACTCTAGGTTGTGGTCACTCTCAGTATATTCCTTGCCCGATTCCTGGAGATACTCAAAATAATCCTCATAATAAAATTTCTCCAGATCCATGGAATAAAAATCCAAATCCCGTCGAATGTCAACCTGTTCCCTGAAATCCATGTGTATGTCCTTAAGATCAAAGGAGAAAGCCTCCAATACTCTCAATTCGCTGGAATCATACTCGGCTAAATCAAGATCCTCCGTCATGCGAAAAACTTCCAATTCTGGTTCTAGGTTTTCTACTACCGAAACGATCATGGGATCCTGAATCAAACCTAGTTGTTCTACCGAGTAGTTTTCTTTTTCTCTAGAAGATGCCTCAAAAATATTGATCTCAATTTTCTTATCTCCAAAGGCAATTATCATGTGCCCTGATTCACAATTGATTATGGCTCCTGTAGTAGCCAAGAAAGGTCTCCCCAAAATCAAGGGCATATCTTGTATTTCCATGTCAAGAACTAGGAAATCAGTTAGGTAGCTAAAGGATCTATAATATAAGGGAAACTCTGCCGAATTCTTTTTATATTTTTTTTATTTTTATTTATTTCTTTCTTAATATTTATACAAATACTATTTTTTTAATGTATATGCAAATGAAATTCAAGAAATTTGCTAATAGGGGTAAGGATGATCAGGGCACCTCAGCGAGTAAGGATGAGACGTAGCCTCCTTCCGCCCAGCCCCCCTGCACCTAGCTTCCCTGCACCCAGCCACCCCACACCCAGACTCCCCCATCCGTTCCTGAGTACATCCCTATATGTACTCCCTACACACACCCAATTGTCATGATACCTAATCCCACATTTACGAGATAGCGTGAATATGTCCAGCCTGGTGATCTTGCCCGATAATATCAGAACAAGGACAAGAGGGTGGTTACTAATGTAGTGTGAGAGCTAGAGCCAAAGGTTGCCACCCACTACCCTCACGACAGTGATGGCAAGATGAGGACGAGGAGGGTGAGGGCGATGCTGAGGTACAGAGGCCACCTTAGTAGGACCTTTAGGCTGAGGTAGGGACCAGTTCTGCTAGTAAGAATTGTCAGTAATATCTTATGCAATTTTAATTCTAATGTTTTAATTTTTAATTATATTTTTCTTATCAGGTAATAAAAAAAGGAAGGGGTCCGATAAGAAATGCACATCCAGATGCACTTCCAGAGGGGACGAGAATTAATGTGCATATTAACGAAGCTAAAGAAGATCCATACTATCCTCCTTTCACCAGCAAACTGTGTAGGATGGTAAAGGAGCTCATCCTCCTTTGTTGTTTTAATTAGAGGGGGGTCTCCATGGAGATCAAGAGGCAGCTTATTCATAATATGGAGGTAAATAATTATATATTAATGTTTATATATAAGTTTACTTTAATAATATTTAATTCATTTATACGATTTGTAATATTACAGGCAATCTTCGATTGGGGTGATGATTCGAATGTCACCAAGTACATCCTTAATCATGCTGCAAGACGACATCGTAATTAGAGGATGACAACTAAGAGAAGGGTGAAATTTGTAATATTTTTATTTTTTTATTATTTACTTAATTAATTTCTTTTGACAATTTATTTGTATAATTTAGTATTATAATGCAATGTCGTCTAATGAGGCAATGAGGAACGTGCCTCCTACAATAGCAGCAGATGTAAGAAAAGAATGCTATGAGCATTGGAATAAGCCTGAGACGGAGGTAATTACAATACTTTCAAGAGCATTTGGAGATAAATGATTTAATTATTTTCCATTACAATATGTTATATGTACGGGATTAAACAAAGAGGAACAAGGCAACAGGGTCAAAGCTCCACCACAGACCCACTGTTTGGGTCAAACTAGTATAGATAGAGTTAAGGCTAAATATGTAAGTAATTCCTTAGAATTATGTCACTTTTTTATTTTTAATTAAAGTTTTAATTATAACTATTACCTACAATCTCTGAAATATATTTACAAGCACATTCACACGATGGTGCCACACTCGATCGGGTTGATATGTATGAGGTCACTCATAGCAAAGCCACCATCAACAGCGAGCGAACATGGATGTTGGTGCATAAGCAATTAGGCACCACATTAGCCTTTAATGATGGTTTTGATGATAACAATAATATCAAGTGATTGAGGTTAAAATTATATGTTATGCATAGTTGTCGCAAGATAATTTCAAGATTGAAGCTCTCTTGACAAATTATGAAGCCAAGAAGATGGAGGAGATCAACTTTAGGTCTCTTTGTAATTTTAGGATTTGAGTTGTAATTTTATATTTCTTAGAACGTAAGGAAAGCCCCAATAAGATTAACATTTGTCTACACTATTAGGGCACCACTTCTATGAGTCTAATTTGGTCAAAAATATGGTAAAACATATCCTTAGGAGTTAATAGATCACCCTAGAGCCCCATGAGATCAGTAAATTTGGTTTGGACAGTTGGAGGACTTTTTACAGTCCATCTAAGGTTAGGTATAAGTTACCTAACGTTAGATAGTTGGTCTGAGCTCAACTCAAGAATTCTAGGAGATAGCGAACTTTGCGATGAATTGAGCATCTAACGTTAGGTAGTTTAACTAACGTTAGACAAATCATACATAACATTAGTTGGTGCACTTTATGCCGTCAAAAGTTCCAGGAGATAATGAACTTTGTACCTAACTAAGTACCTAATGTTAGTGCACCTAATGTTAGGCCACTTTTAACTAACAATAATTAAAGTACTTTTTGTTAAATTCAATTAGTCGTTGGCAAATCAAATGGGGAAACTTTTGAGCTGTTGACTAAAGGTCTTTTGCACATACAAAATAGTCCTAACCTCCATCTATATATACCAAGTGGGTTCCCACTCTTAGAGGGTTAGAGAACACCCAAAATTCACTCAAACGCTCTTCCAAGCCTACATTCAGCAAAAGCCTCCACTTGGTGCTCATTGGAGGTGTTTTGAGCACTTGTTCTTAAAGGCCACCTTTCTTGGAGCTCAACCACTTCAGCTCCCAGCTGTGTCAAATTCATACACTCACTAAGGGAGTTCTTTTAACCTTATAGATAGTTAGTTCATATAATTAATTGCATATCTTATTGGGGCTATCCATAGGAGCAAAAATGTGTTTTAATTCAATTTTATTTCTTCACCTCTTGTAATCCGAGAGCCCAACTTGTGGGTTCCTCTCCTCTTGAGCAAGAGGGGTTTGCTCTTGATTGGAAAATTAAGAGGGTTTGTAAAAGGGTTTGGTATCCCATAAGTACTGGTTAGTTTTCCAAGTTTAACTCAGGGCAAAATCCTAGATTGGGAGATCTAGGTAGTGGTCTTTACCCGAATTTGGGCTTCCACTATAAATACTTATGTTGTGATTGTTGTTATATGTGTGGATTGTTTGAACATATCTTGAATCTGCATTAACTTGAATTAGTTCTTTATTTACCGCCTTTTTAGCACTAATCACCCCCCTCTAGTGCTTTCATTTGGTATCAAAGCATAGGTTGGTGCAATTTGGAGTAACTTCCTCGCACCGACGATAATGGTGGAATCAAGCAACATGAGAATTGAGGGGTTGTCAACCCACTGACCTCCCTACTTTGATGGAAATGGCTACACTCATTGGAAGAGGAAGATGGCAATTTACCTCAAATCGGCCACCGGAGATCTCTCATTATGGAAAATGGTAGAGAAGGAATTTAAGGTGCCAGAAGTAGACGCCACCACCAGAGACTATAAGTCGGAAGATGAGAAGAAGATATCAATCAATTGTAAGGCTATGAGTGTACTATATTGTGCCCTCTCTAATGATGAGTTTAATAGAATTTTGCAGTTAGAGACAGCATATGAAATTTGGAAATGCCTTGAAGTGACTCATGAAGGAACCTCAAGGGTAAAGGAGACAAAAATTGGTCTCTTAACCCAAGAGTATGAGATGTTCAAAATGAAGCCAGGTGAAAACATAAAAGAACTTAGCACAAGAATCACCAACATCATCAACCCTCTCAAGGGGCTTGGGAATAGTTATCGCTTAAATGAGATGTGTCAAAATTCTTGAGGGCTCTACCAAGGAATGGGAGCCAAAAGTCACTACAATTAAGGAAGTAAAGGATTTGAAGAACATTATCATGGATGAGACACTTGGAAGTCTAATGGCTCATGAAGTGAAGCTTGAGCTATCCAAGGAGGAAAATGAAGCTTCTTGCTCCAAAAAGAAGAGCTTGGCATTCAAAGACAAAATTGAGAGTGATTCCGATCTCAACGACAAGGATGAAAATGAAGAGGATGAAGAGATGGTCATGTTCTCTAGAAGATTCGAGAAGTATGTCAGAATGAAAAAGCAATTCAAAAAGAGGAGAGATGATGAGACTCCCACTTGCTATGGATGCAAGAAGAAAAGTCATATAAGGAAGGATTGTCCTCTACTCAATGAGGATAACAAAGATAAGAAAGAAAGAAAGAAAGGGAAAGAAAGAAAAGAAGGAAAGAAGGACGGATGACAGATCAAGAAGAAAGTTCTTCAGAAGAAGAAGGAATTCACAGTAACTTGGGATGACTCAGATCAAAGTACAAGTGATAACACTGACTCCGATTTCGACTCTGACTCAAGCAAGGAAGAAGTTGCACATGTGTGTCTCATGGCAAATGAGACCGAGGTGTAAGACTCTACTTCTTTTGATGAGCTACTTGATGCATATGATGAGCTCTTTCATGAATGTAAGAAAATAAAACATGAAAATAGAGACTTGAAAAAGCTTAAAGTAGAAGAAATGACTTGTAAAACAAATATAAGCTTCTTGTAAATGAGAAATTAGATCTAGAAAAGGAAAATGTAAATTTGAAAACTGAATGTTTAAGCTTAACTAGATCAAATGAAAATCTTATTGCTTCTAACACTAACTTCCTTATTGAAAAAGATATATTAATGGAAGAGACTATTGAATTAAAAAATAAAATTGCTTGCTTAGAGAGATGTGGATGAGCTTAGAATAAACACAAATAGATTGATAAATGACTTGGCTAAGTTTACCAATGGTAGTAAGAACCTATAAAAAATGCTTACAAGTCAATTACCATCAACCTCTAGGCATGGTATTGGTTATGTTGAAACTTCATCTACAACCAAGAAACTAACAAATTTTGTGAAACCCAAAGGCAAAAACACCTTTGTGCCACTTAAGACTCAAAAACCAATCCATCATGCATACTTGTATAGCCATAAGACTCAAAAATAATTTTACAATGCATATGCTTTTAGTCATAAAGCTCAAAAACAATCTTAAAATGCATATACTTTCAGTCATAAGACTCAAAGACAACCTTATCATGCATATGTTTTCAACCAAAAAGCCAATAACAAATGGATTTTGATGAGAGCCTCATCATGAGCCATAACTAGCTCATTTTGACCCAATAAAGAAGATAAAAGCTCCTACATAACCTAGAAGAAGGCTTAACTGAAGGAACAAGTGCTCTGAGAAGAAAACATGAAATAAAGGTTAAAACTGTAATTTTACCATTGCAGTACATAAACGGGATTTCTCAGAAGCAAAACATAGGTCAAATGGTCCAAATAAGATAAAAAGTGGTTTGAATTAATCAGAAATGGATTTATGTGCAATCTAAGAATTAAATGACACTTGGTAACCCTAAAACAGACCCGCTTAAATTAACAAGGTTCCGGTCAGAATAAAAATCAAGCAAATCCTCTAAAAATCATATAAAAACATCCTCTAGGGTTTAGAACACTTAATTTGGCCTTTGGAACCTAGTTTGACCTAGATTAGGGTCTTAGCTCTTCAATTAACCTAATTTGGGTTTTTACACAAAATGTCCAGTCAAACGAGGTCAAACCTAAAATCCAACTTCACCATTGGATTATTTAGGTCCAAATTAGGTTTGTACCAAAATTTGGACCTAAGGGGAGGTCATCTTGACCTACTTTGCAATTTAGTACACCCAAATCACAAATAGGTCCCTATCTTTTGAATATCCTTGCAGAGAGCCCCCTAGGTTCTTCGCCTTCTTTGCAAACCGGTCCTGCCGCCATTGCTAGGGCAGAACCAAGCTCCGACGAAGTTTCGAGAGAGATTGCTCTCTAATTCCTCAGAGATTCTCTCCCAGAAATGGAAGGGAGATTCTCTGAGGAATTCCCTTCCTTCTAAAGCCAATCAAATTCGCTGGCGTGAACCCAATCTCTCGTGCGAACGCACGAGAGATTTGGGTATCTTTCTTCCTTCCAACTCCGGCGAGCCGGCTGACCTAATTGCGCGTTTTTCACGCACTGATAGGAGCGGCCAGCACCTATAAAACACCCCCCGGACCCGGCCGCTCATCTTAAGCTTGATTTTGACGGAGATCCCCTCCAAATTTCTTCTCTCCCATCTCCGGCCAAACGACCCACAAGCTCCGGCGACCGCCTTCCCTCCTTCTCGTCACTCTGCTGCCATACCAGCAGCAGAGTCCTCTCCGCCTCTTCCTCCCGCGGCGCGCTGTACCCTGCGCGCAAGCTCCTGACCTCATCTTCGTCGCCGCTTCCTCCCCCAGGGTCTTTCTTCCCCGACGACGGCAGTCACGAGCCGTCCTCTCCGCCGCCTCCCTTCCCTCCAGACAACCCCAGATACGTTCTCCACCCTCTCCTCTCTCTTTTCCCCCTGTTATCTCCCTTGATCGACCCTCGACAGACGCTAACCACCTCCATCATCTTCACCTCCGACCACACTCCAGCGAGCCGCCCACACCACTCCAGCCCTCCACACGGCTCGCCAACCACCTCGAAAGCTCCGCCTCACCTCCAGGAACACACTCCACCCTACCACTGCCACTCCAGCCCTCCACAATCACCCCCCGACCAACCCACCATCTCCGGCCACAGGTTGACCTAGGCACGCACGCCTAGGCCGACCTGCGGCCTGCAGCACTGCCCACCGCCTTCGCCGTGCCACGGCGAAGGTCTCTAGCTATTCTGATTTGGCCGAGAGGCGCGTTTTGTGTATGACAGGGTTCGAGCCGCTGCTGCCATGGACGACCTCTGATGAAGCTCCCACGAAGCTCCAGGCACCCGGTCTTCCAGGCTACAGGTGCTGCATACTAGCGCGAGTGTCGCGAGGTGAACGAGTCCAGCCAAGGAGCGCTAGCAGAGCCAGCAGCTGCGGGGCAATCGCACGACGAGGCTTCTGCAGGCGCGCGTGAAGGCGAGACCAAATAGTCCCACATCGTGGGATTGCAACCCTCAGGTACCATATAAGTTGTTTTTGTGTTTTACTCTTATCGCCTCAGTAAGCACAGGGGTGAGGTCCCTCACTGACCCCACCCGCCTCGTCCGCGGCCTGACCACGCGGACCTGGCGGATCCGACCCGACCTAGACCTACGCACTCCTCGCGCATCACACACCTGCAGGTGCGCCTGGTCCCGGGTACGATCCGACCCGATTGAGACTGTGGCTCTGGTAGAGCGGTTTGAGTGAATTGCTTGAGAGAGAGAGACGCGCGGGTAGAGGGAGAAGGGTTAGGTTTTGCTCCTGTGCAGGCAGGCTGATCGCAGGAGAAGGACTTGGCCGCTGCAGAAGAAGGAAAAGCAAGCCAAAGAAGAAGAAGAAGGCAACGAAGAAAGGAGGAGCAAGACATAAGAAGAAGAAAGAAAGAAGTCTTCGCAGGAGAAGAAGGAAAGCAGAAAGATTAGAAGTCTTCGCAGAGAAGAAGAAGGACAAGGGAAGATTGCAAAGAGATCAGAAAGGCAAAGCAGAAGAAGGAAGAGAGAAAGAAAGATCACATTTAAGACGTCTGATACATAAATCAGACGTCTAATTCTATTTTTTTACATCTTTTTTAAAACTCTTTGAATCAATTATATTTGCATTTAACAGTTGTATTCTTGGGTTTTACAAAGTACTGAGTTTGCTCCCTGTGTTCGACCTCGGATACTCTAGTTGTTCGAGTAATAAAATTATTTATATTTGTTTAAACGTTTTGTCGGTTCTACTGCAACGTAATACGCCTTTAAATCCGCACAAAAACGTTGACAACATTTTGGCGCCGTTGCCGGGGAGCAACGGGCACTTTTAAAGCTTTTGAGTACAACTTTTCTATCTAATATCTGACTTAACTTCTCTTTTGTTATGTTCAATCAGGGAAAGCAAAACAAAAAGGAAAGAATAGCAACTGCACAACAGACAGGAACAGGTAATCTCCATAAGCCCTCTCCCTTAACCCTCTCACAATCTAAAAAAAAAAGAAAAAAAAAAAGGAGAGAAATCAACTTAGGGCTACCTGTCTTATATTTAGTAACTCATCAAGTTGCCTGATTTTCATTTCAACATATTTTTGTCTGTCATCCAACTAAGGCAACTAGGGCTAAAACTTTCTTGATTGAGCCCTAGGTGCTAATTTCTAAGGCAACTAAATTGGACCCATTAGAGCCAAGTTAGGATTGCAAAGCTAGGGTTTTTAGAGACACATCTTCTCTAAAACAAAGAAACAAACTTTCCAAAAAGAAGTGTGCCTAAACCGTGTTTGAAAAGATTTATACAAGAGGAACCCTAAGCAAATCAGGCTGATAATCCATTTGAACCATAAAAGGAAGGACCTAAAAGCTCTCAAAGGAACAAGAGGTGAAGTTGATCCCTCGAGTCAACCAACCTTAATATTAGGTCACTTTTTGCACTCAAAATACTTAAAAGTTCAAGTGGAACATTAAGCACCTTGATCTTAAAATAAAAAAGGTAGACTTAAGAGGTCAAGATCCCCATTCTGGTCTACCTGGAACCGCAGTGACAAGAGAGGTCGGGTGGGGGAAACCCTGTAACCCGTGGGGACGCTCTACCGTGTAGGGGTCTTTGCGGGACTCTCCCTCTCTGGCTGCCCAGGTATTTCTCAAGTGGACGATCTTCTGATCCAGGGGTCCATCTGCCCCGAACCTCTATAGTCACCCAACAATTCTTGGGTGTCTTGATTGGGTCCAGCACCTTCTAATCTCATCACATCTTCCGGTGCATGTTTGGTAGGAGGTCCTTAAGACCACCTTTAAGACCTCCTCTAGAAATTCATTCTCGCCGAGGCCAAGCCTCGACGCCCTTGTTTGTGCAGCAACCCCACCACATAAATCTTTCATCTGATTCAGACCCTGATTCTCCTTCTTCTCCCATCATGGCACAACCCATTGAAGAGGAGAATAACCTTGAACACCAACTTCAACGCTTGAACGATCTCTTTCAGAACTTTGTAAACCCACCACAGCGACCTATGATGCGAGATCACTATAATCCCGCTGCGGTGGCAATCAAACCCCGAGTACGAATCCCCACTGGAGGACCTGATTCTGAACTAAAGCCCAATATGATTCATGCCATACCAAAGTTCCATGGGCTTAACTCTGAGGATCCATTCCAACACATTAAACAACTCAAGCATCTGGCCCAGACCTTCGGGTCAGATGTACAAAACCGGGATATCCTACTCATGAAAATGTTTTCGTTCTCCCTCTTGGACAAGGCCGCGCACTGGTATCAGACTCAGACCCGCCCGATCAACACTTGGGAGGAATTACAGTCCGAATTTTTGAAAAAATTCTTCCCTGTTGGCCGGACGAATGCCTTGCGCCACCAGATCACTCATTTCACTCAACAACAGGGAGAACCTCTTCACGAAGCTTGGGATCGATTCCTAAATCTCATGCGAAAGTGTCCCCATCACGGAGTTCCTAAGTGGGAACAAGTCCAGTCTTTTTACCAGGGACTCCGTGAGGATATTCGTCTAATCGTCAATGCAACATGTGGAGGAAACATCATGGGCCAACACGAGGACACGGTGTGGGAGATTCTCGAAAACATGTGCGAGAACTCCATAAACAATGACTCCTTAGGCTTATTCGACAGGAAGAATGCCCGCGCATCGACGAATCTAAGAGGGACACATGAGACGCAGGACCTGTCCACTTCTGTTGACCTGGAATTGATGGCCAGTCGGTTGGACAAGGTCTCTATCATAGAAAAGAAGGTGGACGAGCTAACTCGACATTTGCAGCAAGCCACCTCTGCACAAAACTCTTTTGCACGACCTCCTCTGGCAAGGGAAACAGTGCAAAACATCTATCACCAACCTGCCAAGGGGATGGGCCCATATCCACCCCCGTCTACCTCCCGGACCGGAGTGACCTCTGATCCCGTCTACTCGAGTTGGGGGAACTCTGAACCCTCGTATTCTGACTTTCCTGAGGTTCCTCAGAACTGCGAGGACCTCAACGCCATCCAAAATGACCCATACTCCAATACCTACAACCCTGGATGGCGAAATCATCCTAACTTTCAGTGGGCGGGAAATTCTCAAAAACCACCATATCAACCCCGTCCACAAGCTCCTCGTCCATATCAGCCGCCTCAGCCTCGGCCCAATCCCACCTACCAATCCGGGCAAAATCAGGATCAACTGACTCTTATCCTTCAAACGCTGGCTGACATTCAAAAGACGAATGCGGCAATGCAAAAACAGCACAAGGACGAGATCACAGAGGTTCGCAACCAACTAGCCCAGATGGCAAATTCTCGCCAACCTGGCACCCTTCCTTCGCAACCTCTGCCCAACCCAAATAACGTGCCGACCCAGAGGCGCATTATGAATCCAAATCCAGGCCACGCACATTTGATTTATCAGGCCCCTGCTACTCCATCACCAGACGGGATGGAGGCTTCTACATCTTATGCAGAATTTCAGCAGCAGCCACCTCTCCTACCTAACCCAAACCAAAGTCAGGCTGGATTAAACTCTGTAACAACACGTAGTGGTAAAACAACACAAGACCCACATTATCTGAACCACTCCAAGCCTGATAATCGCCAAGACCCTAGGGTAGTCATCCAAGATACTACTGTCCCAGATCAAGAACTTGGACCTATCCTAGAGGAACCAGCTAGGATCCCATTTCCTGAGGCCTTGACCAAAGGAAAAAGGACAACCAAACCTGTGGCTCCTGAGGAGGATCTGGTCAAGCTCTTTGAACAGGTCCAGATAAACATCCCGTTGATGGATGCAATCCGCCACATACCGGCTTACGCAAGATTCTTGAAAGACATATGTACACCTAAACGTAAGCCGCGAACCAAGGATGGGAATCCGATCGTACTGTCAGAGCAAGCCAGCTCTGTCATCCTGAGCAAACTCCCACCCAAGGCTAAAGACCCAGGAACTCCCTTGATTTCTTGTAAAATTGGTGAAACCCAACTTGATAGAGCCCTACTAGACCTAGGTGCCTCCATAAATTTAATACCTACATCCCTCCTTGACCACCTTGAAGAATCTGAACTTAAACCCACTGAGGTGACATTGCAGTTAGCTGATCGATCCATCAAGTCACCCAAAGGAATACTCGAGGATGTCATTGTTAGGGTACGAGATTTTTATTTCCCAGTGGACTTCATAGTACTGGACATGGATGCACCTAAGAACCCAAGGGACACACCAATCATATTAGGGAGACCCTTTTTGGCCACTGCTAGGGCCAATATAAACTGCGAAGAGGGCCAGATAGAATTAAAATTTGGGAATCAAAATCTGAAGATTGACATTTTCAAAGCCCAACAAGGGATTAATTGCGGGGTTATAGAGGAAATTTGTGATGTCAAAGCCGTGGTTGATGAACTGCATATAGAGGACAACCTGATTATTCCTGATCAACCACTAGAAAATCAAAAACCGCTAACAGAGGAGTGCGAACACGATCTAGACACACCTATGACTCCTACCATTGCTCCCGATACAAACCCTGAACCACCCGCTGCTGCTGACAATCCTGTCATGGAACTCAAGCCCCTTCCCGAACATCTAAAATATGTCTTTTTGGATTCAAATCAAACGTTTCCTGTGATTATCAATTCTCGACTCACACCTGACCAGGAACTCCGTTTGATTTCTGTTCTCCAGCAACATCGTAGAGCCATTGGATGGACTCTAGATGATTTGACTGGTATAAGCCCTTCATACTGCACGCATCGAATCTACACAGAAGAAGGCTCACGACCTTCAAGAGAAATGCAAAGACGCCTAAACCCTAACCTACAGGAGGTCGTGAAAAAGGAGATCATAAAGTGGTTAGATGCAGGAATCATCTACCCGATCTCCGACAGTCGTTGGGTGAGTCCAATACAAGTGGTGCCTAAGAAGGCAGGACTTACCATCATCACGACTGAAACCGGAGAAGTCATTCCTACCCGAATAGCTAATTCGTGGAGAGTCTGCATTGATTACAGAAGACTAAATTCCTCCACGAAGAAGGATCATTTCCCACTACCGTTTATTGATCAGATCCTCGAGAAACTAGCGGGAAATAGATTCTTCTGCTTTCTTGACGGGTACTCCGGTTACAATCAGGTGGCAATCCATCCAGAGGACCAAGAAAAGACCACATTCACCTGCCCCTTCGGGACGTATGCGTTTCGAAGGATGCCGTTCGGTCTCTGCAATGCACCTGCAACTTTTCAGCGGTGCATGCTTGCCATATTCTCAGATATGGTAGGTGATTATCTGGAAGTCTTCATGGATGACTTTTCAGTTTTTGGACAATCATTTGACGATTGCCTCCAACACTTGGTTCATATACTCAGGCGGTGCATCGAGGTGAATTTGGTTCTTTCCTAGGAAAAGAGCCATTTCATGGTGCCTGAGGGAATTGTCCTGGGACATTTAATCTCAGAGAAAGTCATCCAAGTGGATCGAGCTAAGGTTAACCTGATTTCCAAGCTCCCTATGCCTAGCTCGATTAAGGACATCCGATCTTTTTTGGGGCACGTCGGTTTCTACCGTCGATTCATCCCTGATTTCTCCAAAATCGCGCGCCCCTTGACCAATCTGCTTTCCAAGGATGTGCCTTTCGGAATTTCCAAGGAATGCACTCAAGCATTTGAGATCCTACGTGACCGAGTCACCCAAGCCCCAATCCTACAGTCCCCTGATTGGTCTCAACCCTTTGAGATCATGTGCGATGCATCTGACTTCGCTGTAGGAGCGGTTTTGGGGCAGAAAATTGACGGGAAACCTGTGGTCATTTACTACGCCAGCAAAACACTGGATGAGGCTCAGCGTAACTATACGGTTACTGAGAAAGAGCTGCTGGCCGTAGTATTTGCCCTGGAAAAATTCAGATCATACCTTCTGGGTTCCCGTGTTATCATATACTCGGATCACACAGCTGTGAGGCATCTCCTGGCCAAGAAGGACGCGAAACCTCGATTAATCCGCTGGATCTTGCTGTTGCAAGAATTTGACCTCGAGATTCGCGACAAGGCGGGAAAGCACAATGTGGTAGCTGATCACTTATCCCGCCTTCCTTCTGAAATTATTGATCCTTCCGGACCTATTACAGAACATTTCCCTGATGAGCACCTCCTGACTATCAGTACAAGTCTTCCATGGTTCGCCGATATTGTTAATTACCTGGCATCACATCAGATTCCGCCCGATTGGTCGAAGGCCAAAAAGGAAAAATTACGTTCCGATGCCAAGTATTACCTATGGGAAGACCCGTATCTTTTCCGCATTGGTGCTGATCAGATAATCCGACGGTGCGTCACGGAAGTGGAAATCAAAGACATACTCTCATTCTGCCATGACCAGGCATGCGGTGGACATTTTTCTGGACATAAAACCGCATCGAAAGTCCTCCAGTGTGGCTTCTACTGGCCCACAATTTTCAAGGATGCATACGATCACTGTAAGGCATGTTCCCCTTGCCAAACTCTGGGCAACAGGAGCCATAGAGACATGATGCCTCTACAGCCGATCTTGGTATGCGAAATTTTTGATATTTGGGGGATTGATTTCATGGGACCCTTTCCTACCTCGGATGGCTTCGAATACATTTTACTCGCAGTTGATTATGTTTCCAAGTGGATAGAAGCCATTCCGACCCGAACCAACAATCATAAAGTCGTTATAAAATTCCTTCATCAAAACATTTTCTCGAGGTTCGGGATTCCGCGTGCTATAATTTCCGACAGAGGGACCCATTTTACAAACGCTCAGTTCAGGTCACTGATGACCAAATACGGGGTGTCGCACCGAATCTCTACTCCTTACCACCCCCAAACTAATGGTCTAGCTGAGCTATCTAACCGAGAGATCAAGAAGATCCTTCAGGTTACTGTTCGACCTGATAGAAAAGATTGGTCTTCTCGGCTTCCGGAAGCATTGTGGGCCTATAGGACCGCCCACAAGACCCAATTAGGAATGTCTCCCTTCAGACTAGTGTACGGGAAGGCATGTCACCTCCCCGTCGAATTGGAGCATAAAGCCTATTGGGCAGTACGGACCTGTAATCTCGACCTTTCTAAGGCTGGAACCCACAGAAGATTTCAAATGAGCGAGATCGATGAATTACGCCACGACGCATATGAGAACTCGCGAATTTACAAAGAATGGGTTAAAGCTTTTCACGACAAACACATTTCTAGAAAGGTCTTTCATCCTGGTCAAAAAGTTTTACTCTTTGATGCCCGACTCAAATTATTCCCAGGAAAGCTAAGATCCAAGTGGGTCGGACCCTTCCTAGTCCGACAAATCTTCGGAAATGGAGCCATTGAAATCAGCTCACTCAGCCACGATTCTGAACCCTTTGTCGTGAACGGTCAGAGGCTCAAGCCGTTCATTGACACGACCGATATAGATTTGGTTGAGTCATCCTTTACCCTCCATTCCTCTTGAGCTCATTGCGCCCAGCCGAGGCGTAAAACTCAGCGCTTAACGGGAGGCAACCCGTCATTCTTTGAAAAATCCGAAATCATTTCTGACATCTCTATGCGAAACTCATATTGCACTTAGGGTTCATCCATTAGAACAGCCGACTTCACCTCAGGTATACCTACCCGAGTTTAGAAATCGTTCGCAATAAGTCACTTCGACCCATTCACTCACCACACACCTGTCCTAATACATGAACTAAGCTGAATTCGAACCCACCTAATTTACAATGGGGACATTGCAAATCTTAGGCATGGGGGGGTATGAAAGTGCAAAATGTCAGAAAATTCATATCAAGAAAGGGTTTCACGTAAAAAAAAAAAAAAAAAAGACTTGATAGAGGGGAGGAACAATTCAGGGTCATACAAATGAGAGGAGGAAAAGAAAGAAAAATGACAAAAAGGAGCAAAATGAAAATGAAAAGAAATAGTCATTAGTAAAAGGTTAAGGGGTTAACTGAAGTTCTAGACAAAAAAAAAAAAAAATGGGAACAGAAAAGTGCTATGGAGACATAACAAGAGATTAGCGGGAACGCTGGTCTTAGGCCTCTTGGGCTAGATTTTTAGCTTAAAAATTCACGTATCCGTTAAAATCTGGATAATCCTCAAGAGGTTGAGGAAAATGCGAAGCTTAAGTATTAGGTCTAAGGCTTAGGAAGTATTCGGCCTCGTTAACTGACCTCCGGTTTGCGGGATTCGGTAACCTAAGCACCCAAATTCACACACAGTCTGGTTCAGTGCGCATAAATATTCAAAACACGCAAGAGCGTTTAATGTTCTGAAAAAGTCACCTAGATTAGGAGCGGCCAATCAACACAAGTTGATTTGGACAAGTTCCCAGCGCGGAGAGGCGGGAAATTCCCCTCGAAGATGCGTAACAACATATCGTCTCCTCGGTGCTTGTCTCTTAGGATATTTAAATATCCTACTGGGGGCATGTAAGCACTCTGCTGGTTCAGATACCATGGGTGGCATTATCACGAAATGTCGATCGCCAGGGTCTGGATTCGGCCACGGAACGCCATGGGCGGGATTATCACGAAATCTCGAAAGCCAGGGTTCCGGGGGTTGCCATGGGCGGGATTATCCCGAAATCTCGAAAGCCAGTGACCCTTGAGGATTGATGATGGGGACGAGGAATCCGATACAGATCATGTTGAGAAGCTAATCCGAAGCTAGAAATAAAAAGAAAAGAGAGAGAAAAGCTCTCCAAACAAATAAATCCTCTATCTCTCTCTTACAAAAAAAAAAAAAAAAAATGCACTGCAAACTGAACGTAGGCTAAAATTGTCCCAAGCACGGGTGCTTTAACCGCAGAGTCCAACAAACCCTAGGATAGTTTTTGTGGGCCGTAGAAACCTTTGCGAAGGACTGAGGCTAAAGCAGAACAGGTCCAGATTTTGGTTGGTACTTGAGTACCTCTAGGCCTATTGTCGGCATTCCTACCTAATCACAAAAGAAGCACATATCATAACTAAGGACACTTTGGGTCTAGAATGGAAGTTAAAACTTTGAAATTTTGCTAAGGGACTAGCAAAAGCTAGGCATGGGGGTATGATGAGAGCCTCATCATGAGCCATAACTAGCTCATTTTGACCCAATAAAGAAGATAAAAGCTCCTACATAACCTAGAAGAAGGCTTAACTGAAGGAACAAGTGCTCTGAGAAGAAAACATGAAATAAAGGTTAAAACTGTAATTTTACCATTGCAGTACATAAACGGGATTTCTCAGAAGCAAAACATAGGTCAAATGGTCCAAATAAGATAAAAAGTGGGTTGAATTAATCAGAAATGGGTTTATGTGCAATCTAAGAATTAAATGACACTTGGTAACCCTAAAACAGACCCGCTTAAATTAACAAGGTTCCGGTCAGAATAAAAATCAAGCAAACCCTCTAAAAATCATAGAAAAACATCCTCTAGGGTTTAGAACACTTAATTTGGCCTTTGGAACCTAGTTTGACCTAGATTAGGGTCTTAGCTCTTCAATTAACCTAATTTGGGTTTTTACGCAAAATGTCCAGTCAAACGAGGTCAAACCTAAAATCCAACTTCACCATTGGATTATTTAGGTCCAAATTAGGTTTGTACCAAAATTTGGACCTAAGGGGAGGTCATCTTGACCTACTTTGCAATTTAGTACACCCAAATCACAAATAGGTCCCTATCTTTTGAATATCCTTGCAGAGAGCCCCCTAGGTTCTTCGCCTTCTTTGCAAACCGGTCCTGCCGCCATTGCTAGGGCAGAACCGAGCTCCGACGAAGTTTCGAGAGAGATTGCTCTCTAATTCCTCAGAGATTCTCTCCCAGAAATGGAAGGGAGATTCTCCGAGGAATTCCCTTCCTTCTAAAGCCAATCAAATTCGATGGCGTGAACCCAATCTCTCGTGCGAAC
Source organism: Thalassia testudinum (assembly GCA_037157565.1). Taxonomy (NCBI): domain Eukaryota; kingdom Viridiplantae; phylum Streptophyta; class Magnoliopsida; order Alismatales; family Hydrocharitaceae; genus Thalassia; species Thalassia testudinum. Next base: position 35,153,707 of record JAZHRO010000056.1, read on the forward strand.
GCACGAGAGATTTGGGTATCTTTCTTCCTTCCAACTCCGGCGAGCCGGCTGACCTAATTGCGCGTTTTTCACGCACTGATAGGAGCGGCCAGCACCTATAAAACACCCCCCGGACCCGGCCGCTCATCTTAAGCTTGATTTTGACGGAGATCCCCTCCAAATTTCTTCTCTCCCATCTCCGGCCAAACGACCCACAAGCTCCGGCGACCACCTTTCCTCCTTCTCGTCACTCTGCTGCCATACCAGCAGCAGAGTCCTCTCCGCCTCTTCCTCCCGCGGCGCGCTGTACCCTGCGCGCAAGCTCCTGACCTCATCTTCGTCGCCGCTTCCTCCCCCAGGGTCTTTCTTCCCCGACGACGGCAGTCACGAGCCGTCCTCTCCGCCGCCTCCCTTCCCTCCAGACAACCCCAGATACGTTCTCCACCCTCTCCTCTCTCTTTTCCCCCTGTTATCTCCCTTGATCGACCCTCGACAGACGCTAACCACCTCCATCATCTTCACCTCCGACCACACTCCGGCGAGCCGCCCACACCACTCCAGCCCTCCACACGGCTCGCCAACCACCTCGAAAGCTCCGCCTCACCTCCAGGAACACACTCCACCCTACCACTGCCACTCCAGCCCTCCACAATCACCCCCCGACCAACCCACCATCTCCGGCCACAGGTTGACCTAGGCACGCACGCCTAGGCCGACCTGCGGCCTGCAGCACTGCCCACCGCCTTCGCCGTGCCACGGCGAAGGTCTCTAGCTATTCTGATTTGGCCGAGAGGCACGTTTTGTGTATGACAGGGTTCGAGCCGCTGCCGCCATGGACGACCTCTGATGAAGCTCCCACGAAGCTCCAGGCACCCGGTCTTCCAGGCTACACGTGCTGCATACTAGCGCGAGTGTCGCGAGGTGAACGAGTCCAGCCAAGGAGCGCTAGCAGAGCCAGCAGCTGCGGGGCAATCGCACGACGAGGCTTCTGCAGGCGCGCGTGAAGGCGAGACCAGATAGTCCCACATCGTGGGATTGCAACCCTCAGGTACCATATAAGTTGTTTTTGTGTTTTACTCTTATCGCCTCAGTAAGCACAGGGGTGAGGTCCCTCACTGACCCCACCCGCCTCGTCCGCGGCCTGACAACGCGGACCTGGCGGATCCGACCCGACCTAGACCTACGCACTCCTCGCGCATCACACTCCTGCAGGTGCGCCTGGTCCCGGGTACGATCCGACCCGATTGAGACTGTGGCTCTGGTAGAGCGGTTTGAGTGAATTGCTTGAGAGAGAGAGACGCGCGGGTAGAGGGAGAAGGGTTAGGTTTTGCTCCTGTGCAGGCAGGCTGATCGCAGGAGAAGGACTTGGCCGCTGCAGAAGAAGGAAAAGCAAGCCAAAGAAGAAGAAGAAGGCAACGAAGAAAGGAGGAGCAAGACAGAAGAAGAAGAAAGAAAGAAGTCTTCGCAGGAGAAGAAGGAAAGCAGAAAGATTAGAAGTCTTCGCAGAGAAGAAGAAGAAGGACAAGGGAAGATTGCAAAGAGATCAGAAAGGCAAAGCAGAAGAAGGAAGAGAGAAAGAAAGATCACATTTAAGACGTCTGATACATAAATCAGACGTCTAATTCTATTTTTTTACATCTTTTTTAAAACTCTTTGAATCAATTATATTTGCATTTAACAGTTGTATTCTTGGGTTTTACAAAGTACTGAGTTTGCTCCCTGTGTTCGACCTCGGATACTCTAGTTGTTCGAGTAATAAAATTATTTATATTTGTTTAAACGTTTTGTCGGTTCTACTGCAACGTAATACGCCTTTAAATCCGCACAAAAACGTTGACAACAGATTCCTAAAAGAAACTATTTCTGGGAAAGGTATTCTAACACTCAAGGACCCAAGAAGGCATGGATACCTAAAAATATTCTCAACTCTTGTTTTATAGGCCTCAAAGAAGATGAACAAGTGGATTATGGATAGTGGATGTTCAAGGCATATAACGGGAGACTCCACGCAATTCCTAAAGCTTAAGAAAGTCGACGAAGGACACGTGGCTATGGGGAACAACCAAAGATGTTGTATCATTGGTAAAGGTATAGTAGGTAATTCATTTAAGCACGTTAGAAATGTCGCTTTAGTTGATGGCTTAAAACATAACCTTTTTAGTGTTAGCCAAATATGTGATAGAGGATGCAAGGTTGTATTTGATAAGGATGATTTTGAAATTATTGATAAAGAAACTTTAGAAGTCCTTTTGATAGGAAAATGAGAAAGATATCTATGTTCTCGAATTTGATAAGGAAGACATAGTTGATTGCTTGCTTGCTTCTAATGAAGAAAGCAATTTATGGCATAGAAGATTAGGTCATGTCAATGTGAAACTCATTGATAAAATTGTTAGAAAAGAACTTGTTATTGGATTGCCTAAAGTTATTTATAAAAAGAATCATACTTGCGATGCTTGTGAAAAAGGAAAACTAACTAAGACCTCTTTTAAGAGTAAGGGAGTTGTGTCAACTACTAGACCACTTGAATTGCTCCATTTAGACTTGTTTGGACCAACTAGACACGAAAGCGTGAATGGTTGTCATTTTTGTTTTGTTATTGTCGATGATTTCTCGCACTTTACGTGGGTGATTTTTCTTAAGTCTAATGATCAGGCTTTTCTAGAATTCTCTAGGTTAGCCAAGAGATTACAAACTAACCAGAGTGTTTGTATCTCTTGGATTAGGAGCGATCATGGTGGAGAATTTGAGAATGAGAGTTTTACTCAGTTTTGTGAGCTTTTCGAGATCCACCATGAATTCGCATTTCCAAGAGTGGCTTAGCAAAATGGAGTTATTGAGCGTAAATACCGTACACTCCAAGAATGCGCTCGAACAATGTTGATAGAATCGGATCTCCCCAAATATTTTTGGGCAGAAGCAATTAAGACGGCTTGCTATGTGTTAAACTGTGTGCTCCTTAGACCCATTCTTAAGAAAACCCTGTTTGATTTGTTTTATGATCGTGTTCCCAGGACGTCGTATTTTAGAGTTTTTGGTTGCCGTTGCTTCATCCTTAACACTAAGGACAACTTGGATAAGTTTGATCCAAAGTGTGATGATGGAGTTTTTGTTGGGTATTCCTTGCATAGCAAGGCATACCAGGTTTTCAATAAGAAGACATCAACCATAGAGGAGACATTACATGTGTCTTTTAACGAATCATTCACATCAACTTCTTCCATAGTTGATGATGATGATGAGGCACCCTCTTCTATTGATGCTTCAAATATTCTAGCCACCCAAAATGTTCATGACTTACCAAAGGATTCGACATTTCAAAGAGATCATCCCAAAGATCTTATTTTAGGTGATGTATCAACGGGTGTTCAAACAAGATCGAATTTTAGGGTTTTGTTTGTTTTTTATGCCTTTTGATGTGCATACAGCTAAATAACCAAAAATGTCTATTAATGCATGTTCTTAGTGTTATATTAGCATCATACATTGTAAATATTGCATAACATGCATAATCATGCATTTAGGTCAAGTTTTATAAATTGTATAGTAATTGTCTCCTTTTATGGTTAGGGACAGGGCGATTTTTAATCAAGGCCTCCGATCGAAGATCCAACCATACGGATCTGATCAAGGTGACGATTGGAGTTCAACAACTCCAAGATCGCCCTGATCGGACATCCATAGTAACTGATATAGATCGAGGAAGCCTAAAGATCAAGGGCCAAGATGGTGTTAATCCACACCTCAGATGACAAATCCGATCGCATGGATGGGTTCGGATCGACAATCACAGCCTAACGACATGAAAATTGATCCAATCCGACACCCGTGGCACCGTCTACAACACATAGAAGATGGACGGCCAAGATGTCACCACATGGTGCCATCTCAACCTCCTGATTGGCCCTAAGGAACCACAGCTACATCTCCAAAGACCCTCCATAACTCTGAAGCACTACTCTCCTCTTCAAAAGGCATTTGGGTGCAGCGAATCTGGACCGTCAGATCTTGATCCAACGACAACAAATCCACGTGCTTAATTCATCTTTGCGACAAAGCTTCAACGACAGCACATTGGTTACGCTGCTGCGGGCCAAGCACGAGTCGCACGTTCGAACTCTGCTGAGCGCTCAAATCAGGTGCAGGTGCGGAGTGCACGTAATTCGGCCTTCAGATGAAGATCGTGTGCACGAGAAGCGAAGACGTGGCGCAAAGAGGAGCATTGATCACGTACGCCCGCGATGACTCGCGTCTGCATGCCTCATCGCACGCACGGGTGCGCTGCATGGGCATTTGAACGGGTGCTGTGAGGACGACTTTAAGTCGTCCTATCTTTAGATCGGACGGCTGATATCGCCCAAATGTGGGCCTACGTTTTAGGCGCGGAAGAGGAGCAGGCGCACGCGTAGCGTTCACAGTCGCCCATGATGGGCCTTTAGCGATGTTTAATTCCGTCACTAAAGGTCCCTTAATTAATATTTTGAAGTTAAAATGTCCAAATTACCCCCAATCCTTGCAACTATGAAAGGAGATCCCTACCCTATGAAATTCTCATCCCTTTCTTCTCCTCTCTTCCTCTCCAAAGCTTAAGAGAAGCTTATCCCACACCCGAGATGCTCCTCAAGAGCTAAAATCCAAGCTTTCGCCCCCGTTTTGGAAGTGGATCCCGTGACAACGATGACGTGCTGCCTCGTTCCCATTCTTCCGACTTCGTCCCCCTTCTTCCCGCCTCATCCCCCATCTTCCAGGCATCACCTCCGTCCGGCTCGTCCTCCAAGCATTCGTCAAGGAGGATAACATCTCTCTCCCTTCTTTTATCGCTTTCTAGAGTAGAATTTCCCGCTTTCTAGTTGTAACAGTTTCATGCTTTCTAGTGTAATCATTTTCTGCTTTCTTAGTTGTAAAAACATTATTCAAATACCAAGTGATTGTTCTCTCTCTCTTATTGTCTATATCGATTCCATTGTGATTATTTCACCTTTTAAAAAAAATATACAAAAAATATATATAATTACGGATTTTTATATCAACGTAGCCCCCCTGTGTTCGACCTGGAACTTCTTTACGGATTTTTGGTATAAATTTTATCTGTTGAATGGATTTCTTTGCAACTCGAACTACGACGGCGAGTTTTCGAATCCAACTATGAATGCGTAGTTTTCTACGTTCAACATTTTGGCCCCATTGCCGGGGAGGCAACGCTCTTTGATTCTTCGCATTTCTAACTTACAAATTGTTTACCTTACTTCTCTCCTTTCTTATTGTGATTGCAGGTACTCTTTTGAGACAAGCAAAAGCGATAGATTGGAGCAAAGTGTTGTTGAAGGTTCTATAAGTTTACCCCCACCTCCCACTTATTAGTTTTCATTCCACCACATAATAACATAAACATAAATCAACCTAGGTGTTCATATAAACCCTAAGGTTAGTTTTGATTGTTTGTTTGACACCTACACCCGCCTTACCCTCCACATTTAAAAGAAAAATTAAAAAAATCTCACAGAGGTACACAACCTCATCTGATTTTCAAACTCAACCAGTAAACCGATCTTTGGAACCGATACACACACCCAAACACTTAATCGAGTAGAAATCAGATTAGGTAATCACTTGTGTACCTAATTAAGTGGTGCAACAGGCCAATTGTTTGAGTTGATTGGGCCGCACCACTTCAACTAAAATCAACTCATTAAGTAGCTGCCACATAGGTTCAACTCGTAGGGATTTACCAGGCACTCCACATTCTTTTAAGCTTCAAAGGAAAACATCTTCACCTGTGCTTTCAAAACATGGTGTGCCAACAAAACTTGATTGAAAATACCTAAAGTTGAATCCTAAAAGCTACTGTTTGCACCTCAAAACACGCCTGTAATAACGCCTTCTTGTGCTATTTTCTAGCATTAACATTGCATAATAGGATCCTGTAATCGCATTTGTAAAAACACTTGCATGCATGCATTTAATCAAGAGAGGAAGAGGAGTGAAACAATCGCCTGCATAGTTACATTTTTCTTCAAGTGCCTCCTTGCAAAATCACCCTCTTTTTATTTTTCCTCTTGATTTCTTCTTTTCTCTCCTTCCCGCAGCTGCATGCAGCAGCCACGCAGCACTTCTTCCCGTCACTTCTCCCTGCCAACGCCGCTCCCTATAGCTGCAACTCGCACACCCTCTCCCTGCTGCAGCCGGCACGCCACTCTCCCCTCCTCTATAAGTAGCTGCAGCTTCATCCTCGCAAGGGCAGCTGCTGCAAAGACCCCGTAGCCACCACCTTCCTCTCCACCGTTCTCCCCTCCCATACGCCGGCCCTCCGTCGAGGAGGCACCCGGCGAGCAGGAGAACCCACTGTGGTGCACACCACCACAATGGGAGCACCACCGCCCAGCTCTTCAACGAGCCGGTGGGCGTGGTGTTTTCTTTTCTCTTCGTTTTCGTCTCCACGCCATTGCTGCCGCTTCAAGCTCCGAAGCTTGAAGCAGCAACAGCAGCAGCTAAACCGCGGCGACAGCAGCAGCAGCAGCACCCCCCGCCTCCTCCGCGCGCGCCTGCAGGCCCGTTCCCCGCCTCTGTCTCCGTTCTGTCCACCCCGCATTGCACCCGCAGCCGGCCGCCGCGCGCACTGCAGCGGCCGGTTACGGCCTCGCGCCGACCTCCGCGACCCTCCGCGACCCTCCGCGACCACCTGCAGACCTCCTCCACGCTCGCTCCTCCACGCCTTCGCCCGCCCGTCGCCTTCGCGCACGCCTGCAGGAACCCTACGCGAAGGCGCGCCCGCACCCGCCGTCTTCAGACGTCCGCCTCCGCCTTCAGACGACGCAGAGTCAGACGTCTGCCGCCTCCGGCAGACGTCTTAACTCGTGCGTCCGCGATCACTCCTTCGCCCGCTCTCTCTCTCTGCCGATCTCTCCCGCCCGCTCTCTCTCTGTCTGGCGCTCTCTGCTCTCTCTCACGTATTCTCTCTCTCTCTCTCTCTTTTTTACTCACAGCAACACACACACACATTCACCGACACACACACACCTATACCGACACATACACACACACTCACTCACTTATAGTAACATATATACATATATATATATATACATACGTATATCTATATATATATACTTATATACATAGTATAGCTATATAGTTATGTATACATACATATATATATAATATACATATATATATAATATATATATATATATATATATCTACTTATATATACATCTATATACTTATACATATACTTATATATATATAGACATATATACTTATATACATATATATATATATACATATCTATATACATATATATATACATATATATAGTAATATATATATACTTATATACATATATATACACATATATATCTATATATATATATATATCTATACATATATAACTATACATTTATATATATATAGATATATTTACTTATATACATACATATGTACATATATTTTCATGTTATTTATTATACGCTGTATCGCGGGGATATCTGCACCAGTTGCTGATATTCCCTGATACACGCGTACAAAAAAAGCGTGGTCCCATACATCATCCATCCTCCATCCACACTCCACGCGGCACCTAGTCGTGTTGGTTGCGTCTCTCTAGACGTCGACTGACTCGACATAGTGCTACACTCCATCGCCACCTCCACCCCCACCCCTTTATATATATACTACATATATATATATATACATACTATATTTACTTTCTGTCTATTTGCTTTTCTGTTAGTAAAAAGATAAAAAAAATACATAAAAAAGAAAAGATAATCTTTGACTTGCAGGTACCTCGTCTTGCGAGTAGCAAGACTTGTTTTGGGACTCTGTTTGGCTAAAAGCCAAGGACACAATTTTGAGGGTGTGCCTCAAGAACAAGGATTACCATAAAAAAAAAAACCTAAATAAGAAAAACACCAAAAACACAATAAACGAACGGAAGAGACGCGTTTTAAGGAAAACGTAGAAACTCGACTTTAACCCCACTTCCCTGTGTTCGACCCTGGGCCTAAAAGTGACAAGATAAAATCAATTAGGCCAGGTTAAAAATTTTGTAAAGAGATGGTTAGGTCCAAATTAGGTTAACCACTATACACATTTCAACGATAAAAATATCATATTAACAACCTATTCGGGCCGACCCATCATGACTTTTCTGGCGCCGTTGCCGGGGAAGTGCGCTTTCGAGTAAGTTTCTGTCCAATTCCTTTAAATTTGTCTCTTCTCTCTTCACGGGTATTGTTGTTTTTGGTGTGCAGGTGAACCTGGTGGAAGGAGAAGAAGGCTGACGAAGTCGAGGACGTCCATCAGGACTTTTCTGGCGCCGTTGCCGGGGAAGTGCGCTTTCGAGTAAGTTTCTATCCAATTCCTTTAAATTTGTCTCTTCTCTCTTCACGGGTATTGTTGTTTTTGGTGTGCAGGTGAACCTGGTGGAAGGAGAAGAAGGCTGACGAAGTCGAGGACGTGAGCAGATCCAAGGCGGGAACGAGAGCGTGAAGACGCTGACATCGCATTGGAGCTTCGCACACGTTGCCGAACAAGTAGGTTTTCTTTTCTCATCAAATTAGGGTTAACTTGCCACCACAATAAAAAAAAAAAAATTTAAAACTAAAAACTAGAAAAACTTCTTGGGATTTCTTGAGGGCAAGTGGATTAAAATTCACTTGATTGATTGGTTGTCTTCACTCCCACTGCCCCGGGATTTCCCGCCTTACTTCGCATAGCGAAAATCCGAGAATCTTGATTCTTAGATTTTTCGCCGTGGGAAGTATTCTTTGAGGCAAAGAAAAAGATTGCTTGTATCCCTCTTTTGCCTCACTTATCTTTAATTCAGGATCACATTTTTGGTGGGGAGACTTGGAATTGAGTTGATTCCAACCCCACCACGACTTTTCAAACTTGCCTGTGATTCGATCCTGAATACTTCAACCCCAATAATTTTATTTTCTTTATCTTTTGGTTGAAGCCTTGTGTGTGGAAATCATTTCTGGTGATTGGGAGCACTTGAATTGAAGTGCTTTGGCTCCCTGTCACATTGATATAAAACTGATTCGTGCATCCACACTTAGAAATCTCCATTTAGGGTAGCCCATTGCATTTTAGCATGCATTAACTAACTGATAATTGAAGAAGGGTTTCTTGGGTTTTAGAAGGAAAACCTGTATTTTTGCAAAAACCCGGAGATTGGTTGAATTGGTAATTCAGCAAAACTCTAAAATTCATACTACTTAAGGCTGAACTCTAAAAACCATTCGCCAATAAAAACTTCAATTCGGGGAGATTTCCCCGTTGCATGCTTGTTCTTACACACTCTTAAAATCAATCACTTGGGCATTACCCGTAAACAACGCCCTTCACATTCCAAAAGCACTTGACCCTAAGCCTCTAATTAAAACTGGTAGTAACTTGACCCTTACTAAGGATTGGAGGTCTAACTACCTGTGTGTAGCGACTACGTGCTGGTGAGAGTTCCCGCGTGCTATCGGGTGTCTAAGACTGGGGCAAACGGCCTTTCAATCTGGCCCGGTGGTTCCGCGGTGCTCGCATTCGGTTCCGTAGTTCGTGATAGTAGGTAACTTAGATCTTTAGGTCTAAGGGCACACTGTAGAGGTTAGGAACTTGACTGTATTGATTTGTAATCAAGTGTACCTTTGCGGCGTCATTTCTCTCATCCCTTTTCCCTTCTCATCTCCCCAATTCTTCCTGCGATAGTGCATGTTTGGGAGGAGGTCACAAAAACCTGAACTATTTGAATTGACTGATAAATCTAGAAAACAAGTCGAATCGTCCTCCTCCTCCACAAACATGGCTGCACGCCCACCCCCAAATCCCGAGGGAGGAAACCGCCCTCAGAACCCACCAGGTGGTGGAGCCTTAGATCCCATAACCCGCCTCCAAGCCCAAATGGAAATGTATAATGAGAAAATCGAAGCCATTCGGGAAACATTGGAGGAAATGCAAAACCCTCCCGAACGGGAGGAGCCTCGGTCTCTTAGCTCTTATCAGAATCCCGCTGCTACAGAGACCATAGGACAAATTCGGGTCCCCATGGGCGGGGACGACTTTGAATTAAAACCAAACATAATTGGCCTAATCAATTTTCACTTTCATGGTCTTGCAAGTGAAGACCCATTTCTCCACTTGGAAGACCTAACCCGACTTGCTGAAACCGTTAAACCAAGAAATGTCGGGTTATCTATAGTCCTCATGAAGATGTTCCCGTTTTCATTACGGGATAAAGCGTCGCAATGGTTATGCACCCTTGGGAGAACCATCCACTCTTGGGAAGAGATGCGAACAGCGTTTCTCAAGAAGTTCTTCCCAATCGGGCGGACCAATGCGCTTCGCCGTGCTATCACTTCATTTACGCAACAAAACGGCGAACAATTTCATGAGGCATGGGAGAGGTATAACGACCTCCTCAGGAAGTGTCCGCACCACGGTCTGCCTAAGTGGCATATAGCCCAGATTTTCTACTATGGGCTAAATGAGACTTTGAAGCAGATTGCAGACGCTTCCTGCGGAGGGAACTTTATGAATAAAGACGAGAATGGAGCATTCGAGCTGTTTGAAAATATGAGTGAAAACTCGATGAACAATGCTTCCATTGTCGCCTTTAATCGTACCAGCCAGCCCCGAAATGTCCACGAAGTTGACACGGGACCCTCCCATTCATCCACTGATCTAAGCCTTATTGCACAAAAACTGGATGAAGTCTCCGTCGTGCACAAGAAGCTGGACGAGCTTCTGGCCAACCCCGCCCGATCTATGGCAAACACCACCTCTTCACCACTTCGTCACAATCCAAGTTCTTCTAATACCAGGCTTATCCCGAGAAACCCCGTTAGACCTTCCTTACCGAGTGTCGCGCCAGGCGACTCGGTAAGTCATGTGGAACTGGCTTCTGCGAGCCAGTATTTCGACACAGAGGACCAAGCCTCCGTGTGCTCAAACGCATATCTACATGCGGACGCGTCTTCTGGCATAGAAGATGCTTGCGCCCTGGGGAACAACCCGTTCTCTGCCACTTATAACCCAGGGTGGCGTAATCATCCGAACTTCGCATGGTCCAACAACCCGCAGCGCCAAAACCCCGCGGGTGGACCAATGCGACCGTCCGCACCCGTCATCCCAAGGGTCCAGTTTAATCCTATGGCAAATCCGCCATCAGGCCCTTGCGTACCACAAACTGAACACGCATCAAGCCCTCTTGACAAATTGATGCGAATGATGACGGAAATGTCAAAGCGCCATGAAGAGAACATGACCTCTCTTCAGCACCAATTGGCGCAGCAGAACGCCAAGATCAGTCAACTACGCATGGCGACTCGATCTCAGGGCACTCTTCCCGCCCAACCTGTTCCAAACCCGCGAAATTTCGTGCCCCGTGGTTCTCAACCACAGGTACGACCATCTCAGGGACAGGTTAATCAAGTTCTGCAAGCTCCGAGCATTCCACCGGGATTTCAGGCTAATCCTGCTACAGCACCACACTCTTATATCCCCATTGCAAACCCTCCTCCACCGTATGATCCCACTGGACCCGCATCGTCCAATGCTATCACTACAAGGAGCGGTAAGCAGACCGTCGATCCGCCTCGACCTGATCCTGGCCCATCTTCTTCTTCGCCCTCTCATTCGGGAGGCATACCGCATTCGCGAGAGGATGATGCACCAAAACTTGTGCCAGAATCAGTCCCATTCCCTGAGGCTCTACTAAGGGAGCCAAAAGGCAAAAATAAAAATACGCAGGCCTTTGACAACCTACGTAATTTGTTCAGGGATGTAGAAATCAAGGTACCCCTGCTCGAGGCAATCGACCACATACCTACTGTCGCTCGATTTTTCAAAGACTACACAACACCCAGGCGACAGTCAAAGAAGACTAAGAATCCGGTGGTTCTCTCGCCTCATGCGAGTTGTGCTATACTGTCAAACTTACCACCGAAGCAGAAAGATCCGGGCACACCACTGATTTCCTGTAGCATCCAAGGCTGTAGTTTTAACCGTGCCTTGCTTGATCTAGGATCTTCCATCAATCTCATACCGACCATCATGCTCAAAAAATTTTCCTTGGGAAATCTGAAACCCACCCCTGTCACGTTACAGTTGGCAGATCGTTCTGTCAAAATCCCGAAGGGTGTGGTGGAAGACGTGGTGGTTTGGGTCAACAGTCTCTGTTTTCCTGTTGACTTTCTTGTTTTAGATATGGAAGTTCCTAGTTCACTTTCTGATTGTCCGATCATCCTCGGTCGACCTTTCTTGGCCACAGCCCGCGCCCACATCGACTGCGAGTCGGGCTGTATTGAGATTGTCGTTGGATCTTAGAAGCTTAAGCTTAACATATTCAAGGCAGCCAAGAACTTTGATTGCGATTGCATTGAGGATGACACGTCTGACGAGGACATGGCCGTCAGCGCGTGTATCGGACTAATTGGGACCTATTCGGACTGCTGCGGATTACCTATAAACACTGATAACTGCCTGACCAACGCATACTGTGACGTTCCCCAATCCCTCCCTTGTCCAGTACCTTCTCCTGGCCAGACTTCTGACGAGGTTTTCTCCGCTTCCCATACCTCTTGGTCTGAGTCATATCCGGGCTACTCACTGTCGGTCCACACTCATGAAGACCGAATTGCCCTTTCTTCCCCGCCAAATCAGGCGGATTTACAAATCCACACTGGGACCTTGAGCCCATATACTTCTCACTGGGGCTATTCATTTTTGGATCCATCTATCCAAGAATCCCCTCTTCTTGGCCAATCTGAAGGCCAGTTTCTTCCTCCTAACTTGTTCTCCTACCCGTCTGGGACACTCTCGTCCCAAGAAATGCCAGATCCTTCCCCATCCACTCCCGAGCTAAAAGTGCTGCCTAATACACTCAAGTATGTTTTCCTGGGACCAAATGAAACGCTCCCTGTAATCATCAGTTCAAAATTAACCATGGAGCAGGAGTGCAAACTAACTAAGGTCCTCCTAGAACACAAGGCAGCTATTGGATGGTCTTTATCAGACTTATCTGGTATTAGCCCCTCCTACTGCACTCATCGTATATATACGGAGGAGGAGGCTCGACCTTCTCGCGAGATGCAGCGATGTCTCAACCCTAACATGTGGGAGGTCGTTAAGAATGAAATCATTAAGTGGCTGGATGCGGGTATAATCTACCCGATCAGCGATAGCCCCTGGGTGAGTCCGATTCACGTTGTGCCCAAAAAGGCAGGACTCACCATCCGTGTCAATGACAGGGGCGAATCCATCCCTACACGCACTCCTACATCTTGGAGAGTGTGTGTAGATTATAGGAAACTCAATGCTGCAACCAAGAAAGATCACTTCCCACTACCATTTATTGACCAAATCCTGGAGCGGTTAGCAGGAAATAAATTTTTCTGCTTCCTGGATGGATTCTCAGGATATAACCAGGTGGCAATAGACCCCCGAGACCAAGAGAAAACCACTTTTACCTGCCCTTTCGGCACCTTCACCTTTAGAAGGATGCCGTTCGGACTTTGTAACGCGCCAGCAACTTTCCAGAGATGCATGCTGGCGATATTTCATGACATGGTGGGTGACTTTCTCGAGGTCTTCATGGATGACTTTTCAGTCTTTGGACCATCTTTCGACGAATGTCTTGCCAACCTGACTCGCATCCTTAGGAGATGTATTGATGTAAACCTCGTGCTTTCCTGGGAAAAAAGTCATTTTATGGTGCACGAGGGAATTGTTCTTGGACATATCATCTCCGATAGGGGTATCGAGGTTGACAGAGCTAAGCTCGATATCATTGCTGATTTACCTGTGCCTGGTTCTGTCAAACAAATCCGCTCCTTCTTGGGACACGTCGGTTTCTATAGGAGATTCATCAAAGACTTCTCCAAAATTTCTCGACCCTTAACTCATCTCCTATCAACCGACGTGCCCTTCGACATGGGCCTGACTGTATACAAGCATTCACGCAGCTGCGTAATGCTGTCACCAAGGCCCCTGTTCTCCAGCCGCCTGATTGGTCCCTCGACTTTGAACTTATGTGTGACGCTTCAGACCTTGCAGTCGGAGCCATCCTGGGACAAAGACGCGATAGACACCCCTTCGTGGTATACTACGCCAGTAAGATGTTGGACGAGGCCCAGCGTAATTATACTACCACTGAAAAGGAACTACTGGTAGTCGTCTTTGGGCTGGAAAAATTCCGTTCTTACCTTCTGGGCTCTCACGTTATTGTTTTCACTGATCATGCGGCCATTCGCCATCTCATGCACAAGAAGGATGCCAAGCCTAGACTGATTCGTTGGATCCTTCTGCTCCAGGAATTTGACATTGAGATTCGTGATAAGGTCGGAGCCCAGAATGTTGTGGCTGATCACCTTTCCAGACTGGACCCTGACCATATTGGACTTACTCTGCCAATTAATGAAGTTTTTCCTGATGAGCACCTATTGGCAATAAATGTGGCAAGTGGACCGTGGTATGCCGACATTGCCAATTACCTTGCTTCTGGATCTCTTCCACGTGGCTGGCCTAAAAACCAGCGCGAGCGTCTCATGGCAGAAGCAAAGTATTATTTCTGGGATAATCCACTTCTTTTTCGGATAGGTGCTGATCAAATCATCCGTCGCTGTATTCCTGACAGTGAGTTCCCCAGTGTGCTATCCTTCTGCCACGATCAGGCCTGTGGAGGCCATTTCTCTGGGAGGAAAACTGCAGCCAAGGTGTTGCAGTGCGGTTTCTTTTGGCCCTCCCTTCACCAGGACACGCACACTTATGCCAAACATTGCACTAGGTGCCAGTCATTAGGGTCAATGGCACGTCGTGACATGATGCCCTTGCAACACATCCTAGCTGCGGAAATCTTCGACATCTGGGGAATTGACTTCATGGGTCCCTTTCCTCCATCCAACGGCTTCGAATTCATCCTCGTGCCCGTCGACTATGTTTCAAAATGGATCGAGGCTATTCCCGCGCGCCGTGCTGACCATGTTATCTCCACCCGATTCGTCAAGGACCATATCTTTGCGCGTTTTGGGATCCCTCGGGCCATTATCTCGGATGGAGGAAGCCACTTTACCCATGCTTCTTTTCGGGCACTTCTGAGGAGGTACGGAGTCCACCATCGTATCGCATCCCCGTATCATCCTCAGACGAACGGCCAGGCGGAAGTGTCGAACCGGCAAATCAAGCAGATTCTCCAGAAAACGGTTCGGCCTGACCGTAAGGATTGGTCCGACAAGCTGACTGACGCACTTTGGGCGTATCGGACCGCCTTCAAGGCTCCCCTTGGTATGTCTCCATATAGAATCGTTTACGGGAAGCCTTGTCATTTGCCTGTGGAGTTGGAGCACCGCGCTTATTGGGCGGTTCGCCAATGTAACCTCGACCCAGACTTGTGTGAACGAGAAAGGAAACTCCAACTCCAAGAGCTGGAAGAGCTCCGTCGTGAAGCCTATGATTCTGCTCTAACCTTTAAACAGCGCACTAAGGCTTTTCACGACAGCCATGTTCGGCGGAAGGAATTTGAGCCATCTCAGCAAGTTTGGCTCTATAATGCCCGACTCAAATTCTTTCCTGGGAAATTAAAGTCCAAATGGACTGGTGTTTTTCTGGTCTCAAGACCATTCCCCAATGGGGCCGTCGAAATAGAAGATCCCAAATCTGGGCGTAAATTTACGGTCAACGGGCAGCATTTGAAACCCTATCTGACTCATGAACCTGCCCCCGTTGGAGAAACCGTTGCCCTGCTGGAGGGTAACTAATTCTTTGCCTCATTCTGAGTCCAGCTGGGGACATTAAATTCAGCGCTTGTTGGGAGGCACCCTAACAGCACTCACCATCCACCATCACTTTTCACACCTCTATCGCAATCACTTCACTTTTCTCTTCACCACCCACCATCCACCCACCCTTCCACCCTGATCTATACCCTGAACCTCAGCTCTTGTTACCCGATCTTCCATCCTTCCTCTGCCTTTCCCTGCATGCATATGAGGACATAGCATTGTTTGGCATGGGGGGGTGGATAGGCATCCATAGGATCCAGGTATGTTATGGTATCATACAGTTCCCACCTATTTATAAATATGCAAAAAAAAAAAGAAAAAAAAATATATATATATATTATAATAAATGGTGTTTAATAATGATCTTGAAGCTGAAACAAAAAGGCAATAAGTGTTTATGGATATTCAACCTCTGTTTTGAAGACTTTCCAGGCCACAAAAGCTTGATTCGCTCAGGCTCAGCTTAATTCACTTAAAGCATTGACAAAATAGATCAAGATCACTCCTAACTAAGGATGTATTCTTGTACCTGAGACACCAGTACAGGATCCGTTGGTTTGCTTTTTCTTGAGAGCTTAAGTAAACTTGGTTCACACTACACATATCAGGAAAGACCAGGTGAACATAAGATCCAACCCTAGTGTTCATTAGGGAAGGTGGAGTCCTTACCTGTGCGCGCAGGTAGACTTTTTATCCCAGGCTTTAGTCTTGTGTTTAGGAGCGACTCTTTCCACCAAAAAGAAACTCTCCCACCAAAAAAAAAAAAAAGTGTGCTTCAAAATGTGTTGTAAGAGATATACTGACACGTGTTTCAAAAAAAAAAAAAAAATCAGAAAAGAGATGTTTTAAAAGAGTCAGTATATCTCATAAATGTCTGTATACTTTGTTTTTCGGTGAGTCACAAAAAAAAAAAAAAAATCAGAAAATGGGAGTTGAGTTTTCCGTCATCATCTTAAGGGTAAATTCGAAGACATGAGCTGAAACTGGGACCAACCTGTACTTAAAAATTCGTGAAACCCTGGGATTGAGTCTTAATGTTCATCTGGTCAGTCTTGATCCTTCACTATGCACAAACCATAACCTCTTGAGCTCTCGAGTACGGCAAAAACCTCCTGGGTCCTGGAAATCGTACTTAAGGTTTAAATATCAAGAGTCCTGGTTAGTTGAGAGATGATCTATGTCATGTGAGAATTAAAGTACTGGTAGTCTTCTTTACAATTGGTTCTCACAATATTCCATAGTAAACACACCTGTATCACCTCAGAAGAAAATCTTCAGCTTAAGATCATTTCTAAATACTATTTTGCTAGGGACTAGCAAAAGATAGGCATGGGGGTATATGTTTGCACCTCAAAACACGCCTGTAATAACGCCTTCTTGTGCTATTTTCTAGCATTAACATTGCATAATAGGATCCTGTAATCGCATTTGTAAAAACACTTGCATGCATGCATTTAATCAAGAGAGGAAGAGGAGTGAAACAATCGCCTGCATAGTTACATTTTTCTTCAAGTGCCTCCTTGCAAAATCACCCTCTTTTTATTTTTCCGCTTGATTTCTTCTTTTCTCTCCTTCCCGCAGCTGCATGCAGCAGCCACGCAGCACTTCTTCCCGTCACTTCTCCCTGCCAACGCCGCTCCCTATAGCTGCAACTCGCACACCCTCTCCCTGCTGCAGCCGGCACGCCACTCTCCCCTCCTCTATAAGTAGCTGCAGCTTCATCCTCGCAAGGGCAGCTGCTGCAAAGACCCCGCAGCCACCACCTTCCTCTCCACTGTTCTCCCCTCCCATACGCCGGCCCTCCGTCGAGGAGGCACCCGGCGAGCAGGAGAACCCACTGTGGTGCACACCACCACAATGGGAGCACCACCGCCCAGCTCTTCAACGAGCCGGTGGGCGTGGTGTTTTCTTTTCTCTTCGTTTTCGTCTCCACGCCATTGCTGCCGCTTCAAGCTCCGAAGCTTGAAGCAGCAGCAGCAGCAGCTAAACCGCGGCGACAGCAGCAGCAGCAGCACCCCCCACCTCCTCCGCGACCTTCCCCGCAGGCGCGCAACCCTCCGCGCGTGCCTGCAGGCCCGTTCCCCGCCTCAGTCTCCGTTCTGTCCACCCCTCATTGCACCCGCAGCCGGCCGCCGCGCGCACTGCAGCGGCCGGTTACGGCCTCGCGCCGACCTCCGCGACCCTCCGCGACCCTCCGCGACCACCTGCAGACCTCCTCCACGCTCGCTCCTCCACGCCTTCGCCCGCCCGTCGCCTTCGCGCACGCCTGCAGGAACCCTACGCGAAGGCGCGCCCGCACCCGCCGTCTTCAGACGTCCGCCTCCGCCTTCAGACGACGCAGAGTCAGACGTCTGCCGCCTCCGGCAGACGTCTTAACTCGTGCGTCCGCGATCACTCCTTCGCCCGCTCTCTCTCTCTGCCGATCTCTCCCGCCCGCTCTCTCTCTGTCTGGCGCTCTCTGCTCTCTCTCACGTATTCTCTCTCTCTCTCTCTCTTTTTTACTCACAGCAACACACACACACATTCACCGACACACACACACCTATACCGACACATACACACACACTCACTCACTTATAGTAACATACATACATATATATATATATACATACATATATCTATATATATATACTTATATACATAGTATAGCTATATAGTTATGTATACATACATATATATATAATATACATATATATATAATATATATATATATATATATATATATATATATCTACTTATATATACATCTATATACTTATACATATACTTATATATATATAGACATATATACTTATATACATATATATATATATACATATCTATATACATATATATATACATATATATAGTAATATATATATATACTTATATACATATATATACACATATATATCTATATATATATATATCTATACATATATAACTATACATTTATATATATATAGATATATTTACTTATATACATACATATGTACATATATTTTCATGTTATTTATTATACGCTGTATCGCGGGGATATCTGCACCAATTGCTGATATTCCCTGATACACGCGTACAAAAAAAGCGTGGTCCCATACATCATCCATCCTCCATCCACACTCCACGCGGCACCTAGTCGTGTTGGTTGCGTCTCTCTAGACGTCGACTGACTCGACATAGTGCTACACTCCATCGCCACCTCCACCCCCACCCCTTTATATATATACTACATATATATATATACATACTATATTTACTTTCTGTCTATTTGCTTTTCTGTTAGTAAAAAGATAAAAAAAATACATAAAAAAGAAAAGATAATCTTTGACTTGCAGGTACCTCGTCTTGCGAGTAGCAAGACTTGTTTTGGGACTCTGTTTGGCTAAAAGCCAAGGACACAATTTTGAGGGTGTGCCTCAAGAACAAGGATTACCATAAAAAAAAAAAACCTAAATAAGAAAAACACCAAAAACACAATAAACGAACGGAAGAGACGCGTTTTAAGGAAAACGTAGAAACTCGACTTTAACCCCACTTCCCTGTGTTCGACCCTGGGCCTAAAAGTGACAAGATAAAATCAATTAGGCCAGGTTAAAAATTTTGTAAAGAGATGGTTAGGTCCAAATTAGGTTAACCACTATACACATTTCAACGATAAAAATATCATATTAACAACCTATTCGGGCCGACTCATCAGCTACTAAGAAAGATTTGAACCCTAAAATTCACCACATCAAAAATAATCTTGCTTGAAACCCATTGGTTGTGCACGCACACACATCAATCAATCATTAAGGGCATAACCCAAATAAAGGGTCCATTACATTCCAAAGCACATTCATACCTAACCCTAATTAAAACAGAGTAGACATTGGCCTTAAGGATTCGACTCACTCTTCAGAGCCTAGAATGAGATTATTTTCGATTAGTCTGTTTCTACCATTTAATCTAATGTCTAACTAGAGGAGCAGAATCAAATGATCGCGGCTGGGGGGTACACTAGGAACCGGAGGCGCAAGCCAAAGGAAGAACCTTCTCTTCAATCCCTCCTCTAACTGGTTAGATTAAACGAAAAGAAGTAGATCAAATCGTTTCTTTATCTCAAGACGGGTTTTGGGAGCCTGTAGGTCTTTAGGCTAGCCCACTTAAGAACAGGTTTGATTGTTTGTATTGCAGGGCACCTTTCTTCCTCCCATCTATCATGAATCCTTCCACATTTTATATGCATTCCCGCTCTTTCCCTCCTGTTATGACTTATCCTCAACATGATGATTATCCCGACTCATACTGTAATCAACCATCTGTTAGTTGGGATAACTTCGTTTGGGGATACAGTTCCGGACTTCCATGTTCAGGATCTGACCCTGGACACCATCATCAAGATTTTTATCCTTCTCAGAGCCATATTGATTATAAATTGTCATCCCTTCATGGACAACCTAATACAATCTACAATCAAGGAGGATACACTGATCCTTACCCATACCCTGAATACACTGCCTTTAGGCCATCACTACTTCATGAATGATAGTCGACTTTTCGCTTAGCATTATAGTATTTAAGTGGTGGAAAAATCGACTAATCAAAAACAATGAAAATAACCACTCGTAGAAGAGCGGGTCATGTCTACAGGGAGGCAATGATGCAATCAATACTTAATTATTTAATGTTATTTCGGATAGTGAGAAATCCCTGTTCAAATCTGACTTAAAATGTGAAGTAGATTTGCAATAACTTAAAAAGATAAGGGTATAAGTGTAGTTTTCCCTCACAAAAATCCTCAATAAATTTAGGTTGAATTCATGCGGTTTTCACATGATGTGTACTAAAGACAATTAGTACTTAAGTTAGGCCCAAAATCAATCTTTAAACTAGTTAATATAAATACCATGCAATTATAAAGATCTATGAGTGTTCGAACGCAATTATGCCACAATATAATAATAATAAAAAAATCAAATTAGGTGGCAATGGAATTGAATGTACATTTTAATTGGGGGAAAACAGGGCTTTTTTCCTCTCTCCTCCTTGCGAGAGAGGGAGAGCACCGCGGGGGTTGTTGCGAGGCTCAAGAGGACGGCGAGGTCGAGAGCTCTCCGGTGGTGGCAACGGAGGCGACGCAGGTGGCCGGAGCTCCGGCCTGTTGAACAAGAAGGCGGAGGTGCTGCTGCGGTGCCTGCGGCTGGTGGCGTGCGGGCGTGCACGCTGGTGCGCGGGCAGGCGCTTGCAGGTGTGCGGTCTGCAGGAAGGTGGAGGTGGAGCGCGCTGGTTTGCGCCTGCAGTGGCTGAAGGGAGAGGCGCGCAGGTGGAGGTGTGCGCGCTGGTAAGCGGGCAGGTGCTTGCAGGCGTGCAGTCTGCAGGAAGGTGGAAGTGGAGCGCGCTGGTTTGCGCCTGCAGTGGCTGGAGGGAGAGGCGCACGGGCGGAGAGGCGCGGGCTTGGTGCGTGAGTGGATGAGAGGGTGACGAGTGGTGCGACGTGCTAGCAGGCAGTGGGGCACGCGGTGAAGGTAGATGGCGCTGAAGGCAAGAAACGGCAGGGCGTGCTGGCGCGGTGAGCAGGGGGAGGCCTGCAGGCAATGCAGGCACCTGTTGTGTGGTGCGGGCAGTTGGTGAGCGCCTGCATCAGGGGAGAGGTGTGCAGTTGGGTGGATGCGCCTGCTGTGGCGTGGGCGGAAGGTGATGTGGTGCGCAGGAGGCGTGAGGTTTTTCCCGCAAGGGGGAAGAAGGCCATAGTGCACGCTTCTTCTCCTCTGGATGCAGAGTGTCCGCGGAGTAGTTCCCCACCCGGAGGAAGATGAAGATCAATCCCCAGTGCACCTCTTCTCTTTTTAATCCCTCTCTCTCCCTGCGTGCGTGAGTTAAGGGATTTTCAAATCCCTTAACTATTTCTGGCCTTGTCAGTTGAAGGGCAGCAGAAGATTAACCCCATGTGCAACGAGGGAGGGAGGAAAGAGTTGCGGCTGTTGGGGAAATTTATCCCCCCAACCTTGTTCTTTCTGCATTTTATTACCTGCACATAGAAACAACAAAATAATTAAGTTATAGAATGTTATAAACTTAAATCATAAGGCGTACAAATATTCTACAACTTAATTGTCATTATTAACACACCTAAACTGTACGATTAAATATACTTAGGCTTAATATTAGTCCATTTTAATGGACTCGTCAAATACCCCCATGCCTAAGAATTACTAGTCCCTAGCAAAAATAATAGAAATAATCAGAAGATAAGAGTCCTTCCACTAGACTTAGCGCACCAGTAATCTCTCTACTTCTTCTCACAAATATGAGGTGGATTTATTAGAAGATAGTATGCCTGACTCTCTATGAACTGTCCAAGGGTTCAGTAGACTACAAATGCTTATTGGTTTTCCCAAAGGATCCATTACCAAGTCTACGTGCATGTGAAATAAATGTACTGGATTCTAAACTTAAGAAATAATTCCGGAAGAAAAACCTCCAATAACAAAGGTATTTTGCTAGGGACTAACCCAATCAGCTCAAGAAATTTTTTTTTTTTAATAAATATGTATGTAAATATTTATAAATGCTATAAACATTATAAGCATTCTCAAGTTATATCCCCCCATGCCTAAGACTGACAATGTCCTCATTGGAAAAATATAGACATAGAAGAATATCACCTGAGGAGGAGAGTAGGAGGAGCTAAGGCTCCTCAAGTCGTAGTGCGTCCAAAACCTGGCCATCTGAAAGAGTAATATACGGTTTAAGTCGCTGGCCATGTAATTTAAAGTTCACACTTAAAATAAGGTTCCTGATCTCTACAGTTCCATGAGGGAAGGTATTGATAACAACGTATGGCCCATCCCAACGGGACTTAAGCTTTCCAAGAAATAATTTAAGTCTAGAATTGAAAAGCCAAACCCACTGGTTGGGCTCAAAAGTCTTTCTAATGATGTGTTTGTCATGGAAGACTTTTGTACATTGCTTGTAAGCTTGAGAAGTTTCATAAGCTTCATTACGAAGCTCCTCAAGCTCACTTAATTCTAACATACGTGCATTTCCCGCTTTATCCAGATTTAAGTTAACGTTTTTAATGGCCCAATAAGCTTTATGTTGGATTTCAATGGGAAGGTGGGATGATTTTCCGTAGACAAGATGGAAAGGAGACATGCCCAAGGGAGTCTTATATGCAGTTCTGTAAGCCCAAAGAGCGTCATTTAGTTTTTTAGACCAATCCTTCCGATCAGGCCTGACAGTTTTTTCTAAAATTCTCTTAATCTCCCTATTAGACACTTCAACTTGCCCACTCGTTTGGGGATGATAAGGTGTGGCTATCATGTGGTTGACTCCCAAATTTTGGAGTAGTCTAGTGAAGTGTACATTCTTAAAGTGAGGTCCTCCATCACTTATGATCGTCCTTGGGCATCCATACCGAGAAATGATATTAGCCTTAACAAAGCCCAAGACCACAAAATGGTCATTGGTTTGCGTGGGGATGGCTTCTATCCATTTTGATACATAATCAACAGCCACAAGGATGTATTCATATCCAAAGGACACAGGAAAGGTACCCATGAAGTCAATGCCCCAAATATCAAAGATTTCAACAGGGAGGATAGGATGTTGGGGCATCTCATCCTTTTTTCCAATGGTTCCCGTCTGCTGGCAACGTAGACATGCGCCCACATACGTATGTGCATCTCGGAATAATGTGAGCCACCAAAAACCAGACTGAAGAACCTTATGAGCAATCTTCTTCCCACTAAAATGTCCCCTACAGTGGAGGTCATGGTAGAAACTCAGAACACTTCTTTGTTCCTCATCAGGGATGCAACGGCGAAACAGCTGGTCAGGGGCTATTCTTAAAAGCTCGGGTTCCTCCCAGTGATAAAATTTAGCATTGGCGATAAACCTGTCTCACTTCTGCTTGTCCTAAGTACTAAGGGTGATTCCCGTGACCAGATAGTTCACTATGTCAGCGAACCAAGGAGTTTTAGTTTCCACGGCCATTAGAGACTCATCAGGGAAAGTCTCTTGAATATTGCCAGTGGGGTTTGATGCCTCAATAGGGATCCTAGACAAATGGTCTGCTACCACATTCTCAACTCCTTTCTTGTCTTTAATTTCCAGGTCAAATTCTTGGAGTAGCAGAATCCAACGAATTAGGCGAGGTTTGGTGTCCTTTTTAGCCAGAAGATGCTTAAAGGCTGAATGATCAGTGAACACCACAACCTTGGATCCCAAAAGAAAAGATCGAAACTTTTCCAAAGCAAATACTACAGCAAGTAATTCCTTTTCTGTGACCATGTAGTTTTGCTGAGGATCCGTAAGGGTCTTGCTGGCATAATGCAGCACATGAGGTTTGCCATCAACCCTTTGACCTAAGATCGCTCCCACTGCAAAATCAGAAGCATCGCACATAAGCTCAAACAGGAGGGTCCAATCTGGTGCTTGGAGAATCGGCGTGGTAATGAGGGCTTTCTTCAAAGCTTGGAAAGCCTCGCCACATCTATCATCAAAATCGAAGGAGACATCCTTCGCTAACAGGTCGCAGAGTGGCTTAGATATTTTACTGAAGTTTCTAATGAAGCGCCTATAAAATCCAGCATGGCCAAGGAAAGATCTAACCTGACGAACATTGGCAAGCAATGGAAGTTTATAGATGGAATAGATTTTTGTAGTGTCCACCTCTAATCCTCTCTCGGAAACTACATGCCCTAACACAATGCCCTGCTGGACCATAAAGTGGCTTTTCTCCCAACTAAGCACTAGTTTTGCCTCTTCGCAATGGGTTAAGATTTATCAAGGTGCGAAAGGCATAGGTCAAATGACGAGCCATAAATGGAGAAGTCATCCATGAAAATTTTAGCGAACTCGTCGATCATATCAGAAAAGATAGCCATTATACAACATTGGAAAGTGGCAGGAGCGTTACATAACCCGAATGGCATTCGACGGAACGCAAAAGTGCCATAAGGACTCGTGAAGGTGGTATGCTCCTGATCATCAGGAAAAACAGCTATCTGATCGTACCCAGAGTACCCGTCAAGAAAATAAAAGTACTTGTTCCCTGCCAGTCGCTCCAAAATTTGATCGATAAACGGTAAGGGGAAATGGTCTTTCTGGGTAGCCATGTTTAAACGGCGGTAATCAATGCAGACCCTCCAACCAGTTGAGGGTCTAGTGATCACCAGTTCTCCTCGGTCATTCTCTTCCACAATGATTCCTGCCTTTTTCGGAACTACATGAATCGGACTGACCCATTTACTATCTGAAATGGGATAGATAATCCTTGCATCCAGCCATTTCAGAATCTCCTTTTTAACAACCTCCCACATATTTGGATTGAGCCTTCTTTGCATGTCTCAGAAAGGCTTCACGGACTCGTCCATGTATATATGATGCATGCAAAGAGAGGGATCAACACCCTTAATATCAGCAATTGTCCAGGCAATTGCTTCCTTGTGCCTTTGTAAACACTCAAGCAGAGCTCCCTCCTGCAATTCAGATAATGCAGACGAGATAATAACGGGGAGCGTGTTATTAGGGCCAAGGAAAGCATATTTCAATGTGCTCGGGAGGGGTTTCAACTCCAATTCAGGAGCCTTTTGGATTGAGGGTTTTAGTTGAGATGTCCCCGCCTCAGGCAGCGAATCTACCTTCACAGTCCAGGGTGGGGACAGAGACTCAGTGTATATCCCCAGCAACTCTTCTAGTTCGGGCATTTTCCTTTCAGTTTCTTTAATAATCGAGGGATGGTCCTGAGATATGACCTTCTAAAGGGGATCTCTACATAAGAGTGCTGGAGTAGTCTCTTCAATTATTTCATCAACGACCTCAATCTGAGAACAATCTTCAAATCCAGGTTGCTTGTAAGTATCAAAAACATTCAACCGGATCTTCTTGTTCCCAAAGCCAATTTTAAGTGCCCCGGATCTACAATTTATAGAGGCATTGCTGTGGCCAAAAAGGGGCATCCCAGAATAATGGACGGCTTTGTGGGCTTATTAGATGGGTCAGTATCAAGTACCAGAAAGTCAACGGGGAAGAAGAAATCCTTCACTCTTAAGTCAGATTTGAATAGGGATTTCACACTATCTGAAATAACATTAAATAATTAAGTATTGATTGCATCATTGCCTCCCTATGGACACAACCCACTCTTCTGCGAGTGGTTATTTTCATTGTTTTTTATTAGTCGATTTTTCCACCACTTAAATACTATAATGCTAAGCGAAAAGTCGACTATCAAAATTGGCGTCGTTGCAGGGGAGAAGCGCGCAATTGGGTGGATGCACCTGCTGTGGCGTGGGCGGAAGGTGATGTGGTGCGCAGGAGGCATGAGGTTCTTCCCGCAAGGGGGAAGAAGGCCACAATGCACGCTTCTCCTCTGGATGCACAGTGTCCGCGGAGTAGTTCCCCGCCCAGAGGAAGATGAAGATCAATCCCCAGTGCACCTCTTCTCTTTTTAATTCCTCTCTCTCCCCGCGTGCGTGAGTTAAGGGATTTTCAAATCCCTTAACTATTTCTGGCCTCGTCAATTGAAGGGCGGCAGAAGATTAACCCCATGTGCGGCGGGGAAGGGGGGAAAGAGTTGTGGTTGTTGGGGAAATTTATCCCCCCACCCTTGTTCTTTCTGCATTTTATTACCTGCACATAGAAACAACAAAATAATTAAGTTATAGAATGTTATAAACTTAAATCATGAGGCGTACAAATATTCTACAACTTAATTGCCATTATTAACACACCTAAATTGTACAATTAAATATACTTAGGCTTAATATTAGTCCATTTTAATGGACTCATCAATGAACAACCCGAAATGACCTATTATCAGGGAGGGTATCACGAATCTCAATTCGTTAACTCCTCTGCACTGATCCCAAGCCCGCCCAATCCTAAACCAAACCATTTGGTTCAAGTTAACCAAGTCCAAGAAAAGGTTTTGGCTAACTTGAGGAATACTATACAATCTTTAAAAGCTCAGCCAATACCTTACACTAAAGAATTGGAGCCTCTGATTGAAATGATTGATGATCTGAACAAGTATTTGATGGATTGGCTCCAGGATGTTAAGGATAAGGACCCGGGTGAGTTTTTACTTGGGAAGTTATCGAAACTGTGAATGAGATTTGTGGTTGCTTTAGTTCAATCTTGGGATGATTCCCAGGATGAACCCCCTTCAGGAGAGCCAATGTCAGAACCCTCTCAGGCACCTGTTTAGGGGGACATGTGTTACGAGGCTGACCAAATTGATCTAGAGCAACCAATTAAGGATGATCTAATTTCTTCACCTGAAATCCCTGAGCCGGGGTACGAGGAAACGTATGTCTCTATAGATCAAAAAGTAATTGATGATTTTGAGACACACATTAATACGGATTTAGATTTCTTTGATTCTGAGGGTGAAGAATCAATTTGTGAAGTCTCACATGAGTTTACAGAACACGATTTCTGTGAGACGATTGGGCCTGCGGAATCGATTAAATCATTTGATAGCCCAATAACTGAGGAAATTGATCTTATTGGGGCTCACATGATGGATTCAAAATCGCATTTTCTGAAGGATTCAATTCAATGCCCCGATTGTCATTTACACCCCATTGAGCTTACTGACGATTCTACTTTTGAGATAACTAGACCCAAGTCAATTCTGATTCAGTCACATCTTTTAGACTTGGAAATTTCAGACGAGGTGATTAATATGCAGGAGGTTCTAGAATTTGACATTCTGAATGAGGATGATAGGAGTTGGAAAATTTTGATTTGGGAAGCAAACTCCGGAGGAAGTAGAAGATCGAGTCTAAGGGTTCCAATTAATTTGAAACCATCAAACCAGGACCCTTATGACATTTGTTCTAAGGATGTCCAACCCAAGCACACATTCATTGATTATCCTTTTGAGCTTGATTTCTCTGTAACCCGACTTTTTGGTCTTGGGTTGCATCCTTATAAATCGCAGGCCCGACCCATCTTGCATACTGATCTCAGGTTCTGGTTAATTTTTATCCAAAACCTTATATATACTCAACCTTGGGGCATGGGTCTGCACCACAATCTGATCCACATCTGTGGACATCTGCTAGCAGGTCTTGAGGAGAATCTTTTTATCCTGATTCTAACCTGCACTTGTGAATTCTTTATTTCTTCTTCTTTGTATAGGGTGCCTAGCTGAAGGCACTAAATTCAACACATATACAGTTTCTTTTTGTCTCGGAGCTGATTTGTTATTCACGAAATTCAGGTGCCTTCTATTCTATTCCGCTCTGTTTCATGTCTTTTTAATACAATGAGGACATTGCATTAGATAGGCATGGGGGGGTGGATATTCATCTCTGAATTATTCCATCAGCTCCGTAGAATCTTTTTGTTTTCTTTATATATATATATATATATATATAAATTATGGAATTAGGAAAGAGAACTTGGGCATTAGAAAATTTTCAATCTTAGGAAATAAAATTGTACGATTTAAACACGAAGACCCTTCAGGTCTTTGGACTTAATCAGCCTGGGTATCCACTAAAATGTGGATTTGTTTATCGAGTCCTTGCCATCCTGAATTCTATTTTAATTTTATTAAATAAGTTTGGGTGATAAGTACACGACTTATCAACCCGCCCTCTGATTTGAGGGAACTTTAAATCTAAGCATCTACACACTATTCGTCACTGACTCGTTGTTCAGCAGTTTTAACGAAAATTGGGTAGTTAATGAACCTTCTAGGGTGGTATGGCTGGCAAGTTATAGTGGGTAACAGCCCATAGGTAGGTTGTCCAGAGCCCAGCCACTGGACCATTCTTTTCCTGCTGCCTTTAGGTAAATCTTAGACTAGGGAAGCCACCTACTTAAAAAGAAAAAGAAAGTTAAAAAGAAAAGAAAAAGAAAAAGAAAAGGAGAAAAGAAAGAAAAAGAAACAAAAGAAATAAGCCACACTTCGCCGCACGAGTATGGCTGGCAAATTGTCGATGGTAACCGCTCATCGATCGGTTGTCCAAATCCCGGCTCAAGAAATGCACATAAAAATTCCTAAAACACTTAGGAAGAAGCGGAGAAGTAGAATAAGCCGGGGAGATATACACTAGATTCACCCTTGTGTTGACCCCATAAAAATAGAAGTAGGGAGAAAGCTACCAGTCGTATAGATACACCTTTAGGCAGAATTCTTTTTAAGGTCACCTAGGGGTGTAGAAAACCAAAGTTCGTTTTGATTGCCGATCAACGAGTCTATCACTTTCACAAAAAGATGCTTAGAACTTAGGAGTCTCATCAAGTCTTGGGTAGGTTGAGTGGCCGTAGAAAGCCGCTTTGTAACCCTAAACTCAAAAATCCAAAAAATTAAAAAAGAAGAAAAAGGAGAAAAAGAGATCTTTCTTTGAATAAGGCGAGGGCTTGAGGCGGTCTGCATTTTGGCAGATACCCGGGCACTGTTATGTTTTTGAATGTTCAGGTCCAAAGTAAAAATTTCTTAATATTGAAAATGACTTGTGCCCGAGTAATCCAACCCTAATTCTTTTATAAATAGCATATAGTTTTTTCTAGGGACGAGCAAAAGATAGGCATGGGGGTGTGATGTGCATACATCTAAATAGCCAAAAATGTCTATTAATGCATGTTGTTAGTATCATATTAGCATCATACATTGCAAATATTGCATAACATACATAATCATACATTTAGCTCAAGTTGTATAAATTGTATAGTAATTGTCTCCTTTTATGGTCAAGGATAGGATGATTTTTAATCAGGGCCTCGGATCAAAGATCCAACCATACGGATCTGATCAAGGCAACGATTGGAGTTCAACAACTCCAAGATCGCCCTGATCGGACATCCGTAGCATCAGATATAGACTGAGGAAGCCTAAAGATCAAAGGCCAAGATGGTGTTAATCTACACCTCAGATGACAAATCCGACTGCACGGATGGGTTTGGATCGACTATCGCAGCCTAACAACGCGAAAATCGATCCAATCCGACACCCGTGGCACCATCTACAATACACAGAAGATGGATGGCCAAGATCGTGCCACGTGGTGCCATCTCAGCCGCCCGATCAACCCCAAGGAACCACATCTACACCTCCAAAGACCCTCCATCAAGTGATCCTAGCAGTTGGATCTTGATCCAATGACCAGGATTAACTCCGAAGCACCGCTCTCCTCTTCAAAAGGCATTTGAGCGCAGCAAATCTGGATCGTCGGATCTTGATCCAACGGCCACAGATCCACACACTTAATTCATCTTTGCGACAAAGCTTCAATGAAAGCACATTGGTTATGCTGCTGCGGGCAAACCATGAGTCGCGTGTTCAAACTCTGCTGAGAGCTCAAATCAGGCGCGGGCGCGGAGTGAACGCAATTTGGCCGTCAGATGAAGATTATGCGCATGAGAAGCGAAGACGTGGCGCAAAGAGGAGTGTTGATCGCATACACGCGCGATGACTCGCATCTGCATGCCTCATTGCACGCACGAGCATGCGGCAGGGGCATTTAAATGGGCGCTGTGAGGATGCCTTTAAGCCGTCTGATCTTGAGATCGGACGGCTGATA
Organism: Thalassia testudinum; assembly: GCA_037157565.1. Lineage (NCBI taxonomy): Eukaryota > Viridiplantae > Streptophyta > Magnoliopsida > Alismatales > Hydrocharitaceae > Thalassia > Thalassia testudinum. The sequence continues at coordinate 35,183,960 of JAZHRO010000056.1, forward strand.
TCGCCCAAATGTGGGCGTACATTTTAGGAACAGAAGAGGAGCAAGGGCGCACAGTGCGCACAAGTCACCCACGATGAGCCTTTAGCGACGTTTAATTCCATCACTAAAGGTCCCTTAATTTAATATTTTGAAGTTAAAATCTCCAAATTGCCCCCAATCCTTGCAACTATAAAAGGAGACCCCTACCCTACGAAATTCCCATCCCTTCCTTCTCCTCTCTTCCTCTCCAAAGCTTAAGAGAAGCTTGTCCCACACCCGGGATGCTCCTCAAGAGCTAAAATCCAAGCTTTCGCTCCCGTTCCGGAAGTAGATCCCGCGACGACGATGACATGCTGCCTCGTTCCCATTCTTCCCACCTCGTCCTCCGTCTTCTAGGCATCGCCTCCGTCCGGCTCATCCTCCAAGCATTTGTCAAGGAGGATAACATCTCTCTCCCTTCTTTTATCGCTTTCTAGAGTAGAATTTCCCGCTTTCTAGTTGTAATAGTTTCTCGCTTTCTAGTGTAATCATTTCCCACTTTCTTAGTTGTAAAAACATTATTCAAATACCAGGTGATTGATCTCTCTCTCTTTCTCTCTCTTATTGTCTATATCGATTCCATTGTGATTATTTCGCCTTTTAACAAAATATATACAAAAAATATATATAATTGTGGATTTTGAGATTGACGTAGTGTCCCTGTGTTTGACCCAGAACTTCTTTATGGATTTTCGATATAAATTTTATCTGTTGAATGGATTTCTTCGCGACTCGAACTACAACGACGGGTTTTTGAATCCAACTGCGAACGCGTAGTTTTCCACGTTCAACACCTTTGTTTCTCAGTTAGAACCCAGATCTATTGAAGAGGCTTGTGGTGATGAATCTTGGATTCTAGTTATGCAAGAAGAACTCAACCAACTTGAGAGGAATGAGGTTTGGGATTTGGTTCCTGAGCCTAAAGACCACACCATTATTGGTACAAAATGGATCTTTCAGAATAAATTGGATGAGTCTGGAAAGGTAGTTAGTAACAAAGCTAGACTCGTTGCTCAAGGTTATAACCAGGAGGAGGGTATAGACTTTAATGAGACCTATGCTCCAGTTGCTAGGATCGAATCAATTAGAATGCTTCTCGCTTTTACCTCTTTTCTAGATTTTTCGCTCTTCCAAATGGATGTGAAGAGTGCCTTTTTAAATGGGGTTCTTAAAGAAGAGGTGTTTGTGAGACAACCACCCGGATTTGAGTGTCTAGAGCATCTGGACTATGTCTATAAACTCAAGAAGGCTCTTTATGGTCTTAAGCAAGCTCCTAGAGCTTGGTATGAGAAATTAAGAACCTTCTTATTGGATTCTAAGTTTGAGGTTGGTCTAGTTAATCTCACTCTCTTCATTAAAAGAAAAGATTCAGACATACTTCTTGTGCAAATCTATGTGGATGACATAATTTTTGGTTCTACTGAACAAGCTTTGTGCGAGAATTTTGTCAAGTCAATGCAAGAGAACTTGAGATGAGCATGATGGAAGAACTCAAAAATTTCTTGGGTCTCCAAATTGCTCAATTGGATGAAGGAATTTTCTTGAGCCAACACAAATACACAAGAGAGATGCTCAAAAAATTCGGAATGGAAGGATCAAAAGGGAAAAATACATCAATGAGTAACACTACTCAATTGGATGGAGGTGAAAACGGTAAGAGTGTCGATTAAAGAAATACTGAGGTATGATCGGCTCTCTTTTGTATTTAACGGCAAGTAGGCCAGATATTTATTCTCCACATGTCTTTGTGCTAGATTTTAATCATGTCCTAAAGAATCACATTTAAATTTCGTTAAAAGAATCTTTAGATATCTAGTTGAAACATGTGATGTTGGGTTATTTTACCCCAAATCTGTAAGCTTGGATCTCACATCCTATAGTGATGCGGATTATGCGGGCTCCAGAACGGATCGTAAGAGTACTAGTGGCACTTGTCACTTCTTAAGTAATTCACTAGTCTCTTGGTTTTCCAAGAAACAAAATTGTGTAGCCCTATCAACTACCGAGGTAGAATATATGGCTACCACCTTGGCTTGTTCACAAGTACTTTGGATGAAACAAACTCTTAAAGATTTTGATTTAAACTTAGATTGTATGACCATTAATTGTGATAATACTAGTGCAATAAACCTTTCTAAGAATCTAATAAATCATTCTAGAACAAAGTACATTGATGTAAGGCACCATTTTCTTAGAGATAATGTGCTTAAAAATCAAATTAAATTAGAATTTATCTCTACGGAATATCAATTAGCAGATATATTCACTAAACCACTCAATTATGAAAGATTTAGTGAAATTAGAAGAAAATTTGGTCTATGCAAGATTAATGACATCAAGACCTATTAGGATTGCATTCAACTTAGAAATATAATTTAAATAGGATCATTAGGCATAAGTTGGAGAAAAGGCACCTTGGTCATGATACATCCAATTTTGAGATTCCTTGTGCATGTGGTTGCAATTGTTTCAGTATATCATTTTTTTTCCCCTCATAACCTTTGCAACCCTTCTCATTTCACCAACCTCACCTTCTATTTTCACCTTTCACCAAAGAGAGAACCCAAGAGAGAACCCACACTCCTCCACGTTCTTCCTCTCCTCTCCACCTTTGGAGAAGCAAATCTTGCTGTTGGAGGTGTGATGGGTCGGCCCGAATAGGTTGTTAATATGATATTTTTATCGTTGAAATGTGTATAGTGGTTAACCTAATTTGGACCTAACCATCTCTTTACAAAATTTTTAACCTGGCCTAATTGATTTTATCTTGTCACTTTTAGGCCCAGGGTCGAACACAGGGAAGTGGGGTTAAAGTCGAGTTTCTACGTTTTCCTTAAAACGTGTCTCTTCCGTTCGTTTATTGTGTTTTTGGTGTTTTTCTTATTTAGGTTTTTTTATGGTAATCCTTGTTCTTGAGGCACACCCTCAAAATTGTGTCCTTGGCTTTTAGCCAAACAGAGTCCCAAAACAAGTCTTGCTACTCGCAAGACGAGGTACCTGCAAGTCAAAGATTATCTTTTCTTTTTTATGTATTTTTTTTTTATCTTTTTACTAACAGAAAAGCAAATAGACAGAAAGTAAATATAGTATGTATATATATATGTAGTATATATATAAAGGGGTGGGGGTGGAGGTGGCGATGGAGTGTAGCACTATGTCGAGTCAGTCGACGTCTAGAGAGACGCAACCAACACGACTTGGTGCCGCGTGGAGTGTGGATGGAGGATGGATGATGTATGGGACCACACTTTTTTTGTACGCGTGTATCAGGGAATATCAGCAACTGGTGCAGATATTCCCGCGATACAGCGTATAATAAATAACATGAAAATATATGTACATATGTATGTATATAAGTAAATATATCTATATATATATATATATATATGTATAGATATATATATATAGATATATATGTGTATATATATGTATATAAGTATATATATATATTACTATATATATGTATATATATATGTATATAGATATGTATATATATATATATATGTCTATATATATATAAGTATATAGATGTATATATAAGTAGATATATATATATATATGTATATATATATTATATATATATGTATATATATATTATATATATGTGTATGTATACATAACTATATAGATATACTATGTATATATATATATATATATATATGTATGTATGTATATATATATTTATATATATATGGTACTATAAGTGTGTGAGTGTGTGTGTATGTGTTGGTATAGGTGTGTGTGCGTCGGTGAACGTGTGTGTGTGTGCGTTGCTGTGAGTGTGTGTCTGTTAGTGAGTAAAAAAGAGAGAGAGAGAGAGAATACGTGAGAGAGAGAGCGGGAGCGGGCGGGAGAGATCAGCAGAGAGAGAGAGAGCGGGCGAGCGAGAGATCGCGGACGCGCGAGTTAAGACGTCTGTCGCCTCCGGCGAACGTCTGACGCCGCGTCGTCTGAAGGCGGAGGCAGACGTCTGAAGACGGCGGATGCGGGCGCGGCTTCGCGTAGGGTTCCTGCAGGCATTCGCGAAGGCGACGGGCGGGCGAAGGCGTGGAGGAGCGAGCGTGGAGGAGGTCTGCAGGTGGTCGCGGAGGGTCGCGGAGGAGGGCAGGGGGCGGCACGAGGCCGTAGCCGGCCGCTACAGTGCGCGCGGCGGACGGCTACAGGTGCAACTGCGGGGACGTCAGGACGGAGGTTGAGCGGGGAATGGCCCTGCAGGCGCGCGCGAAGTCGACAGGCGGCTGCGGGGACGGTCGCGGAGGAGCGGGAGGACCTACTGCTGCTGCTGCGTGGCTGCTGCTGCCGTGGCTTCAAGCTTCGAAGCTTGGAGCGGCGGCAATGGCGTTAAAGAGAAAAAAAATGAAGCGAGGGAATGCACCACGCCCATCGGCTCGTCGAAGAGCTGGGCGGTGGTGCTCCCACTGTGGTGGTGTGCACCACAGTGGGTTCTCCTGCTCGCCGGGTGCCTCCTCGACGGAGGGCCGACGTATGGGAGGGGAAGACGGTGGAGAAGATGGCTACGGGTTGTTTCGTTGCTGCAGCAGCCTCCGTTGCGAGGATGAAGCTGCAGCTACTTATAGAGGAGGAGAGAGTGGTGTGCCGGCTGCAGCAGGGAGAGGGTGCGCAAGTTGCAGCTATAGGGAGCGGCGTTGGCAGGGAGAAGTGACGGGAAGAAGTGCTGCATTGCATGCAGCTGCGGGAAGAGTGCAACCGCGGGAAGGAGAGAAAAGAAGAAATCAAGAGGAAAAATAAAAAGAGGGTGATTTTGCAAGGAGGCACTTGAAGAAAAATGTAACTATGCAGGTGATTGTTTCACTCCTCTTCCTCTCTTGATTAAATGCATGCATGCAACCGTTTTTACAAATGTGGCTATAGGATTATAATATACATAGTTAACGCTAGAAAATAGCATAAGAAGGCGTTATTATAGGCATGTTTTGAGGTGCAAACATATACCCCCATGCCTATCTTTTGCTAGTCCCTAGCAAAATAGTATTTAGAAATAATCTTAAGCTGAAGATTTTCTTCTGAGGTGATATAGGTGTGTTTATTATCGAATATTGTGAGAACCAATTTTAAAGAAGACTACCAGTACTTTAAGTCTCACATGACATAGATCATTTCTCAACTAACCAGGACTCTTGATATTTAAACCTTAAGTACGATTTCCAGGACCCAGGAGGTTTTTACCGTACTCGAGAGCTCAAGAGGTTATGGTTTGTGCATAGTGAAGGATCAAGACTGACCAGATGAACATTAAGACTCAATCCCAGGGTTTCACGAATTTTTAAGTACAGGTTGGTCCCAGTTTCAGCTCATGTCTTCGAATTGACCCTTAAGATGATGACGGAAAACATAACTCCCATTTTCTGTTTTTTCTTTTTTTTTTTTTTTTACTCACCGAAAAACAAATTATACAGATATTTATGAGATATACTGACTCTTTTGCAACATCTTTTTTTTTTTTTTTTTTTGAAACATATGTCAGTATATCTCTTACAACACATTTTGAAAGAGCACACTTTTTTTCTTTTTGGTGGAAAGAGTCGCTCCTAAACACAAGACTAAAGCCTGGGATAAAAAGTCTACCTGCACGCACAAGTAAGGACTCCACCTTCCCTAATGAACACTAGGGTTGGATCTTATGTTCACCTGGTCTTTCCTGATATGTGTAGTGTGAACCAAGTTTACTTAAGCTCTCAAGTAAAAGTAAACCAACGAATCTTGTACTTGTGTCTCAGGTACAAGAATACATCCTTAGTTAGGAGAGATCTTGATCTATTTTGTCAATGCTTTAAGTGAATTAAGCCGAGCCTGAGCGAATCAAGCTTTTGTGGCCTGGAAAGTCTTCAAAACAGAGGTTGAATATCCATAAACACTTATTGCCTTTTTGTTTCAGCTTCAAGATCATTACTAAACACCATTTATTATAATATATATATTTTTTTTTTTCTTTTTCTTTTTCTTGCATATTTATAAATAGGTGGGAACTGTATGATACCATAACATACCCGGATCCTATGGATGCCTATCCACCCCCCCATGCCAAACAATGCTATGTCCTCATATGCATGCAGGGAAAGGTAGAGGAAGGATGGAAGATCGGGTAACAAGAGCTGAGGTTCAGGGTATAGATCAGGGTGGAAGGGTGGGTGGACGGTGGGTGGTGAAGAGAAAAGTGAAGTGATTGCGAGAGAGGTGTGAAAAGTGATGGTGGATGGTGAGTGCTGTTAGGGTGCCTCCCAACAAGCGCTGAATTTAATGTCCCCAGCTGGACTCAGAATGAGGCAAAGAATTAGTTACCCTCCAGCAGGGCAACGGTTTCTCCAACGGGGGCAGGTTCATGAGTCAGATAGGGTTTCAAACGCTGCCCGTTGACCGTAAATTTACGCCCAGATTTGGGATCTTCGATCTCGACGGCCCCATTGGGGAATGGTCTTGAGACCAGGAAAGGACCAGTCCATTTGGACTTCAATTTCCCAGGAAAGAATTTGAGTCGGGCATTATAGAGCCAAACTTGCTGAGATGGCTCAAATTCCTTCCGCCGAACATGGCTGTCGTGAAAAGCCTTAGTGCGCTGTTTAAAGGTTAGAGCAGAATCATAGGCTTCACGACGGAGCTCTTCCAGCTCTTGGAGTTGGAGTTTCCTTTCTCGACCACACAAGTCTGGGTCGAGGTTACATTGGCGAACCGCCCAATAAGCGCGATGTTCCAACTCCACGGGCAAATGACAAGGCTTCCCGTAAACGATTCTCTATGGAGACATACCAAGGGGAGCATTGAAGGTGGTCCGATACGCCCAAAGTGCGTCAGTCAGCTTGTCGGACCAATCCTTACGGTCAGGCCGAACCATTTTCTGGAGAATCTGCTTGATTTGCCGGTTCGACACTTCCGCCTGGCCGTTCGTCTGAGGATGATACGGGGATGCGATACGATGGTGGACTCCGTACCTCCTCAGAAGTGCCCGAAAAGAAGCATGGGTAAAGTGGCTTCCTCCATCCGAGATAATGGCCCGAGGGATCCCAAAACGCGCAAAGATATGGTCCTTGACGAATCGGGTGGAGATAACATGGTCAGCACGGCGCGCGAGAATAGCCTCGATCCATTTCGAAACATAGTCGACGGCCACGAGGATGAATTCGAAGCCGTTGGATGGAGGAAAGGGACCCATGAAGTCAATTCCCCAGATGTCGAAGATTTCCGCAGCTAGGATGTGTTGCAAGGGCATCATGTCACGACGTGCCATTGACCCTAATGACTGGCACCTAGTGCAATGTTTGGCATAAGTGTGCGTGTCCTGGTGAAGGGAGGGCCAAAAGAAACCGCACTGCAACACCTTGGCTGCAGTTTTCCTCCCAGAGAAATGGCCTCCACAGGCCTAATAGTGGCAGAAGGATAGCACACTGGGGAACTCACTGTCAGGAATACAGCGACGGATGATTTGATCAGCACCTATCCGAAAAAGAAGTGGATTATCCCAGAAATAATACTTTGCTTCTGCCATGAGACGCTCGCGCTGGTTTTTAGGCCAGCCATGTGGAAGAGATCCAGAAGCAAGGTAATTGGCAATGTCGGCATACCACGGTCCACTTGCCACATTTATTGCCAATAGGTGCTCATTAGGAAAAATTTCATTAATTGGCAGAGTAAGTCCAATATGGTCAGGGTCCAGTCTGGAAAGGTGATCAGCCACAACATTCTGGGCTCCGGCCTTATCACGAATCTCAATGTCAAATTCCTGGAGCAGAAGGATCCAACGAATCAGTCTAGGCTTGGCATCCTTCTTGTGCATGAGATGGCGAATGGCTGCGTGATCAGTGAAAACAATAACGTGAGAGCCCAGAAGGTAAGAACGGAATTTTTCCAGCCCAAAGACGACTGCCAATAGTTCCTTTTCAGTGGTAGTATAATTACGCTGGGCCTCGTCCAACGTCTTACTGGCGTAGTATACCACGAAGGGGTGTCTATCGCGTCTTTGTCCCAGGATGGCTCCGACTGCAAGGTCTGAAGCGTCAAACATAAGTTCAAAGTCGAGGGACCAATCAGGCGGCTGGAGAACAGGGGCCTTGGTGACAGCATTACGTAGCTGCGTGAATGCTTGTATACAGTCAGGGCCCATGTCGAAGGGCACGTCGGTTGATAGGAGATGAGTTAAGGGTCGAGAAATTTTGGAGAAGTCTTTGATGAATCTCCTATAGAAAACGACGTGTCCCAAGAAGGGCGGATTTGTTTGACAGAACCAGGCACAGGTAAATCAGCAATGACATCGAGCTTAGCTCTGTCAACCTCGATACCCCTATCTGAGATGATATGTCCAAGAACAATTCCCTCGTGCACCATAAAATGACTTTTTTCCCAGGAAAGCACGAGGTTTACATCAATACATCTCCTAAGGATACGAGTCAGGTTGGCAAGACATTCGTCGAAAGATGGTCCAAAGACTGAAAAGTCATCCATGAAGACCTCGAGAAAGTCACCCACCATGTCATGAAATATCGCCAGCATGCATCTCTGGAAAGTTGCTGGCGCGTTACAAAGTCCGAACGGCATCCTTCTAAAGGTGAAGGTGCCAAAAGGGCAGGTAAAAGTGGTTTTCTCTTGGTCTCGGGGGTCTATTGCCACCTGGTTATATCCTGAGAATCCATCCAGGAAGCAGAAAAATTTATTTCCCGCTAACCGCTCCAGGATTTGGTCAATAAATGGTAGCGGGAAGTGATCTTTCTTGGTTGCAGCATTGAGTTTCCTATAATCTACACACACTCTCCAAGATGTAGGAGTGCGTGTAGGGATGGATTCGCCCCTGTCATTGACACGGATGGTGAGTCCTGCCTTTTTGGGCACAACGTGAATCGGACTCACCCAGGGACTATCGCTGATCGGGTAGATTATACCCGCATCCAACCACTTAATGATTTCATTCTTAACGACCTCCCGCATGTTAGGGTTGAGACGTCACTGCATCTCGCGAGAAGGTCGAGCCTCCTCCTCCGTATATATACGATGAGTGCAGTAGGAGGGCTAATACCAGATAAGTCTAATAAAGACCATCCAATAGCTGCCTTGTGTTCTAGGAGGACCTTAGTTAGTTTGCACTCCTGCTCCATGGTTAATTTTGAACTGATGATTACAGGGAGCATTTCATTTGGTCCCAGGAAAACATACTTGAGTGTATTAGGCAGCACTTTTAGCTCGGGAGTGGATGGGGAAGGATCTGGCATTTCTTGGGACGAGAGTGTCCCAGACGGGTAGGAGAACAAGTTAGGAGGAAGAAACTGGCCTTCAGATTGGCCAAGAAGAGGGGCTTCTTGGATAGATGGATCCAAAAATGAATAGCCCCAGTGAGAAGTATATGGGCTCAAGGTCCCAGTGTGGATTTGTAAATCCGCCTGATTTGGCAGGGAAGAAAGGGCAATTCGGTCTTCATGAGTGTGGACCGACAGTGAGTAGCCCGGATATGACTCAGACCACGAGGTATGGGAAGCGGAGAAAACCTCGTCAGAAGTCTGGCCAGGAGAAGGTACTGGACAAGGGAGGGATTGGGGAACGTCACAGTATGCGTTGGTCAGGCAGTTATCAGTGTTTATAGGTAATCCGCAGCAGTCCGAATAGGTCCCAATTAGTCCAATACACGCGCTGACGGCCATGTCCTCGTCAGACGTGTCATCCTCAATGCAATCGCAATCAAAGTTCTTGGCTGCCTTGAATATGTTAAGCTTAAGCTTCTAAGATCCAACGGCAATCTCAATACAGCCCGACTCGCAGTCGATGTGGGCGCGGGCTGTGGCCAAGAAAGGTCGACCGAGGATGATCGGACAATCAGAAAGTGAACTAGGAACTTCCATATCTAAAATAAGAAAGTCAACAGGAAAATAGAGACTGTTGACCCTAACCACCACGTCTTCCACCACACCCTTCGGGATTTTGACAGAACGATCTGCCAACTGTAACGTGACAGGGGTGGGTTTCAGATTTCCCAAGGAAAATTTTTCGAGCATGATGGTCGGTATGAGATTGATGGAAGATCCTAGATCAAGCAAGGCACGGTTAAAACTGCAGCCTTGGATGCTACAGGAAATCAGTGGTGTGCCCGGATCTTTCTGCTTCGGTGGTAAGTTTGACAGTATAGCACAACTCGCATGAGGCGAGAGAACCACCGGATTCTTAGTCTTCTTTGACTGTCGCCTGGGTGTTGTGTAGTCTTTGAAAAATCGAGCGACAGTAGGTATGTGGTCGATTGCCTCGAGTAGGGGTACCTTGATTTCTACATCCCGGAACAAATTACGTAGGTTGTCAAAGGCCTGCGTATTTTTCTTTTTGCCTTTTGGCTCCCTTAGTAGAGCCTCAGGGAATGGGATTGATTCTGGCACAAGTTTTGGTGCATCATCCTCTCGCGAATGCGGTATGCATCCCAAATGAGAGGGCGAAGAAGAAGACGGGCCAGGATCAGGTCGAGGCGGATCGACGGTCTGCTTACTGCTCCTCGTAGTGATAGCATTGGACGATGCGGGTCCAGTGGGATCATACGGTGGAGGAGGGTTTGCAATGGGGATATAAGAGTGTGGTGCTGCAGCAGGATTAGCCTGAAATCCCGGTGGAATGCTCGGAGCTTGCAGAACTTGATTAACCTGTCCCTGAGAAGGTCGTACCTGTGGTTGAGAACCACGGGGCACGAAATTTCGCGGGTTTGGAACAGGTTGGGTGGGAAGAGTGCCCTGAGATCGAGTCGCCATGCGTAGTTGACTGATCTCGGCATTCTGCTGCGCCAATTGGTGCTGAAGAGAGGTCATGTTCTCTTCATGGCACTTTGACATTTCCGTCATCATTCGCATCAATTTGTCAAGAGGGCTTGATGCGTGTTCAGTTTGTGGTACGCAAGGGCCTGATGGCGGATTTGCCATAGGATTAAACTGGACCCTTGGGATGACGGGTGCGGACGGCCGCATTGGTCCACCCGCGGGGTTTTGGCGCTGCGGGTTGTTGGACCATGCGAAGTTCGGATGATTACGCCACCCTGGGTTATAAGTGGCAGAGAACGGGTTGTTCCCCAGGGTGCAAGCATCTTCTATGCTAGAAGATGCATCCGCATGTAGATATGCGTCCGAGCACAAGGAGGCTTGGTCCTCCGTGTCGAAATATTGGCTCGCAGAAGCCAGTTCCACATGACTTACTGAGTCGCTTGGCGCGACACTCGGTAAGGAAGGTCTAACGGAGTTTCTCGGGATAAGCCTGGTATTAGAAGAACTTGGATTGTGACGAAGTGGTGAAGAGGTGGTGTTTGCCATAGATCGGGTGGGGTTGGCCAGAAGCTCGTCCAGCTTCTTGTGCACGACGGAGACTTCATCCAGTTTTTGTGCAATAAGGCTTAGATCAGTGGATGAATGGGAGGGTCCCGTGTCAACTTCGTGGACATTTCGGGGCTGGCTGGTACGATTAAAGGCGACAATGGAAGCATTGTTCATCGAGTTTTCACTCATATTTTCAAACAGCTCGAATGCTCCATTCCCGTCTTTATTCATAAAGTTCCCTCCGCAGGAAGCGTCTGCAATCTGCTTCAAAGTCTCATTTAGCCCATAGTAGAAAATCTGGGCTATATGCCACTTAGGCAGACCGTGGTGCGGACACTTCCTGAGGAGGTCGTTATACCTCTCCCATGCCTCATGAAATTGTTCGCCGTTTTGTTGCGTAAATGAAGTGATAGCACGGCGAAGCGCATTGGTCCGCCCGATTGGGAAGAACTTCTTGAGAAACGCTGTTCGCATCTCTTCCCAAGAGTGGATGGTTCTCCCAAGGGTGCGTAACCATTGCGACGCTTTATCCCGTAATGAAAACGGGAACATCTTCATGAGGACTATAGATAACCCGACATTTCTTGGTTTAACGGTTTCAGCAAGTCGGGTTAGGTCTTCCAAGTGGAGAAATGGGTCTTCACTTGCAAGACCATGAAAGTGAAAATTGATTAGGCCAATTATGTTTGGTTTTAATTCAAAGTCGTCCCCGCCCATGGGGACCCGAATTTGTCCTATGGTCTCTGTAGCAGCGGGATTCTGATAAGAGCTAAGAGACCTAGGCTCCTCCCGTTCGGGAGGGTTCTGCATTTCCTCCAATGTTTCCCGAATGGCTTCGATTTGCTTATTATACATTTCCATTTGGGCTTGGAGGCGGGTTATGGGATCTAAGGCTCCACCACCTGGTGGGTTCTGAGGGTGGTTTCCTCCCTCGGGATTTGGGGGTGGGCGTGCAGCCATGTTTGTGGAGGAGGAGGACGATCCGACTTGTTTTCTAGATTTATCAGTCAATTCAAATAGTTCAAGGTTTTGTGACCTCCTCCCAAACATGCACTACCGCAGGAAGAATTGGGGAGATGAGAAGGGAAAAGGGATGAGAGAAATGACGCCGCAAAGGTACACTTGATTACAAATCAATACAGTCAAGTTCCTAACCTCTACAGTGTGCCCTTAGACCTAAAGATCTAAGTTACCTACTATCACGAACTACGGAACCGAATGAGAGCTCCGCGGAACCACCAGGCCAGATTGAAAGGCCGTTTGCCCCAGTCTTAGACACCCGATAGCACGCGGGAACTCTCACCAGCACGTAGTCGCTACACGCTGGTAGTTAGACCTCCAATCCTTAGTAAGGGTCAAGTTACTACCAGTTTTAATTAGAGGCTTAGGGTCAAGTGCTTTTGGAATGTGAAGGGCGTTGTTTACGGGTAATGCCCAAGTGATTGATTTTAAGAGTGTGTAAGAACAAGCATGCAACGGGGAAATCTCCCCGAATTGAAGTTTTTATTGGCGAATGATTTTTAGAGTTCAGCCTTAAGTAGTATGAATTTTAGGGTTTTGCTGAATTACCAATTCAACCAATCTCCGGGTTTTTGTAAAAATACAGGTTTTCCTTCTAAAACCCAAGAAACCCTTCTTCAATTATCAGTTAGTTACTGCATGCTAAAATGCAATGGGCTACCCTAAATGGAGATTTCTAAGTGTGGATGCACGAATCAGTTTTATATCAATGTGACAGGGAGCCAAAGCACTTCAATTCAAGTGCTCCCAATCACCAGAAATGATTTCCACACACAAGGCTTCAACCAAAAGATAAAGAAAATAAAATTGTTGGGGTTGAAGTATTCAGGATCGAATCACAGGCAAGTTTGAAAAGTCGTGGTGGGGTTGGAATCAACTCAATTCCAAGTCTCCCCACCAAAAATGTGATCCTGAATTAAAGATAAGTGAGGCAAAAGAGGGATATAAGCAATCTTTTTCTTTACCTCAAAGAATACTTCCCTCGGCGAGAAATCCAAGAATCAAGATTCTCGGATTTTCGCTATGCGAAGTGTGGCGGGAAATCCCGGGGCAGCGGGAGTGAATACAACCAATCAAACAAGTGAATTTTAATCCACTTGCCCCAAGAAATCCCAAGAAGTTTTTCTAGTTTTTTTTTTCTTTTTTTTTTTGGGTGGCAAGCTAACCCTAGTTTGCTAAGAAAGAGAAAACCTACTGGTTTGGCAACGTGTGCGAAGCTCCAATGCGGTGTCGGCGTCTTCACGCTCTCGTTCCCGCCTTGGATCTGCCCTCGTTCCCGACTTCGTCTGCTTTCCTTCTCCTTTCACCAAGTTCACCTGCACACCAAAAACAACAATACCCGTGAAGAGGGAAGAGAAAAATTGAAAGGATTTGGATAGAAACTTACTCGAAGGCGCACCTCCTCGGCAACGGCGCCAGAAAAGTTATGATGGGTCGGCCCGAATAGGTTGTTAATATGATATTTTTATCGTTGAAATGTGTATAGTGGTTAACCTAATTTGGACCTAACCATCTCTTTACAAAATTTTTAACCTGGCCTAATTGATTTTATCTTGTCACTTTTAGGCCCAGGGTCGAACACAGGGAAGTGGGGTTAAAGTCGAGTTTCTACGTTTTCCTTAAAACGCGTCTCTTCCGTTCGTTTATTGTGTTTTTGGTGTTTTTCTTATTTAGGTTTTTTTATGGTAATCCTTGTTCTTGAGGCACACCCTCAAAATTGTGTCCTTGGCTTTTAGCCAAACAGAGTCCCAAAACAAGTCTTGCTACTCGCAAGACGAGGTACCTGCAAGTCAAAGATTATCTTTTCTTTTTTATGTATTTTTTTTTTATCTTTCTACTAACAGAAAAGCAAATAGACAGAAAGTAAATATAGTATGTATATATATATATGTAGTATATATATAAAGGGGTGGGGGTGGAGGTGGCGATGGAGTGTAGCACTATGTCGAGTCAGTCGACGTCTAGAGAGACGCAACCAACACGACTAGGTGCCGCGTGGAGTGTGGATGGAGGATGGATGATGTATGGGACCACACTTTTTTTGTACGCGTGTATCAGGGAATATCAGCAACTGGTGCAGATATTCCCGCTATACAGCGTATAATAAATAACATGAAAATATATGTACATATGTATGTATATAAGTAAATATATCTATATATATATATATGTATAGTTATATATGTATAGATATATATATATAGATATATGTGTATATATATGTATATAAGTATATATATATATATTACTATATATATGTATATATATATGTATATAGATATGTATATATATATATATGTATATAAGTATATATGTCTATATATATATAAGTATATAGATGTATATATAAGTAGATATATATATATATATATATATATTATATATATATGTATATATATATTATATATATGTGTATGTATACATAACTATATAGATATACTATGTATATATATATATATGTATGTATGTATGTATATATATATTTATATATATATGGTACTATAAGTGTGTGAGTGTGTGTGTATGTGTTGGTATAGGTGTGTGTGCGTCGGTGAACGTGTGTGTGTGTGCGTTGCTGTGAGTGTGTGTCTGTTAGTGAGTAAAAAAGAGAGAGAGAGAGAGAGAGAGAGAATACGTGAGAGAGAGAGCGGGAGCGGGCGGGAGAGATCAGCAGAGAGAGAGAGAGCGGGCGAGCGAGAGATCGCAGACGCGCGAGTTAAGACGTCTGCCGCCTCCGGCGAACGTCTGACGTCGCGTCGTCTGAAGGAGGAGGCAGACGTCTGAAGACGGCGGATGCGGGCGCGGCTTCGCATAGGGTTCCTGCAGGCGTTCGCGAAGGCGACGGGCGGGCGAAGGCGTGGAGGAGCGAGCGTGGAGGAGGTCTGCAGGTGGTCGCGGAGGGTCGCGGAGGAGGGCAGGGGGCGGCACGAGGCCGTAGCCGGTCGCTGCAGTGCGCGCGGCGGACGGCTACAGGTGCAACTGCGGGGACGTCAGGACAGAGGTTGAGCGGGGAATGGCCCTGCAGGCGCACGCGAAGTCGACGGGCGGCTGCGGGGACGGTCGCGGAGGAGCGGGAGGACTTGCTGCTGCTGCGTGGCTGCTGCTGCCGTGGCTTCAAGCTTCGAAGCTTGGAGCGGCGGCAATGGCGTTAAAGAGAAAAAAAACGAAGCGAGGGAATGCACCACGCCCACCAGCTCGTCAAAGAGCTGGGCGGTGGTGCTCCCACTGTGGTGGTGTGCACCACAGTGGGTTCTCCTGCTCGCCGGGTGCCTCCTCGACGGAGGGCCGACGTATGGGAGGGGAAGACGGTGGAGAAGATGGCTACGGGTTGTTTCGTTGCTGCAGCAGCCTCCGTTGCGAGGATGAAGCTGCAGCTACTTATAGAGGAGGAGAGAGTGGCGTGCCGGCTGCAGCAGGGAGAGGGTGCGCAAGTTGCAGCTATAGGGAGCGGCGTTGGCAGGGAGAAGTGACGGGAAGAAGTGCTGCGTTGCATGCAGCTGCGGGAAGAGTGCTGCCGCGGGAAGGAGAGAAAAGAAGAAATCAAGAGGAAAAATAAAAAGAGGGTGATTTTGCAAGGAGGCACTTGAAGAAAAATGTAACTATGCAGGTGATTGTTTCACTCCTCTTCCTCTCTTGATTAAATGCATGCATGCAACCGTTTTTACAAATGTGGCTATAGGATTATAATATACATAGTTAATGCTAGAAAATAGCATAAGAAGGCGTTATTATAGGCGTGTTTTGAGGTGCAAACAAGGTGATCTAACATTAGATCTCACTCCTCCAAGAAGAGATCTCAAGGTATGATCTCTTTTTTCAACCTTCTTGTGAAATCTCTTTTGATTTGATCAAGATCTAGGTCAAAAATTAGGGCTTTTGTGTGGATTGATGCTTAGATATGTTTGGAACGATGCTTGTGATGGTTCTTGCAGGTTTGCATCTTCATTTCATCATCAATCTTTGATTTGGACCTTAAAACCACTGTTTTCCAATCGTGACATGCAATCTGCCATTTATCTAATGTTAGGCCCTTTCTACCTAACGTTAAGTCGCGCCAGTTCTGCCAGGCTACAGTAGCCATTAGAACTAACGTTAGTTCATCCTGACCTAATGTTAGTCAGTCTATATTGACCCTTTCACAACATACTCCACTTAATTCTTGATCCACGGGTGTTGCTACTCATTCCTATGGCACCCAAATCTCGAAAGGACAAAGGGAAGGGACCAACATCCTCTAGTGATGCACCCTCCGACCCGTTCCAATCGGAGCTCCTCAGATATGCCCATGTTGATGAGGCAAAGGATCATCTCACTAAATTTGGCACTCTTACTGCCTATCCAATTCGATCTACTATATGGGATGACTTTAAAAATTTTGATTTAAAAACATTATTTGACGTGAATGGCTTCTCAACTTACCTTGACTATAACAAAAATGGCATTCACTACCCCTTTTTGACAAAAATTTGGTATGCCAACATGACCTAGTCTAACCATCCCTCTACTGGAAAAGTTCTTTAGACCAATCTTTTTGGCAAAAATATTATGCTTAACTCTATTAAACTTTTAGGGATTTTTGGGGTCCCTCACTCTGGTTCTACCATTCAATCTATCTCCCACGAGCTTGGTTACCATGGCATCCTAAGGGACTTAGGACCCTTAGAAAGTGCTATTGTAGGTAACTACCGCTTGGCATCCAACACTATGTATCCGCTCCCAAAGTTGATTGCTAGGATTCTTTACTATAGTCTCTTTACCAAAAGGAAATCAAGTAAGTTTAATCACATCTCCTCTGACTTAGCCTTTATCACCTATGCTATCCTCACTAAGAAACCTCTTTATTAGGCTAAGATTGTTCTTAATGAAATGATCAAGGAACCGATCAATTTCCTACCCTTCTCCAACATCATAGTGCGCATAGCTTTGCACTATGGTGCTCGTCTTAAGTCCCTTCAATGCATCAAGATCCAGAAGCATGATTGCTTCAATGCCACCACGGCCAGGAAAATGAATATCATGGATGATGATGATGATGATGATGATTAGGATGAGGAGGAGGATGACGACGATGACGATGACATGGATGAGGATGACCAAGGAGAGGCAGGCGAGAGCTCTCATGAGCCATCCTACCTATTTGATTATTATCCAAAGGACATCCCACGTCC
This sequence comes from Thalassia testudinum, assembly GCA_037157565.1. Classification (NCBI taxonomy): domain Eukaryota; kingdom Viridiplantae; phylum Streptophyta; class Magnoliopsida; order Alismatales; family Hydrocharitaceae; genus Thalassia; species Thalassia testudinum. The sequence goes on from JAZHRO010000056.1 coordinate 35,201,448, forward strand.
CCAACCTTGGGAGTGGGCTGAGGCACATCCATACACACGCACAGACTATGACAACTACACTATGCAGGACACCATTGCTGGAATAAACTACTTGGCTAGGTCTATTGAGAGCATGCGCCTTCAGAACGAGGCGTACAATAATTACTTTGTGAATGTTCATCACCAATTTGCTCATGATTTGTTCGAAGTACATCATGATGTTTCCCAAATCAAGGAGGAATTCGCACCCTGTCCAAGGAAAAAGGTAAAGGGAAGCGTCGTAACTAGCCTTGCGTCGCCATCTCTAGCTTTAGTCTTGTTTAGTCATGTGTAGTCTTATTAACAATTTCACCTCATGTATTGGTAGATCTTGGGCTACACAAACATCTTTAGTTAAACTCTATGGCTTGTAATAACTAGTTTCCTTATTTTCTTCAAAACTATTGCTTTTGCTATTTCTATGAATCTTGTTGAACTTATGATGAGCTATATGTGTGATCTTTATGTTGAATGATGCAAGTGTATGATTTAAGCTATAAATGCTTGGATTGTTACATGCTAAACCTCTCTCTTTTTTTTATGATGACAAAAGGGGGAGAAATGAGATGATATGAGTCTGAAATATATGTATAGCATGTATCTTTCATTTCTTCGATATGGCTTTCATTGTTAGATCTTTAAAAAGTTTGAAGAGAGCACTTGGTGAGGGGGAGTTCTTTTCAACCTCTCCATTGAATGTTTGTCATCATCAAAAAAGGGGACAATGTTGGTGCATAAGCAATTAGACACTACATTAGCCTTTAATGATAATTTTGATGATAACAAGCATATCAAGTGATTGAGGTTAAAATTATATGTTATGCATAGTTGTTGCAAGATTAATTTCAAGATTGAAGCTCTCTTGAGGAAAGTTTAGGTCACTTTGTAATTTTAGGATTTGAGTTGTAATTTTATATTTCTTAGAATGTAAGGAATGCCCCAATAAGATTAACATTTGTCTACACTATTAGGGAACCACTTCTATGAGTCTAATTTGGTCAAAAATATGGTAAAACATATCCTTAGGAGTTAATGGATCACCTTAGAGTCCCATGAGATCAACAAATTTGGTTTGGACAGTTAGAAGACTTTTTACAGTCCATCTAACGTTAGGTATAAGTTATCTAACTTTAGGTAGTTGGTCTGAGCTCAACTCAAGAATTCCAGGAGATAGTGAATTTTGCGTTGAATTGAGCATCTAACGTTAGGTAGTTTAACTAACGTTAGACAGATCATACCTAACATTAGTTGGTGCACTTTAGGCCGTCCAAAGAAGTTCCAAGAGATAGCGAACTTTGTACCTAACTGAGTACCTAACATTAGATAGTGCACCTAACGTTAGGTCACTTTTAACTAACATTAATTAAAGTACTTTTTGTCAAATTCAATTAGCCGTTGGCAAATTAAATGGGGAAACTTTTGAGTTGTTGACTAAAGGTCTTTTACGCATACAAAATAGTCCTAACCTCCATCTATATATACCAAGTGGGTTCCCACTCTTAGAGGGTTAGAGAACACCCAAAATTCACTCAAAAGCTCTTCCACGCCTATATTCAGCAAAAGCCTCCACTTGGTGCTCATTGGAGATGTTTTGAGCTCTTGTTCTTGAAGGCCACCTTTCTTGGAGCTCAACCACTTCAGCTCCCAGCTGTGTCAACTTCATACACTTACTAAGGGAGTTCTTTTAACCTTATAGATAGTTAGTTCATATAATCAATTACATATTTTATTGGGGCTATCCATAGGAGCAAAATTGTATTTTAATTCAATTTTATTTCTTTACCTCTTGTAATCCGAGGGCCCGACTTGTGAGTTCCTCTCCTCTTGAGCAAGAGGGGTTTGCTCTTGATTGGGAAATCAAGAGGGTTTGTAAAAGAGTTTAGTACCCCATAAGTACCTATTAGTTTTCCGAGTTCGACTCAGGGAAAAATCCTAGATTAGGAGATTTAGGTAGTGATTTTTACTTGAATTTGGATTTTCACTATAAATACTTATGTTGTGATTGTTGTTATATGTGTGGATTGTTTGAGCATATCTTGAATCTACATTAACTTGAATTAGTTCTTTATTTATCATCTTTTTAGTATTAATCACCCCTCCTTTAGTGCTTTCAATGGATACATGAGGCATACCAGACAGAGCATATAAGTAACATTTATTTATCAACTACTTTAATTTTTATACTTACTTTAATATGACATTAAATTATTGTAATTTGTAGGAAAAATGATGAACTTAATCAACTCCCCTACAAACGTCGCTTCCAACACTTAGAAGCACCCTCCTATGACACCTGAGGATGCTTTTAGGAGCGTCATGCCTCTGGAGCACGGAGGCTTTGTTCGTAGTGGGGGGAGGAGTCAGACGATCTCCAGCTAGTATGGGCGGAAGAGGTCAGCAACAACAACCGTTGTCCAGCAGATGCAAACACAGCTCCATGATGTCACCTCACAATTCCACTAGCAAACTCAAACTTAGTAAGATGCTAAGAAATTCATGGAGGAGCAGAGGAAGGAGATGGAGCAGCAGAGAGCGGAGATGAGACAGATGATGGCATTATTACGGGGCAGCAGTCAGGATCACACTTCCTCTCACTACTCGCCTCGTAGAGACGACAACGACCTCGGAGGTGATGGAGTAGGACAAGGGGTAGGAGCTGAGGCATAGGTTTAAATTACTTATCTTTTCAGTAGTTAGGTTTTGTATTTTGCTTATGTATATTTTGACATTATGACATTATTTTCATTAGGTTCATATATATATATATATATATATATATATATTTTATTGTATATTGAATGTTTTATATTGCATGTTGTCTGTTGAAAAAATTTTTATGTTGTGTATGTTTTGTATGTTGCATATGTTTAAGGTGTTATAAGATTTTATAATACCTACATTATATAGAGAAAAAAAAATACACATATATACACGACGATTATGTTTAGAACCATTGTTTTTATATACACGACAATTATGTATAAGCCGTCATTTAAAGCAAACGACAATTTAACAACCATCGTCTGTGGTTCATGTGTATCATAAACGACGGTCATCAAAACCATCGTTTAATGGTACTTAACGATAGTTTATAATAGAACGGTCGTTTATAAATATAAATGATGGTTTCTAGAACCGTCGTGTAAAATACGGTGATTTTAAATCAAAACCGTCATGTATACACTAACGCGGCACACACTTTCACAACGACAGAATACAACGGTTTTGACTGAATAGGCAACGTTTTTAACTGTCGCGAAAAGCATACATCCCTGTAGTGCTTTTTTATGGTTGTATTAGTACTTGAGCACTTGATACTTTTTGCTTCTTTTCATGGTGTATTTTATTTTGATTGTCAACACTTTATTTATTTAGCACATTATCAATGAATGTGTGACTATTAATGTTCTATGACCATGTGTTAGGTGACTGTGATCCTGTATATTTTGTGTTGCTTAATATTAGCACCCAACGACTCAGGTCTTGTCAGTTGACGAGACCTGGGTCGTCACACAAGGTTTCCTGTGTTTCTTTATAGGCAAGCCTCATTGATCTTTGCAAGGTTGATTTGTTGTTCTTTTTCTTTCATCCTCTTCTAGAGGTGCAACATTGTTTGATTGATGTCATACATCATCTTTTTGAGTTTCTCGACTACTTGAGACCTTAATTATTCTTGGCACGAATCATTTTGCAAATTTGGTTCCCAAGTCAATTCTGGATTGGAGTTTAGCTTTATTGGTAGACTTTCAAGGATAAGGCCATCCAGACCTTGGGTAATTATGATGCTATCATTTTCTAGGTTTAATTCCTCAAAAGGCACCAATCTACTCTTTATCTTGATCTTAAAAAGATCAGGTGAAGGTTTAGGTTTAATGGGGATCTCAAAAGCAAATTGATCATTTTCAAGTGACCCTAAGAAATCAAATGAGCTTACTTTGTAATTAGGTAGACAAGAAGGGTTGAAATCACATCCGTATTGTAGGTTTTGATATGTAGATTGAGATGTGAGTTCAGAAAATTAAGTTTGATTATGATTTAATTCTCTACTTGTATATTGAGGTTGAACGTTCGAGTACAAATAATTCAAACAATCAAGTCGATCTCTACTAGAATTACTTGTGGAGAAACTATTATAATGTGATCCGTTCAAGATGGCTTGAGTCATATGTGACTCAAATGAACAAGTAAATTGACCTGACCAACTTTGGTTGTAGGAAGTTGTACTTTGACTAAACTCATAATTGGATGAGCCATATAGGGTTGAGTCAAAGTTAAAGTTATTGGATCAACCTTGGTTTGATGATTCATCTAGAATGTAAGGGTTGGTTGTCAATATCTAATAGCTTGGCCCTAAATCAAAGTTAAAGTTGTGGGAGAACATAAGAGCTAGGTTCACAAATTGAGAAAGATCTGAGTAATTTAGGTGGTCTTCAGGGAAGTTATTGTACCCAAATGAATCTGCCAAATTTGAATTGTATAGGGTAAGTGATCCATATGGTTCAAATGAAAAGTCATTTATATATAAAGGTGTTAATAGATGGGTAATATTCAAACTATGGGTTTGGCTAAGTTTGATTTTAGTAAGAATAAGCCACCTAATGTGTGTATGCCATAAAAAGAAATATGGAGAAGCAAAGAGAGATTGATGAGAGAAAATTTGCCCAATCTACACAAACAAGCAATTCAATCTATGTTTAAATGCTTAACCCTATGGAACCTAAAAGCCTCAAAAGACAGGATAAGGCTTACAAGTAATTACACCTCTTTTCTCAAAGTCATTCAGCCAGGTTGAATACGGGCAAGGTAGAGGAAGCATTTCCAAAGCTTTCACTAAGGTTTTAATTGAGGAACCTCTTGCCTGCTTAAGTTGTTTGACTTTAGTACCTGCATTTTAGACACTGGATTTAACCTTAAGAATCAAGGCAAACCACTTAGACAAAGCCAAAATCGCACCCTTAAGACTAGAAATTATCCAACCTTAGGGCCAACATCTACTCAATTTTAAGACATAGGCAAATGCTTGGAATGTGATAGGTGTTTTGGGGGCTTGTGCCCTTAAAGATTAATTCAATATGCAAATGCAGTAAACAAGGCCTTTAATTTTAGAATTCTTGTCTTTTAAAGTTTCATCTTGCGATTGAATGGGTTTTAGGATTTCTCTTGCCTCTTTTAGAGTTTTAAGCAATGTTGTTGTTGATGATGCTTCTTCCTTTAATTAAAGTTCAATGCAAATGCATGCTCAATTTCAAGAAGATTAATCATAAAATATTAGAATCCTTTAAAGGTAGTTGAATCCTAAAATAAATGATCTATTAATAAATTATCTTTTAATAGAATGTAGGTTTTAGGATGAGATTTTCTTTAGAAAAACTATTTTGCTTTTTTTTGTTTTGTTTTTTTTTAAAGAAAACTAACCTAATCTAATTACAAGATGAGTTGAGTCAACTTACCTATTGGGCCAATTTGAATTAGCCTAAGGTCTTTGCCTACAAAATGCGTAGATCCAAATCAAGGTAGATGAATCAATAACCTTGAAAAAATAAAAAATCTAACTAAATGCTTGCAATGTAGTAAAAAGTAATCCAGATTAGTTACCTCCCTGACAACAAGGCTAAAAACCAATCGTAAGATTTGAAAGAGGATAAGTGCCCTACGTAAAAACATAATTGTTTATAAAATTATTAAACTCTCAAAATAGATAGAAATAAGTATAATGGGAATTCGAGTCATCTTTAGAGAGGTAAAATCATCTAAATTACTAATTGCTAATCTAAACTAATTTTTTTAACGAATAATATATCAGTTGGCAAATTCAAACAACGAATAAAATTGTCACTAAAATCATCATATACTTTAAATTTAGCGACGGATATTTTCGTTGTCTTTAATTTCTTTTAACAACGATTTTTTTCATCACCTTATGAATAACATGCCAACGATTAATTCGTTGAAATATAACAATGACACAAAAATTTATTAACCATCCTTTAAAACACTCATAATGTATCATACTTATAGTTTATATTGATTAGCTATAAAATAAAATTTTATTTTGCAATATCCACAAAAATATTCCTCACAAATTGAAATTTTCATATGAAAACTTCACATAAAATACACCTAAAAAATTGTAAACATGCTTCATTCCAACATATATTTGAAGGGATTAAAAAATTTATTAGTTTCCAAAAAATCATTGAGACTACAAACCTTTTGAGAATCTATGTACTAAATATAAAATAGCCTGAAATTTTACAAGAGATGCATAAAAAGTTGTGCATAAAATATGAAGGTAACTATAGTCAATAACCAAGAAAAACACAAGCTAGATCACGATTGCAGTCGACACTTAGATGTCAGATCGCAACCTGACCATTAATTATCCTCGCAACCTATCCACACTTCGTCCCATAGTATCTTGCCACTGGGTTTGACGATTGCATGTACGGAAGCTTTAATAAAAAAAAAGCAAGAAAATGCCATCAACAAAGAAGTTTATAAATACATGAAAATACCAAAGGATTGAACATTCCTATCTATTCTTTCTGTCTTTTCCCACATTAAAGTTATATTTCAAATTTTCATCTTTATCTTGATCAGCCAAAAAGAAAAAGAAAGCACAAACATGCAAGTAGTATTTTTGTGCACATGCTTGATAGATTTTGAAAGTTTACAACTAGGTGGATGTGTTTACAGATTGAAAAAAAAAGAACAATTCCTGCACCTCAATCCTTGATGACAGGAATCACATAAGATAGTGTACTATAACTACCTCACTTCATAATCAATGTTATAGTTATGTCCCCTAAGACAAGCTCATACTTGTAACAACATTTGCAGCAGAAAGGAATATGCAATCAAGCATGCAAAGTTAAAAAAGAACACACAATTTTTATAATGGTATATTTCTATGATTAGCATGATAAACAAAAAAACAACCGTTCATGAGAAATATCCTTAACATCAACAAACTTGTGAATACGACTACTAACACCAAAATAATTTGTGAAAAATCTAGCCTCGGAATGGAGCAAACCTTGTTGAAGTCATGTGTCTCCATCATTGCTTGCATGCTCGCTCTCGCTACTCATTTCATCTTTCTCAAGTCAACAAATTTATGTGGAACCCTTGGGCCTAACCCCCTAGAGATCTAAAGCCTCTTATCCTTACCAAAAATGAAAGGGAAAGAACAAATAAATAGATATACCTATGCACCTCAGATCTGTATGAAACTGATTTGTCCTTTTGCTACCAAGAATATTCCTTTGTAGCATTTGCATACTATTTAAATAGATATACCTATGCAACTCAAACCCACATGAAATTGATTTTTTCTCCTAATACTAAAAATATTCCTTAGTAACATTTGCATAGTATTTCTTTTAAATGCTCAAGGATTAAACTAAAATCTGGGATATTACCCTTACATTGAACACCGTACCTTTGTATTTAAAAAAATCACAACCAAACTAGAATCAAGAAATAAACATACATAGAAAAGCAAAGGATCCAAAATATTAGATCAAATCAAAGAGTTTGATATATAAAAAATGGTATTTGATACCGAAAAATTTCAATAACATCAGCATTTAAATGGACCTCCATTTTCTTTCAGGTATTTGCATCAAAATCAAACTTACCAACATACTATAGGCTGGCTTTAGCATATAACACATCATTTAGAGCAAAGCTAATTTAAGGTATTTCACATGCCAAAAGCATTTGGAATAGCTTGAGTATATGCGATTATTCAAATATTACATAAGATATTTGAAAATGAATCAATATGAGGTTCCCATTCTAGTTAAATGAATGTGTTCAGATAAAATCCAGAAAGAATGAGATTCAACACAACTTGGGAAAATTGCACACAAAAAAAATATTAAAAGAATAACAAACTAAGGAATTTAACAAAAGACAACAATATTAGCATATAAGCTACATATGGGAGGAGTTGGGGATGCTAGAGAAGCTCTCGTCATTGTCACATCTTAGGCAATATGTAGCTAATCAACAAAAGACATGACAGACCTATTGGAAATCCAACAAAACTTTCCAATCACTAGATGATAGCATTTCATGGAATACCAAATAGAAAAATAAAAAAGAAATAAGGTTAACCATGGAAGAGAGACGAGAAGATATTGCAAAAAAGTCAAATAAATAAGTGGTTGGAAATTTAAAGATATTTATGACCTGCTTGGCATCACACTAGTCCAACTTAATATTTCATATGATCAGCTAAAAATTTTCCTTCTTCATAATTTTTCCACTCTATATGTAGGAGCTGCTAAATTTCAATCAAGGTGGGCTTGGTAAGAATGTCCAATACATGTTGAAAATGAGTCAATCTAAAACCATAATGATCTTTTTAAGATATATTGCAGGCACAAACCTAAACATGGTGGATCAATTAGAGTTTCGCTTGTTCACAAACTAGATGCAATAGCATTCTATGTTTTTTTTAATCCTTTTGGTTTGGCATTACTGTTTGTTACTCAATGGTTCCTTCTTTTTTTTTGAACAACGCAATAATTCTTGTTGTTGATGCATACTTTTCCACCAGTTGTTTGTGATGTTACCTTATTACAGTCATTGGCCAATACCTGGGAAAAAGGGAAATTCTGGGAGGGAATGTATCTTTTTAGATAGAGAATGCCTACTTGGCAGGTTGGGATATGGAAGCCATGAAACGTGAGAGAGGGAAAGTGAATGCAGTAGCATTCCATTATTTTAATCCTTTTGGTTTGGCATTACTATGTTTTACTCAATGGTTCCTTTTTTTTCTTTTAACAACTCAATATTTCTGGTTACTAATGCATACTTGTCCATCGGTTGTTTGTGATCAGGTGATGTTATCTTATTATAGTCATTGACCAATACCTAGGAAAAAGTGAAATTCTGGGAGGGAATGCTTGTTGTGGCCTTAAATGCTAATCTCTACCTTGTCCAGGAAGGCTTGTTGTCTGCACTAACAAGGCATGCTCCAACCAAATGCATTTGTAAAGAGAAGGTCTCTTGTAATCGAGTCACTCATGAACGATATTTATTCATGGTTGAAGAAGTGTTTGGTGGGAGATTAATTGAAGGATCTTGGATTCTAGAGTTTGTAAGGAGAACATTATGTGACATTGTAGGTGAAATTGTGTCTTCGTCCTGGAATCTTGCCTTCAAAGATTTTGCTTTCTTTTATTGCTGTTGGTTTGCAGAGCCATCTTTCCAATAGTTTGTGGAGGTAAGGTGGAGGTTTGGTCATGGGAATGTCCACGGTTGGATGGTGGGAAGCACCTTTGAGGCTCATTGTTTACTTACATTTATGTGGGCCTGTGAACATAGAGGATGCTTACTTTTTGTCAGAAGGTAAGGTGTGTGTTGTTTTGTAGGTTGATGGATTACATTTGTCAAAAGGTAAGGATGCTTACTTTTGTAAATGCATTTTAACAAAATTAGTAGAATATGACCTGAAGACAAGCTATTTCATTGACTTGTATATCCATAATGGCTCCACCCATTGTAGACATGCCAAGAAACCATAAGATCAATGCTCAGAAATTCATGGTAAGAGGATACAGAAAATAAATTAGAACAAGGCACAACTTTAGAGAAAATTCAAAACAAAAATAGGAACTAAAAAAGGTGATACATAACCATCATTTTACTAAAGGTAGAGAAAGTTCTATCAAGATTTCTATTTCATATGAGCACGAAAAGACTAGATTTTGCATTAATTCTCTTCAATAATTATAAACTTTGTTATAAGAGATTGAGGAATTGTGCATCGTTGTTTATGATAAAAAGAGTGCGCTTGTGTTTCATTTTATACTCATATTTTTCACAACCTTGCTTATCGCATACATATCCTAGTTATCCTTTTCTTCTCAAATGGTAATAGAACCTTATTACTAACAATGTCCACAAATAAACTCAAAGATTCTTCAAAAAAATAAGCAAATGCTGCTAACATAAAAATGTGCTTACAAGGAATTCCATCATTCAATTAATCTTGTTTTCAAATTTCAAATGCTATGGTTCCCAAAAAGTTGAAGAACAAATTAATTAGGCTAGTCAAATCACTTAGGGCTTTGCCTACAAGCAAGCACTTCAAAAAATAAGTGTCAATTCCAATTTCTTTGTTAACCTTTCTTATTGTCATAGTACATATATCTTTACCATGGTCAACAACTCCATTCGGAACTTCCACAACACTACACCACGTAGCTTGCCATTGTTTTGGTATTCTTGTAAAAAAAAGAAACATATCTTTCTTATAATTTAAAACAAAAGCACCAGCCCCCACTCTATGAGATGCACTAACAAGAAGTATGATCCATGAAAGGAATCATCAAGTAACTTGGTTTAGCATGGTCATACCAAAAACCATCCTCAACATCAAGCTAAAATAAATGTGCTGCTTCTATTGACAACTTAATCCAAATCCAAACTCCCTTTATCCCTTGTTGTCTCCGATGGAATACGGATAATTATAAAGAAGAAACAAATTCCTTAGGTTTCATCCTATCCTTTATTTCAACAGTAACATTCTAATGATCATTAGAAACTATAGGACATAATTGAGTTTCATTATACTCTTACAATGGCATTGTTTCCATAGTTGACAACGTACTTGCAACTGGAGACATGAATTTTGCATATGTTCTATTTGTATCACCAATCTAAATGCTTTTTATAGTGATAATCAATGCTACAACCTTAATTGGAGATTTAGGGCAGAGGACATGACTTGATTCGTAATGCCTAGATGCTAATAAGCATTGAGGAGACAGATAATAAGCTCAGCATTTGGATTGGAGCCCCATTGTGTGCTCTTCCCATCACCATCACATGAGCTGCAGGGCCGCTGTGATGGCCTCTCAGAGCTGCCCCCTCCCCTGCTCCTCCAACGTCGCTTGCAGCCCCTAGGCGAACTAATGTGTCTTCATCCCCCTTGTCGCAAAGGGGTGTCGAGGCCCAGTCCAGTTCGATCGCGACATAGCGGCTCACAGCCGTCACCTTGTTGCTCCTCACCATGTGTTGCCAAATTTGCTCCTCCGTAGCGACCTGCAGCTCCCTCGACTCCAGCTTCACCGTGGGCCTCCTCGAGCTCTAGGTTGTTCTCCCCCAGTTGCCGTTGTGCCACCACGAAGGCTTCCCAGAGCTTCCACCTCCCCTGCTCCTCTAGCGGCGCCCGCAAGCCCTCAAGGTGGAGGAGGACCAACATGTTGACCTCAACGTCGATCTCGAAACCCTTGGATTGATATCTCTCAAAATCAACATAAATAAAGTAGATCGATGATAATTAGGAATGAATGCACATATCTAGACGTAAAGGGTGAGAACGAGGAGATGAGATCCAAATCTAGATCTGGAAACTTGGAAGAAGAATGAGGAGGGGAATGTGGTGGGAGTTGACCTCTTGCTTCCTCCTTAGCGTTGGGTTGCCCTCGAGGTAGCTATTGCCATCGCAGGACCACCACCACCACTTGCTCCTTCTCCTCTCCCCACCATCCTCCTTGGCATTGGCTCTGATCCCCTATGCAGGGGGTCCTGCGAGCGGAGCTTGTCGGGAAAGAAGGCAGAGGAGGAGGAGGGGAAGGGCTCGTCGGTGGGGGCGTAGGGGAGGAGAGGGAGGAGCGAGGAGGAGGGTGGTGGAGAAGTGGAGGGGAAGGGGTTAGGGTTTGGGAAAGAGTGGTGAGGGAAGTCGTCTTGGAGAGGTGGTTGTAGCTCGTCTAGTGGGGGTGGGTAGGGGAGGGGGTTTGGAGAGTGGGAGGGTCGAATGTTGAGAAAATTACAGATAAATAATAATTTAACGATAATTATTAATCGTTATCAATAAATAACAGTAATGATTTTTTTTTGTTATAATTAACAATGAATATATAAAATTATTATTAACTTTAAAAGAAATAATGACGAATAATAACATAAGATATAATAACGAATATTAGTAATCATCGTTATTTTTTTATTGTCTTTGATCGAAGGATAATGTGATATATCCATGAAAAGGACATTGGAGGAGTTATTTATAGACCTTCAAATCCCAAAATCATTAGAAATAGGTTAAATTTGTGAATAATTATTTTGGAAATCTTAGAAAGGGAAAAATAATCTTAATCCTAGTAGGAATATGAATAATTCCATAATTTTTTCATTAGTATTCAATTAAGCCTTTTTCTCTTCCTTTCTTTCCTTTTTTTCTTTCTTTATTTCAATCCCAAATGCCCATTTGCAAGCCATTCCTAAAATGTATGATGCCCTTTACCTTCTCTTTTCTTATTTATTTACTCTTTATTCTTCCCCCATTTTTTTCTTCTTCTTTTCTTCATTTATCTTCAAAGCTTTGCATAAGCATATTCGTCGAATTCCATCTTCACGATTAACTTTCTCGTCTCCTATTCTTTCATATGAGACCAATATTGAATATATTTTTCTTTCATTTTCTTCCCCTGCACTAAATTAAATAACTTAGATTATTTATAAATACAAAATAAAACTTAAAAAATAGCAAAATATAGAAGAAAAAATTATACAAAATTTTGATGTGATCAAAAAGCCAAACCTAACTAATTAAATGACAATTGTATTTAATTCCTAATTTATTAATTAAAAAGTGGTTCAAACAATTATGTGAATACACCAATTGTAAATTATGCACAAATAAATAAATACGATGTGATGTGAATATGGCTAAGGGATAATTGGATGGAATAATAAATTCATCTGGTTTTAAACTGGTTGGATGGATCAAGGAGTGAGCTAACATCTTTATGAATCTATGATAACTCTATGGGCCTATTGGAGTTTCTGTCCTGAGCAAGCCAACTTGAATCGAATCACTTGATCAATGATTTGGATCTGAGGTCAGATCATGTGGACACACTAATACGGTTAGATGAGTCCCTCAGTACAATTAGGAGAATGTACTGTCCATATTGGATATACTGATGACGAGTATCAAAAAATCCAAACGGTTTGGATTGAGGATTTCGATAAGTCATCAAGTACCATCATGATATCCAACTGTTATCTCCAGTCTAAGAAGAGTAGTAATCTTCTCTAATGATTGTTTCTTGATTGATGTCATTGATGCACGTCCTCTATATGAGAATAAAAATTCAAGGTTGTCACACAAGTTAAGTCAATGAGTTGACTCGATGAGACGGAGGTGCAGAAGTTCTTATCATTGTCATGGAGAAGGCATATCCTTTAATCTGAGATAGATATGTGTCTATGTTTGAATATGCACATTTGGTAAACTGATAATTAATTCACCAAACTTAGCGTTGAGACTAGAAAGTTAGTGTGCATATATGAGGGTATAGGAGACACATGAACTCTCGAAGGGATCACACAGATCCACTGTCATAGGTGTACGCAACAAATCAGGAGACTTGGGCTCATTCCACGCATATTGGGAAGTGCGAAATTCTATCCATGGTCATACGGGTCTTGATCAAAACCATACATGAAAGAAAAGAAGATAGTCCTTTGGGAAAAGATTTAGTCCTCAATCTCATCCCAATTGTAATGACCCGATTCCCGAGTCCCTACGAGACACGAGAATCAGACCGACTCGACAAATCCCAAGACCTGGTCGTCCAACGAGGAAGTAACCAAAAGAGCAGTAAAATAAACCACATTCAGCATAAATATAACTAACAGTAAGAAAATACAACAGTAAGGAAAGAAACCACTACAGTATATACCACCACAACAGTAGAACAACATTCATAACATAATATGAACTGCACTTGATCTCAAATGTTCCTCGTGGGAACGATCTTGATTGCAGTCTTTTCCGAACAGTAGAAGTAGCACGTGGTGCTCTCCTGGCTGGGAGAGTCCCCGGTGGTGATCCTACTCTCAGTCAACCACCCCAAGGTCACGGACAGGCGTAACGGTGACTACGGCACGTGCGATAAACGTATAGGTAGCTAACCCGCACTGGCACGCAGTCAGTCGTTTCCGTTAACGGGTGCGCCAAAAGCACAGCACGGAACCAGTACAGGGCAGAGCCCTCTCAGTAACAGGGGTCCAACCCCTCCACAGTAACCAAACAGGGGCCTTGCCCCTCCACAGTCCGCACACCCTCGCCTGACTACCCTGGTTTGCCCAGTGGGCCTAACAAGTCGGTGTAGGAGGCTAGCAGAACCCCGGGGCCTGTGGGGTAGCTAGTACCTCCCTACACTAGTAGCTCTCCTCGGTACTACGTACACGAGGGCTAGCAAGTCGGTACAAAGTGGCCAGTCCTAACCCCGGGTCCCTGAGGTGGCTAGCTCCGCTCTGCACTAAACAGGTACAGGTACTTCCCTTGGTACTACGTACCCAAGAGACAGCACACTACCACGTCTTTCTTTCTCAGTTCCATTCCTTTCTCTTTCCAGGAGTTCCACTCCTAATTCCCCGTAGGGTTCCAGTTCTTTTAACTCAGTACATTCAGGTTTCACCTTTCCAGTTTCACGTCCATACATCCCATATTCTCAGACATGCTCATTTATTCATAACAGGCAGCTGTTAAACCAATTTACAGGTAGCTATTATTTCCTTTCCACATTTTCCAAGGCTGCAGTATTCATACATTCCACTAGTTTTCCCGTCCTAGGATTCATGCCATATCCTAGGATCTATCATACAATCTAGTTTTCCAGCCCTAGGATTCATGCAACACCTAGGATCTATCATTCAATCTATTTCTCATTCCTAGGATTCATGCAATGTCCTAGGTTCTATTTATGGTTCCATAATTTAACAGATTATACTAGTAAACTTAAAAGCCACTCTACCAGTTACAACAGGCCTACTGGAGGCGTGGTCGGGAATCCCGCGTGCCTCCACAAACCTCGAGACTGCAACGGAACGGGGTCCTATCACAAGGATCAAACACAACGAGTTTCTCAAAATAGTATATAACTACTGTAGACGGGTAGAGGATTAATTTCCGAGAAGCACGCAACTCGAAACGCGGAAAACGGACTCCGAACGGGCCCTAAAAGGGTCGAAAACGACGAAACAGTGCAAAATCAGACGTCTGGAACCTCTTCCAGACATCTTAAAAAGTGGATCAGAGGTTACCTTTGCTCTGTTGGTCTCTCAGACGTCCAGAAGCCTGCGGGGGCGTCTGGCCTAGTTCCCAGACATCCGATGGTCACCCCAGACGTCTGGAAGTTGCTCCCGTCATCTGGCACTTCAGCCAGACGTCTGATTCGCGTTGGATGCGAATCTCAGAACCTGCGCGTACCCATCCTCGCGCTCAGTACGGACAGTCGAAGGAAAGGAAGAAGGTACGAAAAATAACTTACTTACCAGACGTCTGGACAGTCCTCCAGACGTCTTCCCCGTCGTCTGGTTGGAATCCCAGACGTCTGATTCTGGAAAAACTTCCAGAATCAGAGCGCGACTCGCCCTCCGCCCGCGACGCACGGCCGCGCCGCGTCTCGTCCACCTGCTGCTCGAGCTGCAGCAGGCCTTCCGCGTCACCCCGCGTCTGCTGCTCCCCCCGCCGGCCGGCCCTAGCAGCCCCGGCAAGCTTGCCCTCACGGCCAAGAGCCTCCTCTTCTCGCGCAGCACCTCCTCCCGCACTCGCCGCGGCTGCCACCGCCGCCGTTCGCACTCGCACTCGCTGGAAGAAGAAGGAGAAGCGGAGGTGGTGAGAGTGAGGGAGAGGGCAAGGCTTTTTAAAGCCTCGCGGGGAGGAGAGAGAGAGCGGGACAGGGGGCAGCGCCTGCAGAGGAGAGGGAAAAAGGGCACCCGCAAGTCTACGCGCGCAGGCGCGCAGACGCGACCGCACGTGCCACCGTAACCGAATCCCAGACATCTGGAAGGGGTTCCAGACGTCTGGTCAGACGTCTGGGCCACCTCCCAGATGTCTTAAAATACGTCAGAAGCCGCGCGTTCGTAACAATATAACAAACTCAAAGGAAGTTTCATTCCCGAAACTTGCGCTAACTAGGGTGCGGGAAAAACGTCATAGTAACCATAACAAACTCAAAGAGGACCGAAGCTGGTCCGAAAAGGCGTACCCATGAAAAGCTCCGGGTACCGCTCCCGCATTGCTACCTCAGGCTCCCAAGTAGCCTCCTTGTACCGCTGGCTCCTCCACAAAACCTTTACCAGGGGTACTTGCTTTCGTCTCAAACCGCGGACGGCTCGGTCTAGAATCTGCACTGGCTGCTCGGGGTAGGTCAGGTCGTCGCCCACCTCGATGCTCTCGTGACTCAGTACGTGACTGGGATCGGCTACGTACTTCCTGAGGTTGGACACGTGGAACACGTCGTGCACACCAGAAAACTGCAGGGGGAGGGCAAGTCTGTAAGCAACGGGTCCAACCCGCTCCAGGACCTCAAAGGGTCCCACGAACCTCGGTGCGAGCTTCCCTCTCACCCCAAACCGCTGTAGGCCCTTCATGGGCGAAACACGAAGGAAGACGTGGTCCCCAACCTCAAACTGCACCTCTCTGCGTCTCCGATCCGCGTAGCTCTTCTGTCTGCTCCTGACAGTGCGGAGTCGCCTGTGGATCTGCTCGACTACCTCCTGACTCTGCCGGATCAACCTGGGGCCAACCTCCCACTTGGTCCCCACCTCAACCCAACTCAAGGGTGCCGTACACCTCCGTCCGTACAGGGCCTCGTAGGGAGCCATGCCGATGCTCGAGTGATAACTGTTGTATGCAAACTCCGCTAGGGGCAGGTGCTCCTCCCAAGAGCCCCTCCAGTCCAGTACACAGGCACGCAAAAGGTCCTCAAGTGTCTGTATCGTGCGCTCAGACTGTCCGTCCGTCTAGGGGTGGTAAGCCGTACTAAACCTCAACCGCGTCCGCAGGGCCTGGTGGAACTCAGCCCAAAACTGGGACGTAAAGCGGGTATCCCAGTCGGATACGATCTCCCGCGGAACTCCATGTAGTCGTACCACATCGCGAATATACCTCTCTGCCAACTGTGCTAGTCCCAAAGTGGCTCAGATCGGCAAGAATCGCGCCGTCTTCATCAGTCTATCCACAATTACCCAGACTGCGTCGTGTCCTCGCTGGGTAACAAGTAAGCCCACCACCAAGTCCATGGTGATGCTCTCCCACTTCCACTCTGGCACTGGAAGCGGCTATAGCGGCCCTGCAGGCCTCTAATGCTCGGCTTTCACCTGCTAGCA
Organism: Thalassia testudinum; assembly: GCA_037157565.1. NCBI lineage: Eukaryota > Viridiplantae > Streptophyta > Magnoliopsida > Alismatales > Hydrocharitaceae > Thalassia > Thalassia testudinum. Next base: position 35,218,608 of record JAZHRO010000056.1, read on the forward strand.
CACTAAGCACTACTGCACGAATTCACCCACATCCCGCTTCATCCCCCTCCACCAAAACTCGCGTCTCAAGTCGTGGTACATCTTCATGTTTCTAGGATGTATGGTGAATCTGGAACCGTGTGCCTCAGTCAGGAGCTCCCTCAACAGCTCCTCGTCCCTGGGAACGCACAACCGTCCCCTCAGGTGCAACACCTGGTCTGCGAAAGAGAAGTCCCCTGGGTCTCCCGACAGTACTCTATCGCGCAAGGACTGCAAGTACGGATCGGCCATCTGTCCTGTGATGATGCAGTCTATCATCTTTGGCCTAGTCTGTCGTGTCACCGTCATTGCCCCACAGTGCCCCCGTAACTCTAGGGGTCGCCAACTGCCCACCTCCTCCAAAAGGCTCCAACTCTGTAACTGTAAACTGGCCAAGCGTGCAGGCGCCTTACGGCTCAAGGCGTCAGCCACCACATTGGCCTTTCCCGGGTCGTAGGAGATGCTGCAGTCGTAGTCCTTCAGGAGCTCCAACCAACGTCTCTGTCTCATGTTGAGCTCCTTCTGATCAAAAAGGTATCTGAGGCTCTTGTGATCTCTGAAAATTCGAAGGTCTCACCGTACAAGTAGTGCCTCCAGGTCTTCAGCGCGAAGACAACAGCTGCCAACTCTAGGTCGTGGGTAGGGTAGGTATGCTCATGGGGCTTCAGTTGCCGCGAAGCGTAAGCGACAACGTGACCCCTCTGCATGAGCACACCTCCTAACCCCTGCAAGGAGGCGTCCGTGTACACAACGAACCCGCCACTACTGTCAGGGATGGTGAGCACGGGAGCCGAGGTCAACCTCTCCTTCAGCTCTAGAAAACACGCCTCACAGGCGTCTGTCCAAGCGAAGGGCACGTCCTTCCGGGTCAACTGTGTCATAGGACGCGCGATCTGTGAAAAACCTCTGATGAATCGTCTGTAGTAGCCTGCCAGTCCCAGGAAACTGCGAATCTCAGTGACTGAACGCGGTCTCTCCCACCTGAGTACTGCCTCGACCTTGGCTGGGTCCACCTCCAAGCCGTCTCCAGAGATCACATGACCTAAGAAGGTCACCTCCCTCAACCAGAACTCACACTTGCTGTATTTGGCGTACAGCCTACGTCGTCTCAGTGTGTCCAGAACCATCCGCAAGTGCTATCCATGCTGCGTCCGATCTCGAGAATAGATGAGTACATCATCTATGAATACCACAACGAACTGGTCCAAGTACGGTCTAAACACCCGGTTCATCAGGTCCATGAAAGCAGCGAGGGCATTGGTCAGCCCAAACGGCATGACCAAAAACTCATAGTGTCCGTACTGGGTGCGGAAAGCTGTCTTGGAGACGTCGGTCTCCCTGATCCTCAACTGGTGGTATCCAGACCTCAAGTCGATCTTGGAGAACACCGTGGCACTCCGCAACTGGTCAAACAAGTCGTCGATCCTCGGCAGCGGATATCTGTTCTTGATGGTGACCTTATTCAACTGTCGGTAGTCCACACAAAGGCGTAGGGTACCATCCTTCTTCTTCACAAACAGTACCGGGGCTCCCTAGGGAGACGCACTGGGCCTCACGAAACCCTTCTCCAAAAGGTCCTGCAACTGAGACTTGAGCTCTCGTAGCTCAAGCGGTGCCATCCTGTATGGCGCGGTGGAGATGGGGCTAGTCCCTGATACTAGCGAGATCTAAACTCGATCTCACGCTCGGACGGTAGTCCTGGTAACTCATCTGGGAACACGTCAGGGTACTCTCTGACCACCGGGATGCTCTGGAAGTCTGCCACAGGGCTGGGCTCTGCCACCACACAAGCTAGGAAGCCCTCACAACCCTGGCTCAAAAGTCTTGCCGCCCGAAGTGCCGAAATCACCTGAAGCCTCTATCCACTGGTTGTCCATGAAACTCGAAAGAAGGCAACTCCGTCATGGAGAAGACAATCTTCCTCTCAAAACAGTCTACCAAGGCGTGGTAAGCGGACAGCCAGTCCATCCCCAGAATCACTCCAAAGTCCTCCATCTGTATCATAATCAGGTCAGCTGGCAGGCTATGTCCCCCGACGCTGACCTCGCAATCTGTGCACACCTCCTCAGCTATAAACAGCTGACCACTCGGGCCTCTGATTACGAACGGATTCTCTAACAGTGTATAATCCTGGTCCAAACTAATTGCGAAACTGGCTGCGACAAATGAGTGCATAGCGCCGGAATCGAAAAGCATGTAAACGAGTCTGCCGGAAACTGAAACCATACCTACCACAACTGAGCCTGAAGCTCTAGCATCCCTGTGTGTCAGGACGTTGATATGCCCCTCAGCTCTAGGTGCGGACGAAGCAGCCACACTCTGCGTCGGACGGGTAGGTGCTGGCCGATACCCTTCTCGTGACTGCTGTCCTCCTCCTCGCGCTTGGGAACTGCGGCCTCCTGCGCGCCCTCCAGTGCTCTGCGTGGGAAGTATCTACTGACCTCCTGCCCTAGACGGGCAGTCCCTCCTGATGTGGCCCGGCTGGCCACACTGGTAACAGAGGGGAACCCGACTCCCGCCCTTAGTGGGTCCCTGCTGTCGGCTGGGCGGGGGTCCGGTGCTAGCGACTGGCCCCTGTCGAGGGCCCCCAAAGGCCACTGATGGCCCTGCAAAACATGACGGCTCTCCTGCGGACGCCACGTGTCTCCTCTCTCGCCGGCCCTGTGAAAAGTCTGGCTGGAAGGGCCTCTTCCGCCCGCCGTCAGTGTCTCGCGCGGACGGGTTGGTCTCCTCATAAGTCATGGCTGCCTCCACCACCCTCGAAAACGTAGGCAGCTTCAGGGGTTTGACATACCCCCGAATCGCAGGCCGGAGCCCCTTGGTGAACCTCCAAAGGCGCTCCTCCTCAGTAGCTACCGCTGTCGCTGCAAAGTGGGACAGCTCCAGGAAACGCGTGCGGTACGCGCTCACGGTCATCGTCCCTTGGCGGAGAGTGTGGAACTCCCGCCTCCTCTGGTCCTGCCACGTCTGGGGAAAGTACTGCTCGCAGAAGAGGGCGACGAACCAATCCCAGGTCGGCTCGTCCCTCTCCTATCCCCGGACCACCCTCCACCACCTGTGTGCCGCACTCTCCAGCTGGTACGTGGCAAAGGCTACGCGGCACTCCACCGGGGGGCGAAGGGTGTCGAAGATCTTCTCCAGCTGCTCGAGCCAGTCCTCTGCCTCGGTCGAGTCCTCATCCCCCTTGAAAGAGGGGGGCTTCAACTTCCGGAACTGCTCGAAGAACTCGGAGTGGCGCTGCAGTGGGGATGCTGGTGCACCTCCAGGCAACGGTACCCCGTGCACAGAAGTATCGGAGGAAGGTGGGGGCTGCGGCGGCCCATCCCCTCCCCCGTGTCCAGTGCCGCGTCCGTCGGGTGGTCTCACAGAGAACTCCCCCTCCGCAGTCCCAGGGGGAGGCGCTCGGGGCGGTGGGTGGAGCTCCTCTCGCACAATATCCCGTATCAGCTGGGCGAGGTCCTGGGCCTGGACGCCCGGGAGTAGTGGCTGGTCCACTGAGGCGTCGGCAACGGTACGCCCACCTCGCCGACCTCGTCCTCGGCCGCGCCCGCGGTTCTCCTCACCAGTCCCGTGACGAGGCATCTCCTGCAAGGAGACGCGAAACAAAATGGAACACGTCATTACGGAACGATACCTAATGGAAACGTCTAAGAGCTCATGTCAAAAGATATGTTGTGGTGGCTACTCTAGTTATAGACATGTGAATTGGTTATTTTCCAGTCAGTTGATTCACTTCTCGGGATGACCTTGCTCTGATACCATCTTGTAACAACCCGATTCCCGAGTCCCTACGAGACACGAAAATCGGATCGACTCGACTAATCCCAAAACCTGGTCATCCAACGAGGAAGTAACCAAAAGAGCAGTAAAATAAACCACATTCAGCATGAATATAACTAACAGTAAGAAAATACAGCAGTAAGGAAAGAAACCACTACAGTATATACCACCACAATAGTAGAACAACATTCATAACATAATATGAACTGCAGGTAAAGAAAAGTACAGCGGTAACAAGAACTACTCACTACAGTGGAACCAAAAAGAGGTACAAGAGAATAGTGGTAACTCTACTGGACCCTACTCGGCCCAGCGTCCTCTGCAGCCGCTGACCCTGGCTACTCAACACCTGGTCCTAAAAGGTAACGAGTGTAACACGTCAGCAAAACGCTGAGTAGAGTGGTAGCTAAACTAAAGAAACAGTAAAGTGTACAGTAGCTGTTTTAATTTTCTTTCTTCCTTTATTTACGTCTTTCTATTGTTTCAAAATTTATCTATTTCTCAGATCCTTCACTTGATCTCGAATGTTCCTCGTGGGAACGATCTTGATTGAAGTCTTTTCCGAACAGTAGAAGTAGCACGTGGTGCTCTCCTGGCCGGGAGAGTCCCCCGTGGTGATCCTACTCTCAGTCAACCACCCCAAGGTCACGGATAGGCGTAACGGTGACTACGGCACGCACGATAAACGTACAGGTAGCTAACCCTCACTGGCACGCGGTCAGTCGTTTTCGTTAACGGGTGTGCCCAAAGCACAGCACGGAACCAGTACAGGGCAGAGCCCTCTCAGTAACAGGGGTCCAACCCCTCCACAATAACCAAACAGGGGCCTTGCCCCTCCACAGTCCGCGCACCCTCGCCTGACTACCCTGGTTTGCCCAGTGGGCCTAACAAGTCGGTGTAGGAGGCTAGTAGAACCCCGGGGCCCGTGGGGTAGCTAGTACCTCCCTACACTAGTAGCTCTCCTCGGTACTACGTACACGAGGGCCAGCAAGTCGGTACAAAGTGGCCAGTCCTAACCCCGGGTCCCTGGGGCGGCTGGCTCCACTCTGCACTAAACAGGTACAGGTACCTCCCTTGGTACTACGTACCCAAGAGACAGCACACTACCACGTCTTTCTTTCTCAGTTCCATTCCTTTCTCTTTCCAGGAGTTCCACTCCTAATTCCCCGTAGGGTTTCAGTTCTTTTAACTCAGCACATTCAGGTTTCACCTTTCCAGTTTCACGTCCATACATCCCATATTCTCAGACATGCTCATTTATTCATAACAGGCAGCTGTTAAACCAATTTACAGGTAGCTATTATTTCCTTTCCACATTTTCCAAGACTGTAGTATTCATACATTCCACTAGTTTTCCCGTCCTAGGATTCATGCCATATCCTAGGATCTATCATACAATCTAGTTTTCCAGCCCTAGGATTCATGCAACACCTAGGATCTATCATTCAATCTATTTCTCATTCCTAGGATTCATGCAATGTCCTAGGTTCTATTTATGGTTCCATAATTTAACAGATTATACTAGTAAACTTAAAAGCCACTCTACCAGTTACAACAGGCCTACTGGAGGCGTGGTCGGGAATCCCGCGTGCCTCCGCAAACCGCGAGACTGCAACGGAACGGGGTCCTATCACAAGGATCAAACACAACGAGTTTCTCAAAATAGTATATAACTACTGTAGACGGGTAGAGGATTAATTTCCAAGAAGCACGCAACTCGAAACACGGAAAACGGACTCCGAACGGGCCCTAAACGGGTCGAAAATGACGAAATAGTGCAAAATCAGACGTCTCGAACCTCTTCCAGACGTCTTAAAAAGTGGATCAAAGGTTACCTTTGCTCTGCGTGGTCTCTCAGACGTCCAGAAGCCTGCGGGGGCGTCTGCCTAGTTCCCAGACGTCCGATGGTCACCCCGGACGTCTGGAAGTCGCTCCCGTCGTCTGGCACTTCAGCCAGACGTCTGATTCGCGTTGGATGCGAATCTCAGAACCTGCGCGTACCCATCCTCGCGCTCAGTACGGACAGTCGAAGGAAAGGAAGAAGGTACGAAAAATAACTTACTTACCAGACGTTTGGACAGTCCTCCAGACGTCTTCCCCGTCGTCTGGTTGGAATCCCAGACGTCTGATTCTGGAAAAACTTCCAGAATCAGAGCGCGACTCGCCCTCCGCCCGCGACGCACGGCCGCGCCGCGTCTCGTCTGCCTGCTGCTCGAGCTGTAGCAAGCCTCCCGCGTCACCCCACGTCTGTTGCTCCCCCCGCCGGCCGGCCCTAGTAGCCCCGGCAAGCTCACCCTCACGGCCGAGCACCTCCTCTTCTCGCGCAGCACCTCCTCCCGCACTAGCCGCGGCTGCCACCGCCACCGCTCGCTCGCGCTCACACTCGCTAGAAGAAGAAGAAGGAGAAGTGGAGGTGGTGAGAGTGAGGGAGAGGGTGAGGCTTTTTAAAGCCTCGCGGGGAGGAGAGAGAGAGCGGGACAGGGGGGCAGCACCTGCGGAGGAGAGGGAAAAAGGGCACCCACAGGTCTGCGCGCGCAGGCGTGCAGACGCGACCACGCGTGCCGTCGTAACCGAATCCCAGACGTCTTAAAATATGTCAGAAGCCACGCGTTCGTAACACCAATGATATAAGAAGAACATGAAAAATGCGTAACCCATAATAGGATGGAAAGTAAATTAAGGATTTAATCTTAAGGGTTACATATATCTTTTAGTGTGAATGATTTATGAGTATTTGGAATATGAATACCCTGAGGGACGTGTAGCACCATAATTTCAGTAATCCTGAACTCTTCAATATTGGTGTGATGAAACCAATAATAATTTTGGTGGGTTCTTTCTTGTAAGATTGATTGATGTGATTTTAGGAGTTAAATTGCATTTAATTTGATGATTAATTGCAGCTAATTTAATTAGGTACAAACCTCTCATAAGTTGTTATGGGCCACTCCTATAACATTCAAGTGAGATTAGATCCCAAACCTTGGATGGAGATCTAAGGATTCACACCATATTAGGATTAGATTGGGATCTTTATAAAAATCTCTCAAACCTAAAGGTAAACCTTAATTTGATTCCAATTAACTCAATTTATTGTGTGAATCCTTCTCCAAGAAAGAGAAAGGAAGAAAAAGAGAGTTGCTAACCTTCTCTTCTTTTTTCACCATCATCTTCTCGATTCGACTAATTAAATGAGAGAAAGGAAGAGAGCAGACAACCAACAGCTCCACTAGCTATCACCCCTCTCCTTTGAATGAAGAAGGGAGGCAACCAGGGAGACACCAGTCGTTGCCCTCCTCAGCAGTCATGCTTTAGGGTGACAATTAAGAGAGATCTTAGTCGTCTGACTTGAGCTTGTTCCTATGGATTTGATTCTCTAGGTTACAACTCTTGGCTTGCCTTTGTAACTATATGACCTAGAGGATGAGGATTCTTTGACATTCGACTAATGCTTACTGTGGCGTGTTGAAGTCACGATAGGTCTTTTCTTGGAGGACTTGAAGCAAAGGTCGCCTCAAGGGTTTGCGAAGGAGTTCGCGAGGTGCGAAAAATTTGCATCACACATGAGGAACCAAGTATTCTCAGTGTGAAGGGTCTCATTTACCCGTCAAGAAGAAGGGAGTCCCTTTAAGCAGGACTTATTTGATGAGGCACAAGATGTAAGGTGCTGTGCTACGCTACCCATAGGTATAATTCGTTACTTGTGGGGATCCCAAAACGGAAAGATACAAGAGCTTGTCATGTGGTTTTGGTTTCATAGGTTATTGTTATTTCTCAATTTTGATTTGTTAGATTCACAGGAATTGATCTGAGTTTTGATTTGAACAAAATTTTTAAATGCCTATGTTTTCACACTTCCGCGATGCCACAGGGAACTAGGGATCGAATGGTTCAACTCCCTAGCCTGTTCAATTGTTGAGCAGGGATTGAGATTTTTCCCCTATAGTATCAACTATGTAGCAAGATAGGGGTACGACAGTGGATATACATGCGATTATGGTTGGGATATGTACTCAGGTCATTGAGAGGGTTATCTACAAGCCAATACAGGTCATGCCTACTGAGGAACTTATGATAACTATGATTGAAATTTTGAAGGCAACACACTAGTTGGGATAAACTAGAAATAACAAAATAATGAATTAGTAAAGAATAATCAAATAAATTAACTAGTACCCAAATTCTTGCACTCTTAGTCTTTCTTTCTTTCCGCTTATACTACTTTACTTAGCATTTGCCGATATGCTCCTTAGACTTTGTACTCAGGTACAATTGAGTAGTTGGGAGCAACTACATACATAATGACTAATGCAAGATTTAGCTCGACACCAGCAAACAGTTCATGCTCTTGAGAGTTTCTATTTCTATTGTTTAGTTTCCTTTCCTATTTTCTAGTGGTTGTACTCAGTTGACTAGATACATCTTTTCTGGTAGTTATGAAATTGTGAACATGATTACTTTTGGTCAGATTTACCTACTTTATTTATTTAAATGTTTTATCTTAGGTAATGGTAATCATTATGTGTATAAACATGCATTAAGGATTAATCTCCTACCATATGTGAGGCTAATGGCTTCAAGATATAAAACCTATTGAGCCCTTAGGGAGAGGGAGAATTCAATTCTAATTGGATCTTAGGGGAACTTCAATTGAATCTTGTTGAATCTAATCTAGGAAAAACTAAGACTTGTATATCAGAATATTTCACCTTAAGTTTTAGTTGAGCATTGTTGATTAGAGCATTTGTGCCCCACCACTAAATTATTGTGTCATGCACAACATTCTGCACCTACACCGACGGTCAATAACTGTCGGTATAGGTTAACATGACCGTCGCTGTAGGTCCAAACAGCTATTCCGACGGTCATTGAAGGTGTTCTCTTAAGAGGCATCACTGTAGGCAACATCGATGGTTTTTTACTGTTGGTGTTGCATCTAGAGCTACAGCGACGGTCATGTTTTAATAAGCCTCTGATTTTATGATTATGCCAATAGCGATGCTTATGACCGTCAGTATAGACCTATAGTGCTAATAAAAGCTTTTGTCGATGTAGTGTAGAAGTCTTTTCCAACGGAAAAATTGTTGGTAAAACTGCCACTATAAATAAACAAGTTATTACCCTGCACAAAACATACATTAATGCTTATTTCCGTTGATGTTACCGTCAATGAAAGTCCTTGATGAATATAAAAAATATATATCCATAATATATCATCATAGCCATCCCTGTATTTAAAAATAGTAAACACTAATCAAATAATATAATTGATTTATTTCATAACAGGAAGTATAGCTAACAAAATGTGTTGGAGAACCTTTACCAAAAAGGAAGCAACCAATGTATCTATACTCTTAGGAAATTGGGTTATTATCCTATTTTAAACTTGGAGTAAGATCAAAGTGAAGTATAAAGTACAAACCTTCATTGAGATTCTTGGCTGCAAGAAAATTTCAACTAGTATAAAAGTTAATCACTATCTTTTTACAATGATGCCATTAGCAAAGATTTAGACTCAACAGACTTGAACATAGTTGAGACAACCCTGCTAAAGATCCTAAGTATCTAATACCAACTCCTACTTACAATCTTTGTTTATTCTAAAGATTCCAATTAATCCTTTCCTGGGATTATCCTTACATAGCCTATGGATTTGCCAAAGACAAGGGTGCCTTTCGATATTAGCTCTTCCTCAAGCCAAAAACCCTTGGCTCTCTTCAGTTCCTCCTTCAAATCGCATAAGTTTATACCTAGATTACCTTGGAACCATGAGGGATAATCCAAACACTGGAAAGGATGGGTTAATCCCCATCTTCCAAAACCCAAGTCTTAGGTGGCACCTATCTTAACCTCTCTTTCAATAAACAAAAGTGTAGGTTATGTGCACAGGTTAGCAAAACCCTATCTTTGTGTGAAACACATGCTATCTCTCCCTTCAACCCTCCGACAAAGAAAACTCAAAGAAAGCACAATCCAAGTTATGCAAACGCCATTCTAGATTTATCGGAAACCCAAAGATAACTATGATAATTCAAAGTAATTCCATTTAGAAGACCACAAGGACTATATGAAAGAGCAGACCTTAAACATAAATTATGTATAATTTTGTTGTACTTCGTGATTGCATCCTTGAACAACCTCCCATTTTTCTGTTTACAATAAAAAATTTCATCAAACATAAAGATTAAAAAATGGATGCTTTAACTTAAAACTAAAGAAAAGATGCACCAACCGGGATTCGAACCTAGGTCTGTACCATGAAAGGGTACTATTCTACTACTAAACCATTGGTGCTATTCATGTTTCATGAACCTCAATTAATATAAACTAGGAGTGGTCAGAAAATAAATAATATTCAACATAAATCTAGTTTAAAAGAAGGGTAATACACACTTTCTTCTAGGTTCATGGCTGCGTTCTTGAAGTGTCCTTTTCTTTTTTCTTTGATCTCAACCAAGTAGGTGTTAAGATCCTTGATTGTTGGCACATTTTTCTGCCAGTGGACCTCTTCTCTACTTGGAAGGCTTGCAGCATTCTCTACATGGTAATCTTTTTTATACTGATTCTTCCTACAGTGATATGCTAGCTATTACAGAATCTATCAGATAATTGATTTTGCTTTTGATATGGCCTTAACTTTCTGAATTAGTTTGATGTTGGGTTAATATTTTTTCGTTTTTAAACAGACATCTACATAATGGCAGTTACTTTTATGGAGGAAAACTCTGAGTAAATGTTATTCTAGAAGAGGCTACTGATACATGCTAATTGGAATTTTCTGTTATCATCTATGTATGTAACAGACCATCGTCAAAAATATGTCAAAGTTAAATAAACAACTCCTATCTGGGACACAAAGGATGCAGATTCTGTAGGGGATAAGTTGCTCAATTGGTTAGGAGAACAAGCGCGAACCTTCGCAAAGGTGGTTAAGACCCTGTTGTTTTCAGATGGGCAAACAACATGCCTTGCAACATCTGCGCTATGCCCACTCATAACCACGAGTGACCTAGATGCAACCAACAAATTAATATGTCAGATCAAAGTTTTTATTGGTTCAAATTGAATGAAAGACTCTGTTGAAGTTGCATAAAGTTTAATGCAGTATCTGACACAAGGATATTCCCATAGGAGAAGTTCAATCCATGTGAATAACATGTTCTATATGCTAAACGATTACTTACATGCAATTTATACAATTGACTACCTTCTAGTTTGTAAGACATTGGAGACCGCAGATAATGAAGTGCAGAGATCCAGGGCTTACCCTTCCTTGATATTGAGAGTGAGAGAGCCTTTGTAATTGCCCTGGTTATCGCTTGTGAGGGCCCTCCCAAAAGCCATAGTAGTCTCACTCAGGATGAGAGTAGATATTGGATGGTCCAGATGTGGAGGCTTGAAATATGGTTGGGAGTGGTCACCCTGAAAAAGGAACAGCTGTAGTTCGTTTTTTCCTTCTTTCCTCGAGAGATTTTTGACCGTAGTAAAAGACTTTGGATGACCATCATACAGGAATGGTGTCTTGGACAAGAACAAAGCTGTGGAAGTGCGCACCTCATCAAAGAAATTGATTAAGCAGCTGTTGGGCTTTTTGCTTGGAGATATCAAATGCCACTAAACTAGATGATCTATGACATCTTGTAGAATTGACGGTATCGGCTCCATATAACCTGCCCATCACAAAAGATTATAATCATTAATACCAGGTGTCCATCTTGAATCATAGTGGTTTGGTTGCTTAATAGGTGAAGGGTCTTTGCATTGTGGTAAGAAAGAATATTTGTGGATCAAGTGAAGAAAGTCTATACCCCAAACCTTTTCTCTTCAATCGCAGCCATGAAGCGTGTGTATGTGGGGGGAGGGGGGGTGTTGGTAAAATTATGTCTTTGGGGGTATGTCTGGAGAGAAGATAGATGCAGCAGTACCAATTTCGTTTGTTGCAACATATTTCTAGACTGGTTCAGATTTATTCTCTATTTCAAACAATTCCTTGAAAATGGCACACATTTCAGACTGCAATGAACTCAGTTAAACAACAAAAGCTGAGCCAAGATTTCATCTTAGTTTAGAAATTTAATGAGTTGATTTAGATGCTTAATTTACAAAATTAATCAGGTTGCCAAGGAATGCAAAGTTGTTTGAAGCTCTTGTTATGACTCTTTTGTGGAAGTTCCTTTTTTGTGTTGAAGACATCCTAATTCCTTTGTCCGCATAACTATTGTCTCCTATTGATAGGGTAAGCATGTGAACAACATATTCTCGCATATTGCACTGATGAGGATTCTTTGAACATACACATCCTGATCCCAAGTGATCTTGTGTTATCTTTTTCATATCCAATCACTTAGTATGAATCTACCAGTTTAGTGAAACATACAACAATTAACGATGTTTGAATGAAAGACTAATGATAAATAACAGGGTTACCTGTTTCTCTGTCTGTTGCATGTTGAAATATTGGTACTCCAAACTGAATTATCTCTCTTTTATTTCCCTTCAGTTATATGTCATGAAATAAGGTAGGTATATAGGCACTTCATTATATGTCAAAGTTAATTCAACAAGTCCTAAATATGGTCTCAACTAGGCACAACATTTCGCTAAAAGGAGGAAGCAGAATTACGCACCTAAAGGGGCACCAGATATGATAAAATCTAAATGTAGAAACAGATATGTGCAAAATTTCCATGATGATACACCTTATCATACTCGACCCATGCAACAATAGGTTTGAAACTGGAGGTGTAATTTGCTGCAACCTTGCTAAGGCAGATGTAGTTCTCTTTTATCTTCATAAAACAAAGATGAGACTAATTCGTTTGTTATGTTCTTGCGCAAACGCAATTATGCAATTCCTAGTTTGAATAGAGGTGTGCGACGAGGGAGGAGATGCATGCAAAATCAACCAACCGCATCGTAATGAAACTTAGAGGGTATTTATCGAAGAAAAACAATTTTATCAGTTCTGTTTTCTCATTCAATTCAACCTTTTTTTTTCCTTTTTTTCCACAGCTCATCGTAATGATATGAAAAATATAAAATAACTTCATTACACAACACAAAAATACTCTGCTTCTTCAAAGGGAAAGGTACCATCTTCTCCTCACCTCCAGGAATGCCACTGAAACACGACAGACCAAAAGCCACATTCAGAATTCCCATTCCGTCTACAATCCCCCCACAAAAAAAAAGGGAAAATGCCATGAAAAATTAAAGGAAATCAATGTAAACATGGGAGCAATTCCAAGAACAAGTTACAAACTAAACCTCTATGGTTGGACTCCGTAAAAAAATTAAAAAGAGCAACCATATCAATAGGAAAACAAAGGAAACAAATCTTTATATAATCCTTAAAAAATTAGACCAAGATTGGAAAGGGCTACCAACCTGGGAAAGAGGTGGTATCAACAGAGTAATTGGAGAGTGGGATGACAAAGGACTTGATTTAGTGCAGTACTTTGTCCTCTTCGCCATCTTTGAATTATTCTGCCGCATTTCAAACAAAATTCCAACACCATCAACAAACAATATTGCCGTCGACCACCCACATCATAAATTCCCATGATCATTTAAATGGGGAAGTCAAAATATAATATTATTTGCATCAAACCAACCTGCATGAGGAGATAGCTCTTGCCATCTATGCTGTTATTGATGACCTTGAAGGTCTGCCCATAGTAGATCCTAAAGTAATGGGAGTCCTCCACTTTGGAGATGTTTCCAACTTTAACCTTTGGCACTGACCCTTCTGCTGCAATCCACAGAGTGGTGCACAAGACCAAAACTGCCATTCACATTGCCATTGCCATTGCCATGCTCCTTGGATTGAGAGATGAAGAATGTCATGGTGGTGAAGATGGCACGTTGGAGTGGAGAGACTACTGGAGGCACCTTCTCGTTATTGTTTGTACGAGAGGGTGGGAAGAACCAACTGATGTGAAGAAATGGATGGAACATTTTCACTTTGGCTCCTCTTTTTTTTTTAAAATCTTGTATGACCATCAAAAGTCCCTCGATTTCACCATGTAAAAGCCAAGTTTTGGTTCAGTCCAAAACAAAGACTGATCTATCTAACTCAAAATAAGCACTAGCAATAGCACAAGTTGAGAAGTAGTAACTAATTGGGCAGCAAACCAATGGGTTTCTTATGCAGCAGTAGAGAATACAAGAGTACTTTTCTGAACAAACCAAGAGAAGTGAAGAGCAGCAACCCAGTTACTCTTACTTGCAAAAGAATGTGGATGTAGAATAGAAGCAAAAAGATAAAATTAATGAAGAGAATCATCACTTGAATATTGATAAAATTGATGGGTCTAAAACAAGATAAGGAGCAAGATGAAGAATGGCTTGATGCTATTGAGAGTCATACTATACAACAACAGCAACAAGTGCTGAAGAAGCAGTGATGTAGCAGCGACAGAGGTGTAAGAGATGTAGCAACAATGGAGGTTGTGGGCAGGTCGGAGGAAGGTGATGTAGAGGTAGTAGAGAAGGGTGAGGAGGCCAGCGAGGGTAAGGAGGAGGATGGGGAGGGGGCAACAACATGGGTATGTGAGGGAAAGGAAAGGTTTGGGTCAAGGATTGGGGAGGGGATGTAGAGGGGAAGGTAAGGGGAGGGAGGGATAGGAAGGCCAAAGTAGCTCTCAACTAGATAATCAACAACAATAAGGCTACTAAAGGGTCTTCCTGTTGGCATCTAGACAAGTTGGTGCAATTCATCCTATCTCTTAAATAGCTGCAGCAACCATTTAATTAACCCTTGCTACTTACTACTGCTTATAGCATCTCTCGGTTCGTTGTTAGCATCTCTCGCTTGCTATGTCTCAGTGCAACAAATTAAAAAGGCCAACTTTTTTTTGGCAGGAAATGATCACCAACTTCCATAAATGGTAAGAAGTCATATATATGATTGCAAATATAAAATTCCAAGATACATATAAAAAATCCTTGTTTCCTCATAAACATAGATACTACATATCAATCTGTTGTGGCATAATTTGATTAGTTTGTCTATGGATTGAAGCTTACCTTCTAGGAAGTAGAAAACTATTTTCAGATCTTCTTTTTGGTTTATTTGTGAAACAATCTCTTCATATAAGACTTGTATCAATAACTTTTAGATGAAAGTAAGTCATTAGCGTAGAAATTAGTTGTTGATAACAACAATATATAAACTACAGCAATCCAATATTTGGTCATTCCTTGCCTACCTCCTCAGTGAAATTCCAGCACTCATAAGAGCAGTGCTGCTAATATATTTATCAAGAATCTTGACAAGGCAATCGATAACAAAGCACTCTATGATACATTTTTAGCTTTTGGGAACATTCTCTCTTGCAAGATTTCCACAGATACTAGTGTCTAGTCTAAGGGTTATGGGCTTGTTCAGTTTGAACAAGAGGAGGCTGCACAGACTGCAATTGATAAGCTTAATGGTATGCTTCTCAATGAGAAACAAGCTTTTGTGGGAGAATTTATTCATAAACAAGAGAGAGAAAAAACTGCAAATAATACAAAGTTCAATAATGTTTTTGTCAAGAACTTGTCAGAGTCCTCTATTGATGAGGATTTGCAGAAAATTTTTTATGAGTTTGGTACAATAACTAGTGTTGTAGTTATGAAAGGAGAAGATGACAAATCCAAATGCTTTGGTTCTGTGAATTTTGAGAATCCTAATTCTGTGACACAAGTAGTTGAATCCCTTAATGGGAAAGCCCAAAAGAAATCTGAGAGGGAGAAAGAGTTGAAAAGCAAGTTTGAGCAGAATATTAAAGATGTTCCTAACAAATATCAGGGAGTGAAGCTATACCTGAAAAACTTGGATGATAGCATTGGTGATGATAAATTGAAAGAGATGTTTTTCGATTTTGGCACCATTACTTCTTGCAAGGTTATGTGGGATGCTAATGGTATTAGCAAAGGTTATGGTTTTGTCGATTTTTCGACACCTGAGGAATCCTCTCAAGCTATTGCTGAGATGAATGAGAAGATGGCTGTCAACAAGCCCCTTTATGTGGCACTTATGAAACGTAAAGAAGATAGAAGAACTAGATTGTAGGCAAAGTTGTCTCAGATGCAGCCTAGTAACATGTAGCCCTCACTTGCTCCTCGAATGCCTATGTATTCTCCTGGTAGTCCTAGTCTTGGACAACAAATATTTTACAGCCAAGCACCTCCGACTCTCATTTCTACTCAGCTTGGATTTGGCTTCCAGCAGCCACTTGTCCCTGGCATGCAGCCTAGTGGTGCTCCAATGCCCTTCTTCTCTATGCCTTTTGTTTGATAGGGTCAGCAGGGGTCGCACCCTAAACGTGGTGGGGGAGGACCCATGCAACAAAATCAGTAGCCAACAGGCATGCTTCAGCAGCAGATGCTTGCAAGATTAATTCCCTCCAGGTAGAATCATGCGTGAGGTGCCTATGCCTAAAGTAAGTGGGGGAACATGGGTGGGTTCCTTGTGAGATAGACTACTATTCCACATCCCATGCCCATTTCTTCCCTGACTAAAGATCTTGTAAATGCACCCGTTAATCAGTAGAGAATTATGTTAGGTGAAAGTCTATACCCACTTGTTTATTAGCTAGAGCACGACATGGAGGCCAAGGTGACTGGGATGCTCCTGGAGATGGACCAGACCAAAGTTCTCCACTTGTTGGAATCCCCTGATACTCTGAAGGCCAAAGTTGTTGAAGCAAGTAAGGTTCTAAGGACAGTTGCACAGCAGGAGTAGCAGTAGCTTGGTTGAAATGACCCATGGCCCTTTTGGGTTGTTTAAGATGTCTGGATGAGCCGTCAGACGTCTGTCCAGACGTCTAGATGAAGGGTCAGACGTCTGAAAGTGGAAGAACCGGACCTGCTGTTCTTTTTTCGCATGCACAGACGCACGCAGACCCCCTCTCCTTACCCCAAGCCCTAACCTTCTATCTATTTAAACCCCCCTCTCCCATGCCACTCCATTCATCTCCACCAGCCACCACCTTTGTCCTTCCTTCCAGCGTGGGGAGAGGAGAGGAAGCTGAGAGAGAGAGATGGGACGTGGAGGAGTGGGAGAGGAGAGCTCAAGAGGAGGAGCTCGTAAGGGAGCCGTGAGAGTGTGGGAGGAGCTCAGAGGAGCTCGTGCTCGAGGAGGAGGAACTCGCTGAGGTGGGCTCGTGGCCTCCTGAAGCTGCCGACGTAGTAGCTGCGGGCGGCGCAGAGGGGTTCCACACGGAGAAGAAGGCTCATGGAGGTTCTATGTACTGGATATTTTCCAGTACCAAACGTCTGGAGCACATCCCAAATGTCTGGAGTAGCAAAAGGATGTCCGGAGCTGAAGCCGGACATCTGAAAGCACGCTCTGTGCTAAGGTACATGCTTTTGTGCAGTTACGGCCATGCAGGCCTCACCGCAGGGATCTTGTCCAGCCTTTTCTGAGGTCTGTGCATACGTATGCAGGGGGTAGGCCGTTGGAAAGGCGCGGGGTGTGCCCATTGAGGTGCTTTTGGACGTCTGGACACGTCACCAGACATCTGACCGTACCTCCAGATGACCGGAAGAAGAGTCCGACGTCTGGAACTCACCTCAGACAATCACGGAGGGGTCTGGATGTCCGAGGTAGCTGCAGGGAACCCAGGGTAAGTGTTGACTGATGGGAACCGTTCTCGCACATTTAAAAGTCGTCGGAAATCGTAATATAGTCGCGTAAAAACGTTCGTCAAAAATTAAGTTTGTAAAGATTATGAGACTTGAGTCCCGGTCATTCGTCTCTTGGAGGCGTTTGCTTTTACTTTTGAAATCGATCTTTTTGTTGCTCTACTTCATTTAGAAACGCACGCCAGTTTCCAATATCCTAACTAAAACTTCACCACTTCTATTATTAACTCGGATTATGTGCGCGTGTGTCAAATAAATTACAAAGGTGAATGTGTGAGTTTCTGTGTGGACATTTCTAGTGAGGTGGTGACTATTTATGGAGAAAGCGTCTATCGTTAGATTTTCAATATCCTCAGGAAACGACATGCTTGTGCATAATGGATAGACAATTGAAGAGCAGGCAACTTAAATCACGCAAATATGATAATTATTAAGCTCATAGTGAATTCAAACACATAAACAGGTATATATATATAAATACATTTTCATTCATTCCATTGGGGAGTTGTTTGCACAAGAAATTTAGAGGAAAGCTTGTACATAAATGCTTGAAACGAAAATGTAGCTACCAGAAAATGATTGCATACAAGAATCAATGGGGGGATTTCGCATGCATCATTGTGGAAGAAGTAAGACTACGCTATTAATCAATAATAAAAGTAGTAAAAATTATGGAGAGTATAAACTAAATCTAGCAGAATAGAGGGCATTCAGGGGTGGTCCCCAATGGCCTTGGAGTGGTTGGGAGGAGAATGAGGGGCAGCCAATGTAGCTTAGGCCGACCCTTGGAGAGAGGGAGGATTGATCCAGCATCCCAGCATGATGTCCTCCATGATGGTGGTGAGCTCGTGGAGGTGGAGTAGCTGACCTAAGTGAAGGTGGGTGTGTATGGAGCTAATGAGGTGAGTGGTGCCAATGGAAGCCAAGGGATGTGAATGGGGTCACTTGGCCGCCCATGGGGTCTTTTTATAGACCCAATGGCTTCTCTCTAGAGAGGTGTGGAACACTATAGAGAGAGTCCAAGAGTGGCCGGCCAAGAGGTTATGAGATCCAAAAATTATGGATCTCATTTTGAATGCCTCTTGGTTGCTAATTTTGGCAACCAAGAGGTGGCGCCACTTCAAAGAGAGTTCTAGAGAACTCTAGAGAAGTGTGTGTGCGTGAATGGGTGTGTGTGTGTGTGTGTGTGTGTGTGGTTGTGCTCTATGTGGCTAGATGGCTTAGGTTAGGTCCTAAGGAGTTTAGGTAGGTGTAGGTCATGAATTAGGGTTACAAATCCTAATTGCTAAGGGGAAAATGCAATTAAACTTAACCTAAGTTTAATTGAATGAGTATGAACCTAATTGAGAGTGAAATAACTCAATTAGGTTGGGTTTAGGTCAATTGGACTCTCACTAAGTCTAATTGAACTTGTGTGGGTTGAGCTCTAAGCTCAATTGGACTCAATGAGTCCAATTGACTTAGGTGAAGTTAATTGACTTTGATCTAAGTCAATTGGATTTGGTGAGGACCTAATTAGGTCCTTAGGTAGGTCTAGAGGTGATGTACTAGGGTTAGGACACCTTAATTTAGGTTCCTATGGGGTTGGGGTTAGGTCTAGGGAGCTAGAGATCCAAGATCAAGACTTGAATCTCAAAACAGGGGTTGGAGACCAGTATCAGACGTCCAATAATATGATTAGACGACTTATACTAAAAAATCAGAAGTCCAGACTTTAGTTCTGGACGTCCAATCTGAGTCAGGGGGAAATCAAGGTTCTGTTTTGGGTATTCTGCAGAAATTGGACATCTAACAAAGTGTCTGGACGTCCAATAACACTGTAGAAGTGGGTTTGAGGTGTGCGGGAGATGGCTAAGGGTCCTGGACGTCTTATAACTTATTTGGACGTCCAGATAAGGGTTGAACCTAGGGTTTTAAGGCTTCCTAGGGTGTTGTGACCTAATCTAAGGGTGGCTAAGGCTTGGGGAAGTCTCTAGGCTATCCTAGGGCTAGGATGGACCTAAGCTCTTCACATTTTACTGCTTTATTCCTACTTAATAAAATAGAAAACCTTTAAGTCCCTTACATTATTATTCCTACATCTAAACTAAGCCTTCTGCTCCAACTCTACTGCAACTCCCGTTATTCCTGATCCAGCTTCAGATCCAGCTCCTTATCAGCTTATTCCCTACAATCGACATAATGCACTTAATCAGCACATTATAACATTATTTTATGCATAGCTAAAGGAAAGCAGTAAAGATGTAGATAATGCGTATGCATGCATGAATAACCCTAACTTATGCTAAGTCCTAGCTTAATCTAGGTCAATTAAGACCCATGATTGCTGCGCAATCATACCCCCATGCCTAAATCTTGCTAGTCCCTAGCAAATGCAAGACTAAATTATTTACAGCAAAGGTCCTTAAGGGACTGATTATTTTATCAAGTGTATACATAGAGATTTTTCTCCTTTTTGTTTTCATCCTATGCTCTAGAAATCCAGACAATTGTGAAAGTGCAGCTATGTAGCTTTTGCAATGGATTCGAGTGAAAACTGATACACCTCTAAAGCTTGTACTTGACCCTTAGTAAAAAATCCTAGCAGGATAGGCGGACTTCTTCCCTTGGGGTATTCAAGATATTCTATGAATTCCACCTCGGCTTTAGGCTTAGGTAAAGAATCTCTGAGGGAAAAGATTGTATATTTGGTGGCTCACTCTCACTTGGTGCTACATAGAGACTAGTACTACATAATCTAAATTCCCAGATTACTAAGTAACTCAACTCAGAGAAAGATGAGAAAAACTATGCTCCCTTTTGATTCCTTTGTATCTATTATCTCTTACTCTTTTTCTTTTCCTTTTCTTTTCTTCTTAGAGCTCACAACTTCACCAGATTCACGTATATGACCTGTATTTGGTGGTCTCAATAGGCATTGACACTTTAATTGAGTTCTCATAACCCTAACACTAAGTCAGAATTCCTCAGCTAGTATTCGGGCGGTCAGAAACATAAGAAAAATAGGTTAGGGCCATATTTAGTGGATCTCAATTTTATTTGGTGGTATTGCCTCGATGAAATAAACACTAAATATTCATTCTCTTCTTTGCTTTTTCTTCTTTTTTTTTTTTCAACATAACACAACTAGCACACATTCATGAACTTAATTGAGGAGGCATTATTAGGGATTGGTGGTACTCAAGAGACATTGGGTGATTTATTTAGTAGAAGTGCCTACTCACATCAATACCCTCCTTCAGCCGAGGATTACATAAAGAATGGTCGTAACCATCTACCTTAGCCCTAGTTTTATGAAAACTCGCTCTCCGCGCATTTGCCTTGTTTGGTGGCTCTCAAAATTTCGCACAAAAATACATACGCAGGAACCGAGAGCGGAAACTATGCCTAATCTCTGAGTATCATCACCTAATTATCTAGGATTCCTGATTCCTTGCACTAATCTTAGAGCACCAGTACACTCTACTCTTCCTCTCACACTAATTGGTGGATTTTTGGAAGAAAATCAACCTGACTCCCAAAACACTGTCCAGGGGTTCAGGAAAAGAAGCACTACTTCTTCTTGACAGACTGAAGACGTTTATCAGCCTTCACCATGAATCCATTGCAAATTCTACGTGTGTGTGAAAAGTTGTACTGGATTCCAGAATACAGGAATCAACTAGAAGATAAAATCCCTAATGCATTCTCTTAATAAAGTAATCTTATTCATGACTGCAGTATGTATATATGCTATAAACATGTAATCTCATATAATTTGTACTTCATGAATTTCCCGTATCGGGTTACAATCAGCTTGACCCTAAATTTAGAACAAAAGGTGAGCGGGTGAGTTGGAAGTGGCTGTTGCGAACGATTTCTAGCTCCAATGCGAGCATTAGAGGTGGAGTCGGTTGTTCTTTTATTTAAGATCCTAAAGTACATTTTAAATGCAGCTCCGAGGTTTTCCTAAGTGTTGGCAAAAAATTTTTCAATTTTTGCTATATCTACCCCCCATGCCTAAGTTCTTGCATGTTCTCATGCATGGATATAAAAGAAAATAAATGCTGCAGGGAGAGAATGGGTAGAAATCACCTGTAATTGCTCCTGAAATTATATTCAACATCGGCCAACCTGTTAACATGCAATATAGAAAAGGGAAATATGCTAAAACAAAAATATGCTATGTATAAAAATGGTTATAAATGAATGATGGTGGAATGTGGAGTGAATGGTATCTATACGTGCTGAGTTTAAAGCCTCTAGCTGGGCGAGCACTCAATCACACGTCCTCACTAAGATGAACAGTCTCGTCAGGTGGAGGAGGTTCTGTTGGTGCTAGAGCACCGCGATCGTTTATTTTGATGATAACAAAACACGTGTCATTTAACATTTGCACTTGAAGTTGTAGATTTCAGGTTAATTGCAAATAGAGATGTGGTTAGACAAAGTTCGAGCTCGCATCCATGGCGGATTGGAGGAGCTTGACGGAGAACAGAGGAGCTTCGCGAGGAGCGATGGCTTGAAGAAGGAAGGAGATGAAGAATAGGACAGATTTCCTTTCATTGTAAACGTTGTACTTTTGTTTCTTTTGTTGCTCTTTATTTTTGTTACTTAGATTCATGTTAAAGAGCCTCAAAGAACCCTAACAGTAGTCCTAGGAACACCTGCACAACCCTAGGATACTTAGGTTTTCTATAGAGAACTTAGAAAACCAAACTAGGGTCCAAACAGCCTTTTAGACATCTAATCTGAAAATCAGATGTCTGATAATGACTTTTAAGACGTTTGACTGTTGACTTAGACGTCCGATTATGTTTAGGTTGGACTTAGTTAGTTCTGTCTGATGAAATCAGACGTCTAGACCTTAGTCTAGACATCTTCGAAAATGTCTGATGATTTTGCTAGACATCAAATTAGTGGACCGTTGGCTAGCCTAGCAAACACTGAAGGATATGACCGTTAACCTGTATCAGACGTCCGTAGACGACCTCAAACGTCTGATATATGACCATTTTGCCTCGACTGACCCAAAATCTCTTCTCAGAGATTTTCTAGCCGTTGCACTCTCTTGGAAATCCATTCTCGCAGAAAAGTAGGTTTCCAGACGTCCAGACTTAGTGCCACACATCCTGTATGTCGTCTAATGACAATTCACTAGAACCCTGTTTCGATCTAATTCAAGTCAGGAAAGAAACATGCCTAAAATTAGACGTCTGACTTTGTTCCCAGACGTCTTAAACTGGTTTTCCAGACGTTCGATGCCAGGATCAGACGTCTGATAACCCTGTTAGTGTAATGATTAATCTTGATTTCAGCTTGATTTTCTTGGAGATTACACCCAACAGTTATGGAAGCCTTCTAAGGCCTTCCAAAGCCTTCTTAAGGCCTCTATAAATAGAGGGGAACCTTTGCCACTCAAACACACACCTAGAAACACCAAGACACACATAGCAACATACTTTCCACTCTTTTGTGTCCAAGAAAAGCTCTTGCTCTCCAAGCTCAAGTTCTACATCTAGAGAGAATCAATCTTTTGCGCACCAGCTCTCCCGCCGTAGTTCACGAGAGCACCATTGCACCGTCGCGTGATTCACGCATCCGCGTCAAGCCAACGCACTTCTTGCAAAGGGAAGTTTCCTAATTCCTATAGAAGCTAGGTTTAAATATTTGTGGCTTTATAGGACTATTCTTGTATTTTACTTTGCTTGTGTTGGGTATTTGCTTTGCGAATTCCCGTCTCCTTCGTGAGACAAAATCTTTCTCGTGAAGAGAAGGGGTTTGAGGTACACTACCCTCGTATAAAGTAGCGTGGTTGTAATTGAGGTTGTACTACCCTCATTTAAGTAGTACATTAGTGGATTTGATCAACTTGGTTGATCGGAAAATCCTAACTCGAGAGGGTTAGGTGGTGATTTTCACCCGGTTTGGGTTTCCACCTAAAAATCTTTGTGTACATTGTGTATTTTTGTGAGATTGTTATTTTTTTATTCCACACTTTATTACGTCACCCCCTCCTACCAGGGAAACTACAGGTTCCTGGGCCAAAAATGGCTTGAGGCGTTGGCCATTTACCGTGAATATATGCCTAGATTTTAGGTCCTTGATTTGGACTGCCCCATTAGGATATGGCTGCATCACAACATACGGGCTAGTCCATTTGGACTTAAGCTTCCCCGCGAACAGTTTCAGCCGTGAATCAAACAACCAGACTCGCTGGTTGGGCGTGAATACTTTCCTCCGGATGTGGAGGTCATGAAAGGCCTTGGTCTCTTCCTTGTATATTAATGCATTCTCATAGGCCTCCCGTTGGATCTCTTCTAATTCGCTGAGCTGGAGTTTCCGTTCTCGACCTCCTACATCGAGGTCAAGGTTACATTTTCGCACCACCCAAAAGGCACGGTGTTCCAGCTCTACAGGAAGGTGACAGGCCTTGCCATATACCATGCGACATGGTGACATTCTGAGTGGGGCCTTGTATGCGGTCCGATATGCCCAGAGTGCATCGATTAATTTGTCGGACCAGTCCTTCCTGTCTGGTCCAACCATCTTCTGGAAAATCAGCTTGATCTGACGGTTAGACACTTCAGCCTGCCCATTGGTCTGCAGGTGATACGAGGTGGCTATGCGGTGATGTACCCCGTATTTCTTTAATAACGACCTGAAATGGGCATGGATGAAGTGGCTTCCCCCATCGCTAATCAGAGCACGGGGTATTCTGAATCTCGTGAAGATGTTCTGTACGAAAGAAATGACGATCTTATGGTCAGCCCATCTTGCTGGGATGGCATCGACCCACTTCGAGACATAATCAACAGCTAGTAATATGTACTCGAAGCCATGCGAGTTCGGAAAAGGGCCCATAAAATCGATGCCCCAGACGCCGAACACTTCTACGACCATGATGGGTTGGAGTGGCATCATGTCTCTCCTGGTTATAGAACTGACTGACTGACATCGTTTGTAGTGTTGGGCGTATTCATGTGTATCTCTGAAGATAAGCCACCATACGCATCATTGTGGCAGAAAGATAACACATTGGGGATCTCAGAGTTTGGGATGCATCTTCGGATAATCTGGTCCGCTCCAATGCGGAAGAGCAGTGGGTCATCCCAGAGGTAGTATTTAGCCTCTGCAATGAATTTGAGTTTCTGGTCCTTGGATAGGTTCGCGGGAATTTTGCCTGCAGCAAGGTAGTTCGCGAAATCCACATACCAGGGGAGCTCAATAGAATGAACAGCCAAAAGAGATTCATCCGGAAATTGTTCATGGATAGGCAGGGAATAAGGAATGTGATCTGGGTCCAATCTGGATAGGTAATCCGCCACAACATTCTATTTTCCGACTTTGTCGTGGATTTTGATATCAAATTCCTGCAATAGAAGGATCCATCTCATGAGCTGTGGTTTGGCATCCTTCTTTGCCAACAAATGCCGGAGGGCGGAGTGGTCAGTGAAAATGATGACCTTGGACCCTAATAAATATGATCTGAATTTTTCCAACCCGAATACTATCACTAGCAGTTCCTTTTCGGTGACAGTGTAATTACACTGAGCCTCATTCAGCATCTTGCTAGCATAGCATATGACGAAGGGTTGTTTCTCTCGATGCTGGCCTAAAACAGCACTGATGGCAAAATTAGAAGCGTCGCACATCATTTCGAAATCAAGCGACCAGTCGGTTGGTTGGAGAATCAGGGAGTCGAAAACAACGCTTCGTAAAGTCTCAAAGGCGCTGAGACACTGACGAGTACCGTTCTCGCGCATTTGAAAGTCGTCGGAAATTGTAGTATAGTCGCGCAAAAACGTTCGTCAAAAATTAAGTTTGTAAAGATTACGAGACTTGAGTCCCAGTCGTTCGTCTCTGGGTGGCATGTGTTTTACTTTTGAAATTTATCTTTTTGCCACTCTACTTTGTTTAGAATCGCATGCCAGTTCGTGATTATTACGTAGTTAAGTACGACATGCTTCGTTGCAAATATATCAGGAATTAAAAACAGGCAACATTAATCACTCAAAAGATAGTGCAATAAGCTCATGATGATTCTCAACACATAGACATATATATATATAAATATATCTTCTATTCATTCAAGAGAGTGTTTGCAACATGGAAGGTAGAAGAAAGCTTGTACATAAATGCTTGAAATTTAAACCTAGCTACCAGAAAATGATTGCATACAAAAATCAGCGGGGGGATTTTGCATGCATCATTGGGGGAGAAGTAAGACTACACTATTAAGCAGTAAATGAAAGCAATAAAAATTATGAAGAGCATGAATTAAAGCTAGAAGAATAGAGGGCATTCAGGGGTGGTCCCCGATGGCCTTGGAGTTGTCGGGAGAAGAATGAGGGGCGGCCAATGTAGCTTAGGCCGACCCTTGGAGAGAGGTCAGGTTGATCCAACATCCTAGCATGATGTCCTCCATGGTGGTGGTAGTGAACTCGTGGAGGTGGAGTGACTATCTAAGTGGAGGTGGGGTGAATGGCACCAATGGAGTGCAATTGGCAAGGAAGGGAATGGGAGTGTTTGGCCGCCCATGGGGTCTTTTTATAGACCCAATGGCTTCTCTCTAGAGAGGTGTAGAACTCTCTAGAGAGAGTCCAAGAGTGGCCGGCCACATGTGGGTGGAGGTGGTCTTTGAAATCCAAAAATTGTGGATCTCAATTTGAATGCCTCTTGGTTGCTAAAATTGGCAACCAAGAGGTGGCACCATCTCAAGAGATCTCTAGAGAATTCTAGAGAAGTGTGTGTGTGTGAATGGGTGTGTGTGTGTGTGTGTGTGGTCATGCTCTATGTGGCTAGGTGGCTTAGGTTAGGTCTTAAGGGGTTTGGTTAGGTGTAGGTCTTGAATTAGGGTTACAAACCCTAATTGCTAAGGGGAAAATGCAATTAAACTTAACCTAAGTTTAATTGAATGAGTGTGAACCTAATTGAGAGTAGAATAACTCAATTAGGTTGGGTTTAGGTTAATTGGACTCTCACCAAGTCCAATTAACTTGTGTGGGTTGAGATCTAAGCTCAATTGGACTCAATGAGTCCAATTGACTTAAGTGAAGGTAATTGACTTGATCTAAGTCAATTGGGTTTGGTGAGGACCTAATTAGGTCCTTAGGTAGGTCTAGAGGTGATGTACTAGGGTTAGGACACCTTAATTTAGGTTCCTATGGGGTTGGGATTAGGTCTAGGGATCTAAAGATCCAAGACCAAGACTTGAATCTCAAAACAGGGACTGGAGACCAGTATCAGACATCCAATAATAGGATCAGACGACTTATACTCAAAAATCTGAAGTCCAGACTTCAGTTCTGGACGTCCAATTTGAGTCAGGGGGAAATCAGGGTTCTGTTTTGGGTACTCTGCAAAAATTGGACATCTGACAAAGTGTCTGGACGTCCAATAACACTGCAGAAGTGGGTTAGAGGTGTGCGGGAGATGGCTAAGGGTCCTGGACATCCTATAACTTTTCTGGATGTCTAGATAAGGGCTGGAACTAGGGTTTTAAGGCTTCCTAGGGTGTTGTGACCTAATCTAAGGGTGGCTAAGGCTTGGGGAAGTCTCTAGGCTATCCTAGGGCTAGGATGGACCTAAGCTCTTCACATTTTACTTCTTTATTCCTACTTAATAGAATAGCCAACTTTAACCCCCTTACATTATTGCTCCTATATCTAAACTAAGCCTTCTGCTCCAGCTCTGCTGCAACTCCCGTTATTCCAGATCCAGCTTCAGATCCTGCTCCAGATCCAGCTCCAGATTTGCTTATTGCTTGCAATCGACATAATGCACTTAAACAGCACATTATAACATTATTTTATGCATAGCTAAAGTAAAGTAGTAAAGATGCAGATAATGCTTATGCGTGTATGAATTTCCCTAACTTATGCTAAGTTCTAGCCTAATCTAAGTCAATTAAGACCTATGATTGCTGTGCAATCAGACACGAGGTATCAAATTCAAATGGGACACCGGCAACCAGGAGATTCGTCAAAGGCCGTGCAATTTTTGAGAAATTGCGTATAAATCTCCGATAGAAGCTGACGTGACCCAAGAATGATCGGATCTGCTTGACCAAGCAAGGTGGCGGTAAGTGGGAGATAATCTCTGATTTATCGCGGTCGACCTCGAGTCCATTTTTGGAGATCCTGTGTCATAGTACTATTCCATCCCTCACCATAAAATGGCTTTTCTCCCAGGATAGTACTAGGTTTACCTCAATACACCATTTTAGGATCTTGATGAGGTTATCAAGACAAGATTCGAAATCATCTCCGAAAATGGAGAAGTCATCCAAGAATACCTCCACATAATCCCCAATCATATCAAAGAAGATGGCCATCATGCAACGCTGAAATGTTGCTGTGTGTTGCAGAGGCCAAAGGGCATCCACTTGAAGGTGAATGTTCCAAAGGGGCATGTGAATGTGGTCTTGTCTTGATCTTCCGAGCTAATTGCTACCTGATTATACCCGAAGTATCCATCTAGAAAGCAGAAGAAACTGTGTTCGACTAACCGTTCCAAGATCTAATCAATGAATGGCAAAGGAAAGTGATCCTTCTGGGTAGCTGATGAGAACCTCATCATGAGCCATAACTAGCTCATTTTGACCTAATACAAATGATAAAAGCTCCTACATAACTCAAGGAAAGGCTTAACTCAGAGAATTCTGAGTTTAAGGAGAAAACAAGTCAAAAGGGGTAAAAATGCGATTTTACCAGTATAATCTGCATACAGGTCCAAACATAGGTCAAACAAACCAAATAAGAAGGAAAGTGGGATGATCTGATAAGGGTTACAGCAATTCCAAGGAACTAAATGATAATCTGTAACCCTAAAACAAACCCACTTCAATTCAAGAGGTTCAAGGCAAAGCAAAAATGGAATAAACCCTCTAAAATTCATAGAAAAATAATCTCTAGGGTTTAGAACCTTCAATTTGACCTTAGGAACCCATCTGACCTACATTGAGAACCATACCCAATTAATAACTTAATTTGGGTTTTTGCGTAAATTGACCAGTCAAACAAGGTTTAATCTAGAAATAAAATTCACCATCAGATTCCTTAGGTCCTAATTAGTCATGTATAAAAACTTGAGCCTAAGAAGAAACCTTCTTGACCAACTTTACATTTTGGTCCTCATCTATTTACTTTTTGGCCCTCAACTTTTGAACCCTCACATTTTGGCCCCTAACTCTCCTTCGTTCTTTGCGTTCAGGTCCTCCCTGCAAAACCTGCCAGCACCATGCTCCGGCGACCTTGCGCGGAGCATGGCGCCGCGCAGGGTGAGGGAGAGGGTCTGGCAAGTCAACCGGGGGTGCCCTGCGTCGTCAGTCGTCGCAGGAACACCCCCCTGGTCGCTACAACCCACCATACCGGCCGTGCGAACGCATGGACGGTATGGGTAACCTTACTCTGGCGTCCTCCGGCGAGGGAGACACGTCGTCTCCCTCCGCCCTCCTCTCTGGTTCAGCCCCTATAAATACCCCCCGTCGCTCCGCCGTTCAAGGGAGCTCGGTCCTGACGGAGAAAGACCCCCACTTCCTCTCTTCCCACTCCGACAGGAAGCCCTCCAGCTCCGGCGGCCTCCCCTCTTCCTCCTCGTCGCTCTGCCGCACTACCAGCTGCAGGGTTGCTCTCCCTCGCTCTTCCCGCGCCACGCCGCACCTAGCTGGCGCCTCTCCGGCCCTCTGCTCGCCGCCGCCCCTTCCCCCGGGCATCTTCTTCTCCGGCGACAGTCGATACGACTGTCGCCCGCTCCGGCCCCTCCTCGTCCTGCTAAGTAGGTAGAACTCCTTCTCTTCCTCCCCTCTTCCTTTTCCTCACTTTAAACATCTACTGTCGCCCTCGATTCCGACCAATCACCCTCACCTTCTCCGCCTCCGGCCATCCTCCGGCGAGCTGCTCCCATCACTCCAGCATCCCACACGGCTCGCCGACCTGCACATAATCTCCGCCTCCTCACCCTGATCCATTTCCGCCCCTCCACTTCCCCCAAATCACCCTCTGCAACTCCACCGAACAAACCCATCTCCCGACCCACAGTCCGACCTAGGGCAGCCCTTAGGCTCCGCCCCGCCGCCTGCACACCCCCCGACCACCTTCGCCGTGCCACGGCGAAGGTCCTCCGCGTTTCTGATTGGGCCGAGAGGCCGTTTTTCTGTGGGCAGGTACCTGCGCTCGTCGCCGCCATTGTTGAAGCGAAGCAGCTTCTTCACCTGCTGCCCCAGGTGCGCCGCGCCCAGGTCACACTCCCAGGCTGTGCGGGGGCATTTCGGCAAAGCGTAGGCTGCAGTTGAGTCGAAGCTCTCGCGCGAAGCCCCCGTGCTTCGCCTCGACTGCCGCTGCTTCCTCCGCGCAGGCACCCAAATTGGGGTGGGACATTTAGTCCCACCTCGTAACCTTTCAGAGGAGAGCGTCCGCATAAAGGCAAAAAGTGCCTTATGCTCGTTGCCTCCTGAGCACGGGGTGAGGTCCCTCTCACTCACTCGCTCTCTCGACCCGGTCTCGTCCGCGCTCACGCCTCGCGGACCTGGCCCGACCCGACTTAGACTGACCTGCACTCCTCGCCCACCACGCACGCCGGTGGGCCTGGACCCGAGCGCGACCCGTACCCGGCTACCCGGCAGCTCTGGGAGAGCTATCCTAAGAGCGGATTCTGTGAGAGAGAGACGCGGGGGAGGGTAGAGATAGGTTTTGCCCCTCTGATCAAGCTGTGTAAGTGTGCAGGCACAGGTGAAGAAGAACCGTGGAAGAAGACGAAGGCTGAAGGAAGGAGGATCACCGAGCGGCACTGTAGCAGCGGCGGTTTAAGTCGTCTGATTGGAAAATCAGACGACGTCCTGAAGGCAAAGAAGGAGAAGGAAGGCGAGGCAGAGGAGAACGCAGAGAGGCCAAGGGAAGAACTGAAAGAAGAAGAAGAGCACGAGAAGAAGAAGGTCTGAAGAAAGGAAAAGAAGAAAGAAAGAAGAAGAAGAAGAACAGGACCGCAAGGGAGAAGAAAAAGAAAGAGACGAGCAGAAACAAGAACTGAAAGAAGAAGAAGAGCATCACTACTGCTGCAGATAAAGCAGAAGAGCCAAGCAGAAGAAGATAGGCAAAGAGAAAAGAAGAGAAGAAGAAAGAAGCCAACAAATTCTCTCTCTCTCTCTCTTTATTTTTTTGTAAAAGAAACTTGTATCTCTAGAATACAACTTGCTCCCTGAGTTCGACCTCGGGAACTCTTTATTTCCGAGTAACAAATTGTATTAAACTGGTAATCACCTCTCTATACTATACTACGACGACATAATAAAACTATAGAGGAAGGTAGCCACCAGTAGCCGTGTTCAGTTTCCTATAGTCAATGCAGACCCGCCAAGATGTCGCAGTGCAGGTCGGGATGGATTCGGCCTTATCATTCTTCATGACGGTGAGTCCTGCTTTCTTAGGCACTATCTGGATCGGACTCACCCACTGGCTGTCTGAGATTGGGTATACAATACCTGCATCCAGCCATTTGATGATCTCCTTCTTAACAACCTCTAGCATATTCGAGTTTAGCTGTCTTTGAGGTTGTCTCGAAGGTTTCACCCCCTCATCCGTGTAAATGTGATGAGTGCAATATGAGGGGTGAATACCGTGGAGATCAGCAATACTCCACCCAATAGCAGCCCTATGATCTTGAAGTATAGAAATCAATTGATGCTCCTGTTCTTGGATTAAGTGGGCACTAATAATAACTGGGTATGTCTCACTTTCGCCTAAGAACACATACTTGAGTGAGTTAGGTAAGGGCTTCAATTCAATCATGGGCGGGTCAGAGTCAAAAATGAGAGTGGGAGGAGCAAAATTGAGGGTGGGAATCTGCTGATCCATGTGCACGTGAATTCCCGCTGATTCACTCCCTGTGAGATTGGTTGTGACTGCGTTAACAGGAAACCCGTTAGCTATAATCACAACTTCCTGCAATAACAGGGGCGATTCAGTAATATATGGATCAGGATAGCTGGATTTAGGGGTGCTATGGTCAGAAGCACACCCTAAACAGTCAGATCCTTGGGGAGATATGTGTAATGCAGAGGTTTCAGTCCCGTGTGGATCAAGGTCCGAGAACCCTAATAGTGTAGACGAATGAGACATTGGGTCATCACAAAGGAGCCCAACGTTGCCACAGTATGCCGAATCTTCGTCTTCACCATCCTCCTCTATTCGATCACAGTCGAAATTCTTTGCTGCCCTGAATATGTCAAGTTGAAGTCTCTCATTGCCTAGGGCAATCTCCATACACCTGGATGCACAATTGATATTCGCTCGAGCTGTCGCCAGAAATGGGCAACCCAAAATAATTGGTGCATCTTGGAGATTAGGAGGAACTTCCATATCGAGAACGAAAAAATCTGCGGGGAAAATAGAACCCGTGGACTTTCACGATCACATTCTCGACCACTCCCCTCGGTGTTTTGATTGATCTATCAGCCAGCTGAATTGTGACCAAGGTGGGCTTCAACTCCCCAAATCGAAATCGATCAAATACGGCAGTGGGAGTTAGGTTGATGGACGAACCCACATCTAGAAGGGCCCGGTCAAATGGAGAATCCTGCAAAAATCAGGATATGAGTGGGGTACCAGGGTCTTTCTTCTTCAGCGGCAAGTTAGCTAGAATCACGGTGCTAGCCTCTTTCGACAATACTGCCTATCGTCCAATTCTCAGCTGTCGCTTCAGGGTACAGTAGTCCTTGAAGAACCTAGCGACAGCGGGAATGTGATCAATTGCCTCGAGGAGGAAGACCTGAATATGTACTTCCTTAAACATCAATTTCAGGTCCTCAAAATTTCGCGTGTCCACTATATTTCGTGTCAGAGCCTCAGGAAAAGGGACGAGAATCTAAGGGTTAAGTGGTCTCTTACCCTTATCTACCGTAGGTGGCTCCTGGGATGAAGACGGAGTCGAACCCACCTACGGCGAAGGGTGGGAAAAATTAGGACCCGCCTGCCTTGGTGGTGGGTCGAATGTCTTCCTTCTGCTTCGCAAAGAGACAGCGTATGCATCGGCTTGCTGTCCATGAGGTGGTGGGGGTGCAGAAGGGGCAGAATACGCGGGATTCTACAAAGGCGGCTGGCCTTGCACGTAACCGGGTGGTGCAGGAGGCGCCTGTAGTATGGCGTGTGCCTGTCCCTACAATGCTTGAACCTAGGCGGGGTGCCCTGGTTCTGCACATATTAGGGATTCGGGACAGGTTGGGAGGGCAAGGCTCCCTGAATGCTATGCTCCTGCAACAGCTGGTTCTATGTGTTTTGTATGGTCTGTATCTGATCAGCCATTGCCTTCATAATCTGCAAGCTATCTTGTGTTGATTTCCTCATTGATTCTTGTAGCTCCTCCTTCAGTGCCTCCAAAGTGTCAGCCCGCTTTGGAGGGTGGTTGGCAGCTTGGTGTAGTGGCTGGTATAAAGAGGGGAGTTGCTGCTGCTGAGACGGGAATGGCTGCTGCCTAGGATACGTGTTTTGCGCATTCCCGTATTTCCTGGTCTGGTAGTGTGGATCTTGATGTGGTCTCTGTGAATTACCAGACCAGGAGAAGTTTGAATGCTGGTGCCAACCAGGGTTATACGTCTCTGAATACGGGTTATTACGCCCGTATCCTTGGATAGTGCTGACGTCCTCGTAGGCCAAAGATGTCTGAGACGTATATCCGTCAAGGGGATACGCATTATAATCTGCGAGTGGTACGTAACCCTGGTCGTAGGGTGCCAGATCTGGATTATTTATGGGATCCTGATATGTGGGATCTCATAATTGCGGAGAAGATGCATCCCGAGTGAGTAGATTCACTCGAGTAGGCGGGGCTCAGGGTGCGTAGGAGGGTCTTACGGTAGCAGAGCTCGAGTCAGATTGACCCTGGCTGATCTGGTCAATCTTCTTCTTGATTAAGTTTATTCTATTCAGCTGTTTGACGATGATATCCATGTCGGCTCGAATAGACTCGGTGTGAGCCTTGTGGACACCAACCCACTACTGACTAGGCCGCTGGAACTGGTTCATGGATGCGGCATTCATCGAGTTCTCCACTAATGATTCGAACAGCTCAAATGCGTTGTTCTCGTCTTTTGCGAGAAAATTCCCGCCGTTAGATGCATCGTCCAGATACCGATGTGTGTCATCCAACCCATGGTAAAAAATCTGAGCTAAGTGCCATCTGGGTATACCATGAAGAGGGCATTTTCGGAGAAGGTCGTGAAATTTGTCTCATGCTTCATGTAACTTCTCCCCAGATCCTTGGAAGAAAGTCGTGATTGCACGCCGCATTGCGTTTGTTCGATCGATTGGGAAGAACTTTTGCAGGAATTCACGTCATAATTCCGGCCAAGTTCCAATTGGCTTCCCAATAGTCTTGAACCAGTATGAAGCTTTGTCCCTCAGAGAGAACGGGAAAAGCTTCATCAGAATAATCTTGAGATCGATATTCCTGGGTCGAATTGTTTCAACGAGTCGACTCAGGTCATCAAGGTGCTGGAACGGATCTTCGCTTGAGTTCCCGTAGAAATGAGTGCTGATCAACCCAATCACATTAGGCTTGAGCTCAAACGCGTCTCTGCCTGCAGGAATTTTGACAAGAGGTGCAACGATTTGTGCGACTATGTCGTAGAAATCCCGTAGTTGTTCTCCTCGCGGCGGGTGCTGCATCCTGTCAAGTGCCATCAGAATGCGATCCATGCTCTGCTGATGCCGCTCCTCAAATTCGGGGACCTGGGCTTCTAGACGAGCCATCGGGTCCAGATTCTCGATATCCTGACTCGATCTAGGTCTAGGTCCAGGATTTGCCATGGTTGCTCTTGGAGTAGAAGAAGTGGGGGGAGAAGATGGTCCAGGCGAGGTGACTCGCCTCCTTGCGAGTGGCTCCCAAGGTCCAACCAAGTGAGGTCGAAGTGACCTCCTTCCTTGCATACACAACCCAACCCCTGGGTTGGTGTAGCCAAGTAGGATAAGGCTAAGGTGCCAAAATAATGGCAGAGCTCTGTCGACCGAACCGTGGCTAGTCTTTGTTTGTTTTAGTGCTTATTACAGTAATGTCGTTGTGGTATAGATAAAATAGATACGGTTTGTCGTCATCGCCACCATTACAATTTTACTCAGAAATATTTTTCCCGAGGTCGAACTCAGGGAGCTACTGGAATTCTGGAAGTACAATGTTTCTTTATTACAAAAATAAAAGAGAGAGAGAGAGGGAGAAGTAGATTTCTATTTCTTGGCTTTTTCTTCTTCTCTGCTTTCTCTCTTTGCTTGTCTTCTTTTTCTCTTCTTTCTCTTCTCTTCTTCACAGTTCTTGATCTTCTTCAGTTCTTCTTCTTCTCTTCTTTCAGCTGCGGAACCTTTTCTTTTTCTTCTTCTTTGCTTTGTCTGCAGAGCTTCATCCGTCGTCTGATTCCTCAGTCAGACGGCTTAAATGGTGTCTGCTACAGTGCTTCCCCTTTCTTCCTTTGTTGCTTCTCCTTCTTCTTCTTCGTTTTCTTCTTTGGTCTTCTTCCTGCGGTCTTCTTCTTCTTCTTCCTTGGCCTTCTTCCTGCGGTCTTCTTCTTCTTCTTCTTCCTTGGCCTTCTTCCTGCGCACCCTGTCCCTGCATAAACCACAGCAAAACCTAACCCTTCCCTCTACCCGCGCATCTCTCTCTCTCTCTGTAAACCGCTCATAGGAAGCTCTCCCAGAGCCGGGTTATCGGGTCGGGTAGCGCACCCGGGACCAGGCGTACCGGCGTGTATGGTACACGAGGAGTGCGCAGGTGGTGTCGGGTCGGGTCCGCCGGATCCGCGTGGTGAGCTCGCGGACCGGGCGGGTGAGTGGGTGCGGGACCTCACCCCAGGTGTCTCGAGGCGATTAAGAGAAAACACAAAATCAATTTAACACGGCGCGGCGTTTCGAAATCCCACGATGTGGGACTAAATTCTGCCCCTTGCTCGCGCGCACCCGCAGGAGAGCCACGACCTGGCCTCAGCAGCTACGTCCTCGCCTCTCTTCGCGGACCTGCTCGCTGCCTTCGCCCAAGGCCCTGCAGTTCGCCTCAGCTGGGATCCTGCTGCTGCAGGGCCTGGAGCTCACGTGGAAGCTCCTTCAGTCGTCGTCAATGGCGGCTAGGGCTCTGACCCTGTCAGATAGAAACACGGCCTCTCGGCCTAATCAGACTACAGGGTGACCTTTGCCGTGGCACGGCGAAGGTGATGCGGGGTGTAGCAAGTTGTGGGGCGGTGTCTGGCGACGGGGCTAGGTGGGACAGCGACCGGAAAAATGGGTCTGATCGGGGGAGTGTTGTGGGGGTGAGGAGTGGCAGTGAAGGGGCGGGGGGTGTTGGGTGAGGTGAGGCGGAGCTTTTGTGGTAGGTGGCGAGTTGTGTGGAGTGGTGGATTGAAGGGGGCAATCTCGCCAGAGAGTGGTCGGAGATGGAGAAGGTGAGGGCGATCAGGCGCGGTCGAGGGATAGTTGAACAAATTGAGTTGGGGAAAGGAAAGAGGGGAGGAAGGGAGACAACTGTCACCTACTTATAGGGACGAGGGGGGCCGGAGCAGGGCGGCAGTCGTGCCGACTGTCGCTGGAGAAGAAATACCCAGAGAGGGATGGCGGCGGCGAGGAAGAGAGCCAAAGGGCGCGGGCTGGGTACGGCGCGACGTGGGAAGAGCAGGCGAAGGTGGCTCTGCTGCTGGTATTGCAGCAGAGTGACGAGACGGAGGAGGAGGAACCGCCGGAGCTGGTGGATTTCTGCCGGAGTGGGGAGAGAGGAATGGTAGGGGTTTTCTCCGTCAGGACCGAGCTACCAGAGTCGGCTGCGCCACGCTGGTCCTTAAAAAGGCGGTGGCGGAGGGGTGGGCGCTGGGAGGCGACGTGCCTCCCTCGCCGGAGAATGGTCGGAATTGCGACCCATACCTTCCGTGCGTTTGCACGGAAGGTGTGGGCGAGGACAGGAGGTATGGCAGTGTCCTTGCGACAGCAGACGTCGCAGGGAACACCCGGTTCAAATTGCAGGTCGCCTCCCTCACCCTGCACGGCGCCATGCTCCGCGCAAAGTCGCCGGAGCATGGCGCTGCTCAGAGACTTGCGGGAGGGACCTATATGCAAAGAATGACTAAGAACCTAGGGGCCAAAATGCAAGGATTTTGAAAGTTGAGGGTCAAAAAGTAATAGATGAGGACCAAATTGCAAAGTCGGTCAAGAAGGTCTCTTCTTAGGCTCAAGTTTTTATGCATGACTAAATGGGACCTAAGGATTCTAATGGTGAATTTTATTTCTAGGTCAAACCTTGTTTGATCAGCCAATTTACGTAAAAACCCAAATTAAATCAGTAATTGGGCATGGTCCTCAATGTAGGTCAAAATGGGTTTCCAAGGCCAAATTGAAGGTTCTAAACCCTAGAGATTATTTTTCTATAAATTTTAGAGGGTTTATTTGATTTTTACCCTACCTTGAACCTCGTGAATTGAAGTGGGTTTATTTTAGGGTTATAGAATGTCATTTAATTCCTTGGAGTTGATGTAGCCCTTGTTGGATCAGATCATCTCACTTTCCTTCTTATTAGGTTAGTTTGACCTATGTTTGGACCCTGAGTTACCCTGTTTACTGATTGTGTTGGTGAAATTACATTTTTACCCCTTATGACTTGTTTTCTTGTTAAACTCAGAATTCTCTGAGTCAAACCTTTCTTTGAGTTATGTAGGAGCTTTTTCTCGCATATTTAGGTTAAATTGTGCTAGTTAGGGTTCATGATGAGGTTCTCATCATACCCCCATGCCTAGCTTTTTCTAGTCCCTTAGCAAAAACTTAAGGTTTTAACCTTTGTTCTAGACCATGATGTTTTTAATAACTTCAGATAAGTGCTTTTTCATTTGAACTTAGATTAGGTTAGAATGCTGACCATAGGCCTAAAAGGTACTCTAGTACCAACCAAGATCCAGATCTGTCTAGCCTCAGCCTCAGTCCTTAGCAAAGGTTTTTAAGGCCCACAAGAACTAACCTAAGGTCTATTGGACTTTGTGGTTAAAGCACCCGTGCTTGAAATGATTTTAGCCCTGGCTCAGTCCGCAGTGTGTTTTGTAAGAGAGAGAGAGAGAGAGAAAATTTTCTGTTTGGAGAGTTTTCTCTCTCTTTTTTTTCTTTTTAATTCTAGCTTAGGATTGGCTTTTCAACACGGTCTGTATCAGATTCCTTGCTCCCATCATCAATCCTCAAGGGTTCCTGGCAATCAATGCTTCGAGATAGCACCGCCCATGGCAACCCCCGGAACCCTGGCTATTGAGATTTCGAGATAATCCCATCCATGGTGTTCCGTGGCCGAATCCAGACCCTGGCAATTGACACTTCGTGATAATGCCATCCATGGAATTTGAACTAGCAGAGTGCTCACATGCCCCCAGTAGGATATGTAAATATCCTAAGAGATAAGCACCGAAGAGATGATATTTTGTTACGCATCTTCGAGGGGAATTTCCCACCTCTTCTCGCTGGGAACTCATCCAAATCAACTTGTGTTGATTGGCCGCTCCTATTCTAGGTGTATTTTTCAGAATTTTGCATCGCTTCTGCGTGATTTTGATTTTTACGCTTACTGAACCAGGCTGTGTGTGAGGTTAGGGTGCTTAGGTTACTGAGTCTCGTAAACCAAAAGTTAGTTAATGAGGTCAAATACTCCCTAAGCCTTGATCTAATACTTAAGCTTTTTATTTTCCTCAACCTCTTGAGGAATGTCTAAATCTTAATGGGTACTAAGAGTCTATCCAAGAATACCTAAATTTTGCGTTCTTACTAATCTCACCATGCACTTTTCATTTCTTTTCTTGAATGAGGTCTAGAACTTAGGTCATTTCCTTAATTTCTTACTAATGACTATCACTTTTTTCTTACATTTTTGTGCTCCTTTTTCATTTTGTTTCTTTTCCTTCTCCCACAAAATTTCCTTTCTCCTCTTATTCTTTTATTCTTTTTTTTTTTGAAAAAAATTTTTAATTTTTATGGTGTTTTTGGCATATGTGAATTTTTTGTTTAAAACCTTTTCTTATAAGTTTTGCACTTTTATACCCCCCCATGCCTAAGGTTTACAATGTCCTCATTGTGACTTAGGGGGTTTTTATTTACTTAGTTCATTCCTTAAGACAGATGTTTTGATGAGTGAATGGGTCAGGATGATTGTTGCAGACGATTTCTAAACTCAGATGCAAGCATCCGAGGTGGAGTCGGCTGTCTATAAGGGCGAACCTTAAGTGCACAAAGGTGTCAAAAAGGTTTTAGGTTTTCAAGAAAATGACGGGCTGCCTCCCGTTAAGAGCTGAGTTTTACGCCATCGGCTGGGTGCAATAAGCTCAAGGGGAATGGGGGATATAAGATGATTCAACCAAATCAGTAGAAGTTACATCAATGAATGGCTTGAGTCTTTGACCGTTCACGATGAAAGGTTCGGAATCGTGGCTGAGCGGATTGATTTTGATGGCTCCATTTCCAAAAACCTGTCGGACTAAGTGTGGTCCGACCCACTTGGATCGTAACTTTCCAGGGAAAAGTTTGAGTCGGGCATCAAAGAGTAGGACCTTCTGACCAGGATGAAAGATCTTTCTCGAAATATGCTTGTCATGGAAGGCTTTAACCCGCTCCTTGTAGATTCGTGAGTTCTCATACGTGTCTAGGCGTAATTCATCGATCTCGCTGATCTGAAGTTTTCTGTGGGTTCCAGCCTTCGAAAGATCTAGATTACAGTTCCGTATTGCCCAATAAACTTTATGCTCCAGTTCGACGGGAAGGTGACACGCCTTCCCATACACCAGTCTAAAGGGAGACATGCCTAATTGAGTTTTGTGGGTGGACCTATAGGCCCACAAGGCTTCCGGAAGTCAGGACGACCAGTCCTTCCTGTCAGGTCGAACAGTAAACTGCAGGATTTTCTTGATCTCCCGATTTGACAGCTCAGCTAGATCATTAGTTTGGGGGTGGTAAGGAGTAGAGATTCGGTGAGACACCCTATATTTGGTCATCAGTGATCTAAACTGAGCGTTTGTGAAATGGGTCCCCCCATCAGAGATTATAGCACGAGGAATCCCGAACCTTGAGAAAATGTTTTGATGAATGAATTTAAGAACGATTTTGTGATCACAGGTTCGGGTCGGTATGACTTCGATCCATTTGGACAAGTAGTCCACAGCAAGCAGAATGTTTCGAAACCATCCGAAACAGGAAAGGGACCCATAAAATCAATCCCCCAAACATCAAAGATTTCGCATACGAGAATCGGTTGCAAAGGCATCATGTCGTGACGGCTCATGTTGCCCAAAGTATGGCAACGACTGCATGCCTTGCAGTGACTGTATGCGTCTTTGAACAGCGTGGGCCAGTAAAAGTCGCACTGGAGGACTTTTGATGCGGTTTTATGCCCAAAGAAATGGCCACCGCATGCCTGGTCATGGCAGAAAGAGAGAACATTGTTGATTTCCTCTTCCGGGACACATCTCCGGATGACTTGATCAGCACCTATGCGGAAAAGGTATGGGTCTTCCCAGATGTAATACTTGGCATCTGAACACAATTTGTCTTTCTTGGCCTTCGGCCAATCAGACGGGATCTGATGAGATGCCAAGTAGTTTACTATATCAGCAAACCATGGAAGTCTAGTACCGATAGTCAGCAGGTGCTCATCAGGAAAATGTTCTGTGATGGGTCCGGAAGGGTTGATAATCTCAGAAGGAAGGCGGGACAAATGGTCGGCTACCACATTCTGCCTTCCCGCCTTGTCGTGAATCTCGAGGTCGAATTCTTGCAACAGCAAGATCCATCAGATTAGTCGGGGCTTCGCGTCCTTCTTGGCAAGGAGATGCCTTACAGCCGTGTGATCCGAGTAGATGATGACGTGGGAACCCAGGAGATACGATCGGAAATTTTCAAGGGCAAATACTACGGCTAGCAGCTCTTTCTCCGTAACCGTGTAGTTACGCTGAGCCTTGTCAAGTGTCTTGCTAGCATAGTAGATGACCGCGGGTTTCCCGTCAGCTTTCTGCCCTAGGACCACTCCTACAGCGAAGTCAGACGCATCGCACATGATCTCAAAGGGTTGAGACCAGTTAGGGGATTGTAGGATAGGCGCCTGGGTGACTCGGTCACGAAGGTTTTCAAAGGCTAGTGTGCATTCCCTGGAGATTTCAAAGGGTACATCCTTAGAGAGAAGAGAAGTCAAGGGGTGCGCGATTTTCGAGAAATCAGGAATGAAACGACGGTAAAAATCGACTTGCCCCAGAAAAGAACGGATGTCCTTGATCGAGCTAGGCATAGGAAGGCAAGAGATCAGATCAACCTTAGCTCGATCCACTTGGATGCCCTTTTCCAAAATTAAATGTCCCAGGACAATTCCCTCAGGCACCATGAAATGGCTCTTTTCCCAGGAAAGAACCAAATTCACATCGATGCACCGCTTGAGTAACTGGACCAAGTGTTGGAGGCAATCGTCAAATGATGCTCCAAAAACTGAAAAGTCATCCATGAAGACTTCCAGATAGTCACCTACCATATCTGAGAATATGGCAAGCATGCACCGCTGAAAAGTAGCGGGTGCATTGCAAATACCGAAAGGCATCCTTCGGAATGCGTATGTTCCGAAGGGGCAGGTGAACGTGGTCTTTTCTTGGTCCTTAGGATGGATTGCCACCTGGTTGTAACCGGAGTACCCGTCAAGAAAGCAGAAGAACCTATTTCCCGCTAGTTTCTCAAGAATCTGATCAATGAAAGGTAGTGGGAAATGATCCTTCTTCGTTGAGGAATTGAGTCGGCGGTAATCTATACAAACTCTCCACGAGTTGGCTAATCGGGTAGGAATGACTTCTCCGGTTTCAGTCGTTATAGTGGTGAGTCCTGCCTTCTTGGGCACGACCTGAATTGGGTTCACCCAACTACTATAGGAGATCGGGTAGATGATCCTGGCATTTAGCCACTTGATGATCTCCTTTTTCACGACCTCCTGCAAATTGGGGTTCAAGCGTCTCTGCATTTCACGAGAAGGTCATGCGCCCTCTTCTGAATAGATATGATGAGTGCAAAACGAGGGACTTATTCCAGTCAGATCATCGAGAGTCCACCCGATGGCTCTGCGATGTTGCTGGAGGACAGTAATCAGACGGGATTCCTGTTTGGGATTGAGGTTGGAATTGATAATCACAGGAAGGTTCTGATTAGAACCCAAAAAGATGTATTTCAAATGAGCAGGAAGGGGCTTTAGTTCGAGGATGGGGTTATCAGCAGCGGCGGGTGGTTCAGAATAGACGTGAGGTTCAAGGGTAGGAGCTACTGGGTTGTCCAAATCTGGATTTGACTCCTCTGCTTGCAGGTCAAGATCTTTCTGTGGTTGATGAGGTATAATCGGGTCATTCTAGAAGTGTGTTTCATCAACCAAAGCCCTAATGTCACAAATCTGTTCGATGACACCGCAATTGATTCCTTGTTGGACCTTAAATATATCAATTTTCAGGGTTTGATTCCCAAATTTGAGCTCTATTTGGCCCTCCTCACTGCTAATGTTGGCTCTAGCAGTAGCCAAGAAAGGTCTCCTAGAATGATTGGTGTGTTCCTAGGGTTCTCAGGTGCGTCCATGTCTAAGACTATAAAGTCTACAGTAAAGTAGAAATCCTGTACCCTCATAATAACATCCTCGAGAATCCCTTTTGGTGACTTTATAGATCGATCTGCTAATTGTAATGTCACCTCAGTGGGTTTTAGCTCAGATTCTTCTAGATGGTCAAGTAAGGATGTGGGTATCAGATTTATGGAAGCACCCAAGTCTAGCAAGGCTCTATCAAATTGGGTATCACCTATCTTGCAGGAAATCAGGGGAGTACCAGGATCTTTAGCCTTGGGTAGGAGTCTGCTTAGGATTACAGAGCTGGCTTGCTCTGACAGAACAATTGGACTCCCACTCTTGGTTTGCGGCTTACGCTGGGGTGTACACACATTTTTTAAGAATCGTGCGTAAGCCGGTACATGGTGGATTGCATCCATCAAGGGGATGTTTATGTGGACCTGCTCAGAGAGCTTGACCAGGTCCTCCTCAGGTGCCACGAGCTTGGTAGTCTTCTTTCCCTTGG
The DNA here is from genome assembly GCA_037157565.1 of Thalassia testudinum. Classification (NCBI taxonomy): domain Eukaryota; kingdom Viridiplantae; phylum Streptophyta; class Magnoliopsida; order Alismatales; family Hydrocharitaceae; genus Thalassia; species Thalassia testudinum. The sequence continues at coordinate 35,261,089 of JAZHRO010000056.1, forward strand.
TCAAGGCCTCGGGAAACAGAATGATTGGTTCTTCTAGGATAGGTCCAAGTCTTTGATCTGGAACAAGGATAGGAACGTCCTGGATTACCGTCCTAGGCTTGGGATCACTACCAGTCTTGGCTTGGTTTGGATAAGGTGGATCTTGGGTTTCCTTACCACTACGGGTTGTCATGGAATTAAGTCCTGCCTGGTTTTGGTTGGGATTTGGTAAGATGGGTTGCTGCTAATAGCCTGCAAAAGAAGTGGAAGCCTCCATCCCGTCGGGTGAAGGAACGGAGGGGGCCTGATAAATCATATGGGCTTGGCTCGGGTTTGGGTTCATAACGCGCCACTGGGTTGGCACGTTATTCAGGTTAGGAAGAGGTTGGGAAGGAAGAGTGCCTGGCTGGCAAGAATTTGCCCATTGGGCCAGTTGATTTCGGACCTCTGTAAGCTCGTCCTTGTGTTGTTTTTGGATAGCCGCATTCATTCTCTGAATGTCAGCCAAAGTCTGAAGGATAAGGGACATTTGATCCTGATTTGGCCCTGATGGATAAGTAGGGTTGGGCCGAGGTTGAGGCAGCTGGTAAGGACGAGGGGGTTGTGGGCGGGGCTGAAAGGGTGGTCTTTGGGTTTGGGAATTTCCCGCCCACTGAAAGTTGGGATGGTTTCGCCATCCAGGGTTATAGGTGTTGGAGAACGGGTCATTCTGGATGGCGTTGAGGTCCTCGCAGGTCTGAGGAACCTCCAGAGAGTCAGAGAAAGGGGGAATGGAATTCCTCGGGCTGGTGTAGAAGGGATCGGATGGCCCTCCGATCCGAGAATCAGATGATGGATATGGATCCATCCCAGGAGAAGATCAATGGAGAATGTTTTGCACAGTCTCCCTTGTGGAAGGAGGCTGTGCAAAGGAGCTATGCGCAGAGGTGGCTCACTGCAAGTGCTAAGTCAGCTCATCCACCTTCTTTTCAATGATTGAGACCTTGTCCAATCGACTGGCCATTAATTCCAGGTCAACTGATGCGGACAGGCACTGCGTCTCATGTGCTCCCCTAAGATTCGTCGATGCGCGGGTATTCGTCCTGTCGAATTATCCCATGGAGTCATTGTTGATGGAGTTCTCGCACATGTTTTCGAGAATCTCCCACACGGTGTCCTCATGTTGACCCATGATATTCCCTCCGCAGGTTGCATTGACGAAAAGACGGATGTCCTCACGGAGTCCCTGGTAAAAAGATTGGACTTGTTCCCATTTAGGAACTCCGTGATGGGGGCACTTTCTCATGAGATCCTGAAAGCGATCCCATGCCTCATGGAGAGGTTCCCCTATTTGCTGAGTGAAGTGAGTAATCTGATGGCGCAAGGCATTGGTCCGACCAACGGGAAAGAACTTTTTCAAAAATTCAGACTGAAGTTCTTCCCAAGTGTTGATCGGCCGGGTCTGAGTTTGATACCAATGAGCGGCCTTGTCCATAAGAGAGAAGGAGAACATCTTCATGAGAAGAATATCACGATTTTGTGCATCTGACCCAAAAGTTTGGGCCAGATGTTTTAGCTGTTTGATGTGCTGGAAGGGATCTTCGGAATTAAGCCCATGGAATTTAGGTATAGCATGAATCATATTGGGCTTCAATTCGGAATTAGGTCCTCCAATCGGGATTCTGACTTGAGGCTCAATGGCCACCGCAGCAGGATTATAATGGTCCTGCATCATAGGACGCTGCGGTGGGTGCACAAAGTTTTGGAAGAGGTCATTGAGTCGCTGGAGCTGGTGCTCTAGATTGTTTTCTTCCTCAACTGGCTGAGCCATGATGGGGGAAGAAGAAGAGCTTGGTTCAGAATTAGATGAGAGAATAATGGGGTGGGGTTGCTGTGCAAACACGGGCGTCGAGGCTTGGCCTTGACGAGAGTGAATTCCTAAAGGAGATCTTAAGGGTGGTCTTAAGGACCTCCTACCGTTCATGCACTGTTGGAATAGATGAGTTTAGAAGGTGCTGGACCCAATCAAGACACCCAAAAATTTGTTGGGTGACTACAGAGGTGCGGGGTAGATGGACCCCTTGATCAAAAAGATCGTCCACCTGAGAATTACCTGGGTAGCCAGAGAGGGTGAGTCCCGTGAAGACCCCTACACGGTAGAGCGTCCCCACAGGTTACAGGGTTTCCCCCACCCGACCTCTCTTGTCACTGCGGTTCCAGGTAGACCAGAATGGTGATCTTGACCTCTTAAGTCTACTTCTTTTACTTTAAGATCAAGGTGCTTAAAGTTCCACTTGAACTCTTAGGTATTTTTGTGAAAAAGGTGACCTAATTTGAAGGTTGGTTGACCTTAAGGGTCAATTTCACCTAGTGATTCCTTTGAGAATTTATTAGGTCTTGTTTTTTTTTAGGGTTCAAGTGTTTGGAGAGCTAATTGTTTAGGGTTTTTCTTAATAGGTATTTTCAACCAATGGCTTAGGCACATCTCTTTTTAGGAAGATCTTTTCTTTGTTAATAGTAGGTGTGTCTCTAAAAATCCTAGATTTTCAATCCTTGGATTGGCTCTAGTTGGTCCATTTTAGTTGCCTCAAAATTTTAGTATCTAGGGCTCAATCAAGAAGGTTTTAGCCCTAGTTACCTTAGTTGGATGGACAGTTAAGCATGTGTTGAAATGAAAATTAGGCAACTCTGATGAATTACTATGTATGATGCAGGTAGCCCTAAGTTGATTTTTCTTTTTGTTCCCTTTCAGATTTTTAAAGGAGTTAAGAAAGGGCTAATGAAGATTACCTGGTTGTTGGAGTGTTTGTTGTGCGGCTGCTCTTCTCATTCTTTTACCTGCATACAAAAGCGAGAAAAAGATTAGCAATCTCTTAAAGGAAATTTAAAGCTTCTAGAATAGCCGTTGCTCCCCGGCAACGGCGCCAAAATAATGGCAGAGCTCTGTAGACCGAACCGTGGCTAGTCTTTGTTTGTTTTAGTGCTTATTACAGTAATGTCGTTGTGGTATAGATAAAATAGCTACGGTTTGTCGTCATCGCCACCATTACAATTTTACTCAGAAATATTTTTCCCGAGGTCGAACTCAGGGAGCTACTGGAATTCTGGAAGTACAATGTTTCTTTATTACAAAAATAAAAGAGAGAGAGAGAGGGAGAAGTAGATTTCTATTTCTTGGCTTTTTCTTCTTCTCTGCTTTCTCTCTTTGCTTGTCTTCTTTTTCTCTTCTTTCTCTTCTCTTCTTCACAGTTATTGATCTTCTTCAGCTCTTCTTCTTCTCTTCTTTCAGCTGCGGAACCTTTTCTTTTTCTTCTTCTTTGCTTTGTCTGCAGAGCTTCATCCGTCGTCTGATTCCTCAGTCAGACGACTTAAATGGTGTCTGCTACAGTGCTTCCCCTTTCTTCCTTTGTTGCTTCTCCTTCTTCTTCTTCGTTTTCTTCTATGGTCTTCTTCCTGCGGTCTTCTTCTTCTTCTTCCTTGGCCTTCTTCCTGCAGTCTTCTTCTTCTTCTTCTTCCCTGGCCTTCTTCCTGCGCACCCTGTCCCTGCATAAACCACAGCAAAACCTAACCCTTCCCTCTACCCGCGCATCTCTCTCTCTCTCTGTAAACTGCTCATAGGAAGCTCTCCCAGAGCCCGGTTATTGGGTCGGGTAGCGCACCCAGGACCAGGCGTACCGGCGTGTATGGTACGCGAGGAGTGCGCAGGTGGTGTCGGGTCGGGTCCGCCGGATCCGCGTGGTGAGCTCGCTGACCGGGCGGGTGAGTAGGTGCGGGACCTCACCCCAGGTGTCTCGAGGCGATTAAGAGAAAACACAAAATCAATTTAACGCGGCGCGGCATTTCGAAATCCCACAATGTGGGACTAAATTCTGCCCCTTACTCGCGCGCACCCGCAGGAGAGCCACGACCTGGCCTAAGCAGCTACGTCCTCGCCTCTCTTCGCGGACCTGCTCGCTGCCTTTGCCCAAGCCCCTGCAGTTCGCCTCAGCTGGGATCCTGCTGCTGCAAGGCCTGGAGCTCACGTGGAAGCTCCTTCAGTCGTCGTCAATGGCGGTTAGGGCTCCGACCCTGTCAGATAGAAACACGGCCTCTCGGCCTAATCAGACTACAGGGTGACCTTCGCTGTGGCACAACGAAGGTGATGCGGGGTGTAGCAGGTTGTGGGGCGGTGTCTGGCGGCAGGGCTAGGTGGGACAACGACCGGAAAAATGGGTCTGATTGGGGGAGTGTTGTGGGGGTGAGGAGTGGCAGTGAAGGGGTGGGGGGTGTTGGGTGAGGTGAGGCGGAGCTTTTGTGGTAGGTGGCGAGTTGTGTGGAGTGGTGGATTGACGGGGGCAATCTCGCCGGAGAGTGGCCGGAGATGGAGAAGGTGAGGGCGATCAGGGGCGGTCGAGGGGTAGTTGAACAAATTGAGTTGGGGAAAAGAAAGAGGGGAGGAAGGGAGACAACTGTCACCTACTTATAGGGACGAAGGGGGCCGGAGCAGGGCGGCAGTCGTGCCGACTGTCGCCGGAGAAGAAATACCCAGAGAGGGATGGCGGCGGCGAGGAAGAGAGCCAGAGGGCGCGCGTTGGGTACGGCGCGACGCGGGAAGAGCAGGCGAAGGTGGCTCTGCTGCTGATATTGCAGCAGAGTGACGAGACGGAGGAGGAGGAACCGTCGGAGCTGGTGGATTTCTACCGGAGTGGGGAGAGAGGAATGGTAGGGGTTTTCTCCGTCAGGACCGAGCTACCAAAGTCGGCTGCGCGATGCTGGTCCTTAAAAAGGCGGTGGCGGAGGGGTGGGCGCAGGGAGGCGACGTGCCTCCCTCACCAGAGAATGGTCGGAATTGCGACCCATACCTTCCGCGTGTTCGCACGGAAGGTGTGAGCGAGGACAGGAGGTATGGCGGTGTCCCTGCGACAACAGACGTCGCAGGGAACACTCGGTTCAAATTATAGGTCGCCTCCCTCACCCTGCGCGGTGCCACGCTCCGCGCAAAGTCGCCGGGGCATGGCGCTGCTCAGAGACTTACGAGAGGGACCTGTATGCAAAGAATGAATAAGAACCTAGGGGCCAAAATGCAAGGGTTTCGAAAGTTGAGGGTCAAAAAGTAATAGATGAGGACCAAATTGCAAAGTCGGTCAAGAAGGTCTCTTCTTAGGCTTAAGTTTTTATGCATGACTAAATGGGACCTAAGGATTCTAATGGTGAATTTTATTTCTAGGTCAGACTTTATTTGACCGGCCAATTTACATAAAAACCCAATTTAAATCATTAATTGGGCATGGTCCTCAATGTAGGTCAAAATGGGTTTCCAAGGCCAAATTGAAGGTTCTAAACCCTAGAGATTATTTTTATATAAATTTTAGAGGGTTTATTTGATTTTTACCCTGCCTCGAACCTCGTGAATTGAAGTGGGTTTGTTTTAGGGTTACAGAATGTCATTTAATTCCTTGGAGTTGCTGTAGCCCTTGTTGGATCAGATCATCCAACTTTCCTTCTTATTAGGTTAGTTTGACCTATGTTTGGACCCTGAGTTACCCTGTTTACTGATTGTGTTGGTGAAATTGCATTTTTACCCCTTATGACTTGTTTTCTTGTTAAACTCAGAATTCTCTGAGTCAAGCCTTTCTTTGAGTTATGTAGGAGCTTTTTCTCGCATATTTAGGTTAGATTGTGCTAGTTAGGGTTCATGATGAGGTTCTCATCAGACCCTGTCAATCAAATGGTCCTTATGGATCAGGTGACTAGATTTTTCGTTAGAAATTTGAATTCCTGAAGATAAGTTCGTCGTTCAACCGACTGAAAGTGATTCCCGCCTCTCAAGCTAACCCAGCCAGTCTGGTTACAGGGGGACTAAGGGGAAGGTTCTTCCTTTGCCTTACGTCTTCAGTTCCATTGACCCCCGAGCCGCGGTCGTTTGACACTACCCTGTAGACTTAGTCACCAGGTTTGGCAAGAGAGATTAAAAACACCCAGTAGTATGACAACGAACTCGGGTTGATTTCGTGTTTTAAAATTAATTTTAACCCATTTTCTTCAGTGGGGTTTATGGTGAGTGGCTCACAAGGTGACCAAGCTCACAGGCTAACTAGACTTGATTAAATCCCGATTAGCCCAAAGTGTGGTCTCTAGTTGTAACCCTAAAGATTCAACCTAAGTTTCATACACTTCTAGGGTTTTTATTTTTTTGTTTCCGCAGACCACAAAAGTAATGTTTGTTCTCTGATAATAATTGGAATCCAATTAATTTAAAATTTTGCAAGTAGATTCCTTTTTCAATTATCTTTCCATAAAATTTTTTTTGAAAGTTTTACTATTTCAACCGAATTTTTAGGGAATTTTGAATATTAGGGGGTCAGATTTGTAATTTTGACCTTTCGTTGGTTTTTCACTTTGAAACAGTATCAAATGACCTTCAAAAATTTGGGAAAAATATGGAAAATAAAGATAATTAGATCAGCTTTCAAACCCCACCATTTTTAGTCAAAACAAATTCACAAATTACTCGAAATCAGTTTTTGAAATTTGAAAACTTTTGAATCTGGGTCAGTCTGACCCCCGTGCACTTCACGAATTTTTAAAAATTGTATACTTGGAATTTTTTCAAAGTAATGGTGGCATTTGAAAGGTGGTTTGAAAATGAAAGTTTATCTTGAATTTCAAAATTTTTCGCTTATTAATTTTTCAACAATCAAATTTTTAAATCAGACTTCAAAACTGGCCGAAAATTAGAAGATGGTAGAAAAGCATTTAAAGAGGTTTGAACTTGAAATGTAAGCTTTCCACCAAAAATGCTTTTTTTTTCCAAACTTTTGCACATTTTCTTTTTCTTTTCATAAAGGATTTTTTTTTAAAAAGATTCAAAGAAAATATCTTTTTTTCTCTCTTTTTTTTTTCAAACTAACTTAGATTCGAAAGGAAACCTAATCTCGATTTTTTTTTAAAATTTTCTTTTTGATTTTTTTTCATGAAAAATCTCCTTTTTTTTCACAAAGAATTTTTCAAAGGAAAGTGCAGAAAGTAAATCTACTCCTAGGGTTTAGGAAAAAAAACCTAATCTAAGGAGAGATGATGTGCACTTGACTTTTTCTTTGTCGTGCTCGATGTGTGCAGATCCCATTTTTCTTCCGTTTTTCTTGTACATCAAAAATAAAGTAGAGAGAGATTTGTCAGTGATAGATTAAAAGATCGAAATCAATAAAAATGACGTTGCCTCCCCGGCAACGGTGCCATTTGACGGGAACCATTCTCACGCATTTGAAAGTCGTCGAAAATCGTAGTATAGTCGTGCAAAAACGTTCGTAAAAAATTAAGTTTGTAAAGATTATGAGACTTGAGTCCTGGTCATTTGTCTCTAGGAGGCATTTGCTTTTACTTTTGAAATCGATCTTTTTGCTGCTCTACTTCGTTTAGAAACGCACGTCGGTTTCCAATCTCCTAACTAAAACTTCACCACTTCTGTTATTAACTCGGATTAGTGTGCGTGTGTCGAATAAATTACGAAGGTGAACATGTGAGTTTCTGTACGCACGATTCTGGTGAGATGGTGACTATTTATGGAGAAAGCGTCTATCGTTAGATTTTCAATATCCTCGGGAAACGACATGCTTGTGTGTAATGGATAGACAATTGAAGAGCAGGCAACTTAAATCATGCAAATATGATAATTATTAAGCTCATGGTGAATTCAAACACATAAAGAGGTATATATATATATAAATACATTTTCATTCATTCCATTGGGGAGTTGTTTGCACAAGAAATTTAGAGGAAAGCTTGTACATAAATGCTTGAAACGAAAATCTAGCTACCAGGAAATGATTGCATACAAGAATCAATGGGGGGATTTCGTACGCATCATTGGGGGAGAAGTAAGACTACGCTATTAAGCAGTAATAAAAGCAGTAAAAATTATGGAGAGCATAAACTAAATCTAGCATAATAGAGGGCATTCAAGGGTGGTCCCTGATGGCCTTGGAGTGGTCAGGAGGATAATGAGGGGCGGCCAATATAGCTTAGGCTGACCCTTGGAGAGAGGGAGGATTGATCCAGCATCCCGGCATGATGTCCTCCATGATGGTGGTAAGCCCGTGGAGGTGGAGTAGCTTACCTAAGTGAAGGTGGGCGTGTATGAAGCTAATGAGGTGAATGGTGCCAATGGAAGCCAAAGGATGTGAATGGGGTCACTTGGCCGCCCATGGGGCCTTTTTATAGACCTAATGGCTTCTCTCTAGAGAGGTGTGGAACTCTCTAGAGAGAGTCCAAGAGTGGCCGGCAAAGAGGTTATGAGATCCAAAAATTAGGGATCTCATTTTGAATGCCTCTTGGTTGCTAATTTTGGCAACCAAGTGGTGGCGCCACTTCAAAGAGAGTTCTAGAGAACTATAGAGAAGTGTGTGTGCATGAATGGGTATGTGTGTGTGCGTGTGCGTGTGTGTGTGGTCGTGCTCTATGTGGCTAGATGGCTTAGGTTAGGTCCTAAGGGGTTTGGGTAGGTGTAGGTCTTGAATTAGGGTTACAAACCCTAATTGCTAAGAGGAAAATGCAATTAAACTTAACCTAAGTTTAATTGAACGAGTGTGAACCTAATTGAGAGTGAAATAACTCAATTAGGTTGGGTTTAGATCAATTGGACTCTCACTAAGTCCAATTGAACTTGTGTGGGTTGAGCTCTAAGCTCAATTGGACTCAATGAGTCCAATTGACTTAGGTGAAGGTAATTAACTTTGATCTAAGTCAATTGGATTTGGCGAGGACCTAATTAGGTCCTTAGGTAGGTCTAGAGGTGATGTACTAGGATTAGGACACCTTAATTTAGGTTCCTATGGGGTTGGGGTTAGGTCTAGGGAACTAGAGATCCAAGATCAAGACTTGAATCTCAAAACAGGGGCTGGAGACCAGTATTAGACATCCAATAATATGATCAGATGACTTATACTCAAAAATCAAAAGTCCAGACTTCAGTTCTGGATGTCCAATTTGAGTCAGGGGAAAATCAAGGTTCTATTTTGGGTATTCTGTAGAAATTGGACGTCTAACAAAGTGTCTGGACGTCCAATAACACTGCAGAAGTGGGTTTGAGGTGTGCGGGAGATGGCTAAGGGTCCTGGACATCCTATAACTTATCTGGACGTCCAGATAAGGGCTGGAACTAGGGTTTTAAGGCTTCCTAGGGTGTTGTGACCTAATCTAAGGGTGGCTAAGGCTTGGGAAAGTCTCTAGGCTATCCTAGGGTTAGGATGGACCTAAGCTCTTCACATTTTACTGCTTTATTCCTACTTAATAGAATAGAAAACCTTTAAGTCCCTTACATTATTATTCCTACATCTAAACTAAGCCTTCTGCTTCAACTCTGCTGCAACTCCCATTATTTCTGATCCAACTTCTGATCCAGCTCTTGATCAGCTTATTCCCTGCAATCAACATAATGCACTTAATCAGCACATTATAACATTATTTTATGCATAGCTAAAGGAAAGCAGTAAAGATGCAGATAATGCGTATGCATGCATGAATAACCCTAACTTATGCTAAGTTCTAGCTTAATCTAGGTCAATTAAGACCTATGATTGCTGCGTAATCATTGACGTCTTTTAAGACGTCTAGGATTAGACCTAAACGTCTGATTTTGAATAGTGTGAGTGTTTTTGACCCGTTTAGGGCCCAAACGAAATCAGATTTCCACAAATGAAGTACCATTATTTTTCGCTTGAGTTTCTCTACGAGTTAGTGTCACTTGTATATGATTTTGGACTCGTTTGATGTGGATGGTCAATTATATATGTCTCCAGCCAGTCGAGTACGCGGGAGCCGCAGAGGCGACGGGATCTACGATTCGAGCCCCCATTCCTCCCGTGTTTTCCGGTAGAGTGGTTTACATTAATATTATGATTTAAATAAATGAAATTCATGTTTAGAATAACTTGAATGAATCCTAGGATGAGAATGAACCCTAGAGCAGAAACGGATGGTTGAGCTACACTGTATACTTGAGAAACATGTAGAACCCTAGGATGAGAATGAACCCTAGGGTAGAAACAGATGGTTGAGCTATACTGTATACTTGAGAAACATGTAGAACCCAAGGATGAGAATGAACCCTAGGGCAAAAACATGTGGTTCGAGCTATACTGTTTATTTGAGATGCCTGTAAAACTTTAAATGCTAGCAAATGTACAGGTTACTTAGTATGATATCTTGTCAGTAGAAAATCATGAGCTGCCTGTTTTAAGAACGGAATTGGTAATGTAAGTAGAGAAATCGGAAAGACTGGAATATGAAACGAAAGGAATATCAACATGAACCCTATGGGGAATTAGGCAGAGAGCTCCTGTAGACAGGAAGTGAGCTGGCCTTTGTGTATGCGGTACCAAGGAGAGCCACTGCCCCTTTTGTATAGAGGGGTACTAGCCGCCCATTGGGTCGAGCCCCGGGGTCAGGCCTAGACACTCTACACCGACTCGGTTTGGCTCTCGTGTACGTGGTACCGGGGTGAGCTACTTAGTGTAGAGAGGGAGCTAGCCGCCCTAGAGGACCTAGGGATAGGACTAGCCGCCCTACACCGACTCTTGTTAGGCCCACTAGGCAAACCAGAAAAGTCGGACGAGGGTACGCGGGCTGTGGAGGGGTGAGACCCCTGTTTTGTTCTGAGAGAGCAAGTCCCTGTATTGTTCCGTGCTGTACCTTTAGGCATACCTGCTAGCGGAAATGACTGATCGCGTGCCAGTGCGGGATAGCTACCCGTGCGTTTATCCTGCATGCCATAGTCACTGCTATGTCGCGATTGTGACCTCGGGGTGGTTGACTGGGTGTAGGATTACCACGGAGGACTCTCCCTGCCAGGAGAGCACAACATGTACCTCCTACATCATGGAAAAGACTGCAATCAAGATCGTTCCCGTGAGGAACAGGCCAGATCAAGAAATGATCTAAGTGAATAAAGGAACAACAAATTAGAATACTTGGTTGAACTAAATGAAAATGGATAGTTTCTTAATTGCATGAATTAATTGCTTATCTTAATTACATGTAAATGACTAAATTACCACTCTACTCAGCGTTCGCTGACTTCGAAAATTTTATAACCTTGTTTAGGCCAGGGAGTTGAGTAGCCAGCACCACCGGCTGCATAGGGAGCTGTGCCCAATCGAGCCCAGCCTTAGCTACGTTTCTTATCATTTTCCTTAGCTCCTATTGTAGTAGTGAGTATTTTTTTTGTTCTATATAATACTGTTTCAGTACTTTCAGTTGTACTTTCCTCTGTCGTAGTTGTGATGGCCTGTAACATTGATAGACTATTTCTCTGTTTCTTTTACTATCTTTTGATTTATTCTACTTAGTTACATTGTATGTGTGGTTGTGATTTATTTCCTGCTTTTGGTTATTTCTCGTTGGATGACTAGGTCTTGGGATTAGTCGAGGCGGGCCGGTCTTAGGTCCTGTAGGGATCTGGGATCGTGTCGTAACAAGATGGTATCAAAGCAAGGTCATCTCAAGAAATGAACCAAATGGTTTGAGAACTGGTCACCCACATGCTTGTAACTAGGATAGCCATTATAACATATCACTTTGATCTTCTCTTCAAGTCTTATCTCTTGATGTAATCTGTTATCATTGACAGTTCCTGCTCTTTTTCCTGTGTCTCCTTGTAGGAGATGCCTCTTTGGAGAGTTCCCGAGGCAAACCATGGACATGGCCGTGGGTGGGGTCGAAGGGGCGGATGTGCCAGACCTGAGGCACCAGCTGACCCACCTCTCCTTCCGAGCATTCAGGCCCAGGATCTCACTCAGATGATCCGAGATATCATACGGGAGGAGCTCCAACAGCCTCCTCGGCCACCCCTTCTTGAGGACGTGGAGGGAGAGTCCTCTGTGGGGCAGGGGAACCACCGCAGCACCGTATGAGTTGGAGGGGGAAGGGGTGGTCCTCCACCACCCCCACCACCCTCAGACACTTCTGAGCACGAGCCCTCCTTACCTAGAGGCGTACCTGCTCCCCCGTTGCAGCTCCACCATGAGCTGTTCGGCCAGTTCCGGAAGCTGAAGCCCCCCTCCTTCAAGGGGGATGAGAGCCCATCTAAGGTAGAGGACTGGCTGGAGTAGATAGAGAAGGTGTTCGACACCCTCTGCCCTCCTGCAGAGTGCCGCGTGGCCTTTGCCACGTACCAGCTAGAGAGCGCAGCCCATAGGTGGTGGAGGGCAGTCAGAGGCTAGGAGGGGAGAGAGCCGACGTGGGACCAGTTCGTGGCTCTCTTCTACGAGCAGTACTTCCTGCATACCTGTCAGGACCAGAGGAGGTGGGAGTTCCACACTCTCCGTCAAGGGGCAATGACAGTTAGTGCGTACAGCACGCATTTCCTGGAGCTGTCACGCTTCGTCCCAATAGCTACGTCTACTGAGAAGGAGCACCTATGGAGGTTTACTGAGGGGCTTCGACTTGCGATTTGGGGGTATGTGAAACCCATGAAGTTACCCACTTTCTCCCGTGTGGTTGAGGCAGCCATGACTTATGAGGAGACCAACTCGGCCGCACTAGACACTGACAGCGGACGGAAGAGGCCCTACCAGCCAGAGTACTCATAGGGTCGTCAGGAGAGGAGGCACATGGTGGTCACAGGAGAGCAGTCTCATTCTGTGGGGCCACTAGTGGCCCTTGGGAGCCCCAGACAGGGATTAGCTGCTAGCACCGGACCCCCGCCCAGCCACCAGCAATGCCCGATTGAGGGAGGAGATCGTGTTCCTCTCTACTACCAGTGTGGCCAGCCGGGCCACATCAGAAGGGACTGCCCATCTAGGGTCGGAGCATAGCAGATGCTCCCCGCACCGAGTACTGGAGGCCGAGCTGGCGGCTGCGGTCACCAGGCACTTGGAGGAGGACAACAGTCACGAGGAGGGTACCAGCTAGCTGCTGCTCGCCCGACCCAGAGCGTGGCCGCTTCGTCTACACCTAGGACTGAGGGGTGCATCAATGCCCTAACACACAAAGAGGCCAGGGCTTCAGGTTCTATGGTGACAGGTATGGTTACTGTTTCTGGCAGATTAGTCTATGTTCTTTTTTATTCTGGTGCCACACATTCCTTTGTCTCCTTGAGTTTTGCCGTCAGTTTGGGACCGGCTAGTGTACTGTTAGAGGTTCCATTCTTGATAAGAGGGCCAGGTGGACAGTTGTTTGTAGTAGAGGAGGTCTTTACAGACTGCGAGATCGCTATAGGGAGACACAGTCTTCCCGCCGACCTGATTGTGTTCCCGATGGAGGACTTTGGAGTGATTCTAGGGATGGACTGGCTGTCTGCCTATCACGCCTCGGTGGATTATTTTGAGAGGAAGATCATCTTCTCCATACCAAAGTTGCCTCCCTTTGAGTTTCACGGCCAGCCAATGGACGGAGGTTTTAGGTGCATCTCCGCGCTTCGGGCAACGAAGCTTTTGGACCAGGGGTGTGAGGGCTTCCTGGCTTGTGTCATAGCAAAGCCTAGCCCTGTGGCCGACTTTCAAAGTATTTTGGTGGTCTGCAAGTACCCCGACGTTTTCCCAGAAGAGTTGTCAGAACTACCACCTAAGCGTGAGATGGAGTTTGAGATCTCGTTAGTACCGGGGACCAGCCCCATTTCTACTGCACCTTACAGGATGGCACCGCTTGAGCTGCGAGAGCTCAAGTCACAGTTACAGGACCTGTTGGAGAAGGGCTTTGTGAGGCCCAGTGCATCCCCTTGGGGAGCCCCTGTGTTGTTTGTGAAGAAGAAGGATGGTACCCTGTGACTTTGTGTCGACTACCGACAACTGAATCGGGTCACCATCAAGAACAAGTACCTGCTGCCTCGTATCAACGACCTCTTTGACTAGTTAAGAGACGCCACAGTATTCTCTAAGATATATCTGAGGTCATGTTACCACCAGTTAAGGATCAAAGAGACCGACGTCTCCAAGACAGCTTTCTATACACGGTACGGGCACTATGAGTTCTTGGTCATGCCGTTTGGGCTAACCAATGCCCCCGCTTCTTTCATGGATATGATGAACCGTGTCTTCAGACTATATTTAGACCAGTTTATGGTGGTGTTCATCGACAACGTCCTAGTCTACTCACGGGATCAGGCGTAGCATGGACAGCATTTACATATGATCCTAGATACCTTGAGATGACGCAGGCTGTATGCCAAGTACAGCAAGTACGAGTTTTGGCTGAGACAAGTTACTTTCTTGGGCCACATGATATCGGGAGACGGATTGGTTGTGGATTCAGCCAAGGTTGAGTCCTTGCTAAGGTGGGAGAAACCACGCACAGTGACAGAGGTACGCAGTTTTCTGGGACTAGCAGGCTACTATCAGTGGTTTATCAGAGGGTTCTCTCAGATCGCGCGTCCTATGACTCAACTGACCTGGAAGGACGTGCCCTTTTCCTAGACCGATGAGTGCGAGGCGTGTTTTCAGGAGTTGAAGGAGAGACTGACTTCAACTCCTGTACTTACCATTCCAGACAGTAGTGGCGGGTTCGTGATTTACACTGACGCATCTTTGCAGGGGTTGGGTGGTGTGCTCATGCAGAGGGGTCACGTTGTCGCTTACACATCGTGGCAACTGAAGCCCCATGAGCATCATTACCCCACCCATGACTTAGAGCTGGCAGCAGTTGTCTTCACGCTGAAGACATAGAGGCACTACCTGTATGGTGAAACATTCGAGATCTTCACAGATCACAAGAGCCTCAGGTACCTATTTGACTAGAAGGAGCTCAACCTGAGACAGAGGCATTGGTTAGAGCTCATGAAGGACTACGATTGCAGCATCTCCTACCACCCAGGGAAGGCCAATGTGGTGGCTGACGCCTTGAGCTAGAAGGCGCCTGCCCACTTGGCCAGCTTGTAGGCATAAAGTTGGAGACTCATGGAGGAGGTGGGCAGCTGGCGACGTTGGGAGTCACAGGGGTACTATGGTGTGGTGACAGTGACGCGACAGGCATGACTAGAGCTGATAGACCACATCATTGCAGGGCAGATGGTCGATCCGTACTTACAGATGCTGCAAGATAGGGTGTTGACAGAGGACCCAGGAGACTTTTCCTTCTCAAATGAGGTACTGCGCATGAGAGGACGCCTATGCATTCCTAGAGACGAGGAGTTGTTGAGAGAGCTCCTGACCGAGGCGCATGGGTCCTGGTTCACCATACATCCCGGAAATACAAAGATGTACCATGATTTGCAATGCGACTTCTGATGGAGAGGGATGAAGTGGGATGTTGGTGAGTTTGTCCAGCAGTGCTTGGTATGCCAGCAGGTGAAGGCCGAGCACCAGAAGTCTACAGGGCTGTTACAACCACTTCCTGTGCCAGAGTGGAAGTGGGAGAGCATTACCATGGACTTAGTGGTGGGTCTACCAGTTACCCAACGGGGACACGACACAGTTTAGGTAATAGTAGATCGGTTGACGAAGACGGCACGGTTCCTGTTGATCCGAGTCACAGTTGGGCTAGCACAGCTAGTAGAGGATACGTCAGAGATGTCGTGCGTCTGCACGGAGTCCCTCACAAGATCGTATCCGACAGGGATACTCGTTTCACTTCCCAGTTTTGGGCAGCGTTTTAGTTGGCATTAGGGACCCGTTTGAGGTTTAGCACCGCCTACCACCCCCAGACTGACGGGCAATCAGAGCGCACCATACAGACACTCGAGGACCTCCTACGCGCTTGTGTACTAGATTGGAGAGGCTCCTGGGAGGAGCATTTGCCCTTGGCAGAGTTTGCATACAATAACAACTATCATTCGAGCATTGATATGGCACCTTACGAGGCCCTATACGGACGGAGGTGTACCGCACCCTTGAGTTGGGTCGAGGTGGGGACCAAGTGGGAGGTTGGCCCTAGGCAAATCTGGTAGAGTCAGGAGGTGATAAAGCAGATTCACAGGCGACTCCGCACTGTCAGGAACAAACAGAAGAGCTACGCCGACAGGAAGCGCAGGAAGGTACAATTCAAAGTTGGGGATCACGTCTTTCTCTGTGTTTCGCCCATGAAGGACTTGCAGTGTTTTGGGGTGAAAGGGAAGCTTGCACCAAGATTTGTGGGACCCTTTGAGGTTTTGGAGTGGGTTGGACCCGTTGCTTACTGGCTTGCCCTTCCTCCCCAGCTCTCTGGAGTGCACGACATGTTCCACATGTCCAACCTCAGGAAGTACGTCGCCGATCCTAGCCATGTTTTGAGTCACGAGAGCATTGAAGTGGGAGATGATTTGACCTATCCTAAGAGGCCAGTACAAATATTAGATAGAGCCGTTAGAAGTCTGAGATGGAAGTAGGATCACTGGTGAAAGTTTTATGGAGAAGCCAGCGATATGAGGAGGCCACTTGGGAGCCTAAGGCGGCAATGCAAGAACAGTACCCAGAGCTCTTTGAGGGTACGTCTTTTCGGATCTACTTTGATCCTCTTTAAGTTTGTTATGTGCTTTTACACTACTTTTCTGCACCCTACTTGGCTCAAGTTTCGGGGACGAAACTTCCTTTAAGTTTACTATGTTGAAATGACCCGTGGCCCTTTTGGGTTGTTTATGACGTCTAGATGAGCCGTCAGACGTCTGTCTAGACGTCTGGATGGAGGGTTAGACGTCTGAAAGTGGATGAACTAGACCTGCTGTTATTTTTCCGCATGCACAGACGCACACAGACCCCCCTTTCCTTACCCCAAACCCTAACCCTCTATCTTTAAGCCCCCCTCTCCCATGCCACTCCATTCATCTCCACTAGCCACCACCTTCGTCCTTCCTTCCTCCCTTCCTTCCAGCGCAGCGAGAGGAGAGGAAGCTGAGAGAGAGAGACGGGACGTGGAGGAGGGGAAGAAGAGAGCTTGAGAGGAGGAGGTCGCAAGGGACCTACGAGAGAGTGGGAGGAGCTCGTGCTTGAGGAGGAGGAGCTCGCAGAGGTGGGCTCGTGGCCTCCTAAAGCTGCCGGCGTAGCAGCTGTGTGTGGCATGGAGGGGTTCCGCGCAGAGAAGAAGGCTCACGGAGGTTCTACGTACTGGATATTTTCCAGCATCAGACGTCTGGAGCACATCCCAGACGTCTGGAGTAGCAGAAGGACGTCCGAAGCTGAAGCCAGACGTCTGAAAGCACGCTCTGTGCTAAAGTACGTGCTTTTGTGTGGTTACGGCCATGCAGGCCTCACCGCAGGGATCTTGTCTGACCTTTTCTGAGGTCTGTGTATACATACGCAGGGGGAAAGCCGTTGGAAAGGCATGGGGTGCACCCATCGATGTGCTTTTGGACATCTGGACACGTCGCCAGATGTCTGACCGTACCTTCAGACGACCGAAAGAAGAGTCTGACATCTAGAACTCACCTCAGACGATCACGGAGGGGTCCGGACATCAGAGGTAGCTGCAGGGAACCCAGGGTAAGTGTTGACATCTTTTAAGATGCCTGGGATTAGACCCAAATGTCTGATTTTGGATAGTGTGAGTGTTTTTGACCCATTTAGGGCCCAAACGGAATCGAATTTCCGCAAATGAAGTATCGTTGTTTTTCGCTTTTCTCTACGAGTTAGTGTCACTTGTATATGGTTTTGGACTTGTTTGATGTGGATGGTCAATCGTATAGGTCTCCAGCCAGTCGAGTACACAGGAGCCGCGGAGGCAACGGGATCTGCGATCCGAGCCCCCATTCCTCTCGTGTTTGCTGGTAGAGTAGTTTACATTAATATTATGATTTAAATAAATGAACTACATGTTTAGAATAACTTGAATGAATCTTAGGATGAGAATGAACCCTAGAGCAGAAACGGATGGTTGAGCTACACTGTATACTTGAGAAACATGTAAAACCCTAGGATGAGAATGAACCCTAGGGTAAAAATAGATGGTTGAGCTATATTGTATACTTGAGAAACATGTAGAACCCTAGGATGAGAATGAACCCTAAGGCAGAAATAGGTGGTTCGAGCTATACTGTTTACTTGAGATGCTTGTAAAAGCTTTAAATGCTAGCAAATGTACCGGTTACTTAGTATGATGTCTTGTTAGTAAAAATCACAAGCTGCCTGTTTTAAGAATGGAACCGGTAATGTAAATAGAGAAATCGGAAAGACTGGATTATGAAACAAAAGGAATATTAGCATGAATCCTACGGGGAATTAGGAGGAGAGCTCCTGTAGACGGGAAGTGAGCTGTCCCTTGTGTACGCGGTACCAAGGAGAGCCACTATCCCTTTTGTGTAGAGGGGTACTAGCCGCCCGTTGGGTCGAGCCATAGGGTCAGGCCTAGACACTCTACACCGACTTTGTTTGGCCCTCGTGTACATGGTACCGGGGTGAGCTACTTAGTGTAGAGAGGGAGCTAGCCAGCCTAGGGACCCGAGGATAGTACTAGTCTCCCTACACCGACTCTTATTAGGCCCACTAGGCAAACCGGAATAGTCGGATGAGGGTACACGGACTGTGAAGGGGTGAGACCCCTATTCTATTTTAAGAAGGCAAGGCCTTGTACTGTTCCGTGCTGTACCTTTAGACGTACCCACTAGCAGAAATGATTGACCACGTGACAATGCGAGATAGCTACCCATGCGTTTATCACGTGTGACATAGTCACCGCTACGTTGTGACCGTGACCTCGGGGTGATTGACTGGGTGTAGGATTACCACGAGGGACTTTCCCAGCCAGGAGAGCACCATGTGTACCTCCTATATCATGGAAATGACTGCAATCAAGATCGTTCCCATGAGGAACAGGCCAGATCAAGAAATGATCTAAGTGAATAAAGGAACAACAAATTAGAAGTACTTGGTTGAACTAAATGAAAATTGATAGTTGTTTAATTACATAAATTAATTGCTTGTCTTAATTACATGTAAATGGTTAAATTACCACTCTACTTAGTGTTCGCTGACTCCGGAAATTTTATAACCTTGTTCAAGCCAGGGAGTTGAGCAGCCAGCACCACCAACTGCAGAGGGAGCTGGGCCCAGTCGAGCCTAGCCGTAGTTGCGTTTCTGACCATTTTCCTTAGCTCCTGTTATAGTAGTAAGTATTTTTTTCTATTCTATGCAATATTGTTTCAGTACTTTCAACTATACTTTCCTCTATCGTAGTTGTGATGGCCTGTAACATTGATAGACTATTTCGCTCTGTTTCTTTTACTGTCTTTTGATTTATTCTATTTAGTTACATTGCATGTGTGGTTATAATTTATTTCCTGCTTTTGGTTATTTCTCGTTGGACGATTAGGTCTTGGGATTAGTCGAGCTTGTCGATCTCGGGTTCTGTAGGGATCTGGGATCGGGTCGTAACATTGGTGCTCCTATTGACCAACTTACTGGACTCTCTCTTTGAATGATGGACTTTGAGGCAGTGTCTTTTTTAAAGTTTGAAATTTTCTGAGTTTGTTCTGGATCTCTTCTCATCTGGCTTGATGTCTTTGTTTCCTTTTTGGTCTTTAGAACCTAGCTCTGGATGTCTTTGGCATGTATGATTTGTTTAGGAATTTGTAGTTTTAAAGGGTTTAGACTTCTGGTAAAAATAATAAGAAAATACTTTGAAGCATTTCTTCAAACAATTAAAAGGCATTTCATCAAAGACCTAACTATCCCTCCTTCGTCGATCTATTATTTTGCAGCAGAACTAGATCCCTTCATGTGAAAAAACTATATATATATATATATTTGAAACAAAAAACTCAATATATATAGAGTGAGAAAGAGATTGAATGAGAGAAATCAAGTGGGAGAGATCCAATATAGCATAGAACTAATAAGAGGAGCATTAAGAGAGATCAATAAAGAGAAATCAAGTGAGAGAGATCAAGTTGAATAGGAGAGATCTGGTCAAGTGGAATTCGATCAACAAAACAGAGAGACTGAGATTAAGAGAGGGATCAATTTAAGTGCAGATTTGAGAGACACTAGAAGAGAAAATATGAGAGATCTATCTGAAACCCTAAAAGATGTCTCTCCACATTTTATGATCAACAAGGAAGAAGACATCGAGTGCAAGAATAGAGAGGGAGACAACTAACCTAAGTCAACAAGAGGTTTCGGGAGTTGCGATCGAGTGAAATGGCATCGACGATCGAGCAAAATGGCATCAATGCTGAGGTGCTACGCTTGAGGAGCCCAATCAGGTGAAATGAGCCGCCATCGAGGTGCTGTGCTGAGTTGAGGTTAAGGTCGACACTTGAGAAATCAACTAAAAAGAGTTGAGGTTGAGGTCGAGGCCGAGCATTGGATCAGATGAGGAAGAAGGCACGTTTACCCACACTATTTTCCTTTTTTCCCTAAAGAACCCGCTGGTGTAGCTGTTAATAGCAGCAATGTATATTATAAGCTACAATGACATTCTTTTGAGTCAATGTAGTCCTACCCTTGGTATAAAACAATTTCTTTGTAGTGTCAAAAGCATCATAAGATGTTGCATTTATTAACGAGTGTGAACCTTGTGATGAATTTGTTCATTCTCTATGTGATTGATCATCCAAATCCTTTCTTAGTTAGTGTTCCCTTGAATCAAATCAATTTGGTGGCAAATTGAGAAGAAATAGGCTGGTAGTCTTGACGCCCATCAATGACGTCTTGTCTTTCTCATTTGTTATCCGTCATATATGGATTGCTTTATATGACATTAAATATACTATCTCTAGATTTCACTTTGGTAGAAGTATAGAATTTTGCATAAAAGCTACACAATACTTGCTATAAATTTCAAGTAATCCTTATGATACCGTATTTTTTTTTGCAAATTATCCTTATGATACCGTTGAATATTGCCTTATTGCCACCCTCCTACTTATTCATATTGCCACCATATCTTTCCTCCACCCTGACAATGCTCTTAGTGGTTACTTGACTCTCACCATTGATGGCATCTTCTCCACTATCGGTCATTCCCTCCCATCTACAAGTTCACAATCGGCTTCCTATCTCCCATCTAACTATGCCTTTTTCTGCCCCAAGAATCTTCGTACAATCTTACAAGATTATAGAATATCGAAATATTGCATAAAACAATACGGTAATGCCTTGAATTTCATAGAAAATCCTTACTAAGTGGAAGAGAGAAATCACAAAAAAAAGGGTTGAAAGCATGATTCATATACGTAGGTTGCAATCGAAGGAGAAGTTCTTCTATTTCATTTGATTGGATGGTTATTACTTGTATTTTTCCTTGGGTAGAGCACCCTGATTTTTGAGATCATACACAACAAGATGTAAACAGATTTGTTTTTAATCCCATAAAAGGCATCTATTTACTTTTTAATAGTAAAGGCAACATATGAAGCATGAGATCTTTTAGGTTGCGTTTGGCGCAAGGATACGAGCTAGGTTTAGGGCACCATAGAGAGATAAAGTCACTGTAGCGTGCAAGATTAGGGGAGGTTTGGCATCTCGAAGATGTTGCCCAACCATCGCTAGCCTTGCAGTAAATGCATCTTCTCTCCCTAAAAAGCTGTCGCGGATGTGCCCTGTCTAATCAAAATCAAAGAGGCATGGGAGAGAGATTGTAACCATTGTGAAACTTGTCTCATGCGCTCCTCTCCCTTCTCATCTCCTTGCACTCCTCTCCCTCAGCTTTGCTCAAGAAACCATCTTCTCCACCGACGCATGTGTTGCAATAGGTTTCTCGTGTGGAGCTTTTCTTCATCAACCGAAGCCACAGTGTGGAGGTGCTGTAGCCTTTCATCAGTACTGAGCAGTGGTGCTAACACTTTGAGTGATGAAAGTCTCGTGGCACCTTTATTTTACATCAATCAGCAGTAACTGTTGGTAGCGTGACTCTTCATTGCATTGACCATTGGCACGATGGTGGACTCCCCTTTGATGTCCACTCCATTCCCCTCATTTATGTTCATGAGATGCCTCCCATGGAGTATTCACGGACCGATCCAAACCCTTCTGATTGCGAGTGCGTTGCACCTCTGATTCACTCCCATCGCATTTGTTGTGGTCGGAAGTGTCACCATGACGGTGAGGAAGACCTCCTCGCTGTCGCTCTTCGGTTCTACGTTGTTGCAACTGTGACAATTCTCGCACGCCGGCAGTTGTTCCTCCCAAAACCTAGGTATGAATTGATGAGCCCATAATTGTGGGCTAATTAAATGTGTAAATGCCTAGATATTAAGGTAACACATTCATTTAGATAGCATGCATTAGTACATGAGTAGACTAGTTTGTAATTAGCTTGAATGCATGCATCTCACACACTACATGCATGGTTTAGATAGAAATACCATTTAGAACTCATTTAGATAACATGCATTGAAATAATTAGTCTTTTAGGTTGCATTACATGCATGCTTTAGAATTAACATTTTATGTGAGGGTTTATAAATAAATAAGCCATCATTTCTTTTCTTATTTTATCCCCTTTCTTCTTCAACGACTGCTGCCTCTTCACACCAGCTATGCGGTATTGAAGACCTGCATTCAAGGAGGAGTGGGAGAAGTGGATCTGGTCGACGCTCCATCTTCTTCTTCATCTTCCCCTGTAGCTATAAGAAAGGGGGAACCACAACCAGGCTCCATGAGGCATCATCCCACTCCACCACCATGCAGAGCTTTGAGCTCATCCATTCCACCACCATAGGCCAAGCTCCGCCACACCGTGGGCCGGCGGGGTGATAGACCGCCTCGCCAAGAGGGTGGACTTGACCGCCACCGTGCACGAGCTCCTTGCAGCTCGCCTACCGTGAGTGCATCTACGGATGCACGACTTTCTACCCTTCACTTCATCTTCTCCATTTTTTTATCTCCTGGAACCACCACCCGCAGCACACCATCTGCATCATCACCAAAAGCACCCAACAGCACCACCGCCACCTGTTTCTCCTTCACCTTGCATGTAGCCACCTCCAACACACCGCTTCACCTCCTCACGCTCCACCCTCCTCGCGCGCGTGCCTCCGCGCACCCACTCCTAGCACCCATCCTCACCGCACGCGCATCCTTACACCTGCATTGTAACGACCCGATTCCCGAGTCCCTACGAGACACGAGAACCAGACCGACTCGACTAATCCCAAGACCTAGTCGTCCAATGAGGAAGTAACCAAAAGAGCAGTAAAATAAACCACATTCAGCATGAATATAACTAGCAGTAACAAAATACAGCAGTAAGAAAATGAACTACTACAGTATATACCACCACAACAGTAGAACAACAGTTATAACATAACATGAAGCTACAAGTAAAGAAGTACAAAGAGTAACAAGAGCTACTCACTACAGTGGAACAAAAGGGGTACAAAAAGAACTGCGGTAACTCTACTGGACCCTACTCGGCCCAGCGTCCTCTGCAGCCGCTGACCCTGGCTGCTCAACACCTGGTCCTGAAAAGTAACGAGTGTAACACGTCAGCGAAACGCTGAGTAGAGTGGCAACGAAAAACCAAAGAAGCAGTAGAGTGTACAGTGACTGTTATATATTTACATCCTTTATTTGCGTCTTTCTGTTATTTCACGATTTATTTATTTCTCAGATCCTTCACTTGATCTCGAATGTTCTTCGTGGGAACGATCTTGATTTGCAGTCTTTTCCGAAAGGTAGAAGTAATACGTGGTGCTCTCCTGGCCGGGAGAGTCCCCCGTGGTGATGCTACTCTCAGTCAACCACCCCAAGGTCGATGACAGACGTAACGGTGACTACGGCACGCGCGATAAACACACGGGTAGCTACCCTGCACTGGCACGCGGTCAGTCGTTTTCGTTAATGGGTGCACACAAAGCACAACATGGAACCAATATAGGGCAGAGCCCTCTCAGTAACAGGGGTCCAACCCCTCCACAGTAACCAAACAGGGGCCTTGCCCCTCCACAGTCCGCACACCCTCGCCTGACTACCTTGGTTTGCCCAGTGGGCCTAACAAGTCGGTGTAGGAGGGCCAGCAGAACCCCGGGGCCCGTGGGGTAGCTAGTACTCCCTACACTAGTAGCTCTCCTCGGTACTGTGTACACGAGGGCCAAAAGTCGGTACAAAGTAGCCGGACCTAACCCCGGGTCCCTGGGGCGGCTAGCTCCGCTCTACACTAAGAGGTAATGTGTGCTCTCTTTGGTACCACGTACCCAAGAGAGAATACACTTCCACGTTTCACTTTCTCAGTTCCATTCTATTCTCTTTCCAGGAGTGCTACTCCTAATTCCCCGTAGGGTTCGTATTCTTTTTGTTTGGCCATTGTAGGTTTCACTGTTCCAGTCTTACGTTCATACAACCCAAATTCTTAATCATATTTATTCATTCATAACAGGCAGCTATTAATTTACAGGCAGCTATTATTTCCGTTCCACTTTTCTAAGACTGCAATATATATATTCCACTAGTTTTCCAGTCCTAGGGTTCATGCCGTATCCTAGGATCTATCATTCAATCTAGTTTTCCAGTCCTAGGATTCATGCAATACCCTAGACTCTATTAATTATTCTACAATTGTAACAAATTACGCTAATTAAATTAAAAGCCACTCTACCAGCTACAACGGGAGTACTGGGGGCGTGGTCGGAAATCCCGTGCGCCTCTGCAATCCCCAAGACTGCAATGGAATGGGATCCTAACACAAGGATCAAACACAAGGAGGTTCTCAGAACGATATATAATTACTGTAAACGAGTAGAGGATTTTATTCCGGAAAGAATGCAACTCGAAACGCGGAAAACAGACTCCGAACGGGCCCTAAACGGGTCGAAAACGATGAAACTGCCCAAAATCAGACATCTGGAACCTCTTCTAGACGTCTTAAAATGTGGGTCAAAGCGTACCTTCGTTCTTTGTAATCCCTCAGATGTCCAAAAGCCTGCGGAGGCATCTGGCTTAGTTTCCAGACGTCTGATGGTCACCCCGGACATTTGGAAGTCCTTCCCGTCGTCTGGCACTGCGGCCAGACGTCCGATTCATGTGGGATGGCGAGCCCTCGCGCCCTCCCGAGCAGACCCTGCACGCACCCACACCTGTTCTCAGTACGACGAGTCGCAGACGAAGGCACGGCGGATGGCCGCATGGCCGTATGCGCGAAAAAGGAAGCAAATCGAAATATCTTACCTGCCAGACGTCTTCACCGTCGTCTGGTTGGAAGCCCAGACATCTGATTCTGGAAAAACTTCCAGAATCAAAGCTCGACTCGTCCTCCGCCCGCGACGCACGGCCACGCCGCGCCTCGTCCGCCTGCTGCTCGAGCTACAGCAGCCCCTCCGCGACACTCCACACCCGTTGCTCCCCCGCCGGCCGGCTCTAGCTGCCCCGACAAGCTCGAGCCCTCACGGTCGAGCGTTTCCTCCCTCGCGCAACACCTCCTCCCGCACACTTGCCGCGGCCGCTGCTGCCGCCGCTCACTCGCTCGCGCTCTCGCACCGACTGGGAGAAGAAGAAGAGGGACACGGAGGAGATGAGGGTGAGGGAGGGGACGAGGGGCCTTTTAAGGCTGTGCGGGGAGAGAGAGAGAGAAATGCTGCACCCTGCAGGAGGAGAGAGGGAAAAGGAGGGAAGAGAGCAGCGGTGCAGGTCTGCGCGCGCATGTGCGCAGACGTAACCCCGTATGCCAATAAATTAAATACCAGACGTCTGGAAAGGGTTCCAGACGTCTTGTCAGACGTCTGGGCCACTTCCCAGATGTCTTAAAAATCGTATTGAGGCCGCGTTAGCAGCCAGCAGCATGCCCCGCACGCACCTCCAACAGCGCGTGCCTCCCCTCGTCGAGCCTCCGCCCGCCCGCAGCTCTAGTTTCCCCTCTTCTCCGTGCGCCCGTGCATGCCTCCTCACGCCACCTGCAACCAACATACAAAGCAGCTCCACCGCCACCCATCACCTTCCACAGCTTCGTTCGGCCACTTCAGGCTGCCCCGCACTTCACTGCAACTACTATCGTGAAGCCCTCAATCCAGAGATCCTCCTCTGAGCACCTCACCTTCGACGATGCACTCCATGCGTGAGCTAAGGGGAACGAAATCCACTATTTCATGCCCAATTTCTTTTTACATTCAAATGCCATTGTGAAAGGTGGGATTTTTGGTTTATTCATTTTATAATCTGGTGATTTTATGATAATGATCCTCCTCTTTTACGTAATGTATGTTTCAACTTGAATTAGCATCTTAACCTTAATTATAGGGGTGTTTTTTATTCCATTGTTTGGACAGATCACTTGTGAACGTTGATTTTTGACTGTTGCAAGTTTTTAATAGGTCGGTACCTCCCTATGGACGCAACCCACTCCATCTGTGAGTGGTTTAATTTTAATTGTTTTGATCAGTGATTTTCCACCACATGACTAAATACACAATGCGTCATTTTATGTGAAAACTAAATTAAAAGCGAAAATAGTCTCATCAAACGGCGCCGTTGCTGAGGAGGCAATGGGTCTATTAAACTTGCACTTATTTATTTATTTATTCACACATTATTTTTTAGGCATATTTAATTTTGATCTTTTTTGTGTGAGATACTCATATCTCTTATATCTTGTCGCACCAGCCTTAGAGATCAGGCGACCATTGGCGTCACTAGTGAGCCACACATTAGAAGCATCATAGTCGCTGTCCTCACAATTGAGGTGGACCTTGAGCCACGATTCGGAGGAGAACATTTCAAGGGAGCTGCAATCGTCATCTCCTCCATTCTAAGTAGATAGAATTTGGGTTCTAGTGCTTTTTTTTTCTTTATTCTTGCACATTCATTCGGTTTGAGACTCTTGTTCTGGGGTACATTTTAGGGATTTGTTGCCCGACCTTCTTTTAGGCCCGTGTTGGGTAATTTTTTGGGAGCATGTTCCCTTTTCTTTAGATTTAGTTTTTGTTTTATTTTGTGGTTAGTTTATGCTTTTTCTTGATTGTGCATAAGTAGAAAAAAAAAATCACGAATTGCCTGCTAGAAGTTGCATACCCCTAGGTCGAACCATATAGGTGTGTATGATAGCATCTAGATCTTTCTTTAATTGCATTGCATGCATCTTGCATTGCTGAAAGACGAGGTACGTTTCTCTATATCCTTGCATATCTTCCTGAACATGCATTTGCACTTGGACCTAATTTTGTAAGACCACATAATTTGTCTTGAAATGATCTAACAGAGTGGTCACACTAAAACTTTTGAGAAGGACTAATTAAAGGAGGAACACTTAAAATCCAAGACTTGATTCTTGCACCCTTGTGTGCAATTCAAAACTCAAAGTCAAAAATCTTTTACGGTGGATGCACACGTGCATGCTTTGAGCACCAAGGCACACATATAGTCACTTCATAAGTCTTGAGCTGCTAGGAAAGTGCCCTCCTACTGCTAGGGTCTGAAGTGACTTGAACTTTAGCTTGAAGGTTCAAGCACCTCCAAAATTGTGGATTGAGGGTAGTTAAGAAGCACTACTTCAAAGGAAGGCTTACGCCTACTTGCATCCTTCTTTGCCGGCTTTGGAGGTGGCTGGAATTTTTTGGGCTTTAGGGAGGATCACCTAAGTCCCAGCTAGGTTTTATTAGGCATATCGTAGGTCGATAAGTAGGTGTGTAACTATTTGGGCAACTTGTATTGTCACCTACAATTGGACTTAAATCTCAAAGGCCTTAATTGATTAAAGACCTAAAAAGTCCTTTGATTTATGTTTGTTTGCTTGGGGAAGAATTGGACTTGGGTGTGAGTTAGAATGGACCATGTTGACTTTCATTCTTTCACATCTTACCCACACCCTTACCCCCATTCTGTGATCTTTGATCCCATACACCGAGATGGTCCATCCTTTGATGGACATAATGACAGTCATTGGGATCCTTTTTACTCATACTATAGGAGTATTGCCTTAATTAAGCCCCAAATCAGTGAGCAGAACCTAGGAGCGGGATTTGCCTTGCCCAATATCCCACGTACTAAAGACGTACCCAACTCACCCTCGAATGATTGTAATGGTTGGATAGAAACTCCTAGGTACTATAAGCCTGAGCCTGATTTCTCTTCTGATAGTAATGATGACCTCTCCTCCTTGAAGATGAAAATACAGAAAATGCAAGACAAAATGATTGAATTATTAGGAGAATCTTCGAGAGCAGGGAAACAAGGAAAAGAAGACATTAGCCACCTAACTTACACCGTTGAGGATGACTTCCACCCCTCTACGCTAGATGAATCTCCCGTGGGAGAGCCATGTCCTAAGTTGAAAGGGAATTTTGGGGATTCTGTAAGGAAGAATAGATACTTTTAGAGGATTTATTTTGAAACCTCCCCGCTAGATGACACTTCCTTGAGAGGTCCATGCCTTAAGTGGGAGGAGGATATGTATGAAAGTAGCTATGCATTGGATGAAGAAAGGTGGCAACCCAAGGATGACATTGAGGTTAAGTACCTAGTTAAGCT
Organism: Thalassia testudinum; assembly: GCA_037157565.1. Lineage (NCBI taxonomy): Eukaryota > Viridiplantae > Streptophyta > Magnoliopsida > Alismatales > Hydrocharitaceae > Thalassia > Thalassia testudinum. The sequence goes on from JAZHRO010000056.1 coordinate 35,289,321, forward strand.
ATATTGGAGTCAAAAGAAGGGAATGATGGTACCATTGGAAGACCTTGACCCAGATGACAGTATTTTTGTGACATTCGATGAAGTGGGTCGAAGTCAAGTTGTTAATCCTACCCTCCCTTCTGATGATGATCAAATAATGGAACTTAAATCCACCCTTAGGGAACTTGATCCTGCATTTCACCTATCTGAGGAGTCTGATGATACTAGGATGAACCTATCACCCTAGATAGAGTGCCCTAGGGGATCTGATGACTATAATACTCGAGTAGATAATGAATTGACCATTGAGGAGGATGAATTTTGTGAGGAACCTACATTCAGGATTTGGAGTGACACTAAGGGTGATTATGTCTTATTTGAAGAATTAGGACCCAAGGATGTCACAAATTTGATCAAATTAGGTTTCCTTAGCACACCTATTGATGATATCCCTCCTCATGATGATGAAATAATGGAAAACATGGAAGTAACTTCTGAGATTTATGTGGATTCACATATAGACTCCGGGGAGGAAATGAGTAAAGAACAAGAACCCGGGGATGAGATTGATAGGGCAATCTCTAAATCTATTGCTTCCAACCTGCCTTCATACGATTGGGAGTTGCCCTTTGATTCGCCTATGTCTAAAGGTGAAATTTTGACTCCATACCTTGAACTGATCACTAATGAAGCACAGGTAGATACCTATGATATTATAAGGGATGCTAAGGATGAGATTAAGGAACTAGAAAGGCTGTTAAGAATGGATACGAAGCTGATTAGACCAAATCTTAATCTTATGGCCATCCCACAGCCTCGAAACTTGGACACCCTAGACAATCCCTGGATCAGAGATCTGCTCACTTCTATTCTGACCGGGGGGCTTAGCGAACCACTATCTCTTGTAATGGGGTACCAGGTATGGATTGATCCTTTCTATAGTTAGTCCATCACCCTGAGGGTATATCTTTGCACTATTCCTCCCCATTCCTTTTGGAGGATCCTTGTCATCCACCCCCTACCCTTATGGAGGTCGTTATTCCCGCCTATCATTTAGAACCTCCTCCAGTGACCTGAGAAGATTTCATTCCCATCCTGGTTGGGCGAGCATTTGCTATCGGGATTCATCATCAACTCGTTAACATCCTAGGTTACCATTTTCTAGGCCAGTGTTACTTCACTCAGTTTTAGAACCTATTTTTGCGATTCTTGAACTTGACTTGCAGGTTTGTTTAGCTACTCGGCTACCAACAAAATAACGGCAGCCCAACTCTGACCCAGGTAAATTTATACATAGTGCATTCATTCATTAAAAAAAGTGCAATGTCCCTTCTATGCAATGGGGACATTGCAAATTTTAGGCATGGAGGGTGTACTTAGGGGATATACATAGCATTTATACATACTGCATTCATTCATTTAGTTAAAACATTCTGCATTGCGTGCATTTGCATTGATTAAAAAAAAAATTACATTTAGACCTATTGTAGAATTGAGCTTAACTGGTTGAGCCCTGCATTCTTAGGCATAAGACCAAGACTTTAGGTTAGATTAAGTTGACTCTAGGTGTCTGACTTTAGAAGCTAAGTTAAGCTACTAGCTTTAGACCCTTAGGGTCCTTTGTGGACTTAAAAACTTAAGTAGAAGTTGAGTTGCGGACCATTCCTCAAGAGGTTGAGGAAGGAAAGCTAGGGATTGAGTTAAAGGCTAGGTAGTACCTGGTGTCTTTTTCTACCTTTTGGTTTATGGGTCCTCGTAACTTAAGCATCCATATTTCACACACACTTGGTCTTGTGTATATAGTGATCACCTTAATTCCTTTCTTAAAGAAAATTTGCTTCTCTCGGTTCTGACTTAAGAGAATCTTGAAAGCACAACTTAATGGGACGAGTTCCTACTGCATGAGAGGTGGAGCATATACTTACCTTGATGACGCGATGATAACATGTCACCTCCTCGGTGCTTGTCTCTTAGGAAATCCATCCTACTAAGGGTATGTAAGCGCATTGTACAATCCAAGTACCATGGCCGACCCTATCTCGAAGTACTGATTGCCATAGGCCTAAATTCGCTTAAGAAATCCATGGACGATACTATCTTGAAGTGTTGATTTCCAGGAGTTCTTGGGGTCTCTATGGGTGATGCTATCTCGAAGCATCGAAAGCCAGGCACCCTTCGAGGTTTGGTGATGGGGACAATGAATCCGACACAAACCATGTTGATAGCTTCTCCAAGCTTAGACTCAGAGGATCAAACAATATATATATACGATGGGAATATCATCATGAGCCATAACTAGCTTAATTTGATCTAATTAAGTCATTAAATGCTCCTACAAAACCGCCAGAGAACTGTAATTCATTGCATAATATTCTGGGGGAAAGATAAGAAAATAGGGTTAAAACTGTAATTTTACCATCATATCATGAATGCAGTACAACGATGAATTTTTCCATGGGTTAATTAAGGGTTAAATGGTCCTAAAAAGCTAACAAGTGGGTTAAGACAGACATAAAAGGATTTTTGCATGTTTTGAGAATTAAATGACTTCTAAAATCCTAAAAACAGATCTGCTTAATTAACTAAGGTTCTGGTCAGGATAAAATTCACCTAAACCCTCTAAAATTCATATAAAAATATTCTCTATGGTTTGGTGCCTTCAATTTGATCATCAGAACCCATCTTGACCCAAAACAGAGTATCAAACTGACATTTGCCCTAATTTGGGTTTTTGCATAAATTACCTAGTCAAACGGGTCAAAACCAAAATCCAACTTCACCATTAGATTTCTTAGGTTAAAATTAGGTTTTGACCAAAATTTGGGCCCAATCTGAGATTGTCTTGACCTAGTTTGCAACTTGGTCCTATTTGATCACACATATGCCCTTAACTTTCAAAATCCTTACAAAAAGGCCCCCAATTTCTTCATTGTCCTTGAAAATAGGTCCCTAGTGCCATTAAAGGCAACTTTGAGCTTCACCATTGAGATCGAGCGAGGATTTCTCGTTCAATTCTCAATCAACCAACCCCAAAATAGATACTCAGATTCTTGATGAAGTTGCCTTCCATTTGAGCCACACCTTGGGCTCCAAGTCTTGCCCAAATCCTAATGCGAACTCCCCAGATCAGTCTGAAGATCCCACGCTTGAATTCGGCTAGAAACATCTCCAATTCCTCTCCTCTTTCTCGATCGAAGTGCTCCTCGACGTCCGGCGACTCTCCCTGCCTCCGTTCTTCCTCTATTCGTAATACCGGCGATGGAGCTATCTTCCTCATCTTCTTTTGCGTCGAGCCGTACCAGCCAATGCCCCTATCCTCTTCATCCTCATCATTTCCTACCTACCGGAGCTCCTTCCTTCTCCGGTGTCGGCCATACCGCAATCGGCGCCATCTCCGCTCCCCGTCATCCGCTACCACTCTCAAACGACTCCTCAGCTTCCCCTCATCACAGCAGCAACTCCAACATACCACTTCGACCCCGCCGATACCCTTCGCGACTCCATCTTCCAACTCACCGGCAGACCTCCGGCGAGCCCTAGCGACTTCTACACGTTGCCAAACTGGCTGCTCCTGCACTCGACACCTTCGCCGTTCACCGTAGATGAAAAGCCCTAACTTAGTTAGAGCTATTGATCAACCTCGCACTCCCCCGAACACCACCACCTTCACACACACAGTTCGACTTCGCCCCACACAAAGAGACCACACCACACCACGAAACCACCTCCGCCACGTCCGCCATGCTCCGGTGGACCTTTTGAGCTTGTCTGATGAGGTCGAAAGATCGTATTCATCTTTTTCAGGTTCCAGGTCATAGCGCCATTAACTCCAAGCTTCGAGCAAGCTCAAAGCTTGCTTCCCAGCCGATAGCTCCAGGTCTTCGACTCCAGATGAAGCGGATTTGGTCCAGGAACACGCTCACCCGGTCAATTGGAACCATTGACCGCTCCTTGCACGCGAATTGGACGAAGGCATCAGCGTCAGTGCATGCGAAGAAGGGGACTGACGGATAGTCCCACATCGAAAGTTTATGAACGGCTATGCTCGCATAAATTGTATTTGTGATACGGGCTTATTGCCTCGTACACAAGGGGTGAGGTCCCTCACACCCCTCACTCTGCCTCATCCGCGACACTGCTCCCACGGATCTTTCTTGGTCTGATTACCTGCCTACGCTATACACTCCTCGCTCACCACCCACTACCGGTAAGCCTGGACCCGGGTGCGCTCTAGGTCTGATTACTTGTATACCCGGTACTGTTGAAGGCTCTGGGAGAGCGTGACCCAAGGAGAGAAAGAGAGGAGAGCGTGCGGGGGTTAGGGGGGTTTTGGTCTCTAAAGAATTGGTTGACACTTAGCCAAATTTGAGACCCCTTCCCCCTCTACGTGAAGAAGAGAAGCATAGGAAAAGAAGAAGAGGAAGAGAAGAAGAGTCTGTGAAGAAGAAGGAAAAGAGTCTAAGAAGAAGAGGAAGAAAGAAGACAGAGCCGAAGAAGAAAGAGAAGAAACAGAAGGAAAGGAAAAGAAGAAGAGTCTACAATCAGAGAAAGAAGAAGAAGCAAAGCACTGTCCATCTAGACGTTTAAGACGTCTGATCATTTAATCAGACGACTGATTTGAGTTTATTTCATACATAGTTATTGAGTTCTACTTGTTATTATTGTAGGGAGTAATTAGTGATTCAAATCACCATTTTACTCTATTCTTTTTGCAGTTTAACACTTGATATTATTGCCACATTCTTCTGAATCAATTTCTGATCATAATTTCTTATCTCTATTGTTTAAATTCTCAATCTTGAGAATTGAATTCCTACTTGCTCCCGGCGAACGACCTCAAACTTTTTCGAGTATAAATTTCATCTATTTTGTTTGAGATTTCGACTATACTACAACGCAAAGATTTTAAAACCCAGTCTCTAGTGACTAACAATATATATAACTTGTTACTCTCTTTCTAGGTTGGCAATCATACCAACCTCAAATAACTCAAACCAATGCACATGCACAAATGCTTTAATCTCTGGGACCAATAAACCCTAGGGTAGAGCTAGAAATTAAGGAAACTTGTGGCTGCAACTTGTCCTTAGCCAACCTAGCCTGTAATTTAGCAACTACTTGGGTACCTTAAGTCTAAAGTCAGTAACTTAACATGTTTCTAAGGGAAGACTGATTGAGTTGTCTAGTCTACTTGGAATATTGCAATCATGCTTGAATTTGCTAGGAACTAGCAAAAACTAGGCATGGGGACATTTGATAAGCCCATAATTGTGGGCTAATTAAATGTGTAAATGCCTAGACATTAAGGTAACACATTCATTTAGATAGCATGCATTAGTACATGAGTAGACTAGTTTGTACTTAGCTTGAATGCATGCATCTCACACACTACATGCATGGTTTCGATAGAAATACCATTTAGAATTCATTTAGATAACATGCATTGAAATAATTAGTCTTTTAGGTTGCATTACATGCATGTATTAGAATTAACATTTTATATGAAGGTTTGTAGATAAATAAGCCATCATTTCTTTTCTTATTTTATCCCCTTTCTTCTTCTTCTTCAACGACTGCTGCCTTTTCACAGCAGCTGCACAGTATTGAAGACCTGCATACAAGGAGGAGCGGGAGAAGTGGATCTGGTCGATGCTCCATCTTCTTCTTCATCTTCCCCTACAGCTATAAGAAAGGGGGAACCACAATCGGGCTCTAGGAGGCATCATCCCACTCCACCATCGTGTAGAGCTTCAAGCTCGTCCATTCCACCACCGTGGGCCAAGCTCCGCCACACCGTGGGCCGACAGGGTGACAGACCGCTGCGCCAAGAGGGTGGACTTGACCGCCATTGTGCACGAGCTCCTTGCAGCTCAACTATTGTGAGTGCATCTACTAATGCACGACTTTCTACCCTTCACTTCATCTTCTCCATTTTTTAATCTCCTAGAACCACCACCCGCAACACACCATCTACATCATCACCAAAAGCACCCAACAACACCACTGCTACCTGCTTCTCCTCCACCTTGCGTGCAACCACCTCCAACACGCCGCTTCACCTCCTCGTGCACCACCCTCCTCGCGTGCGCGCCCTCACACCTACGTGCAGCAGCCAGCAGCATGCCCGCACGCACCTCCAGTAGTGCGTGCCTCCCCTTGTCGAGCCTCCACTCGCACGCAGCAGTGCGCCCACGTGCACCTCCAGCAACCCCTCTTCTTCGCACGCCCATGCGCGCCTCCTCGTGCCGCCTGCAGGCAACATACAGAGTAGCTCCACTACCACCCATCACCTTCCACAGCTCCGTCTGGCCACCTCGGGCCGCCCCGCACTTTGCCACGACTACCATCGCAAAGCCCTTGGTCCAGAGATCCACCTCCGAGCACCTCACCGCTGACGACACCCTCCTTCATGCATGAGCTAAGGGGAACGAAATCCCCTATTTCATGGCCAATTTCCTTTTACATTCACATGCCATTATGAAAGGTGGGATTTTTGGTTTATTCATTTTATAATCTTGTGATTTTATGACAATGATCCACCTCTTTTACGTGATGTATGTTTCAACTTGAATTAGCATCTTAACCTTAATTAAAGGGGTGTTTTTGATTCCATTGTTTGGACAGATCATTTGTGAACATTGATTTTTGACTATTGCGAATTTTTAATAGGCCAGGGCCTCCCTATGGACACGACCCACTTCATTTGCGAGTAGTTTAATTTTAATTGTTTTGATTAGCTGTTTCCACCACATGACTAAATACAATGACGTATCATTTTATGTGCAAAACTAAATTGAAAGCAAAAACTGCCTCATCATGAATCTCCCACATTCGTACGTAATTGTTGGCAACACCGTAGAGCTCATGCCATGAAATGGCGGTCAACCGAAAGGATGACTCCCTACCTCCTGTCTAGGATGAATGATCCGGAGGAAGAGGATGGTATTGCCATCCCCCTCGATTCATCATGTACCCTAATATGAAATCGCCCACTCCATCAATAAGTGGGTGACTCCATGATCGGTTTGGTAGCCTAATCTTCAGATAACCCCCCATAGTTTATTTCGAATCATTTCCCAACGAGCATTTCGAACACCTCCCCTCCCTGACACCGTGTTGGTTGACGGCCCCAATGCCACCATCCGTCTAGAAGTGACTAGCACAACTGCTGGCCCAACCTCCCCCTACTCGTGCACGAACCACATAATCACATACCCGAACAGACTGTCGATGAACCTTGTCCATCTAGCCGAACATGCACGTCTTAGAATAGCACAAAATCTTTGGTTATGATGCTTTAAGAATGGAATGACTTTGTGTTTGCTTATAACCGATCATTCTGATTAGACTTTAAAGTAACTTTGTGTAGTATGATGTTGTGTGTTTATATATTTAGCTTACGTTGGATGCTTTGTATGCTTGGAGTTTGTGGTTGGAGAAAGTGAATAGCTTACATGTTGTACAATGTTTTGTACGAAAATGCCAGGTACGGGCACATTTGAGTTGGTGTGTAGTCAATTGGTAGTGAATTATATTACCCATATAAATTGTTATAATTACTGGTTTGATTATTATAAATATTTATTTGGATAGCAACATGTTTTGACTCTTTGTTTTTTCCGTGCTAACAGAATAGTTCAGATCTTTTGGTTACATTGCTTTGTTTCCATTGTTTCTCATTCAAGTTATTCATAGGTTGTCTCATTTATTCACAAAGTATTTAATTGTTGAAAAACTATACTCACATATGCACTTTCTTTTATATCGAAAACTAATACATGTTGCACATCTATTTATGTGGTTGAATCAATTTAAGTTGTTGAATTGCTAGCAACACATGTTTATTTTGCATCTATGTTGGTTCAAATTGGATTATTTTCTGTATTCTTCCTTTATATCAGGAGCAGAACTAGAAAAATCATCAAGGAGGGGCCAATAGTTAGCATAATACATTTTATAAAACAAATAATGAGAGATAAATTAACCTATATTTATTTTTTACAATAAAATATAACCTCTTAATCTTAATTTAAATAAAAAAAATCAGCATTTAGACTATTTCCTAAAATAGTATTATATAATTTAATTGATAAAATCAACTAAATATGCACTTGTTACTTTGTTATTAAGAGGAACAATCAAACCATTGCTTTGATTTCTTATCAATTAAAAAAAACTATTTATATTTTATATGTCATTCTCTTTAAAAGATATTATTTTATAACAATAGCTGAATTTTTGAAAACTATGAAAACTTTTAAGATCACTCAGAAGATAACAATATTCATAAAGATAATATAGTAACAACAAAAATATTACACGAGAATCTAGAAATGTTATGTAAAACATGACGTTAGCTATATTCCATGCATATGTATTTACTAATAAAAAGAGATTAAAGATAGTTGAATGTCACATGCATTTATCATAAAAAAAAAATTAAGGAAATCTATCTTCCTCATATTTCTCTCATGATAAGGTTCACAACTCAATTAGGTTTATTTTTCTTAACTAAACTAAGTATTTCCAATCTTTTTTAATGTGTAGACCAATACACAAAAGTGGAGGGCCAATACGTAATAGTCAATACATTAAAAACAACATACAAGAGTTAAGGAGGGCCCATGGCCCTCCTATATCAATACTTGGGTCCACCCCTGCCCGTTTGCTCATAATTAGGTTTATATATAAAAATTAGTTAGGTGATTGGCATACGTTACAATGCGATAAGTGATGTTAATGTCTTCATTGTGTATTTCAGGCCTATGTCATATGTCTTGATACACAAAATTTTGGGAAGAGCTTTTTCCCGTAATTTGGGCCACCTTAGTTCATCGATAAGTCAAAATTTCGTTATGATTGTTAATGGGAAGCACACGATCCTATCAGAAGTTGTTTGGTGAGGGAATCTAATATGAACCTCACGCAATAAGGGATGATGTGACAACTTCATGTAGTACCCTATGAACTGAAGATGTGTTGTCATCCTATGGGTTCAATGTATGATATGAGGTTATTTTATTTTGTTCACAAATTAGAAAGGGAGACAAGGATCTTTGTTGACGAAAAAATTATGTACAATTTGTAAGGGACACTTATATCGACGATGGTTGTGGGAAATTGGTGCCTTTAAATAAATATCGATAGAGTTCAAGTTGTGGAAGTTTGTAATGATGAAGCATGAATATGGTTTACGAGAGGCATGAATGGGATAAATGTTCAATTATGGAGTTTTTGGACGAGAAAGTTATGTATGGTGTTGATGTACTTTTCGAATTTAGGATATTTTTTTAGTAATTGTACAACTTCTCACCAAACTTTTTTTGATAATCACACAATAATATGAACTTAAATGATGACATATTCGAGGATGATGGGGTAGTGATGAATTCCTAGAGTCTCAATTAGGTCAAGAACAGTCAAATTGGCAACATACTCGTCAAGTAGGAGGTACTTATGATCTTCATGAAGGTCGAACAACAATCGACGTGGACGATGTATTTGATGGGAAAAGCACGCAAGGATCTTATGATGAGGGATGAAAATGCATAACATGGACAGTGGAGAACACTAGGGGGCTACTTGGCATTATGAAAGATACTAAGGAAAAGAAGAAGCAGTACATAGGTGGTACATTCAACATGCCCGGTTGGGAGCGAATCACACACCGATTTAATGCATTATTTGTCATGGCCCTCAGCAAGGACCAAATTCAAAATAAGTGGAAGACCTTAAAGATACAGTATAGTGCATTCCGACAGCTGATGGCCAAGAGTGGATGGGGTTGGGACAATGAGACTCAACAACCGATTCCCCTTATCTAGAAGCATGGGATGAGGTCAGTCGATTGATGACAAAATTGTATTTAGCAATCGATTGCCTATTTTAAGCAATCTTACTAACATGTTGTGAATATCTTCTTTCAGTTGGAGGACAAATATAGGAAGTTTCGCAACAATTTGTTTCTCTTCTACGAAGAGATGCATACCATCTGTGGTAATGACACCGCAATTGGTGATCATGCAATTGGTAGTACTCGAGTAGGTGATGATGGCACTCGAATGGTACACAGTCCAACTTATCAATCTAGGCGTCATTGTGGAAACACATAGTTGGTTATATCATGCCATATGAAGAGGAAGGAAGTTGTTGAGATAGTGGATGATACAGCAATGATAACATTTCGCATCCTACATATTCTGGATAAGTTTAGAGGAACTACCGAAGTTCATCAAGCTTGAAGAAAGGCAAGAGTTCTAGTTCACTGAGTGGTAATGCTTCATTGGGTCGGCCAGCGGTGGAGACGACAAGTGAGTTGGTGAGGCAAAACCTGGAGCCTCATCCTATCAATCCTTTAGGATGTGTTGGGGCTGCCATAGGAGCTTTGCACTAAGCAAGGACTAATATGGATCCTGTCAAGGTTGCTAGGTTGGTCATGGTATTTGAGGATCATTCCAAGAGATATTCATTCTTGGAGATGTTGGCAATGCCTCCATACATGTTAGATTCGTGGTTGGAGCAACTTGCAGCAAGGAAATATTAGGTCACGTCCCTTTATGCCATCCCTATGATGTTACCATTCTCTTATTTGACATTCCATGTTTTGGCTATTCATCATGTTACAGCATTGCAATGATGTGTTGTTCGTAGTGTTGATGTATTAACGGAAACTTCATGTTATGTGATGATGTAACTGCAATTGTAGTGTCTTTAACTTATCTCATGTAGTAAATTAAATGTTCGCCTATCGTTCATACACATGTCCCCTATCTATGTATGTTACGACCTGGTTCCCGAATCCCTACAGGACACAAGATCGGCCTGACTCGACTGATCCCAAGACCCAGTTGTCCAACAAGAAATAACCAAAAAGCAGGAAAGTAAACCACATTCACTATGCTAAGCAACTAACAGTAAAAGAGTACAGCAGTAAAGAAAGTAAAAGCTGCTACAGTACATATCACCACCACAACAGTAAAACAGTAACAATGTATAGGAATGTAAAGGTACAGAAATGTAAAGGTACAAGAGTATGAACTCACTACAACAGAAAGTACTACAAAAGAAGACTACTGCTACTGGGCTCTATTGGGCCCGGCACTCTCTGCAGTCGGAGACTCGGGCTGCTCGACACCTGGACCTGAAAAGGGTTATGAGTACATAAAGTCAGCGAACGTTGAGTAGAGTGGCAACCAACTAACTAAAGCAATAAAGGTGAACAGGTAACTGTCTATTCCAATTACTTTATTTTACAAGTTATTCCTTTTCACCCATTGGTTTATTTTTCAAATCTCTTTCTTGATCTCGAGTGTTCCTCGTGGGAACGATCTTGATTGCAGTCTTTTCTGAAGAGTAAAAGACACACGTGGTGCTCTCTTGGCCGGGAGAGTCCCCCGTGGTGATCCTACACCCAATCAACCACCCTAAGGTCACGGACAGACATAACGGTGACTACGGCACGTGCGATAAGCGCACGGGTAGCTACCTCGCACTGGCATGTGGTCAATCGTTTTCGCTAACAGGTGCACCCAAAGTACAACACCAAACAGTATAGGGCCTAGCCCTCTCAGTAACAGGGGTCTAGCCCCTAAGAACCAAACAGGAGTCTCACCCCTTCACAGTCCGCGCACCCTCGTCTGACTACCCTGGTTTGCCTAGTGGGCCTATTAAGTCGGTGTAGGGTGGCTAGCTGAACCCCAGGCCCCATGGGGTGGCTAGCTCTCTCCCTACGCTAGTAGCTCTCCTCAGTACGGTGTACATCAGGGCCAAGAAGTCAGTGTAGAGTGACCAATCCTAACCCCGGGCCCCAACCCAAGGGCAGCTAGCTCCACTCTACACTAAACAGGGGACAGTTGCTCTCCTTGGTACTACGTACTCAAGGGCCAGCACACTTCCCCACTCACATTTCCAGATCCATTCCATTTATTCCTAGGAGCTCTACTCCTAACTCCCAGTAGGGTTTATGCTCATATTTCTCATACCATTCCATACCAGGTTTCATCATTCACATTTCCATTCTCAGGTTATACACATGCAGCTTGTATTCTAGCATTTAACGTATACAATAGGTAAGGTCACATGTAACTGTTTAACTAGCATAGGTAATTCATATTTCACAGGCAGCTCTTGTTCATTAACAGGCAGTTGTTTTCTATCTACTCATTCAAGACTGCAATTTAATCACGCATACAAACATTTCAAGTGTTTCTCGTCCTAGGATTCATTCCACATCCTAGGTTCTAATCATTCATTCCACACATGCATTTAGGTTTATAATTAAATTAGGGGAAGCCACTCTACCAGACAACCCAGGAGTATTGGGGGCTCGAACGGTGGGATCACGTGCCTCAGCAAGCCCCAAACCCGTAACGGAACAAAGTCCTATAACAAGGAATAATTACAATGGAACATTCAGAACATTATAGAAAGTCTTCTAACAAGTAGAGGAACTCATAAGGAAAACACAGATATCTTGTTTACGTAAAACGGACCTCAAACGGATCCTAAACGGGTCAAAAATAGAGTTACTGACTCAAATCAGACGTTTGGCACAATGTCCAGATGTCTTAAAAGTGTCCAAGAATGCACCTCAGGCTCTACATCGACCTCAGACGTCCAGGACCTCTTCTGGACCCAGTTCCAGACGTCCGACCTCCTCTCCGGATGTTTGGGAGTGCTTCCAGCTATTTGGTGAGCTATGCAGACGTCTAAAACGTGTGGGAGGGCGTGTCCCGCGCCTTCCCGAAGCAATCCCTGCACCGGACAGCAAATCTCCCGCAATTAGCCACGCAAAGTGTAGCTGCAGAGCGGCCTGCATGCCCGTAATTGCAAAAATAAACGTACCTTCACGAAGATCTGTCTTTAGACGTCTGGAGTCGTCTCCAGACATCCACTTCGTCGTCTGGACGTCACTCCAGACGTCTGATTCTGGGAAAAACCCAAAACCAGGACCTCCTCTTGCTCACCCTCGCCACGCGCAACCGCACCTCGCCTCCTCGCCTGCAGCTCTGGCTGCAGCAGTGTAGGGGATAACTTCCTCGATGCTCTCCTCCTGCTCGCGTCGCTCCGGCCGTGCGCCCTCCGGTGAGCTCCTACACGAGCTCGCTAGCTCAAGCTTCTCCTCCTCTCCTCACATCGCCTCTCCTCCTCATCGCTGCTCTCATGCTCTCTCTCACGCTCGCTCCTCTCACTGCGGTGGAGAGGAAGGGAAGAAGGTGCCGGCTGGGTGAAGTAAGGAAGGAAGAAGAGGGGAAGGGGGCCTTTTATAAGGCTCGCTAGGGTTGAGAAGGAGAGAGGAAGGAAAAAGAGAGAAAGAGGGTACTGTCTACGTGCAACACGTGCGCAGACGCGAAGCTTATACCCAAAAATTTTGATTTCCAAACGTCTGGAAAGTGGTCCAGACGTCTGACCGACAGTCCAGACGTCTTAAAAGGCTCAGGACAGAATGGGTCTTTACAATGTACGTGTACAAAATGGTCTGCATTGTCATTACAGGCAATATCATGCAAAATTCTCTATTGCTGTGTTGAACTTTACGGCGGGTCTGATGGACGGCGACGACGATGATAAGACTCCTCCTCATCCTCCTCTAAGAGAAATGCATACGGTGCCAATGGGAGGTCACTTATGAATTTCCGAAATGATGTAGGGTCATGAGGAATGATCATATTGCTCATTCCGTATGCATCTTGATGCATTAAAGTCATTTGTCGAGTTGTTGGAGTCACACCATCGGAAATAACGACGAATTGCAAATACTACCCTTACTTTCAAGTAAGTGGTAAAAGTCTTTATTCGTTAACACCTGTCCTTTACTGTTTCATCATATTATTCTTTGGCGATGACAACTTCTGCAAATGTAGGGAGTAATAGGTGCTATCAATGGTTGCCACGTCAAGGCTTGTGTACCGAGACGTGAGGAGTCAAGATACCGCAATAGACACATGGAATTGTCACAGAACATCATGGGTGTTGTGAACTTCAACATGTTATTCACATTTGTCGTTGCCGGATACGAGGGTTCCACAAGTGATATGGCTGTTCTTCGATGGGCTTTGGATAGACGGATTTTCCATGTGCCAGAAGGTTGTAGAATTCTTATTGATTGTGGATATGCTAATACCGATGAGTACTTAGCTCCCTATCGATGGACTGCATATTATATTCCAGAGTGGTAAGAGAGGTGGCCTAGCTGAAAGCTACAAGGAGTTATTCAATCACAGGCACACTCAACTTCGAGGAGTTGTTGAGAGGACCTTTGGTGTGTGGAAGAAGAGGTTTGAGTGCCTTAAAAGAATGCAGGAATATCTAATCAGTGTCCAATGAGATGTTGTTTGTGCAACTTGTATAATTCATAACTTTGTTTGCCTCTACTGTATTGACCAATGGTTCCCCCATGCTCAAACAGTTGCAGATGAGATGAATAAACTTGATATGGGAGACCAATACCCTAGAGCTTCATTGAATTGAGAGGATGTAAATCGAGGGGAAAGCTTGAGGGAGGAACGATTATTGTGACCGTAGATCGAGGAGAAGGCGGTAGTTAAGTTTCTTGCATGATTGTGGTTAATATGCTTGAAGGTAGTGAAGCAACATATGATGGCGACACATATTCCTTGGCATTTTGTTTGCGAATGTTTAAGTGACATTGCTATCAAACTAAAACAGACATATCATAGTTGTATGAGACGATAATATTTCAAATCAAAAGCGTTAACTTAGTCGAACTAAATTGTATATCGTGATAGCATTAACTATGTTTCCCAGTAACTTACAGTGGACCATGTTATCCCATTCGTAACATACGCTTCAAATGATTTATGTATCCTACCCTCTGTATTTCAGTGCCTAAGATAAATTCGTAATCATGGAGGATGAGGCATATTGCAAGTGTGGTCATAGGATAAAGTTGTATTACATTTATGATCTTAGTGATGAACCTCTCAATAGGTTGGCATACATCTGTAGCAATGAGTTTTCGGTAAGCAAACCTTTTAGTGGAATAAATGAAACCATTAAGTCATTCACATACAAGCGGATTCTAACTACGATGTAATTACTGCTCCAGGATTGTGGGGTCATGTTGAGGGCAAAATACCTCCAGAACTTGAAGAAGTTGACACACCAATTGGTGTGTTTAAATCACTATATGTAGGAAGCTGAGGATGAGATTCGAGAGTTAAAGGAGATGCTACAGAAGCAAGAGGAGAATAATAGGTTAAGGGGTGCTGCGATCATAGACAATGAACATGTCAAGGGAAAGCATGTCATTTGAACTACAAAGTTATTTGAATGTTCAAGTAAGAAACCTTCATCGTCATTGTTTTCTTTTTTCTAATTGAGTTATCTCTACTCTTCTATGTTGTCATTGCTCACTTCATTATGCATGAAGTTGGTTATTTTTATCATACAATATGTTGTATGTTAATGAATGTGTAATATTATTTTTGTTCAGGCTTTTGATATGTTCAAATTCGGTATGGGATGTAGGGTTCTTCCTAATCTACCAACGTGCATAAGTGCATTACTATTATTGGTGATGGTGTTACACGATTGTAGACTGGGAGCATGAGTTTACATAACTACATTACGATGTCTGTGTATTTGTCTTGTCTTAGAGGTTTGGATGTGCCATTGCGGACCACTGCAGCTGCTGGTCTTCGATACTACAGAACTTACCCTTCCTAATGGCTCAACCCCACCTAGTGGATGTGTGCATGAATATACAATGTCGTAATGTACGTAACATGTGTACTCATCATCCAATGATGTTAAATGCGTGGACCTGAGCCTTATATTTTTACATTAATTTTCTTATTTTCATTTGCTTCGGGTTGCAGCATGTTCTTCTGTCAAATTATGTGTTTCTGTTTGTTTCTTATATGTTAAGAGATTCCTCAACTTAATGTGCATATTTCGTCGTAGTTGGCCTTAGTAGAATGTTTGCTTTAGCTTTTCTTTGTTTCCGCTTTTTTAAGTTTTCATTATCGGAAGTGGATTACCGTAGTACCTTGTACTGTATATTGGCAATGATGAGATACATTTTATGTTTGGATTGTTGTGTATTTGGCCTGTCACTATGAGGTTTGGATGTCTCATTGTGTGCGAACATTATGAGCTAAAAATTACTACGCTTGGTCACTTTTGTATTGGGTCACCCCACACACTTGCTTACTTCGTTGGTCGTTGGAAAGAGGGTTCTTCCACGTACCTGATGGATGTAGGTTTCTAATTGATTGTGGTTATGCGAATATGGATGCATTCTTAGTATCATTTCAACGCACAACATACCACATATCGAAGTGGCAAGAGAGAGGTGACCTTGCGAAAAGCTACAAGGAGTTGTTCAATCACAGGCATGCCCAGTTACGGGGTGTTGTGGAGAGAACATTTGGTGTTTGGAAGAAGAGATTTGAGTGTCTGAAAAGGATGCGAGGGTATCCGACAAACATTCAACATGATATTGTCAGTGCAACTTGCATTATTCTATTAATCTTCTATGATGTGAACGAATGCTGGTTTATTATGTTGTGAAATCTCCTCTCTTCCCTATTTCAGTGTGTCGTTAATGGGAATGGAGATGGAGGATGAGCCTTATTGGAAGTGCGGGCATAGGACAATGATGATATACATTTCTGATCTAAGCGAGGAGACCATTGATAGGTTGGTGTACGTATGCTGCAATGAATATTCGGTAAGATGAAATCCCTATCTAATATACTCGTAAAAAACGTACTTTGCTCATGCCTATGCCTCAATTGGATTTAATGGTCAACTAGGAATGTGAGGTAATATGGAGAGCCAAGGCTTTTCAGGACTTGAAGAAGTTGAAACATCAACTGGTTAATTTGAACTACTTCATGAAGGAGGTAGAGGACGAAATTCGTGAGTTAAAAGAGTTGTTGCGAAAAGAAGAGGAGAGTCACAAGTTGAGAGGAGCAGCGCTCGTTGGTTGTCCGAGTTGTTCCTTTGTCGATAATGATCTTGTACAGGACAAGCATGCGGTATAGCCGCACACCATTTCCTACGTCTCCTTATCTTATTTTGTGTCTATCGTAATGGGTCTTGGAATATCCTTACTTGGATGTTATGTTGTGTGAACTTGTAAGTTATTTTTGCTTTAGCTTTTTTTTGTTTCCGCATTTTTGCTATTTTTATTATCGGAAGTAGAATACCACAGCGCCTTCTTCCCTGTATCGACAATGATGAGATGCATTTCTTTCATGATGACGTAAGTGCATGTTACTATGTTTGGATTGTTCTCTATTTGTCATGTTACTGTGATGTTTGGATGTCTCATTATGTGCAATAATTATTACTGCTTAGATACTATACTTGGTCACTTTTGCATTGGGTCAACGCCACACAGTGGATGTGTGTATCAGTATACGACATCTTAAATGTAGTAATAAAGCTGACATTGTTAGTCGATGATTATTGTAATGACTTAAGTCGAAGGTTTAACTATTATTTACACTTACTCCATTATAAGCTTCCTGTCATTACTTGAAATATGTTGCCTTTTCATTAACGTTGATTGAACGGGTAAACCAATTCAAGAACCATTTAGACGTGATGATATTCTAGTTGAACGTTTAAGTACTAAGGATCGAGCTAGGACGTATCGCCTTTTTGTTCAACAACTAATGAACGATGCTATGGATGTTGTCGACGCTGCAAATGTGCTTGGGATAACCATCTTTTAGTGATAACTAACGTCTGTTACTTTATCCATAGATCGTCCCGTCTACCTATCTTGGTAGTCATATTATTGTCTAGTCTACAACCCATCTTTCGTGTATGGTTTCATATATGATGATTGATGTTTTATTTTTAAAGGCATAATTACCATGTAACGACAAGTAATAAATTTTGAATTGTGATGTCTTATCAATCACGCTATATACATGTCCGGTATTGGCGTTTAGGTAAAGAAAACATCATTAGATATATGTCCCCCTTAATTACGATGAATGGTGGGTATACTATGATAGTTATGTTCTTCTCAAGTCATTTCTTTATCTCTTGGTATTGAGAATATCAAACGGAAATATGATTCCTATATCATCACAGGATATAAGCCAAATTTTAACGTAAAACTGTACACCATTCTTGTGTTCAATTAACTTTGATTGCTAGTAAAGGAAACTTTTGTAGGTATTAATTGCGGAATGGCACACTTGTTGTCAGACGACGAACATTGACACCTCCTTTATGTTCTACTAAGGAGGAAGCGAGAGGGAGAGTATAAGCATCATCATTTTACTCGAGTAGGTTGGATGAATACTATAGTCGAGTTTGGTGAGGCTATACACTTTTACCCTGGAGTAAACGTGTTGTGCAGTTGTTGATGCACTTTCGCTACACATTTCTATTGATAGATGACCTCCTCAAACTTCATGATTGGGAATGGGATTATGCTACATGTATGATCGTTCCATGACGAGAAGAACATCAATGGCTAGAGGTCTGGATAAGGATACTATTTAAAATATGCCAACGTATGAACTTCTTTAACCATTTCTGTGTAATGAATAACTTCCAATAGGTCAACGAGTTGTAGCAGTGTTTGCATAGTTGATATTTTCCACAATTCACTCTGGTCACAATGATATTGAATTAGGCAAACTGTCAGCGGGGAGGCAACTATTTCGGCTTCGCAAACAAATCTAGTCTAGTTTGCATCAATTAATGATACTTATGTACTTCATGTCCTTTATAGTAGTTGGATACTATCATTGTGTACTTGTTGTTTACTAGTACAACCTTATCTACATTATGTGTATGTGATTATATTTGTACGACGAAGTAGCAAATTTCCTAATTTTTGTGTTTTGCTCAAAACTCTTTTGGGATGAGAAGTTAGATTCCATATATTTACTTGGTTAACATATATGCCATATTATTTACATGAAAATTGATGCACATCGTTTTACTCCTAATATTTACATGAAATAGCCTTAAATGTAAGTTTTTATGCAATAAGGAGGAGTTGACAACATATACCAATTACTTATACCATATCATCCAAGTTACATTATATCTGCTTCGATTTTCCTTCAATTAATAAGCAATTATAATTTGAAATATTCTATATAGGAAATCATTCAATGTAAATATATAATAAATTTTTCTAAATGAATAAGTTGAATAATTTCCTCAAGGAACATTGATTCAACCTCGCAAAGCTCCATTAGTCGGAATCTGGGATTCAATCCTCGTGTGACATGTTGGTGTACTCGACCGACAGTCGTAAGGACATCTAGTAAGGCATAGACCAAAGGCAGGGGGTTTTACACATGTCAGACAAAGAATTATAATTTCTTCAAATGGGTAGAAGATGAAGGTGAGAAGAAAGAAGAAGATGACATTTTAAGTGGCATTACCTTGTGAACAAATTGGAGCATGTCAAGGGGATAACGATTGATACTAACTCCAATGTTCGTGAACTTCGTCGTCAATTTCAAGATATCGTATTTTATGCGAACGTCATAATTGTTTGTTTGGTGTTATATGTAGCAATAACTTTTCTTACATGATCGAATGTACACACGATGGTGGTGGCAAACACAGTTGCTTGGTGGTGGCCTTGATAGTAGTTTTCTTGTCTGTATTTTAGACAGATTATGTTATGATTTCTAATGTCATCTTATTTCAACAATTACAATGCATTAAGTAGCGAATATCAATTTGCATAGTAGACTTTTTTCAAGTCTATGCTATTTGAAAGTAATTGTGAACAGTATTTGACAGACATATGTAACAAGTGCAATTGTCATAATTACTTTGTGTAAGAAATTATTAAAGTCATATAATTAACCAAAGCTAGTTGCATTTGTGAGCTTCATTAACAATGTTGATATTGTGTATGCTATATAGGATTTTTTATTGTCTGTTTCCTGGTATATGTAAGAGTAGGTATCGTTAAGGTTGTACGTACTACGTACTCCATTCAGAGGGAACACATTCTGTTTATATTGTTTTATGTTACTCCAAAAAATTTAATTTATGTGTGCATGCACATCGCAGTGACATATATCGTTAACTTAACAAATAATTTAATTTAGTGCTATTAAAACCTTCATTGACAGACAATAATTAAATGATGAATAAGGTTGATAGTGCATTGCAATAACTTACTTCTTATAAGTAAATATCATATTATATTGAAAATTCTCATATGTTGGAAACTACTACGTACATTTACGAAAATAAACTTATCCCTTTTCAAATCATTTGAAATTGTAATTTCATAGTGTGCAATTATCGCAATTTTTATTACAAGTACGATTAATCTCTCTTTCCATTTTATAATGTTTAGCATGAAGCTTATTTTCTCGTACGAGGAGTGGGTCCTCCTATTTGCATTATATAGGAGGCAGCTGGAAGGACATTATCGAGGAAGTCATTTTACTCGCATAATATGGGAGCAAACTTCTAAAGACTTTTCTACCCAAACAAACCACCATCCATATAAACCATGGCTATACAAATGTTGGAATCATTACCACAATACATATCGCTACATAAAACAACTCACAGAGGATGGGAATTGGTTGTGGAACCCTGCCACTTGCATGGTTAGGCCATTTAATGGAAACTATCAGTAGCACCAAGTAAGATTACCACCTTCTAATTCAAATTCATTATTGGTATCCTTAGTATTATTTTAAGTATCAAAACATTTATATTTTTAATAGGTTGACAAAGAATTCAGGTGGCTTGGAGGGATAGCCTTCTTGCATTACACTTTGGTGAGCCTAATTCTTTGCTAGTTTATATGCTTCCTAGGATTTCATCCATTTTGGCATTACCTTTTGGTGTGCATGATTCTCTGGTACTTTATATTTGATACGATTTTTGAATATGTTATGGTATGATGGTAGAACGATTTAACTTGTTTTGATATATCCTGTTGCTTAATATGAAACTTCTACTTCACTAAAAGCTTTCATGCAGCATCTACTTTGCTTTTTCATTGCACGAAAACTTTGTCGAGTTACATGGAGAGAAATGATTAAGTTGCAGTCTTTCTAACAAATGAAAATTTAGCACGATTGAGGTGTACGAATATAAATTATTTAGGCAGTTAAATTGTTACGTTATTAATAGATCATAATATTGACATCTCATCATGTACTTGTTCAAACACCCACTCAGAGCGTCATGGACAAAGGAAGATGGAATTACCTGTATTGACACCGATAGATTATCGGAAAGTTTAGTGGATTTTTACAAATATTTTTGCAATATCAAAGGAAATAAACATAGAGGCTTTCATATATGCCACTTATTTCACCTTAGTTAAATAAAAGATAAATGAAATAAATGATAATCATCCTCAATGATATTCACTAAACTTTCATAAGTTTTCCGAACAAATCAACCCTAACGAGTAAAGATATTTTCAAATACATAAAAAAAAGATAAAAATCAATTTCCTCTTTAACTTATCCAATAAATTCTATTGATAAAAGTATAATAAAATAAAACTTATATGCAAACTACTATTATCTATTATACTAAATCATATAAATCACATCTAATATAGAAAATAATAGAAATATCTACTTTCTTATATTTAAAAATTATATCATCGAATCAATACAAACTTATAAGCATTAACAACCAATTATTATCATCATATAAAAAAATATTCACTCAAATTAAAAATTTATTAAATAAATACTTATTAACATCACATCATACTTCCAATAATTTTATCTCACTATTTATTCTCATATCACTAATCAAATATCCTTTAAATTATCCTTAGGATATTTTATTCAGATATAACCCTTATCCTCCAATCAATTACAATCTTGAAAAAGTGCGCTATTTTATTTTGTATCAATCTCAATGCACAGACAGGTTGCTTTTAAGCGGAAAGAAAGGAGGTATTGGATGATATATACGTCGGTATTGCTTAATGGTACCACGAATCGTAATCGAATAAAAAAAAAAAAAAAAGAGCTGAGCTATTTCGTGAGCCCAAACGACCCAAGGAACCAAAGCAACAAGCAAGACTATATTATTTGTTAAGCCCCACCGACGCTCCCCACTCCAGTCAGGCAAACTTACTTTACGCCCGTCACCCTCCAAAACCTAACCCTAAAACCTTCCCGCACGTTTCGCCCGGGAAACCTCGTTGCAGGCAGAGCGGGGAAGGCAGGAGGAGGAGCAAGAAGAAGAAGTCTTGGAAGATGTCGATGTCGAAGGGGTCGAAGATGCTGCAGTACATAAACTACAGGATGAGGGTGACCATACAGGACGGCCGTCAGCTGGTGGGGAAGTTCATGGCCTTCGACCGCCACATGAACCTCGTCCTTGGCGACTGCGAGGAGTTCCGCAAGCTCCCCCCTGCCAAGGGATCCAAGAAACCCCCCGGGGAGGAACGCGAGGACCGCCGCACCCTCGGCCTGGTCCTCCTCCGGGGCGAGGAGGTCGTATCCATGACCGTCGAGGGGCCCCCTCCTCCCGACGAGTCCCGTGCCAAGGCCGCTACCGCCCTCGCCGGCCCGGGCATCGGGCGCGCCGCAGGACGCGGCATCCCCACCGCGCCCCTCGTCCAGGCGCAACCCGGCCTCGCCGGACCCGTGCGGGGCGTGGGGGGGCCGGCCCCGGGCATGATGCAGCCGCAGATCTCGCGTCCGTCCGTGATGGCACCGCCCGTGGCGTACGCGCAGCCGCCCGTGATCAGGCCTCCGCCCCCGGGGCAGATGCCGGGGTTCCCTGGCCAGCAGCAGCAGCAGCAGCCTCCGCCCGCTATGGGTAGGGCCCCCCCTCCGCCCCCGGTGCAGTTCCAGGCGAGGCCCGGAGCACCCCCCGGTCCTTTCCCGGTTCCTCCCCCGCAGTTCGGACAGAGGCCGATGGTGCCTCCACCTCAGATGATGAGGGGACCCCCTCCGCCTCCCAGGCCTGGCATGCCGCCGCCACCTGCGGGCGTGTTTGGGCCGCCACCGAGACCTGGCATGCCGCCTCCGCCGCCGCAACCACCCCAGAGCCAGTAAAGTAATATCACCACCAGAAAAGAAAAGTAGCAGCAGCAGCATTGGAGGTTTGGGTAAGTTTCTCTCTCTGTTGGAATGAATGGCGATACTTCTTCCTTTTCCTTCCAGACAGTACTGAACTCTGTAAGATCGACCACAGTCATCGAAGATGGACGGATTTCGGTTTTGGGGGTAGGGGCGCCTCTTGTAATCAGACTGAGGGGGAAAACAAATTATTCCTTCTTTTTTATTTTCCTCCCTAAAAAGAAATCGTGTTGGATTGGATGCTTGTGCATCCTCTGATGGTAGCTACCAACAGAGATAAGAGGGCAAGAAAGATTAGCGGAGGATGTTTCCGTGGTAGCAGGCACATTGTATATGTGAAGTTGGTGGCAATCCATGTGCACTGCCTACCTTTTTTATTGCCAAGAATTTGTCTAATTTCATCTTGTCTCTGGCAGTCACTCCCTTCAAATTCAAAAGGAGACTGCTATGCTTTATGACGACCTGTAACCATATTCTATATCCAGCATGGTTTCACTCTTTCACAATGTCATCCTTCAAAAGAAGATGACATCCCATCACCCACATACCCTCCCAACAAAGATCAATTCAACTTGCATCTGTGTAGGAAACAGACAGAGGGATAACTACTTCACTTCCCTTTGTACAAACAGGCAGACGTTATTTCTGAACTAGCACCCTGGTTGATACTTTGGTTGGAATTTGGACTCTTCATTGTTCGATTTTTTGCCTTCATCAACCTGTTGCACCTTTCTTGTGTTGGCTTGGCTAATACAGTTATAGAACAAAGATCTTTAGGAATCTGATGCCACCTATCCTCTCTGTAGATACATATGCAGTGAGAAATGGTGAGACTGGAAGATAATTATTTGGGTGTGCACTAAATCCCAGTTTGTGCATGATGCAAACTTGGTCTAATCTAGGATTGGGAAAAATGCCAACTAATTAAAATGCAAAGTAAATGTTGGGCCACAAGACAACTCCATGCTATTTGCCAATTATCCACAAAGTTTGGGCAGGTAAATTGTATTAGGGAAAAAAATCAGCCAGTCGATTGAGATAACTGCAAAAACAAATCTGTATACTTGAGATATGGTGGCTTCAAATGTGTTACCTATAGACAATAGTCAAAAGGATTGGAATGGAGTACAGACAGGTTTGCCTTTGTAGTAGTTGTATTGAATTGGAACTGCTGTTGAGCTGCTTGTGCCTGCCTGCAATAGGCAGGTTGCAGTGGGATGGCAGCGTGAGCAGCACGGAAGACAGTGAGTTTGGCAGTGGTAGATTGGAATGTGAGCGATAGTATGGCTTGGTGACATGGAATTGTTGGCAGATCAATTGTGTGGAGTGGCATATGGATTAGTAGAACGGTGACGACAGATGTGGTTGTGGTGGTTATGGTTTTAAAAATTGCCTCTCGAGGTGCTTGAGGCGTAACCTTGAGGCTATAGCCTCAAGGTTGAAGCTTGAGGCCTGCACCACACTTTGTCGAGGTGGTGCCAAGGTGGTGAGGCGGAGGCGGGGCATTGCCTCAATCAAGAATCTCAATTATAATGTCTAAAATCCATCTATAAACTTCCAACTCTCTCACCTAATCCTAAATTATTATTTTTCTTAGGTTCAAGTTGGGTTATATTTGTTTATTATATATGTTTTGTTCTAGTACTAATTACTATTATGCTTGGTTAGGTTATTGGCTACTAGTAATCGACTCATGACATTTTTCTTTTTACTTGATATTTCCTTGGACATAAGAAGCATATAAGTATGTTTTTTTGGTTTATTTATAAGTTTATCTTAGTGATTAGTTTCTTTTTCTTTTGTATATTTGTTTTGTTTATTTGTTCTTATTTACCAATAAGTGTGGTTACAATTTTTTTTTTGTGATTTTTATTTATTTTTGATTCATAGGACAAATCATTTAGTTATGAGTTAAGATATATTTGGTCCCTTTCTTGTGTAATTACTGTTTTTGCATTATGTGTGTACATTTTGAATGTTATCATTACAAATTACATGTTTATATGTGGTATGGTTATTATTTATAGTGTGATTTAAATGTTTTGAATGTCTTTTTCATGACTATTTGCATTAATCACTACTCAGTCATCATCATTTAATTAATTTTTTTATCATTTTTAATCATTGTTCGGAGGTTTTCCTTTTTTCTAAATGTTAGTTGTCTAATTCCGCTCTTTGAATGTTGTGACAGAGCAAAATTGCATACAACCCTATTTTTATATTGTTTTGTCATTTTTTTTTAAAAGAGAAAGGGTGGTTATCATCCTATAACCACCCCATATTAAATTAATAAAATAAAAGGTGCAAGGCCAAGTAACAAATTAGAACTCTAAAAATGGATCAAAGAGATAATAAACTTAACAAAATTCTCCACATAAGGCTTTTGCCCTCCAAAAACCACTGCATTTTTCCCCATCCAAATGCCCCAGAAAATCGCCAAAGGTCTTGATCTCTCCTTCGTCCTAAAAACATTACAACCTACATTCCTATTCCCACTTCTGAAGGATCTCCAAAACTCCTGGAAGGTAGAATGTGCTCACCAACTTGCACCAAAATGGCTCCAAATCCGAGTGGCAAAGGGGCATCGGAAAAGCAAGTGGTCAATATCCTCCTCTGCCTCATGATAAAGCAGACAACCTTTCTCTACCTCAGGTGCTCATCTAGATCTCTATACTCTCTTCATGAGCTTGCCTTTTTTGAAAAGCTAGGCAAAGATCTTCACCTTCAGAGCACATATTGTTGCCCAAATTTGGTTGCAGTCTCTAATGAAATCCACATCCATCCCCAAACCTCCCGCTCTCAACCTCCTATAAGCATCTTTGACTGAGAAATCACCCTCCCAAGAAAGATATCCACACCATCTTTCGGTTGAAAGCCCTCCAATTCCTACGGTAAAGCCTGAACCTCCACTATCCTCTGGTCCAACAAATTTCCTATAAAGGTAGGGCACCAACAACTCTCCTAAACGTCACACACCAAAGCTCCTCTACCCCTGGCCAGTGTAAAAAGCCTAGGAAACCTCTTCCATAGTCTTCCTTGACCTACCCAGTCATTTAGTTAGAATCTGAACATGTTCCTTGACCCAACCATTGGAACAAAGAAACTCTGTACATTGAGCACTACTAGAGAAAGGCCTCTAAGGAAATGGGAGGAGCCCCTTGGGGGAGACTACAGGAGGTCCCAATACACTGAGCCACCATAACACGTCTGGAAGACCTCCCCCACAAGGCCCCCTGCATTCCTAAGCAACCTACTAATTCATTTCGTCAAGAGGCTATCATTCATTCTATCCGAGTTTTCCTTCATGGGCTTACACACCTCCTCTCAAGCCACCAACCTCACCTTCTTCCCACCCGCTCCATAATTTGTCCAAAAAAAGTTACTCATCAAACCCAATATCTTCCTAATTTGCTGTGACATCTTCAAAACAGAAGCAAAGTAAGACAACATGGAGGACAACATTGCCTTGGGGATTACCAATCTTCCTCCTCTGGAGAGGAGCTTAGATGCCCAATCCGTTAGTCTCCTTTCAACCAAGGGAATATAATCATGCACAGAGATCCTCCTATCCGTTAGGGGGAGGCCTAGATATGGAAGAGGTAGAGCTCCCTCGTGTGTGTCAAGGGCCTAACTACATCTGCTAGTCTTATCCGTTGTCAAATGGAAGGGAACAGATGATGGTTTGGAGAAATTAATCTGGAACCGTGAAGTCTCCCTAAACAACTTCAATAGCATGCGTATCCTCCTCACCTTTGTAACAGAGCCTTCTATGAAGAACAAATTGTCAACGTATTGGAGCATAAGAATCACCGTTCCACTGTCCAAAGAGAAACCCCTGACTAGATCCCTCTAACAGGCCTTGATTGATGACCTCGCCAAGGCATCAACAATCGAAACAAAGAGCATCGACGCCAGTGGGCAACCCTATCTAATACCCCTACTCGGTTGTATCCAACCCCTTATTGGGTTACCATTGACAAGGATGGAGAATGAGGTCGTAGTGACACACCGCTTCTTCCACTTGACCTAAAGAGGTGGGAATCCCCTTTTAAACAAGGATGTCCACAGGAATGACCACTGGATCGAGTCGTAAGCCTTCCTAAAATTCACCTTTCACAGAAACACCCTCCTCTTCTCTCTCCTCCAGAAAGCAAGGATCTTTGACACCACAACTTAGCCATCCAAGATGTTCCTACCCGAAACAAAAGTCGTTTGCACCTGGGAGACAACCCCTATCAGTACCCTCTTGAGTCTATTCGCCAGGGTCTGTCACAATCAAGTAGATAACATTAGACAATGCAATTAACCTAAAATCCTTAATAGCTTCCGCCCCATCTCTTTTCGGCAACAAAAACCTAAAGAACTTATTAAGCATGTTGAACCCCTAGTTTCCACTATATAACTTAGCTACCACCTGCATGACCTTATCCATAAGGAGCGCTCAAAACTCCTTATGGAGGTACACTGGGAAGCCATTAGGACTGGGGCACCCATTTGCATTCAAACCCCAAATTACTTTCCGTACCTCATCCTCAGGGAAAGGAACCGTGAGCCCCCTAGCGGCTCCTCAATGCTTGGCACGTCTAACCCCATCCACCCCTACCTTTCACATCGCCTCTTCACAGTGAAGTCTTTGTAGAAATGAGCAGCAGCCTTGCCAACCGCTTCCCTGCCAACAAATTCCTCACCATTCACCTGCAACCTGTCGATCTAATTTTTTCTTCTCCCTGAAGCCAACAAATGGAAGAAATGCATATTAGAGTCCCCTTCTTTAAGATGCTTTTGTCTAGACCTCATTCTCTACTCTAATTCCACCTTCCGATCCTCCTCTTGAACCTCTTGTAAGTGTCTCGCTCTGGCTGCTCGGTCATCCTCAGATAGGAGTCCCACATCATTGATTTTGTCCAACTTGGCAATCTCTTCCTGCGCCTCACACTTCTTTCTACTCTATTCCTCTCTAGTCTACCTCTTCCACTCCTTAAGGAACGATTTGAGCTCTTGAAGTTTGCCTTCCAACCTTGCTGCTATCGATCCTCTCGACCGCATCATCCTCCATGTTTCCTCAACCATCCCCCTGAACCCCTCTTCTAGTATCTAGGCCCTGTCAAATTTAAAGTACGTTCCATGTTACCCTCCTTAATTCGATGATCAAATGGAGTGTGATTAGAACACGGCCTCTTCATGGGCTGGACCCCTACCATGGGGAACGCCTTTGCAAGCACCATCAAGGCGAAGAACCTATCAATCCTAGACTGTTATCCTCCAATGCTCCTCTAGATAAAGGCGCAGGAGCTCGGAGGCAAGTCTAGCAAATCGTGCACAACCACAAACTTAGCAAACTCCTCCAAGCCCGGGTCCCCCCCTCTTCCCCCCAGGCTATCATCCAGCACCAGCATAACATTAAAATCTCCTCTTATCAGCCAAGGATAGTTGTGGTATCTCTTAGCTATTTGATTCAACTCTCTGACCATAATGTATGCCTTTGAGCATCCTCATTTGGCCCATAAACCTTTGAAAAAACACAACAGAAGTTGACTTTATGTCTCCTCAACTACACCACCGCCATAAAAGATCCCAACGAGGAGTCAACCAAGGAAAATACATCCTTTTTCCACCCCATGACCATACCACTGGAGCATCCGATTGCATCCAAGGTCACATACTCTAGAACTTCCACTTGTAATCTCTCTCCAAATATGTTGATCACAGCTCACCAACTTTGTTTCCTGAAGCAATAAAATCTCAAGACCCCATCTCTGCAAATAACCCCTCGTTCCTACCTACCGAAGGGGGGGGGTTCATTCAGTCCCGTAACATTTCACGTCAAGACCTTTACCATGAGGAAGCATTAGATCCCCTTTTTGATGCGTGTTTGAAACCTGCCACCTTTGCAACGTGGTTAGCCTCATCGATCACCAAACAAGCCTTAGGGGCCCGCTCCTCTTGAACTCTGTGTTGCACCCTCCCCAAGTGCCTCCACATTGCCACCAACAACCTCCCCAACAGCCACCCCAGCCCCTTACACATCACTCTTATCACCCGTCTCCCCATTGCTAGGCCCCTCACCAGGGCCTACAACCATCGTTGCATCACCACCACTAGGCCCCTCACCAGGGCCTACAACCATCGTTGCATCACCACCACTAGGTGTGCCTTCCACCTCCTGATTGCCCTTTCCCAAACCCGCCAGCTTTGCCACGGAGTCCTCCCCATAACGAGTGGTCGCCACCCCTACTGTGGAGGTAGATGCTCGAGGGTGAGGTGCCTTTTGAGCACTCCGCCTCTCGCCTGGACTGCTACAAGCTAAGGTTGAGCCATTCCCTCCTCTCGTGCGAAAGGAAGCTCCCTGTAGCCCCCTTCGATAGCTCCATCTTGGCTTGTATGCAAGCCTCGATTTCGGAAGGCTCATATGCCTCCACCGTCGAAGCATCCCCGAAGCAACACCCTGATTGTCTCCCACGCGTCCTTGGAGGTTGACCAACCCTTAAAGCCCACCCTCGGGTGTGGGAGCATGGTTGGCCCAACATTCGATCCTAGAGAAGGCCCAACAAGATGAGAGCCCAAATTTGAGAAATAGGGTTCCCCTGCCAAAACTAGGTCCCCACGACTAGATCCACCCAAGGGTCCGACTCCCCCAACTTTAAATGCCTCCACTGAAGCATCATGCCCTAATTCCTTAATGCATGTTTTTGCATGCGGTTGCATGGGAGATGAAGCACTCCCATTGACTGTGATCGCCATCTCCACCTTTGGAAGTCGTGCCACGCAGTGATGAGGTGCCACCATCGAATGCGTAGTGTCTGCAACCATGTCCCATGCCCGCATCCTGAGAATCTTGGCGATAAGGCCATGAGCGCCACACAATCTTTACCATGTCCCTTCGGTTTCCAAACCATCCTCGGGTTCGATCGGCAGCAACCACCACCTTTAACACCCTCCAGTGAACCACCGATCACCACCTTCGTTGAGCATGACCTTTTTCGCAATCTCCATCTCCGACACCATTGTCTCGACCAACGAAATTCCCCCTCTCCAAGTCCAAGGCCCCTACACCACTTAATCTTCGCACATGGAGAGACCACGACTGATACCACCTTCACCATGCGAAGAAACAACAGAATCCCGCCAATGTCAACCATCACCCCAGCTCTGGTCGGTGGGCGTTTCCTCACTGCACCGTCGAACCTCGTTGGCCAACGCTACTGGATTGTGCTCCCTCGACACCTAAGGTATGTGAAGACAAGCCTCCCCATTATCTCCTAGCAAAGGTCGAACACTAAGAGTTTCCTCGGCTCAAACACCACCACCTTCACCTCCTCCCTCCTTCCCAATGCCTCAATACCCCAGTCCTTAGATCCTCAAACTCCATCGGGCCCTTAACAACATCTCCAACTAAAGTCGTCTCTAAGACCTTTCGAAGGGCCCAACCTTCTTTGATCATGGCACCTTAACCTCAACCAGCGCTGTGCCCCTTGGCGGTAGGGGCAGAGGCACACCGCTCCCCCTACTCAACAACCCATTTCACATGCACGTCTTCCTGTCAAGGTTTGAAATGTCAATTTTGACATCGTACCGATGAATTTCTAAGTGTGTATTTCGTGGGCATGCCAAGGGCATGTCGTGGAAATGCTCATATTTCGACGACGGATTTCATTGATTTCAATGGCTTGAAAATAGGCCATTTCGGAGGCACGCCGAGGGCATGCTGAGAAAAATGGTAGACAGTCAATGATATAAATTTCAAAAAAAGCAAATACTTAAGTTGATTAATGTAAGAATAAGGGTGAATATCATAATATGTCACATGACCATATCATGTTTAAGTTTAATAATCAAATATCAAAACAACTAAAAGGTAAGAAGAGACCCGAACCAGGGGGGGGGGGGGGGGGGAGTGGTGTCAATTCGCAACTTAGACATGAAGCTAACAAAATCCATTTCTCCAAACAACAAGGGGAATTGATAGAGAAGGGGGTGAATATGCAACATAGACAACCAACGAAACCCATTTTGTTAAAGAGCAAAAACAAGGGAGACCTCACCTTATGATCTTGTCAAGGTTATCAGATAGAATGGTCTGCCAGAAGGGCCCCATGGTGGCTGTGCCTTCCAACGCTAACACCACCCGCTTATGCTGCTGTTGTGGCATCTCCCTCCCTATTTCTCTCTAAGTTGGAGTGCAACAGGCCAGTAGCAGCAGAAGCGAAGCATAGTAGCAGCACAACATTAGGCAGTAGTAGCGCAATAGCAGAAGCGGAGTGCAACAGCAACACAATAGTAGGTAGCAATAGCGCAACAGCAGCAGCCTCCATAGTCGACATACTGTACTAGTGGCATGCCATCGGCATCTTTGGCATGCCGATGAAATCCTTGTTTATCGACAACTAAACCATGTTGATATGGAGACCCTCCTAAAATGGCCATTTCGATGGTATGCCGATGACGCTTCAATCACTACTTGTGACCGAGGTTGCCACAACGGAGACATCTAAACGGCTCTGCATTTCATCGCCACATGGCTTCTCCCTCGACACTTGAAACACAAGACCTCTATCGTTGAACTCCGTGCTCTCTGTGTCCGCCTAGCAACGAGGGTCCACCCCCACTCCGCCTCTCCGACCTCTCTTCCAACGCCCTCTCCCCCACAGCTCTCTCCCATCTCATATTGTTTTTTCATTTTTAATGCTTAACAACTATACATTTGCACCACTTTTCTCTTTTTCCATCCAAAATGTGAGGCTTACCCCTCAACTGCATTGAGACCTATGCCTCGCTTTGACGAAGTAAAACCATCCTAGTACCATCTCACATTTTTTAAAACCTTAGCGGTGGTGGGTGGTGAAGCAAGAATGACAAAGGATAGGGGGCATGGGTGATTGGTGGCACGGTGAGCATGTTGTGGCAGGGTGGCTGAGGCTGTTGGAGTTGGTGGAGGGGAGTGACACAATGAAGATGTGGACAGCAGGGATGTTGATGATGGCTGTTGGTGTAGGTGGGCAGAAGGGAGAATGGAAGCTTTTTTCTTTGGAAAGAATGGAAGTTAATTTGTTCATTCAAGAAATTGACTGTCCTCCATTACATCAACTGCAGGAGGGGCTTGCAAACTAAAAAGGAATTGTGATCCTACTTCCATTACAAGAATGCTTGTAAAAAAGAAAACAAATGAAATTCACATATGGCAGTCTTAAACTTAGGACTAATCTCTTTCACAAGAAAAGAATGAAATCGTCCAATTTGCAAGACGTGCCCCTATTGAATAAAATTGTTTTCGTAGCATTAGATTATAGGACTCTATAAATACATCAGTGTTGTTGCGTTGCATTAAAACTCTTCAGGCATTTGCAATTGGAGTTTAGGCTACGTCAGCTATCCCCTGCTGAGAAGAATCCCGCTTCTTCTCAAATGAGAATAAGTGGGAAGAGTGATGTATCCATGACTTCACAAATGAGAAAATCTAATTTCAGGAAGCCTATAATTTCACCATGACTTCCACATATGGTCTTTTCTACTGACAGACAGATTCCTCGTTCCATGCTGTTGCTTCCAAGTCTAGATCTCTTTGTCATCTTCAGCCATCATAAAGGGTGTAAAAATCGGTCTATGCGGCCGATTAATTGGCTGGATAATCGTATGTGGTCTAAAAATGAATCGAGTACCTATATTTGGCCCTATAGTTGGTCTACTTGATTAATCGACCGATTATCTAATTAATCAACTCAGTAAGTTTTAAAGTTTTAATTTTTTTTAGTTTTGATGGATGTGCAATGCATCCCCAAACCAAAACTAGACCAAACATGACGTCTAAATGTACTCATCAAAACCTGGCTTCTCCCATTACCTCAAATTTCCAACACATGAAAGGCTCAACCCTAAGCAAAACCCTCGGTTCTAAGTCCCTCTTTTTGACTCTTTTACTTAAACTTATCTCTTTTAGATTTATGATGCATTAATCTTAGTTTATTTATCTTATTTTGTGTTATGATATCGATAACTATATGTCGAAAGTTATATTGAGAGAATATGTATATCAAAAAAATAATATTAATATATATACGATATTTCAATTCATATATATATATATTTAAAATTTTAAATATTAAAAAAATATACCGATTAATTTCTGATTAATCACTTGCATACCATATACTCTATCGGTAATCTCACCGATTAAATATCAACTAAGGCCATCATTTAAAAGTTAGGTATCTCATGATTGATAACGATGGAATGCACCACGTGTAGTGACTTTGCCAATAGATTTTCTAGGCCTGTTACGTATGTGTCATAATCACATGCTAATTGAATTCCAATTTCCAGATTTCTGCCTTTGATTTGAGAGGTATATATTTTTGAGTTTTTGTTTGCTGCTTTGCTTTTTCCTTTTTCATATCTGGTGTGTGAATTCTTAGTCTCCTTGAAATTGATTATTTAGGACAATGGTCTCCAGTAATTGCCTGCATATTCATAATATAACCCTTCTCACGACATTTGAAATTCTAGATCGAAACCCATTCTCTTAAACCTTGCATGGAGATTTTTAACATCATCAACTGGTCAAATTCTACCAAATAGAAACTTTAAAGAAATTTTCTTTTCTGGGGAAAAAACTTAAAAACAGTGAAGGATTTTGATTTTGACTGCCCTGGCACATATTTAGGTTCAAACCATACTTCTAATATATGTTTTTTCCAAAGTACTCTTTTAGCCCTCTAAGTATGATTATGGCAGCCACTATGACTGTAATCTTGTTGGACCGACATCTTTCTTTTTCTATTTAATTGGTTCATTAATATTTGTTTGTAAGAACTTGCTCGACTTTCCTTGCAGGTCATTCTCTGTCTGAACTTGTCCGTTGTCAGATGTCAGATAGGGTCTATGGTGAACCTCTCTTGCAGTGGGAGTGGACTTGACTTGTTTTAGGCTGTTTAAGTGTGCCATGTCTTTTACTTGTATGCATTGATTCCCTCTGGTTTATCTTTGCACACTGTAGAAATCTTTGAACTTCTAATGACTGTAGAGATCTTCGAACTTCTAATGACCTGGGATCTATGGTCGCTCTCACTGCTCTTGGTTTTCTCGGGTGGTTACTTGGTTTAGGCTTTATTTGGGTCCTTTAAAGTTATATAATCTGCACTTGAGATTCTCTGCATCTGACGGAACAATGCGGGTCTCTGCTTTCCTGGTGCTCCTTTTTTAACATTGTTCCTCGTCGTTAGGAAACATGAAGTATTTTCACAGGAACTTAATGAGCTATTTTGCCGGTTAAATTAGTTGTCATTGAGTTATGTTGACAGGGAACTGCATGAACGAACACAAGTATGATTATGGGTCAACGAAAGAAATTCTTAATTGAACATCGTACCGTATCTTTTATTTCCATGAAGTTCTTTAACTGGAAAATGTCTTGCGTTTTTATTGCGGCTATCATATCACCGGGTAGCTATTTCATTTCTAATTTCTAGGGAAAGGTCGGTCAATGAAACCTGGCACATCAAGCAAATTTGTTTACCCTAATGCCTGATTGTTCAACAAGATGAACGTGTTTTTATCTTAGGTTGTCAATAGCAAGATTTTGTACTGAACGTACTTAGTCGATGCGGTGGTGCTCATTATCCGCTTATCTAAACAGTAGTAGTCTGATGGGAAAAAGTAGCTGGTTTTTAAAAGCTCCACCAAGAATGGATGTCGTGAGATCCAATCCCACGTTCCCAAATTTGCCTTTTTCAAGTAAAAAGGTCCATTTGGCAATTCTTGGACAGCTGAAGCAATAAATTTACGAAGCTTTGTTCGGTTGCGGAAATCGTTTGCATGCAAATGTTTGGAAGAAATAAGATCAAGCAATCAGAAGGAAAAAAAAAAATCTGAAACGGCGATCAAGTGGAGCTCTCAGGGGAAAGTAAATATTGCCGCAAAAACCTGAGCTACTTCAAATTCTTATCAAATAAGAGAAGTGGGTACGTATTTCTCACCTCTTGTAATTTTCAATGACGAATGTTGCAGTCGAGAGTTTCTTTGCAGACAAGTTTTTCTTTTTTTTCTTGCAAATTGAATCTTCATTAAATGGGGTGAAATTCATACAAGTGACACAAGGGATAGAAGAAACTTCGTTGCCTTCAAAGGAGGTGAAATGCAACCCTTTAAAAAAAGGGAGACTTAACAACCCAAAATATCAGCAACGGTTTGAAAACATGGATTCTAGCAGCAGTTGGAAACTCAACCACTGTAACATGTTTAGAGATATGATAGTGTTTGTTAAGTCATGCATCCGCAACAACTGGGTAACTCACAGTTGGATGAAGCACGATGTCTTACATGCTCCCTAGGAATAAACAAAACAAAACTGCCTAAAAAAAGAAAAAGACGACCAATCTCCCCCAAAGCACGAACTCACAACACCTACAAATTGAGGTCACTGTGATTGTTGAAGCTGGAGCTGAAGGCACAGAGCAATGCTCGCAGTCCTGTAGCCAGAGCCAAGCCTCCATGGATGTTGACTCCAATCGGCCACCATCACAACGACCTGATGTTAGCCCGACCATGGCGAGCGTAGCAACTGTAGCTAACAGGATCACACCCCCGACCATGGCGAGCATAGCAACCGTAGCCCTTCGATGCACATCCAAAGCCGATGACCACGAGCATCGCTCATCGCCGCAAGCTGTCGCAAGACACCGCCTCCATCGCCGCAACCACCACGCTTCAATCGACTGCCATAGTCCATCGACCATGCATGTCGATGTCGTGGCCCAAACCTCATAGAGAAGAGACCGAAGGAGGATAGAAGGCTAATTCGATGGTGGGGGGGGAGGCTTCGATTGTCCCCATATGGTCGATCGAAGCCCAACATTCATAGTCGAGTTGTGCTGCAGAGGAGGAAAGTGTGTGGCCACTGGTTCTGAAAAGGGGCAAAAGTTGACCTCTTTGCAGACAAGTTGAGTTGATAAAAAAGGCTTTGTATGATAGAAAGTCAACTCTTCACTAGCATCTTAATTTTGCAAACTACTAACATAACACGGGATGCAAAACTATCTAAGCTAGCAAAACTAGGGGGCTAACAATTCGAACTACTGTGTCATCCAAGAAGTGAAAGAATAAAAGAAGCCAACTCCAGCAAAATATGCAAGAATGAACAAGGAATCAAAATAGACACTAGGAGTAACAAATATCGATTATAAATTAGTTAGTGATTCTAATTCTTCCTAATTTGATTGGTTATCTTTGAGGTATTGACTTTGCAAGTATGGTTTAGCTTGGATTTTAACTAGATCAGAAGTTGATTTTAAGTAAGCAATTTATCTTGTTTCTTCTATGATCTATGAATATTTAAAAGTAGACAAGTTGAAGATGAATACTAAAAAGCATTCATAAAACATAGATCAAAATAAGTCATCAATTGTAAATCAATGAGAAAATATGGAAATGAGTGAGTACATACATGATATCAAGTTTCATTAGTCAACCCACTAAGATCAATATGATCAACCAACAATTTCAACGGTTTGCTGATTTTAACATTAACTCATGTGAATGGAATGTAGAACTAATCAAGGTTAATTACTATTAAAGAATCCAAGTAAAGACACTGAGGATGAAAATATGTTTCTCAATAAGTTAATTTGGTAAACCTAGTCGACTAATGATTGAGTTTTGATTATGAGAAGAAGATTAAGACGCCTCGATGCTAGTTAGTGTTAAATGAACCATCAAGGTCAATATAACAACTCTAAATTTAGGCTCTCAAAACATTTCAACATAGTGTGCTCTAGTACGAGCCCATCAATATACCCCTTAATGCAAGCAAAGTTAAGATGTTCGAAAAGTGTGAAAACTCATATTTGCGGTCTTTACCTGAACTAATTTGGTCTAAAATAAGCCATATTTCTTAGTGTTTGATTTCTCTCTTTGTAAGTTTTCCCATAGTCCCTATTTTGTAGAAATCAAAGTTTAGAAGCTCAAGTTCCTTAAGCTTTCACTTTTGTTAATAAGAGGTGAAACTAAACCAAATTCGACTATTATTTCACTTGTTTAACCCTACCCTAGCTTTCGTGGTCTCCCTTATCCTATAAGTGGGCCTTTCAAATCCTTTCCTTATTATAATTGACTCATAGCAATGTAATTTTCAAGGAGGAATAAAGAAAGTCAAGGAGAGAGAAGAGGTAGTTTACGTGTGATTCAATGCATGTGCATGCAAGGAGGATGCACATTAGGGGACTCTATTTCATGCATAGAAAGGAAGGGAAGGGAATTTATGCATAAGGGCTCTACTCTTCAGTGGTTAGCATGCGTGCAATCACGTATAGCACTCTAAGTGCCACTTTAAGCTTTGTCTCATGGTTTGAAGGGTGAACAGGACCAATTCAAGATGTGAACTACCATCTCAAGGCTAGTTTATAGTTTTTGGGTTGTATTAAGGGGTTCTTGTCTATTTTAGGATTTCTTAAATCAAGCACATTTTCTTGGCTCCATTACACAATGGTAGGAATTTCAAGGCATGTTAAACTACTAAACTATGTTTTCTTACACTAATTGACTCTATTAAAGTGTATTTGTCCTGCTTCTTTATGTCTTGAGTCAGGTTGCATTCCTTGAGGCTATACAACTTGCAAGGAATTACAAAAAAGTAGCGAGGATTGTTAGGAAATGCGGCTTTGGAATCCCTACAATCCTTTAATAGCCTAAGTAGAGTAGTCTAACCCTAATTCTTCATGGTTGATCGATGCATTTTTTTCTTATGTTGTCACATCATTCCATGTGTGTCTTTATTTCTTAGTGTTGTGATTGTTGTTCTTTATTGGTTCTTGTTTATGGATGGAAAGAGATAATTGATGCCTGATAAATGATTGCAAACAAATTAATAATGTTATGAAACAACTAATGTGAGAATAAGTGAATTACGTCTTGGGGAAGCACAATTGGTGCGCTCGCTCCCTATAAGGTGTTCCCTGTGCGGGGTGCACGGGTTCAATCTCTTGTGGCATGCCCAGATGCGCATAGCGACCTCATGGGGGGACGCATTGCTGATGCTGTTCCTGCCTCGACTCGGTGTCAGAGAGTGGCCATGGCTAAGATCACAGAGGTGCTCCGTGGCAAGCGAGAAATTCGGGGACCCTCGGGGGTGGGGTGGGGTCTCCCCCCTCCCTCCCCTTTTATTATGTGGATATGCTTATGTTACAAGACATGAAAACTTAGTTAAGATGTTTAAATACATGAATGCCCTCATAAATAGATAGCCAATTTATGCTATTATTGGCTTTGCTATAAGACAAGACCAGAATATGACATTGTATTTTTCAATTTTTAATTAGTTAATGGTTCTCTAGATATAGAGAGATGACCATTCTCCTACAAACAAGGAGAAGAAGACTACTCTTGGGAGGGTGTTCCTAAAGTGATTGGGCTTGATCCTTACTAGTTTAAAAGGATTGAGGTTAGTGAAAACCTGAGTGGGCCAATCTCAGGGATTGGATGTAGCCCAATGTTAGATGAACCGATATAAAAATACCTTGTGCCTTCTATGGTTTGATTGTTCTTTTAGATGAACCGATATAAAAATATCTTGTGCCTTCTATGGTTTGATTGTTCTTTATCTTCTTGTGATTAATACTACTTGACATTCCATATAATTTCTCAGATATATATTGCATATTTGTTATATTTGTTATAATTTGATGGGCTCTATTCAATCCTCCTCTAGTGCCATCTATCAACATTATCCACAACTAATAACAAGTCAGCCCAAACATATACGAAAGTTGGGCATTAATTTGTTAGAAAATACAACATAAGAGACCTTACTTAACAAAAACTAGATACTTATTTAGTTCTACTTGTCACATCTACTCTAGGATCTCCTACATCATGTAGTTGTACTCTTGTATTGCCCAGAGAACCAGCTCATGCACTACCCTATCCTAGATACTAGGAGGCAATATTGCCCTAAGAAGTTATATATGAGTCATCGTGGTGATATCCCTATTTTGAACCTTGATATGTCGAGTTTTCGTCACCCTAAGATAACAAAATTGGTGACCAGCCCTTTGCATTACTGCACGACTTGGCATGATCACCTAAAAGTGTGTCACAAAGTAGGGATGAATCAAATGACCTAATAGGGACATAGAATTACTGTTATAAAAAGAGGCATGGTTGTGCATAGGTTTATCGATTGTTTGATTATACTATTACTCCAAACCCTAGTTTCACTCCCCTTTGCCATGTGTATCCCAACTAAATCCCATTGGTTTCAACTAACACATTAGTCCATTTTCATTATTACCAAGTGATTCATTCACTCTCTACTGAGAGTGCACTAGAGGGGAGAGGGGGTGATTAGTGTAATCAAATAAATATAAGAAAATTAAAAAGATGCACAATTACAATCACCACACAAAAGACAAATAATTTTTAGGTGGAAAATCTCAAGGATAAAAACCACCACCTAACTCTTTCTAACTTAAGATTTTCCCAATTGATCGAACATGATTCCAATTGTACTTAAATTGTGACATATTTGTTGCAAGCATGATAGTGACAAGTGCCACTAGTGTATTAGTTGATCAATGATTGGATATTACCTAGTTAGCTATCTTTGGATTGAGCTACCTATAAACAAGATCAACTGATTGGTTATGGACCAATTATTGTTATAAAGGTTTTAGTTACATTCATAAGTAACCTATTATTTTTGATACAACAATTTTGTGATGGGTCTTGAGGTAGGAATATTTAGGTGGTGAATTGACTCTAGAAAGAGGAACCACTCCAAACATCGGTGTCACTTATGGTCATGCATACTTAAGATTGGATATTTGTGGATACTTGTGATTGATATACAGATTGATATTTGGATTGATATTAGAATTACTCTAATATTGTTATCTAGATAATCCAACTCTCCTTAAGAACTTTTATGTTCAAGTTGAAGTCGAAGAAGCATTATTTACCCTTCCTCTAATGCTATTTTGCCCTTCTTCACTACTTCACCCTAATAAACTTTGTTGTCAGGCCTTGAGGGACAGACCCTTTGCCAAATTACCATAGATCTTAAGGAGCTAACTCAACATAAGTTTAATTGCGCACGTGTCCTTAATCTTCACTAAATCTTCCACGGGAAGGGAGAGGATGGATAATATGGGTCACCAATGTTCTTGCTGTGAGCTAAAAAAATTCTAGGTACCCTACTCTGATCCTATTAAGGATGAGCTCTCATCCGAACTCTTGTAATACCCTAGTGTCTTCTACACCACAAGTACCCCAACTTTTGGTAATTCATTACCAACCAATCACCCTTATGGGGAACTATTCAGCTCCTAGTCTAATTCTAGGGAGAATCTATCACCTCTATTTCCTTAAACCCTTCCAGTTCTCATTGAACCATCCATTCACCAAAAGTTCGGGTTGGTTATCCTAAGCAACCCCTTAGGTTGTAGCTACCTATTTATTTAGATATTAGCTTTCTGTGAGTTATTCCCATCTCATTTACCCTGTAATCATAAAATGTTCAAGGATGATGAGAAATGTTGTTGTGCGTGAAAACAAAATTATTTACAAAATTTTAAACTCTCTAAAATAAATAGGAATAATATAGAGAGAGTACGAGTTATCCTTAGGGAGGAAAAATTGTCTAAATTATTAATTATTTACCTAAATAATTTTTTGGGATTTTTTTTGATTTTTTTAGGATTTTAGCATAAGGAATAAAGACTAACCTAAATCTAGAGACTAATCCTGAACTAACAACATAAAATAAAATTGCATGAAAATCAAGAAACTAATTAACTACAAAGTATGAACTAAGCACTAAACTATAAAGAATAAAAGCAAATAACTCAATGAAATTTTATTAATCAAAACAATGATAAAATTACAACTAGAAATCTAGAGAGAGAAAGAAGAGAGCAAGGAGAGAGTCTTAGCGCAGTGGTGGTGTTGAGACAGCAACGATGGACGGTGGCTTTGGTGGCAAAGAGGCAAAGTTTCGCCGAAGAGATCCCATGCCCAAGAAAGAGGGATAGGGGGAGGGGGAGAGAGAGAGAAAGGAAGAAGAGAATAATGTGTAATGAACCAAGGGGGTCTTGGGGGGTATTTATAGAACAAGAGAGACCCCTTTAAACTCCAAAAATCATTGGGATGGGTCCTAAGTTGGTGTTCCAATAATTTGGCAACGTGAAATAGGTACAAATACTCCAAATCCCATTAGGGTTGGAAAAAATCCCTCAATTTTCACAAAGGATTGAAGTATGGCTGCCATTAAGCTTGCTAAGCTCTTCTTTTCTATTTTTTATTGTCTTTTCTATGCTTTAAAAGCCTATCTAGCCTAATTGAGCCTTGATTCCTTCATTAGCCCATGAGAGCCAAGCATGGGCTAGCCATCAGCACCCAACGTGGGCCCACTAATCACGAAAAATCGCCAAGGATAAAACGTGGTCATTGCAGTGTGAAATTCGAGACCATTTTAAAATTTATAATACCAAACACAAGAGATGTTTGCAAATAAAATCATGAGTTTGAGTCATCTTAGGGAGGTAATCAAAGTTTTTTTGCTTTAAAAAATGCTCGACTATTCTAATTTTTTTGGTATTTTATGTTTTGCGATTTTTTTTGGATTTTTGAATAGAGAGCAAAATGCAAGAGATACGAAAACTAATATCTAGATCTAACTATGGATGCAAATAGAACTAAGGCAAGTAAAAAGCATAGAAAGAAATAAGAGCAAGATAGAAGAAATAAAACTGAGCTTTTTATTAATCTAAGATGTCTGATTAAAACAAAAAAAAAGAGGAATGCTTACAATTAGGTAAGTAAATAACTAGAACAAAAGGCAAGAAGAACAACTACAGAGAAAGATAAAGAGTGAGAGGATGTCGTAGAGAGGTGGGTGCGGAAGCGCTGGAGTGGTGGTGGAAGAGTTCACCTTGTCCTCTTACCCTTGGAGATGTAGAGGAAGAAGGAGAGATCTTGCGAAGATGGAGACGAAAGCAGAGATGAAATTGGAGTGGACAAGGGTTTTGGAAGGAGGGAGGGTGGTTTGGAGAGGTGGAGAATTAATGGAGAGAGGGATGAACCTATGTGGTTGGCCATAGGGTCCTTTAAATAGATGTAAAGGAGTCATTTGATTAGTGGATGAAAGTTGCCTTGGATTAAGGAAATTGGATGGCTAGGATGGAGATTGGAGGGGACAACTATGATCAATTGCTAGATGGAGTGGGCTTTTGGATAGGCTAGGATTAATTGGGTCTAAATGATTGATGAGAACCTCATCATGAATCCTAAGTAGCTTACTTTGATCTAATAAAATGAATAAAAGCTCCTACATAACCTAAAGGAAGGCCTAATTCAGGGGATTACTAATCTGGGAAGAAAATATAAAATAAGGGGTAAAACTGTAATTTTACCATTGTAGTGCACCAACGGGATTTCTAAGGGTCTAGACATAGGTCAATTGGACTTAATAAGAGAAACAGTGGGATGGTTTAGTGAGGAAAGGGTTATTGTGAAATATAGGAATTAAATGACATTCTGTAATACTAAAACAAACCTACTTAAATTCACAAGGTTCCAGGAAAAATAAAATCAACTAAACCCTTTAAAATTCATGAAAAAATATCCTTTATGGTTTAGAACTTTCAATTTGGCCTTTGGAACCTGTTTTGACCTAGATTGGGGTCCATACCTAATATTTAACCTAATTTGGGTTTTTATGCAAAATATCCAGTCAAACGTGGTCAAAAATAAAATACAACTTCACCATTGAATTCCTTAAGTCCAAATTAGGTTTATACCAAAATTTAGACCTAAGGGAAGGTCGTCTTGACCCACTTTGCAAATTGGTCCACCAAATTATATTTAGACCCTCAACTTTTTGAAACCCTTGCAAATTCCCCCCCAACTTCTTCGTCTCTTTCTTCATTTCGGTCCCTCTGCCATTGCAGCAGGGACCCATACCTCCAGCAACATTGCGCGGAGGTTCTCTCCTTGGATTCATGGGGAGTCGCTCTAAGATTTGAAAGGGGAGCTCCCTGCGAAGTCCCCTACCGCATGGGCAACTCCCCATGCCCTGAAACCCCCCATACCTCTCGTGCGAACACTTGAGAGGTATGGGTCTCCCTCCAACCTTACCTCCAGCGTGGCCATCCCGTC
This sequence comes from Thalassia testudinum, assembly GCA_037157565.1. NCBI lineage: Eukaryota > Viridiplantae > Streptophyta > Magnoliopsida > Alismatales > Hydrocharitaceae > Thalassia > Thalassia testudinum. The sequence continues at coordinate 35,332,472 of JAZHRO010000056.1, forward strand.
GCCTCCTTGCAAATTTCTCTCTGCCCTCGCTTATTTAAGGAAGCCCAGACCTCTCCGCTTCCTTCAAGCCTAATTTGGCCGAAAATTACCCCCCCAATCTCATCTCCTCCTCACTCTGGCCAACTGCCGGTGACTTTCGGTGACTCTTCCTCCCTTTTCTCGTCGCTCTGCCACAGTACCAGTGGCAGAGCCATCTCTGCTGTACTCCTCCACGTCGCGTCATACCAGCATGCATCCTTCGACCCTCTTCGTCGTCGCCGTCATTTCTCTCCTGGGCCTTTTCGTCTTTGACGAAGGTAGTGTTGGTGCTAGAGCACCACGATCATTTGTTTTGATGATAACAAAACACGTGTCATTTAACATTTGCACTTTGAGTCTTAGATTTCAGGTCAATTGCAAATGTAGACGTGTTTAGACGGAACTCAAGCATGCATCCAGGACGGATTGGAGGAGCTTGATGGAGAACAGAGGAGATTCGCGAGGAGCGATAGATTGAAGATGGAAGGACAAGAAGAATAGGATAGAATTTTATTTAATCCTTTCATGTACTTTTATCTTTATTTTGCTTGCTCTTTTTATTTCCTTAGAACATTATGTTAAAGAGCCTCAAAGTACCCTAACAGTAGTCCTAGGAACACTCGCACAACCCTAGGATACTTAGGTTCTCTGTAGAGAACTTAGAAAACCAATATAGGGTTCAAACAGAGTTTCCAGACGTCTAATTCCAAAATCAGACGTCTGATAAAGTATTTTAAGACGTCTGACTGTTGTTTCAGACGTCTGATAACTATTAGGTTGGACTTTGTATTCTGTCTGATGAAATCAGACGTCCAGACCTTAGACCAGACGTCTTAGGAGACGTCTGATGACTCTTCCAGATGTCCAATTAGTGGATCGTTGGCTGGCTTAGCAAACACTCAAGATTATGACCGTTAGAGCCTTATCAGACGTCCTTAGGCCTTTCCAGACGTCTGATAAATGACCGTTTTGCCTCGGCTGACCCAAAATCTCTTCTCAGAGATTTTCTAGCCGTTGCAACATTTGGAAAATCCATTCCCACAGTAAAAGTAGGTTTCCAGACGTCCAGACATAGTGCCAGACATCCTGTATGTCGTTTGATGGACTTGCACAAAAATCCTGTTTAGATCTGATTCAAGTCAGGAAGAGACCCGCCCAAAATCATACGTCTTAAAGTGAACTTCCAGACGTCTGATGAAAGAATTAGACATCTGATAAGCCTGTCAGAACAATGATTGTTCCTGATTTCGGGCTGATTCTCTTGGGCTTTGTTCCCAACGGCTATGGAACCTTTCCTAAGCCTTCCAAAGCCTTCCTAAGGCCTCTATAAATAGAAGGGAACCTTTGCAACAAAAAGACACACCTACATACACAAGACACACTTGGCTACACACTTTCACACTCTCTTGTGTCTTAGCTAGCTCTTGCTCTCCAAGCTCAAGCTCCATTCTCTTGAGAGCATCAAGCTGTTGCGCACCCGCTCTCCCGCCGTAGTTCACGAGAGCGAAGTTGCGCCGTCGCGTGGCTCACGCACCGCGTCATCAACTCGACGCACTCCTTGCAAAGGGGAGTTTCTTAATTCCTATAGAAGTTAGGTTCATAATTACTTTGTTGGCTCTATAGGATTACTTATTTATTTTATCTTTGTTATTTGGTTGGGTATTCGCTTTGCGAATTTCCGTCTCCTTCGCGAGACAAAATCCTTCTCGTGGAGAGAAGGGGTTGAGGTACGCTACCCTCATCTAAGTAGCGTGGTTGTATTGAGGTTGAATCACCCTCGTTTTAAAGTGATTCGGTTTAGTGGATTTTGATCAACTTGGTTGATCGGAAAATCCTAACTCGAGAGGGTTAGGTGGTGGTTTTCACCCGATTTGGGTTTCCACCTAAAAATACTTTGTGCCTTTTGTGTGATTGTTATTTTGTGAAGATTATTTATATTTCAATTCCGCATTTTTTACGTCACACTGATCTCACCCCCTCCAAGAAAGGGAAACTACAGGTAGTACCTGCCGCTCGCCCTCCGCCTCCCCCCTTCTCTCCAAGTCCATTAATTAAGCTCCTCTCCCTCTACTCTTCATTTCCCCTTCATCAATTTTTAGTTTCGACCCCTCGACCGCCACTACCACCACCAACGTTTTCACCTCCGGCCACCAACTCCGGCGAGGTCGCTCCACCTTGACAGGCCGTTCCACCCTTCGCCGACCGGTCCTTAAGCTCCGCCTTGACTCACTGATCATCCTCCGCACCTTCACCAACCGCGACACACACTGCACACCTCCATCGACCTAACCCACCTTCACAACCACAGTGCACTGTAGGCACACACTCATAGACACTGCCATGCCACGCCAACACCCCCAGCACCTTCGCTGTGCTCTGGCGAACCTCCCTGAGCGATTTGACGTGGCCGCAAGGCCGTTCTTGTGTTTTCAGGTTCGTCGCCCATCCGCCATTGGTGCAAAGCTTGAAGCTCGCTTGAAGCTTCGCCCAGGCCTTGCTGTTCCAGGCTTACACTCCCAGGACGCACGAAATCTCCTCGCGCACGGTTCCAGGCCTTCACTTGGAGTCGAGAGACTCTGAGGCTGTTGCCATTGCGAAGACAACCTCTGCTGCGGGCGTGTGCGAAGAAGGTGGGAAGATAGTCCCACCTCGGAACTGGAAGAGGCGCAACACCCGCATAAATTGAATTCCTGCTAGAGGCTTATCGCCTCCAACTCACGGGGTGAGGTCCCTCTCACCCGACCGACTAGCCTCGTTCGCGACCACACCCCGCAGACTTGGTCTTTACCCGACCCGACTAACACACCTCGCCCCCCACCGCACGCTGGTGGGCCTGGTCCCGGGCACACATACTTGACCCGTTTACCTGAGAGGCTCTGGGAGAGCTGTGTCCTAAGAGAGAAATAGAGAGAGACGCGGGGAGGGTAGAGGTAGGTTTTGCCTCTGTGTGCGCAGGAAAGAGAGAAGGAGCCGTAGAAGGAGATGAAGAAGAGAAGGAAGAGGAGGCAAGGACTTAGCTGTAGAACTGTAGAGGCCATGGAAGGAGCTAAAAACTTAGCCGCAAAAAGGCCAAGGAAGAAGGAGCCAAAGAAGAAGAAAAAGGCAGAGGAAAGAGTCGAAGAAGAAGGAGGAGGCGCAACACAACTCAAGAAGAGAAGAAGAAGCCAAAGAGGAAAAGAAGAAAAGAGAAGGAAGGAGCTGTCGCAAAGAAGAAGGAAAGCCAAGCAGAGAAGAAAGAAGAAGAAGCCAAGAAGAAGAGAAGGTGCAACAGCTGAAGACTCAACCGTAGAGAAAGAGAAGAAGAAAGAAGAAGGGACTGCTGCAGAGAAGAAAGAAGAAGAAGAAGCCAAGGAGAAGGAAGAAGTCTGAAGAAGCACTGTAGCAGATCACCATTTAAGGTGTCTAATTCACAGAATCAGATGTCTGAAGACAGGAAAGACAGAGAAAGAAGAGAAGAGAGAAAGCAAAGAAAAAGGAAAGAGAGTAGAAGAAGGAAGAAAAGAAAAAGAATTTATTTCTTTTTATGTTTTTACTCTCTAGCCTTTATATACAGTGCATTATTACTAAACATTATCTTTTAAGTGTTGTGATTTTTGGCTTCTAAATACCGAATTGTTCCCTGAGTTTGACCTCGGAATGTTTTTGAATTTCGAGTAATAAATAATTAAAATTTGATAATCGTTTTCTGTGGTATACTACAACGCATACCTTCTTAAAAACTGTGAGACCAAGCGATTATTTTTGGTGCCATTTTTGGCACCGTTGTCGGGGAGCAACGGGCATTGTAGAAGCTCTAATCACAATTTCTGATTCATTACTAATTTAATTTCTCTCTTTTGTTATGTTTGTTGCAGGAAAGAAAGTAAAGAAGAAAAGCAGCCGCACAATAGCCACACCAAGGAACAGGTAACCTTTTACTAACCCTCTCTCCTAATCCCTCAAAATCTGAAAAGGAGAAACAAAAAGAAAAATCAATCTAGGGCTACCTGTTTTCCATATTTAGTAATCCACAAGAGTTGCCTGATTTGTAATTTCAACACATTTCTAATTGTATATCCACTTAAGGTAACTAGGGCTAAAACCTTCTTGATTGAGCCCTAGATACCCATTTCTGAGGCAACTAAACTGGTCCAAATAGAGCCAACTTAAGGATTACAAGCTAGGGTTTTAGAGACACATCTTCTTCTAAGAAAAGAATTAAAAATTCCAAAAAGAGGTGTGCCTAAGCTTTGTTTGAAAAGACCTATCCAAGAAAAACCCTAAGCAAATCAAGCTCTTAATCTACTTGAACCATAAAAGAAAGGACCTAAGAAGCTCCCAAAGGAACAAAGAGGTGAAGTTGATCCTTTGGGTCAACCAACCTTTAAATTAGGTCACTTTGCACTCAAAAGGCTTAAAGTTCAAGTGGAACCCTAAGCACCTTGATCTTAACTAAAAGCGGTAGATTTAAGAGGTCAAGGTCCCCATTCTGGTCTACCTGGAATCTCAATGACAAGAGAGGTCGGGTGGGGGAAACCTTGTAACCCGTGGGGGCGCTCTACCGTGTAGGGGTCTTCATGGGACTCTCCCTCTTTGGCTGCCCAGGTAATTCTCAGGTGGACGACCTTCTGATCTAAGGGTATCATCCGCTCCAAACCTCTATAGTCACCCAGCATATTTTGGGTGTCTTGATTGGGTCCAGCATGTTCTAATCTCATCCAGTCCTTCGGTGCATGTTTGGTAGGAGGTCCTTGAAACCTCCTTTAGAAATCCACTCTCCCCGAGGCCAAGCCTCAGTACCCTTGTTTGTGCAGCAACCCCTCCACGTAGACCTTTCCTCTGATTCTGAACCTAGTTCTCCTTCTTCTTCCGTCATGGCACAGCCTGTTGAAGAAGAAAATAATCTTGAGCACCAGCTTCAGCGTCTAAATGACCTCTTCCAGAACTTCATGAACCCATCGTAGTGTCCCATGATGCGAGATCACTCTAATCCCACTGCGGTGGCAATTGAGCCTTGAGTTCGAATCTCGACTGGAGGACCTGATTCTGAATTGAAGCCCAATATGATTCATGCCACACCAAAATTCTATGGGCTTAACTCCAAAGATCCATTCTAGCATATTAAACAGCTCAAGCATCTGGCCCAGACCTTCGGGTCAAATGCGCAAAATCGGGATATCTTACTCATGAAGATGTTCTCTTTCTCCCTCATGGACAGGGCAGCTTATTGGTACCAAACTCAGACCCATCCAATCAACACTTGGGATGAACTTCAGTCCGAATTTTTGAAGTTCTTTCCCGTTGGTCGAACAAACGCCTTGCGCCATCAGGTTACTCATTTCACCCAACAGACGGGAGAACCTCTTCATGAGGCATGGGACCGATTTTTGGATCTCATGAGAAAGTGCCCCCATCATGGAGTTCCTAAATGGGAACAAGTCCAGTCTTTCTACCAGGGATTTCGTCAGGACATTAGATTATTCGTCAATGCAACCTGCAGAGGAAATATCATGGGTCAGCATGAGGACACAGTGTGAGAGATTCTCGAGAATATGTGCGAGAACTCCATCAACAATGACTCCATGGGTTTATTCGACCGGACGAATACCCGCGCATCGACGAATCTTAGGGGAGCACATGAGCTGCAGGGTCTGTCCGCATCCGTTGACTTGGAACTGATGGCCAGTCGGTTGGACAAGGTCTCTATCATCAAAAAGAAGGTGGACGAGTTGACTCGGCATTTGCAGCAAGCCACCTCTATGCAGAACTCTTTCGCACATCCACCTCCCACGAAGGAAACTGTGCAAAACATCTTCCACCTATCTTCTTCGGGGATGGACCCGTATCCACCCCCATCTGACTCCAGGATTGGAGGGACCTCCGATCCTCTCTATTCTTGTCGGGGGAACTCTGATCCCCCATACTTTGACTTTCCTGAGGCTCCTCAGACCTACGAGGACCTCAACGCCATCCAGAAGGACCCATTTTCCAACACCTACAACCCTGGTTGGCGAAATCATCTCAATTTCTAGTGGGCGGGAAATTCTCAGACTCAAAGACCACCTTATCAACCCCGTCCACAAGCCCCTTGTCCTTATCAGCCCCTCAGCCTCGGCCCAACCCCACCTATCAATCTAGGCCAAACCAAGACCAAATGTCTCTCATCCTCCAAACATTGGCTGACATTCAGAGAATGAATGCGGCAATCCAAAAATAGCACAAGGATGAGATCACAGAGGTCTGCAACCAACTCGCCCAGATGGTGAATTCTCGCCAGTCGGGCACACTTCATTTACAACCTCTGCCAAATCTAAATAACGTGCCGACCCAGAGGCGCGTTATGAACCCAAATCCAGGCCACGCACACATGATTTATTAGGCCCCTTCTGTTCCATCACTTGTCGGGATGGAAGCCTCAACATCTTACGTGGGTTATCAATAGCAGCCACCCATTTTACCAACCCCTAACCAGAACCAGGCAGGATTAAACTATGTAACAACCCGTAGTGGTAAAGCAACCCAAGACCCACCTTATCTAGACCACTCCAAGCCTGGTAGTGATCCAAGCCCTAGGATAGTTATCCAGGATGTCCCTGTCCCAGATCAAAAACCTAGACCTATTCTAGAGGAACCAACCAAGGTTCCATTTCCCGAGGCCTTGACCAAGGGAAAAAGGACAACCAAACCCGTGGCTCTTGAGGAAGACCTGATCGAGCTCTTTGAACAGTTCCAAATAAACATCCCCTTGATGGATGCAATCCGCCACGTACCGGCTTACGCACGATTCTTGAAAAATGTATGTACACCCCAGTGTAAGTCGCCAACCAAGAGTGGGAGTCTGATCGTACTGTCAGAGCAAGCCAGCTCTATAATCTTGAGTAAACTCCCATCCAAGGCAACAGACCCAAGCACTCCCCTGATCTCATGTAAAATTGGTGAAACCCAATTTGATAGAGCATTACTAGACCTAGGTGCCTCTATAAACCTAATACCCACATCCCTGCTTAACCATCTTGAAGAATCCGAGCTTAAACTAACTGAGGTGACATTGCAGTTAGTTGATCGATCCATTAAGTCACCTAAGGGAGTTCTCGAGGATGTTATTGTTAGAGTACGGGATTTCTACTTCCTAGTAGGCTTCATAGTTCTAGATATAGATGCACCTGAGAACCCAAGGGATACATCAATCATATTAGGGAGACCTTTTCTGGCCACTGCTAGGTCCAACATAAGCTGTGAGGAGGGCCAAATAGAGTTGAAATTTGGGAACCAAACCCTTAAGATTGACATCTTTAAGGCCCAATAAGGGATTAATTGCGGTGTGGTAGAACAGATAAGCGATATTAGAGCCGTGGTTGATGAACCGCATATTGAGGACAACCTGATTTTCCCCAATCAACCACAAGAAGATCAAAACCCGTAATTAGAGGAGTCTGAACCTGATCTAGATACACCCATAACTCCTACCCTTGTTCCTCACACCCACTCCGAACCACCTGCTGCTACTGATAATCCTGTCTTGGAACTCAAGCCCCTTCCCGATCATCTGAAATATATCTTTTTGGGTTCCAATCAGACATTTCCTGTGATTATAAACTCCAGACTCACCCCTGATCAGGAATCCCATCTGATTACTGTTCTCCAGCAACATCGTAGAGCCATTGGATGGACTCTCGATGATTTGACTGGTATAAGCTCCTCTTATTGCACACACCACATCTATTCCGAAGAGGGTGCACAACCTTCGCGTGAGATGTAGAGACGTCTGAACCCTAATCTGCAGGAGGTCGTGAAAAAGGAGATCATTAAGTGGTTAGATGCAGGGATCATCTACCTGATCTTCGACAGTCGATGGGTGAGCCCAATCCAGGTTGTGCCTAAGAAGGCAGGGATCACCACCATCACGACTGAAATCGAAGAGGTCATACCGACCTGTATGGTCAACTCGTGGAAAGTCTACATAGATTATAGAAGACTCAATTCCTCCATGAAGAAGGATCATTTCCCACTACCATTTATTGATCAGATCATCGAAAAACTAGCGGGAAATAGATTCTTCTGCTTTCTTGACGAGTACTCTGGTTATAATCAAGTGGCGATTCATCCAGAGGACCAAGAGAAGACCATATTCACCTGCCCCTTCGGGATATACGCGTTCCGAAGGATGCCTTTCGATCTTTGCAATGCACCCGCGACTTTTTAGCGGTGCATGCTTGCTATATTCTCTAATATGGTAGGTGATTATCTAGAAATCTTCATGGATGACTTCTCAGTATTTAAGGCATCATTTGACGATTGCCTCTAGCACTTGGTTCAAATACTCAGGAGATGCATTGACATGAATCTGGTTCTTTCCTGGGAAAAAAGGCTCTTCATGGTGCCTGAGGGGATCGTCCTGGGACATCTGATTTCTGAGAGAGGCATCCAAGTTGATCGAGCCAAGGTTAACTTGATCTCCAAGATCCCTATGCCTAGCTCGATCAGAGACATCAGATCTTTTCTGGGGCACGTCGATTTTTACCGTTGATTCATCCCTGATTTTTCGAAAATCGCACTCCCTTTGACCACTCTTCTCTCCAAGGATGTATCTTTTGAAATCCTTAAGGAATGCACTCAAGCATTTGAGATCCTTTGTGACCGAGTTACCCAAGCCCCGATCCTACAGTCCCCTGATTGGACTCAACCCTTTGAGATCATGTGCGATGCATCTGACTTTGCCGTAGGAGCGATTTTGGGGTAGAAAATTGACGGGAAACCCGTGGTCATCTACTACGCTAGCAAGACACTTGACGAGGTTCAGCGTAACTACACGGTTATGGAGAAAGAGTTGCTAGCCATAGTATTTGCCCTTGAAAAGTTTAGATAATATCTCCTGGGTTCCCACGTTATTATCTACTCGGATCACACTGCTGTGAGGCATCTCCTTGCAAAGAAGGATGCGAAACCTCGATTAATCCGATGGATCTTGCTATTGTAAGAATTTGACCTCGAGATTCGTGACAAAGCGGGAAGACAGAACATGGTAGCTGACCACTTGTCCTACCTTCCTTCTGAGATCATCGATCCTTTCGGACCCATCACGGAGCATTTTCTTGATGAGAACCTCCGGACTATTAGTACAAGGCTTCCATGGTTTGTTGACATAGTAAACTACTTGGCATTACATTAGATCCCGTCTGATTGGCCGAAGGCCAAGAAAGACAAATTGCGCTCCGATGCCATGTATTACATTTGGGAAGACCCGTATTTATTTTGCATAGGTGCTGACTAAATCATTCGGCGATGTGTAACGGAAGTTGAAATCAAAGACACTCTCTTTCTGCTATGACCAGGCATGAGGTGGCCATTTTTTTGGGAACAAAATCACATCAAAAGTCCTCTAGTGTGGCTTTTATTGGCCAACAATCTTCAAGGATGCATACAATCACTGTAAGGCATGCAACTGTTGCCAGACTTTGGGCAACATGAGCCATCGTGACATGATGCTTTTACAGTCGATTCTCGTATGCGAGATTTTTGACATTTGGGGGATTGATTTTATGGGCCCCTTCCCTATCTCGGATGGCTTCGAGTACATTTTACTCGTTGTTGACTATGTGTCCAAATGGATCGAAGCCATTCTGACCTGAGCTAATGATCACAAAATTGTTCTCAAATTCATTCACCAAAACATCTTCTCATGGTTTGGGATTCCACGAGCGATCATTTCTGATGGAGGGACCCATTTCATAAATACTCAGTTCAGGTCATTGATGACCAAATATGGGGTGTCACATAGAATCTCTACTCCCTACCACCCCCAAACTAATGGTCTAGCTTAGCTATCAAATCGGGAGATCAAGAAAATCCTCCAGGTTATTATTCGACTTGATAGGAAGGACTGGTCATCCTGGCTTTCAGAAGCTTTGTGGGCTTATAGGACCGCCCACAAGATCCAATTAGGCATGTCTCCTTTCAGACTGGTGTATGGGAAGGCGTGTCACCTCCCCGTCGAATTGGAGCATAAAGCCTATTGGGCAGTACGGAATTGCAATTTAGATCTTTCTAAGGCTGGAACCCACAGAAAGATTCAGATAAGAGAGATTGATGAATTATGCCTCGATGCATATGAAAACTTGCAAATCTATAAAGAGCAGGTTAAAGCCTTTCGTGACAAGCACATATCTAGAAAGATCTTTCATCTTGGTCAAAAGGTCCTACTTTTTGATGCCCGACTCAGACTATTCCCAGGGAAGTTGCGATCCAAGTGGATCAGACCATATCTAGTCCGATAGATCTTTGGAAATGGAGCCGTCGAGATCAGTCACTTAGCCATGATTTCAAACCTTTTGTCGTGAACTGTCAGAGACTCAAACCGTTCATTGACGTGACCAATACAGATTTGGTTGAGTCTTCCTTTATCCTTCATTCTCCCTGAGCTCATTGCACCCAGTCGATGGCATAAAACTCAACGCTTAACGGGAGGCAACCCGTTATTCTTTCAAAAACTTGAAACCTTTTCTGACATTTCTTTGCACTTTAGAGTTCATCCTTTAGGACAGTCGACTCCACCTCAGGTACCCGTACCTGAGATTAGAAATCGTCCACAACAGTCACCTCGACCCGTCCACTCATCCAACACCTGTCCTAATGAATGAACCAAGCTAAATACAAGCCCACCTAATTTACAATAGGGACATTGCAAATCTTAGGCATTGGGGGGTATGAAAGTGCAAACTATATGAAAACTCATAACAAGAAAAGGTTTCAACAAAAAAATCACATATGTCAAAAACACCAAAAAAAATTAAATTTTTTTTTTGAAAAAGAACAAAAAAAAACTGGAGGAGGGAAGAAAATTTTTGGGCTATACAAAATAGGAGGAGAAAAAGAGCAGAATGCTAAGAAGGAGCACAAAATGAAAAAAAAGAGATAGTCATTAGTAAGAAATTAAGGGATTAACCGAAGTTCTAGACCACATTAAGAAAAGAAAAAAGAAAGTGCTAAAGAGACATAAAAAGATTAATAGGAATGCTGACCTTAGGCCTTTTTGGCCAGACTCTAAGTACTCGTTAAGATTTGGATATTCCTCAAGAGGTTGAGGAAAATGCAAAGCTTAGGTATTAGGTCTAAAGCTTAGGGAGTATTCATCCTCGTTAACTGACCTTTGGTTTGCGGGACTCGGTAACCTAAGCACCCCAATTCACACACAGGTTGGTTCAGTGCGCATAACTATTAAAATCACGCAGAAGCGTTTTAATGTTCAGAAAATGTTGCCTAGATTAGGAGCGGCCGATCAACACTAGTTGATTTGGATGAGTTCCTAGCGCGGAGAGGTGGGGAATTTCCCTCGAAGATGCGTTACAACATATTGTCTCCTCGGTGCTTGTCTCTTAGGATATTTACATATCCTACTGGGGGCATGTAAGCACTCTGCTGGTTCAGATACCATGGATGGCATTATCACGAAATGTCAATCGCTAGGATCTAGATTCGGCCAAGGAACGCCATGGGTGGGATTATCTCAAAATCTCAAAAATCAGGGTTCTGGGGGTTACCATGGGCGGTGCTATCATGAAGCATCGATTGCCAGGGACTTTTGAGGATTGATGATGGGGACGAGGAATCCGATACAGACCGTGTTGAGAAGCCAATCCTAAGCTAGAATTAAAAAGAAAAGAGAGAGAAAACTCTCCAAACAAATAAGTCCTCTGTCTCTCTTACAAAATGCATTGCAAACTGAACCAAGGCTAAAAAATGTCTCAAGCACGGGTGCTTTAACCACGGAGTCCAATAAACCTTAGGGTAGTTCCTGCGGGCCTTAAAAACCTTCGCTAAAGACCGAGGCTAAAGCTAGATAGGTCTGAATCTTGGTTGATACTAGAGTACCTTTAGGCCCATTGTTGGCATTCTGACCTAATCAAAGAAGAAAAAGCACTTATCATAACTGGTGAAAGAAACTCATGGTCTAGAATAAAAGTTAAAACCTTAAAATTTTGCTAAGGGACTAGCAAAAGTTAGGCATGGGGGTATGATGAGAACCTCATCATGAACCCTAAGTAGCTTACTTTGATCTAATAAAATGAACAAAAGCTCCTACATAACCTAAAGGAAGGCCTAATTCAGGGGATTACTAATCTGGGAAGAAAACATAAAACAAGGGGTAAAACTGTAACTTTACCATTGCAGTGCATCAACTGGATTTCTAAAGGTCTAGACATAGGTCAATTGGACTTAATAAGAGAAAAAGTGGGATGGTTCAGTCAGGAAAGGGTTATTGTGAAATCTAGGAATTAAATGACATTCTGTAACACTAAAATAAATCTACTTAAATTCACAAGGTTCCAGGAAAGATAAATATCAACTAAACCCTCTAAAATTCATGGAAAAATATCGTCTAGGGTTTAGAACCTTCAATTTGGCCTTTGGAACCTGTTTTGACCTAGATTGGGGTCCATACCTAATATTTGACCTAATTTAGGTTTTTGTGCAAAATATCTAGTCAAACATGGTCAAAACTAAAATTCAACTTCACCATTTGATTCCTTAGGTCCAAATTAGGTTTATACCAAAATTTGGACCTAAGGGAAGGTCGTCTTGACTCACTTTGCAAATTGGTCCACCAAATTACATTTAGAACCTCAACTTTTTGAAAACCTTGCAAATCCCCCCCAACTTCTTCGTCTCTTTCTTCATTTCGGTCCCTTTGCCATCACAGCAGGGACCCATACCTCCGGCGACATTGCGCGGAGGTTCTCTCCTTGGATTCATGGGGAGTCGCTCCAAGATTTGAAAGGGGAGCTCCCTGCGAAGCCCCTTACCGCATGGGCAGCTCCCCATGCCCTGAAACCCCCCATACCTCTCGTGCGAACGCTTGAGAGGTATGCGTCTCCCTCAAACCTTACCTCCGGTGTGGCCATCCCGTCGCCTCCTTGCGAATTTCTCTCTGCCCTCGCCTATTTAAGGAAGCCCAGACCTCTCTGCTTCCTTCAAGCCTGATTTGGCTGAAGATTACCCCCCCAATCTCGTCTCCTCCTCACTCCGGCCAACTGCCTACGGCTTCCGACGATTCTTCCTCCCTCTTCTCGTCGCTCTACCACAATACCAGTGGCAGAGCCATCTCCGCCGTACTCCGCGCCGCGTCGTACCAGCGTGTGTCCTCCGACCCTCTTTGCCATCGCCGTCATCTCTCTCCTAGGCCTTTTCGTCTCTGATGATGGTAGTACCCGCCGCTCGCCCTCCGCCTCCCCCCTTTGCTCTAGGTCCATCAGTTAAGATCCTCTCCCTCTACTCTTCTTTTCCCCTTCATCAATTTTTAGTTTCGACCCCTCGACTGCCACTACCACCACCATTGTTTTCACCTCCGGCCACCAACTCCGGCGAGGTCGCTCCACCTTGACAGGCCGTTCCACCCCTCTCCGACCGGCCCCTAAGCACCGCCCCGACTTACTGATCATCCTTCGCACCTTCACCAACCGCGACGCACACTGCACACCTCCATCTACCTAACCCGCCTTGACGGCCACAGTGCACCCTAGGCACACACTCACAGACACTGCCACGCCACGCCAACAACCCCAGCACCTTCGTCGTGCTCTGACGAACCTCCCTGAGCGATTTGACGTGGCTGCAAGGCCGTTCTTGTTTTTCAGGTTCGTCGCCCATCCGCCATTGGCGCAAAGCTTGAAGCTCGCTTGAAGCTTCTCCCAGGCCTTGCTATTCCAGGCTTACACTCCCAAGATGCATGGAATCTCCTCGCGCACGGTTCCAGGCCTTCACTTGGAGTCGAGAGACTCTGAGGCTGTTGCAATTGCGAAGACAACCTCTGCTGCGGGCACGCGCGAAGAAGGTGGGAAGATAGTCCCACCTCGGAACTGGAAGAGGCGCAACACCCACATAAATTGAATTCCTGCCAGAGGCTTATCGCCTCCAACTCACGGGGTGAGGTCCCTCTCACCCGACCAATCGGCCTCGTCCGCGACCACGCCTCGCGGACCTGGTCTTGACCCGACCCGACTAGCACACCTCGCCCCCCACCGCAAGCTAGTGGGCCTGGTCTCGGGCACACATACCTGACTCGTTTACCTGAGAGGCTCTGGGAGAACTGTGTCCTAAGAGAGAAATAGAGAGAGAGAGACGCGGGGAGGGTAGAGGTAGGTTTTGCCTCTGTGTACGTAGGAAAGAGAGAAGGATCCGCGGAAGGAGAAGAAGAGAAGGAAGAGGAGGCAAGGACTTAGTTGCAGAACTGCAGAGGCCACGGAAGAAGGAGCTGAAGACTTAGCCGCAAAAAGGCCAAGGAAGAAGGAGCCAAAGAAGAAGAAAAAGGCAAAGGAAAGAGTCGAAGAAGAAGAAGGAGGAGGCGCAACACAACTCAAGAAGAGAAGAAGAAGCCAAAGAGGAAAAGAAGAAAAGAGAAGGAAGGAGCTGCTGCAAAGAAGAAGGAAAGCCAAGCAGAGAAGAAAGAAGAAGAAGAAGCCAAGAAGAAGAGAAGGTGCAGCAGTTGAAGACTCAACCGCAGAGAAAGAGGAGAAAGAAGAAGGGACTGCTGCAGAGAAGAAAGAAGAAGAAGCCAAGGAGAAGGAAGAAGTCTGAAGAAGCACTGTAGCAGATCACCATTTAAGGCGTCTGATTCACAGAATCAGACGTCTGAAGACAGGAAAGACAGAGAAAGAAGAGAAGAGAGAAAGCAAAGAAAAAGGAAAGAGAGAAGGGAGAAAAGAAAAAGAATTTATTTCTTTTTATGTTTTTACTCTCTAGCCTTTACATACAGTGCATTATTACTAAACATTATCTTTCAAGTTTTGTGATTTCCGGCTTTTAAATACCGAATTGCTCCCTGAGTTCGACCTCGGAATGTTTTTGAATTTCGAGTAATAAATAAATAAAATTTGATAATCGTTTTTCGAGGTATACGACAACTCATACCTTTTTAAAAATTGCGAGACCAAGTGATTAATGATGAAGGGTTGAGATTGAATGGAGGTAGAATGCAGGGTTGGGATGAAGATATGTTGGCTGACCATGGTGATGGGAATACCATCATGAGCCATAACTAGCTCATTTTGATCTAATTGAATAGGTAAATGCTCTTACATAACTACCAGAGATCCATATTTCATTGCAAAGTCATTCTAAGGGAAAGATAAGAAAACATGGTCAAAACTGCAGTTTTACCATCATATCATGAATGTAGTACAATCACGGGTATTCCTAGGGGTTAATTAAGGGTCAATTAGTCTTAAAAGAACAACAAGTGGGTTAGAACAGACAGAAAAGGATTTTCGCGTGTTTTGAGAATTAAATGACTTTTGAAACCCTAAAAATAGACCCGCTTAATTAACTAAAGTTTTGGTCAAGATAAAATTCACCTAAACCCTCTAAAATTCATATAAAAATATTCTCTAGGATTTGGTACCTTCAATTTGACCATCATAACCCATCTTGACCCAAAATAGAGTCTCAGACAGACATTTACCCTAATTTAGGTTATTGCATTAATTAATTAGTTAAACTTGGTCAAAACCTAAATCTAACTTCACTATTGGATTCCTTGGGTCCAAATTAGGTTTGTACTAAAATTTAGGCCCAATCTGAGATTATCTTGACTAAGTTTGCATTCTGGTCTAGTTAGACTCTTTCTATCTCATTCAAACCTTAACTTTTGAGATTTCTTACAAATAGCCCCCTAACTTCTTTGTCTTCTTCACAAGCAGGTCCCTGCACCATTTTTGGAAGGTTAAACCTTCACTGTCGAGTTTCGAGCGAGGATTTCTCGCTCGATTCTCAATCAATCAATCCCATATTTGAAACATAGATTCCTTGGGAAGTTACCTTCCATTTGAGTCATTCATTGGGCTCTAAGTTGTTCCCAAAAGGCCATGCAAACTTTTCAAAGGATTGGGTATCCTACTTCGCAGGCACCTTCCAAGCTTGATAGCTTCTTTCCGAGGTTGGAAGGGCTTCCTATGGCCTATAAAAAAGACACCATCGCACGACCGTGCTTTTCATCAAGTCTTGGCATGTCTAATGGCCTAAAAACCCCTCTTCGACCACCAAAGACCCTTGCTGCGGCGACCCCCCTGGATCTCCCTCGTCTGGCTGTCCAACCATCAAATTGGAAAGCCCATCTTTCTCCTTCTTCGGCTCTGGTCAACCAACACTGGAGCCCTCTGCCCCCTATCATCTCACTAAGCCCCTCTTTAGCTCTCTCTCTCTCTTTCTATTTCGCTTTTCCTCTTTCTATCTCTCAATTCGACCCTCGACGTCACTGTTCACCCTCATCTTCTCCGTCTTTGATCGCTCCTCCGGCGAGGTGTATCCACCACTACACTCCATCCGCCTCGCCGACCACCTCATAACCTTCACCTCAACTCCACCAACCAAACCCCTCTCCTTATTTGCCATTCCATCCACCCAAACACCTCCCCAAACAACCCATCATCTTCTGGCCAGTTCCGTCTCCACCAGCCACCTACATGCACTCTCACTCCACGCTACACCCACCATCACGTTCGCCATGATCCGGCGAAGGTCCTGAAGTGTTTTAACTTGGCCGCAAGGTCATATTCTTCCTTTAAGGTGTTCACCGTGTCTCCGCTACCCTCTACCCATCGCTATCATGTTCTTCGAGTTCACGGCCGTGAAAACTCCAGGCCACACCCTCCAGGTGCTATGGCTTTTCTCAAGGCACGTGCCCAGGTCTCTAATTGGGTGAGACACCATCAATAGCTGCTGTAATCAGATGAAGAAGCCACTTGCAGGTGCATGCAAAGAAGGAAGGACATATAGTCCCACATCGTGGGCTTTGGAGAAGAAGAGGCCGCATAAATTATTTTTCTGCTATAGCCTTACTGCCTCAGACACAAGGGGTGAGGTCCCTCACACCCCTCATGTGCCTCGTCTGTGACCTCTCCTCCGTGGACCTGGTACACCCAACATGCCTAAGCCCACACCTCGGCTACCACCCACGCTGGTAGCCTTGGTCCCGCGCACGCTCTTGCTCTAATCCGACTACCCGATACTGTGTGTGGCCTTGGGAAGGTGAGAAAGAGAAGACCCTAGAGAGAAAGGAAAGAGAGTGCGGGGTTGGGGGGTTTTGCTACAGAGAATAACTGCTGACACTTAGCCATTTGAAGAAGGATCCCCCTCTGTGTGTGAAGCAGAGAAGAGAAAGAAAGAAGAAGGGGAGCCACACAGGAAGAGAAGCAGAAGAAGAAAGAAGGAAGAAAGAAGGAAAGAAGAGGAGCTGCATAAACAGAGAAGCAGAGAAAGAAGAGAAGAGGAAGAGTTTAAGAAGAATAAAGAGATTTCTTTAGATTGTTAATTGATATTGTGTCTGATTTGAGCTTCTTAATTGATATTGTGCATCTCTTAACTATCATTGTGCGGAGTAATTGGTGATTTAAATCACCATTTTACTCCATTCTTTTTACAGTATTGACATTAGCTTTCATGGATATATCATTATTGCTTGGAGTTTCATTATAAAATGCTCATACTGTGCTTAAATTGCAATTTTGAGATTGAATTCCATATTGCTCCCTATGTTCGACCTCGGACTTTTTCTAGTAATAAAATTTATTTGTTTGAGTGCTATTTTGTCTATATTACAACGAAATTATTTTAAAACACCGATTTACCGCTCCAATATTTTTGCACCATTGCCGGAGAGCAACGCGCAATTCAGATCTCTTGATTGCAATAGCAGGTTGGATTCTAACTCGCTACATCTCTTTTTGTGATCTATTTCAGGGACTCATTAAAGGAAGATCAGTTGCACATCAACCACTCCAGGGGCGAGTAAACTCCATCTACCTTCTTCTATGCCCCTGAATCTGAAAAAGCTAAAAAAGGAAAAAATCAATTAGGGCTACTTGCATTCTATTCTTAGACAAATCATCAAGTGCCTGATTTGATACATTCTATTTAGACAACATCCAAACCCTGATCTGTGCACCCATTTGAAGCTAAGATATCTAGGGCTATCACATTTTTGTTTGAGCCCTAGGTACCATATTTTGACAAATTAAATTGGACAAAATCAGAGCCAATTAAGGATTCCAGTTTAGGGTTTTAGAGACACACTTGCTTAATTAAGAATTAATCTTTCCAAACAATGTGTGGCTAAACCTTGATTGAATTGATCTATTCAAGAAAAACCCTAAAATCAGGCTCTTAAATTCATTTGAACACTAAAAGAGGGATCTAAATTTCTCAAAGGACAAAAATAAGTAAAGTTGACCCACCTTTTGGGTTGACCAATCTTCAAATTAGGTCACTTTTCACAAAAACATCTTAAAAGTTCAAGTGAAATCATAAGCACCCTTGCTCTTAATTAAAACTGATAGACTTAAGAGGTCAAGTCCCCATTCTAGTCTACCTGGATCATCAGTGATAAGAGAGGTCAGGTAGGGGAAATCCTGTAACTCGTGGGGGTGCTCTACCATGTAGGGGTCTTTGCGGGACTCTCCCTCTCTGGCTGCTGATTGCACAACAAAAATACATCAATAAACATGCCATCTTGTGTTATTTCCTAGCATTACCATTGCATCTTATGTAGCTATAGTTGCATTTGTAAATAAACACATGCATGCATTTATTGAGAGGGGAGGGTAATGCGAATAAGTGGCCATCTAATTAACATCTTCATCAAGGGCTGCATTGCAAATTCACCATTCTCATTTTTTTTATTTTGGCTTTGAAATTCTTCTCCGCGCGGCTCAGGGCATGGTGCATGCATCCCTTCGCTCCACTCCTCTGCCAGCAGCATGGCAAGAGGTTCTCTGCCAGCAGCATGGGTTGGTGTTCTTCCTTTTTAAAACCCTTGGTCCTCTCCCTAGTGCGGGTAGACCCGGAGACACCACACTTCCACCCTCCCCTGCGCGCCACTTACTCCACTCTCTGCCAGGCACTCGTTTCCCCTCTCCCTCTCTATACACAACACCTCTTCTCAGCTGCCCAGGTAATTCTTAGGTGGACGGCTTTCTAACTAAGGGGTATCATCCGCCTCGAACCTCTATAGTCATCCAAAATTTTTGGGGTGTCTTGATTGGGTCCATCACATTCTACCTCTCATCTACTCCATTGGTGCATGTTCGGGAAGAGGTTTGTAAGACCATCCTTGAGGCCTCCATTAGCTACTCATTCCCGTCGAGGCCAAGCCTCGACCTCCTTGTTTGTGCAACAACCCAATCCAATTGATATCTCTTCTGATTCATCTGAACCTAATTCTCCTTCATCCATCATCATGGCACAACCAGCAGAAGAAAATAATCTTGAAAATCAGCTTCAGCGCCTCAATGATCTATTCCAAGCCTTTGTGAACCCACTGTAGCATCCAATGATGCAAGATCACTACAATCCCACTGCGGTGGCAATCGAACCTTGAGTACAAATCCCCGCTAAAGGTCCTGACACTGAACTCAAGCCCAACATGATTCATGCCATTCCCAAATTCTATGGGCATAATTCCGAAGATCCTTTCCAGCATATCAAGCAACTCAAGAATCTAGCCCAAACCTTCGGGTCAAAAGCTCAAAATCAGGATGTCCTACTCATGAAAATGTTCTCCTTTTCTCTCATGGATAAAGCTGCTCACTGGTACCAAACCCAAACGCGTCCAATCAACACCTGGGCAGAACTTCAATCTAAGTTTTTGAGAAAGTTCTTCCCTGTTGGTTGGACAGATACTTTACGGCACCAGATCACACATTTCATACAGCAAGCAGGAGAACTGCTTCACGAGGCTTGGGATCATTTTCTGGATCTCATGCGAAAGTGCCCCCACCACGGAGTTCCTAAATGGGAACAAGTCCAGTCTTTTTACCAGGGACTCCATAAGGATAATCGATTATTCGTCAATGCGACCTGCGGAGGAAACATCATGGGTCAACATGAAGACACCGTGTGGGAGATTCTCGAGAATATGTGCAAGAACTCCATCAATAATGAATCCATGGGCATGTTCGACTGGACGAATGCCCGTGCATTGATGAATCCAAAGGGAGCACATGAGATGCAGGGCCAGTCCTCTTCCGTCGACTTGGAACTAATGGCCAGTTATCTGGACAAGGTCTCTATTATTGAGAAGAAGGTGGATGAGCTAACTCGACACTTGCAGCGAGCCACCTCTGCGCAAAACCTGTTTGCACAACCGCCCTTTGGCAAGGAGGCTGTGCATAACATCTATCATCGATCTTCTCAGGGGATGGACCCGTATCCACCCTCGTCTGATTCTGGTTTCGAAGGAAACTCTAGATCCTCCTACTCTAGTTGGGGGAACTCTGAACCCTCGTAGTCTAACTTTTTCAAGGTTCCTCAAACCTGCAAGGACCTCAACGGCATTCAGAATGATCCATTCTCAAACACCTACAACCCTGGATGGTGTAATCATCCTAATTTCACGTGGTCAGGAAATAATCAAAATCAGAGAGCTCCATATCAGCCCCGACCACAAGCTCCTTGTCCATATCAGCCGCCTCAGCCTTGGCTTAACCCAACTTATCAATCTGGGCCAACTCATGCAGATCAAATGACTCTTATCCTTCAGACTTTGGCTGACATTCAGAAGACGAATGCGGCTATGCAAAAATAACAAAAAGACGAGATCACAGAGGTTCGTAATCAACTCGCCCAGATGGCAAATCCCCGCCTACCTGGTGCACTTCCTTCACAACCTCTACCTAATTCGAATAACGTGCTGAACCAGACGCATGTTATGAACCCAAATCAGGGCCAAGCTCACTTTGTTTATCAGGCCCCTTCTACTCCATCACCCGACGGGATAGAGGCTTCTACTTCATATGCAGGTTACCAGTAGCAAACACCTCTTTTACCCACACCAAACCAGAACCAGGCAGGATTGAATTCTATTACTACCCGTAGTGGCAAAACAACATAGGACCCACCTTATCCAAGCCACTCCCAGCCTGGTAATACAAACCCTAACCCTAGATTGGTCATCCATGACACACCCATCTCAGATCAAGAGCCTGAGCAAATTCTAGAGGAACCATCTAAAGTTCCATTTCCTGAGGCCTTGACCAAGGGAAAAAGGACAGCCAAACCCGTGGCACCAGAGGAGGAGCTGGTTATGCTCTTTGAGCAGTTGCATATAAACATCCCCTTGATGGATGCGATATGTCATGTACCGACTTATGCACAATTTCTGAAAGACATGTGTACACCTAAGCGTAAGCCGCGAACCGAAGGTGGGAACCCGATCGTACTGTCAGAGCAAGCCAGCTCCGTCATTTTGAGCAAACTCCCACCTAAGGCAAAAGACCCAGGCACCCCTCTGATCTTTTGTGCAATTGGTGATATACAATTTGACCGAGCTTTATTGGACTTAGGAGCTTCCATAAATTTGATACCTACATCCCTACTAGACTACTTCGAGGAATTTGAGCTTAAATCGACAGAAATGACTTTACAGCTAGCTGACCAATCCATCAAGTCACCAAAAGGAATGCTCGAGGATGTCATAGTTAGGGTACATGACTTCTACTTTCCAGTGGATTTTATTGTCTTAGACATGGATGCTCCTGAGAATGTGAAGAATACACTGATCATACTAGGGAGACCCTTTCTGGCCACTGCTAGGGTCAATATCAATTGTGAGGAGGGCCAAATTGAATTAAAATTTGGGAGCAAGACATTAAAGATTGACATCTTCAAGGCCTAACAAGGAATTAATTGTGGAGTTATAGAACAAATCTGTGATATCGAGGCTATGGTTGACAACCTATGTATCGAGGAAAACCCGACTATTTCTGATCAACCACAAGAAGATCAAAACTCAAAATTAGAGGAGTCTGAACCTAACCTGGACACACCTATAGCTCCTTCCTTAGCCCCTGACATCCACTCTAAGCCACCCGCTGCTACTGACAACCCAATTATGGAATTAAAGCCTCTTCCCGATCATCTCAAGTATGTCTTTTTGAGTTTCGATCAAACATTTCCTATGATTATCAACTCTCGACTTACACCTAATCAGGAAACACATCTGATTTCTGTTCTCCAGCAACATCGGAGAGCCATTGGATGGACTCTTGATGATCTGATTGGTATCAGCCCTTCATACTGCACACATCACATATACACTGAAGAGAGCTCACGACCATCCTGAGAAATGCAGAGACGCTTGAATCCAAATCTGCAGGAAGTCATGAAAAAGGAGATCATCAAGTGGTTAGATGTAGGGATCATCTACTTGATCTCCGACAGTCGGTGGGTGAGCCCAATCCAAGTTATGCCTAAGAAGGCAGGGCTCACAGTCATCACGACTGAAACCGGAGAAACCATACTGACCCGTATAGCAAACTCAGTCTGCATTGATTACAGAAGACTCAATTCCTCAACGAAGAAGGATCATTTCCTACTACCGTTCATTGATCAGATTCTCGAGAAACTAGTGGGAAATTGATTCTTCTGCTTTCTAGATGGGTACTCCGGTTATAATCAGGTTGCAATCCATCCTGAGGACCAAGAAAAGACCACCTTCACCTGCCCCTTCGGAACATACGCATTTTGAAGGATGCCGTTCGATCTCTGCAATGCACCCACCAGTTTTCAGCGGTGCATGCTTGCCATATTCTCAGATATGGTAGGTGAATACCTTGAAGTCTTCATGGATGACTTCTTGGTATTTGGTGAATCATTTCATGATTGCCTCTTGCACTTGGTCCAAATTCTCAGGTGATGCATCGACGTGAACTTGTTTCTTTCCTGGGAAAAGAGCCACTTCATGGTGCCTGAGGGAATTGTCCTGGGACATCTCATCTCTAAAAAAGGCATCCAGGTTGATCGAGCAAAGGTGAATATGATTTCCAAACTCCTTATGCATAGCTCGGCCAAAGACATCTGATCCTTTTTGGGGCATGTCGATTTTTACCGTTGATTCAATCCTGATTTTTTGAAAATCGCGTGTCCCCTGACTAATCTTCTATCTAAGGATGTCCCCTTTGAAATCTCCAAGGAGTGCGCTCAGGCATTTGAGATCCTGCGTGATCGAGTTACCCAAGCACCTATCCTGCAGTCCCCTGATTGGTCTCAACCCTTTGAAATCATGTGCGATGCATTTGATTATGCTGTAGGGGTGGTACTTGGGCAGAAAATAGATGGGAAACCCATGGTCATCTACTACGCTAGCAAGACACTTGATGAAGCTCAGCGTAACTATACAGTTATTGAGAAAGAGCTACTAGCCATAGTATTTGCCCTGGAAAAATTCAGATCATATCTTTTGGGTTCCCGTGTTATCATATACTCAGATCACACCGCAGTGAGGCACCCCTTTTGAAGAAGGACGTGAAACCTCGACTAATCCGCTAGATCTTGCTGTTGCAAGAATTTGATCTCGAGATACGTGATAAAGCAGGAAAATAGAACGTGGTAGCTGACCATTTGTCCTGTCTTCCTTCTTCCGTCGTCGACCCGTCTGGTCCAATCACTGAGCATTTTCCGGACGAGCACCTGCTAGCCATTCACAATCTCCCATGGTTTGCTGATATCGTAAACTACTTGGTTACGGGGAAAGTTCTGCTAGATTGGCCGACTTCCAAGTGGGACAAATTGATTGCCAAGGCCAAGTACTATATTTGGGAGGAACCATATCTTTTCCACATTGGCAATGATCAGGTGGTCCGGAGATGCATTCCTGACGACGAGGTCAATGACGTAATGTCATTCTGTCACGACCAGGCCTGTGGTGGCCATTTCTCCGGGCGTAAAACCGCAGCGAAAATTCTCTAATGTGGGTTCTTTTGGCTTACTTTGTTCAAAGACGCACAAACGTATTGTAGGACATGCGCTTGTTGCCAGACCCTCGGCAACATGGGCCCATGGGATATGATGCCCTTGAACCCAATTATTGTGTGCGGAATCTTTGACATATGGGGAATTGATTTCATGGGACCCTTTCCCGGATCTAATGGCTTCAAATACATTCTTCTCGCTGTTGATTATGTCTCGAAATGTATCGAAGCCGTCCCCACAAGAACTAGCGATCATAAAGTTATCCTTCGATTTATCTAGGAGAACATCTTTACCAAATTTGGGGTTCCTAAGGCCATCATCAGCGATGGCGGGTCTCATTTCACCAATGTGCACTTCTAGTCCCTGATGAAAAAGTACAGGGTGTCCCATCGTATCTCGACTACTTACCATCCCTAGACTAATGGACTGACAGAACTGTCAAATCGAGAGATCAAGAAGATCCTTCAGGTCACTGTTCGGCCTGATAGAAAATATTGGTCTACTCGCCTTTTGGAAGCCTTGTGGGCCTACAGGACAGCCCACAAAATCCAATTAGGCATGTTTCCCTTCAGATTAGTGTACGGTAAGGCATGCACCTTCCTGTCGAGATGGAGCAGAAGGCTTATTGGGCAGTATGGAAGTGCAATTTGGATCTAGTGAAGGCTGGAATACACCGTCGATTGTAATTAAGCGAGATAGAGGAACTACACAATGATGAATATGAGAACTCACGTATCTACAAGGAGTAGGTTAAAGCCTTCCATGACAGGCACATTGTACGAAAATCTTTCCACCTTGGTCAGAAAGTTCTACTCTTTGATGCCAAACTTAAACTTTTCCCAGGAAAACTCAGATCAAAATGGGTAGGACCATTCGTGGTGAGACAAATCTTTGGAAATGGAGCTATTGAAATCAACCAACCTAGCCAGAACCCTTTATTGTGAATGGTCAGCGACCTAAGCTGTTCATTGAACTCATCGATACGAATAGGGCTGAGGTATCTTTTGGTCTCCATTCTCCCTGAGCTCATTGCGCCCGGCTGATGGCGTTAAACTCAATGCTTAATGGGAGGCAACCTATCATCCTTTTGAAAAAACCTGAAACCCTTCTTGACACATCTTGTGTTGAACTCATATTGCACTTTAGGGTTCATCCATTAGAACAGCCGACTCCACCTCTGGTACCCGTACCTGAGCTTGAAATCATCTGCAACGGTCACCCCGACCTGCCCACCCATCCGAAACCTATTCTAATGTACGATCTAAGCTGAACTTGAACCCACCTAATTTACAATGAGGACATTACAAATTGTAGGCATGGGGGGTATTAAAGTGTAAAATGCTGTGAAAATCACTTCATAAAGAAGGATTTCATAAAAAAAAAGCACATATTCCAAAAACCAAAAAAAAAAGAAAGAAAAAAGAACAAAAATAGAAGTGAGGAAATTTTGAATGAATTGATTGTATATCATTTTTGAGGAGAAAAAAGGGGAGGAGATAAAATTGTCAAAAAGGAGCACAATTTGAAAAGAAAAGAAAAAGAGATAGTCATTAGTAAAATATTAAGGAATTGACTTAGTTCTAGACCAAATCAAAAACAAAGAAAATGAAAGACAACCAGTGCTAAGAGACAAAACAGATTAGTATGAATGATGATCTTAGCCTCTTGGGCTGCGATCCTAGGCTTAAAAATTCAAGTACCCACTAAGATCTGGATAGTCCACAAGAGGTTGGGGAAAATGTGAAGCTCAAGTATTAGGTCTAAGGCTTAGGGATTATTCGGCCTCGTTAATTGATCTTTGGTTTGCGGGACTTAGTAACCTAAGCACCCCAATCCACACATAGTTTGGTTTAGTGCGCTTAAGTATCAAAATCACGCAAATGCGTTAAATCTGTTCTGAAAATGTTACCTAGATTAGGAGCAACTGATCAACACAAGTTGATTTGAATGAGTTCCTGACGCGGAGAGGCGAGAAATTCCCCTCGAAGATTGGCAATAACATATCGTCTCCTCGGTGCTTTTCTCCTAGGATATCTAAATATCCTACTGGGGGCATGTGACCACCTTGTGTTGGTTTAGATGCCATGGGCGGCATTATCATGAAATGTCGATTGCTAGGGTTTGAATTTAGCTACAGAATGCCATGGGTGAGATTATCTTGAAATCTCAAAAGCTAGGGTTCGGGGGGTTGCCATGGGCGGTGCTATCTCGAAGCATTGATTATCAGGGACCCTGTGAGGATTGATGGTGGGAACTAGGAATCCAATATAGATTGTGTTATGAAGCTAATCCGAGGCTAGAAATAAAAAGAAAAGAGAGAGAAAACTCTCCAAAAATAAAGAAAAATTCTTCTGTCTCTCTCTTACAAAAACGCACTACGAACTGAACTAGGGCTAAAACATGTTACCAGCACAGGTGCTTTAACCGCGGAGTTCAATGAACCTTAGGTTAGTTCCTGTGGGCCTTGGAAACCTTCGCGATGGACTGAGGTTAGAGCTGGTCAGGTCCGGATCTTGGTTAGTACTTGAGTACCTATAGGCCTACCATCGTCATTCTGACCTAATCTAAAAAAGAAAGCACACATCAGAATTATAAGCATACAAAGGCATATGGTCTAGAATTAAAGTTAATTCTGTGAGATTTTGCTAAGGGACTAGCAAAAGCTAGGCATGGGGGTATGATGGGAACACCATCATGAGCCATAACTAGCTCATTTTGATCTAATTAAGTTAGTAAATGCTGCTACATAACTGCCAAAGAGCCATATTTCATTGCAAAGTCATTCTAAGGGAAAGACAAGAAAACGTGGTTAAAATTGCAGTGTTACCATCATATCATGAATGTAGTACAATCACGGGTTTTCCCAGGGGTTAATTAAGGGTCAATTGGTCTTAAAAGGACAAGTGGGTTAGAACAGATAGAAAAGGGTTTTCACGTGTTTTCGCAATGGTCAATTTTTTTGGTATTTTATGTTTTGTGATTTTTTTTGGATTTTTGAATAGAGAGAAAAATGCAAGAGATACGAAAACTAATATCTAGATCTAACTATGGATGCAAATAGAACTAAGGCAAGTAAAAAGCATAGAAAGACATAAGAGCAAGATAGAAGAAATAAAACTGAGCTTTTTATTAATCTAAGATGTCTGATTACAACTAAAAAAAAGAGGAATGCTTACAATTAGGTAAGTAAATAACTAGAACAAAAGGAAAGAAGAACAACTACAGAGAAAGATAGAGAGTGAGAGGATGTCATAGAGAGGTGGGTGCAGAAAGTGCTGGAGTGGTGGTGGAAGAGTTCACCTTGTCCTCTTGCCCTTGGAGATGTAGAGGAAGAAGTAGAGATCTTGCGGAGATGGAGATGAAAGCAAAGATGCACTTGGCGTGGACTAGGGTTTTGGAAGGAGGGAGGGTGGTTTGGAGAGGTGGAGAATTAATGGAGAGAGGGATGATCCTATGTGGTTGGCCATAGGGTCCTTTAAACAGATGTAAAGGAGTCATTTGATTAGTGGATGAAAGCTGCCTTGGATTAACGAAATTGGGTTGCTAGGATGGAGATTGGAGGGGACAACTATGATCAACTGCTAGATGGAGTGGGCTTTTGGATAGGCTAGGATTAATTGGGTCTAAATGATGAAGGGTTGAGATTGAATGGAGGTGGAATGTAGGGTTGGGATGAAGATATGTTGGTCGACCATGGTGATGGGAACACCATCATGAGCCATAACTAGCTCATTTTGATCCAATTAAGTTAGTAAATGCTCCTACATAACTGCCAGAGAGCCATATTTCATTGCAAAGTCATTCTAAGGGAAAGATAAGAAAATAGGGTTAAAAATGCAGTTTTACCATCATGTCATGAATGCAGTACAATCACGGGTTTTCCCAGGGGTTAATTAAGGGTCAATTGGTCTTAAAAGGCAACAAGTGGGTTAGAACAAACAGAAAAGGATTTTCGCGTGTTTTGAGAATTAAATGAATTTTGAAACCCTAAAAACAGACCCACTTAATTAACTGAAGTTTTGGTCAGGATAAACTTCACCTAAACCCTCTAAAATTTATAGGAAAATATTCTCTAGGATTTGGTACTTTCAATTTGACCATTAGAACCCGTCTTGACCCAAAATAGTCTCAGACAGACATTTGTCCTAATTTAGGTTTTAGCATAAATTAACTAGTAAAACTTGGTCAAAACCTAAATCTAACTTCACCATTGGATTCCTTGGGTCCAAGTTAGGTTTGTACCAAAATTTGGGCCCAATCTGAGATCATCTTGACCAAGTTTGCATTTTGGTCCAATCATACTTTTTCTATCTCATTCAGACCCTTAACTTTTAAAATTTATTACAAATAACCCCCTAACTTCTTTGTCATCTTCACAAGCAGGTTCTCGCGCCATTTTTGGAAGGGTAAGCCTTCACAGTCGAGTTTCGAGTGAGGATTTCTCGCTCGATTCTCAATCAATCAATCACAGATTTGAAACACAGATTTCTTGGGAAGTTACCTTCCATTTGAGCCATTCCTTGGGGTCTAAGTCCTTCCCAAAAGGCCATGCGAACCTTTCAAAGGTTCGGGTATCCTACTTCGCAGGCACCTTCCAAGCTTGAAAGCTTCTTTCCAAGCTTGGAAGGGCTTCCTATGGCCTATAAAAAAGACACCATCGCATGACCGTGCTTTTCAGCAAGTCCTGGCGCATCTATCGGCCTAAAAACCCCTCTTCGACCACTGAAGACCCATGCTTTGGCAACCCCCTTGGATCTCCCTCTTTCGACCATCCAACCATCAAATTGGAAGGCCTAAACTCCTCTCTCCTTCGCGACCCTCCCCAACCAAAGGGTGGGCGTTCCTCCGTCTACATCGCTGTCGCCGTTCCGCCGCATCTTCCTCCTTCTTCGGCTTAGGTCAACCAACACCGGAGCCCTCCTCCTCCCTATCATCTCGCTAAGCCCCTCTTTAGCTTTCTCTCTCTTTCTATTTCTCTTTTTCTCTCTATCTCTCAATTCGACCCTCGACGCCATCTTTCACCCTCATCTTCTCCATCTCCGGTTGCTCCTTCGATGAGGTGTATCTGCCACTACACTCCATCCGCCTCGCTGACCACTTCATAACCTTTGCCTCAACTCCACCAACCAAACCCCTCTCCTTATTTGCCATTCCATCCACCCAAACACCTCCCCGAACAACCCATCATCTTTCGGCCAGTTCCGTCTCCACCAGCCACCTACATGCACTCTCACTCCACGCTACACCCACCATCACGTTTGCCATGATCCGGCGAAGGTCTTGAAGTGTTTTAACTTGGTCGCAAGGTCATATTCTTCCTTTAAGGTGTTCGTCGTGTCTCCACCACCCTCTGCCCGTCGCTACCATGTTCTTCGAGTTCATGGTCGGGCAAACTCCAGGCCACACCCTCCAGGTGCTGTGGCTTTGCTCAAGGCACGTGCCCAGGTCTCTAATTGAGTGAGACACCATCAATAGCTGCTGCAATCAAACGAAGAAGCCACCTGCAGGCGCACGCAAAGAAGGAAGGATAAATTGTCCCACATCGTGGGCTTTGGAGCAGAAAAGGCCGCATAAATTATTTTGTGCTATAGCCTTATTGCCTCAGACATAAGGGATGAGGTCCCTCACACCCCTTACGTGCCTCGTTTGCGACCTCTCCTCCGCGGACCTGGTACACTCGATTTGCCTAAGCCCATACCTCGACTACCACCCACGTCGGTAGCTTTGGTCCCGGGTACGCTCTTGCCCTAATCCGACTACCCCGATACTATGTGTGGCCTTGGGAAGGCGAGAAAGAGAAGACCCCAGAGAGAAAGGAAAGAGAGTGTAGGGTTGGGGGGTTTTGCTACAGAGAATAACGACTGACACTTAGCCGTTTAAAGAAGGATCCCCCTTTGTGTGTGAAGATGCAGAGAAGAGAAAGAAAGAAGAAGGGGAGCCGCACAGGCAGAGAGGCAAAAGAAGAAAGAAGGAAGAAATAAGGAAAGAAGAGGAGCTGCATAAACAGAGAAGCAAAGAAAGAAGATGAGAAGAGGAAGAGTTTAAGAAGAAGAAAGAGATTTCTTTAGATTGTTAATTGATATTGTGTCTGATTTGAGCTTCTTAATTGATATTGTGCATCTCTTAACTATCATTGTGGGAAGTAATTGGTGATTTAAATCACCATCTTACTCCATTCTTTTTACAGTATTGAAATTAGCTTTCATTGATTATCATTATTGCTTGGAGTTTCATTGTAACTTGCTCATATTGTGCTTAAATTGCAATTTTGAGATTGAATTCCATATTGCTTTCTGTGTTTGACCTCGGACTTTTTCGAGTAATAAAATTTATTTGTTTGAGTGCTATTTTGGCTATATTACAATGAAGTTATTTTAAAACACTGATTTATCACTCCAACATTTTGGTTTTTGAAGGGATAAATGGCAGGCCATAGAGGTTGGTAGGGCTACATTTTGGTTGGGTTTTTATGGGCCCTTGGATGGTAGATAGACGGTGGGGATTTAGGACTAGGTTGGTTGGCCATTTGGGTTAGGTTTAAAGAGATATCGGATTGGCCATGGAGGTTTATTGGAGGGGATAGGTTGGATTTTTGGTGGCCCTGATGTGTATACATCTAAGTAGCCTAAAATGTCTATTTATGCATGTTCTTAGTATCATAGAAGCATCGTGCATTATAAATATTGCATAACATGCATCATCATGCATTTTGGTTAATTTGTATAAACTTGTATAGTAATTCACCTCTTTTTGTGGCTAGGGACAGGGCAATATTTATCGGGGTCTCGGATTGAAGATCCAACCATACGGATCTAATCAAAGCGATGATCAGAGTTCAACAACTCCGAGATCGCCCCGATTGGACCTCCATAACATCAGATACAGTTTGAGAAAGATCAAAGGTCAAGGGTCAAGGTGGTGTAAAATCCATACCTCAGATGAAAAATCCAACCACACTGATGGGTTCGGATTGACTAATGTAGCCCAACGACACAAAAATTGGTCCAATTCGACATCCGTGGCACCACTTACAAGTAAAAGAAGATGGACAGCTCAGATGGTGCCATGTGGCACCATCCTAGCCACCCAAGATCACCCACAAGCTATTGTGGCCCTCTGCGCCATCGCCTCTCAGCCGTTGGATTACCATCCAACGGCCAAGATTAATCCACGCTCGCCTTCATATTTTTACAATGGGAAGATGAAGATTCAATGTGGACAATCCAATGGTCCCCATCTCGCCACGTCGCCGGCCGCTATCAAGCAACAAGCGATTTGGACCGTTGGATTCTCATCCAATGGTCACAAGCGATGGACCCTTGGATTATCTTTAAGACAATCCATGGGCATAGCGCATTGGGCAAATGCCCTACGCAGAGCGTGAGGCGCGGGTTCGAGGCGTGCTCCGTAGCCAAATTCACAAAGAACAAGTGCGAGCAAAATTGGATTGCTTGATCAAAAATGAGCGGCTGTGGAAGTGTGATGTGGCATGCTTGGAATCACGTGATGCACACATTCTTGATGACGTGCTATCTGACGCGCGATCTAACGCTGAGGCCCGATCTGAAGGCTCGGGCGTGCGTGATTTGAGCCGTTGATTGATGATTGAATGGTTGAGGATGCGTAGCGCTTGGTGAACGTGGGTGCTACGATTGAAGGTGGGTAGTCGGTGACATGGCCGCCTCTGAGCCATTGGATCTGGAGCAAGTGGCGGGGATGAGGTGTGTGGCTACAACGACGTGCGTCTATAGTGACGCACGTATTCGTCACTAATGGCAGTAGAGTTAAATGTTAAAAGATGAAATGCCTCTTTTGCCCCATGTAAATAATTATGCCCTCCACGTTTTCTTCATCCTTTCCATCATCACTCTCCTGATAAACACCAGTTTATCATCATTCTTATGCATTAAAACAAACCTAGCTCTTAGGATTTTGCTCCGCAAATGGATTTTTGGGTTGCATTTAGGCATCAATTAGGTTAGGCATGCATTGCATTTTTTATTTTGTTTTTGATGTATTTTTGTGAGTGTTAGGGATAAACAGATTGTCAGATCCCTAGAACCTTAGCATTTAGGAAGGTAATTGGTGAAGGAGAAGCACAAACCAGCTGGAACTCAACTTTATCCAGCTCACCATAGCTAGAATCCAGCTCACTTGAACTAGGGTTAGCTCATCCTAGCTCCATTCAGCTCAACAGAGCTCATCTCAGCTCACCTTAGCTCAAGTCAGCTCAGATCCAGCTCAACTTAGTTGAGTCTAGCTCATCTCAGCTCCTATCAGTTCACTGGGAGCTCTAGCTAGCTCAGCTAAGTTGACTGGAGTTCACCTCAGCTCAGGACCAGCTACATCGAGCTCCACTCAACTCTAGCTAGCTGAAGATGACTTCATCTTAGCTTAAGAAGCTCAAGTCCAGCTCCTGAGGACTTAGCTTAGCTCAACTTAGTTGAGTTAAGCTACCTTAGCTACCTTAACTAGCTAGGTCCTCCTTGGGAGCATCAGACCCAGCTCACCTCAGCTCATTTCAGCAGAAGCCAGCTTGCTTTAGCTTGGCTTAGCAGCTAGTAAAGAACTAGCAAGCTAAGCCAACTAAAGTAGCTCCATGCCACCCCCTTCAGTAGCTGCCAGCTCCAATTTAGCTCCAGACTTCTTCTGTCCAGTTCCTCCCCTTAAACCCTAGCTCCAATTGCCTCCTCCTCTACTCTATTACTAGCTAAGCTATCTTAGCTCTGCTCCAGCTCCCTTAGCCATCCACCACCCTAAAACCCAACCTAAGTCCACCTAAGCTCTACCTAGTCCACCCCTAAGTTGGTGCCAACATAGCCACCTCTTCACTCAACCACCACCAAAGGGCACCAAAAGTTGGCACCAAAAACACCCATAACCACCCTCTCTTTGGCGCCAACTTTTCCTTCCAAAATTCCCTTCATCTCCACTATACACCTCTCCTTAAAATCATCTCCACCATCCACCTAGGACCTCCATCTAGAAACTTCAAGTTGGCACCAATTTGGTGCTGTCTCTCCACCACCAAGAGCCACCAACACCACCATAACTAACCCCTACAAGTCTCTTGAGTTGGCGCCAAATGATCTCCACCATAGGATCCTTAACCACCATCCCAAATCCCATCCAAGCCATCCATTCCAAGAGCCACCTATACCCCCCTTCCTATTCTATAAAAAGACCCTTAACCACCGCCATTTTCATCATCCTCCCATAGTATATTTTCCACTCTAATTCCACCCATAACCCACGGCCAAGGAGAAGGAAGAGAGAAGAAGATTAAGGGGGCACATCACCCGCCCCCTTGGTGCCTTCTTCTTCCCATTCCTTCACCTTGTGCTACGCCTAGGAGGAGGAGCAATCCATCACTAGGAGGATGACCAAGAAAAGGAGGAGTTTTTTGGGTGGACATCCACCCTTAGGAGAAGCAAGTGCACACCCCCCCTTGGGCTTGCAACTATCTTGGAGGACACCTTCCTGGAGGAGCCTTTCAAGGAAGGAGAAGAAGGAGCTCTCTTTTCAAGTCAAGGAGCTACTCGTCTTGGAGAAAGAAGCCCCCTCTTCTTCACCATTTTACATAGAGGATTTGTGTTTTTCTTTTCTTGTATTCTCAAGTAGAGTAGAAGCATTCCTTTATAGGTTTTGTGTAAACAATTTCCGTCAATTCAAGTTGCCTTCAGTTATCTTTTGGTTGCATAGTCTTTTAGAATTTTTGTCTAGCATTATTTTCACTCCCTCTCCCAAATTACTTTAGGTGTCACATGCCTAGGGTGAGCTTAGGGAGAGGCTCTACTTGTCACCTTATGTAACGACCCGGTTCCCGAGTCCCTACGAGACACAAGAACCGGACCGACTCAACTAATCCCAAGACCTAGTCGTCCAACGAGGAAGTAACCAAAAGAGCAGTAAAATAAACCACATTCAGCATGAATATAACTAACAGTAAGAAAGTACAGCAGTAAGGAAAGAAACTACCACAATATATACCACTACAATAGTAGAACAACATTCATAATATAATTTGAACTGCAGGTAAAGAAAGTACAGCGGAACAAAAACTACTCACTACCACGTACAAAAAGAGGTACAAGAGACAGTGGTAACACTACTGGACCCTACTCGGCCCAGCGTCCTCTGCAGCCGTTGACCCTGGCTGCTCAACACCTGGTCCTGAAAAAGGTAACGAGTGTAACACGTCAGCAAAACGCTGAGTAGAGTGGAAAATAAACTAAAGACAACAGTAGAGTGTACAATAGCTGTTATGTTCGATTACTTTCTTTATTCACATCTTTCAATTGTCTCACTATTTCATTTATTCCTCATATCTTTTTCTTGATCTCGAATGTTCCTCGTGGGAACGATCTTGATTGCAGTCTTTTCCAAAAAGTAGAAGTAGCACGTGGTGCTCTCCTGGCCGGGAGAGTCCCCCGTGGTGATCCTACCCTCAGTCAACCACCCCAAGGTCACTAACAGACGTAACGGTGACTACAGCACGCGCGATAAATGCACAGGTAGCTAACCCGTACTGGCACGCGGTCAGTCGTTTCCGTTAACGGGTGTGCCCAAAGCACAGCACGGAACCAGTCCAGGGTAGAGCCCTCTCAGTAACAGGGGTCCAACCCCTCAACAGTAACCAAATCGGGGCCTTGCCCCTCCACAGTCCGCGCACCCTCGCCTGACTACCCTGGTTTGCCCCAGCGGGCCTAACAAGTCGGTGTGGGAGGCTAGCAGAACCCCGAGGCCCGTGGGGTAGCTAGTACCTCCCTACACTAGTAGCTCTCCTCGGTACTACGTACGCGAGGGCTAGCAAGTCGGTACAGAGTGGCCAGTCCTAACCTCGGGTCCCTGGGGCGGCTGGCTCCGCTCTGCACTAAACAGGTACAGGTACTTCCCTTGGTACTACGTACCCAAGAGACAGTACACAACTACATCTCAGTTCCATTCCTTTCTCTTTCCAGGAGTTCCACTCTCGAGCTTTTCGGACAGTTCCGAAAGATGAAGCCCCCCTCCTTCAATGGGGATGAGGACCCGACCGAGGCAGAGGACTGGCTTGAGCAGCTGGAGAAGATCTTCGACACCCTTTGCCCCCCGGTGGAGTGCCACGTGGCCTTTGCCACGTACCAGCTGGAGAGTGCGGCACATTGGTGGTGGAGGGCGGTCCGGGGACAGGAGAGGGACGAGCCGATGTGGGACCAGTTCGTCATCCTCTTCTGCGAGCAGTACTTTCCCCAGACGTGGCAGGACCTTCTGGAGAAGGGTTTCGTGAGGCCTAGTGCGTCTCCCTGGGGGGGCCCGATATTGTTTGTGAAGAAGAAGGATGGGACCTTACGCCTTTGTGTGGACTACCGACAGCTGAATAGGGTCACCATCAAGAACAGATATCCGCTGCCGAGGATCGACGACTTGTTTGACCAGTTGCGGGGTGCCACGGTGTTTACCAAGATCGACTTGAGGTCGGGATACCACCAGTTGAGGATCAGGGAGACCGACGTCTCCAAGACAGCTTTCCGCACCCGGTATGGACACTATGAGTTTTTGGTCATGCTGTTTGGGCTGACCAATGCCCTCGCTGCTTCATGGACCTGATGAACCGGGTGTTTAGACCGTACTTGGACCAGTTCGTGGTGGTTTCCATAGATGATGTACTCATCTATTCTAGAGATCGGACGCAGCACGGACAGCACTTGCGGATGGTTCTGGACACTCTGAGACGACGCCGGCTGTACGCCAAATACAGCAAGTGCGAGTTCTGGTTGAGGGAGGTGACCTTCTTAGGTCATGTGATCTCTGGAGACGGCTTGGCGGTGGTCCCAGCCAAGGTCGAGGCAGTACTCAGGTGGGAGAGATCGTGTTCAGTCACTGAGATTCGCAGTTTCTTGGGACTGGCAGGCTACTACAGACGTTTCATCAGAGGATTTTCACAGATTGCGGGTCCTATGACACAGTTGACCCGGAAGGACGTGCCTTTCGCTTGGACAGACGCCTGTGAGGCGTGTTTTTTGGAGCTGAAGGAGAGGTTGACCTCGGCTCCCGTGCTCACCATCCCTGACGGTAGTGGCGGGTTCGTTGTGTACACGGACGCCTCCTTGCAGGGGTTAGGAGGTGTGCTCATGCAGAGGGGTCACGTTGTCGCTTACGCTTCGCGGCAATTGAAGCCCCATGAGCATACCTACCCTACCCACGACTTAGAGTTGGCAGCTGTTGTCTTCGA
This sequence comes from Thalassia testudinum, assembly GCA_037157565.1. Taxonomy (NCBI): domain Eukaryota; kingdom Viridiplantae; phylum Streptophyta; class Magnoliopsida; order Alismatales; family Hydrocharitaceae; genus Thalassia; species Thalassia testudinum. The sequence continues at coordinate 35,368,419 of JAZHRO010000056.1, forward strand.
GCTGAAGACTTGGAGGCACTACTTGTACGGTGAGACCTTCGAGATTTTCACAGATCACAAGAGCCTCAGATACCTTTTTGATCAGAAGGAGCTCAACATGAGACAGAGACGTTGGTTGGAGCTCCTGAAGGACTACGACTGCAGCATCTCCTACCACCCGGGAAAGGCCAATGTGGTGGCTGACGCCTTGAGCCATAAGGCGTCCGCACTCTTGGCCAGTCTACAGTTACAGAGTTGGAGCCTTTTGGAGGAGGTGGGCAGTTGGCGACCTCTAGAGTTACGAGGGTACTGTGGGGTAGTGACGGTGACACGGCAGACTAGGCCAGAGCTGATAGACCGCATCATCACAGGACAGATGGCCGATCCGTACTTGTAGTCTTTGCGCGACAGAGTACTGTCAAGAGACCCAGGGGATTTCTCTTTCACAGACCAGGTGCTACGCTTGAGGGGACGGTTGTGCGTTCCTAGAGACGAGGAGCTGTTGAGAGAGCTCCTGACTGAGGCACACGGTTCCAGATTCACCATACATCCCGGAAACACGAAAATGTACCACGACTTGAGACGCGAGTTTTGGTGGAGAGGGATGAAGCGGGATGTGGGTGAGTTCGTGCAGCAGTGCTTAGCGTGCCAGCAGGTGAAAGCCGAACATCAGAGGCCTGTAGGGCCGCTCGAGCACTTCCAGTGCCAGAGTGGAAGTGGGAGAGCATCATCATGGACTTGGTGGTGGGCTTACCTGTTACCCAGCGGGGACATGACGCAGTCTGGGTAATAATGGATAGACTGACGAAGACGGTGCGATTCTTGCCGATCCGAGTCACCTTGGGACCAGCACAGTTGGCAGAGAGGTATATCCGTGATGTGGTACGACTACACAGAGTTCCGCGAGAGATCGTATCCGACGGGGATACCCGCTTTACGTCCCAGTTTTGGGCTGAGTTTCAGCAGGCCTTGGGGACGAGGTTGAGGTTTAGCACGGCTTACCACCCCCAGACGGACGGACAGTCTGAGCGCACGATACAGACACTTGAGGACCTTTTGCGTGCCTGTGTACTGGACTGGAGGGGCTCTTGGGAGGAGCACCTGCCCCTCGCAGAATTTTCATACAACAACAGTTATCACTCGAGCATTGGCGTGGCTCCCTACGAGGCTCTGTACGGACGGAAGTGTACGGCACCCTTGAGTTGGGTTGAGGTGGGGACCAAGTGGGAGGTTGGCCCCAGGTTGATCCGGCAGAGTCAGGAGGTAGTCGAGCAGATCCACAGATGACTCCGCACTGTCAGGAGTAGACAGAAGAGCTACGCGGATCAGAGACGCAGAAAGGTGCAGTTTGAGGTTGGGGACCACGTCTTCCTTCGTGTTTCGCCCATGAAGGGCCTACAGCGGTTTGGGGTGAGAGGGAAGCTCGCGCCGAGGTTCGTGGGGTCCTTTGAGGTCCTGGAGTGGGTTGGACCCGTTGCTTACAGACTTGCCCTTCCCCCGTAGCTTTCTGGTGTGCACGACGTGCTCCACGTGTCCAACCTCAGGAAGTACGTAGTCGAACCCAGTCACGTACTGAGTCACGAGAGCGTCGAGGTGGGCGACGACCTGACCTACCCTGAGCGGCCAGTGCAGATCCTAGACCGAGCCGTCCGCAGTTTGAGACGAAAGCAAGTACCCCTGGTAAAGGTTTTGTGGAGGAGCCAGCGGTACGAGGAGGCTACCTGGGAGCCTGAGGTGGCAATGCGGGAGCGGTACCCGGAGCTTTTCGCGGGTACGTCTTTTCGGATCGACTTCGGTCCTCTTTGAGTTTGTTTTGGTTAATTGGACATCTTTTCCCGCACTCTAGTTGGCGAAATTTCGGGGACGAAACTTCCTTTGAGTTTGTTATATTGTTACGAACGCGTGCCCCAGACGTCTTTTAAGACGTCTGGGAGGTGGCCCAGACGTCGGACCAGACGTCTGGGATCACATCCAGACGTCTGACCAGACGTCTGGGATCATTTCTAGACGTTTGGAAATCAGTTATTTTCGACACGCGTGGGTCGTCTGCGCGCCTGAGCGCGCAGACCGCATATTCGCTTATTCTTCTCTCTGCGGCTGCAGATGCCGCTGCCGTGTTCCCTCTCTCTCCTCCTCGCGAGGCATTAAAAAGACCACGCCTCCCTTCGCTTCCGTCGCCTCCACCCGTTTCCTCTTCTTCTTCCAGTGAGCGAGCGCGAGAGCGGGAGCGGGGTTACTGCGGCGGCGACGGCCGCAGTGAGCGTGGAGGGGGTGCTGCGTGCGAGTGCGGCGCTCAGCCGTGAGGGCGAGCTCGCCGGGGCTGCCAGGGCCAGCCGGCGGGGAGCGCAACGGGCGCGGAACAGCGCAGGAGGCCTACTGCGGCTCGAGCAGCAGGCGCACGAGGTGCGACGCGGGCGGCGTCGTGAGCGGAGGGCGAGTTGCGCCCTGGTTCTTTAAAAATTTCCAGAATCAGACGCCTGTGCTGATAGCCAGGCGGCGAGGTCGACATCTGGAAGACTGTCCAGATGTCTGAAAGGTGAGTTTTCCGTCTTCTTCTTCCTTCCTGTCGACTGACCGTACTGAGGGAGAGAGATGGGTGTGCACAGGCTCGGTGATTCGCATCCAACGCGAATCAGACGTCTGGCTGTAGTACCAGACGGCGGGAGCGACCTCCAGACGTCCGGGGTGACCATCGGACGTCTAGGAGATAGGCCAGACGTCCCCACAGACTTCTGGACGTCTGGGAAACCACGCTGAACAAGGTAATTCTCTGATCCACTTTTTAAGACGTCTGGAAGAAGTTCCAGACGTCTGATTTTACACAGTTTCGTAGTTTTCGACCCGTTTAGGGCCCGTTCGGGTTTTGTTTTCCGCGATTCGAGTTGTGTTCTTTTCGGAATTAATTCCTCTACCCGTCTACAGTAGCTATACACTGTTTTGAGACACTCCTTGTGTTTGATCCTTGTGATAGGACCCCGTTCCGTTGCAGTCTCGGGGGTTGCGGAGGCACGCAGGATTCCCGACCACGCCCCCATTACTCCCGTTGTACCTGGTAGAGTGGCGTTAAGTTATTAATAAAATCTGTTAAATTATGGAACCATAAATAGAACCTAGGAAATTGCATGAATCCTAGGAATGAGAAATAGATGGAATGATAGCTCCTAGGTGTTGCATGAATCCTAGGGCTGGAAAACTAGATTGTATGATAGATCCTAGGATATGGCATGAATCCTAGGATGGGAAAACTAGTGGAATGTATAATACTGCATTCTTGGAAAATGGAAAGAGATATAAAGCTGCCTGTAATTTGAATTAACAGCTGCCTGTTGTGAATAAATAACGTGGTTGAGAACATGGATTGTAAGAATATGAAACTGGAAAGTGAAACCTGGATGTTTGAGTAAAAAGGATGGAACCCTACAGGGGAATTAGGAGTGGAACTCCTGGAAAGAGAAAGGAATGGAACTGAGATGTAGTTGTGTAATGTCTCTTGGGTACGTAGTACCAAGGGAAGTACCTGTACCTGTTTAGTGCAGAGCGGAGCCAGCCGCCCCAGGGACCCGGGGTTAGGACTGGCCACTCTGTACCGACTTGCTGGCCTTCGCGTACGTAGTACCGAGGAGAGCTACTAGTGTAGGGAGGTACTAGCTACCCCACAGGCCCCGGGGTTCTGCTAGCCTCCCACATCGACTTGTTAGGCCCGCTGGGGCAAACCAGGGTAGTCAGGCGAGGGTGCGCGGACTGTGGAGGGGCAAGGCCCCGGTTTGGTTACTGTTGAGGGGTTGGACCCCTGTTACTGAGAGGGCTCTGCCTTGGACTGGTTCCGTGCTGTGCTTTGGGCGCACCCGTTAACGACTGACCGCGTGCCAGTACGGGTTAGCTACCTGTGCGTTTATCGCGCGTGCCGTAGTCACCGTTACGTCTGTCAGTGACCTTGGGGTGGTTGACTGAGGGTAGGATCACCACGGGGGACTCTCCCGGCCAGGAGAGCACCACGTGCTACTTCTACTTTTTGGAAAAGACTGTAATCAAGATCGTTCCCACGAGGAACATTCGAGATCAAGAAAAAGATCTGAGGAATAAATGAAATAGTGAGACAATTGAAAGATGTGAATAAAGAAAGTAATCGAACATAACAGCTACTGTACACTCTACTGTTGTCTTTAGTTTATTTGCCACTCTACTCAGCGTTTTGCTGACGTGTTACACTCGTTACCTTTTTTAGGACCAGGTGTTGAGCAGCCAGGGTCAGCGGCTGCAGAGGACGCTGGGCCGAGTAGGGTCTAGTAGTGTTACCACTGTCTCTTGTACCTCTTTTTGTACGTGGTAGTGAGTAGTTTTTGTTCCGCTGTACTTTCTTCACCTGTAGTTCAAATTATATTATGAATGTTGTTCTACTGTTGTGGAGGTACATACTGTGGTAGTTTCTTTCTTTACTGCTGTACTTTCTTACTGTTAGTTATATTCATGCTGAATGTGGTTTATTTTACTGCTCTTTTGGTTACTTCCTCGTTGGACGACTAGGTCTTAGGATTAGTTGAGTCGATCCGGTTCTCGTGTTTCGTAGGGACTCGAGAACCGGGTCGTTACACCTTAGTAGTAGTGTAGTGAATTAGGTGTAGACTATTTTCTCGCTATCAACAATTCGCTTGTTTCCCATCATTTCAAAACTATAAAAATTATAAATTTGAAAAGATCAAAAAGGAAGTTGATTTCCATTTCTAAGTAAGAGACATATTTTGCAAACATTTGGCCTCCTTGGACGACCCTAGATACTTCCCTATCTATGTTTTATAAATTTAAAAGTGACTTGGTTTTTGTGCGTTACAACGATAAAACCCTAATTTTACAAACCACGCAAAAATTCATTATCATCTCTCTCTCTAAGAGCTAAGAACTCAAGTTCCAAATTTCACTTTAGTGTTCCCAAGCTTCGAGAAGCTCCGTTAGAGTAAAAATAAAAAATTTTTCACCTCTCATTTCCTTCATGGAGCTCTTGCTAGCCATCTTCTCACCCCCGTTCTGGAAGTGGATCCTGTGATGCCGACGTCTTGCCTCATCCCTGGTTCTTCCCGATCCATCCTTCGTCCTCTGTCTTCGCTCTCCTTCTTTCAGGCGACATCCATCCGGCTTGTCTTCCAAGCAGCCGTCGAGGAAGATAACTTCGTACCCCCTTCTTTTTATCACTTTCTAGATTAGATTTCCTACTTTTTAGTTGTAGTTGTAATGACATTATTTTTAGTATTAAATTTGTTTCTCTCTCTCTCTCTCTTTCTAGTTTTAATGTTTATATTACAAGTAGAATAGCGATCATTATGAATGTCTCATTTATAAATAAAAATTACAAAAAAATATAACTACGGATTTTGAATCGACGTAGCCTCCCTGTGTTTGACCCGGGACTCATTTTAAGTTTCGGTAAAAAATTATCTGATTGACAGATTTTCTTGCGAATTGCACTATGATGATAGGGTTTTCTAAACTCAAATCTTTTTGCTACGAATTTCCGCTACATCATTTTGGCGTCGTTGTTGGGGAGGCAATGGATCTCGATTTCTTTTCCTCATTCCTCGCACTTATTTGCTTTCTAACTATCTTGCATTCCTTTTATATTGTCTTGCAGGTACTTCAACTAGGAATCTCTAAGTGGTAGAAAGAAGTTAAGTGTAGTTGAAGACAACTGTAAGTGCTCCCCCATTCTTTCCCCCTTCATAGACTTCATTCCATCATCCTAATTCAAACCCTAATTAACCTAGGTGTTCTCATAAACCCTAGGATTAGTTTCGTTATTTTGATTGCCACCCCCACTCACCTCACCCCCGCTTTAAAAAAAATCTAAAAAAAACCATAAAGGTACATAATCTCTTTTGATTCTTCATACTAAACTGGTATCCCGATCTTTGGAACTGGTACACAACCAAACACATAATTGAGTAGAAATTAGACTAGGTAACCACTTGTGTGCCTAACTCAGTGGTGCATTAAGGCCAATTGCTTGTGTTGTTTGGGCCACACCACTTCATATAAAAATAACCTATTAAGTAGCTTGCTCATTAGGGTTAACAATTAAGGTCAATACCAGGCACTCCACTTTATCTTGATTTCAAAGGAAAACATCTTCATTCGTGTTTGCAAATCTTGGTATGCCTCATGAATTTGATTGAAATCACCCTAATTCAAACCTTAAAAGCTACTTAAGTAAGATTTGAACTCTAAAAGCCACTCATCCAAATAATCTTGCTTGAAAACCTTAGTTGTGCACTCACACTTATTCAATTAATCATTAAGGGCACAACCCATTTTAAGAGCCCACCACATTCCAAAAGCATCACTATCCCAGGCCTAATCTAAAATTAAGTAGATGTTGGGCCTAGGACTTATCAGTCTGTTTCAAGATATTTCTTATACTGTGGTGTGAATTTTTGACATCTGCTTTCTCTAAAAGGTACTAAGTTGGGTGGCCTGATTGTTAAATGACTTAAGCGAGCAGGGGTTTGGCATAATTAGCGGCCTTTAGGATACGGATGCCCTGTCTCACCATCCCAACTTAACCAGCTTCTGGATTAAGGACAACACAAAATTCGTGTTGTGGTTTGAGTCTATTTTGGAGCATAGGTCCTTAGGCTACCCAACTTAAGGATAGGCTTGTATTGTTGTGCCGCAAGGTTATTATCCCCAGTCCTTCCGACCCCTTCCTAGTTTATGCTTGGAAGGAGGTCATTGATTCCCCGCTTGGAAGGACCATGATGAGAACCTCATCATGAACCCTAACTAGCACTTTTTGACCTGAATAAGTATACAAAAGCTCCTACAAGACCTAAGGGAAAGCCTAAATCAAAGAATTATAAATTTAAGTATAAAGCAATTCGCAAGGGGTAAAATTGCAATTTTACCAATGCAGTACACAAATGGGGTGTCTAAGGGTCTAAACACAGGTCAAATGGGCTTAATAAGAAGGAAAGTGGGATGATTTGATTTGAAAAGGGTTATAGCAACTTCTAGGAATTAAATGACATTCTGTAACCCTAAAACAAACCCACTTTAACTCACGAAGTTTCAGGAAATATAAAAATCAATTAAACCCTCTGAAATTCATGAAAAAAACATCCCCTAGGGTTTAGAACCTTCAATTTGGCCATTGGAACCTATCTTGACCTAGATTGAGAACCATACCTAATTTTTGACCTAATTTGGGTTTTTGTGCAAATTGATCGGTCAAACATAGTCAAACCTAAAATCAAACCTCACCATTGGATTCCTTAGGTCCAAATTAGGTTTGTACCAAAATTTGAACCTAAGGGAAGGCCATTTTGACCTACTTTAAAATTGGTCCTCAAGAATTACTTTTTGACCCTTAACTTTTTGAACCCTTGCATTTTGCCCCTCAGCTTTCCCTTCGTTCTTTGCAGGCCGGTCCCTCTGCCACCCGCAGTGCCTGCCCATGCCTCCGGAGACTTTGCGTGGAGGATGGAGCCGCACAGGGTATGGGGACCAGCCCCAGAAACGAGAGGGGGGTTTCCTACGTTGTCCTCTTCTACATGGACCCCCTCCCATGCCCTGCCGATGCCCGTACCTCTCGTGCGAACGTGCGAGAGGCATGGGTCTCTTCTCCGGCCATTCTCCGACAAGCTGCCCACGCTTCCTCCTTGAGACCTCCTCGCCAGCATCTATTTAAGAAGTGGCTTGGGCTGCCGGTTGGAGCAAGCCTGTTTTGGCCGAAGAAAACCCTCGAATTTCGTCTCCTCCTCTTTCGGCCATTCGCCTATAGGCTCCGATGATCCTCCTCCTCTCTCGTCACCCTGCCACCATACCAGTGGCAGGGTTACCTTCGCCGTCGTTCGTCGTTCCTTGCCGTACCAGCAGGCACCCTCCAGTCTATCTTCCTCGTCGCCGTCATCTTCCCCACAGGGCGTCGTCTCCGGCGACGAGAGGATTGAGCCGTCCGCCTCCTGCCCCCCTTCCTCTGTTTAGCTATGTAAAAGCTCTTCCTCTTTCTCCCCTCTTTATTTCCCCCTTATCAATTGTTATTTTCAACCCCTCGACAGTCGCCAACCACCACCATCATCCACACCTCCGGCAGACCATCGACGAGGTGACCCTGCCACTCCACGCCTCCATCCACCTCGCCAAACCCCTCAGAAGCTCCACCATCACTCCCTGATCATTTTCCCTTTTTCCATCAACACCACACTCTCCACACACTGTCCCCGAACACACCCACCTGCACCTCTACAGTGTGCCCTAGGCACATGCCCACAGACGTTCCCACGCCTCGCCGACCACCTCTGCACATTTGCCACACCTTGGCGAAGCCCCCCAAGGCATCTGACAGGGCTGCGAGGCCGTGTTCGTGTTTTCAGGGACAGAGCATCTTCCACCATTGACGTAGGAGCGGAAGCTTGCTTGAAGCAAGAGTGCTGAAGCTCCAGGTCCACCCTGCCCAGGTGCAGTAGCTTCAGGTGTGCGAAATACTCTTACACACACACTCAGGCCCTCAATTGGAGTCGAAGGCCTCAGCTGCAGCCACAATTGCTCGCGCCTTCCTCCTGCAAGCGCACAAAGAAGTAGGTGGGACTTTAGTCCCACCTTGGAAGTGAAGGTGCGCCCGCACCTGCATAAGAGGAAAAAGTGACTTAGGCTTATCGCCTCAAGTCACACAGGGGTGAGGTCCCTCGCCCTCACTCACCCGATCTCGTCTGCGGCACTGTCCACACGGACCTGGCTCGTGACCCAAATACCCTGCCTGTGCACTCCTCGCGCACCACCCATGCTGGTGCGCCTGGACCCGGGTGCACGTAACCCGACCCGAATATCCGATTGGCTGGCTCTGGGAGAGCGAAGAGAGAAATAGAGAGAGCACATGCGGGGGAAGGGTAGGGGTTAGGTTTTGCCTAATCGGATGCCTGTGCAGGGAACAGGAGGGGAAGCAAAGGAAGAGGAGCGGTGAGGACTTAGCCACAAAGCACCCGCAGCAGAGAAGAAGACAAGAAGGCCGAGAAGACAACTAAAGAAAGAAGGAGGCACTGTAGAAAAGGGGCTGATAAGGCATCTGATTCAGAGAATCAGACGTCCGAAAAAGGAAAGGCAAAGAAAGAAGAGAAGAAAAAGAGAAGAAGAAGAGAAGAAAGAAAGAAAAGAAGAAAAAGCTTTTTTTTGTTCTCTCTCTTAAATTTTTGTATATCATAGTAAGTTGTGAATTTGTATGCTTCTAGAATCAAAGTGTGCTCCCTGAGTTCGACCTCGGGATATTTTAAATTCCGAGTAACAAATTGAAATAAAATGGTAATCACTTTTCGCAACATACTGCAACGAACATAACTTTAAAACACCGCGAAACGCGAGGCTCACCAGACCATTAGATCATTCAAAGAGGCTTAGGTTGAATTTTAGTTAAATTGATCCCATGATTGATCAACCACCTCCTTTGCCTCAGAATTTGTAAGAGATGCTATAAAGGCAGTTGGAACAAATGCAACAAATGCAAGAATGGTTCCAACAAATGCATGGTCAAGGTGCTCAGCCCTTGAAGGATTTTTATGATCCTTCAAATTACGGGGAACGTCCCAATGTCCAGATTCCAACTGGTGACATAGAAATCAAACCCCAGGTGTTAAGCCTGATTAAACATTTTCATGGGCTTGTCTCTGAAGACCCATTCCAGCATTTGGAGGACTTGGCCACTTTGGTCTAGACCACCAAAGAGCGAAACATGGACGAGGAGCAAATGATCATGAGGCTTTTTCCCCACTCTCTTAGGGATAAGGCCGCACATTGGTATTGGACTATTGGAAGACTGATCACAACTTGGAATGATCTTAAATTGACTTTCCTAAAGAAATTCTTCCCAATCGGGTGTACCAATGCTTTGTGACGGGCGATTACTACTTTCGTCCAGCGGTCGGAGGAATCACTTCATGTTGTCTGGGAGTGATTCCAGGATCTTTTGCGGAAGTGTCCACACCACAAGATGCTGGAATGGAAACTTGTGTAGATCTTTTATGACGGGCTGACTGAGCAACTCTGTAATCATGTGGATGCTTCTTGTGGAGGTAATTTCCTCAACAAGGATGCAGATAGTGTGCATGAATTGTTTGAGGAAATGAGTGAAAATTCCATCAATCATGCCTCCATGGATACTTTTAACCGGTCCCACAACCCAGATCGAATGTTAATGAGGTCCATGACTCTCATTCATTCGATATGGAATTGATTTGCAATAAACTTGATAAAGTGAACCTGGTTACAAAAAGAATGGAAGAGTGAATGGCTAGAAATTCTGCAAACACTTCTTGATCCACTCAATCCCAGAACTTGGGATTCCATTCTTCATGAGCTCCTATTGGATGGGAGTTCGTAAATCAACTGGAAGTAGCTCAACCTGCGAGCCAGCTTTACTCGGAACCCCATGGGTTCCAAACTGGGGCCTTTGATCCCAGTTTCTCTGATCCTTCTCCTTCTTTCCCACCATCCTCACCCTATGAGGATGTGTATGGTGTATAGGAGAATGTTAGGTTCAACCCATATTCTAACTCTTATAATTCGGGTTGGAGGAACCACCCTAACTTCTCCTGGAAAAATCTGAGGCAGCAGACTCAAATCCGACCAACAACTATGCACCACAAAGACCAATGGGTCAGTGTCATGTATACACTCAGCTGCCCCCTAATTAGGTCAATCAACCAACTTGGAATGCCTGTCAACTCATAGGGTAGGTTGATTTGAACCGTCAGATGGTGGAGATGCAAGGATCCATGCTCCAGCTCATGTAACAAATGAAAACCTCGCTGGACAACTTGTAATCCAGGCTCATTGCTAATACCCATCAACCTGGATCTCTTCCATCTCAACTCGTACCAAACCCTCGCAGCATACAAAATCAGAGTAATCAAGCCCAGGGGTACGGGAATCAAAGGGATCCACATGCACATGCTTAGGTGGTTGAGTAGGGTCCTTCTGCTTCTTCATCCAATCTATTATATTTGGCTAATCAAGCCCCTCTGATCTTTCCTACCCCTCCTCAAGACTCAAACCCGTACGCCTCTGCAAATTCTTTTACCTTGAGGAGTGGAAGGCAAACCCAAGACCTAAAATTACCCTCTTCTAGCTAATCAAACCCTGGTGAGCTTGAGGAAGGAAAGGAGAACACTGAAGAAGAAATCAAGGCTCAAGAACCTAAATCTAATGATCTTACTCATGTTCCATTTCCTGAAGCCTTACTTAAACCCAGGAAGAAGTCTGTTGATAGCAATGAGGAGCTCTTGAATATATTCAAGAATGTTGAAATCAATATCCTGCTCCTCGATGCTATTAAGCACATTCTGGCTTATGCTAAATTCTTGAAGGATTTATGTACTTGGAAGTGTAAGCCGAGGGAATCTACCCCGAGGAAGGTGATACTCTCCGAGCAGGCTAGTTCTGTTATCTTGCATCACCTTCCTCAGAAAAAGAGAGATCCATGTGCCCCTTTGATTTCATGTGTTATTAGGAATTACACTTTTAACAGGGCACTTTTGGATCTAGGTGCATCCATTAACTTAATTCTGACTTCTCTTTATGAAAAGTTCGAATTAGGTGAACTTAGGCTGACCTCAGTAATACTGCAATTAGCGAACTGTTCGGTCACAAACCCGAAAGGTGTTATTGAGGATGTTATCGTCAAGGTTAAGGACTTCTACTTTCTTGTAGATTTCCTTGTCCTTGACATGGATGTACCTGAGGATTTAAGGAACATGCCCAACATTCTGGGGCGCTAATTCTTGGTTACCGCTAAGGCCAATATCAATTGTGAAAGCAGTAGTATGGAGATCACCTTTGGGGATAGAAAAATGAAACTCGATATTTTCAAGGTGATTAACAAATTTGAGGATTGTGGATATATTGAGGAACTTGAGGATGATAATTTGAATTTTGAGACTTGTATGGCTTTTACTGTCCTTGAGAATTTCACCTGCACCAATGAACCCAACCCACAACCCTCTGTGGTAGACCCACCACATTCTAAAGAGGTTGCTGATTTTGTTCACTTCTAACCTCTTCCTTTAGATTGTCCTGATGAACCTTCATTAGCATCCTCCTTACCCTCTATCCTAAACCCTTCCCAGCTCGAACTAAAATCATTGCCTGAGAGTCTGAAATATGAATTTTTAGGACCTAAGAAAACACTCCCTATGATTATAAGTGCAAAACTGACTAAGGAGTAGGATATGAAACTAATCAAGGTCCTAAAAGCATATAAGGAGGCAATTGGTTGGACCATCCATGACCTTAGGGGGATTGATCCATCTTATTGCAATCATCGAATTTTTATGGAAGATGGATCTTGTCCTTCTCGCCAGATGCAGAGGAGACTGAACCCTAACATGCAAGAAGTAGTCAAGAAAGAAATCATTAAGTGGCTCGATGTAGGAATCATTTATCCAATCTCGGATAGTCCCTAGGTTAGTCTTGTGCAAATTGTTCCCATGAAAGCTGGGATTACTGTTGTGACTAATGAGAAAAGAGAATTTGTCACAACTTGTTCAGCTTCCTCTTGGAGTGTCTGTATCGATTACAGGAAGCTGAACACAGCCATTAAAAAGGATCATTTCCCTTTGCCTTTCATTGACCAGATCCTTGAAAGATTAGCCGGGTAAAAGTATTTTTGTTTCCTAGACGGTTACTCGGGATACAACTAAGTCCCTATCCATCTTGACAATCAGGAAAAGATGACTTTCACTTATCCCTATGGAACCTTTACATTCCGTAGAATGCCATTTGAGCTTTGCAATGCACTTGCGACTTTTCAAAGGTGTATGCTAGCCATTTTCTCAGACATGGTGGGAGAGTTTATGGAAGTATTCATGGACGATTTCTCCATTTTTGGAGATTCGTTTGATTCTTGCTTGGCTAGCCTAGAATTGATCCTTATGAGATGCATCAAAACACGGTTAGTCCTTAGCTGGGAAAAGAGTCACTTCATGACACTAGAAGGCATCGACTTGGGTCATGTAGTCTCTAAGAGGGGAATTAAGGTTGATAAAGCTAAGGTGGATGCTATCTCCAAACTTCCTCCTCCCACATCTGTCAAACAAATGCAATCATTCCTTAGTCATGTGGGATTTTATAAGAGGTTCATCATGGACTTTTCTAAGGTTGCTCGACCTTTGAGCAACCTTTTGGCAAAAGATATGCCGTTCAATTTTGATGAATCATGCCACAAGGCATTTGATTTTCTTAAAATGGTAGTCACTTGTGCTCCAGTGCTGCAACCATCGGTCTGGATAGCCCCATTCAAAATCATGATCGACGCTTCTGATATGCAGTCAGAGCTGTTTTGGGTCAGAAAATAGACAGGAAGCCTTCTATCATCTACTACACCAGCAAAACTCTGGACAAAGTGTTTAATTGCTAAGTCGGTGTTTAAAAAGTGTCGCGTTGTGGTATAGCCGAAATAGCATTCAAACAGATACAATTTTTATTACTTGAAAAGGTTTCCGAGGTCGAACACAAGGAGCAAATTGGTATTTAGAAATCAAGATCACAATTCAGAATTAAAAGAGATTGCAATAGTATTAGTAGCAATGTGCAAAAATATGGGAGTAAAATGGTGATTTAGATCACCAAATACTCCTACAATATCACCAAGGAACTCAATGTAGATGTTATGAAATGAGAGCTAATGATCTGTCGTCTGATTTGTAAATCAGACGACTTAAAGTTGTCTGATTCTTCTTCTTCTTTTCTTCTTCTCTTTCTCTGCTTCTTTCTTCTTCTTTCTTTGTCTTTGGCCTTCTCTTCCTCTCTTCTTCTTCTGCCCTTAGCTCTTCGTCTTCTTTCTTCTTTCCTTCTTTCCTTCTCTAACTCTTCCTTTCTTCTTCTTCTTCTTTCTCTTCTCTGGCCTCCTCTTCTTCTTCTTCTTTCTGCCTTCAACCCTGCGAGCCTTCTCTTCTTCCTCAGAATTCAGCTAAGTGTCAGCCGAAGGTTCCCGTAGCAAAATCCTCCCCCTATCGTGGAACTCTCCTCTCTTCTTCTCTCTTAGGATCTACTCTCCTAGAGCCACAGCTATCCGGGTTATCAGGTCAGGTGCGTACTTGGGTCCAGGCTCATCGGTGTGCGGTGGTGAGCAAGGAGTGCAGGTCAGGTTGGGTCAGGCCAGATCCATGGGTGAGGTGTCGCGGACGAGGCCGGGTGAAGGTGAGAGGGACCACACCCTGTGGTAATTGAGGCGAACAACTACCACAACTTTTTCAATTTATGAGGGTATGCGGCTTCAGAACTGCCCGATGTGGGACTATCCGTGCACCCCTTTTCTCTCACGGCCACAGTAGAGATCTCCTTAGCAATTTCCTCAACGACTGAGGCTCGCGACTGCAATTAAGGACCTGAGTGCGTGAGTAAGAGACTTCTACGTGTCCTTGGACTTTAACCTAGGCGTGGCAGCACTTGGGGCAGCCTCAAGCAAGCTTCGAGCTTGCTCGCCAATGGTGGACAGGGTGTGATACCTGAAAACAATAGAACAACCTTTCTGTCATGTCAAAGCGTTCAGGGAGCATCGCCGTAGCACGACGGATGTGATGGGGGTGGTGGCGTGGTGTGGCAGTGGCCGTGAGTGTGTGGCTAGGGTAGACTGTGTGCGTTTGAGTGGGTGTGTTTGGGGGGTAACTTGGGTGAGTGGCGAGGTGAGTGAATAGAGGGGAAATGCTCAGTGACGTGTGGTGATGGTCGTGGGCTTGTCGGTGAGGGTTTTGGTGGCTTGTGGAGGTGGGATGGCCTCGCTGGAGGGGGTGGCCGGAGATGGAGGAGATGGAGGTGCGAAGGGATGCCCTAGATGGAGGAGATGGGATGCCCTATGATTGCTGTGCAATCATACCCCCATGCCTAAATCTTGCTAGTCCCTAGTAAGTTCAAGACTAAATGCATGTTATCAAGAGTTAAACTAAATATTTGTTTCTTTTTGTTTCATCTAAAAATTCAGAATCCAGATAACTATGAATATATAATGTTGTAGCTTCTGCAACGGATCCAAGCGAAGAGTCGATATACATTTAAAGCTTGTACTTAACCCCTAGTAAAATTCTATTGAGATAGGCGAACCTCTTCTCTCAGGATTATAAAATATTTTTTGATTTCGGCCCCGGTGTTTGATTTGGGTAGGAGATGTCTGAGTTAACTGGATTGTATTTGGTGGCTCACTCTCTTCTGGTGCTTCTTAGACACTAGTATTTCAGAATTTAGATTTCCAGATTATTGAATAAATCAACTTAGAGAGGGGCTGGAAAAACTGTGCTCTCTTTAATCTTTTGTAGTCTTCTCTCTCCTTTTTTTTTTTCCTTTTTCTCTTGAGTTCACATCTCACCAGATTTGCAAATGTATTTGGTGGTCTCACATGGCATGACAATTTAATTAGGTTCTGATAACCCTACGACTAAGTCAGAAGCCCTCAGCTCGTATTCAGGCGATCAGAAATACAGAAGTAGGTTAAGGCTGTATTTGGTGGTTCGTGAGGGTGGTAGGTGTTTTTGCCTCAAAATATTTAACTTGACTCACATTATGCAACTGTTTCATATAATATTTTTTTCTTTTATTATTTATTTATATTTTTTTCTGCTTCTTTTTCCCTTTTTTTTTCGAGCAAACAACTCTTTTGTATGCAATTCTATAGGCATAATGCCACAACACGACATACTGCTGTATTTATCAGCACAACATAACATGACATACGTACTTTTATACGTAAGGCATTCTTGGGGATTTTTGGGATGACCAAGAGGATCTCGGGTGGCTTATTTGGTGGAAGTGTCTATTCTCGACATCGGGTAGGGAACAGATAGGATGACATATTTCTAACCTTGACATCAGTACCCTCCTTCAGTCGAGGATTCCGTAGAGGATGGTGTGACAATCCACCTTAGTCCCAATTTTATTAGAACCTGCTCTCTGTGTTTCTGCCTTATTTGGTGGCTCTCGTATGGAATTCCTCACAGATTTAGTACGCAAGAACTGAGAGCAAAAACTATGTCCAACTCCAAGTCTCATTATTCAATTATTAAAGATTCCTTATACTAGCCTTAGAGCACCTGTAAACTCTCTACTCTCACCTCACATATATTTTGGTGGATCTACTAGAAGATAGTTCACCTGACTCCCTGATTGCTGGCCAAGGGTTCAGGAGAAGAAGTATGCTTCTTCTCGACAAACTAGAGATGTCTATCGATTTTCACAGTGGATCCATTGCAAAATCTACATGCAAGTATGAAATTATACTGGATTCTAAGTTTAGGAATCTACTAAAGAATAAATCTTTAATAAAACCTCTTGATAAAACGATATAATCGCCCTACTTGTTGGCAGAAAATTTTCAGTTTTTTATGAACTACCTCCCCATGCCTAAGTGTTTGCATGTCCTCATGCGTGAATAAAAGAAATAATGTCGGGTGTATATGGATAGAAATCACCTGGAACTACTTTTGAGTTATCATTCTACTCATGCCATCACTACAATGCCATACCCAATATGCAAAACATTATGCAAAAATGAAATATGCTATGTATATATGGTATGTATATATGTATACGTCCTGAGTTTAACGCCTCCAGCTGGGCAACTCATACGTCCTCAAGAAGATGTATCGTTTCGTCAGCAGGAGGAGGTTCCTGGGTAAAGAATGGTTTGAGGCCTTGGCCATTAACTGTAAAAACATGCCTAGATTTTAGGTCTCTAATTTGGACCGCCCTGTTAGGATACAAGTGGACCACCAGAAATGGCCCAATCCACTTGGACTTGAGCTTTCCTGTAAAGAATTTGAGTCGGAAGTCAAACAACCAAACCTGCTGGTTAGGTACAAACTCCTTCCTCCGGATGTGTTGATCATGGAAAGCTTTTGTCTTGTCCTTGTATATTTTTGCATTCTCATATGCTTCCTGCCTAATCTCCTCTAACTCACTGAGCTGGAACTTTCTTTCATAACCTCCGACCTCGAGGTTAAAATTACACTTCTGCACCGCCCAAAAGGCACGGTGCTCCAACTCCGCAGGAAGGTGACAGGCCTTTCCATACACCATGCGGTATGGCGACATTCCGAGCGGGGCCTTGTACGCAGTCCGATATGCCCATAGTGCATCGATCAACCGATCGGACCAATCCTTCCTATCAGGTCTAACTGTCTTTTGAAGGATGAGCTTGATTTGACAGTTTGATACTTCAGCTTGCCCATTGGTCTGTGGGTGATATGGGGTAGCAATGTGGTGCTACACCCCGTATTTCTTCAATAATGATATGAAATGGGCATGGATGAAGTGGCTTCCCCCATCACTTATCAGGGCGCGTGGAACTCCGAATCTCGCAAAAATAAATTTACGGACAAAGGATATAACAGGCTTATGATCAGTTCGTCTTACCGGGATAGCTTCTACCCACTTTGAGACATAGTCTTCTATGAGGACTATGTACTCAAGGCCATGCGAGTTTGGGAAGGGGCCCATAAAGTCGATGCCCCAGACATCAAACACTTCTACGACCAGAATAGATTGGAGAGGCATCATGTCTCTTTGGGTCATAGAACCGATTGCCTGGCATTGCTTACAGCACTTGGCAAACTCGTGTGTATCTTTGAAAATGGTCGGCCAGAAAAATCCCGACTTCAAAATCTTTGCAGTGGTTTTTCGGCTCGAGAAATGACCCCCACAAGCATTGTTGTGGTAGAAGGATAGCAAACTGGAGATTCCCGAATCAGGGATGCATCTATGGATGATCTGATCAGCCCCAATGCGAAAGAGCAATGGGTCGTCCCAAAAATAGAACTTAGACTCTGATATAAATTTGAGCTTTTGATCCTTGGATAATCCGCCAGGTAGCCTACCTGCGACAAGATAGTTTGCTATATCAGCATACCAAGGAAACTCCACAGCGTTGATAGATAGTAGAGACTCATCCGGAAATCGGTATGATGTCGGTGGGGAGTATGGAATGTAGTCTGGGTCTACCCGAGACAAGTGGTTTGCCACAACATTATGTGCTCCGGCTTTGTGGCGGATCTCGACATCAAACTCTTGCAAAAGAAGAATCCATCAGATAAGGCGAGGTTTGGCGTCCTTCTTTGCCAACAAATGTCGGAGGGCGGAATGGTTAGTGTAGATGATAACTTTGGACCCAAGTAAGCATGACCTAAATTTCTCCAACCCGAATACTACGGCCAACAATTCTTTCTCAGTGACTGTATAGTTACGTTGAGCCTTGTTCAGCATTTTGCTGGCGTAGTATAGTACAAGTGGATGGCGCTCCCGACATTGGCCAATAAAAGCTCCGACAGCAAAGTCGGAGGTGTCACACATCATCTCAAAGTCGAGTGACCAGTCGGGGGGTTGGAGAATAGGTGCATTGGAGATAGCACTTCACAAGGTCTTGAAAGCCTTGAGACATGAGGAGTCGAACTCAAAGGGCATGTCGGTTACCAGAAGATTTGTTAACAGGCGAGCAATTTTTGAGAAATCTCGAATGAATCTTCGATAAAATCCAACATGCCCTAAGAATGATCTAATTTGTCTAATCGAGCTAGGTGGAGGTAATTGCGAAATGATTTCAGACTTAGCTCGGTTGACCTCGAGTCCATTAGAGGAGATCTTGTGACCTAGTACGATGCCATCCCTCACCATAAAATGGCTTTTCTCCCATGAAAGTACTAGGTTAACCTCTATACATCTCCTCAGAATCTTTGTGAGGTTATCGAGACAAGATGAGAAATCATCTCCAAACACGGAGAAGTCATCCATGAACACTTCTACACAGTCCCCGATCATGTCTGAAAAGATGGCCATCATTCATCGTTGAAAAGTAGCTGGTGTGTTGCAGAGGCCGAAAGGCATCCGCTTAAAAGTGAATGTTCCAAAGGGACACGTAAAAGTTGTCTTGTCTTGGTCTTCCGGGTTGATTGCAACTTGATTGTACCCAGAGTATCCATCCATAAAGCAGAAGAAACTACGCCTGGCTAGCCGTTCGAGAATCTGATCAATAAAGGGAAAAGGAAAATGATCCTTTTTGGTAGCCGAGTTTAGCTTCCTGTAGTCAATGCTGACTGCCAAGAAGTGGTGGTGCAGGTCAAAATGGATTCGCCCAATTCATTTTTTATTACGGTGAGTCCCGCCTTTTTGGGCACTATCTGAATGGGACTCACCCATTGGCTATTGGAAATGGGATAGATAATGTCTGCATTCAGCCATTTAATGATCTCCTTCTTGAGAACCTCCAACATATTTGGACTTAGGCGTTTCTGAGGTTGTCTTGACGGTCGCACCCCTTCATCAGTGTAGATATGGTGAGTGCAATATGAGGGGCGAATTCCGTGGAGATCAACAATGCCCCACCCGATAGCAGCCCTATGTGCTTGAAAAACAGAGATCAACTGATGTTCCTGATCCAAAGTCAAGTGAGCATTGATAATCACTAGATATGTCTCACTTTCTCCCAGAAACATGTATTTGAGTGAATCAGGTAAGGGTTGTAGCTCTAGTAGCGGAGGGTGGGGAGGAGGGTTATGCAGGGGAGGATAGGAAACAATAGCGGAAATTTGCTGATCCTGATTAATGAAGAATCCGCCTGCAGTGGTCATGTAATCCTGTCTTAAGATATCAGTGTTGGTTAGGATAGGATAGTCAGGATCAGGGGTGTTAGGAGCAGATGAACACCTATGACAACCAAATCCATGGGATGAAATGTGTATATCAGTAGTCTTAGTTCCGTGTTGATCGTGATTAAAGACCCTTGATAGTGAGGATGAATGTGCCATTGGGTCACTGCAGAGGAGCCCAATGTTCCCACAGAAAGCTGAATCTTTGTCATCACTATCCTCCTCGATCAAGTCACAATCAAAGTTCTTTGATGCCCTGAAAATGTCCAGTCTAAGCTTTTCGTTTCCCAGGGCAATCTCCATGCACCTGATGCACAGTCGATGTTTGCACAGGCGGTTGCCAAAAATGGGCGACCTAGAATAATCGGTGCATCACGGAGATTAGGAGGAACCTCCATATCAAGAATAAGAAAGTCCGCTAGAAAGCAGAATCCTTGGACTTTTATGATCACAGTTTCAACCACCCCCCTCGGTGTTTTTACAGATCTGTCAGCCAACTATATGGTAACCGAGGTGGGTTTTAACTCCCCAAATCGAAATGGATCAAATATTGCGGTGGGAGTTAGGTTGATGGACGACCCCAAGTCAAGAATGGCCCTATCAAAAGGGGAATCCTGCAACAAGCAAGAAATCAATGGTGTGCCCGGGTCCTTCTTCTTGGGTGGTAAGTCAGCTAAAATGACTGCGCTGGCTTCCTCAGATAATACCGCCTGTCATCCGATCCTCTACTGCCGCTTCGGAGTACAGTAGTCCTTAAAGAACCTAGCGACGACTGGGTTGTGATCTATTGCTTTGAGGAGAGGGACTTGAATGTGAACTTCCTTGAACATAGATTTCAGGTCCTTAAATTTCCGCGTATCCTTTTTTCGTGCTGAATCTCATGTTAGGGCCACGGGAAAAGGGACGGGAATTTCAGGGTCTAAAGACTTCTTTCCTTTATCTAATGAAGATGGCTTGTGAGAGGAAGTGGGTTATGAGCCATCTCGTGGTATAGCGTAGGAAAAATCATTACTCGCTTGCCTAGGTAGCGGGTCCTGTGTAGGCTTTCCGCTCCTTAAGGTGACGGCTTTTGCATCGGCGTGCTGTCCATGCAGGGGCAGAGGAGTAGGTTGGTCTGGATACTCAGGTTTTGGCAACAAAGGTGACTAACCAAGCCCATAACTAGGATGTGCGGGAGGTGCTTGCATAGCCGCATGTGCCTGCCCCTGTGGTGCTTGGAATCTGGGCAGGGAACCCTGATTCTGCACATATCTCAGGTTCGGAATAGGTTGGGAGGGTAAAGCTCCCTGTGATCTATGCTCTTGCATCATCTGGTTCTATGTGTTCTGTATGCTCTGTATTTGGTCAGCCATTGCCTTCGTTATTTGGAGGTTGTCTTGTGTAGATTTTCGAATAGATGCCTGCAGTTCTTCCTTTAGTGACTCCAAATGGTTGGTCTGCTTTGGAGGGTAGTTGGCAGCTTGGTGCAGTGGCTGATAGATAGAGCATGTCTGTTGCTGCTGAGGTGGGAATGCTACCTATGATAAGTGTTCTGCACATTCTTGTATTGTCTGGTCTGGCAGTGTGGAACTTGACTCGGTCTCTATGGATTACCAAACCAGGCGAAATTGGGATGCTGGAGCCAACCGGGGTTATATGTTTCAGAATACAGGTTGTTACGCCTGTATCCCTGAATGGCATTGACATCTTCGTAGGCCGAAGATGTCTCACATGCGAATTCATCAAAAGAATACGCACTCGCATCATCATGTGGTGCGAAACCCTGATTGTACGGTGCCAGATCCATATTGTTCACGGGTTCTTGGTATGCAGGATCCCGCGAAGATGGAGAGAAACATGTCGAGTAATCGGATATGTACGAGCAGAGGGGGCTCGGGATGCTTGAGAGGAGTAAGATGGAGCAGTGCTGCTAGAAGATCTGGATCTTGCACGCATTAATTCATTGAGCTTCTTATCAAGCAAATCCACCTTATCCAGCTTTTTGGTGAGAATGTCCATGTCAGCTTGGGTAAACTCGGCTTGAGCTTTGTGGATATTAACTCGTTGCTGTCCAGGTCACTGGAATTGGTTCATTGAGGCGGCGTTCATCGAGTTCTCTACTAAGGACTCAAACAGTTCAAATGCGCTGTTCTTGTCCTTCGTGAGAAAATTCCCACCGTTAGATGCATCGGCCAAGTACTGATGTGTGTCATCTAGCCCATGGTAAAATACTTGCACGAGGTGCCATTTGGGTACACCATGGTGTGGGTACTTCCTGAGAAGGTCGTGAAATCTGTCCCAGGCATCATGTAGCTTCTCTCTAGGGCCTTGAGCAAAAGTCGTGATTGCGTGCCTCATGGCATTTGTTCGATTGATCGGGAAGAACTTTTGGAGGAATTCATGACGTAATTCCTCCCAAGTTTCAATTGGCCTCTCGATGGTAATGAACCAATAAGCAGCTTTATCCTTGAGAGAAAAAGGAAAAAGCTTCATGAGAACAATTCCAATATCAATATTCCTGGGTAGAACTGACTCTGTAATCCGACTTAGGTCTTCGAGGTGCTGGAAGGGATATTCATTCGAGTTTCCATGGAAATGAGTTTGAATTAGACTTATGATATTCGGCTTTAACTCGAATGCATCTTTGCCTGTGGGAATCCGGACTTGAGGTGCTATGATTGTTGCCGCCGGATCATAGAAGTCCTACAGTTTTCTCTACGTGGTGGATGTTGCATTCTATCGAGTGTCATGAGAATCTGGTCAATGCTCTGCTCATGGTTTTGTTCCATTTCCTCAACCCTGGCTTCTAGATGAGCCCTTGGGTCCTGATTCTCAGGGTCCTGGTGAATGTGAGGATCGGGATTAGCCATCTTGGCTAAATAGGTGGAAGAAGGTTGAGATGAGAGGTTGGGCGAAAATTGCCTCTGCCGCCTTGGGTTTGGCTCCCAAGGTCCTGTGAGGTTAGGTCTTAATGACCTTCCTTGCATACACCAACTCAAAGGGTTGGTGTAGTCAAGTAGAACAAGGCTAAGGCCTTGTTAAACAGAGTGGTCCTTTAGATCAGATGACCTGATTTTTCGTTTAAGTTTGTGTTATTAAAAATTTGGTTAGAGACCATCTGTAAGGAGTTCCCGCCTCTTAGGCTAACCCGGCCAGGCTGGTTACGAGGGGACTATGAGGAAGGTTCTTCCTTCGGCTTTTGCCTCCGGTTCCATTACCCCGCAGCCACGATCGTTTGATGCTACCCCGCAGCTTTAGGCACCAGGTTTTGCAAGAGAGGTTGAAACTACTCAGTAGTTTCAAGCCAAATAACAGGTTATTTGATGTATTTTCATGAATTCTTAACCTATCTTTTGAATGTAGTATTTATGGTGGGTGGTCCACAAGGTGAGTCGCTTCACCAACTAACTTTTGGACTCGTTAGAGTCCAAGTTAGTCCAATGTGGTCCTATTGGCTCATGCGCTTCTAAGTTATTTCAAATTAAAGACCATAAATCAAATATAAACTCTCGGGTAAAGATGAAATCCAAATGATTTGAAATTTACCAAGAAGATTTCTTTTTCAATAATATTTTCAAAGGGTATTTTTTCATAATTTTTATTATTCCCAACAATTAGTTATGAATTTTTAACTAGCAAGGGGTCAACTCTAGGATTTAGACCCCGTGTTGGTTTTTCAATTGGAAACAGTATCAAATATGTTCCAAAAATTTTGTAAAAATATGGTAATAAAAGATAATTTGATTATCTTTCAAACCTCACTAATTGTGAGTAAATTAGATTTGTATGTTGGTCAAAATTGATTTTCAAAGTTCATAAAAGTTCTATTTTTATGCAATTTGACACATATGTACTCTACGATTTTTTAAAAATTCCACAAATAAAGTTTCTTTTTGGGAAAGGTGGTGTTGGAAAGATAATTTGAAAATCTAATTCCAATCTAAATTTTAAGATTTTTGGAGCATTAAAAACACAGCTATTGAATTTTGAAGATAACACTTACTTTCTGGCGAAATTTCTAATAACAATGTCTGCACCTGATTTCCGTAGCACCTGCTTTGATTCGTTTGCCGCTTCTCTGGTTTAATCCTGCACACAGAAATAGTATGTTACAGATGAAATCAAAAGTCGCCTTGCCTCCCCATCTACGACGCCAATTTGTTCGGGGCGTAGATCGCGTAAAAGATGAATACGTCGTAGTATAGCATGAAATACGTCTCGACAAATAAAATTAACAGAACTGGTAGTCCCGGTCGATCATAGGGTGGCAGAAAAACGATTTTGATTTCATGCACTTATTCTAAATTTAATTACTAAGTAGTAGAGACAATGAATTGCAATATATATCATGTAGAAAGTTTGAACGTTAATTGTATATCATACATGTATTTAAATAAAACATAAAGTAAATAAACTACTACTGTAACAGAATGAGGGCACCATGGGTGGTCCGTGGTGGCCTTTTGAAGAGGTTGAGAGGAGCAACGACAATCCGACAGGGTGGCCCAACGGATTTTGCTGACGGAAATACAGAAAAGACGAGAAGAGGGAGAAGAGAGAGAGGTAGAAGAAGGAAGAAGAAGAGAATGAGAGAGTTGAGAGAGAGTTGTTTTCCATGGGGGGCCCTTAGGTCCTTTTATAAGCTTTGCAAATCCTTCTTCCCCGGTTCTTTCTTGTGCTGCCATGCGGCGCATTCTGCGCGCCCTCGGGATGCAGATCACATGGCTCCCACTATCTCGCATTGCTTCTTCGCATTTTTGTCTTCAAATTCCGCCTCATCATCTCAAAGGTTCGATCTTGCAATCGAATGGCTTAAACACGCGCTCATCGCTCCATTCAAATCCTACGTGCGATTCTCACAACAACCTGTGCGATCGCGCCACGTGGACGCCTCTGGGCCCTCCAATCGCACATGCCCGCTTGCCCGCTCTCGCCCGCATACACGCGCATCAATTTTGCACAGCGCCAGGCTTGAACCCGCGCCATGCGCATACGCGCACGCGTGCGAGCCAACGTGCTACGCAAAGCCTTTATCATATATACTTAATTATATTTATATTAATCGATTCTTGGTGGCGATGTGGCGCATTCGTGGTCGTTGTTTGAAGATCCAACGGCCCACGCTGCAAGGCGAGGTGCCTTTAGGGGTTGGGGGTGCAGTGAGGGGCAGCTGCGATGGTGCCACGTGGAGCCATCGTGGCCGTTTGTTCTTCTCTTTATATTTGATGATGTAGGCCTCCGATTAAGTTGATTTCTGCACCGTTGGACTGTGAATGTCGATCCGGATCCATCAGCGTGATTGGATTTGTCATCTGAGGTCTGGATCTTCTTCAATTCGCCCCTTGGCTCTTGCTCTTCTGCAGACTCCTTGGGGTGCTACAGAAGTCTGATTGATGCAATCTTGGATGCGTTGGACTCCCGTCGTTATTCTGAACAAATCCATAAGGTTGCATAAGTCATCTGCAGCCCTGGATTCCTTGCCATCATTAATACCTCTCAAATAACATAGTTTAATACATAAAACACATCTATCAACTATGATGCAAAATACGATGCGTATGCATATAGAATGTTCATGTTAGGCTAAGTTCTAGCTTAATTTAGGCGAGTTAGGGCCTATGATTGTTGTGCAATCAGCAGGTCTTATTCATCACCAATCCACATAGAATATACACAAAATCTATGCACGAAGACTCAACAACATTCGAGTATCAACCAAAATAAGAATTAGCTTTTCTTGTCAAACTCTAATCTACCTTAATTTTGGGCCTCAAGTGTAGCGATTTGAATTTTTAATACTAAATTCAAATTCAAATAAGACCCTTGATTTCTCTATGATGGTGGAATTATCAGCCAAAAATCAGTCCCAAACACACCTAAAATAACCCCAAATCCCTAAGGTTTAAACAACATAGGCTAGGGATTTTAGTTAAAAGAGAGGGACAGAGAGAGGGGGACTCACCTAGGCCACTTGTGGCCTTGACGGGGTGGCGCTCCACATAGCCAGTGAGAATAGCACCAAATGCAACCACCATTGTTGCCCATCATGCAACAGCCATGCACCCTTCCATCCGAGCTGTAGTAGCCACAACCATGGCTGCTCTTTGTGAGAGCAACAGTGGCAACCAATGAGCCCGGGGGGGTTGGGAAATTCATTGGTGGAGAAGAGGGGGTGCACTCACTCTCCACCCAACTTAAGTTGGGAAACACCACCTAAGTCCTCCCACTCCACATCTAAATTAATTAAGAGTCCACCCACATAGCCTTATTACCAAAAGCCCCTTAACTTAACTCGTTTAGGACAAATGTAAGGCATAAATCTCATGAGGCTGATAATTCCACCATTGTAGAGAAATCAAGGGTCAGATTTGAATTTGAATTGGGTATTAAAAATTCAAGTTGTCATACCCTAATAATTCTCCCATCGAATTGGGAATGAATCACTAGGTGTGAAGAAATAAGGGTCCCAACTACCGAGTGGCTCGGATTATAATTAGTAGTCTTAACAATAAGGTACGTCAAGAAAGTTATTTTAAAATTTATTGTAGGGTCAAAACCTGCTGACCCTATCGAAAATATGGTAGAGTTTTCCCTATTTATTCGATTTTTTCCAAAACCTTGCACCTGTGATTTGTATTGTGAATGCATACTAAAATTTAAATAGGTGGATACACCCCACCACTACACCATGGAACAATGACAAGCAACAGAAAATTGGCAGCCACACCTCGTAATCAATATCAATAAAAACATGGGAAACAATGAGAATCAAAAGCAAAATACCACTAATGCATCACTACAACCTAAGATTTATGGCACTGGTGGTAATGCCATCATTCATTGTAATAAACTTGAATTAGTCAAAATCCAATGATAAATGCTCCTAAATGTTCGTCTAAGGATCATAATTCCGCACTGATTTGATTTGAGAAGATAAGAAAACATGGTTAATTCTACTGCTTTAATAGTACATCACAAATGTAGATCAACCACAAGATTACTCAAGGGTTAATTAAAGGTCAAATGAACTTAAAAGACCAAGAAGTGGGCTTACACTGACAAAATTAGGGTTTCACACATTTCGAGGGTGAAAATAGTACTAAAAACTCTAATTATTAGTTGCACTTGAATTGAAAGGGTTCTGGTAGTGATAAAAGCAATCTAAACCTTCTACAATTCATGGAAAAATATTCTAAAAGGTTTGGTACTTTCACTTTGATCATTTGAACCCATTTTGACCAAGAATAGAGTTTCTGATAGGAATTTGCCCTAATTTGGGCTCCTATGCAATTTACCTAGTCAAACATGATCAAAACTCAAATCCAAGTTCACCATTAGACTCCTTGGGTTCAAATTAGATTAACACCAAAATTTGGGCTCAATCAAAGTCCATCTTGACCTAGTGTTAACAAGGCGAAATCGGTTTAAAGTAATGCGTTGTAGTATAGTTGAAATCGCTTTGAAAATAAATAAATTTATAACTCGAAGTTTAAGTACGAGGTCGAACACAAGGAGCAAATGGAGTTCATGCACTAATCTCAATAATCGATGCAATTTGAGCACATAAAATTACTCAAAATCTAATTCAAAATGTAAAGCAGGAGTATATGGTTAATCAAATGTAGCTAGAAAATATATATAAGAGAACTTTGGAAAGAATTGGACGTCTGAGTATGGAATTAGACGTCTTAAAAATGTTTAATTCTTCTTTCTTCTTTTGCTTCTTTTGGCTCTTTCTTTTCTATTCTTCTTTAGCTTCTCTTCTTCTGTCCTTCTTTCTTTCTCTAGCTTTGGTCCTTTTCTTTGGCAGTGGCTCCTTTCTCCTTTGTCTTCTTCCTTCCTTCTTCTTCCTTTTCCTTTCTTCCTTGACTTTCTCTTCCTTCTTCTCTGACTTTCTTTGGCTTCTATTTCTCTTCAGCTCTCTTCTTCTTCAACCGTGCCTTCTCTATGGCTTCACCTGTGGCTTCTTCTCCTTAGCTTTTCCTTCCTTAGCTTCTCCTTTAGCTTCCTCTTCTTTCTTCCTTTCCCTGCAAGTGCAAAACCTACCCCTACCCTCCCCCGCGAACTCTCTCTTTTCTCTCTTCGGCTCGCTCTCCCAGAGCCTTTCTCGGGTAAACGGGTCAGGTTAGCACACCCGAGATCAGGCGCACCAGCGTAGGTGATGTGCGAGGAGTGCACAGGTAATCGGGTCAGGCTACCAGGTCCGCAGAGTGGTGTATCACGGACGAGGCATGAGGGGGAGAGTGGGACCTCACCTCGTGTCAGGAGGTGATAAGCCCCTGACACAATTTCATCTTATACCGCTCCACCTGCTCTAAAGTTATCGAGGTGGGACTAAATGTCCCACCCACTTCTTGCGCGCGCACGCAGGTATTGCGTTCAATTGCAGAAGCTGTAAGGGTCTCCGAAGCCAGCCGCTGGGTGTGAGTGGTTCGCGAAGAGTGCCCATATCGCCTGGGACCTGGGAACCTGATGCCTGGCGCCTGGAGTGAAGGTTGCGAGCTGCTTCAAGCCTGCTCCAATGGCGGTCGAGGTCTAATCCTGCTCTCAAGAAAAATGGCCTTGCGGCCTTGTTAAATCACACAGGGGGCTTCGCCGTGGCACGGCGAAGGTGTCTGGGTGGGTGGCGTGGCACAGGGTGGCCTGGGCGTGCATGCCTAGGTCGTTTTGTGGCTGTGGTGATGGTTTTGTTCGGGGGGATTGAGTGGAGGTTATGGAGGTTAATGGAGAGAGGGAAAGTGATCATTGAAAGGTGGCGGAGCTTCTGAGGTGTTTAGCGAGGTGGATGGGTGCGTGGAGTGACGGAAGCACCTCGCCGGTGGTCTGTCGGAGGTGGAGAAGATGGTGGTGGTCTGTGAGCGTCGAGGCGTGGAAATAGAAATAGAGAGAGAGAAAATAAAGAGAAGAGAGAGGGGAAGTATCTGACCTATTTTATGGGTGAAGGGGGAAGAGATGGCGGTCGGCGCGTATTTGCCACCGCCGGAGACGAAGATCCCAGTGGAGGGGGACGAGGAGGAGGAGGAGGATACAGGCATGTGTGCAGGTACGGCGCGACGTGGACGACAGAGGCAAGGGCAACTCTGCCACTGGTATTGTGGCAGAGTGATGAGAGGAGGAAAAATAGGTTGTCGGATCTCGCTGGGTGTCTGTCAGGAGGAGAAGGGACAAAATTGAGGGGTTATCTCCAGCCAAACCAAGCTGGGGATGAACGACAGGGTTAAGGGACCTTGAAATAGCCTTTGGCAGAGGGCCTTGTGCTTGGAAGGCAAGCTTCCAAGCACAGGAAGCCTCACCGGACATGGAAGGTGAGAGATACCCAAATCTCTCATTCTTTCACATGAGAGATTGGGTGATAATCAGGGCTTAAGATTGTATTCATATGATCGGGAATTCCTCAGAGAATCTCCCTTTCAAATTTGAGAGGGAGTCTTTGAGGAATCAAGAACTCCCCCTTAGATCCTCGCCGGAGTAGGATTCCTCCGCTGTAATGGTGGAGGGACCTGATTGCGAAGAACGATGAGGAAGCTAGGGGGTATTTGCAATGGTTTTCAAAAGCTAGGGGTCTAAATGTAATTGGGTTGGACTGTTTTGCAAAGTAGGTCAAGGTAAACTCTCCTTAGGTCCAAATTTTGGTATAAACCTAATTTTGACCTAAGAAATCCAATGGTAAAGTTGGATTTTAGGTTTGACCACATTTGATTGGGCATTTTACACAAAAACCTAATTTAGAGCAAATATTTGATTAGGACCCCTATTTAGGTCAAAATAGGTTCTAAAGGCCAAATTGAAGGTTCTAAACCCTAGGGGATATTTTTCCATGATTTTTAGAGGGTTTAGTTGAATTTTATCCTGACCAAAATCTTGTTAAATTAAGTGGATCTATCTTAGGGTTACAAGAAGTCATTTAATTCCCAGATTTCACATTAACCCATTTCTGATTGAACCAACCCACTTTTTATCTTGTTAAGACCATTTGACCTATGTTTAGCCCCTGAAAAATCTCGTTGTTGCATTGCAATGGCAAAATTTTAGTTTTACCCTTTGTTTCTTGCTTTTCTTTCAAACTAATTATTCCTTGAATTAGGCCCTTCACTTGGTTATGTAGGAGCTTTTGTTC
The DNA here is from genome assembly GCA_037157565.1 of Thalassia testudinum. NCBI lineage: Eukaryota > Viridiplantae > Streptophyta > Magnoliopsida > Alismatales > Hydrocharitaceae > Thalassia > Thalassia testudinum. Next base: position 35,398,095 of record JAZHRO010000056.1, read on the forward strand.
TCTTTTCTAGGTCAAAATGAGCTAGTTAGGGATCATGATGGTGTTCCCATCACCTAGTTTGCATTTTCGTCCCTAAGAACTCTATTTTTCACATCCAGACCCTTAAGTTTCAAGTTTATTGCATAAAGGCCCCTAAATTCCTCGCCATCTTCACCAAAAGGCCCCTGCCACCATGAATAGTGTGAATAACGGTCAAACCCAACACCACCATTTTTTACCAACTAAAAACAATAATAAATCAACACCAAATCACACCAAATTTGGTGGGATTGGTGTTCACATCATGGAGAATCAAATCAACTAGGTTTTGGCCCCTAATTTACTGCACAAAGCACTGATGAACTTGAAGAATTTGTGGGTTTTATAGCTTCCAAATGTGTGAGTAGACTCACGGAATTGAGGCATTTGAGGGTCAGATTGAGCTCTATATAAGCTCTACGAACTTCCCACGTTTTCCCCAGCCAGGTCTACGCTGAAATCCCACCTTCGTCCTCCTCTCTGACCGTGAACTCCACCAGCTCTAGTGGCTCTCTTGCTCTCCTTCTGTGCATCCAACAGACTAATTGGATGCACCATCCTCTTCCTTGTCTTCTTCTAACGGTAGTCGACTGATTGCACTGTAAAAATACACCAACAATTGTGCCATCTTGTGCTATTTCCTAGCATTACTAGTGCATATTAGGTATCCATAGTCGCATTTGTGAAAATACACGCATGCATGCATTTAATTGAGAGGGGAGGAGAGTGAATAAAATGGCCGTGAAATTAACATTTTCCTCAAGTGCTGCTTCGTAAATTCACCATCTTTATTTTTAATTTGGCTTTTAATTTCTCCGTGTGGCTGCAAGGAATGGCCTCTTCTTCTTCGCGCCATGTCCTGCTCAGCTTGCCCTGCATAGCCACTCCCTGCCAGCCATGCACAGCCAGGGCATGGCTGTGCATGCCTTCTTCCTCTTTAAATAGGCTCGGCTTGCTTCTTTGCAAAGGAGAGCCTGGTCCATCCAACACAACAGCTTCCCTCCTTCGAGGCCGTCTCCTCCCCTCTCCCCTCCATACGTAGCCTCTCCTCCTCTTGAGAAGCCACACTACGGGCAGGAGCAGCTCACAGTGGTGCACAACCACCACTGTGAGTCCCACCATCCCCCAGCTCATCAAGGAGCCGGTGGGCATGGTGGTATTCCCTGCTCTGATTTCACCTTTCCAAGCAATTTCCGCCATTGCCACAGAGCTGAGCTTTGAAGCTCAAGCTCCGCAGCAGCAGCAGCAAAGCACTGGCCACCACGCGCCCTGTCGCAGACCTCCACCGCGTGCGTCTGCAGGCCACCCTCGCCTCCTGCTTCTTCGCATCTTCACCTGCCTCTCCGCAAGCTAGTAGCCGACGTAGCTTCTCCGCGCGTGCGCCAACCGCTCCACACTGCTTGCACTCACGAAACCGCTGACAAGCGGTCGTGCGAAGCCGAGCGGCACTGTAGCCACTGTTCACGCTAGTCAGCGAAACACTGTGGCTACAGTGCGGTGACTGGTAAGTTTCTCACTTATTCGGTCACCCAGCGTGTCGCAACCTGCCCTAGCCCGCGCCCGCTCCAGCGCCCGCCCGCGTGTCTGCGTGCGCCCATGTCTGCCAGCGCCCGCACCTGCCCGTGTCTTCACCTGCTCCCAACACCTACGTCTGCCCGCACCTGCCTCTTCGTGCAACGCTGTGCGCTGCGGTCACTCCCCCACACTCGCTCTCTCCAGCGCACACCTCTCCTCGTGCCTACGTACTGCACGTACGCGTGCGCTATCAGACGACTCCCGCAGCTTCAGACGACTTAAATCGCCTCCTTCACTCCAGCAGTCTCTCTCTCTCTCTCTCTCTCACAGCACTCTCTCACACTCTCTACACACACATACACACACTCACTCACACTCTCGTACACACACCTATACTCTACTATATACATATATATATACGTACATATATATATACATATATCTATACATATATTAGTACTTATTTAACTATGTATTAGTCTATATACATACATATATATATATATATATACATCTATATACTTATATATATATACACATATATATTTACATATATACATATATTTATATACGTATAAATAAATAAATAAATATATATATATATATTATTACCTATATAACTAAGTATAAGTATAGATACTTATATATAGATATATACATATATATACACATATACTTATACATACATACATACATACATATATATATATATATATATATATATATATATATATATATATATATATATATAGATATATATATATATATATATATATATATATATATATATATATATAGATATATATATATATATATATACAAATATACATACATATATACATATATATATCTATAACTATATATATATATATGCATATCTATCTACATATATCTATATACATATATTACTATATATATATACACACACACATATATATATATACATCTATATAGTTATATATACATACATATATATATCTACACATATATCTATCTATACATATAATTACATATCTATATATATATACATACATACATACATACATACATACATATATATATATATATATATATATATATATATATATATATATATATATATATACACACGTATAACTACATATATGCCTATATATCTATAACCATATATATATTTACATATAGATATATATATTTATAGATATATATATATATTTTCATATCACTTACCATATGTTGTATCGCGGGAATATCCACACCAGTTGCTGATATTCCCCGATACACGCGTACAGAAAGCGTGTTCGCACTCATCTTCCACCAATCCACCTTAAACTCCATGCGGCACTTCGTCCTGTTGGTTGCGTCTTTCTAGACAACGATTGACTCGATACCGTGCTACACACCATCTCCACCTCCACCCCCACCCCTTTATACATATATAATATATATATATACTATATTTACTTTATTTCTGTTTCTCTTTCCTGCCAATAAAAAGATAAAAAAAATATAAAAAAGAGAAAAGATAATCCTTGACTTGCAGGTACTCAGTCTTGCGAATAGCAAGACCAGTTTTGAACCCTAGTTTGGCTCAAAGCCAAGAACCTGATTTTGAGGGTGTACCTCAAGGACAAAAAATTATCAGAAGAAAATATTAAATAGAAAAACACCAAAAACATAATAAACGAATGGAAGAGATTCGTTATAGGAAAGGCGTAGAAACTTATTCACTTCTAATCCCACTTCCCTGATTCGACCCTGGGCCTAAAAGTGACCAAGATAAAATCAAGTAGGCCGAGTAAAAAATTTTTTTAAAGAGATGGTTAGGCTCGATTTAGGTTAACCACTATACGCATTTCAACGATAAAATCACCATATTAACACAACCTATCCGGTCTACACCACATCTTTCATGGCGCTGTTGCCGGGGAAGTGCGTATTCAAGTAAGTTTCTACTCCATTCCTTTAATTTTTCTCTTCTCACACCATTCTCTTCATGGGTGTTTTTGTTTATTGCTATGCAGGTGAACCTGTTGCAAAGAGAAGGCAGGCAGACGAAGTCAGAAACGTGGGCAGATCCAAGGCGAGAACGAGAGCGTGAAGACGCCGACACCGCACTGGAGCTCCGCACACATTGCTGAACAAGTAAGTCTTCCTTTCTTAGCAACTTAGGTCAACTTGTCTCCTTAATAAAAAAAAATTAAAAAAATTAAACTAGAAAAACTTCTTGGGATCTCTTGGGGCAAGTGGATTAAAAATCACTTGTTTGATTGTTTGCCTTCACTCCCACCGCCCCGGGATTTCCCGCCAAACTTCACATAGCAAAAATCCAAGAATCTTGATTCTTGAATCTTTCGTCGTGTGAAGTATTCTTTGAGGCAAATAAAAAGATTGATTACCACCCCTCTTTGCCTCATTTATTTGCAATTCGGGATCACCTTTTTGGTGGGGAGACTTGGAATTGAGTTGATTCCAACACACCACGACCTTTCACGTGCCTAAGATTCGATCCCGAATACTTCAACCCCAACAATTTGATTCTCTTTATCTTTTGGTTGAGCCTTGTGTATGGAAATCATTTTGGTGATTGGGAGCACTTGAATTGAAGTGCTTTGGCTCCCTTTCACACTAATCTAAAATTGATTCGTGCATCCACACATAGAAATCTCCATTTAGGGAAGCCCATTGCATTTTAGCATGCATTAACCAATTGACATTGAAGAAGGGTTTGTTGGGCTTAGAAGAAAACTTGTATTCTCTCAAAACTCGGAGATTGGTTGAATTGGTAAATAAGAGAAATCCTAAAATCCATTCTACTTAAGGCTGAACTCTAAAAACCATTGACCAATTAAAACTTCAATTCGGGGAGATTTCCCCATTGCATGCTTGGTTTACACACTCTAAAAATCAATCACTTGGGCATTACCCGTAAATAATGCCCTTCACATTCCAGAAGCACTTGATCCTAAGCCTCTAACTAAAACTGGTAGCAACTTGACCTTTATTAAGGATTGGAGGTCTAACTACTTGCGTGTAGTGCCTACGTGCTGGTGAGGGTTCCCGCGTGCTATCGGGTGTCTAAGACTGGGGTAAACGGCCTTTCAATCTGGCCCGGTGGTTCCGCGGTGCTCGCATTCGATTCCGTAGGTCGTGATAGTTGGTAACTTAGATATTTAGGTCTAAGGGCACACTGTAGAGGTTAGGAATTTGATTGTATTGATTTATCATCAAGTGTACTTTTGCGGCGTCATTTCTCTCATCTCCTTTTCCCTTCTTATCCCTCCAATTCTTCCTGCGGTAGTGCATGTTTGGGAGGAGGTCACAAAACCCTGAACTGTGTGAATTGCCTGATAATTTTAGAAAAGAAGCCGAATCGTCCTCCTCCTCTACAAACATGGCTGCACGTTCACCCCCAAATCCCGAGGGAGGAAACCACCCTCAAAACCCACCAGGTGGTGGAGCCTCGGATCCCATAACCTGCCTCCAAGCCCAAATGGAAATGTATAATGAACAAATTGAGGCCATTAGGGAAACATTGGAGGAAATGCAGAACCCTCCCGAACGGGAGGAGCCTAGGTCTCTTAGCTCCTATCAGAATCCCACTGCTACAGAGACCATAGGACAAATTCGGGTCCCCATGGGCGGGGATGACTTTGAACTGAAACCTAACATAATTGGCCCGATAAATTTTCACTTCCATGGTCTTGCAAGTGAAGATCCTTTTCTCCACTTGGAAGACCTAACCCGATTGGCTGAAACAGTTAAACCAAGAAATATCGGGTTACCTATAGTCCTCATGAAAATGTTCCCATTTTCATTGCGGGATAAAGCATCGCAGTGGTTACGCACCCTTGGGAGAACCATCCACTCTTGGGAAGAGATGCGAACAATGTTTCTCAAGAAGTTCTTCCCAATCGGGCGAACCAATGTGCTTCGCCGTACTATCACTTCATTTACGCAACAAAATGGCGAACAATTTCATGAGGCATGGGAGAGATATAATGACCTCCTCAGGAAGTGTCCGCACCACGGTCTGCCTAAGTGGCATATAGCCCAGATTTTCTACTATGGGTTAAATGAGACTTTGAAGCAGATTGTAGACGCTTCCTGCGGAGGGAATTTCATGAATAAAGATGAGAATGGAGCATTCGAATTATTTGAAAATATGAGTGCAAACTCAATGAACAATGCTTCCATTGTCGCCTTTAATCGTACCAGCTTGCCCCGTAATGTCCACGAAGTTGACATGGGACCCTCCCATTCATCCATAGATCTTAGCCTTATCGCATAGAAATTGGATGAAGTCTCCGTCGTGCACAAGAAGCTGGACAAGCTTCTGGCCAACCCCGCCCGATCTATGGCAAACACCCCCACCTCACCACTTCATCACAATCCTAATTCTTCCAATACCAGGCTTATTCCAAGAAACCCCGTAAGACCTTCCTTACCGAGTGTCGCGCCAAGCGACTCGGTAAGTCATGTGGATCTGGCTTTTGCGAGCCAGTATTTTGACACGAAGGACCAAGCCTCCGTGTGCTCGGACGCATATTTACATGAGGATACGTCTTCTGGCATAGAAGACGCTTGCACCCTGGGGAACAACCCGTTCTCTACCACTTATAACCCAGGGTGGAGAAATCATCCGAACTTCGCATGGTCCAACAACCTGCAGTGCCAAAACCCCACGGGTGGACCAATGCGACCGTCCACACCCGTCATCCCAAGGGCCCAGTCTAATCCTATGGCGAATCTGCCATCGGGTCCTTGCGTACCGCAAGCAGAACACGCATCAAGTCCTCTTGACAAATTGATGCGAATGATGACAGAAATGTCAAAGCGCCATGAAGAGAACATGACCTCTCTTCAGCACCAATTGGTGCAGCAGAATGTTGAGATCAGTCAACTACGCATGGAGACTCGATCTTAGGGCACTCTCCCAGCCCAACCTGTTCCCAACCCACGAAATTTCGTACCCCGTGGTCCTCAACTACAAGTACGACCTTCTCAGGGGCAGGTTCATCAAATTCTGCAGGCTCCGAGCATTCCACCGGGATTTCAGGCTAATCCCGTTGCAACACCTCACTCTTATGTCCCTATTGCGAACCGTCCTCCGCCGTATGATCCCACTGGACCCGCATCGTCCAATGCTATCACTACGAGGAGCGGTAAGCAGACCGTCGATCCACCTCGACCTGATCCTAGCCCGTCTTCTTCATCGCCCTCTCATTCGAGATGTGCACCGCATTCGCGAGAGGACGGTATACCCAAATTGGTGCCAGAATCAGTTCCATTCCCTGAGGCTCTACTGAGGTAGCCAAAAGGCAAGAAGAAAGATATGCAGGCCTTTGATAACCTGTGTAATTTGTTCAGGGATGTTGAAATCAAGGTACCTCTGCTCGAGGCTATCGACCACATACCTACTGTCACCCAATTTTTCAAAGACTGCACAACACTCAAGCGACAGTCAAAGAAAACTAAGAATCCGGTGGTTCTCTCGCCTCATGCGAGTTGTGCTATACTGTCAAATCTACCAACCAGGCAGAAAGATCCAGGCACACCGTTTATTTCCTGTAGCATCCAAGGCTGCAATTTTAATCGTGCCCTGCTTGATCTAGGATCTTCCATCAATCTTATACCGACCATCATGCTCGAAAAATTTTCCTTGGGAAATCTGAAACCCACCCCTATCATGTTACAGTTGGCAGATCGTTCTGTCAAAACCCCGAAGGGTGTGGTGGAAGACGTGGTGGTTAGGGTCAACAGTCTCTGTTTTCCTGTTGACTTTCTTATTTTAGATATGGAAGTTCCTAGCTCACTTTCTGATTGTCCGATCATCCTTGGTCGACCTTTCTTGGCCACAGCCCGCGCCCATATCGACTACGAGTTGGGCTGTATTGAGATTGCCGTTGGATCTAAAAAGCTCAAGCTTAACATCTTCAAGGCAACCAAGAACTTTGATTGCGATTGCATTGAGGATGACACGTCTGACGAGGACATGGCTGTCAGTGCGTGTATCGGACTAATTGGGACCTATTCTGACTGCTGCGGATTACCTGTAAACACTAACGATTGCCTGACCGACACATATTGTGACATTCCCCCATCCCTCCCTTGTCCCGTACCTTCTCCTGAATAGACTTCTGACGAGGTTTTCTCCGCTTCCCATACCTCATGGTCTGAGTCATATCCGGGCTACTCACCGCAGGTCCACACTCTTGAAGACCGGATTGCCCTTTCTTTCCTGCCAAATCAGGCGGAGTTGCAACTCCACACTGGGACCTTGAGCCCATATACTACTCACTGGGGCTATTCCTTTTTGGATCCATCTATCCAAGAAGCCCCTCTTCTTGGCCAATCTGAGGGCCAATTTCTTCCTCCTGTCTTGTTTTCTGATCCGCCTGGGACACTCTCGTCCCAAGAAATGCCAGATCTTTCACCATCCACTCCCGAGCTGAAAGAGCTGCCTAGTACACTTAAGTTTGTTTTCTTGGGACCAAATGAAACGCTCCCTATAATCATCAGTTCAAAATTGACCAGGGAGCAAGAGTGCAAACTAACGAAGGTCCTTATAGAACACAAGGCAGCCATTGGATTGTCTTTGTCAAACTTATCTAGCATTAGCCCCTCCTACTGCACTCACCGTATATATACGGAGGAGGAGGCTCGACCTTCCCGCGAGATGCAGCGACGTCTCAACCCTAACATGGGGGAGGTCGTTAAGAAAGAATTTATTAAGTGGTTGGATGCGGGTATAATCTACTTGATCAGCGATAGCCCCTGGGTGAGCCTGATTCATGTTGTGCCCAAAAAGGCAGGACTCTCCATCCATGTCAATGACAGGGGCGAATCCATCCCTACACGCACTCCTACATCTTGGAGAGTGTGTGTACATTATAGGAAACTCAATGCTGCAACTAAGAAAGATCACTTTCCGCTACCTTTCATTGACTAAATCCTAGAGCGGTTAGCGGGAAATAAATTTTTCTGTTTCCTGGATGGATTCTCAGGATATAACCAGGTGGCAATTGACCCCCGGGACCAAGAGAAAACCACTTTTACTTGCCCCTTCGGCACCTTTGCATTTAGAAGAATGCAGTTCGAACTTTGCAACTCGCCAGCAACTTTCCAGAGATGTATGTTGGCGATATTCCATGACATGGTAGGTGACTTTCTCGAGGTCTTCATGGATGACCTTTCGGTCTTTGGACCATCTTTCGATGACTGTCTTGCCAACCTGACCTGTATCCTTAGGAGATGTATTGATGTCAACCTCATGCTTTCTTGGAAAAAAAGTCATTTTATGGTGCACGAGGGAATTGTTCTCGGGCATATCATCTCCAATAGGGGTATCGATGTTGACAGAGCTAAGCTTGATGTAATTGCTAATTTACCTGTGCCTAGCTCTGTCAAACAAATCCGCTCCTTCCTGGGACACGTCGGTTTCTATAGGAGATTCATCAAAGATTTCTCCAAGATTTCTCAACCTTTAACTCATCTCCTATCGACCAACGTACCCTTCGATATGGGCCCCGATTGCATACGAGCATTCCCGCAGCTGCGTAATGCTGTCACCAAGGCCCCTGTTCTCCAGCCACCTAATTGGTCCCTCAACTTTGAACTCATGTGTGACGCTTCTGACCTTGTAGTCGGAGCCATCCTGGGACAAAGACGCGATAGACACCCCTTCGTGGTGTACTACTCCAGTAAGATGTTGGACGAGGCCCAGCGTAATTATACTACCATTGAGAAAGAACTACTGGCAGTCATCTTTGGGCTGGAGAAATTCCGCTCTTATCTTCTGGGCTCACACGTTATTGTTTTCACTGATCACACAGCCATTCGCCATCTCATGCACAAGAAGGATGCCAAGCCTAGACTGATTCGTTGGATCCTTCTGTTCCAAGAATTTGACATTGAAATCCACGATAAGGCCGGAGCCCAGAATGTTGTGGCTGATCATCTTTCCAGACTGGACCCTGACCATACTGGACATACTCTGCCGATCAATGAGATTTTTCCTGATGAGCACCTATTGGCAATTAATGTGGCAAGTGGACCTTGGTATGTCGACATTGCCAATTACCTTGCTTCTGGATCCCTTCCATGTGGCTGGCCTAAAATCCAGTGCGTGCGTCTCATGGCAGAAGCAAAGTATTATTTCTGGGATAGTCCACTTCTTTTTCAAAATAGGTGCTGATCAACTCATCTGTCGCTGTGTTCCTGACAGACTTCCCCAGTGTGCTATCCTTCTGCCACGATCAGGCCTGCGGAGGCCATTTCTCTGGGAGGAAAACTGCAGCCAAGGTGTTGCAGTGCAGTTTCTTTTGGCCCTCCCTTCACCAGGATGCACACAATTATGCCAAGCATTGCACTAGGTGCCAGTCGTTAGAGTCGATGTCACGTCGTGACATGATGCCCTTGCAACCCATCCTAGCTGTGGAAATCTTTGACATTTGGGGAATTGATTTCATGGGTCCCTTTCCTCCTTCCAACGGCTTCGAATTTATTCTCGTGGCTGTGGATTATGTTTCGAAATGGATCGAGGCTATTCCCACGCGCCGTGCTGACCATATTATATCCACTCGATTTGTCAAAGACCACATCTTTGCGCGCTTTGGGATCCCTCAAGCCATTATCTCGGATGGAGGAAGCCACTTTACCCATGCTTCTTTTCGGGCACTTCTAAGGAAATACGGAGTCCACCATCGTATCGCATCCCCGTATCATCCTCAGACGAACGGCCAGGCAGAGGTGTCGAACCGGCAAATCAAGCAAATTCTCTAGAAAACGGTTCGGCTTGACCGTAAGGATTGGTCCGACAAGCTGATTGACGCACTTTGGGCGTATCGGACCACCTTCAAGGCTCCCCTTGGTATGTCTCCTTATAGAATCGTTTATGGGAAGCCTTGTCATTTGCCCGTGGAGTTGGAACACCGCGCTTATTGGGTGGTTCGCCAATGTAACCTCGACCCAAACCTGTGTGGTCGAGAAAGGAAACTCCAACTCCAGGAGCTGGAAGAGCTCCGTCGTGAAGCCTATGATTCTGCTTTAACTTTCAAACAACACACTAAGGCTTTTCACGACAGCCATATTCGACGGAAGGAATTTGAGCCATCTCAACAAGTTTGGCTCTACAATGCCTGGCTCAAATTCTTTCCTGGGAAATTGAAGTCCAAATGTACTGGTCCTTTCCTGGTCTCGAGACCATTTCCCAACGGGGCCGTTGAAATTGAAGATCCCAAATCTGGATATAAATTTACGGTCAATGGGCATCGTTTGAAACCCTATCTTACTCATGAACCTGCCCCTGTTGGAGAAACTGTTGCCCTATTGGAGGGTAACTAATTTTTGCCTCATTCTGAGTCCAGTTGGGGACGTTAAATTCAGCGCTCGTTGGGAGGCACCCCAACAACACTCACCATCCACCATCACTTTTCACGCCACTGTCACGATCACTTCACTTTTCACTTCACCACCCACCATCCACCCACCCTACCACCCTACTGTATACCCTACACCTCAGCTCTCGTTACCCGACCTTTCGTCCTTTCTCTACCCTTCCCTGCATGCATATGAGGACATAGCATCGTTTGGCATGGGGGGGTGGATAGGCATCCATAGGATCTGGGTATTTTATGGTATCATGTAGTTTTCATCTATATATATATATATATAAGGTGTTTAGTAATGATCTGAAGGCTGAAACAAAAATACATTAAGTATTTATGGATATTCAACCATTGTTTTGAAGACTTTCCAGGCCACAGAAGCTTTATTCGCTCAGGCTCGGCTTAATTCACTTAAGCATTGACAAGATAGATCAGAATCTCTCCTAACTAAGGACGTGTTCTTGTACTTGAGACACCAGTACAGGATCCGTTGGTTTGCTTCTACTCGAGAGCCTAAGTAATCTTGGTTCACACTACACATATCAAGAAAGACTAGGTGAACATAAGATCCAACCCTAGTGTTCATTAGGGAAGGTGGAGTCCTTACCTGTGCGCACAGGTAGACTTTTTATCCCAGGCTTTAGTCTTGTGTTTAAGAGAGACTCTTTCCACCAAGAAGGAACTCTCCCACCAAAAAGAAAAGTGTGCTCCTCCAAATAATGTTGTAAGAGATATACTGACACGTGTTTCAAAAAAAAAGAAAAAAGATGCAAATAAGTCAGTATATCTTGCAAATGTCTGTAAAATATTCCTACAAAAAAGTTCTTCAGGGCAAAGTACAAATGCCCTATTTTCTTTGAGCCACAAATGTCATAAAATGGGAGTTGAGTTTCCATCATCTTTTTAAGGGTCAATTCGAAGACATGAGCTGAAACTGGGACCAACCTGCACTTAAAAATTCGTGAAACCCTGGGCTTGAGTCTTAATGTTCATATGGTCAGTCTTGATCCTTCACTATGCACAAGCCATAATCTCTTGAGCTCTCGAGTTCGGCAAAAACCTCCTAGGTCTTGGAAATCGTACTTAAGGTTTAAATATCAAGAGTCCTAATTAGTTGAGAGATGGTCTATGTCATGTGAGACTTAAAGTACTGGTAATCTTCTCTGCAATTGGTTCTCACAATATCCAACATTAAACACACCTATGTCGCCTCAGAAGAAAACCTTCAGCTTAAGATCATTTCTAAATACAATACAAAAAAATGTTTTGCTAGGGAGTAGCAAAAGATAGGCATGGGGTATGATTGCACCGCAAAAATACACCAACAATTGTGCCATCTTGTGTTATTTCCTAGCATTACCAGTGCATATTAGGTATCCATAGTCGCATTTGTGAACATACACACATGCATGCATTTAATTGAGAGGGGAGGAGAGTGAATAAAATGGCCGTGAAATTAATGTTTTCCTTAAGTGCTGCTTTGCAAATTCACCATCTTTATTTTTAATTTGGCTTTGAATTTCTCCACGCGGCTGCAAGGAATGGCCTCTTCTTCTTCGTGCCATGTCCTACTCAGCTTGCCCTGCACAGCCGCATGCACAGCCATGCACAGCCAGGGCATGGCTGTGCATGCCTACTTCCTCTTTAAATAGGCTCGGCTTGCTTCTTTACAAAGGAGAGCCTGGTCCATCCAACACAATAGCTTCCCTTCCAGGCCGTCTCCTCCCCTCTCCCCTCCATACGCAACCTCTCCTCCTCTTGAGAAGCCACGCTGTGGCAGGAGCAACTCACAGTGGTGCACAACCACCACTGTGAGACCCACCACCGCCCAGCTCATCAAAGAGCCGGTGGGCGTGGTGGTCTTCCCCGCTCTGATTTCACCTTTCTAAGCAATTTCCGCCATTGCCACAGAGCCGAGCTTTGAAGCTCAAGCTCTGCAGCAGCAGCAAAGTGCCGGCCACTGCGCGCTCTGTCGCAGATCTCCATCGTGCGCACCTGTAGGCTGCCCTCGCCTTCAGCGCATGCCTGCAGGCCGCCCTCGCCTCCCTCTTCTTCTCGTCTTCACCTGCCTCTTCGCAAGCCAGTAGCCGATGTAGCTTCTCTGCACGTGCACCAGCCGCTCCACACCGCCCACACTCACGAAACCGCTGACAGGCGGTTGCGCGAAGCCGAGCGGCACTGTAGCCACTGTTCATGCTAGTCAGCGGAACACTGTGGCTATAATGCGGTGACCGGTAAGTTTCCCACTTATCTGGTAACCCGGCGCGCCGCAACCTGCGCTAGCCCGCACCCGCGTCCCGCCCCGCACCCACTTTAGCGCCTGCCCGCGCGTCTGCGTGCGCCCGCGTCTGCCAGCGCCTGCACCCGCCTGCATCTTCACCTGTTCCTAGCGCCTGCGTCTGCTTGCACTCGCCTCTTTGCGCAGCGCTGTGCGCTGCAGTCACTCCCCCATGCTCGCTCCCTCCAGTGCGTGCCCCTCCGCATGCCTACGTGCTTGCGAGTGCACGTGTGCTATCAGACGACGCCCGCGGCTTCAGACGACTTAAATTGCCTCCTTCACTCTAGCAGTCTCTCTCTCTCTCTCTCACAGCACTCTCTCACACTCTCTGCACACACTCACACTCTCGTACACACACCTATACTCTACTATATACATATATATATATACATACATACATATATATTTATATATATATTTATATACATATATATATATACATATATCTATACATATATTAGTACTTATATAACTATGTATTAGTCTATATACATACATATATATATATATTATTACCTATATAACTAAGTATAAGTATAGATACATATATATAGATATATACATATATATACACATATACTTATACATATATATATATATATATATATATATACATACAAATATACATACATATATACATATATATCTATAACTATATATACATATATATATATATATATATATATATATATATATATATACACATATCTATCTACATATATCTATATACATATATTACTATATATATATACACACACACATATATATATATACATCTATATAGTTATATATACATACATATATATATCTACACATATATCTATCTATACATATTATTACATATCTATATATATATACATATATATATATATACGTATAACTACATATATACCTATATATCTATAACCATATATATATTTACATATAGATATATATATTTATATATATATATATATATATATTTTTTTTTTTTTTTTCATATCACTTACCATACATTGTATCGCGGGAATATCCGCACCAGTTGCTGATATTCCCTAATACACGCATACAGAAAGCGTGTTCGCACTCATCTTCCACCAATCCACCTTAAACTCCACGCGGCACTTCGTCCTGTTGGTTGCGTCTTTCTAGACGACGACCTACTCGACACTGTGCTACACGCCATCTCCACCTCCACCCCACCCCTTTATACATATATAATATATACATATATATATATACTATCTTTACGTTATTTCTGTTTCTCTTTCCTGCCAGTAAAAAGATAAAAAAAATATATAAAAAGAGAAAAGATAATCCTTGACTTGCAGGTACTCAGTCTTGCGAATGCAAGACCAGTTTTGAACCCTAGTTTGGCTTAAATCCAAGAACCTGATTTTGAGGGTGTACCTCAAGGATAAAAAATTATCAGAAAAAAATATTAAATGGAAAAACACCAAAAACATAATAAATGAATGGAAGAGATTCGTTATAGGAAAGGCATAGAAACTTATTCACTTCTAATCCCACTTCCCTGAGTTCGACTCTAGGCCTAAAAGTGACCAAGATAAAATCAAGTAGGCCAGGTAAAAAATTTTTGTAAAGAGATGGTTAGGTTCGATTTAGGTTAACCACTATACGCATTTCAACGATAAAATCACCATATTAACACATCCTATCCGGTCTACACCATTGACCAAAGCTATGTCATCTCCAACCTCTTCTTCGACGCTGCTCCTTCCACTGGAGATTTTGTTGTCTTCGTATCCAGCAAGACACAGTGGCACGGAATCCCCTCCTTTTTGACCAATAGCCTAGGTCTTCCTCTCCCCCTCATTCTTTGGCTTAGGTTTAGACCTCTAGGACCTTAATTCAACCACGCATCCACGCTCTCCCCCCTCATCTTCTACACGACCGGTGAAGCTCCGACATGCTTCGCCCTACCACCACACGCAACAAAACAACACACCGCCACCACCACAACCTTCCTCTCCCTCCATGGAGCAAAAGCCCCAATGTAATTGGTCGTTTTGACCTCTCTAGACCATTGATGAACACACCCATCCTTTGCCATCATCTCCATCACCGACAGACCACCACACTCCATGAAACACCTCACCACCACCGCCGTTACACTCCACGCACCTCAGGGAAGGTCCTAAGCTATCTAATTGGGGCTTAAAGCCCGTGTTTATTGTTTCAGGTCTCGATCATTGTTGAAGAATCCATCACCGCCAACCATCGCCGTCTGTTGACTTCAAGTAGTGTTTCCACCTCCAAGTGCACAGAACCACTTCACGACCTCAATTGGACCTCCAATTGAAGGAAGCGCCTCACATCAGCTGCAATCGATGAGCAAAGCATTCACTGCCACACGCGAAGGAAGTTGGGCTTTACTCCCACATCAGTAGGATTTGATTTGGAAATGCTTTTATAACGCATTTAGTGTTATGCCTTATCACCTCAACTTCACGGGGTGAGGCCCCTCACTCATGTGGACCCTTGCCCGCCACCACGCTGGTGGTCTTGGACCTCGACCCGTTTACCCGACTCAACTATCCTAATCCCAGTTTAGAGAGAGAGAGAAATGAAAATTCTTAGGGAGGAGGGGTGGGTTTTGCATTGTAGATCCTCGGTATTCGTGCCTAACACTTAGGAAAAATTCAAAGATTTGATGGGCAGATGTGCTTGATAGTTAAGGCATTTGATGTGCCTTGGAGATGTCTAATCTTGTCTACTGTGGAGACATTTAGACTTGATTTGGTTACTCTGATATGACATGGCTAAGTGTTTGAGTACTATTGAGAATTGACTTAAGAATTGGGCTGACTAATTAAGAGGCTTAATTTGTGGTTCAAACCACAATTTTTAGGCTTCTAATTGTCTTTTTGTCACTGATTCCTGAAATACATTTTGATTCATATTGATTACATCTTTAGTGAATTATTTATCCATTGCATATCATTATTATGGATTGATTATTGTGCTCATTGATTGATTTCCATATTTTCTCCCTGTGAACGACCTCGGAAACCACGATTTTTTGAGCTTTGTAAATTTAAATGTCGTATCAATTTTTGTCGCTACACTACGATGCAGTGTTTTCCTAAACTACGATGATTTTCGACTGCAACAGGCATCGACATACATTACAGTCTGTCATCATAATGCATACAGCAGCCCGTAATGAAAATGTACAGATTTTACAATGTCAGAAAGCTATTAAACTACAAGGCTATACGAAAGAAGCTTAGTTTAAACATTTACTTTAAGCACCCAAGGCCTACACAAAAGGAAGGCATAACTCACGCTCATATGATCTTTTAGGTCCTCCTGGGCTTGAACCCAAAATGATGCCTTGCTTACTTTGCGGCAACAAAACCCGAAGTGGGTCATAAAGTGGGAGTGAGCCAAGTGGCTCAATAGGGACACATATGGGTAACAATCAAAATAGAGAAAGGTGGTGTGCGATTTTCTTTTTTTCCCTATAGGGTAACCACAAGCCATCTCCCCTATATACTTATGCATTGGTTATGTAACAAGCTAACCACAGGTCTTTTCCCATTTCCCATAATTATCCTAATTTCAATACCATTATAGGCTACCTACAATTCTTGTTCCCAAATTAGCAAAATTTATCCACATGATTATCCAGCTTTATTATCACATGACTTATTCTATCCCTTGCCTTAGAAGTTAGATTTTGAGAAATCATCCCTCTTGACTAGAGGAGATTGAGATGTATCCTTCCCTTAGATCTCAACCTGATAATCTCTCCTTGGCCAGGGGAGGGGCTGGCAGAGCTGATAATCCATGTGAAAGGCATACCTGTTCTCGACGTATCGAGAACGTTGCTGACCTCGGTCAGAAGAGTCAAGCCTCTTGGGAGCTACCCAGTCCAACGCCTTGCAATAGCGTAGAACAAACTCAATTTGTGCCCTACAAGGTCCAGTCATAGATCATTCTAGATTAGAAGTCGTAGGGTTGGTCAGAATTGTTGGGTCACACCAATGCTCCCGCAAGGAGCGTGGTCTCCAGGTGTACCCTCTGCATCCGCGTCGGATGTTGATGCGCATACATTTGATTAACCTAAAATGTCTATAAATGCATGTTGTTAGTGTCCATTAGCATTATACATTGTAAATAGTGCATAACATGCATAATCATGCATTTAGATCAAGTTGTATAAATTGTATAGTAATTATCTCCTTTTTATGGTCAGGGATAGGGTGACTTTTTATTGGGGCCTCGAATCGAAGATCCAACTGTATGGATCTGATCAGGGGATGATTGGAGTTCAACGACTCTAAGATCACCTTGATCGGACATCCATAGCATCAAATAGAGACGAGGAACCCTAAAGATCAAGGGCCAAGATGTTCATCTGCTCCTCAGATGACAAATCCAACCACATGGATGAGTTCGGATCGATGATTGCAGCCGAACAGCGTGAAAATCGGTCCAATCCGACATCCGTAGCACCATATGCAATACTCAAAAGATGGACGGCCAAGATGGCGCCACGTGGTGCCATCTCAGTCGCCCAACCAGTCGTAGCTCTCCTCTTCTTCACCTGCTCGACGAATTTGAACCGTTGGATCACCATCCAACTGTCGCAGATCACGCGCACACAAAATCCTCAATGTGCCTCAACCACATGCTTTGCGTAGTAGTTAAGGCGTTGCGAAGGCAGGAGGTATGGGATGGAGTTGCAAGCGCAGCGCCCCTCCTCGCGTGCGGGCGAGCTCACAGTAGTGCGATGACCATCCAGTGGCGCGGATCAATCGATAGTGCCCACGCGCGATCAAACGCCAAGCGCTAACGCCCAAATACATGTGGGTGCGCGGCGCTGGCGAGGGTAGTTTAAGCCATCCAATCTCTTGATTGGACGGCTGAGTATGCATGGTCGTGCGTAAGCATTGAAGCAGCAAAGGTGAGGGGGCGCGTGCACATCGGCCACGTTCAAGCCTTTAGTGACGGATAAATCCGTCCGTCACTAAAGGTCCTAAATTAATGTTTTTAATGTTGTATTGTCCAAAATGCCCCCACTCCTTGCAACTATAAAAGGAGGCCCCTACCATATGAATTTCTCATCCCTTCTCTTTTCTCCCTCTCCAAAGTTTAAGAGAAGTTTGTCCCACACCTAGGATGCTCCTCAAGAGCTAAAACCAAGTTTTCGCCCCTATTCCAGAAGCTGATCCCACGATGACGACGATGTGTTGTTTTGTTCCCGTTCCTCCTGCTTCGTCCTCCTTCTTCCCGCTCTATTCCTCGTCTTCCAGGCATTGTCCCGTCCAGCTCGTCCTCCAAGCGATCGTCGAGGAGGATAACTTCTCTCTCCCATTCTTTTTACTGCTTTCTAGAGTAGAATTTTCCTGCTTTCTAGTTGTAATAATTTCTTACTTTCTAGTGTAATCATTTCTCGCTTTCTTAGTTGTAAAACATTATTCAATATCAAGTGATTGTTCTCTCTCTCTCTCTAATTGTCTATATTGTTTCCATTGTGATTATTTCGCCCTTTAGACAAAAATAAAAAAAATATAATTACAAATTTTGATCGATGTGGCCTCCCTGTGTTCGACCCGGAATTTCTTTACAGATTTTTCGATATAAATTTTATTTGTTGAACGGATTTCTTCGCAACTCGAACTACAATGATAGGTTTTCAAATCCAATTCATATAGCGTAGTAATCTGCCATTTAGCATTTTGGCGCCGTTGCCGGGGAGGCAATGATTTTTCGATCTTCTCTTCGCATTTCGCGCACTTTACTAATTTCTAACTTGCTTTATCTCATGTCTATTATTTTACAAATACCTCTATCAAGGAATCGTCAAGCGGTAGATCAGAGTAAAGTGCAATTGAAGACGACTGTAAGTGCTCTCCATTCTTCCCCCTCCATAGATTTCATTTCATCACATTAAATTCAGATTGCAATTAACCTAGGTGTTTGCATAAATCCTAGGATTAGTTTGGTTGTTTGGATTTCCACCCACATTCATTTCACCCTTGTATATTAGAAAAAATAAAAGGATATTTTTGTGGGGTAATTCAACATACACACAACATACACCCACATTCAAGGCACTTAACCTAATTAATTTTCTTCTACTCAATCGGATTCTAATTTGTGGAATCGATACACATAAATCAACACATAAAAGAGTAGAAATCATTCTAGGTTAATCATTTTGTGTGCCTAACTCAGTGGTGCAATTGTGGCCAATTGTTTGAGTTCTTTGGGCTGCACCACTCAACCTAAAATCAACTCACCAAGTAGCTTCCTCTTAGGGTTTTCAATCTAGGTTCATAGCAGGCACTCCACTTTATTTCTGATTTCAAAAGGAAAGCAATCTTCACCCCTGCTTGAAAACCTGGTTTGCCTCAAACTTGATTGAATTAAACCTAATTCTAAACCCTAAAAGCTACTTAAGCAAGATTTGAACATTAAAATCTACTCATCACAAATAATCTTGCTTGAAAACCCTGGTTGTGCACGCACTTACACATACTCAATTATCATTAAGGGCACAACCCATTTTAAGGGCTCACCACATTCCATAAGCACTACAAACCCAGGCCTAAATAAAATCTAGTAGACATTGGTTTTAAGGACTGATTCGCTCTTTGGGGCCTAGTCTGAGATTGTTTACGATTAACCTGCTTATACTGATCAATCTGATGTCTAGCTAGGGGAGTAGTGTCAAATGACCGCGGTTGGGGGGTACACTAGGAACCGGAGGTGCAAGTCGAAGGAAGAACCTTCTCCCCAGTCCCTCCTTCTAACTGGTTGGATTGAGCAGATACAAGTAGAGTAAATCATTTATAATCTTAAGGTGGGTTCTGAGAGTCTGTAGATCCTTAGGCTGCCCCACTTAAGAACAGTCTTGTTTTGTTGTACTGTAGGGTTCTTATCCCTAGTCCTTCCGACCTTTTCCTAATTTATGCTGGGAAGAAGGTCATTGAATCCCTGATTGGAATGACCACTAGAGTATTCTAGGAGGTGTAGATTGGATTTTGGCCAAATTGATCCCATGGCCGATCAACAGCCTCCTTTGCCTCAGGATCCACAGGAGGTATTTCGAAGGCAGCTGGAATAAATGTAGAGAATGCAAGAATGGTTCTAGAGAATGCAGGGCGCTCATCCCTTGAAGGATTTTTATGATCCTTCAAATTACAAGGAATGTCCCGGCATCCAGATTCTTGGCGGAGACGTAGAAATCAAGCCCCAGGTGTTAAGCCTGACCAAACATTTCCATGGGCTCAGCTTTGCAGACCCGTTTCAACACTCGGAGGACTTGACCACTTTGGTCCAGACTACCAAGGCACGAAACATGAATGAGGAGCAAATGATCATGAGGCTTTTCTCCCACTCTCCTAGGAATAAAGCCACTCATTGGTATAGGACTATAGGAAGACCAATTGCAAGTTGGAATGAGTTGAAATTGGCCTTTTTGAAGAAATTCTTCCCTGTCGGACATACCAATGCATTGAGACGGGCAATTACTACCTTTACCCAGCGGCCGAGGGAGCAGTTTCATGTTTCCTGGGAGCGATTCTAGGACCTATTGCGGAGGTGTCCACACCACGAGGTGCTAAAATGGCAACTCGTGCAAATTTTCTACCACGGGTTGACCGAGCAACTCAAAAATCACATGGACGCTTCTTGCGGAGGCAATTTCCTCAACAAAGATGCAGATAGCGCGCATGATTTGTTTGAGGAGATGAGAGAGACTTCGATCAATCATGCCTCCATGGATACTTTTAACCGGTCCCAGTAGCCCAGATCGAATGTTAATGAAGTCCACGACTCTCATTCATTCGATATGGAATTGATTTGTAATAAACTTGATAAGGTGGACTTGGTTGCTAAGAGAATGGAGGAGTGGATGGTTGGAAATTCAATGAACAGCTCTCGATCCCCTCAATCCCAGAATTCAGGATTCCATTCATCGCAAGCTCCTTCTGGATGGGAGTTCATGAATCAACTTGATGCGACTCAACCTACGAGCCAGAATTATTTGGAACCACATGGGTTCCAAACTGGGGCCTTTGATCCCAGTTTCTCTGATCCTTCCCTTTCTTTCTCTCCATCTTGACCCTATGAGGATGTTTGTGCTGTACAGGAGAATGTTAGATCCAACCCTTACTCCAATGCTTATAATCCAGGTTGGAGAAACCACCCTAACTTCTCCTGGAAAAACCTAGGGCAACAGACCCAATTCTGACCCAGCAACTATGCTCCGCAATGACCAATGGGTCAGGGTTATAATTATACTTAGTTGCCCCCGAATCAGGTCAATTAGCCAGCTTGGAATGCCCGTCAACCCATAGGGCAGGCTGATTTGAATCGACAAATGGTAGAGATGCAAGGATCTATGCTCCAGCTCATGCAACAAATGAAAACCTCACTGGACAAATTGCAAACCAGGCTCATAGCTAACTCTCGTCAACCCGGATCTCTACCATCTCAACCCGTACCCAACCTGCGTAATATCTTGAAACCAGGCAATCAAGCCCATGGGTACGAGAACCAGAGGGACCCACACGCACATGCTCAGGTGGTTGAGCAGGGTCCTTCCTCTTCTTCTTCCGCAAATCAACGGTTATTGGCTAATGAAGCCCCTCCAATCTTTCCTAACCCTCCCCAAGACCCAAACTCGTATGCATATGCTAATTTTGTTACCTTGAGGAGTGGTAAATAAACTCAGGATCCACAACTACACTGTTCTAATTTATTGAATCTGGAAGAACTTGAGGAAAGGAGAACTCTAGAGAAGAAATCAAGGCTCAAAAACCTGATTCCGAAGATCCGACTCATGTTCCTTTTCCTGAGGCCTTGATTAGATCAAGGAAGAAGTCTATTGATAGTAATGAGAAGCTTCTGAATATTTTCAAGAATGTCGAGATCAATATCCCTCTCCTAGACGCTATCAAACATATACCGGCTTACGCAAAATTTTTAAAGGATTTATGTACACAGAAGCGTAAGTCGAGATAATCTGTTCCGAGGAAGGTGGTACTCTCCGAGCAGGCTAGTTCTGTTATCCTGCATTACCTCCCTCAGAAAAAGAGAGATCCAGGTGCTCCTTTGATTTCTTGTGTCATCGGAGATTATACTTTTGATAGAGCACTACTGGATCTAGGTGCATCCATCAACCTAATTCCAACTTCTCTTTATGAGAAGTTTAGATTAGGTGAACTTCAATCGACTTCAGTAACGCTGCAGTTAGCAGACCTTTCGGTCACAAATCCGTGAGGCGTTATTGAAGATGTTATTGTTAAGGTTAAGGATTTCTATTTTCCTATAGATTTCCTTGTCCTTGACATGGATGTACCTGAAAATCTGAGGAACACGCCCATCATTCTAGGGTGTCCGTTTCTGGCTATCGCTAAGGCCAATATTAACTGTGAAAGCGATAACATGGAAATCGCCTTTGGGGATCAAAGAATGGAATTGGATATTTTTAAGGTGATTAATAAATTCGAGGATTGTAGATTTATTGAGGAACTTGAGGACGATAATGTGAATATTGAGACTTGTATGATGGTTTCTGCATTTGAAAGTTCCTCCTCTGATGATGAATTAGACCCACAACCCTATATGGCAGACTCGCCATCTTCTGAAGAGGTTATTGATTTTTTTCACTCTTAACCTCTTCCTCTTGATGAGTCTTCATCAGCATCTTCCTTGCCTTCAATCATCAACCTGCCCCAGCTTGAACTGAAACCATGGCCTGAGAATCTGAAATATCAGTTTTTAGGACCACATAAGATGCTCCCTGTGATTATCAGTGCTAAATTAACAAAGGAGCAGGAGATTAAACTGATTAAGGTCCTAAAGGAACAAAAGGAGGCAATTGGTTGGACCATTCATGACCTTAGGGGGATCGAGCCATCTTATTACAATCACAGAATATTTTTGGAAGATGGATCCTACCCTTCTCGCCAGATGCAGAGGAGATTAAATCCAAATATGCGAGAAGTGCTCAAGAAGGAGATTATTAAGTGGCTCGATGCAGGAATCATTTATCTGATCTCTGATAGTCCTTGGGTAAGTCCTGTGCAGATTGTTCCCAAGAAAGCCAGGATTACTGTTGTGACTAACGAGAAAGGAGAATCTGTCACAACTCATTCAGGTTCCTCTTGGAGGGTTTGTATCGATTACAAGAAGCTGAACACAGCCATGAAAAAGGATCATTTCCCTCTGCCTTTCATTGATCAAATCTTGGAAAGATTAGCTGGGTAGAAGTACTTCTGTTTCCTTGATGGTTACTCGGGATACAACCAAGTTCCTATCCATCCCGAGGATCAGGAAAAAATGACTTTCACCTGTCCCTACGGAACCTTTGCTTTCCGTAGAATGCCATTCGGCTTATGCAATGCACCTGCGACTTTTCAAAGGTGTATGCTGTCCATATTCTCTGACATGGTGGGAGAGTTCATGAAAGTCTTCATGGACGATTTCTCTATTTTTGGAGAATCGTTTGACTCTTGTCTAGCTAATCTTGAAATATTTCTTAAACGATGCATCAAAACAAGACTGGTCCTTAGCTGGGAAAAGAGTCATTTCATGACACAAGAAGGCATCATCTTGGGTCATGTAATCTCTGAACGGGGAATCGAAATGGATAAAGCTAAGGTTGATGCTATCGCTAAACTTCCTCCTCTCACATCTGTCAAACAAATTCGATCATTTCTTGGTTATGTGGGATTCTACAGGAGATTCATCAAGGACTTTTTGAACGTTGCTCGTCCTCTGAGCAATCTTCTTGCCAAAGAAATGCCGTTTGATTTTGACGAATCATGTCGTAAGGCATTTAATTTTCTTAAAATGGTAGTCACTTATGCTTCAGTGTTGCAACCACCGGTTTGGACAACCCCTTTTGAGATCATGACCAATGCTTCTAATTACGCGGTCGGGGTTGTTTTGGGTCAGAAAGTTGATAGGAAGCCCTCTGTTATCTACTACGCTAGTAAAACTCTGGATGAGGCCCAAAGGAATTACACTGTTACTGAGAAGGAATTACTAGTCGTAGTATTTGCTTTGGAGAAATTCAGGGCTTATCTCTTAGGGTCTCATGTCATCATATATACTGACCACTCGGCCTTGATACATCTCTTGGCCAAAAAGGATGCCAAACCCTGGCTTATTCGTTGGATTCTTTTGCTTCAAGAATTTGATCTTAAAATCAAGGATAAATATGGGGTACAGAATGTGGTGGCGGATCATCTGTCGAGACTTCTGAGTGATTCTTCTCATCTGGAAAATCCAATTGCTGATACTTTTCTAGACGAAACCATCCTTACAGTTTCAAGTGTCCAAACCCCGTGGTTTGCTGACATCGTTAATTATTTGGCCGTTGGTCAAATCCCTTAGGATTTGACCAAGCAACAACGGGATAGACTCAAATCTGAGGCCAAATATTACTTCTGGGAGGACCCTGAACTATACTGCATCGGCTCTAATCAAATTATTCGCCGATGCATTCTGGAGAATGAATTTAAGAGTATACTTGAGTTCTGCCATGCATCTGCGTGTGGTGGACACTTCTCTGGGAAAAAGACGGCTGCTAAAATTTTGCAATCTAGATTCTATTGGCCATCTTTATTCAAGGATGCCTAGGATTTCTCGAGGTCGTGTTCCTGATGCTAGACACTTGGGATCATAACCAAGAGAGATATGATGCCTCTAAACCTGATTCTTCCGTCAAAATCTTTGATGTTTGGGGCATCGATTTCATGGGACCTTTCCTCCCTTCGTTTGGACATCAATACATTCTCGTCACTGTTGATTACGTGTCCAAATGGATCGAGGCGATTCCCAACCAAACCAATGACCACAAGGTGGTCATCGATTTTGTCAAGGAGAACATCTTCAGCAGGTTTGGGATTCTGAGGGCCATCATCAGTGATGGTGGCACTCATTTCACTAATGCCCAGTTCTGTAATTTGCTGGAAAAATATGGGGTTAATCATCAAATCTCCACACCTTACCATCCCCAGACGAATGGACAGGTCAAGATCTCTAATCGGGAGATCAAGAATATTCTGCAGAAAACAATTAAGCCTGATCGTAAAGTTTGGACTCAAAAGCTTGAGGATGCTCATTGGGCCTACCATATGACGTATAAAACACCCATCGATAGGTCTCTGTTTCGTCTGGTACATGGAAAGGTGTGCCATTTACCTATAGAAATTGAACATAGGGCATTCTAGGCAATCAAGCAGTGCAATTTAGATCCGAGTTTAGCCGAAAAGACCAAGAAACTCCAACTATCTGAGTTGGAGGAGCTTAAAAATGATGCATATGAGAATGCCAAGATCTATAAGGCTCAGACCAAAGCTCTTCATGACCAATTGATTTCCCGCAAGGGCTTTGAGCTGAACCAGAAGGTTTGGCTATTTGATTCTCGACTTATGCTCTTTCCTGGCAAACTTAGGTCGAAATGGAATGGCCCATTCATTATCGATCTGATATTTCCAAACGGAGCTGTTCAGATCTCTGACCCGAAGACGAGTAATTCATTCAAAGTCAACGGTCAACGTCTGAAACCTGTTATTGATTGTACTATTCCAGAACCCGTCTCAGACACGGTTGCTCTAGCCATGTTGTGACTTCTTTGGTTGGACTTCGCCTAGCTGACAACATTAAACTCAGCAGTTGTATAGTCTGACTTAGAGCTGACCCGAGCTTCATATTTAGGTGACATCTTTCTGCGTTCTACCCTTCCTTTCATGTCTTTTAGTTTCAATGTGGACATTGCATTAGCTAGGCATGGGGGGGGGGGTGGATTCATTTCTGAATCATTTTGTTAGCTCTGTGGATTTTTTGTAAATTCTATTTGTCTTCTTATATACACAAAAAATATCCAAAAAAAAAATTGAATTAGGAGGAATACTTGGACATTAGGACCTTTTAATCTTAGGAAATATTACAGTAGGATTTGAACACTAAGACCCTTCAGATGGTTGGGCTTAATTAGCCCGGGTATCCACTAAAATGTGGATTTGTTATCGAGTCCTCGCTATCCTAAATTCTATTTTAATTTGATTAAATAAGTTTGGGTGATAAGTACATGACTTATCAACCCACCCTCTGATTTGAGGGAACTTTAAGTCTAAGCATCTACACACTATTCGTCACTGACTCATTGTTTAGCGGTTTTAACGGAAATTGGGTAGCTAATGAACCTTTTAGAGTGATATGGCTAGCAAGTTATCATGGGTAACAGCCCATAGGTAGGTTGTCTAGAGCCCAGTCACTGAACCACTCTCTTCTTGCTGCCTTTAGGTAAATCTTAGACCAGGGAAAACACTTACTTAAAAAAGAAAAAGAAAGTCAAAAAGAAAAATAAAAAGGAGAAAAGAAAGAAAAAGGAACAAAAAGAATTAAGCCACACTTTGCTGCACGAGTATGGCTAGCAAGTTGTCTGTGGTAACAACTCATCAACCGATTATTTAGAACCCAGCTCAAGAAATGAACTAAAAATTCCCAAAACACTTAGGAAGAAGTAGAGAAGTAGAATAAGTCAGGGAGATATACACTGGATTCACCCTTGTGTTGACCCCATTAAAAAATACAAGTAGGGAGAAATCTACCAGTCGTAAAGATCACCTTTAGGCAGAACTCTCTTTTTAAAGTCATCTAGGGGAGTAGAAACCCGAAGTCTGTTCTGATTGCCAATCAATAAGTCTATCACATTCACAAAAAGATGCTTAGAACTTAGGGCTCTCATCAAATCTTAGGTGGGTTGAGTGGTCGTAGAAAGCCGCTCTATTACCCTAAACTCAAAAATCCAAAAAAATTAGAAGAGAAGAAAAAGAGAAAAAGAGATCTTTCTTTGAATAAGGCGAGGGCTTGAGGTGGTTTGCATTTTGGCAGATACCCGGGTGCTATTGTGTCTTTGAAAGTTCAGGTCCTAAGTAAGAATTTCTTAATGTTGAAAATGATTTATGCTCGAGTAATCCAACCTAATTCTTTTATAAATAGTATGTAGGCTTTGCTAGGGACTAGCAAAAGATAGGCATGGGGGTGTGATGTGCATACATCTGATTAACCTAAAATGTCTATTAATGCATGTTCTTAGTGTCACATTAGCATTATACATTGTAAATAGTGAATAACATGCATAATCATGCATTTAGATCAAGTTGTATAAATTGTATAGTAATTGTCTCCTTTTTATGGTCAAGGACAGGATAACTTTTTATCGGGGCCTCGGATTGAAGATTGAACTGTACGGATCTGATTAGGGTGATGATTAGAGTTCAACTACTCCAAGATTGCCCTGATCGGACATCCATAGCACCAGATAGAGATCGAGGAACCCTAAAGATCAAGGGCCAAGATGGTGTTCATCCACACCTCAGATGACAAATCTGACCGCATGGATGGGTTCAGATCGATGATTGTAGCCTAACGACGTGAAAATCGGTCCAATCCGACATCCATAGCACCATCTACAACACTTAGAAGATGGATGTCCAAGATGGCACCACGTGGCGCCATCTCAGTGCCCAACTGGTCGTAGTTCTCCTCTTCACCCACTCAATGAATCTAGGCCGTTGGATCACCATCCAACGGTCGTAGATCATGCGCACACAAAATCCTCAACGTGCCTCTACCGCACGCGTAGCGCAGCGGTTAAGACGTTGCGAAGGTAGGAGGCACGAGATCGAGTTGCAAGCGTAGCGCCCCTCCTCGCGTACGGGTGCGCTATCACAGCCGTGCGATGAGCATCCAGCAACGCGGATAAATCGATAGCACCCACTCGCGATCAGACGCCCAGCGCTAACACTTAATCGCATGTAGGAGCACAGCACTGGCGAAGGTAGTTTAAGCCGTCCGATCTGTTGATCGGATGGCTGAGCATGTGCGGTCGTGCGTAAGCGTTGAAGTAGCGAAGGTGAGGGGGCGTGCGCGCGGCGCACGCACGTCGACCACATTCAGGCCTTTAGTGATAGATAAATCTGTCACTAAAGGTCCAAAATTAATGTTTTTAATGTTGTAATGTCCAAAATGCCTCCACTCCTTGCAACTATAAAAGGAGACTCCTACCCTATGAATTTCTCATCCCTTCCTTCTCCTCTCTCTCTCCAAAGCTTAAGAGAAGCTTGTCCCACACCTGGGATGCTCCTCAAGAGCTAAAACCAAGTTTTCGCCCTTGTTCCGGAAGCGGATCCCGCGACGATGATGACATGCTGCTTCATTCCCGTTCCTCCTGCTTCGTCCTCCTTCTTCCCGCTCCGTTCCTTGTCTTCCAGGCATTGTCTCGTCTTGCTCGTCCTCCAGGCGATCATCGAGGAGGATAACTTCTCTCTCCCATTCTTTTTGCTGCTTTCTAGAGTAGAATTTTACTTCTTTCTAGTTGTAATAATTTCTCTCTTTCTAGTGTAATCATTTCTCGCTTTCTTAGTTGTAAAACATTATTCAATATCAAGTGATTGTTCTTTCTCTCTCTCTCTCTCTCTCTCTCTTTCTTATTGTCTATATTGTTTCCGTTGTGATTATTTTGCCCATTAAACAAAAATACAAAAAAATATATAATTGCGAATTTTGATCTACGTACCTCCCTGTGTTCGACCGGAATTTCTTTACAGATTTTTCGGTATAAATTTTATTTGTTGAACAAATTTCTTCATGACTCGAACTACAATGACAGGTTTTCAAATCCAATTCCGATAGCATAGTAATCCGTCATTCAACAGATGTGATCTCAACCAAACCCCTCACGGTACCCCGATGTCGTTCGCTTATGTGAGCGCCTAACGAGGCTTTAGTTGTGAGTACTAAGTACCCCAACGTCTTCCGCTACACATGCAGGCGCTTGCTTAGCCTAGAGCTACGAGTACCTATGCATCGAGTCAGATTTGGGTACTTCCAAGTACCATAACTCGGCGACAGTCCGTGGCTCGTCACCATACCCAGGAACCATCCATGTTCCAAGGTAGATCTTAGGTAGGCTCCAGCCACCACACATCCTTAGGTCTCTAACCCAAATAGTGAACCTGTGGTTCATAAGGTTAGTGGGTTCAGCCCTACGAGCTCACCTAGTAGACTTGTCTTTTAATCCATTTGGAATTTTGTACTAACAACAAAATCCTAGGGACCTATTGGATCACCTACGGTCTAGCCTTAGACCTTAGGATTCAAGCTTCCCTTTTAGACTCGTAACAGGATTGCCATGGTTCAATATTCCAGGTTTCACTTGAGATTTAGCTACTTATACTTTGTGTTTTAATCCACCATTTTAGGTGTTCCACACACATAACATGCCGGTCCATGATGAGAACCTCATCATGAGCCATAACTAGCTCATTTTGACCTAATACAAAGGATAAAAGCTCCTACATATCTCAAGGAAAGGCTTAACTCAGAGAATCCTGAGTTTGAGAAGAAAACAAGTCATAAGGGGTAAAAATGCAATTTTACCAGTATAATCTGCATACAGGGTAATTCAGGGCCCAAACATAGGTCAAAGCAGCTTAATAAGAATAAGAGTGGGATGAAATGATCTAGCAAGGGCTACAGCAATTCCAAGAAACTAAATGATAATCTGTAACCATAAAACAACCCACTTCAATTCACAAGGTTCGAGGCAAAGTAAAAATAGAATAAACCCTCTAAAATTCATAGAAAAATAATCTCTAGGGTTTAGAACCTTCAATTTGGCCTTCAGAACCCATTTTGACCTACATTGAGAACCATGCCCAATTAATAACTTAATTTGGGTTTTTGCGTAAATTGACCGGTCAAACAAGGTTAATATAGAAATGAAATTCACCATCAGATTCCTTAGGTCCTAATTAGTCATGTATAAAAACTTGAGCCTAAGAAGAAACCTCCTTGACCGACTTTACACTTTGGTCCTCATATATTTACTCTTTGGCCCTCAACTTTTGAACCCTCGCATTTTGGCCCCTAACTCTCCTTCGTTCTTTGCGATCAGGTCCCCCCTGCAAAACCTGCCAGCACCATGCTCCGGCGACCTTGCGCGGAGCATGGCGCCGCGCAGGGTGAGGTGGGGGACCTGGCAAGTAAACCGGGGGTGCCCTGCGTCGTCAGCCGTCGCAGGGACACCCCCCTGGTCGTTGTAACCCACCATACCGGCCGTGCGAACGCACGGACGGTATGGGTTCTTGTTTCCGGCCATCCTCCGGCGAGGGAGACACGTCGTCTCCCTCCGCCTTCCTCCCTGTTTGATCCCTATAAATACCCCCCGTTGCTCCACCAACCGGAGCAGCCTGGATCTGACGGAGAAAATCCTCAACTTTCCTCTCTTCTCCCTCCGGCAGACGCTCACCAGCTCCGGCGGCTTCCTCCCCCTCCACCTCTTCGCTCTGCCGCAATACCAGCAGCAGAGACTTCCTCCCCTGCTCTTCCCGCGCCACGCCGCACCCAGCTGGCGCCTCTCCGGCTCTCTGCTCGCCGCCGCCCCTTTCCCTGAGCATCGTCTTCTCCGGCGACAGTCGATACGACTGTCGCCCTGTTCCTCCCCCTTCGTCCCTGCAAGTAAGCTAGAGCTACTCCCCTTCTTCTCCTCTTTCTTTCCCCGCTTTCAATTTATTCAATTAAGCCCTCGACCGACCCTGACCATCGTCACCCCCTTCGTCTCCGGCCACCCTCCGGCGAGCCGCTCCCATCACCTCAGCAACCCACACGGCTCGCCGACCCTCACCGCATCTCCGCCTCATCACACTGAGCACCCCCCACCCCTTCACTGCCACTCCACACCTCCGTAACGCTTCCCCCAACAAACCCATCCTCCGACCCACAGTCCGACCTAGGGCAGCCCTTGCACGCCGCCCCGCGCCTCGCCACCACCCACACGAGCTTCGCCGCACCCTGGCGAAGCTCCTGGCACTTTCTGATTAGGCCGAGAGGCCGTTTTCTTGTGAACAGGCCACCCGACCTCCGCCGCCATTGCCGTGCAGGAGGAACTGCTTCCGCCTGCAGCTACAGGCGCGCCACGCTCAGCGTCACGCCCAGATTCAACTCCCAGGCCTTGCGAGGCGTTTCGACAAAACACCAGGCTCGCAGCTAAGGCAGAAGGCTTCGCGTGACGCCGCGATCTCCCGCTGATTTCCCCGCTGCGGGCGCGCAATTGAGGTGGGACATTTAGTCCCACCTCGGAAAAGCCTGAAGAGGCGCAGCGATATAAGATGCAAAAGTGCTGAAGGCTTACTGCCTCAGCACACGGGGTGAGGTCCCCTTCACCCGCCCGGTTACCCGGTCTCGTCCGCGCTCACGCCCCGCGGACCTGACCCGACCCGACCCGACTTAAGACTGACCTGCACTCCTCGCCCACCACGCACGCCGGTGGGCCTGGACCCGGGCCTGACCCGACCCGGTTACCCGGCAGCTCTGGGAGAGCTTTCCCAAGAGTGGTTTCAGAGAGAGAGAGAGACGCGGGGGGGGGAGGGTAGAGTAGGTTTTGCCTCTGACGAAAAACTCTGAAGTGTGCAGGCACAGGCGAAGAAGAAGACCCGCGGAAGAAGAAGGAAGCTGACT
The DNA here is from genome assembly GCA_037157565.1 of Thalassia testudinum. Taxonomy (NCBI): domain Eukaryota; kingdom Viridiplantae; phylum Streptophyta; class Magnoliopsida; order Alismatales; family Hydrocharitaceae; genus Thalassia; species Thalassia testudinum. The sequence goes on from JAZHRO010000056.1 coordinate 35,429,766, forward strand.
GTAGCAACAGGTAGTTTAAGTCGTCTGATTTGGAAATCAGACGACGGCCTGAAGGGAAAAGAAGAAAGGAGGGGTGACGTCCCTGGCTGAAAAAGAAAAGAAGAAGCTGACACTTAGCCGCAGGGAGGAGAAACAAGAAGAAACTCTAAAGAAGAGGCTGAGCAAGGCAGAAGAAGAGGAAAGGCTGCAGAGAAGAAGTACAGCAGAGCCAAGGAAGAAGAAACCTTCACAGAAGAAACTGCAGAAAAAGAAGAAGAGAGGCCAAGACAGAAACCAAGGAAGAAGAAGAAGGAGATCTGAAGAAAGAAAGATGAGCATCACCTCTGCAGAACAAAGAAGAAGAAGGAGATCTGAAGAAAGAAAGAAAGAAGAACATCACGAGGAGAAAACAAAGAGAACAACAAATTCTTTCCCTCTCTCTTTCTTTATTTTTTTTTTGTAAAAGAAACATGTATATCTCTAGAATACAACTTGCTCCCTGAGTTCGACCTCGGGAACTCTTTTATTTTCCGAGTAAAAAATTTATATATTTGAAATGTTGGTAATAACTGGCTATACTACAACGTTATAACAATAAAATCCGGTTGTACCGAACCTCATTTCAGTCCACCATTAATACTGGTGGCATTTATGTCCTCAAGTTTTTAATAATTGTTAGTACATTAGATTTTATCTCATTCTTTCCCCCTTTCCCTTTGGTAAATTAAAGCAAGATTTAATAATAGAATCATTGATCGGGACTTTTTCGCTTAAATAAGATAGTGTCAAAAATGTGTCTTCGTAATTCTCATGGTGGAAAAATCTCGAAAAAAAATATTTATCAGGGAAAACTAACCATGAAGAGTTAGGTTGTATCCACAGGAAGGAACAAATGCAATAAACTTCAAGAATAATTTCCTATCAGATTTGCCCAATCATGTGCATAATTTCAAGAAGGAACTCATTGAAATAATAGAGAAAGAGAGTGAACGAGAAAGAACACAAGGAATAAAGAAAAGGAGAGGTAGCAGTTTGCAATTTCAACCAATACATTTAACTATTAACCTAAATGAAATTATTTGGTAGTGGCTGTAAATGTAAAAAGTAATTCATGCTTCACTGTAGAGAATAGGGGATATTCTTTTCCAGCCCACATGCATGTGTAGGGGTGCTTTGGTGGCTGGCGACTATACAGAGTAGTCGGCTAGATCATGGCTGTCGCGTTGAGGGTGGTGGAGGGAACTATGGTGGCTAGAGGTGATGGCTTGACGATGGTGAGACCGGCGGCGATGGGTGTTTCTACGCTCGCGCGTGGGTCATGGGAGGAGCGTCTAAGGGTGTAGACAGGTGCGTGGTGTTGAGGTAAGGCTGATGACATCGACGAAGCGAAGAACGGTGGTCGGATGTAATTGGCGTGCGTCAGAGGGAGTCGCCGGTGATGGGTTCTTCTTCGGTGGGTGTAGTTGCAGCCGATGGAGATGATGAAGAAGAAGGTGACGAGGACAGGCACGGGAAGATGAGAACCACAGTGGTGGCTGTTGCGTGGAGAGTCACAGTGAAGGTCGTGGATGAAGGCCGTTGCCGGTGCGAGAGTGGAGGACTAAACACGGTGGTGGCCGTTTGATGGTGCAGTGGTTGGTGCATCGGCGTCGAGGAGGAGAACGGTGGTGGTGCCGACACCATCATTGCTGACCACGGTGGTGGTTCGCGGTGTGGAAGTCGCGGTCGAGGACGTTGAGAGTAGGGTTGCTATCAAGGAGAGGCGGCCGCCATTATGTTGTGTCGAGGACGATGAGGTTGAGGAGTAGAGAAGGAAGGGGCCTGCCTCCCTGGACATCTGGGAAGCAGCTAGACGGCTTATCTCCCCCACCATCTTTAGTGAGTTGTGGCTCGGCTCAGTGGTGATGGCGTGGTTGTGAGGATTGAAACATGCATTGGCAATTGTCACAGAAGAGACAAGATGCGATGGTGAGTCAAAGATGTGGTAGCAGACATGGTGGCGACGTCGGAGCTGTCACCTCCAACCATGGTGGTGGCACGCGGTGTCATGGAACTTACGATCATTGAACGAAGGGGTAGTCGTGGATGTTGGAGAATGGTCGTGGGGGAGTGAGAGATGAATCTTGCTCTCCCTCTATGGAGGAAGATGATCTTCGTTTGGGTGGTCCTGTTTGTCCTTTTATTTCCAAGAGGAGAGAGGGAAGGAGATGTGGTCCTCGATTGTGCTCCCCCCAAAAAGGAAGGGGGGACTTAATAGTGATAGGCTGGAAATCAAGATGGCCCTCCAAATCGAGACTTGCTGACTTATCAAAAATTGTCCCTACATCCAAAATTTGTAATTAATCAAATTACATAACAATGTATATAAAATTTAACAAAATGCACGGAATGATAATCTTAAGCTTAATTAATTTTATGTATATAATGCATGCTTTAAATTAAATTCACATTCCAATAATAATGTACTTAGGCTTTAATTTAGTCCACTAAAGTGGACCTATCAAATACCCTCATGCCTAAGTGTTGCTAGTCTCGAGCAAAATCATATCGATCAGACCAGGTCTCTAGGATGGATTTTATTGTCAGGATGTCTTATCGTGGCACACCTCTAGAGACTAGATCGAAATACCAACTCTAGGCCTAAAGGTACTCAAGTAACAGCTAAGATATGGACCTAACTAGCCTCATTCTTGGGCCTGCAACAAAGATGTCTAAGGCCCTAGAATTTGCCCAGAGGTTCTTTTACCCTAGTGTTTAAAGCACCTGTGCATTCGTGCAACAAGGTCCAAGTTCAACTCGCCAGTGTACTTTTCAAAAGAGAGATATTTTCTAAAGAATTTTCTCTTCTTTGTAATTATTTTTTCTGTTGATTCCTCTAAATCCAACAATGGATTGGCCCTCAACACGGTATGTTTCAGATTCCTCGTCCCCATCATCAATCCTTGAAGGACCCTAGCAATCAATGCTTCGGGATAGCACCTCCCATGGAAACCCCTCGGACCCTAGCAATTGACACTTTGTGATAGTGCCGCCCATGACATTCTGTAGCTAAATCCAGACCCCAGCAATCGACATTTCGTGATCATGTCACTCATGGCACCTGAACCAGCACAAGGCACTTACATGCCCCTAGTAGGATATTTAAATATCTTAGGAGACAAGCACTGGGGAGATGATATGTTATAACGCATCATCAAGGGGAGTATTTACTCCTCTTCGCGGTGGGAACTCATCCAATCAATTTGTGTTTTCGAGTTGCTCTTAAGCTAGATCTTCGAGAAATTCTTTTCTTTTTTTGGAACAGAACATTTTTGGCATTATTCTTTGTTAAGCTTACTAAACCAGACCGGTATGTGATTATTAGGTGCATAGGTTACTAAGTCCTACAAACCAAAGGGCAGACAACGAGGCCGAATAGTCCCTAAGCCTTATACTTAATACATCAGCTTTGCAACTCCCTCAACCTTTTGAGGAATAGTTCAGATGTTAACAAATACTTGAATATTTTAAGTCCAAATAGGCCCATGAGGCCTAAAGTCGGTATCCCCCACTTATCTCCTTCTGTTTAGCACTTCAGGACTTAATTAATCATTCATTCCAGCCTAGAACTTAAGTAACTCTTCCATAACCAAATGCTGGGACTAGCACAATTTTTACTCATCTTCCTCTCTGTCTCCTTTCCTCTTCTTCTTTTCCTTTTCTTTCATTTATGCAATATATATATTCTAAATGCTATGTACCACCTTAGGTTATACCCCCCATGCCTAAATCTGATAAAGTCCTCATTGGAAAGTAAAAAGTAAGAAAAGATATTACTTGAGGTAGAGTTGGGATGTCTCCCAACGGGTGATTCTTGCAAATCGGGTGCTAGAAAAGTAGAGGGAGACCCAAAAAAGACTTGTAATAGAGTGGGTCTAGTGAATAGGTGGCCCAAGATGTTGGCAAGCTGGTGGTGGAGAGTGATGCCAAATGCGCGCCACACACAGGTGAAAATGGGATAGCCCTGGGCTATTGTTGTAGGTTTCACATAATACACATGCGTAGTGACCACCGAAAGTGCACGTCGAGAAGGCAAAGGCTCCTCAAACCAGTGTATTTAGGGTAGATAATATGCTAAGAGGAATATCCTACGGATGTTGGACTGTCTAGTATAAGCATTAATCCAAACCCGCCACTCTACCAAAAGATGTATCGGTCAGATTATCTCCCTTGAAGAAACAAAAATGAGCAAAGACTTGAGGAAGTTTGCTTCTAGGGAATGTAAGTTTGAGGTGGTAGAATGGTTACCAAAGCCAAAGATGGTTTGGTATGCTCCAAATCTAGTCCAAACAACCTATCATGATAAGCCATGTTATCCCTGATACTCTTTGTATACAATTCAAGTAATGTATATTGACTTTGAATGTCCTCCCAAATTCTCAATCCAGGTGGTATAAAAATCTCTTTTGGTCCTACGTCTACCTGAGGTGCATTTTCCTCAATAACATTAGGTTATGTCTCAGGTGGGCCCATCTGGGGAATAGGTGTGTCAAATTCATATCAGTCCTTAGATAGAAGAGGATCTTGGTCACTAAGAAAGGGTGAGGAATCCTCCTGGAGAATTTTAGGAAAGGTGGTGTAGGCATTGATTTCCAAACTTTGATCATCGATGAGAAGAGAGTCAGTAAACTCAAGGTCAAGAACATCTGGGGATTTCATCCCTTTAGGAGTTGGAGTTCTAGGTGAGTCAGGGAGGTCATCTGTTGTATCAATTGTTGCAAGGGATCCGAAGTTTGGGGAGAATGATCTTCAAAATCAACATTGGGTAGGAATCTAGATTTTGTTAAATTAGTCCCATCCTCAGAAGGTAAGTGATCAAATAATACATACTCCCCCTTATAGTCACTCCAAACTTGAAGTCTAGGCTCCTCCATGGTTTCATCATCCTCTTCGAAAATCAATTCTTTATGCCCCTTAGACCATAAATCATCCAAGTCTTCTAATTCGGTATCACTTCCCTCAGGGTCACCAATGTTGGGTACATGTAAATCCTCAGAATGTTCAATGACGGGTGTTGGTTCCCTAAGTAGAGGGTCGTGGTTATTATCACTTCCTTCCAATATGATTTCTTCTGACACCCAAGACTCCTCAAATTTATTAACTTCAGAATCACAATCCTCAGGGAGATCTAACTGAGGTGCAAGGTCCTCAGAGGTGTAAGGTATAGATTCGGCATCCGTAGGATGGGGTGCATATTCCACCTTAAAATCCAGAATGGGAGTTGGGGTTGATTGTTTGACTGTGACTCATTTCATCAAATGTAACAAAGATACTATCATTCGGGTCGAGTTCATCTAATGGGATCATCTTCCCCTTTGATTGGCTCCACTAAAGCTCGGGTGGAAGGTCTAAGGGCTCCTCCTCTTCTGGTTGCCACCATTCTACATCACAATTCATTGAATGGCTACTCCTTTCAATCCCAGTGTATCCATGTAGCCCCCCTCCCCCTTAAATGCTAGGACCTCTTAAAGATGGATTATTGAGTATGGAGGGGTCTACAATATTCTCAAGAGGGTAGCTATACTCCATGATTGAGTCCCTAATGTTCCCTTCCATCCTATGGCGTGGTTTTCTCAAAAGAGATGCATCTAGTGTGGAGGGGTTAGAATCAACCTCAAGGGAGTAAATCAAGTGACTGATTTCTTCATTTAATTGTTGACTTGTTCTCAAAGACTCTCCTAAAGATTTCATCATTTTCATCGGTTGTTTTTGCATTTCAAACTTGAATGTGGAGAGGCTATCATTCTTTTCAAGAGGAAAGTCAGGCTTAGAGTTATGATACCTAGGACTTTATGTCCAACTGGGAGTGTAAGAATCATCAAGGGTGGGTGGGTTGGGCATAGTCATGGATGGGTTAGGGATTGTGTATCCCTCTCTTAGGTTTTACTCATAATCATAGGATTGGAGTTTAATCAAACCAATACTCCTATAGTAGGAGTAGAAAGGATCCCATTGTTCATTAGGATATCCATCAGAGGATGGATAAGTGCAGGTCATGGGATTGGGATTAGGTGTTCTGGGTGAAAGTAAGAAGTGAAGTAGTTATTGTAATCCATTTGAAACACTACTTGAAAAACACACCCCAATCAAACACAAGGCAATGGGACTCTCCTTTTTCTTAGAGTAGATTTCAATCAACCTCCAACCTACCCTTTACAGTTGTCAAATGGGGTCAAGTTTGTGCCTGTCCATTCCCACTTTAGTGGTATAGGAGGGAGAATGTGACTTGAGATCCCTAACAAGCTCTTTGCAGAAGAAAGGATTTTGGTTATGTTATCTCTTGGTGGACAAACATGTTACACAATCACTTACATGCCCTAAGTTGACCTTCGAGTTCCCTAAGACCTACACCTCACGTAAATGATGTTCTCAAGTGATCTAGAGAGAAGGTACTCTAAGGATGGAATTGAGGGATGCAAGTAGGGCGAACCCTTCCTCTGAGGCAATGCGTATGCGATGGCTCTTAACTACCCTTTCTTTCCTTTAAGGGGTGTACCCCTCCTTAAAGTATCAAATCACTCGGTCATAGGATAATACCCCCACTACAAGGTGAAGTAGGATGGTCTGCGCTGATAAAGAGATCGATGCCCATAGCCTTATGGGACCGAGACCTAGTGTGATGCCTATAGTGCGTGCTCAGTGCAAGAAGTGTGCATCACACCAAAAATTAGTATGTTTTTGTAAAGATTCGCACACAAGTCCTTTTGATCAGATCAAGTATGATTTTGCTTTTAAGGCCAAATCTAATTAGCAGTCCCAATTTTAATTAGGAGACCACTGAATTAAGTAAATTCAATTAGTTTGGTGGTCTTGAAATTTAGCTCAAATGCAATGTGTGAACAAGAGTTAGATGCAAAGATTGAAATATATACCTGACTCTAGCAATCTTTGTGCAGATAATGGACGCAATGCAAAGAAATAGATCTAACGTGTTGCTCAATCACCCCTAAATGCACGCACCTAAGGGTATGCAACTCCTAAGTAGGCAGCTCGATACTTTTTCTCTTTTCTTTAGAAGCAAGTAAGCAAAAATTGAATTGTTCACACCATAGATAAATATCCTTAGTTGCTAAAGAAGGGAACATACCCCTAAAAATCAGCCTGTTAATCGCGCTAAGTCGGGGTTTAAAAAGTGTTGCGTTGTAGTACAACCAAAATAGCATTCAAAACAAATATAATTTTTATTACTCGAAAAGATTTCCGAGGTCGAACACAGGGAGCAAATTGGTATTTAGAAATCAAGATCACAATTCAAACTGAAAGAAATTGCAATAATAGTAGTAGTAATATGCAAAAATATGGGAGTAAAATGGTGATGTAAATCACCAAATACTCCTACAATATCACCAATGAACTCAATGTATTTTGCAATGAAATGAAAGTAATGATCTATCGTCTGATTTGTGAATCAGACGACTTAAAGTGTTTGATTCTACTTTCTCTGACTCTACCTTTCTCTTCTCTGTCTTCTCCTTCCTTCTTCTTCTTCTTCTTCCTTTGCCTTGGATTTCTTCTATCTTTGCTTCTTTGGCTTTCTTCTTCTTCCTTCTGCCTTTGTGAGCCTTCTCTTCTTTCTTCTCTTCTTCTTCTGCCTTCAGTTTCTACCCTTCAACTTCTACCTTCAACCCTGACCTCCTCTTCTTCTTCAGAATTCACTAAGTATCAGCCAGAGATCTCTGTAGCAAAACCCTACCCCTACCCGTGCGACTCTCCTCTCTCTTCTCTCTTAGGATCCACTCTCTCAGAGCCAGACAGGTATTTGGGTAATCAGGTCGGGTGCATACCCTAGACCAGGCTCACCGGCGTGTGGTAGTGGGCGAGGAGTGCTGGTCAGGTCGGGTTAACCCAGGTCCGCGGAGGCAAGGTCACGGACGAGGCCGGTGAAGGGTGAGTGGGACCTTACCTCATGGTAACTAAGGCGACGAGGTTACAACACTTTTTCAATTTATGCAGGTGCAGGCACTCCTTTGTTTCCAAGGTGGGACTATCTGCCCACTCTTCTTCTCGCGTGCTTGCAGCAGAGACTGATCTCCCAATTGCAGCTGCAGCAAAGGTTCTCGACTCCACTTGAAGGCTTGGGTGTGTGCATGAGAGTATTCCGTGTAGCCTGGGACTTCAGCCTGGGCTTGGCAGAACCTAGAGCGGCAGCAAGCAAGCTTCAAGCTTGCTTGCCAATGGTGGATGAGGCCTAAACCTGAAAACAACAGAACAGCCTCGTGGCCACATCAAAATGCTTAGGAAGGTTCGCCGGAGCTCGGCAGATGTGCTGGGGGTGGTGGCATGGCGTGTGGGTGCGTACCTAGGTCACATTGTGTACGTATGAGTGGGTGTGTTCGGGGGGTGATTTGGGTGAGTGACGCGGTGAGTGAAGTGAGGGGAAGTGCTCAGTGAGGTGTGGCGGAGGTTGTGGGCTTGTCGGTGAGGTTTTTGGTGGCCTGTGGAGGTGGGATGGCCTCGCCGGAGGTGGTGGTCGGAGATGGAGGAGATGAAGGTGTGAGGGGCAGCAGTGGTGGATTTTGGGAAATAAAGAGAGGGGAAGAAAATAGAGAGAACAGGGCATTTAGCTAGGGCATTAACTGACAAAGGGGGACAATGAGGGCATCGGGTCTGGTGTGGCTGACGCTAGAGACAAAGGCGACTTCGGTGAGGTGGGAACGGCGAGGATGAAGGGGAAGGTGGCATCTGCTGGTATGACGAGACGCGGACGAAGGCAGGGAGGAGGAATCCGCCGCAGGTATGGCGGTCGGACGATGAGGAGCCTTCAGCCGTGAGGGGAAGAGAAGAGTTGAGGGTATTTGTGGTCAAATTTGAGCATGAAGAGGTCTGGGAGATCTGGGCTTCTTTAAATAGGACTCTGGAGGGGGTTTTGTGCTTGGAAGCCAAGCTTCCAAGCAAGGAAGGCTCGCTGGAGAAGGAAGCTGTTAGGATACCCAAATCTCTCATGCGTTCGCATGAGAGATTGGGAGGGAATCAAATCACAAAGATGGGTACAGACAGGAGAGAATTTCTTAGAGGATCTCCCTTCCAATTTTGGAGGAGATTCTCTGAGCAATCAAGGAGATCTCCTCTGTCAAAGGTCGCCGGAGTAGGTTTCCTCCGCGATAATGGTGGAGGGACCTACTTGTGAAGATGATGAGAAAGCTAAGGGGCTAAATGTAAGGGTTTTTGAAAGTTAGGGGTAGAAATGTAATCAAATAGGACCTTTTTGCAAACTAGGTCAAGGCCAACTTATCTTGGGTGCAAATTTTGGTAGTAACCTAATTTGGATCTAAGGAATCCAATAGTGAAGTTGGATTTTGGGTTTGACCACGTTTGACTAGGAAATTTATGCAAAAACTTAAATTAGGGTAAATATCTGTCTGAGACCCCATTTTAGGTCAAGATGGGTTTTAATGGCCAAATTGAAGGTTCTAAATCCTAGAGAATATTTTTCTATGATTTTTAGAGGATTTAAGTGAATTTTATCCTAACCAGAACCTTGGATAATTAAGTGAGTCTGTTTTTATGATTTCAAAAGTCATTTAATTCTTAAAACACACATAAACTCTTTTCTGTCAAATCCAACCCACTTGTTATCTTATTAAGACCATTTGACCTTTGTTTAGCCCTTGAGAAAACCCATGATTGTACTGCATTGGTAAATTTGCAATTTTACCCCTTATTTCTTTTGTCTCTATCAGAAAGGTTATGCAATGAATTACGATCTTCAGTTGATTATGTAGGAGCATTTATTCACTTCATTGGGCCAAAATGAGCTAGTTAGGGCTCATGATGGTGTTCCTATCATAGCCCCGATGCTATAAGGGTGAGAAGACTGAAATGTAATCAATAGCAACGAAGGAGAATCCCTTGTGAAAGTGGGATCTAGGTTTCCGTCTCTTCGTGTCCTCTCTGGGCATTACTCAAGGTCGATGCTGTGGCTCAACTACGCCTATCATCTCAGCTTGTCAGATTCCTTGCACAGAAAAATAGAGAATGGTCAGATAAATGTGCACCTCAGAATGAATTAGGAAAATAATCACGTAAATCCATTACGTCTGTTACCTCCTCAGCAACGGTGTCATTTGATCAGGAGTTTTTTGCTTAAATCAGATAGTATCAAAAATATGTCATTGTAATTCTTGTGATGGAAAAATTCCGAACAAAAATATTTATCAGTGAAAACTAACCACGAAGATTTAGGTCGTATCCACAGGAAGGAACAAATGCAATAAACTTTAAGAATAATTTTCTATCAGATTTGCCCAATCATGTGCAAAAGTTCAAGAAGAAACTTGTTGAAATAATAGAGAAAGAGAGTGAACAAGAAAGACTATGAGAAATAGAGAAAAGGAGAGGTAACAGTCCGCATTTTCATCGAATACATTTACCTATTAAACTTAAATGAAATTATTCGGTAATGGCAGTAAATGTAAAAGGTAATTCATGCTTCACTATAGAGAAACAGGGGATATTCTTCTCCAGCTCACATGAGTGTGTGGGGGTGCTTCGGTGGCTGGCGGCTGTGTGGAGGAGTCATTCATATCATGATTGTCGCATTGAGGGTGGTGGAGTGAACGATGGTGGCTGTAGGCTACGGCTTGACGGTGGTGAGACTGGCAGCGATGGGTGTTTCTACACTCGCATGTGGGTCGTGGAAGGAGCATCTGAGGGTTTAGATGGGGGCATGGTGTTGAGGCAAGATTGATGGTGTCAACGAAGCAGAGAATGGTGGCCAGACATAACTACTACATGGTAGAGGGAGTCGTCGGTGGTGGGTTCTTCTTCAGTGGGTGTAGTTGTAGCCGATGGAGATGAAGAAGAAGAAGGCGATGAGGACGGGCATGGGAAGCTGAGAACCACAGTGGTGGCTGCTGGTGGAGTCACGATGAAGGTTGTGGACAGAGGTCGTTGCTGGTGCAAGGGTGGAGGACAAGAGTGGTGGTAGCCTATCGATGACATGGTGGTTGGTGCGTCGGTGTCGAGGAGGAGAACGGTGGTGGCGTCAGCTCTATCATCGCCAACCACGATGGTGGTTCGTGGTGTGGAAGTCACGATCGAGGACGTTGAGAAGAGGGTTGCTATCGAGGAGAGGCAGCCGCAGTTGTGCTGTGCCGAGGAGGGTGAGGTTGAGAAGCAGAGAAGGAGGGGGCCTGCCCACTTGAATGTCCAGGGAAGCGGCCGGTCTGCTTATCTCCCCCACCATCGTTGGTGGATTGCAGGCAGGCTTGGTGGTGATGACGTAGTCGTGAGGATTGAGACACATAGTGGTGGTTGTCGCAGTAGAGGTGAGATGCGGTGGTGGCATCGGAGCTGTCACCTCTGACCACAGTGGTGGCACGCGGTGTCGTGGAACTCGCAGTTGTTGAACAAAGGGGCAGTCGTGGATGTCGGAGCATGTTACGGCCCGGTTCCCGGATCCCTACAAGACCTGAGACCGGCTCACCTCGACTAATCCCAAGACCTAGTCTTCCAACAAGAAATAACCAAAAAGTAGGAAAGTAAACCACATTCACATATGCAATATAACGAAGCAGTAAAAACGAGCAAAGCAGTAAAGGAAAGTAAAACAACTATTCTAATATATACCACCACCACAACAGAGACAACGGAAACGAAAGTAACAGAAACAACAGTAGCTAAAAGTCAAAAACTCACTACAACAGTAAGGGGAAACAACGAAAAAGTGCTGAAACTACAGCTGGGCTCGATTGGGCCCAGCACCCTCCGCAGCCGGAAGCTTGGGCTGCTCAACTCCTAGACCAGAATAGTGTTATGAAAAGGACAGAGTCAGCGAACGCTGAGTAGAGTGGTATCTACACTATCTAAAGCAGTAAAAGCAGCAGATTTAATTCTCTTTTCTAGTTATTTTATTTTATATGCACTTTTTTTCTCAAACTTTCAGATTTTCTTGATCTTGCATGTTCCTTGTGGGAACGATCTTGATTGCAGTCTTTTCCGAAGAGTAGAAGGTACACGTGGTGCTCTCCTGGCTAGGAGAGTCCCTCGTGGTAGTCCTACACCCAGTCAACCACCCCAAGGTCATTATCAAGATGTAGCGGTGACTACGGCACACGTGATAGATGCATGGGTAGCTATCCCGCACTAACACGCGGTCAGTCGTTTCCGCTAGCGGGTACACCTAAAGTACAACACGGAATAGTATAGGGCCTAACCATCTCAGAAATAGGGGTCTAGCCCCTCATAACCAAACAAGGGTCTCGCCCCTCCACAGTCTACGCATCCTCGTCTGACTACCCCGGTTTGCCCAGAGGGCCTAACAAGTCGGTGTAGAGTGGCTAGTTGAACCTCGGGCCCCGTGGGGTGGCTAGCTCCCTCCCTACCTAGTAGCTCGCCTCGGTACCGTGTACACGAGGGCCAACAGAAGTCGGTGTAGAGTGGTCCCAACCCAAGGGCGGCTAGCTCCGCTTTACACAAAAAGGGAATAGTCGCTCTCCTTGGTACCACGTACTCAAGGGATAGCACACTTCCCGTCTACATTCCAGATTTTCCATCTAACCACAAGAGCTCTACTCCTAATTCCCTGTAGGGTTCATGCTCATGTTCACCACATTATTCCGATCCAGATTCCATCATTCACAATTCTGTTCTTCTTTATATACAGGCAGCTCTTGTTTCCACAATTCAATACATGCAACTGATGATTTCACAGGTAATTGTTCATTTTTCTCAGGCAGCTCACAACTTTATTACAGGAAATTGCTAGCAGTTTAACTTAATCACGTATATAAATACAATCATGCAGTACAATTAGTTTATTCATTTCTCTATCCTAGGGTTCATGCCACATCCTAGGTTTCCAGTTGGTTAATTCCACAATACATTCTTATTTAATAAGATTAATAGAGTAGACCACTCTACCAGACAATTCGGGAGTAATGGGGGCTCGAATCGTAAACCCAGGCATCTCTGTGAGCCCCAAACACGTAGCAGGTCGAAACCTTAAACCAGGGAATACATCATAAAGGAGGATTCAAAATAGTGTATAAAGGTTTCTAGTACATAGAGAAACTCACAAGGAAACTACAGATACTTTGTTTGCGTAAAACGAATCCCGATCGGACCCTAAATAGGTTAAAAATGTGTCTTCTGACCAAAATCAGACGTCTGGGAACAAGTTCAGACGTATTAAATGATATAGAACCTCACCTCAAGTCCCTGTGGTGTCCTTAGACGTCCAGGACTCCCTTGTAATCGTCTGAAAGCGATTCCAGACGTCGGACCACTCCTTCGATCGTTTGGAAGCACCTCCGATCGTCTGGTGAGCTAATCAGATGTCCGAAAGTGCGTGGGAGGGCATTCCACGCTCCTTCCCAAGGCTGCTCCTATGTACAACAGAGCAGCAACCCCAAAATCAAGCCGGCATATCTTCTACGGTGCGGCCTGCATGGTCGTAACCGTGAAAAGAACGTACCTTCGCGAAAAAGGTGCTTTTAGACGTCTAGTCTTGACTCAAGATGTCCAGATGTTCCGCTAGTCGTCCGGACTTCACTCCAAACGTTCGATAGTGGAAAATTTCCAGTAACAGAATGCACTTCCAATGCTCTTCGCCGCACTTCGCCGCACTTCTCCTCGCTCTACTGCAGCTCCAGCAGCTGCTGGTGGTCGAGGATGCTGCTCCGGACTCCCTCCTCTTCCTGCATGCATCGGCAGTGGCTGTGCGAGCTCCGATGAGCTTCCATCAAAGCTCCTGACCTCGGCCTCCTCCTCCTCCTGCACTTCTCTTTCTCTCTCTCTCTCACTCACCCTTGCTCTTGTGGCATTGAAGGTGGGGTGTGGTGGTGGTGTGTGGAGTGGAGAGGAGAGGAGGGGAGGGTGGCTTTTTATAGAGATGAGGGGGTTAGGGTTTGGGTAGGAAGGAGGAGGAAGGAGAGAGAGAAAGGAAGTTCTTCATGCCGCCCGCGCGCAGAGCGTAGAGCGCGTACAAAAATTTCATTTTCAGACGTCCGGGAAAGGGTCTAGACATCTGGACAGACGTCTGACTGAGACTCCAGACGTCTTAAAAGGCTAAAAGTGGGACGGGTCTTTACATCATAACAAACTTAAAGGAAGTTTCATCCCCGAAACTTGAACTAGCTAGGGTGCGGAAAAGGAACATAAAACACATAACAAACTTAAAGAGGACCGAAGTAGGTCCGAAAAGACGTACCCTCAAAAAGCTCTAGGTATCGCTCTCGCATCGTCGCCTCAGGCTCCCAGGTAGCCTCCTTGTACCGCTGGCTTCTCCACAAGACCTTCACCAGGGGTATCTGCTTCCGTCTCAGACTCCGGACAACTCTATCTAGTATCTGCACTGGTCTCTCAGGGTAGGTTAGATCGTCACCCACCTCGACACTCTCGTTGCTCAGAACGTGACTGGGATCGGCGACGTACTTCCTGAGGTTGGACACGTGGAACACGTCGTACACTCCAAAAACCTGGGGAGGAAGGGCAAGTCGGTAAGCAACAGGTCCTACCCACTCCAGGACCTCAAAGGGCCCCACAAACCTCGACGCAAGCTTCCCCTTCACCCCAAAATGCTACAGGCCCTTCATGGGTGAAACGCGGAGAAAGACATGATCCCCAACCTAGAACTGCACCTCTCTGCATTTTTGGTCAGCATAACTCTTCTACCTGCTCCTGACAGTGCGTAATCGTCTGTGAATCTGCTCTATCACCTCCTGACTCTGCCGAATCAGCCTGGGGCCAACCTCCCACTTGGTCCCCACCTCGACCCAACTCAAGGGTGCAATACACCTTCGTCCGTACAGAGCCTCATAAGGTGCCATGCCGATGCTCGAGTGATAACTGTTATTATATGCAAACTCTGCCAGGGGTAAATGCTCATCCTAGAAGCCTCTCCAATCTAGTACACAGGCGCGCAAAAGGTCCTCAAGTGTTTGTATGGTGTGCTCCGACTGTTTGTCCGTCTAGGGGTGGTACGTGGTACTGAACCTCAACCGTGTCCCCAAAGCCTGCTGAAACTCAGCCCAAAACTGGGAAGTAAAATAGGTATCCCTGTCAGATACAATCTCACGTGGAACTTCGTGTAGGCATACCACATCACGAATGTACCTCTCTACCAACTGTGAAAGTTCCAAGGTGACTCAAATTGGCAGGAAAGGAACCGTCTTCGTCAACTTGTCCACTATCACCCAGACTGCATCGTGTCCTCACTGGGTAACAAGTAGACCCACCACCAAATCCATGGTGATGCTCTCCCACTTTCACTCTAGCACAGGAATTGGCTGCAATAGCCCAGCAGGCCTTTGGTGCTCGGCCTTCACCTGCTGTCACACTAAACACTACTGCACAAACTCACCCACATCCCGCTTCATCCCTCTCAGCCAAAACTCGTGTCTCAAATCATGATACATCTTTGTGTTCCCGGGATGTATGGTGAACCTGGACTCGTGTGCCTCCGTCAGGAGCTCTGTCAACAGCTCCTCGTTCCTGGGAACGCACAAGCATCCCCTCATACGCAGCACCTCGTCTATAGAAGAAAAGTCTCCTAGGTCCCCTGATGGCACTTTGTCCCACAATGTCTGTAAGTACGGATCTGTCATCTGCCCTGTGATGATGCGGTCTATCAGCTCTGGTCGCGTCTGCCGTGTCACTGTCATTGCCCCACAATACCCCTGTGACTCCCGAGGTCGCCAACTGGCCAACTCCTCCATAAGTCTCCAACTCTGTTCCTGTAGATTGGCCAAGTGGGTGGGCACCTTCTGGCTCAAGGCATCAACCACCACATTGGCCTTCCCTGGATGGTAGGAGATGCTGCAGTCGTAGTCCTTCAAAAGCTCTAACCAACGTCTCTGTTGCATGTTAAGATCCTTCTGGTCAAACAAGTACCTGAGGTTCTTATGATCTGTGAAAATCTAAAAGGTCTCACCGTAAAGGTATGTCTTTAGCGTGAAGACAACAGCTGCCAGCTCTAAGTCATGGGTAGGGTAGCTATGCTCATGGGGCTTCAGTTGCCGCGAAGCGTAAGAGATAACGTGACCCCATTGCATGAGCACACCCCTTAACCCCTGCAATGAAGCATCTATGTAGACCACAAAATCGCCACTACTGTCCAGGATGTTGAGCACAGGAGGTGAAGCCAGTCTCTCCTTCAACACCTGAAAACATGCCTCACATGCATCTGTCCAGGAAAAGGGCACGTCCTTCCGAATCAACTGGGTCATAGGATGCGCAATCTGCGAGAATCCTCTGATAAATTACCGATAGTAACCTGCCAGTTCCAAAAAGCTACGTATCTCTGTCACTGTACGTGGCCTCTCCCACCTGAGTACAGCCTCAACCTTAGCTAGGTCCACAGCCAAACCATCCCCTGAGATCATGTGGCCTAAGAAAGTCACCTGCCTCAACCAAAACTCACACTTGCTGTACTTGGCATACAGCCTGCATCACCTCAAAGTGTCCAGAATCATCCGTAGATGCTGTCCGTGCTGTGCCTGATCCCGCGAGTAAACGAGTATGTCGTCGATGAATACCACCACAAACTAGTCCAAGTACGGTCTGAAGACCCAGTTCATCAAATCCATAAAAGCAGTGGGGGCATTGGTCAGCCCAAACGGCATGACCAAGAACTTGTAGTGCTCGTACCAGGTACAGAAAGTTGTCTTGGAGACATCGGCCTCCCTGTTCCTCAACTGGTGGTAGCCTGACCTCAGATCTATCTTGGAGAACACTATGGCATCTCGCAACTGGTCAAAAAGGTCATCAATCCTCGGCAGTGGATACTTGTTCTTGATGGTGACTCTATTCAGTTGTCTGTAGTCAACACAAAGTCGCAGGGTACCATCCTTCTTCTTCACAAACAACACAGGGGCTCCCCACGGGGATGCACTGGGCCTCACAAATCCCTTCTCGAACAGGTCCTGTAGCTATGACTTGAGCTTTCGTAGCTCAAATGGTGCCATCCAGTACGGTGTAGTAGAAATGGGGCTAGTCCCCGGTACCAGTGAGATCTCAAACTCGATCTCACGCTTGGGCGGTAGTCTTGGCAACTCCTCTGGAAACACGTTGGGGTACTCACAAACCACCGGAATGCTTTGAAAGTCAACCATGGGGCTAGGCTCTGCCACTACACTGGCTAGAAAGCCCTTACACCCCTGCCTCAAAAGCTTCACTGCTCGAAGCTCAGAGATGCATCTGAAACCTCTATCCACCAACTATCCGTGGAACTCAAAGGAAGGCAACTCCGGTATGGAGAAGATGATCTTCCTCCCGAAATAGTCCACCAAGGCGTGGTAGGCGGACAACCACTCCATCCCTAGAATCACGCCAAAATCCTCCATCGGTATCATAATCAGGTCAGTAGGGAGGCTGTGTCCCCCTATACTGACCTCGCGGTCCGTGTAGACCTCCTCAGCTACAAACAACTGGCCACCTGGTCCTCTGATCACAAACGGATCCTCTAACAGCACACTATCCTGCTCCAAACTGACAGCAAAACTTGCAGCAACAAAAGAGTGTGTGTCACTGGAATCAAAAAGTATGTACACTAATCTGCTGGAAATGGTAACAATACCTGCCACCATTGAATCGAAAGCCCTGGCGTCTCTGTGTGTCAGTGCATTGATATGCCCCTTAGCCCTCGGCGTAGACAAAGCAGCTACACTCTAGGTCGGGCGAGTAGCCGTTGGTTGGTACCCTCCTCGTGACTGCTGCCCTCCCCCACGCGCCTGGGAACCACGACCACCAGCTCGACCTCCAGCGCTCAGTGCGGGGAGCATCTACTGCTCTCCAGCCCTAAGTGGGAAATCCCTCCTGATGTGGCCTGGTTGGCCACACTAGTAGCAGAGGGGAACTCGACTCCCTCCCTCGGTAGATCCATGCTGACGGTTGGACGGGGGTCCAGTGCTGGCAGCTGGCCCCTATCTGGGGCCCCCAAAAACCACTGAAGTTCCCGCAAAACGAGATCGCTCTCTTGTGGGTGCCGCGTGCCTCCTCTCTCGACAGCCCTGAGAGTACTCTAGCTGGTAGGGCCTCTTCCTTCCGCTGTTGGTGTCTTGCATGGTCGGGTTGGTCTCCTCATAGGTCATGGCTGCCTCTACCACTCTCGAGAAGGTGGGCAGCTTCAGGGGTTTGACATACCCCTGAATAGTAGGTCGGAGCCCCTCAGTGAACCTCTATAAGAGCTCATCCTCTGTAGCTACGACTGTTGAAGCAAAATGTGACAGCTCCAGGAAACGCGTGCGATACACGTTGACAGTCATCGTCCCCTAGCGGAGAGTGTGGAACTCCCGCCTCCTATGGTCCTGCCAAGTCTGCGGAAGGTACTGCTCACAGAAGAGGGTCACGGACTGGTCCCACATCGGCTTTCCCCTCTCCTGGTCTCTGACTGCCCTCCACCACCTGTGTGCCACGCTCTCTAGCTGGTACATGGCAAAGGCCATGCGGCACTCCACAGGAGGGCGAAGGGTGTCAAACACCTTCTCTATCTACTCCAGCCAGTCCTCTGCCTCAAACGGGTCCTCATCCCCCTTAAAGGAGGGGGGCTTCAGCTTCCAAAATTGTCCGAAAAGCTCGTGGTGCAGCTGCAGTGGAGGAATGGGCACACCTCCAGGTAAGGAGGGCTCGTGCTCGGAAGTGTCAGAGTGCGGTGGGGGCGGTGGAGGACCACCCCCTCCCCCTCTTGCTTGTCCAACGCTGCGGCAGTCTCTCTGTCCCACCGAGGACTCCCCCTCCACGTCCTCAGGGAGCGGTGCCGGTGGAGGCTGGTGGAGCTCCTCTCGTATTATGTCTCTAATCAGTTGGGCAAGATCCTAGGCCTGAACACCCGGGAGAAGAGGTGGGTCAACTGGCACCTCAAGCTCAGTACGTCTGCCCTTCCGACCTCATCCACGACCGCGATCGCGATCGACCTTGAGAACTCCTCGATGAGGCATCTCCTACAAGGAGACGCGAAAGACAGAACAAAAGGGTCAACGCTATCAAATTTCTTCAGAAAAGGACTCAAAATAGATATCAAAGCAATACGTTGTGGTGGTTACCCTAGTTACATACACATGAACGGTTATTCTCAAGCCAGTTGGTTTATTTCTCAGGACGACCTTGCTCTAATACCATCTTATTAAGACCCGATTCCCAGATCCCTATAGGACCCGAGACCGTCTCACCTCGACTAATCCCAAGACCCAGTCGTCCAACAAGAAATAACCAAAAAGTAGGAAAGCAAACCACATTCACATATGCAATATAACTAAGTAGTAAAAATGAGTAAAGTAGTAAAGGAAAGTAAAACTGCTGTTCCAATACATACCACCACCACAACAGAGACAACGGAAATGAAAGTAATAGAAACAACAATAGTAGCTAAAAGTATGAAACTTACTACAACAATAAGGGGAAACAACGAAAAAGTGCTGAAACTACGGCTGGGCTCAACTGGGCCCAGCACCCTCCGCAACCGGAAGCTCGGGCTGCTCAACTCCTGGACCTGAACAGTGTTATGAAAAGGACAGAGTTAGTGAACACTGAGTAGAGTAGTATCTATACTATTTAAAGCAGTAAAAGAAGCAGATTTAATTCTCTTTGCTAGTTATTTTATTTTATATGTGTTTCCTTTTCACCCCTTTTCCTCAAACTTTCAGATTTTTTTGCTCTTGCACGTTCCTCGTGGGAACGATCTTGATTGCAGTCTTTTTCGAAGAGTAGAAGGTACATGTGGTGCTCTCTTGGTCGGGAGAGTCCCTCGTGGTAGTCCAACACCCAGTCAACCACCCCGAGGTCACTGTCAAGACGTAGCGGTGACTACGGCACGCGTGATAGACACATGGGTAGCTATCCTGCACTGACACGCGGTCAGTCGTTTCTACTAGTGGGTATGCCCAAAGTACAACACGGAACAGTATAGGGCCTAGCCCTATCAGAAACAGGGGTCTAGCCCCTCAGAACCAAATAGGGGTCTTGCCCCTCCACAGTCCGCGCACCCTCGTCTGACTACCCTGGTTTGCCTAGAGGGCCTAACAAGTCAGTGTAGGGTGGCTAGCTAAACCCCGAGCCTCGTGGGGTGGCTAGGTCCCTCCCTACACTAGTAGCTCGCCTCGGTACCGTGTACACGAGGGCCAATATAAGTTGGTGTAGAGTGGACAATTCTAACCCTGGGTCCCAACCCAAGGGCAGTTAGCTCTACTCTACACAAAAAAGGGACAGTCACTCTCCTTGGTACCACGTACTCAAGGGCCAACACACTTCCCGTCTACATTCCAGATTTTCCATCTAACCACAGGAGCTCTACTCCTAATTCCCCGTAGGGTTCATGCTCATGTTCACCACATTATTCCGATCCAGATTCCATCATTCACAATTCAGTTCTCATTTATATATAGGCAACTCGTGTTTACACAATTCAATACATGCAACTGATGATTTCACAGGTAATTGTTCATTTTTCTCAGGCAACTCACAACTTTATTACAGGCAATTGCCAGCAGTTTAACTTAATCACGTATACAAATACAATCATGCAGTACAATTGGTTTATTCATTTCTCTGTCCTAGGGTTCATGCCACATCCTAGGTTTCCAGTTGGCTAATTCCACAGATACATTCTTATTTAATAAGATTAACAGGAGTAGACCACTCTACCAAACAATCTGGATGTAATGTGGCCTTGAACCGCAGATCCAGGCATCTCTGCGAGTCCTAAACATGTAGCAGGTTGAAACCCTAAACCAGGGAATACATCACAAAGGAGGATTCAGAACAGTGTATAAAGGTTTCTAGTACATAGAGAAACTCGCAAGGAAACTACAGATACTTTGTTTACGTAAAACGGATCCCGATCGGACCCCAAACGGGTCAAAAATGTGTCTTCTGACCAAAATCAGACGTCTGGGAATAAGTCCAGACGTCTTAAAAGATACAGAACCTCACCTTAAGTCCCTGTGGTGTCCTCAGACACCAAGACTCCCCTACAATTGTCTGAAAGCGATTCCAGATGTCAGACCACTCCTCCGGTCGTCTGGTGAGCTGATCAGACGTCCGAAAGTGCATGAGAGGGCATTCTGTGCTCCTTTCCAAGGCTACTCCTGCGTACGATTGAGAGGCCACCCCAAAATCAGGCCAGCATATCTTCTGTGGTGCAGCCTGCATGGGCGTAACTGCGAAAATAATGTACCTTCACGATAAAGGTGCTTTTAGACTTCTGGTCTTGACTCCATACATCCAGATGTTCCACAAGTCGTCCGGACTTCACTCCAAACGTCCGATACTCGAAAATTTCCAGTATCAAAATGTGCTTCCAGCGCTCTTCGCTGCACTTCTCTTCGCTCCACCTCATCTCCAGCTGCTGCAGGTGGTCGAGGACGCCGCTCCAGACTCCCTCCTCCTCCCCCACGCACCCGCGGTGGTCGTGCGAGCTTCGATGAGCTTCCACCGAAGCTCCCAACCTCGACCTCCTCCTCCTCCTCCCGCACTTCTCCTCTTTCTCGCTCTCTCTCACTCACCCTCACTCACCCTTGCTCTCGCAGCAATGAAGGTGGGGTGTGGTGGTGGTTTATGGAGTGGAGAGGAGAGGAGAGGAGGGGAGGGTGCTTTTTATAGAGTTGAGGGGGTTAGGGTTTGGGTAGGAAGGAGGAGGAAGGAGAGAGAGAAAGGAAGTTCTGCGCGTCACCCGCGTGTAGAGTGCAGAGCGCATACAAAAATTTCATTTTCAGACGTCCAGGAAAGGGTCCTAACGTCTGGACAGACGTCTGACTGAGACTCTAGATGTCTTAAAAGGCTAAAAGTGGGACAGGTCTTTACAGAGCATGGTCGTGGGGAAGAGAGACGAATGTGGATGAGAGCAAGCTCTCCCTCTGTGGAGGAAGATGATCTTTGTTTGGGTGGTCCTGTTTGTCCTTTTATTTCCAAGAGGAAAGAGGGAAGGAGATGTGGTCCTCGATCATGCTCCCCCCAAAAAGGAAGGGGGCGCTTATTAACGGCAAACTGATTGAGAGGAGAATAAGAAAGGCTAGCAATCAAGATGGCCCTCCAAATCAAGACTTGCTGTTTTCCCAAAAATTGTCCCTGCATCCAAAATTTGTAATTAATCAAATTACATAACAAGGTATATAAAATTTAAAGAAATACATGGAATGATAATATTAAGCTTAATTAATTTTATGAATACAATGCATACTTTAGATTAAATTCCCATTCCAATAATAATGTACTTAGGCTTTAATTTAGTCCACTAAAGTGGACCTATCAATCATTGATTCCAAGGCACCAATGTCGGTATTGGTGTTTAATATTAGTTTTGGGTGCCTACTGCCTATTAGCCACCAGGCAGTGCCAGTACTAGTACTGATTCTCAAGACCAGTACTAGGCACTCCCAGATTTTCATTTATATACCATTGGAGCCTGGGAGAAATGGCCAGTATCATTACTAATTGATTAGCACTGGTATTGGGCATTCCTAGCCCCAACGACTCGCAAGCTCTTTTAGCCAAGGTTAGGAGCCTGTACCGATACTAATCAATTAGTATTGATATAAGGCACTCACTGCCCTTGATCAACATGCCACAAAGGCCTGGTACTAGCCATCTAGTACCACTACTGATTAACTAGTACCGGTCCAGGAAGTGTTTATCATCCAGTTTTGCATGGCAACAAGTTCTGCATGACCCTTTTCCATGATCCCAATGACTTAGATTTATCATTCATTCATTATAACATATAAGGAAACATGGAATTCTAAACCATAAAAAGCCCAATAATGCAACGAGAACGACACTATCCTAGGGTGTTTCAAACCCATCCCAGGTTTTCCCTAACCTTCATAACCAGTTGCTATTCATACTAGGGCATTTCATAGCCACAAAACGTCATTGAATTTATTAATTTCAACCCGACATAAATCATCATCAAGATACCTCTATGAGTTGTCGCAGCCAAAGCAAATCCCCATTTCCATTTTAGATCTCAAAATGAGTTTTTAAAATCATGTACATGTAACCAAAACAATTTAAGAAAATCATGACATTCACCACCCTATGTATTCCATCCCCGTACATGCATGCCCTAGCCCTAACATGCTTAAAACCCTTCCTATTTACCATCCTTATGAGGTTCACAATTAAACACATTGAGTCTACATTTTCAAATCTCAATACCACGATTCCAACCCTGTTAGACATTCAAAAGGTGAAATTATAAGAATCAAAAATAAAAATCCCTACCTTGCCTCAAGCTTCAATGTAGTGGCTGCTCCGACAAGTCCCTCACATCAACGTCAACACATTAGTAATTATCAATGAAAAATCAGTCCCCAACACATCTAAAATACCCCCAAATCCCTAATTTACACAACTTAAGCTAGGGATTTTAGTTAAAAGAGTGGGAGAGAGGGGGGGGCCCACCTAGGCCACTTGTGGCCTCGACGACATGGTGCTCCACATGTCCAGCAAGAAAAGCACCAAATGCAATCACCACCGTTCCCCAGCATGCAATAGTCGCGCCCCCTTCCATCCAAGCTGTAGTAGCCCACAACCATGGCTGCTCTTCGCATGAGTAGCAACAACAACCAATGAAAGGGGGGGAGGGGGGGTGGAGGGAGGTTCGTTGGTGGAGAGGAGGGGGAGAGGTTGATGGTGAGGAGTAAGGTGGAGGTACCTTGCGATGGAAAAGAATGGAAGGGGACTTCCTGTGCAAGAAATGGGAATGGAAGGGGAGTGGTGGTGCATGCAGAGGAGAAGATGGGTGGGGTGTGCTCACTCTCCACTCTAAGTTGGGAAACATCACTGAAGTCCTCCCACCCTACACCTAAATTAATTAAGAGTCCATTCACATAGCCTTATTACCAAAAGCCCCTCAACTTAACTCATTAAGGACAAATGTAAGGCATAAATCTCATGAGGCTGATAATTCCAACATCGTAGAGAAATCAAGGGTTTGATTTGAATTGGATATTAAAAATCCAAATCGCTACATCAAGTATAGTCTTTTACGGCTCAAAAATCCACCCAAAGGTTTGGACATAAGAATTAAGCATCTGTGCATGTGATAGTCGTCTTAATAAGTGGGCGACTCTATAAAAATCTAAGTTTTTGTTAGGGTATGAGTCTACCTATCACTTCAACTTCAGATTTTCCTTACTATACATAGGAATCATTTCCCCTATCCCTATCTTATAGAAGGCCCCACACTTCGTCATCTCGGGATGACACTTCAAAAGGAACCCTCCAGACTTGGCCTTGCACTTCGACTGAAGTAACCTATGGATCTAGAAATCTAGACTAGAAGAGGTGAATAGTGTGAATTGAACAATCAAACTACAATTAAAATTTAAAATCACAATAACAATCAAATTTAGAGTGGAAATCCTTTCGGGTAAAAACCACTACCTAAGTCTCCTCAACTTAGGATTTTCTCAACTAGATGAGCTAGTCAAACCACCATAGTACCAGTTAAACGAGGATGGCATAACCTCTTACAACCACTTCTCTTTTCTACTAGAGAAGTCATAGCAACTCCAAGAATCCGAACATAATGGGTCCCTACCTAGCTAAGCAAAAAAAAAAGTTAATACAGCAATAAACGTATGGAACCTTAGAAATAAATATTCAAATTGATTTTTTGGAGAAGCTCGTAAGGTTGAAAAGATGTACTTTGATGTTGAAAAAAATGAGAGCAATGTGGCCATGTGCACTTTAGAAAATGAGAAAAGAGTTGTGTTTGTTCTTCTATATTTGAAAAGAGCCAATCTTGAGATTAATTAAAGACAAAATGGGGCTAATTATGGAAAGAGTGTAAGTAATTTTCAAGCATAAATTGATCGATCAATTTCCTCAATTGGTTGATCAATTTTGGATTTGATCGATCAATTTCAATTTCCTCAATTGGTTGATCAATTTTGGATTTGATCGATCAATTTGTGAACCTGGTCAATCAAATTGCATTTATTTGAAGATTTTTCATGTGCCATCATTGATTGATCAAAAGTGTATATTGCTCAATTAATTTGCGTGAAAATAACCTTTTATCGTTCAAAAGGTAAGCCCTTTTTTGCCAAGATTTCAATGCATATAGGTTGATCAATATGTGAATTGGTCGATCAATTTGAAGATTTCATCGATCGGTTCTATTGATTGGTCGATCGTGAAGTGTTGTTGGTTGATTGGTTTGCAAATTTTTATTATGTTATTTTATCAAACGTTCGTTCTGAGGTTCCTTACAAATGAGATCTAGACTAAGACATTAAATAAGAAAAATACTATATATTGATCATAATTATCCTTAGTGAAATTTTATCTTGTAGACTCTCCTTGCTTTGTACATCTTGAGTGACCATCTTGATGTTCCATCTAACTCCACAATATAATGTAACTTTGTTTCATCAAAACAAGGGTCTCTACATTATCCCCCTTTTGGTGATGACAAAATTACAATAAAATATGCTTGATATAAAATTATAAATGAAGGATTAATAATAATTTCTCCCATAAGAATCATGACTCCCCCTATCAATATAAAAGAGTAGCTCCCCCAATCAACATGCATACAATATCCCCCTTTGATATCATCAAAAACTCATACCAATATGAAATAAAAGCATAGTGTTCATAGCAAGGGTAAGATAAAGTAGATAGGAAATAGAATTCTATAGTTCACAAGAAAATAAATGTGATCTAACCTCTCACGAAGAAATCATCAAGATATTGTGGGAAATCTGTGTCAAATTCCAAAAATGCTAGATCAAAATTAGGGAAATCTAAAGAATCACCAAGCGTAAACGGTGACGAGTGGTAGAACGTCATGGTGGGGATACCATCTATTGCTTAGTAGAAGGAGGTGATACTGACCCTGGAGGAGAGGAATGTTCTGTTGTCGATGATGTTGTGGAAGATGAAGGATGGGATCGTCGAGGTTGTCAAGGGGTGCGGCTGGCCAATTGCACACTAAGTTCATGGACTTACTGTGTAAGCATGTGCACGACTTTCCCTTTCTCATTCCAAAATTGAGCTTGAGCATTCAGATAATTTACCATCTACATATTGAAGTCAAGCTGATCTGTAGCTGTCTCTCTCGTTGGCGATGGAAGAGAAAAGAGACCCTATCAGTCATGGCTTGTAGCTCAAGATATTCACCTTGACCAAGAGTATGAGAAAGATGAACCCACTCATGATCAAAGTGAAACGATGTGGGACACATGGGCACAAGCACATATCCTCTAAAAGGCTGGTATGACGGTGTGGAGGCAAAAATGCAAAGGACCCCTATGAAGAAGCAGTAGCAGAAGGAGGTACTAGCTAACTTGTGTGGGGTTGAGACTCAAATGCTCGTAGTCTACCCCATGATTGTGCTCCATTTTCTGAGCTAGTCGAATAGCTAGTCAAATAGAAACACACAGGTAATGAATTGTTTATTGTTGCAACTTGACACCTAACAGTATCGAGTCACAGATTCCTAACTTGAAAACCCATTGTCCAACACATAAACATGAGAAGCATGTGCAGAATCAAATGAATTACTAACCAAAATATAAAATGCGAAAATTAAATATAATATGTCAAGTCCATATCCAAACAGAAATTAAAAGTGTACCAAAAAGAAAATCTACTAGTTTGTTACATCACGAAGAAAGTAAGAAAAGAAATACTACTACAGAAGGGGCGATAAGTAATTGGTAAAACTCATGTATCACTACTCAACACCATGCTCCAAAAACTCTTCGATCGTCGCCTGTGCTCGAGATGGTTCACCTGCATCTAAAGTTAGGCTAATGAGAAAAAATCTTAGTAGAATTGATAAACGCTAGTTTATCATCATTCTTATGCCTTAAAACAGATCTAACTCTTATATTTTAACTCCGCGAATGGGTTTTTGGGCTGCATTAGGCATAAATTAGGTTAGACATGCATTTTACATTTTATTTTCTTTTTGATATATTTGTTTGAGTGTTAGGGTTAAACAAGATAATCAGATCCCCAGAACCCTAGTGATGAACCCATATTTGTGGACTATTTAGGTATTCAATGCCTAGAGATTAAGTTCTTTTTAACATTTATTTAGCATGTATCAGGATGTAAATAGGTTAGTTTGGATTTTTGACTTGATTGCATAATTCATGCATTGCATTCATGATTAAATGCGTTTAGAATTGAGTTAGAATGACATGAATTTGATTAGTTAACCACTTAGGTACATTGTATATAGTGTTTTGGATTTAACATAGAAGTTATGGGTTTGCACATAAATAACCCCTCATTTCTTTTCTTTATTTTATTTATTTCTTCTCAAACGGATGCATGCAGGAACAACAATGCACAAGCGACAATCGTGGATCTATATTCCCACGATCTGTGTTGCTTCACCTCTTCTTCAACCAACAACCGCTTGCGGCTGCACTCCTCTTGCAGCATAAAAGAAGAGTCCGCTCCACCATCAACGACTGGTCACCATTCCCGACCCACCACTGCGCAAAGATCAAATTCTCCTCCATTCCACCACCATCGGCCTCGACTGCAGAAGTCTGCTCCACCACCGTAGGCGTGCATCGTGACAGGATGCTTCGCCAAATCGGAGTAGCTACGTTACTGTGACCACCTTAGTGTGCACCCCTCTACGCTGCAACAACAGTGTGCAGCACCACCCTCACCGCCATCACCAGCAACCACCTCCAGCTCCTCGCCCCTGAGCCAGTTAAGACGTCCGGGAAATTTCCCAAACGTCTGACGCATCCCCTCACTGCATCTTCCCTGCACCTCAGCACTGTTTCTCTTCCATCAACAAACCCAACACCTTCATTAGCCATACCCCCACTGCATAACACACCACCTCAAGTGAGCACCCATTTTTCCCTTCCCGTGGTCTGCGTCCTCCAGCAGCAGCAACTGCACAGCCCGTGAGCCTGCGCTCGCACACGCACGCATAAGCCATCACCCCCTCGCTACGCCTTCGTGTGCGCAGCAGTAGCAAGCAGCAACTCCATGACCATCCCTCCAGTGCGCGCAGGCCCCTTGCCTCCTGCACCTCCGCGTTTCACCCCCTGCGTGCAGCAACTTCCCTACGCGTCCGTGCGACCTGCAGTGTGCAGCAGCAGCTGCTGCGTTCTCCACGTGCGCCTTTCCTCCGCCAGCCCGCAGTAGCAGCACCTGCGACCGCACTCAGCAGCTTCCATGTGCACCTGCACGGCTTGCGCAAGCCCTTGCCGACCCCTCCTCGCGTGCGTCCACTTCTACAGACGCACCAGCAACCACCGCACCGCCCCCTCTTGACTTCGTCCCACCGGCTCCGACTACCATCGGACACGCTACCACCACCATCGAGTAGTCCTCGGCTCACTCAACCTCCAATGAGCTTCTCACCTTAACCGCGGCCTCCTCCGTATGCACGTTCAAGGGGAACCAACTCCCCTGTTTTGCTATAGGAATCGTTGCATTGAAATTTACATTTGTGTCATTGAGGGAGAAAGGATTGTTAGGTATTAATATTTTATTCTATTGATTTTATGAGCATCCCCTCTCGTTTTGCATAAATGCAATATCAACATGATAATGTCTTATTATCTCAATTGAAAAGCGATTTTGATTCAGTTTCTAGATAAAATTAATTGTGAACATTGATATTTGACCCTTGCGAGTTTAAATAGGCCATTGCCTCCCTGTGGATACGACTCACTCTTAATTGAGTGGTTATTTTAATTATTTTGATTAGTCGATTTTCCACCACTTAGAAATACAACGACAAATCATCTTAATCATCTTTCGAAAGCGAAGATCGACACGTCACCTAGCACTCAGGAAGGCAACTGGTGAAGGAGAAGCTCAAACCAGTTGGGGCTCAGCCTAATCTAGCTCATCATAACTGGATACCAGCTCACTTGAACTAGGGTTAGCTCATCCTCACTCCATTCAGCTCATTTCAGCTGAATGGTAGCTCAAGATAGCTCATCTTAGCTCTACCTAGCTTAAGTCAGCTCAGATCCAGCTAAACTTAGTTAAGTCTAGCTCATCTCAGCTCCCATCAGTTCACTAGGAGCTCTAGCTAGCTCAGCTAAGTTGATTGGAGTCCACCTCAGCTTAAGTCTAGCTACCTCCAACTCTACTCAACTCAAGGCAGCTGAAGATGATTTCACCCTAGCTCAGGCCAGCTTAAGTCCAGCTCCTGGGGACTCCACTTAGCTCAACTTAGTTGAGCTAAGCTACCTTAGCTACTTCAGCTAGCTAGGTCCTCCCCAGGAAGATCAAACCCAGCTCACCTCAGCATATCTTAGCAGAAGCCAGCTTACTTTAGCTTGGCTTAGCAGCTAGCAAAGAACTAGCAAGCTAAGCCAGCTAAAGTAGCACCTTACCATTCTCTTCAGCAGCTACTAGCTCCAGTTTAGCTCCAAGCATCACCTTCTCAACTCCCCTCAAAACCCTAGCTCCAAATACCTCCTCCTCTACTCACCTACTAGCTAAGCTAGCTTACCTAGCTTAGCTAAGTTCTCCACTCCTTAGTCATCCACCTTAGCAAACCCTAACTCCACCTTCATAAGCCTCCACTTCAAGTCCACCTAAGCTCCACATAAGCTACCCTACTTGGAGCCAACTCAACCACACCTCTTCACCCCATGTCTACCACCAAAAGCCACCAACAAGGTGGAGCCAAAACCACCATAACAACCTCCTTTTGGTGACACCTTTTTCCCTCCAAAAACCCATCAATCTCCACCCTACTCCTACCCCTACAACCCTTATCTACCATCCACATACCCACCTTGTAGAATCCCCTATAGTTGGCACCAAAACCATGGCACCTCTCCATGGTTGGCACCAACCTATGGTGTCTCTCCACCACCATAACCACCACCACCACATCCCTTAAGGTGGCGCCACCCATCCTACACCCTAGATCTCCATAACCACCCCTTAACCACCTCCTAAAACCCATCCTAGCCCTCCACATGTCCACGCCTACTACCCCCCTCTCCACCTCTATATATACCCACCATATATCACCAAAAAAATCATCCTCCCATTAGTGTTAGCTCTACCCTAAGCCCACCTATAACTCACGGCCAAGAAGAAGAAGGAAGGAAGAAGATTAAGGAGGCTATCCCTTGCCTCCTTGGTGCCTTCTTCCTCTCCACTCTTCTCCTTGTGTCATGCCAAGAAGAGGAGGCTCTCTACATCAAGGAGGATGGATAGGCATTGGAGGAGAAACTAGAGTGGTGCATGCCCACCCTTGGAGGAGAGAATTGATGTGGAGAGCATCCACCTTGGAGGAGCTAAGGCACGCCCCCCTTGGGCTTGCCAGGAGGAGACCATACCTTGGATTCGTGGAGAAGGAGAAGGAGGAGCTCTTCATAACTACGGGGGCAGCTGTAGTTGGAGCAAGGGCTTCATCCTCTTCACCATCATCATCCAGGATTTTTGTTTTATTTGTTTTTCAGTTTTACTTTTTGTAATAAAAGATTTCCTCTACAGTTGTAAAACAAAAAACCATTTTCTATTAAGCTACTTTTCTAAATTGGTGAGCCTTCTTTTTTACTTTAGTTTTGTTTTAACACTTTCACACCCTCTTCCCAATTATCGTAGGCCTTCACTTGCCTAGGGTGAGCTTGGGAAGAGGTCATTCTTGCCACCTAGTTGCTAAAATAGGATTAATATTTTTCCCACCATCAACTTTGCATTTTTGCCATTATTTCAAAACCAAACAAAAATTATATATTTAAAAATACAAAAAGAAAGTTGATTTCTATTTTCAAGTAAGAGATTGATATTTGCATGAATTTACCTCCTTGGACGACCCTAGATACTCCACTATCTTGGTTATAAATTTTAAAAGCGAATCAATTTTTGTGCATTGCAACGACTAAAACCCTAATTTCACAAACCACGCAAAAATCTTATCCTTCTTGGCGCTGTTGCCAGGGAGGCACGGCTTTGCTTTGATTATTTCTCTTGCTTGATAAGTGGATCTCATCCCCTTGTCTCCTTTTCTCTTGTGTGTGCAGGTGACCGCATTTTTGCACGGTTTGTTAAATTAGGGTTTTAAATCCTTGCAACGCATAAAAATAGATTCTCTTTTAAAATTTATAAGACCTAGATAGTGGGGTATCTAGGGTCGTCCAAGGAGACAATATACTTGCAATCAAATCTTTTGCTTATAAAATAAATCTCAACTTTCTTTTTAGCTTTTTCAATATATCATTTTTTTTCTGTTTTGTAATTGAAATAACAAGGATTTCAAATTAATGATAACTACTCCTAATAGTAACCCTTGGTGACAAGAGCTACCTTCCTTCTAAGCTCACCCTAGGCATGTGAAGGCCTAGGGTAATTAGAGAGGGAGGGAAGTGAGTGCACAAAAAAGGGAAATTCAAATTGCAATCAAGACAAACAAATCTAATGAAGGCAACTTGTATAAAATTGAGGAATTGTTTAACAAGAATCTAGTAGAAGAATGCTTAAACTACTAGAATTGGAAATGCATATAATGAAAACACAAAAATCCTCTGAAATGATGGTGAAGATGGCGAGGCTCTTGCTCCAATTGCGGCTGCTCCCGCAATCAAAAAGAGCTCCTCCTTCTTATAAAATTCTTCAAGGTGTAGCTTCCTTGGCAAACCCTGAAGTAGGGGGCATGCCAAGGCTTTCCTCCAAGGTGGCATGGACCACCTCTAAGCTCTCCTCCATGGTGGCGTGGACCACCTTCAAGACCTCCTCCAAAGGCCTTCCTTGCCTAGCTTCTCCTTTGGCTGGCGTGGGCACAAGAGAGAAGGGAAGAGGGGAAGGCACCAAGGGGACAAAGTATCCCCTTAATCTTCTTCTTCTTCTTCTCTCTTGGGCATGAGCTTTAGGTAGAATATGAGAGGTATTTTGCTAGCCAAGGATGGGTTGTAAGGTGGTGGGTGTTGGTCTTTTTATAGGGTAGGATGAGAGGGTTGAGGTGACTCTTGAGATGGATGGCTAAGATGGGAAGATGGGGGTGGTTAGGTGATCCTAGGGTTAAGGAGAGTTGGCGCCACCTAAGGGATGTAAGGGGGGTAGTTATGGGTGGCCAAGGGACACCTAAAAGTGGCGCCAACCATGGAGAGGTGCCATGGGTTGGCGCCAACTTCTAGGCTTCTAGAAAGGGGTTGAGGTGGATGGTGGATGTGGCTTGGAGGGGTTATGTGTAGGATGGATATGGGGGTTGAAGTTAGCACCAAAAGGGATGTGGTTAATGTTAGTTTTGGCGCCAACTTTTGGTGTCTTTTGGTGGTTAGTTGAGGGGTGAATGGTGGTGAACTGGTGGTGCCAAAATGAGTAGGGTGGAGCTAGCTTAAGTAGGCTTAGGTGGACTTGGAGTGGAAGGTTATGTAGGTGGAGTTAGGGTTAGGTTTTTGGTGCCAGGGAGGTGGATGCTAGCTAGGCTAAGCTAAGCTAAGCTAGCTTAGCTAGCTATGGAGTAGAGGAGTATGCATGTGGAGCTTAGGGTTTGAGGAGAGTCGCTGGATATGAAGAGTCCGAAGCTGAATTGGAGCTGGCAACTACTGAAGAGGTCAACATGGGGCTACTCTAGCTGGCTTAGCTTGCTAGTTCTTTGCTAGCTGCTAAACCAGGCTATAGTGAGCTGGCTACTGTTGAATGGAGCTGAGGTGAGCTGGTTGAGATAGCTAAGAGCTAGTTGAGTCCCTGGGAGCTGGACTTGAGCTTCCTAAGCTGGAATGAATTCATCTTCAGCTGGTTGGAGTTAAGTGGAGCTGGATGTAGCTGGACCTGAGCTGGGGTAAACTCTAGTCAACTCAGTTGAGCTAGCTAGAGCTCCCTGTGGACTAGTGGGAGCTGAGATGAGCTAGACTCAGCTAAGTTGGGCTGGATCTGAGCTAACTTGAGCTAGGGTGAGCTAAGATGAGCTCTCTTGAGCTACCATTCAGCTGAGATGAGCTGAATGGAGTTAGGATGAGCTAACCCTAGTTTAAGTGAGCTGGATTCCAGTTGTGTTGAGCTGGATCAAGCTGAGTTCCAGCTAGTCTGAGCTTCTTCACCAGTTGCCTTCCTGAGTGCTAGGGTTTTAAGGATCTGTATATCTGTTCATCCTTAACACTCACAAAAACACATTAAAAAGACAAGAAAAATGCAATGCATGCCTATCCTAATTTATAACTAAATGCAACCCCAGAAACCCATTTGCGAAGCAAAACCCTGAGAGCTAGGATTGTTTTAATGCAAAAGAATGATGATAGACTGGCATTTATTAGCAGGTGTTGCAGGAACAAGGCGGAATTCCAAAATGCCCTCGGGTATCATTTCTAACTTTGACACCAGCACAAAGAAAAATCCTAAAAAAATATCAAACAAATTCCTAAAATCATAAAAAAATATTTTTTAAAATCCTTGTTTGATTTGCCTTCAAGTAGTGGTGTTGTCTGCTTTGGTTGGACCACTACTTAAAAATAAAAAGCCTAAAAGAGATTCATTGGTAGTAAATTTCTACCTAAGGATTAATTCAATTAGGGTTTCTTTTCATTTTTTAGAAACCCACATTAGAAAGGAAATCTATATTCACCAATACAACTTGATTTCTCTTTGTTTGTGGCATTTCAAACTTGTTTGAATACCTAAAAAGAAAATCCTAAAACATACTAATTTAAAGCAAATCCTAAAAGCAGAAATACATTCAAATATTGTGTCAACTTGATTGCTATTGGAATCACTTTTCCAATTCTGTACACACTATAAAAATTGAAATAACAGGGCATTACCCCAATCAACGAACGCCCTTCACATTCCCATGTACATTTAGACACCTAAGCCTAACTTAAAACAAGTAGTCATTTGACTACTTAAGGACTTCATTCAATTAGGCTTGATATCCAATATTTGAGGATCACTAAGCGCTCCTACTTCCTTTAGACAACACGGCGACAGACTTAGAGGGAAGTCAAATGACGGGGGCAGGTTTACACAAGCCCTTGGCTTTTCTAGGAAATACTTGAGCCCAAGCCACCTCTTTAGTCTAGCAGGGCTCTTTTTTGGAATTGGGTTCACTTGCTGATTTCTTACTTATTGGGTTCCCAAGTCTTAGGTTTTAAGGAGTCAACCTTAAGACAAGACTAGGCTTGTTTGTTTGGATTGCACACTTTCTCTCATCTTGCTCTCTTCTCCTCCCCTCCATTTCTTCCACTAAAAGTCCATGCACGAGCAAAGGTCCCAGAATCCACATCTAGAGGGACCATCTAATTTTGCCTCCCGCACTAGAAAATCATTATTTTCTTCTTCCTCTATTGTCAATATGGAAAACCTCGGAAACTGATAAAAAAATTCTACTTCCGCATCTAACCCGTCAGCCAACCCACAAGCTAACTTCCCCATCCCTAACCTCCCTCATTTGGAGCAACCAGAAAATCCTGCAGGGCCAGGTGACCCTCAAATCCAAACTCAAAATGCAAACCCCTTTGCCTTTATGGTTGACCATTTGGTTCGATGTCAACAAACTAAGAAAATTTGGCAAGGACTATGACAAACCTAGCCAACCAAGGGCAAAACCCACCACCCTGTCAACAGCCTGTCGTTCCTCTTAAGGATTTTTATGATCCTTCCAATTATAAGGAAAGATCTGGGGTGGTCATACCACAAGGGGATTTTGAGATCAAACCAACTATTCTAAACCTAATCAAACATTTCCATGATCTTCCGAGAGAGGACCCTTTTTGTCATCTCGAGGAATTAATTGTCCTTGCTCAAACCACCCGTTCCCGTAATGTGCAGGAAGACGTGTGGTTAATGAGACTTTTCCCTTTCTCTTTAAAAGATAAAGCTTCACACTGGTTTAGAACGGTTGGGCGCCCTATCATCACCCAGCCCCAATTAAAAAGCACTTTTCTTAAAAAAAATTTTCCAATTCACCCGTTCCCGTAATATGCAGGAAGACGTGTGGTTAATGAGACTTTTCCCTTTCTCTTTAAGAGATAAAGCTTCACACTGGTTTAGAACGGTTGGGCGCCCTATCATCACCTAGCCCCAATTAAAAAGCACTTTTCTTAAAAAAAAATTTCCAATTGGTCTCACTAATGCATTAAGAAGATCCATGACGACCTTTCAACAAAAAAATGGTGAACCCCTCCATGAGTCTTGGGAAAGATTCCAAGAACTTCTAAGAAGTTGTCTATTTGTCGAAAGTGAAATTGGGTTTATAATAATTGCATCGTAGTATAGCCAAAATCGCTTTGAAAACAAATGAAAGTTTATTACTCGAAAAATATGAATCCGAGGTCGAACACAGGGAGCAAATTGGGATTTAAAAACCAAGAATGCAACTTTCAACTTTATAAAATGCAATGATCAATCAAAGTTATGAAGCCAAAATGATATCAATGTGTAGAGAAGCTCAAGAATATAAAGGTGGACGTCTGATTTAAAAATCAGACGTCTTAAGTATTTGATGCTACAGTGCAGTGCTTCTCTTTAACTCTCTCTATCTTTTGCTTTCTCTGTTCTTCTTCTTCCTTCTCTGATTTCTAACTTTGGCTTCTTCTTTCTCTTTCTTTGCTTCTGACTTCAACTGAGCCTTCTCAGATTTTGCTTATCTTTTCTTCCTTTGGCTTTGAGGCTTCCTTCTCCTTCTTTTTTCCTGCGAC
Organism: Thalassia testudinum; assembly: GCA_037157565.1. Classification (NCBI taxonomy): domain Eukaryota; kingdom Viridiplantae; phylum Streptophyta; class Magnoliopsida; order Alismatales; family Hydrocharitaceae; genus Thalassia; species Thalassia testudinum. The sequence continues at coordinate 35,465,306 of JAZHRO010000056.1, forward strand.
TTCTCCCTTAGCCGCTGCTGTGGCTTCCTTCTTCCTCTTCTTCCTTGGCTTCACCCTCTTTTTCCCTTGAGAGCAAAACCTAACCCCTACCCTCCCCACGAACTCTCCTCTCTTTTCTTCTCTCTTAGGCTAGCTCTCCCAGAGCTTGCTCGGGTAAACGAGTCGGGTTAGTGTGCCCGAGACCAGGCCCACCGATGTGTGTGGTGGGCCAAGAGTGTGCGGGTAGTTGGGTCAAGCACCAAGTCCACGGTGGCGTGATTCGCAGATGAGGCGTGGTGGGCGAGTGGGTCCTCACCCCGTGTCAGGAGGCGCTAAGCCTTTGGCACTTTTGCAACTTATACCGCTTCACTTGCTCACAAACTTCCAAGGTGGGACTAAATGTCCCACCTGCTTCTCGTGCGCACCTGTAGCAGGTCATCACTCAATCGTTGAAGCTACAGGGCTTTGGCTTCCAATTGATGGGTTGAAGTTGTTCGCGAAGAGGTTCCGCGTATCTGGGACCTGGACTCCTGGCGCCTGGAGCCGAAGCTGAAGCTTGTAAGCTTCTTTAAACTCGCTTTAATGGTAAGCAGGGCACTTGTACCTATCGACATGAAAACAACCTCACGGCCTTGTCAAATGACTCAGAAGGCTTCGCCGTGACACGGTGAAGGTAGCCCGGGTGTTGGCGTGGCACGGGACAGCCTGGGTGTGTGTGCCTAGGTCATTCTGTGGCTGTGGAGTTGGGTGTGTTCGGGGGAAGTGTGTGGAGGGTGTGGCGGTTAATGGAGAGGAAAATGATCAGTGGGATGAGGTGATGCTTTTGAGGTGGTTGGCGAGGTGGGTGGGTGCGTGGAATGGCTGGAGCACCTCGTCAGTGGTCTGCCAGAGGTGGAGAAGGTGACCGTGATATGTGAGCGTCGAGGCATGAAATTAGAAATAGATGAGGGGAAAAGAAAGAGTAGAGGGAGGGGACTTATCTGCGAGTAGATAGACGAAGGGGGAGAGGAGGAGGCGGACGACTTGTATGTGCCATCGCTAGAGACGAAGAGCCAGAGAGAGAGGCAGCGACGACGAGAGGGAGATAGGCACGGGCGCAGGTGTGGCACGACGCGAACGAAGGAGGCGGAGGCAACTCTGCCACTGGTATGGTGGCAGAGCGATGAGAAGGAGAGGGAGGAGTCACCAGAACTTGTTGGGATTTTTGGCCGGAGGGGAAGAGAGGAAGTTTGGGGTATTCTCATGCCAAAACAAGCTTTTCATGAACAGGAGGATCTGGGGTCTCTTTTATAGTTGCAGGCAGAGGGCCTTGTGCTTGGAAGGCAAGCTTCCAAGCACGGAAACCTCGCTGGACTTGAAAGGTTGAGAGATTCCCAAATCTCTCATGCATTCGCATGAGAGATTGGGTGGAAATCAAAGCTCATGATTGGGTTCATACGAATGGGAATTCCTCAGAGAATCTCCCTTTCAAATTTGAGAGGGATTCTCTGAAGAATCAAGGAGATATCCCCCTTGAATCCTCGTCGGAGTAGGATTCCTCCGCTGTAATGGTGGAGGGACCTAATTGCAAAGAAGGACAAGGAAGCTAGGGGGTGCCTGCAAGGGTTTTCAAAAGCTAGGGGCATAAATGTAATTAGGTTGGACTATTTTGCGAAGTAGGTCAAGGTGAACTCCCCTTAGGTTCAAATTTTGGTATAAACCTAATTTGGATCTAAGGAATCCAATAGTGAAGTTGGTTTTAGGTTTGATCACGTTTGACTGGGCATTTTACATAAAAAACCCAATTTAAGGTAAATATTTGACTAGGACCCCTATTTAGGTCAAAATAGGTTCCAAAGGCCAAATTGTAGGTTCTAAACCCTAGAGGATATTTGTTCATGAATTTTAGAGGGTTTAGTTAAATTTTATCATGACCGAAACCTTGTTAAATTAAGTGGGTCTATTTTAGGGTTACAAGAAGTCATTTAATTCCTAGATTTCACATTAACCCTTTTCTGATTGAACCAACCCACTTTTTATCTTGTTAAGACCATTTGACCTATGTTTAGCCCCTGAGAAATCTCTTTGTTGCACTGTAATGGTAAAATTGTAATTTTACTCTTTGTTTCTTGCTTTTCTTTCAAGCCAGTTATTCCTTGAGTTAGGCCCTTCACTTGGTTATGTAGGAGCTTTTATTCTCTTTTCTAGGTCAAAATGAGCTAGTTATGGCTCATGATGGTGTTCCCATCATTGTCCCCACAATGAAATTCCACAATGCCAGTTAGTGCAGATCTTCTATCATGGATTAGAAGATCAATTAAAGAGATTCGTGGATGCTTCATGTGGGGGCAATTTCCTTAATAAAGATGCTAAAAGTGCCTACCTCCTTTTTGAAGAAATGAGTGAAAACTCATTTAATATGACTTCAATGGACACTTTCGGTAGAACTCAAAACCCAAGACTCGGAGTCAATTTCATTGACTCCAAATCCACCTCTGTTCCAATCACTCAAGATGATCTATACATGATAGCTCAACAACTGGACCAGACGCAAATACACTAGAAAAAAAATGGAAGAAAAGCTCACTCACAAATAAGCTCCACACGTTAACTCTCCACACCTTCTCATAAGAGAAAATCTACACAACATTGATGCCACACCTGCTGGTCAGTAATTTTCTGCTGCTTTTACACAAGATATGACTGGGAATTTTGATTAACTGAATTAGAATATTCTTGATCCCACCACTGAAAATATTTATGCTCTCTAGGAGTAATTTAGAAACCCCTCCAACACTTACAATCAGACTAGAGGACCAACCTGAATCACTCCTGGAAAGCTCCAAACCCAATTATGTTTCCCAAACAAAATCAATTTGGGAATTATGGGCAACCTGCATATCAACATGGGCCATCTCAGGAAGATATTAACACCCAGGTCATGAAGACTCTACAGGGTATGCAGAATCAAATGATGGAAGTAACCTGCATGATAACTGTTAGTTGCTCTAAAATGGATTTTAAAATCGTTGCGTTGTAGTATAGATTGAATCAACGTGAAAAACAAATAGAATTTATAGCTCGAATTTGAAGTCTGAGGTCGAACACAGAGAGAAAATATGGAATTCATGCACTAATCTCAATAATTAATGTAAATGAGCATAATATATTACTCAAAATCTAATTTACAATGTATGGCATGAGTATATGAAGAGTAAAAAGAATTCTAGACAAAATAATGGTGATTTGGATCACTAATTATAAGCCTAACATAGAATAATTACTCAAATCATAATCAAATGAAGGAACTGATGATTAGACATCTGATTTTACAATCAGACGACCTAAAATGCGTTGCTACAGTGCCCCTTCTTTTCTTTTTCTTCTACTATCCTTCTTTCTCTTCCACTGGCTTCAGCCTCTTCTCTTCTTTCATGGTCCTCCTCCTCTTCTTTCTTTCTACTGTCCAAGCCTTCTTTCTTCCTCTTCAGTCCTTCTGATGCACAGGGGGAGACTTACGAAATTGGTTAAGTGTTAGCCAATCCCTTTCAGAGTGAAACCCCCTGTCCCCATGCTCTCTCTCCTTTCTCTCCTCTTAGGTTTCACCTTCCTAGGGCCAGTCAGGGTAGTTGGGTTATCGGGTAGGTGCGCACCCAGGTCCAAGGTCACCGATGTGGTGTAGTGACCGAGGAGTGGACAGGTTAGGCGAGTAGTTGGGTGCACCAGGTCCACGGGGGAAGTGCCGTGGACAAGGCACGTGAGGACGCGGGGGACCTTACCCCCTGTGTGACTTGAGGCGATAAGCTTCTATCACAAATTCAATTTATGTGATAGCGCTACTTCTGAATCTTCCGAGGTGGAACTAAAGTCCCACCCTTCCTTCGCGCAGTGTAGCAGTAGGGACCTTCGGTTAATTCATGCGAGGGAGGCAATCAACGCCCCAATTGACTGGTCAGGAGTGAAGTTGGGTCTGTTCCGCAGCAGCTGGAGTCGAGACCTGGAGCTTCAGGCACTGAAGAAGGCTTCAAGCAAGCTTGAAGCTTGCCTGCTAATGGCGGCTGGAGCTCGACACCTGAAACAAGCAAAACAGCCTTTCGACTCTGTTAAAACACTTAAATGAGAATCGCCGTGAGTTATGGAATGTGGTGACGGTGTCCTCGTGGTGGATGGACATGTGTGGTAGCTAGACGAAGTCAAGAATGATGACGGAATAGTGGGTTGTTCGACGGTGGGTTTGAGTGGATGATAAAGCGAATAAGAGAGGGGTTTTGTGCACGGAGGGACGGCGGTGCTTTTGGGAGTTGTTGCGAGGCATGTGGATGAGTGTAGCGATGGGGGTGCCTCACCGGAGGAGCGGTCGAAGATGGGGATGATGAGGGTGAACGACGTAGTCAAGGGGATGGTTTTGGTGTTTTGGGTAGGAAAACTAAACCTAAGAGCTAAGCTAACTAATCTAAACTAATCTAAACGGACGAACGAGGGAGAATAGCACCAGTGTTGGTAGGTCGATGTTGGGGAAGAAGGTGCTCTGATGATGGGGACGGCGATGACGATGGAGGTAAAAGGGACTCTTGCTGGTATGGCCAAGAGTGGACGAGAGAGAGGAAGGCAAATCTACCACTGGTTTTGTGGTCAGACGATGAGAGGAGTCGGAGGAAGTCACTGGAGCTTGAGGAGCTTTCTGGTCGAACAAGGAGGGAGGAATTTAGGGTTTCACAGCTGGTATCAAGTCTGGGGAAGTTCGGCTTGATCTGGGCTTGCTTTTATAGGGCTCAGGAGGGGATTTTGAGCTTAGAAGCCAAGCTTCCAAGCTAGGAATTGTTGCCAAAGTAGGAAACCCAAATCTCTCATGCGTTCGCTGGGGATTTTGAATCAATGATCTTGGGTTAGGGACCTCAAAGTTAGAGTCGAAGAATGGATTATGTGTGCTAAGGTCATAGATTGGCTCATAGTTGTCAGGAAACAACAGTTCTCCGAAATCAGAGTAAGATTCGAAATTGTCGAAGAACTTATGAGAATCAAGTTCTGAATTTGATTCGAGATCAGAGGTTCTGCCATAGAATAAATCAAAAGATGTAGACTCAGCAACCTAGATGGATCTAGACTATTCTCAGATTCTGAGCTCAAAAAGGTGTCCCTATTAGGCTTGGGCACGGGTTCTTGGCTTGTAGGGAAGACCCAATCAAAACCCAACTCTTCCAACTCCTCGATTTCTATATCGTAGATAGGCGTGACTTCCAAAAAATCAATCTGTGTTTCTAAGGAGGTTGAAGAAGTGCACTCATCAAATAAAGGCCCAGAATCAAATTTAAAATCTGATTTTCATCACACGGGGCATTGTAATCATCCCAAGAAGGCTCAGATCCAAATTCTAGGTTAAGGGTGTGGGTTGTATCACTAGAATCTAGGTTGGGCTCTATAGGGTGTCAGAATTTCTCTTGAGAGTCACCTTATCAGAATAAGGGATGAAATTTACACCCTCGAGAAGTTCTGATTGAATCTTAGTATCACAGGTGTCTGGGAAATCTAAGCTTGGTGAACCAGGTTCTTGGTTTTCTAAGGCTGGCTCAAAATTGTGATCACCTGCAATTGGATCCTCCCAACCCATCTCAAGATTAGGTGTATCAATCTGTATATAATTTGAATCTGAATTCATTTGGGTTGGGGGTCCATAACCACTATGATCATCAAATCCGGGATTTGGGAGACTGAGCTAGTTAATCCAAGATGTCGCAAGGGTGTATAGTTGCCTTTGATCGATAACACGTTTCAACATCTGCATTACCTTATCTCTTTTTTCCAAGTCATCTTGGTGTACTTTCCATTGTGATGGCTCAAATCTACACAAGATATATTCACCATTATGCCATCTCTCAATTTTCTGGTATTTTGGCATGAGAACATCCCAAGTTGGCCCATTTTCTAGTTGTGTCAAAATTAGCATTGCTTGTTCTAAACTGAATGTTGTTGTGTTTGACACATTAACTTGTACATCCTCAAACGGGTCTACTAACATGTTAGGTTGCATTTTTGAATCAAATGGTGGAATCAAGATGTAGAATCAAAACTCAAGTTCAGATTGGAGTTGATCAGATCTGAAAGAAATTCCCAAGAAAATCTGTGTATGTGCTCTAATAGAAGGGATGAGGGATTGGATGTGAAATTTTTGACCCAATCAAAGCACCCAAAGATATTTGTATGACTAAGGTCGTTTCAAGGCGGATGACACCTCTGAATCAGAAATTCGCACACCCGAGAATTACTTGGGCAGCCAGGAAGGGAGAGCCACCTCAAAGACCCCTACACGGTAGAGCGTCCCCATGGGTTACAGGGTTTCCCCTGCCCGACCTTCCTTGTCACTGAGGGTCCAGGTAGACCAAAATGTATGAACTTAAGTCCTTAAGTCTACCACTTTTAGCCTAATTAGTGCCTTTGATTTCACTTGATTAGAAGTTAATTCAACTTGTGACCTAATTTGGAGGTTGGTTGGACTACAATGTAGACCAACTTCACCTGACTTACCCTAAAGATGGCAGAATAAGATCTAGGTCAAGTCCTAGAAATCACCCTGATTTGACTCCCAGGTTATTAGGTCCAAGTATTTTAGGGTTCAAGTGAATTTAGAGCCTGATTTTTAGGGTTTTTGTTGATTAGATCTTTTCAACCAAGGGTGTAGGTAGAACACAAATGCAGGAGGGTTTGTTTCCTTTTATGCAGGTGAGTGTGAACTAGAACTCCAAAGCCCTAAAAATTGAAACCCTAATTAGCTCTATTTCCAAGTCCAATTGATCTTTAAAAATGTTCACTCTGGGCTTCAAGCAAGAAGTGTGTTAGCCCAATTCTACCTTGCATTGCCTATGGATCTCAGCGAGAGCTTCAGCATTTTGTCGCTGACTCTCTGACACAGCTCTCAAAATTTGGTCTAGCTGTGTATCTCTAATAGGCCTAGAGTAATTCTGCATACTCATCGGGTTAGGCCTTAAATTTGATTGCTGAGGAGGCAATGGGGGTGGGTTAAAATGGCTCTGATTCAAATAATTTGGTCTTTGATTTTGATTTTGATCAGCCCAAAAAAGATTTGGGTGACTTCTCCATCCAGGATTATAGGAATTTGAATAAGGGTTTGGTCTTGGAGTGTTTTCCTGGATGGCGTGTAAACTTAAAGGATATGGCGTGTTTTCTGCAATAGGAAAGGGTGGGGAAAAGGGTGGGTAAGATTGTGGGACAAAGGTCCCTCCTTGGATTAGTAAAGGAGTAGATAGAAAACCCAAGGAAGATGGATCTCTAGAATCCAGATTATTCATAAATTCCCTCCCCGCGAGAATTTGCGAAACAGGTGAATACGCAGGATTCGTAGCAAGTAGAGGCGTAAGAGTCTTCATTGTGTTTCTGACCTCATCGAGATGCTTTGCTACGATATCGACTTTGTCCAGTTTTTCTGCAATAATCTCTAAATCCTTTGAACTGGACGGATTATCGATCTCGTGAATGCTCTTATGCATATTTTGGTGATTCGTATTCCCTCCCCGCGTGAATTGCAACATTGATGCATTATTGATCGAGTTTTCCGCCATCCCTTCAAATAATTCTGAGGCGGATTCTACGCCGCGATTTAGAAAATTCCCTCCACAAGAGGCATCGACTAAATTGTGAATGCCCTCTTGTAAACCATAATAAAAGACATGCATGAGTTGCCAATGAGGGATATCATGATGTGGGCATTTCCTTTGCAATTCATGAAAACGTTCCCACGCTTCATGAATTGGTTCTCCTTGGTTTTGATTGAAAGTAGTAATAGCTTGCCTTAAAGCATTGGTTCAACCAATAGGAAAGAATTTCTTCAGAAATGCAGATTCGAGTTCAACCCAAGTTGAGATTGGTCTTGCTGTTGTTCTATACCAATAAGCTACTTTATCTTTAAGACTAAAAGAGAACATTTTCATTAGTAGGATTTCCCTATTTTGATTTCGAGGACAAAGAGTTTGAGATAGATTTTTAAGATCTTCAATGTGTTGAAATGGATCCTCGGATGCAAATCCATGAAAGTAGGGGATTAAACCTATAATGTTTGGCTTTAATTTAGGATCATTTTCCCCAATAGGAATCCTAACATTAGGCTCTACTTGTGCATTAGATGGGTTATAATAATCTCTAAGTAGAAGCCTTGGACGACGGATCGGTAAATCAAGGATTTCAAAACCCGCCTCAGGTCGAGGTGGAGGATGGGTTTTAAGAGTCTGCAAATTGTTTAGGGCTGCTGTTAATAGATTAATTTGTCTTGTTTGCTCAAGCATCCTAAGATTCCAGTTCAGGAGCGCCTCATGAACATCAAAAGGCGGCATCTCTCCCTGACCAGAAGAAGAAGGGATCTCGAGATTAAGATTCTGCAATTGATCAATAGAAGTAGATGGATCAGACGGGAAAACCATTGGTTACTTATCTGCAACCGGCCTAGGATCACCTGTCAACGATGGTGCAAGAGGCGAATGCAAGGATCGCCTCCTGTCCATAAATGGAAAATAATGTGCAAGGGCACATGCACACCACCGGTAAAACAGCGGCACAAAAACCCACAAAACAGTGCAAAAGACGTGGGTTTTGCTCTTCTTTCAAAGGAAAGAAGAGATTCCTAAGGTACGCAAAAGTAATTTGACGCAAACAAATAGAGTAACAGTATCAAAATATGCATCCTAATCTGTGTCTACGCAGGTGCGTACCTTAAAGCTCAAAGGTCTAAGGTCTAGGATCGAGACCGTTGACTACTGGCTCCCCGGGGCTCTAGTAGTGAGACAGACTTGTTGATCTTCAACCAAAGCCCTAAGAGGTGCAAAGAGGAGAGATAGAAAAATAGACTCATGTTACTATAGTGATCACGCTGTGTGCGCGATAGCATGCAACAGACAATAGCGATTGGAAAACCCGCATTCATTCTGCAATCAGATTTAAGTCACAATTTTTACTTCCTCTTTTTAGTTAATCTTTTACAAAAAATATATCAAGTAAAATACAATGGCCGCCTTTTAGATCTTTCCAAACAAAAATATGTGGTCTTTTTAAGTCTCCAAGGACAGGGATCTATGCGGGTTTTCTCGTGTTTTCCCACTGATGCGAGAAAAATAGTTAAAAATTCTCGAGTCAAATTCGAACTAATTCTAGCAGAAAATGCACTCCTAAGAGTGTATGCCTATAATATGTTGCTGCTAGTCAAAAAAAGATGTATTTTTTTATTTTTTTATTTTTTAATGCAACAAATCAAAAGATTAAGAAATACTCACAAAAATAAAAACAGCAACACGCGAAAACAGTTTCCCGCCTTCTCCTGAGATTACCCGCAGAGGTAAACCTGAAAAGAAGACATAAAACAAAAAAAACAAAAACAAAAACAAAACAAACAAAGCTAATTAGAATAAAAACATTAAAAACAAAAATATAATTACCAATACCTCCTAATTAGACAATTAATCCAACTAAAATTTAGTGAATTAAGGGATTACCTCCCCGACAACGGCGCCATTAAAATGATGCATTAGACGAAGCAAAGCCAAGGAATGTTTTGATGAGTGAAATGAAGCAAAATATTACCTCCCCGGCAACGGTGCCATTAAAATGGTGCGTCACTTTACTCAACTCAGTAATTAAGTTAATTTTACTTAATTAAGAGTAGAAAAAGTCACTTAGGTTAACTCAAAATTGTGTCGGTTATGTAGTATAGGGTCGAATTAACCTAACATTTTAGAAATTTTTACTGGTTAAGTCCATGTTGTTCGTTGGGAGGTATAATTCATTTTAAATTCACCAATTATCTTTTATTTCTTTATAAGTTTAGGAGGTATAATTAGGTTGATTATAAAAGCATGAATTTTGTCAAATGATTTAAACTTTAAGAATTATACAAAATTCCATATGAAAACATATTTACTCAAATGATGTACTTTATTAACAAGTAAACATGTTAATTTTCTATTTTATTTCAAAGAACTTAAGGCAAATATGAGTGGTTCTATTAAACATGCCTTATTACAACATTTAAGAACAAAAAGAAATGAAAATGATGCAAGAAAAACAAATTCTTTTATTTATTTCTTCAGCCTCGCTCTTCTTCTCTTTACTTATTCTTCTTTCTCTTCTTATTATTCTAGACTCTTTTCTCTCTTTCTCCTGTTCTGTTCCTACCTTCTCTTCCCTTAGTCTTCTTCTGTTCCTTAGTACCTGTTCTCCTTTCTTTCCTTAGCCTTCAGCTGTTCACTTAACCTTAACCTTCAGCACTTAGCCATCAGCTCCTCTTTCCTTTGGACCATCAGTTGAACTGATTTTTTTTTTTACTTTTTAACCAAAAATTATTTAATTTGTGACGAGATCCTTTCGAGGATACATAGCACCCTGAGATCAGGGTGGGACCAGACCCTACTCGGTCCTCGCCTGATTTCAATTAGGTTCGCTTTTGGTTTATTTTTTTGGTTCACAAATTCGAGCCACTCCAGCTCATCTGCCTCCCAGGCCTCGCCCTCCCAGGGCACACTTGCTCACGCCCACTCAGGAGCACACCCACAGGCACACATGCCCGTACACACACACACACACATGCTCAATAGGTTAGATGTTCAGATGCTCAGTTTGCGCCCAGCGCTTGATGACTGAAGCGCTTACAGCATAAATTACTTTTATTCCAAGGCGCGTGCCCGTAGTTAACCGATGTGGGACTATGTTCCTCCCTTCTAGACCCAACTTCAATCGACGATATCTTCCTGCTCAGAGCTCCATTCCAAATGATTCAAGGCTTGTTGGAAAGCTCTAAGATAGCTCTATAAGATTGTAGGGTCAATTTAAAGATAAGAGGATGTTTTCCTCTTCAATTTGATGAGTGAAATAAAGGGGTTCCTACAGGTTAAAATTGCCTGGAAATGGTAATTATGTTCACAGAGTTCTCAGATGGACTTTTCTCTCTTATTAAAAGGTCTGAATAGGTTATACAAATAAATCTGCAACTACTGGAATGAGTCTTGAAGCTCTTAAAGCTTCAGGAAGTGTACAGAAGGTTGAAGCTTCTCTGAAAGCTTCAGAGAATAGATTTTACAACTTAAAATAAGTGAACAGATAGCTAAGAACATCTCTGATCGATTTTAATAAGTTCTAAAGGTTGTAATAGATTAATCTACGCAGGATTTAATATTGAATCTCAACAAAATGTCACTACTGTTAGTTTGGGTTCGAAAATAACCCAAACTAGCAGGGTTTGAATTCTCACCAAAATACAGGTCTGAGCTCAATAAAATCTCTTTCAGATCATTCAAAAGAATCTCAGAATCCATTTAAGCCTCTCAAATCATCAAATCGTGCTCAGAACTCCAGAATCAGACTCAGTTTGATTGTAAAGGCTTAAGATTTGACTTTCTGTTTAAAGCTTCTTCAGGTGAAATCAAAGCCTCGAATAGGATCTTCTCAACCTTAGGAATTCATTCGGCCTCTAGATAGCTGAACCTCAATCTACAGCTCCAGTGACTAAAATTCCAACTAAATGACCTCAAATTAATCAATGATCACATTTATATCATTCTGGAGTTTTCACCAAGTTTTACAGGTTGAAGAACAAAAATGACTCGTCGGGGCTTGCAAGAGCTCTAGTGAGTCCAAAAAATGTACAAACTATGTACAGATTGTTTAAACTTGCCATTTTGGATCTAAAAAGGTTCCTAAGGTTGCAAGGAACCTCAAGAACTCAATTAATTCTCATTTTGTTCATTAGAGTTAAGGATTAACAGTGAATTTCATTTCTTAAAGGATCTGTGTGGATTAGGCTCAAGACTTGTTTTACCACTCAATTGAGTGGTTAAAACAAGTCAACAAGTAATTGCGATAATAAATATGTAATTAATTAAAGGTTTAACTTCTCCTGAGCCGCCATGGACAGCGAGCTCAGGAGCTTAATTATAAATTGGGCATTTAATTTATATGTGGTAATTCTACATATTATAGTGTCGATTAGGGTTCTTAAGTGATGAATAGATGATGATGAACCCTATGAGGTGACGCTATGCTCAACTACTGTCACCATGGACAGTGACAGGAGTCGGTGGAGGTGAAAGATGAACTAGGCGATTAGGTGATCAATTAAGTGATTAAGTGGATTAGAAATGGTCATGAGAGATAAATAAAGGTGGACAGTGATTTCAAAAGATGAAATTAGGGCTCCGGCAAGCTCAAGGAGTTCGCCAAAGCCGGAGAAGATGACATCTGAAATCTAGAATTAACTCTAATCTATCTAATTATCTAACTAACTAAACTAACCTACTCCTACTCCTACTCCTAAGCTACTATTACTTGGACGAAGGGGTCAATAGGGTTCCGCCAAAGGTTCATAGTAGATGACAAAATTAGAGGGTGTAGAGGAAGATCTCCGATGGGCAGATTTGAGGTGAAGCAGAGGATTACTTGGTCGACGCTTATGTCCAGAGACGTGGCAGACCACGGCGGATCTCCTCAGCTGATCAGAATGGATGGAGGAAGTCGGAAAGTGAGATGGAAAGTCACCAGAGTTTTGGGCGAATAGCCTATCGAAGTCGACTGCAGTGTTAGAAGAAGGAAGGGAGCCAACTTGAGTGAAATCTGAGGGGTGAGGGGTATTGATAGTGGTTGGCAGCGAAGAAAGTGACAGGGTCTGGCCGAAGAAGGAGCTTGAGGAGCTTAACCTCCGGCGTCGTCTTCGATGACGATGAGGTTATCTCCCACTGGAAATTAGGATTTCCGATTAATCCAGATCGGTGGATGAAGAGGAGGTGGTGAGCTCAAGCTGCAAGAGCTTGGACAAAGAAAGGTGACGTCGGCAGGGCAGTGATCATGCGGTGACGTGACTCTCCGTCTCCAGCCGTTCATTCAGCTAAAGAAGAAGAAGAAGACGAAAAGGGACTTAAATGTAATAAAACTTAAGGACCTGTGTGAGAAATAAGGACCCGATTGCAATAAGTTTTAAGGACCAAAATGTAAACCCAGGTTTTGAAGGTTTATTTTAACTTAGATGTTTTTCAACTTTTTATATATGTTAGTAAATAAGGTAAATATTATGTTTTCACCTTGAATTTACATTTTTCACCTTTTTAGATTAATTTATTAGATTAAGTAAAATTACTTAAGTTATTATATACTTGGGTATACATTATATTTAAGTTACTTAACTTATTAATTAAGGGAATGGTTAATAAGATGTCGAGTCCAATTATTATCTAGATTATTAATAATGTTAATTGAATGATAAAACATCATTTTTAACTTATTTTAAGGTCATTTACTAAATATCCCTTGTTTAATAATTAACCCTTATATATTCATAACCTTAGCTAATTAACTAGGAAGACTAGTTAATTAGGGGTAATTAGAGATCACGATGAGTCTCTCATCACTGGACCCTTTCTGACCTTAAGGGTATTCATCCATCCTATTGCACCCATCGCATCTATCTAGAGGATGATTCTCGCCCCTCCCGCCCACCACAAAGGCGCCTGAACCCTACCATGCAGGAGGTGGTAAAAAAGGAGATTATAAAGTGGCTTGATGCTGATATCATCTACCCCATTTCTGACAACTCCTGGGTTAGTCCCACTCAAGTCATTCCTAGGAAGGCTAGACTAACAGTTGTCACAAATGAACATGGGGAAACTATAGCCACTAGGACCACTTATTCTTGGCTCGTGTGCATCAATTACAAAAAATTGAACACTACCACCAAGAAGGACCATTTTTCGCTCCCCTTTATTGATCAAATCCTAGAGCGATCCATCCAAGTCTCATTTTCTCTCTAACCCTACTCTCTCTCTCTCTCTTCTTCTTTCTCTCTCATTTTCTCGCAAGCAAACAAAGCAAAGATTTTTGTGACACCCTAAAGCGACAAACTAATCCGATTCATGCCTCCTTGTGTTCGACACTTGGACTCACCTAATCCACATCTTCATTTAAAATTGACGTCGCAAATGCATGCTATAATGACGGATTTAACTTAACACATTTCGACAATGTTAGTTTTTTACGCCGTTGCCAGGGAGGCAATGGATCTTTTTGTCGCTTTTATCCTTGAGTTGGTATTCACATTTCTAACCCTCTTTTCTCTCTCATTCTTTGGTCGCAGGAAATTGGTGCGTCGGCAACAAGAGGAGTGCGATCCACATTGATAGAGTTGGAGCAAAGTGTGGTAAAGAACTTTTGTGAGTATCGCTTGACCTAGCGTAGTATTATCTCTCCATTATCTTAAAACAAAAAGAAAAAATTTTCATTTAGGCTTGTGCATAAACCCTAGGTTAGCTAATTGTTTGCTTGCTTAAAAATCCAAAAAAATTATAAATTCAAAAAAATGGTGTGCTGAATGAGTACTTGACCCATATCTCAAACCATCACCTAAACAAAAAAATACACTCTAATGTTTTTGAAGAAAATCTTTTTGGAATGTTCTTTTCTTTTCAAGTGGTGTTTGTGAAGCCATCCATGCTTTGTACTTGGCTGCACCACTTCAACTAAAATCAATTCACCTAGAAGAATTGCATGAACTCTAGGGTGAATACATTAGGGTTGTTTTTCTAGGGCCGCATCATTCTCTCAAAAGGAAATCGACTATCATCCGTTGTGTGCAAAACATTGTGTGCCTACTTAAACATTGTCTGAATCCATTGAGAAATTTCAACCCTAAAAATCACTAAAGCAAGGACGAATCATTAAAAGACACCACATCCTAAAAACCATGCTTGAAAACCATGTTTTGTTGAGTGCACACACACGCTCAATTGGATTAACTAAGAGGCACAACCCCCAACAACACCTCATCACATATCCTGAGCACAAGCTCTAACCTAGCCCCATATTAAAATGGAGTAGATGTTCCCTAGGTAGGACTAATCTAAGTCCTGGAAGAGTGAGTGGGTTTGTCAAGTGCTTGGCCTTAATTCCCATTGTGAAATCTGGTGTCTAGACTACGAGGAAGTGTCAAACAATCGCGGTTGTGGGGTACAAAGGAATTGGTGACGCGAGCCAAAGGAAGAACCTTCTCAATCCCCTCGTAATCAACCTGGCCGGATTAACTTTGAGAAGGAAGGTTTAAGTGCTTGCTAACTTGATTACTCCTTCCAAGACTTTTAGGTCACCTAGGTCTACATCATAAGGCATAGTTTTGTTTGCTTGGTTGTTCACACACAATTCTCTCATCTGTTCTTCCCTTATCCCTTCATTTCTTCCAAACCATGGATTTCAATGTCTATCCATCTTACCCAAACTACCCCCAACATGATTGTAAAGCAAGTAGACTGTATCCACAGCTTACTTGGGGATATAACCCAGAATACCCCTCTTGTCCCAACTATCCCAATTTTAACCAACCCGCACCAACCTCCTATTAGGGTACATCCAACCCACCCACCCAGGGGTATGATCCAAACCTTGGGGATCCTTATCTCGATTCTCCTCATGGTGACTCTTCATTTAGATCCCACCCACTCACTAACCACTTTGATAGGACCTACACTCTAGGAGAACACCAAGATCCCTACTCTTCCTAGGACCATAACTAAGAAAGGTCATCTAAATTCAAGGATCTCTCATACTTGACCTATGGATTGGAAGAGATGTTAGAAAAATAGAAGTCAAATGATGATAAACCTGGGCAAACCAAGAATGATCAACCCCTACTTTGGACCCCCGACGAAGAATCCGACTGGGAGGAGGACTTACAGCCTCAATTATTGTAGAGTAGGACTAAACATAAAATGGTGCCCCTTGAGGAATTGGACCTTGAAAATGATAGAATAGAGGACCCACCTAAGAACCTAAACCCCAGTACGGACACCAATACACATCCTCAACCATACCCTCCCAACCCTGATGCTAAGGAGGAAATCCAAGGGAAACCTAATGACATTCAGTCAATTCTTGATAGCCTTCAGTTGGAGTTACATAGACAAAATCAAGAATTGATTGAGGGGAAACAAGCCATGATTGATATATTCCAACAACTAGATGAAGAGGGCCAAAGGACACTATTGAAAGCAACCCCTCTTACAGAATTCATGAAGCAAGGCCCCGTAATGATCGATTAGACTACACCTATTTGCCCGAAATTGGTTCAGTACACCAGTGATATACCCTCATTGTTGGACAACTCATTAGAAAATGTCATTAAGGATTCCTTAGGGAAGGTTGAGACAAAAATCAAGGGAAAATTGAGAATTTATGTGTGGATGTCGGTGAATCCAAATACAATCTCCTCGAGGAAAAGGATTTGGTGAAAGAGACATCCAAAATTGAAGATAGGGAATGGAATTCCGAAATAATGGGTTTTTGAATCATTTGAAACTCCCATCACAAGTTTAAAGGAGGGCCAAAGGAACGAATCTAAGTCTGAGTTAGATGATGAAATTGGACTTACCTCTACTGCAACCTGGGCTGATGTAAAAGAGGGTGAAGATAATATTCTAGGGGTCAAGGAATTGGAGGGTATAAACAATAACACCTTAGTTGAAGAAGGGATGGATTTTTCTTTGGAGAGCGACCTCATGCTTAGGGCCGATAGTGAAACTCTTGATTTTGTTACATGCCCTATCAGAATTGAAATCTCGCAACCCGAATTCATTGGAATTGATATACCTGTGAGGGATTACAACTTTAAAGGGACACAAGCTGATTACATAACCTACGTCTTTAGTGTCCGACATTTTAGATTCTGGTTGCGCTCATCCAAATCAACTTCTCTGCATGCTTGCAGATTAAGAGAGCAACAGACATGGGCATGCATGTTACACCAGTGGCAGAGTTCCTGTCCTTTAGGGATGGGACTCCACCATAATCTAGTCCGCATCTGCAGACTTCTGACTTTGGGTCTAGCTGATTTTGTCTTCCCCTTCATGACTCAGACCATTCAACTGATTGATCCTTTGTCGTCTGTGTACTATGCCCAGCTGAAGGCACTAAACTCAGAGCTCCCTAGGAGGCAACCTAGAAGATTCTAGCTGATCAGATGCATAGCTAAACTCAGGTGATTTCTTTCTTTACTCCCTTGCATACATTTATCTTCCAATGAGGACATTGTCCAACTTAAGCATGGGGGGGTGGTAAATTCGTATTCTCTGAGTCCATACCATCAGCTTGAATTTTTGAATTATAGTGTGATTAAAAAAAAGAAAAAAAAAGAAAGAATTAGGAAAAGAAAAACTTAGACATGAGAAGCTTGTCAATTGTTGGAAATAATACGTTAAGGACTTGAACACTTAGACTCTTCAGGTCGTTAGGCTTAATCAGCCCAGGTGTCCAATAAAATATGGATTTGATCTTGAGTCCTCAGCACCTCAATTTATGTTAATCTGATCAATAAAGTAAGGTGATAAGTATATGACTTATCAACCCGCAGCACCGCGCACAGCACCGCACAATCTCATAATCGTCCTCTTGACCATCCACTCCCGTAGCATAGCAGAGAGCACCTCAACACCGCGCACACAAGACGTGCGTTCGAGCCTTAGTGAGGCTTAAATCAACAGTAAAAGTGCGTGCGATCAAAATTCGATCGTTGATCTTCAATCAGGCAGCTCTAGTAGTGGCACGTGGCGCGATCTCATACGCCACATGCGCACGTGCAAGATAACGCGTGCCTAAAGAGCACAAGGTGGATCCAAGCTAGCGCGGAGGGACGATCTTAGCCATCTGATCTTTGATCGGATGGCCTACGTTGTGATCGGTAGGATTTTTTGCTTTTCAGAGATGATGTTTATCAGAAAAATACTGTGTTGTAGTATATAATGTGGTGGAAAAACCTTCGATCAAAGTTACTAAAATACTAAAATAATACCACACTTTAGGTCATATCACATGGAGACATAGAACCAATAAGATCACCAATATCAATTCGACATAAAATCATGTTCAAGAAAAATAAATTGCCATTGATATCAATTCATCATGGGAGGAAAGAAAACAAAATGCATTAGCTAGTAAACCAATCCTCCAATATTGTCACAATAAACCAAGAAAAGAAGGGCCTCCGACAAGTTTACCGTAATAGAATAATTAATACCAAAATCTCATTCTTTGACAAGGGAAATCAATGTAAATTTTAATTGAACCTTTACTGTAGAGAAACAGGGGACTTCGTTCCCCTCATCGATGCGTGGTGGGGGAAGCACGGTTGATGGTGCGAAGCTCGGAAAAGGCTGGTCGGAGAGAGACCTTCGTGGCGGTGGCGGCAACGCGTCGTGAGATGGCTTGAACTGGCTGGACGGAGGAGAGAAGCGGTGGCAGCAGCGGTTGTCGCTGCTGCTCTTGCGCGCTCTGCTGTTGGAGGGCGCACGGCGGCGGTTGCGGGGAGCGCTGGAATAGCGTGCGCTCTGCACGTGCGGATGGAGGTGAGGGTCAGTGGCTGCGAGGAGGGTATGCTCTGCTGCTGGAGGGCGCGCGGCGGGTGGTGCAGGTAGAGGTGCAGTGAGGGAGGAACAGGAAAAGGTGCGCACGTAGAGGGGTGGGCGCGGGAATGGCGCTGGAAGGCGTGCGCAAACTGGAAGTGGAGGGCAGCTTCTATGGGTATGCGGCAGGGGCTGAGGCGTGGGGGGGTTGTGTGCTGAGTTGCTGGTGGGTGCGCGCCTGCTGCGGTGGAGGTGTAGCATGCACGGGTGGGCTGCTGTGAGGGGCAGGCACACGCGGATGGCGTTGCTACAGAAGGTGAAGCGCAGGCCGAGGGTGCTGAGGGAGGTGCCTGCGCTTGGTGATGGACGTGCGTAGGGATGGTGCTAGTGAGTGCGTTGGTGATGAAGAAGAAGCACGGTGATGCAGGGACTCTGATTGGCGGTGTGGGCTATCACACCACACGCCCACGGTGGTGGAATCACACTGCCGTAGTTGAGGCTGGTGGTGAGGAGCAGATGAGAAACGAGGTTCTCTGCACAATGAGGAAAGGGGTGGTGGCCTCCTCTGAATGGCAACTCTTCCTCCTTTGTAGCCACTGGTACAAAGATTTTGAAATTCAAACAGGCTACTACCGAGTGAATGCGCAGGAAGAGGAGGTGGAGATGGAGCGATCACCCTGCAAAAAGGAGAAGAAAAAATAATAAAATAATTAGGATTGTTTATACATAACTCCTTAGCTTCTATGTTAATTAAAACAATGTATGTAATGCACCTAATTAATTAACTAATCAAATGTATGCAATCCTAGGTTAATTCTAAATGCATTTAGATATGGATGCCACACATGAATTATTCCCTTAAGCTAAAAATATGAATTAATTTAATTACATCCTAATGTATGCTATCTAAATGTTAAAATTAACTTAATGTCGAGGCACTTAAATACTTAAATAGCCCACAAATATGGGCTAATCACGTTGCGCGCACACGGATCACGTGAGGGAAGAAGCACGGGTGAACATGATGGATCGGCGGGAGGAGGCCTTCACCAACACTTTTGGAATGGGCTAAGCGACATCTTGGACGTCGCTAAAACCCCTACCTGATTTAGAAACCCCTCATTCTCTATAAAAACCCCCACACCTACTCCATTTAAGATCATCCCTTCCTAGCTTCTCCTTAGCTCTACCTAGCATGCCTTTCACACTCTCCCGGAGTTGCAGAGCCGTCGATGGACGCCCATCCCCGCTGTGATGCCTCGCTTCTCCATTTCGCACTTCTCTACCCTAGTTTAATGCTTATGTGTTTTAAAGATTTCCTCTAGCATTGTACTTGTGAAACGATTTTCCATATGCAATATATTTCCATTTGTTTCATCGTATCATGTTTCATCCATGCACAAGTAATCACCACGCTATAATCTTAAGTCTCTAATCCTACTCTCTCTCTCTTCTTTTTCTCTCTAATTTTCTTGGAAGCAAACAAAGCAAAGATTTTTGTGACACCCTAAAGTGACAAAATAATCCTATTTCATGCCTCCTCGTGTTTGACACTTGGACTCACCTAATCCACATCTTCATTTAAAATTGATGTCGCAAACGCATGCTATAATGATGAATTTAACTTAACACGCTTCGATGACGTCATCCCTGAATCAAAAATCCATGATATTCTGACACATTGTCACTCAATGGCCTATGGTGGAATTTTTCAGGAGAGAAAATTGCAGCTAAGATACTCAATTCTGGATTCTTTTGGGCCAGCCTACACAAAGATGCTCATTCTTTTGTTCGGTCCTGTGTGCGTTGCCAGATCATCGGCAACATGACTCGGAAGGATATGATGCCCCTTAATCCAATATTAGAGGTTGAAATTTTTGATGTATGGGGCATTGACTTCATAGGTCCGTTCATCAACTCTGGTGGGTATTTGTATATACTAGTCGCAGTTCACTACGTATCTAAATGGATTGAAATTTTTTGGGTTTTACTTGCCGCTATTTTTCGCAGTGGCGTGAGTGTGCCTTCACACAATTTTTCTGTTTATGCACGAGAGGTGATCCTTGAAACCACCCCATGCATCTCCTTTGACAGGTCTACCTAGACTAGTTACACTGAAGAAACCACCCATTTTCTCGTCGCTACTTCTGCTTTTTTTGCATTTGATTCTATGGATCAAGTGCAGAACCCGAATTCTGAGATCCCACCTTTTGATATCCATGAGGCGCTCATGATTTAGAACCTCCAAATGCTCGAGCAGAATCGCCAAATTAATCTGTTGACGGCTGCTCTTCAGAACCTACAAAACTTGCAACACCATCCTCCTCCTCGACCTAAGGTGGGTCCTGATCCACTTGATTTGGTTTTACCACCTCATCCTAGGCCTCTACTCTGAGACTACTATAATCCATCTAACGCACAAGTAGAGCCTAATGTTAGGATTCTCGATGGGGAAAATGACCCAGAATTAGCCAAACATCATATGTCTAATCCCACACTTTCATGGGTTTGCATCCAAGAATCCATTCCAACACAAAGAAGATCTTAAAAATCTATCATAGACTCTTGGTCCTCGAAATCAAAGCCGGGAAATCCTACTCATAAAGATGTTCTCCTTTAGCCTTAAGGAAAGGCTACCTACTGATATAGAATGATTGCACGACCTATCTTGACTTGGAACGAACTCGAATCAACCTTTTTGAAGAAATTCTTCCCTATAGGTCGCACCAATGCACTTAGGTGAGCTATCACAACCTTTACTCATAACCAAGGAGAACCAATTCATGAAGTATGGGAGCACTTTCATGAATTGCAAAAGGAAATGCCTACATCACAACATCCATCACTGGCAACTCATGCATATCTTTTATTATGGATTACAAGAGAGCATTCGCAATCTGGTCGATGCCTCTTGTGGAGGAAATTTTTTGAATCGCGACAAAGAATCCACCTCAGAACTATTTGAAGGGATGGCGAAAAACTCGATCAACAATGCCTCAATGTTGCAATTCACGTGAGGAAACCCGCATCAAAATCTGCATCCAAACTCGCATCAAAGGGGGATTCACGAGATCTGGAATCAGTCAAGTTCTAAGGATTTAGAGATTGTTACAGAAAAATTGGACAAAGTCGACATCGTAGCGAGGCATCTCGATGAGGTCCAAAACACCATGAAGACTCTTACACCTCTACTCGCTACATAGAATCCCGTGCATTTACCTGTTTTGTAAATTCCTATGGGAAGGGAATTTGTGAATAATCTAGATTCTAGAGATCCATCTTCCTTAGGTTTACTCCCTACTCATTCACCAACCCAAGGAGGGACCTTTGACCCACCATCTTTCCCACCTCTTTCCCCACTTCCTATTTTTGCAGAAAACACGCCCTATCCTTATCTGTATGCCATTTAGGAGAACACTTCTAGATCAAACCCATATTCAAATACCTATAGCCCTGGATGGAGAAATCACCCAAACTTCTCTTAGGCTGACCAAAATCAAAGACCACCATATCCGAATCAGACCCAATAAAACTCGCCTTCATTGCCTTCTCAGCAATCGAATGCGAGGCCCATTCACGTGAGTATGCAGAACTACTCAGGGCTAAATAAAGATTCGTAGCTCAACCAGATTTTGCGAGCTATTACAGAGAGTCAGCGACATAATGCTGAAGCTCTCACTGAGATTCAAAGGCAATGTAAGGTAGAATTGGCTAATTTACGAAATCAGATCATGCTTTTAGCTTAGTCTCATCAGCCAGGTACCCTCCCATCTCAGCCAGTTCCAAATCCTAGGAATCTGCTAAATCCTAGGCAACATCAGGGCCAAGTACACTTCATCAATTAGGCCTTTGATTCAAATCAAAACCCGCCCTCTGCACCTCCCGAGAGTGATCTACCAAACCCAAATCAGCAACCTTTACTGTACCAAAGTGACCCACTTATTATTCCGAATCAAAATTGATCTTTGCTAATCTACTGATTGGTTGATTTACTTATCTTAATTGCCTCAATCTTTAATATCTTTATCCCAACCCAAATCCAATTTATCTTTCATGAAATCCATTCATATCTTTCCGAGTTTTTCACGGGAATCTGATTTTGGTTCTACGAGATCTGTTTAAGGTAATTATCAGGGCGAGTTTACTAATCTGATTTTGGGTGGTTTATCTGTTTTCTTGTTTCTTGAGTTAATT
Organism: Thalassia testudinum; assembly: GCA_037157565.1. Taxonomy (NCBI): domain Eukaryota; kingdom Viridiplantae; phylum Streptophyta; class Magnoliopsida; order Alismatales; family Hydrocharitaceae; genus Thalassia; species Thalassia testudinum. Next base: position 35,487,823 of record JAZHRO010000056.1, read on the forward strand.
CTTCCTTGACTTCCTTGTTTTTATTGTATCAATTCTTTTATGGGAGTTACATTCTCTAGGATTTATGCCTAGCTAAAGGTGTAAAACTTAGCATTCCACACTGTGTACATAGTTGTTTCCTGCTTTCCACACTTTTCTCTACCTATACACTTGAGTTTGTACCTTATCTGTCACTTTTTTATCTGTCTTACTCTTTACTTAGTCCAACTGACCACTTTGACTTAAGTCAGACTTGAAATCGTCCACACAGAGATCTTTGATCTTCTCTATCTGACTCCTTCTGTCACCCAATACTAAGTGAACTGTAGAGTCTTTTCCCACCCTTCTTACAATGAGGACATTGTAATATTTTAGCTTGGGAGGGTGCGAAGTGAAATATTAATACTCTAAGTGTACCAGTAGATAAAAGAGGAAATTAAAAAAAATTAAAAATTAAAATACAAAAATACCTAAAAATTTGAAAATTTTTGAAAATTCATAAAAATTTGATAATTTTATAAATCATAAAAATAAAAATATATAAATACAAAAAAAATAAAATGCATAAAATAATAATAATAATAAGGGTTATATATCCTTTAATGAAGAAGTAAAGAAGAAAAATAAAAAATATATTTTAAAATATTTTAGTAACTTAAAGAGATTAAGTTTCTTTTTAGGTCAGAAACCAAAAATATATCTATTTGTAAATAATATCTAATTTATAAGAGCACTGAATCCTTACTTGGACTTTGACTTAAATACCTTTTCAAAACACGTATTTGTTTTGCGAAATTTTGAACGAGATTTCTTTTGAGTTAGAGTCTGAAACCCTTTAGGAACTATTTTTCTCGCTCTTAACTCTGAAACAAAGTAACTAAGATGTATTAAGTTTTACAAGACTTAAATTTTGGAATTAAGTTATAACTTGGTCAATTAGACTAAGATAAATCCTTTTATTTTTTGAAAATCTATTTTTACCACCAAGTTGAGTGAAAAGACTAGATACCTAGAGTTAATTAAGTAAAGAGTTGGTAGAATTCTTAGCCATAAGGTCTATCATGCTATAGTTAGCTTAATCAATCGAGGACATTCTGCTAGACTTGGCAAGTTGTGTCTTGACAGATCCTGCAAGAGGATACTAATGGTTTAAAGGACCTGAGAGTGAATGGCTTTGCTATCCAAGCTCTGGTTTGAGAGCTAAGTAACCTAAGCGTCCAAAATTCACACACATTAAAGTTCTTATTGGCATCTGAGACCGCGAAAACATAGAGGTTAAGAGATCGATTATAAATCCTCTTGAGTCCAAAGATTTTCATGGGCTGGCTCTTGAAAGGGTGAAGGATGTGCCACTCACCTAGAAAAAGGAATTGGAGTATTATATTAGTAAGAAAAATGAGGAGAAAAATAAAAGAAAAGAGAAAAAAATTATACACCCTGTAGTTAACCATCTCACAACAAATGGATGCTTATGCTGTTTTTATCCACCAAATAAAGCATCTTAGTACAAATGGATGCTACCCTTTCCTCCATCAATACAAAAACACCTCGCTAGATATGGGTGTTTTATCCTATAGAAAAAGATTGAAAAAATATGGAGATAAAATTTAGGAATAAGAGACCCAGTGGTCCACCGGGGAGATATACACAAAAAGTGTTGACCTCGGGATAGAAAACTGGTGAGGAGAAAGCAACCAAATCTGAGTAAGGCTAGGCCAAAGGCTTAAATTAGAATAATCTGGATTGGAAATTGATGTCTTAAGATTTGAATTTTTGCAACTTCGGATGCCTTTAGGACGAGTCTATTCATGAGCACGGATGCTTTAAAATCATAGCTATTGAACCTTTGCATTGGGCAATGAAGCCTAAGAAATCAGGTTTTGGAGACTAGCAGTTGAGGCCTAAAGGAGACAGATTGACAAAACCCTAGGTCTAGAAATCTGTCCTTGGTGCTGTGGGCTGGTTGTCTAGGGATTCTACCATTTCTAAATTTGGTTGATAAATAGGTGTCTAGTTAATTTGCAAAAACTTAGGCTGATAAAAATTGGATTTCATAAACCTGAGGATTAACTTAAGTATGTTGAATTTTTGAGTTAGAATTTAAATTCCAGTCTTGGAGTTTTGTTTTCTTAATCATCTTGACCTCTTTTGGTTCTAGGGTTTAGACTAGATACAGGGAATAAGCGGGTTTTCAATGCTTTGATCTTAAAGAAATTCCCGTTAAAGTTTTATTTTTATGAATAGGTAAGTTTTAAGTATGTAAGGTTTTAAGTCCATAGTAAGTGGATTTTTGCTAATGCTCTGCATATTATGGATATTTATTAAAAATATAAAAATATAAAAAAGTGAATATTATAAAATTCTGACCTAAGCATTCCTCTACTTAGAGTTATTTATAATTATTTAATCACCCTGGTGCTTAAATCATCATATTTCTTGGTTAATTTTGCTAGGAACTAGCAAAACTTTGGCTTGGGGGTATGATGAGAGACTCATCATGGCTCTTAAATACCCCCTAATTAACAAGTTTCCCTAGTTAATTAGCTAAGGATATGTATTATTAAGGGTTAATTATAACAAAGGGGATTAAATACTAAGGACCATTAAAATAACACAAAAACACTAAATTAATTATCTATTATTCATAATTATAATTTAATTACTAATTTGGGCTCAAATACTAAACATTTAGCTAGTTAATTAATATTTAAATTAACTTAATATATAACGCTAAGTATGTAATTAACTTAAATAACTTAATCATTTAATTAAATAAGGCTAAAAAGGGAAAAATGTAATTTCAAGGCATAAATATATTATTTATCTAATTTACAATAACATATAAAAAGTTGAAAAAGAAATAAATTAAAATAAGATTTAAATGACTCTGTTACGTTTAGGTCCTCAGGTTTTTATTCAATTGAGTCCTTTTTTAATTATTGGTCCCTAGCTTTTATAAAACTTTAGTCCCTGTATACACTGCTGACATCACCTTCTTCTTCACACTGAATGGCTGAGGATAGCTGGTCACCGCACCCTTCGATCACCTTCCATCCCATGTCCATACGCTTTCGTCTCTGTCACCGAGCTTCCGCTCACCACCACCAACTCATCTGACGGATCAAATGAACCCTAAATCCTAATTAGGTGAAGAGTTTAACCTCACTAGCGTCGACGTCAGAGACAACGCCAGTAGTTTCTATGCACCTAGACATAATGCCGTCTAGATTCAAGCCCCCTATCTCCATCGCCACCTATAAATACCTCCCAACTCTTCTAATGCTAGGAGTCGACTCCCTTCCCTCTTCCCCACATCGAGTTGACAATAGGCTATTCATCCTCAACTTCGGTGACCTTTTTTCCCTCCCTCGGAGCACCTTCGGCAGAGGCGATTGTCTCTCTCACCTCCTCTTCCTCTCCCACAGCTATGACAGGGCATGGGAGCACCGCCACTTTCCTACCTCTCCGCTTCCTTCCTTGCCGAAGTTCTTTCTAACACCCTCTGATTTCGTCCTCCATTACGTGGCTTTCGACGGAGATCTCAGGTAATAGTAGATAGCTAGGCATTAGTTTAGAGTAGTTAGGTAGCATAGATAGTGTAATTTAGCTTAGTTCAAGTATTTCTTCCTCATCTTCGGTGAGACCAAATCCAGCCTCGCTGGACCTCGTTTCACTCTTGACTTCACCTGAACACCTTCCTCACCACCTCGCGACTCCATTTCACTTCTTTTCCCTCACTTTTAGCAGTTGGATTGCCTAAACGACCTTGATAACACCACGCAAGGGGGTAGTAATTAGGTTGAATATGGCCCATCTTTAGAATAAAAGGCACAACATAAAGTAGAATAGGAGCATTGCATGCATCAAGTACCAAGATTGCTTATAAACTGTATTAATGGCCATTTGTGTAAAGCATTTGTCAAAGCAGGCCTCAGATGAGCAATCGGACCGCATGGATGGATTCAGGACGACGAACGAAGTCTAACGGACTCAAGATCGGCCAAATCCGACATCCGGAGCTCCCACAATGGGCCCAAGAAATCCTGACCGTTGATCTGGAGATCAACGGCGTAGAACGCGCCACGTCGCCCCGCCCCCGCCACTCGCACGCCCCCAAGCCAGCTAAGGACGCATCTCGGCCGTTGATCTTCGATCGAACGGCCGAGATCCGCGCGCTCGCCCGCGGTCGCCGCGACAAAGCGCGGGCGTGGCGCAACGGTTAGCGCGCACGCCCGCGTCACGGCGACGCGCGTTCGAATCGCGCGGAGCGGAAATCACTTGCGGGCGAAGGGCGCGGCAAAATTGAGCCGCGCGATCAGAAGCGAGCGGCTAGGATTGTGCCACGCGGCGCGACGACAGCGCCCCACCTCCCACGCGCGCGCGCACGCCGGGCGGAAACGCGCGCGCACGCGCGCCCGAAGCGCGATCCTAGCGCAGGTGCGGGAGGATCTCAGCCGTCCGATCATCAATCGGACGGCTCTCGTTCGACATCCACGAATCGCGCCTGAAGAGAGAGAGGGGCGGGCGGCTGACCGGCGGCAGAAGGCCTTCACCGACGTATCTGGAAGCGGTTTTAGCGACGTTCTGGATGTCGCTAAAGCACATTCTTCTTTTAGGAAGCCCTTAACTCTATTTAAACCCCCTTCTACCACCATTCAAGGCATCCTCTCCCACTTGCAACTACTCCACTCCTCTCCTAGCTAGTCTTAGGCACTCTTGTAATCGCCGGAGACGACGAGCCGCCGACGGAGCCTCCTCCACCGCCGTGGCTGCCTCGTCGCTCTCCACTCTCTCTCTACCTCTCTCTCTCTCTCTTTTAAGCTTTCATTTACTTTTGTTGAAGCATGTATTTAATATTGTAAACCATGAACTATGAATGCATGTTTAATGAAATTATTTTCCATTTAGTTGCCATTTTAATTTCTGTTTAAAGTGCATGATCAAAACCAAGAGCTTTCTAACCCTAAACTCTCTCTCTATCTCTCGCTTTTCAAAACCGTCTCTTTCGCAAGCAAAACTCCGCCTTTTTCGTGACAACAAGTGGTAAACAAAATCCGATTTCCACGCCTCCCTGAGATCGACACTCGGACTCACCTCCGTTTATTTCTTTTAAAACCGACGTATCAAGTGCAACTATAACGACACCTCTTAACACACACGCACGAAGGCACATCAGTTTTTGGCGCCGTTGCCGGGGAGGCAACGGATTTGTTTTATCACCTCCATTCCACACTCATTCTCACATCGTCTAATGCCCTATTTTCCTTTTTACTTGACGGTTGCAGGAATTCGGCGCATGGACGGCGAAGCGACGCATTCCACTATGGTAGCAAGGAAGTAGGCGCCTCGAGGATCGATAGTGAGTACTCTCTCTCTCATTGTTTGCTTGCGTGAAAAAGCTAAAAAAAATCATAAAAACTAAAAAAATTGGCGTGGTGAATGATTGCTTGACCCACATTCTTAACACATCACCCTACAAAAAAATGTACACTCTAATATGCTGGATAAATTCTTGGAGTGTTCTTTTCTCTTTCTCTTGAGTGGTGTTTGCGAAGCCACCGTGAGTTGACCTGGGCCGCACCACTCAACCCTAAAACTGACTCATCTAATAGAAGCTGCATGATTATCAAGATGAGTACACTAGGGTTTTAGAGCCTCTACAAAATAAAAGGAAATCTACTTTCACTAAGTTGTGTGCAGAACTTGACGTGCCCACTGAAACTTGTTTGAAAATATTAAGACACGTCAACCCTAAAAAGTACTTAAGTAAGGATGAAACACTAAAAGACACTATATCTTAACAAATCCTTGCTTGAAAATCATGTTTTGCTAGAAGCACACACTTTGAAAGTAGAACATTAAGAGGCACCACCCCAATCAACGCCTCATCACATCACCCTAAGCACAAGCACTATCCTAGCCCTTTAAAACTGAGTAGACGTGCCCTAGGCAGGACTGAGTTAAGTCTCAAAAGGTGAGGTTTTGTCTGCTAGGCACTTGGCTTTCATTCCCTTGGTAGAATCTGGTGACTAGGCTGCGGGGCAGTGTCAAACGACTGCGGTTGTGGGGTCTATGGAACCGGAGGCGTAAGCCAAAGGAAGAACCTTCCCTGCAATCCCCTCGTAATCAACCTGGCCAGATTAGCCTTGAGAAGGGGAGTCCAGTGCTTACGGACTTAATCACCCTTTGTGAGATTTCTAGGTCTCCTAAGGAATACACCATAAGGATTAGGCTTGCGTGCTTGATTGAAACACATTTCTCGCATCTGTCGCCCTCCGCATCCCCTCCTGTTCTTCTCTAGTGTATGCACGGGAGGCGCTCACTGCATCCCGAATTGTGTGTTTTGGGGTAGGAATCTAGGCGACGTAATTCTGTTGAAAACATGGCTGAACCTAGGGTAGATGAGGCTGAAGATCAACCCCCACCAGATGCTATGGCTGTCGTCCAGGCTCAAATCAATGCTAACCATCGGCTTCAGCAACAACAAATCCACACCATCATGCAAGCCATACAACGGTTACAGAACCCGCAAGAACAACCACCACCTTTCAATGACATACCAGGACAACCACCACTTGATTTACCACCATTTCAGAACCAGCCAAGACCCCTCCGTGATTTCTATAACCCTTCTGCCATTAGAGTCGAGCCACACCTTAGGATCCCCGAAGGGGGAGACGATTTTGAGCTAAAACCTAATGTATTAAGTCTAATCCAGAGCCACTTTCATGGAAGCTCAAATGAAGACCCCTTTCAGCACCTAGAAGATCTCGACCGCATAGCAAGAACAGTAAAACCTAGGAACATTAGCCTTGACATTGTTCTAATCAAGATGTTCCCTTTCTCATTAAGAGACAAGGCTTCTCATTGGCTTAGAACCCTAGGTAGACCCATCACCACCTGGGAGGAACTGAGGCATGCATTTTTAAAGAAATTCTTCCCCATAGGAAAGACCAATGCCCTCAGAAGAGCTATCACTACCTTCACACTCCAGGGTGGGGAACAATTTCATGAGGCGTGGGAAAGATTCAATGAACTTTTGAGGAAATGCCCACACCACGAAGTTCCAAGGTGGCAATTGGCCCAGATCTTCTACCACTGTCTGGATAGCAACCTACGGAACTTCGTCGATGCCTCATGCGGGGGAAACTTCCTAAACAAAGACGAGGAGAGCGCGTTTGAGCTCTTTGAGTCTATGAGCGAGAATTCGCTCAACAATGCCTCCATGAACCAGTTTAACAGATCCAGTCAACCCCGTGGTGGGATTTATGAGGTGCAAGCAAATTCTGGAATGGTTGACATGGACATCATTGCCAAAAAGTTGGATCGAGTGGAATTGGTGGACAAGAAGATTGATGAGCTTCTAAACCAGACCAGGAACCCCTTGCAGACTTTCACCCTAGCAAAAGGAGCACATAATGCTGACCTGGTCCAACCCTTCACCCAACTGAACCTGGAACAACCCCCAACCATGTTCCAAGAAGGGACCTTTGCTCCCTCGACCCTTGATTACTCCCTTCCTTCTTCATCAACATCGACTATTCTAGAAGATGTGCAAGCCGTCCAAGGATATGCAAAACCTGACCCTTTCTCCAACACTTACAACACCGGCTGGCGTAATCACCCCAACTTTGGTTGGACAAACCAGAAACTACCGCAATTCCAAAACCAGCCCAGGCCAAACCAACAGCCACACTTGCCCCCCTATCAGCAAGGACCACCAGTTAGACCCCAATATAACCAAAATAGGGCGGCCCCTCCCCCACAAAACCAAATGGACACCCTAATAAAGATGATGGCTGACATGAACCAAAAACATCAGGAAGAAATGGCCTTGGTAAAGGGACAATTAAGCCAACTCTTGGACTGTAAACAGCAAGGATCTCTACCTTCCCAACCACAACCAAACCCGCGAAACATAATTAACAGAGGCCCCAATTCGCAAGGGTTCCAAGGCAACCCCGGGCAGGCTCATATGGTCCAACCGGCTCCACAAACACCTCCTGGGTTTGGCGCCTCTTCATCCTCATCTTCTCAAGGATCACCCCATGGCCCCAATGCCTCTGCGAATGCGGTGACCTTGAGAAGCGGCACCAAAACCCAGGATCCCAAATGGCCGACTCTCCCCGAGACTTTACCCGACTTAGAAGAAACACCAACCAAGGACCCAAACATGGAACCAATTCAGACACCCTATCCTGAGGCCTTGGAAACAATCAAGAGAAAAAAGAATACTGTGGAAACTGAGGAGCTGATGGAAATTTTTAAACAAGTACAGATTAATATTCTGCTTCTAGAAGCTGTCAAACACATCCCCACTTACGCCAAGTTCTTAAAGGATGCCTGTACACCCAAGCGTAAGCCGAGACCTCAAGCACCTAGGAAGGTTGTATTCTCTGAGCAAGCCAGTTCCGTGATATCAAGCAACCTTCCACTCAAACGAACTGACCCAGGAGCACCCCTGATTTCCTGCAACATCGGGGACATGACATTTGATAGAGCGCTCCTGGACCTAGGTGCTTCTATCAACCTAATTCCCACAACCTTGTACCACCAATTTGGTTTTAGGGAGCTGGCACCAACCCTTGTCACCATCCAGCTGGCGGATAGATCAGTGAAAACCCCGAAGGGGGTTGTCGAGGACGTGATTGTACGGGTCAAGGACTTCTATTTCCCAGTTGACTTTTTGGTGCTCGACATGGAAGTCCCTGAAAAATTACAGAACGCACCCATAATCTTAGGCAGACCTTTCTTAGCCACGGCTAAAGCAAACATCGATTGCGACACGGGATGTATGGAAATCGCCTTCGGAGACAGGAAAATGCAATTGGATATCTTCCGGGCAACAAAGTCTTTTGACTGTGATTACATTGAGGAACATGATCCCGTGGAAACTTTAATCGAGGAATGCCTTACCCTCAATTCTGTCTCAGACCACCAAACCCGTAGTTCTGACTCGTCACCATCATTACCTGTGGACCTCTGTAAGGCTGAGTATCATCACATGACACCATTTGAAGAAATCGATGTTGATCAACTACCGCCCTTTCCATTCCCATCGACTGTGGTCCCACCCGCACCTGAACTTAAACCATTGCCCGAGAATCTCAAGTACGTCTTCTTGGGACCTGGCCAGACCTTCCCAGTGATTATTAATTCCCATCTAACCAAGGATCAGGAACTAAGGTTGACTGCAACTCTTTCAGAACATCGGGTCGCCATTGGTTGGACCATCTCAGATCTAAGAGGAATTAGCCCCACCTATTGCACCCACAAGATTTACCTGGAAGACGGGGCCCGACCTTCCCGCCAGATGCAGAGACGGTTAAACCCTAACATGCGGGAGGTCGTTAAAAAAGAAATTATCAAGTGGCTCGACGCCGACATCATCTACCCTATCTCTGATAGCCCCTGGGTGAGCCCCACTCAAGTGGTTCCAAAGAAGGCTGGGCTCACCGTTGTCACTAATGATCATGGCGAATCCATTCCCACCCGCACCACCACCGCATGGCGGGTGTGTATTGATTATAGGAAGCTTAATGAAGCCACTAAGAAGGACCACTTCCCCTTGCCATTCATTGACCAAATCCTTGAAAGATTGGCAGGGCAGAAGTATTTTTGCTTCCTGGATGGATATTCAGGATATAACCAAGTCGCAATTGCTCCGGAAGATCAGGAAAAGACCACATTCACTTGCCCGTATGGCACGTTTGCATTCCGTCGAATGCCGTTCGGGTTATGCAACGCACCCGCGACCTTCCAGCGTTGCATGCTAGCCATTTTTTCAGAAATGGTGGGTGAATACTTGGAGGTCTTTATGGATGATTTCTCTGTATTCGGGAATTCATTCGACCATTGTTTGAGCAACTTGGAGAAAATCCTGAAATGATGTATCGAGGTTAACTTGGTGTTAAGTTGGGAAAAGAGCCATTTTATGGTTCAAGAAGGAATTGTCCTCGGACACATCGTTTCGCATAAGGGCATCGAGGTAGATCGAGCTAAGGTTGATTTAATTTCCAAACTTCCTCCACCTAGTTCGGTCCGACAGATTCGCTCTTTCCTAGGACATGTTGGCTTCTACCGAAGGTTCATCAAAGACTTTTCCAAACTTTCCAAACCCTTGACCGACCTTCTAGCCAACGACGCCACTTTCCACATGTCTCCTGATTGCACCCAGGCTTATCATACCCTCCGGGACTTAGTCTCCACCGCACCTTTACTTCAACCCCCAGACTGGTCCCAGGATTTTGAGATTATGTGTGACGCATCAGATTTTGCCATAGGCGCTGTCCTGGGACAAAGGCAAGACAAGAAGCCCGTGGTGATCTACTACGCGAGCAAAACGTTGGACGAGGCCCAACGTAATTATACGGTCACAGAAAAAGAGTTGCTTGCTGTAGTCTTTGGACTGGAAAAATTCCGATCATACTTGCTGGGATCCCACGTGACTATCTACACCGACCATTCAGCCATCCGGCACCTGTTGGCCAAAAAGGACGCAAAACCTAGGCTCATCAGATGGATCCTGCTTTTGCAGGAATTTGACCTGGAAATCCAAGACAAGGCCGGATCGGAAAATGTGGTGGCTGACCACCTGTCAAGACTTCATCCAGACCACATTGGACCCTCCCTACCTCTATCTGATACCTTCCCTGATGAACACATCCTAGCCGTGCAAGACAAGAAAATGCCATGGTATGCTGACTATGTCAACTACCTGGTTATAGGACAAACCCCACACAGCTGGTCCAGACAGCAACGGGACAGGTTCTTGGCTGAGGCTAAGCACTATTTCTGGGATGATCCCATGCTGTTTCGCCTCTGTGCTGATCAGATCATCAGGAGGTGCCTCCCCGAAGACGAAGTTCAGAGTGTGCTTTCCTTTTGTCATGACCAAGCATGTGGCGGCCATTTCTCTGGCAAGAAAACAGCTGCAAAAGTTTTGCAGTCTGGATTTTATTGGCCGTCCCTATTCAAGGATGCACACATCTTTGCCAAGACTTGCTCACGATGCCAAACACTAGGGACAATGACCAAAAAAGATATGATGCCCCTTCAGCCCATTTTGATTGTCGAAATTTTCGACGTTTGGGGTATCGATTTTATGGGCCCCTTTCCACCATCCAACGGCTTCGAGTATATCCTGGTCTCGGTAGACTATGTTTCCAAATGGATTGAAGCCGTCGCCACCCGACGATGCGATCACAAGACGGTCATGGACTTTGTAAAGAAGAACATCTTTTCCCATTTTGGAATACCCAAGGCCATGATCAGTGATGGTGGAAGCCATTTTATCCATTCCCAGTTCCGTGCCCTACTTAGAAAATACGGGGTAAACCACCGCATTGCCACCCCGTATAATCCACAAACAAATGGGCAGACTGAGGTCTCAAACAGACAAATCAAGAACATTTTACAGAAGACTGTGAGACCTGACAGGAAAGACTGGCCCACACGACTTGATGATGCCCTGTGGGCATACAGGACCGCTTTTAAGACCCCGATAGGCATGTCACCTTACCGCTTGGTCTTTGGCAAAGCTTGCCATCTCCCTGTCGAATTAGAACACCGGGCTTACTGGGCTGTTAAGCAATGTAACATGGATCCCCAGTTAGCTGGTGCGCAAAGGACTCTTCAATTATCTGAGCTTGAAGAAATTCGTCGGGACGCCTTTGACAATAGTCGGCTATATAAGGAGAAAATGAAAGCCATCCACGACCGACTCATTCATAGGAAAACCTTTGAGCCAAACCAACAAGTCTGGCTATTTGATGCACGCCTGAAACTCTTCCCAGGGAAACTTAGGTCCAAATGGACAGGACCATTTCGGGTGGTCAAGCCCTATTCCAATGGGGCAGTCGAAATCGCCGATCTTAATACCGGGCACACCTTTACAGTCAATGGTCAAAGATTGAAGCATTTCCTGGCCCAGGTACCCCCCAAGGAAAGTGTCACCCTTGTTGAGGGCTGACACCAAGCACCGCCCAGCTGGAGGCGTTAAACTCAGCGCTTCCTGGGAGGCAACCCAGCGGATTCAGACTGATCTGGTAGTTTACATCACTCAGGTACTATCTTTTTGAACCCTTTTGCATCCATGCATCTGCCAATGGGGACATTGTCCAACTTAAGCATGGGGGGGATGGTAAATTGCATAATCCTGAGCTTAATTAATCAGTCTGAATGAATAAAAAAAAAAAAATTTGAATTTAGGAAGAAAAACTTAGGTATTAGAAACTTGTCAATAGTGGGAAATAATACAAAAAGAACTTAAACACTTAGACTTTCAGGCCTTCAGGCTTAATCAGCCCTGGTGTCCGTTAAAATATAGATTTAGCGGTGAGTCCTGGCAACTTTAAGCTATTCTAATCCACCTACTAAATAAGGTGATAAGTATACGACTTATCAACTCATCCTCTAACTCAGGAAAACTTTGAGTCTAAGCATCTGCACACATTTCTGCACAGACTCACTTCTCGGAGATTTTGACAGAAATTGGGTAGCTAATGAACTCTCTAGGGTGGTATGGCTGGCAAGTTGTCGTGGGTAACAGCCCATTGGCAGGTTGTCCAGAACCCAGCCACAGGCCGTTTCTTTTTCATTGCCTCTGGGTACATTTGAGATTAGGGAAGCCACCTACGAAAAAAAAAAAATTTATTTTCTTTTCCGGTCACCTAGAGGCGTAGAAACTCGAAGTCTGTCTCAATTACCGTTAAGTAAGTCTATCACAACATTCACACCAAGATGCTTAGCACTTAGGGTTTTGACCGAGTTTTGGGTGGGTTGGGTAGCCGTAAAAAGTTACCAACCCACACTGAATTCTAAAAATTCTAAAAAGACATAGATAGATATATATATACGTATACATAAGTATAGTTATATATACAAAGCAAGGATTCGGGCGATTCGTATTTTGGCAGACACCCGGGCGCTGCTTAGTCTTTGTAGATTAAGATCTTCGTATAGTTCCTCTTATTGACAAGTAACGAAGTGCCTAAGCAATTACTTCTTGAATTCGCCAAAGAAATAAAGGCTAGAATAAACCTTGCTAGGGACTAGCAAGGAGTAAGCATGGGGGTATGATAACACCACGCAAGGGGGTAGTAATTAGGTTGAATATGGCCCATCTTTAGAATAAAAGGCACAACATAAAGTAGAATAGGAGCATTGCATGCATCAAGTACCAAGATTGCTTATAAACTGTATTAATGGCCATTTGTGTAAAGCATTTGTCAAAGCAGGCCTCAGATGAGCAATCGGACCGCATGGATGGATTCAGGACGATGAACGGAGTCTAACGGACTCAAGATCGGCCAAATCCGACATCCGGAGCTCCCACAATGGGCCCAAGAAATCCTGACCGTTGATCTGGAGATCAACGGCGTAGAACGCGCCACGTCGCCCCGCCCCCGCCGCTCGCACGCCCCCAAGCCAGCCAAGGACGCATCTCGGCCGTTGATCTTCGATCGAACGGTCGAGATCCGCGCGCTCGCCCGCGGTCGCCGCGACAAAGCGCGGGCGTGGCACAACGGTTAGCGCGCACGCCCGCGTCGCAGCGACGCGCGTTCGAATCGCGCGGAGCGGAAATCACTTGCGGGCGAAGGGCGCGGCAAAATTGAGCCGCGCGATCAGAAGCGAGCGGCTAGGATTGCGCCACGCGGCGCGACGACAGCGCCCCACCTCCCACGCGCGCGCGCACGCCGGGCGGAAACGCGCGCGCACGCGCGCCCGAAGCGCGATCCTAGCGCAGGTGCGGGAGGATCTCAGCCGTCCGATCATCAATCGGACGGCTCTCGTTCGACATCCACGGATCGCGCCTGAAGAGAGAGAGGGGCGGGCGGCTGACCGGCGGCAGAAGGCCTTCACCGACGTATCTGGAAGCGGTTTTAGCGACGTTCTGGATGTCGCTAAAGCACATTCTTCTTTTAGGAAGCCCTTAACTCTATTTAAACCCCCTTCTACCACCATTCAAGGCATCCTCTCCCACTTGCAACTACTCCACTCCTCTCCTAGCTAGTCTTAGGCACTCTTGTAATCGCCGGAGACGACGAGCCGCCGACGGAGCCTCCTCCACCACCGTGGCTGCCTCGTCGCTCTCCACTCTCTCTCTACCTCTCTCTCTCTCTCTTTTAAGCTTTCATTTACTTTTGTTGAAGCATGTATTTAATATTGTAAACCATGAACTATGAATGCATGTTTAATGAAATTATTTTCCATTTAGTTGCCATTTTAATTTCTGTTTAAAGTGCATGATCAAAACCAAGAGCTTTCTAACCCTAAACTCTCTCTCTATCTCTCGCTTTTCAAAACCGTCTCTTTCGCAAGCAAAACTCCGCCTTTTTCGTGACAACAAGTGGTAAACAAAATCCGATTTCCACGCCTCCCTGAGATCGACACTCGGACTCACCTCCGTTTATTTCTTTTAAAACCGACGTATCAAGTGCAACTATAACGACACCTCTTAACACACACGCACGAAGGCACGTCAGACCTCCACCTCCACCGTCGACCTCCGTTGTCCATGGCGGAGGTCCATGGCATAGAACACCTCCATTAGGGGCCCTCCACCACTTCTCCATCACTTCAGGGACCTATTCTACCTTCTAATTCATTTAATTAAACATCTAAATGACTAATTCACTTGCACCTTCACTTGACACCTCACTGTCTATGGCGAGGTATTCAGAGTTATTCTCATACCCAATTAGGTCCTTCATCACCCTCATGATACCCTAAGGACAATCCTGACCTAATAATTACTCCTTTAAGCCACCACAACATAAATGCCCAAATCACTCAACCTCCTGAGTTCATTGTCAATGGTGGCTCAGGAGGAGTAGTTCCACCTAATTAATCACTCCTATACCATCACCGCATCCTAATTAGTAGTTCCCCTCATTCAATTTTGAGGGAGATCAGTTCTTGAGTTCTGTCTAACTCAAAGCTTGACTTCACTAAATTCTTAGTGAATTAAGTGTCAAGTTCTTCAATTGATGCATCTGTCATGTTCTTGAGGTTCCTTGCAACCTCAGAAACATGTCCAGATCATTCATGGTCTGTTTTGTGGAGTTTTTAACTCCAGACACTTATTTCTGAGTTCACCGAAGCTCCAACGAGCTTCGACGACCCAATCTAAAGCTTCAGCTATTAGAAATCCTTGTAGAGCTCCAGATCACTTCCTATTGATCTAAGAATTAAGAATTGCATTTAATTTCGGTGCATAGATGTTTACTTCTCCATATTGATCGTCGTTGTTGTAGACACATTTAATTAGGTTAAAATGCCTATTCTTGCATGTTCCTAGCCTTAGATTTGCATTTCATATTATAAATATTGCATAGCATGCATCATTATGCGTTTAGAATAGTTGTGTATATTTTAGGTTAATTGCATCCTTTTTATGGCCATGAGGGAAGGAGGTTTATTTAGAAGCCTTGGATTGACGATCCGAATGTACGGATCTAATTAGGATGATGATCGGAGTCCAACGCCTCTGAGATCGTCCTAATCGGATTCCTGTATCACCTTATACGATCCGAGTAAGATCAATGGCTAGGGGGCAATGCGACATCCTTATGAGCTTTGGATGAAAAATCTGATCATACGGATAGATCCGGAGCGACGATCGCAGTCCGACGACGTGGAAATCATCTCAATCCAAGCACCATGGCACCCTCTGCAATAGAAAGAAGATGGACGGCCCAGATGGCGCCATGTGATGCCATCTAGGCCGCGCAACTCCGGCCAACAGCAACCATCCACACACTTCATCATCCGCGCCCTCCATTCCCAGCCATTGGTTCTTGATCCAACGGCTAGGAAGCCTCCACGCCACTCCTCAGATTCTCCTCCTCGCGACACATGGGTGTGGCTCGTTGGTGGAGGCATGCACTCTCAAGGGAGGGGCATAGGTTCGAATCCCTGCAGCACCCCCCAATTTGCAATTGGAGGTGACCGGTCAGACGCGCCACAGCGCACGTGTGCACACAAGCAGTGCGCACAAGTCACGCATAGTGCAGCCACAGCCACGCGCAGTGCATGCTAGCGCATGCGTGCACATCACGATGCGGGAGGCATGGGCGTGTGATGTGTACACCAGCGGTGAGCAGATCTTCAGCAACAGCTGCAGGGGTCTTTAGTGGCGATTGTAGCTATCACTAATGCCCTATGCACGAATTCTTCCTCTTCCTTCCAGTATAAAGGACCTGCCTCCCTCTATTCTTCACCATCTCTTCCTTTCTTCTCCTTACCACCTCCAAGTCTCTAGAGAGAGCTTGTCCCAAGCCGGGATGCTCCTATAGAGTAGAAATCAAATATTTTCCCGCCTCTCATCCGTATTCGTGGAGCATCTCGCAGCCGTCCTCTCACCTCCTTCCGGAAGAAGATCCTCGTCGCAATGACATCCTGCCCCGTCCTCCTTCCTCCACCATCATTCTCCCTCATCCTGCTCCTCACCACCTTTTTCGAGGCGCCGTCAGAGCGAGCCGTCCTCCAAGCGACCGTCGAGGGGGATTCTTCTCACCTATCTCTATCTTTTTGCTTTCGTAGTGTAGTTTTCCCGCTTTCATAGTTGTAATAAACATATGATTAGAAATCCATGATTGTTTCTCTCTCTACATTATTTTTGCAAGTAGATAAAGTTTTCATAGACCTGATCTCTTGCTTGATAGAAATATAATAAAAATTATAAAAGATAAAAATGACAAAAAGAAATAAAAGCGAAATGCAGATTTTCTCAAACCAAACGTTCACCTCCCTGTGTTGGACTTGGGACTCCTTTTGAGTTTCGGTTATAAATATTATCTGATCGATGGATTTTCTCACGGATCGAACTACGACAACGGGTTTTCGAAACTCAAAACCTTTTTGCGATGAATCTCTGCCGCATTAGTCGTCTTCTACAACTCCGGCGAAGTTGGAGAGACTAATTTGTTGAGATTTTAAGATTGATTATAGATCCAAAAGCATGAGTAGAACCTAAGAAACTTATTTCAAGTGTTACAAAGGTCCGCAAACTCTTCCTCTGATCTATTGAATAGACCTTATTTTGAGTTCAACCGATGAATCTGAGAACACCTCTAGACCTATCAAAATATGATTTTGAGATGATAGATTGATTCTGGAGAATGAATTGGATCTATTCAGACCTTTAATTTGATCAGAGAAGTTTTGAATGAGAAAGTCAACTTTTGAGCCTATTAGGTCAAACTTGAGTCAAACTTGAGGAATTTAAGCTTGATTTTATGATTAAGTTGTTATGGTTCCTAGAATGATTGAAAATACATTTAGATTGGTTTAAGTGAGTTTTAATGCAGATTAACTTAGTTTTCATCCACTGTACAATATGGGTTGTTTTGGAACCCAAAACTGCCTTTGAGCATTTCTGTTGAAATTTGAACTTAAATCTCATCCAATTTTATTGCGTTTGATTTCCTAAGGATGTTCAGATCTCTACCTGATCATTTTAACTTTCTGTTGGACTGATTCTGAGCTCAATTAGAGCTCTGAAGCTTCCAGGTCGAAGCTTTCAAGCTTTTGGTCCTTTCTAAAGCCTTCCAAACCTTCCTTCTTCTCCTAAACACCACAGAATACCTTACTGAAGGTATTCAGATCCTCAGTTGAGAGGAATTCCTTCTCTGCGGGTCAATAAACCTGAAGACTCATCTTTGCATTTCTTGACATGGCGAAGCAGCCATGCTCATCACTCAAATAGGTGGATCAAAAGTGATCCAAACACCAAATTGGTGTTACAATTAGATAAAGCACATCACCAACTCTCGATCGAGCTTTATTTCACTCGATTTGGTTCATGGAGTTGGTTGGAAACCTCATTTGAAGATCAGCCTGGAGCAGTTGTGCGAAGAAGGAACTGCCTAAGTTAATCCTACCTCGGGAGTAAGAGGGCAAATGACTTAGTATAATATGATTTTGTGAACCCAGCACTTTAGTCGACAGTGCTAGGTGCACAAAACCATACCTTACTTCTGAGCTTCAATTGGGCGCATGCGTGCACGTGCATGTGTGTGTGTGCGTAGGCGTGTGCCTGCATATGTGCCTGGGAGTGGGCGAGTGAGCTTATTGGGTCTGGATGGGCTTGAATCAATGCTGGGCTAAAATGAATTAAAATTCACCTAATAAAAATTAGGTCAGACCTCTAGTAGGGTCATTTTTGTTTAAGGAGAGAATGGGTTAAGTGTGGAAAGATACTTGCACAGAACATAAAGATTAATAAAAGATCAAGGAGAGATTAAGAAGAAAAGGAACTGAGAAGAAAGAAAGAGAGAGTGAAAAGTTCAAGAGAGAGAGAGAGAGATAAATAAAGAGAAGCTTAAGTAAAAGAGGCAGAAATTAAAGAAGGAAAATAAGAAGTTCAGACATACAATACATATTTTAGAAGTCTAATTCTTACTTTAAGTTGTCTAATTCATTTCTCAGATGTTTGATTGAGGTTGAAGCTGCTGTATTGCATATTTTGAGCTTTAATTGTTGTAAAAGGCATGTTAGACTCTTGTAAACATTTCTTTTTGTGCCTTATATTTTTTGAGAATTTTGTAGTAAACATTTTACTTGGTTTTTAATGACAAATCTTTCTTGTATAATTGATTCTATTAAATGGAATATTGCATGTTTTAGCTGTTAAATCTCTTGTGCAATTATTCATGTGCTTAAAGTAATATAATAATTAATCTGATTGATTAAATACTTAGTAATTATGCCTTAGGAATTAATGGTGAATTAAGTTTACTATTATACCTCCTAATGAACAACCTGGACTCAACCAGTTAAATGAATTTAAAAATCTAAAATGTTAGGTTAACTTGACCCCATACTACACCCATGACACTAATTCAAGTTAACCTAAGTTACTTCTAATGCATTTAATTAAGACTAATAACCTTAATTAACTGTGTTGAAAAATAACACATCAGTAACCCATCATTTTTTCTACGTTCCTTTTTCATTTCTTTTAGTGCTTTGATCATCCTATTTTTGATTGTCTTCACCAAGGTATTCTTATTTTTTCCTTCCCATAGCATGCGAACATGCAACATCTTAAGCATGGGGGGGTGTTTTTAAATTTTGAAGATCAAATTAGGATTTTCAAAACCTAAAAATATGCATTTTTCTTTTGTCATTTTCTTGTTTTATTTTCTACTTGCATTCCCAAAAAAATAAAAATGTTGAAAACTTTTTGAGGAAAATTTTGAAATTGGGACTAAGGTTGAAAAGTCACTTTGCAGTACAATGGGATTTTATTTTTAACAAACTAGGGATAAGGATACAGATTTGATCATTAGAATTTCAGGGTCTATGCTGGCTACCTTCCTCTATAGTTTTATTATTTCGTCGTAGTATAGTATAGAGAGGTGATTACCAGTTTAATACAATTTGTTACTCGGAAATAAAGAGTTCCCGAGGTCGAACTCAGGGAGCAAGTTGTATTCTAGAGATACAAGTTTCTTTTACAAAAAAAATAAAGAGAGAGAGAGAGAGAATTTGTTGGCTTCTTTCTTCTTCTCTTCTTTTCTCTTTGCATATCTTCTTCTGCTTGGCTCTTCTGCTTTATCTGCAGCAGTAGTGATGCTCTTCTTCTTCTTTCAGTTCTTGTTTCTGCTCGTCTCTTTCTTTTTCTTCTCCCTTGCGGTCCTGTTCTTCTTCTTCTTCTTTCTTTCTTCTTTTCCTTTCTTCAGACCTTCTTCTTCTCGTGCTCTTCTTCTTCTTTCAGTTCTTCCCTTGGCCTCTCTGCGTTCTCCTCTGCCTCGCCTTCCCTCTCCTTCTTTGCCTTCAGGACGTCGTCTGATTTTCCAATCAGACGACTTAAACCGCCGCTGCTACAGTGCCGCTCGGTGATCCTCCTTCCTTCAGCCTTCGTCTTCTTCCACGGTTCTTCTTCACCTGTGCCTGCACACTTACACAGCTTGATCAGAGGGGCAAAACCTATCTCTACCCTCCCCCACGTCTCTCTCTCACAGAATCCGCTCTTAGGATAGCTCTCCCAGAGCTGCCGGGTAGCCGGGTACGGGTCGCGCCCGGGTCCAGGCCCACCGGCGTGCGTGGTGGGCGAGGAGTGCAGGTCAGTCTAAGTCGGGTCGGGCCAGGTCCGCGAGGCGTGAGCGCGGACGAGACCGGGTCGAGCGAGCGAGTGAGTGAGAGGGACCTCACCCCGTGCTCAGGAGGCAACGAGCATAAGGCACTTTTTGCCTTTATGCGGGCGCTCTCCTCTGAAAGGTTACGAGGTGGGACTAAATGTCCCACCCCAATTTGGGTGCCTGTGCGGAGGAAGCAGCGGCAGTCGAGGCGAAGCGCGGGGGCTTCGCGCGAGAGCTTCGACTCAACTGCAGCCTACGCTTTGTCGAAATGCCCCCGCACAGCCTGGGAGTGTGACCTGGGCGCGGCGCACCTGGGGCAGCAGGTGAAGAAGCTGCTTTGCTTCAACAATGGTGGCGACGAGCGCAGGTACCTGCCCACAGAAAAACGGCCTCTCGGCCCAATCAGAAACGCGGAGGACCTTCGCCGTGGCACGGCGAAGGTGGTCGGGGGGTGTGCAGGCGGCGGGGCGGAGCCTAAGGGCTGCCCTAGGTCGGACTGTGGGTCGGGAGATGGGTTTGTTCGGTGGAGTTGCAGAGGGTGATTTGGGGGAAGTGGAGGGGCGGAAATGGATCAGGGTGAGGAGGCGGAGATTATGTGCAGGTCGGCGAGCCGTGTGGGATGCTGGAGTGATGGGAGCGGCTCGCCGGAGGATGGCCGGAGGCGGAGAAGGTGAGGGTGATTGGTCGGAATCGAGGGCGACAGTAGATGTTTAAAGTGAGGAAAAGGAAGAGGGGAGGAAGAGGAGGAGTTCTACCTACTTAGCAGGACGAGGAGGGGCCGGAGCGGGCGACAGTCGCATCGACTATCGCCGGAGAAGAAGATGCCCGGGGGAAGGGGCGGTGGCGAGCAGAGGGCCGGAGAGGCGCCAGCTGGGTGCGGCGTGGCGCGGGAAGAGCGAGGGAGAGCAACCCTGCAGCTGGTAGTGCGGCAGAGCGACGAGGAGGAAGAGGGGAGGCCGCCGGAGCTGGAGGGCTTCCTGTCGGAGTGGGAAGAGAGGAAGTGGGGGTCTTTCTCCGTCAGGACCGAGCTCCCTTGAACGGCAGAGCGACGGGGGGTATTTATAGGGGCTGAACCAGAGAGGAGGGCGGAGGGAGACGACGTGTCTCCCTCGCCGGAGGACGCCGGAGTAAGGTTACCTATACCGTCCGTGAGTTCGCACGGCCGGTATGGTGGGTTGTAGCGACCAGGGGGGTGTTCCTGCGACGGCTGACGACGCAGGGCACCCCGGTTGACTTGCCAGACCCTCTCCCTCACCCTGCGCGGCGCCATGCTCCGCGCAAGGTCGCCGGAGCATGGTGCTGGCAGGTTTTGCAGGGAGGACCTGAACGCAAAGAAAGAAGGAGAGTTAGGGGCCAAAATGCGAGGGTTCAAAAGTTGAGGGCCAAAAAGTAAATAGATGAGGACCAAAATGTAAAGTTGGTCAAGAAGGTTTCTTCTTAGGCTCAAGTTTTTATACATGACTAATTAGGACCTAAGGAATCTGATGGTGAATTTTATTTCTAGATTAAACCTTGTTTGACCGGTCAATTTACGCAAAAACCCAAATTAAGTTATTAATTGGGTATGGTTCCCAATGTAGGTCAAGATGGGTTCCTAAGGTTAAATTGAAGGTTCTAAACCCTAGAGATTATTTTTATATGAATTTTAGAGGGTTTATTCCATTTTTGCTTTGCCTTGAACCTCGTGAATTGAAGTGGGTTTGTTTTAGGGTTACAGATTATCATTTAGTTCCTTGGAATTGCTGTAACCCTTATCAGATCATCCCACTTTCCTTCTTATTTGGTTTGTTTGACCTATGTTTGGACCTGTATGCAGATTATACTGGTAAAATCGCATTTTTACCCCTTTTGACTTGTTTTCTCCTTAAACTCAGAATTCTCTGAGTTAAGCCTTTCCTTGAGTTATGTAGGAGCTTTTATCATTTGTATTAGGTCAAAATGAGCTAGTTATGGCTCATGATGAGGTTCTCATCAGTCTACCTTTAGATTAGATCAAATATCCTTCTTTAAAATTCCACCTGAAGTCATGATAGTTTAGGTGACTTGATCCTCTTTTGTAAAATAGAAAGTATCTATCTTAGTTTCTGATTCAAAAACTTGCATCTCATGCAAAATTTCTTGTGTCAAAATTCACACACAAGCCAACACCTAAAAACAACTCAAATTTAGAAAAGCCCCCTTGTTTGGCCTTAGTAAAAGTCTGAAGCAGATCATTGGTTTGAGTTCCCACCACCGAGAAGGAGGGAAATGCCTCCTTTGAGGATGCGATGTCAACATGTTACCACCTCGATGTTGCTCTATATCTATATTTCATATCTTTAGATGGAGCATTAAAGTGCATTTTTACAGGTCAAGTGTCTTGGACGGAACTCTACCTATAGTGTTGGAGCAAGAGCTTGAGTTTGCTTGGAGCGCCCCTTTGCACCTCATTGTGTTTTGGGGTTGAGTTCTTGGGTGGTATCATGGACAGTGCTATCTCGAAATACTAGCACCAAAGCCCCCTCGAGAATTGGTAATGGGAATGATGATCCCGACACATTTGTTGTAAGACTAAGCTAAGAATAAGCATGGGAGAGAAAAAGAAAAGTTTTAAACTAAAAACACGCCCTTATAAATGTTGGCTTTTCACAAGCACAGACACAAGGTTTTAAAGGTTATTACAAGTTGCGAATCAGATTCTAGAGCTAGAAAAATCCGAAATACAAAAATTTTGAGTCATCCGAATTAACAAAGGGTTAATCTGTGAATTTCTTGAAGGATACATTGATCCCGATTCATCTAATTTTTGGATCTGAAAACAAATCCCGATGTTTATCTTTAACAAATCCCGTACCTCCTATGTTTGGATCAACCAAGGTCCCGTAATCTCTTTCTCCTCAAAAGTTGAAAAAAATAGATTTCCTTAAAAGTTCCGTTTCGTAAAAATTTGTTTTACTAAGAGACTAGCAAAAGATAAGCATGGGGGTGTGATAAATGTAATTCCCTACTTGGAGGGGGTGAGATATGCGTGACGTAATATAAAGTGCAGAATTAAAATAGACAATCTCACAAAAATGAACAATCACACAATGGGCACAAGTATTTTTTGGTGGAAACCCAAATCAGGTGAAAACCACCACCTAACCCTCTCGAGTTAAGATTTCCCGATCGACCTAGTCTATCAAATCCACTAAACCCAGTCACTTAAATGAGGGTGATTGAACCTCAATTACAACCACACTACTTGGACCAAGGGTAGTGTACCTCAATACCCCTTCTCTTCACAAGAAGGAATTTGTCTCACGAAGGAGACGGGAATTCGCAAAGCGAATACCCAACCAAAGACAATATAAAATATAACAATCCTATAGAGCCTCAAATATGTAATCCTAGCTTCTATAGGAGTTAGGAAACTTCCCTTTGGTGGAAGTGCGTCGAAGTGACGATGCGGATGCGTGAACCACGCTTTGGCACAACAGCACTCTCGTAACATCGGCGGGAGAGTGGGTGCACAGCAGGACAAAGCTCTTAGGTGAAGAGAGTGCTTGTAGAGCTAGAGCTTCTTCTATTTGATCTTCTACTTCTTTTTGACACAAGTAAGTGGAAATATTCTAGCAAAGGCGTGTCTTTGAGTGGCAAGGGTTCTCCTCTATTTGTAGAGAGTCTAGGAAGGCTTTGGAAGGCTTCCATAGTCGTTGGGTGCAAGGCCCAAGAGAATCAGGCTGTAATCAGAAACAATCATGATTCTGATAGGGTCATCAAACGTCTGGTCCTGGTATTAGATGTCTGAAAAACCCGTTTAAGACGTCTGCGAACTAAGTCAGACGTCTAATTTTAGGCAGGTTTCCTTCCTAACTTGAATCAGATCGAAACAGGGTTCTAGTGAAAGTCCATCAGACGACACACAGGATGTCTGGCACAAGGTCTGGACGTCTAGAAACCTATTTGTTCTGCGGGAATGGATTCCCAAGAAGGGTAACGGCTACAAGATCTGCCAAAGGCAATTTTAGGTCAATCAAGGAAAAACGGTCACATATCAGACATCTAGGATCACTTACGGACGACTGATAACATCTAATATAAGCTAACGGTCAGATTCCTCAACGTCTATGTGGGCAGCCAACGTTCCACAAATTGGACGTCTGGCAAAAGGCATCAGACATCTCCTAAGACATCTGGGCTAAGGTCTGGATGACTGATTCAAACGGACAGAACCTATTAAGTCTAGCCTAGATGTTATCGGACGTCTAAGTCAACAGTCAGACGTCTTAAAAGTCATTATCAGACGTTTGATTTTCAGATTAGACATCTGATAAGGCTGTATGAACCCTATTTTGATTTTCTAAGTTCTCTACAGAAAACCTAAGTATCCTAGGGTTGTGCAAGTGTTCCTAGGACAACTGTTAGGGTTCTTTGAGGCTCTTTAACATGAATCTAAGAAACAAAAATAAAGAGCAACAAAAGAAACAAAAATACAAAGTACAAAGGAAAGGAAATCTATCCTATTCTTCATCTCCTTCCTTCTTCAAGCTATCACTCATCGCGAAGCTCCTTTATTTTCCATCAAGCTCCTCCAATCTGCCATAGATGCGAGCTCGAACTCCATCTAACCACGTCTCCATTTGCAATTAACCTGAAATCTAAAACTTCAAGTGCAAATGTAAAATGACACGTGTTTTGTTATCATCAAAATAAACCATCGCGGTTCTCTAGCACCAACAATCTCCCCCTTTTTGATGATGACAAGGCCGTAAATAATAATGCAGAAAATCCTCCCCCATTTTGACATCATCAAAAAGGTTTAATTGATTTTAAATTTCCTATAACTCCCCCTTAAAACATGCTTTTCTATAATTGGGTTGAATTTCTTTTAATCAAAAGTAATGTTCTCCCTTTTTGTAATAACATGATAGCTATATATTTTTCTCCCCCTTTCTAAAGGAAACATAGCTAACTTACATTTCCCCCTTAATGATTGACAGATAGCTCATAATTTTAACTCCCCCTATCTATATGCTAATGATAGAAGGATAGGGTAAAAGGGTTTTACCTCACCTACCATGGCCAATAAAATGGCCCAAATGGAGGTGGCGGATGCCACATCGGATGGGGCTCCCATCCTTAGCTTAGAGGCCTAGGCATTGGCGCCAGTCTCTAGTCTGGCGAACGACGTGCGGCGGGTCCATCATTTGTTCGCCATCTCGTCGATCTTCTTGTCCTTCTCCTTGGTCTACTCTTTGGTCCTTCCAACTCGAGTTGACCGTTCTTGAGCTTCTAGGTCCAATCTCTTGTATTATAGTCACCCTTGAAACCTACAAAATAAGATTCTAGATCTTTCTTCGATATCCAAGTGAGCTTGGATCCAGATCTATTAGCGAGTCTCCTTGATAGAGATCCTTTCCCAATCTTAGGGCTATGCAAATTATCTATTTTATTGATTACTTTGTTGGAATTTTCCCTAAGACATGTGATTTCTTTTTCTATAATATTCATCTTAGTCTTTAAATTAGAAATTTTTAACTTTAGACTAGCATTTTCCTCAATCAATTTAGTATTTTTATTGATTAAATCTTTATTTTCTAATAACAAGTTATTTTCCTTAGGACTAGCTTCTAGATCCTTGAGTTTTAATTCTAATCTTTCATTTTCACTTTTAAGAAAACTAAGATTCTTTTTAATACTTTTAGTTTCTACCTTAAGTGATTTACTAAGTTCAAATAGCTCATCAAAAGCATCTTGTAAATCGGAATGTACCTCATTGTTGGAGTCACTTTTGCTATCACCCTCTATCGCCATGAAGCCCATGCAGGCTATTTCTTCCTGGGTATTCCCTTCTTCTTCCTCTGAGCTTGAGTCGTCCCACGTTGCTTAGAACGCCTTCTTCTTAGACTTCTTTTCCTTTTCCTTGTTCTTCTCCTTCTTGAGAAGTGGGCATTCTGGTCGTAGATGCCCTTGCTCGTTACAGTGGTAGCAACGTCTCGGGCTTTCCTTCTTCTCCTTTTCTTTTTTTGACTCCCTACAAAACTTGGAAAACTTTTTAAGTAAAAACTTAAAGTCTTCGTCATCGGAGCTTACCTCGCTATCTGATGCAGCTCTGAATGCGAGTGTCTTCTTCGGTTTTGGCTCTGGTGTATCCTTCTTCTTCTACTTCAGCTTTGTCTTGTAGGCCATTAGATTGCCTAGGAGATCTTCCATGTTGAGCTCCTCCATCTCGTTTGCCTCCTTAATCGCAGTGACCTTCTGCTCCCATTCCGGTCCAAGGGAACATAGTAGCTTTCCTTGAAGCTCCCCCTTGATGAAGGTCTTACCTAAAGCTTCTAAATTATTTACAATGAGAGTGAACCTAGTGTTCATCTCACTTAGAGATTCGTTAGACTTCATTGAAAAAGATTCAAATTCTTGAGAAAGTAAATTAATTTTAGAAGCCTTTAGCTTAGAGGTACCCTCGTGAGTTACCTCAAGTGTGTGCCAAATCTCGTATGCGGTGGCGCATTACGAGATTCTGTTGAACTCTTCCTGGCTGAGTGCGCAATACAACGAGTTCATTATTTTCGCGTTGAGTGAGAGTTCCTGGATCTGCTGCTATGAGTATCTTGCGGTGGGTCTCTCCGGGATGTCAAACGATGTCTCGCATCTGGCCCAGATGGTGAAGTCATTGTCTTGTAGCCACATCTTCATCCGTAGCTTCCAGTAGGGGTAGTTGCTCCCGTCGAAAAATGGTGTACGGGTCGTAGACTGCCCCTCGAAAATCCTACTCGCGGAGCTGCTTCCCTCCATGATCTTGCTGGGTGTTACTACAATCTTGCAAGAACCTACTCTGATACCAAATGTAATTCCCTACTTGGAGGGGGTGAGATATGCATGACGTAATATAAAGAGCGGAATTAAAATAGACAATCTCACAAGAATGAACAATCACACAATGGGGACAAGTATTTTTAGGTGGAAACCCAAATCGGGTGAAAACCACCATCTAACCCTCTCGAGTTAGGATTTCCCGATCGACCTAGTCGATCAAATCCACTAAACCCAGTCACTTAAACGAGGGTGACTGAACCTCAATTACAACCACACTACTTGGACCGAGGGTAGTGTACCTCAACACCCCTTCTCTTCACAAGAAGGAATTTGTCTCGTGAAGGAGACGAGAATTCGCAAAGCGAATACCCAACCAAAGACAATATAAAATATAACAATCCTCTAGAGCCTCAAATATGTAATCCTAGCTTCTATAGGAGTTAGGAAACTTCCCTTTGGTGGAAGTGCGTCGAAGCGACGAGGCGGATGCGTGAACCACGCTTTGGCACAACAGCACTCTCGTAACATCGGCGGGAGAGCAGGTGCACAGCAAGACAAAGCTCTTAGGTGAAGAGAGTGCTTGTAGAGTTAGAGCTTCTTCTATTTGATCTTCTACTTCTTTTTGACATAATTAAGTGGAAATATTCTAGCAAAGGTGTGTCTTTGAGTGGCAAGAGTTCTCCTCTATTTATAGAGAGTCTAGGAAGGCTTTGGAAGGCTTCCATAGCTGTTGTGTGCAAGGCCTAAGAGAATCAGGCTGTAATCAGAAACAATCATGATTCTGATAGGGTCATCAGACGTCTAGTCCCAGTATCAAACGTCTGGAAAACCCGTTTAAGACATTTGGGAACTAAGTCAAACGTCTGATTTTAGGCGGGTTTCCTTCCTGACTTGAATCAGATCGAAACAGGGTTCTAGTGAAAGTCCATCAAACGACACACAGGATGTCTAGCACAAGGTCTAGATGTCTGGAAACCTATTTGTTCTTCAAGAATGGATTCCCAAGAAGGGTAACGGCTGCAAGATCTGCCAAAGGCAATTTTGGGTCAATTGAGGCAAAATGGTCACATATCAGACGTCTGGGATCACTTATGGACATATGATAACGTCTGATATAAGCTAACGGTCAGATTCCTCAACGTCTGTGTGGGCAACCAACGTTCCACTAATTGGACGTCTAGCAAAAGGCATCAGACGTCTCCTAAGACGCCTGGGCTAAGGTCTGGATGACTGATTCAAACGGACAGAACCTATTAAGTCCAGCTTAGATGTTATCGGACGTCTGAGTCAATAGTCAGACGTCTTAAAAGTCATTCTTAGACATCTGATTTTCAGATTAGACGTCTGATAAGGCTGTCTAAACCCTATTTTGGTTTTCTAAGTTCTCTACAGAAAACCTAAGTATCCTAGGGTTGTGCAAGTGTTCCTAGGACAACTGTTAGGGTTCTTTGAGGCTCTTTAACATGAATCTAAGAAACAAAAATGAAAAGCAACAAAAGAAACAAAAATACAAAGTACAAAGGAAAGGAAATCTATTCTATTCTTTATCTCCTTCCTTCTTCAAGCTATCGCTCCTCGCGAAGCTCCTTTGTTCTCCATCAAGCTCCTCCAATCCGCCATAGATGTGAGCTCAAACTCCGTCTAACCACATCTCCATTTGCAATTAACCTGAAATCTAAGACTTCAAGTGCAAATGTTAAATGACACGTGTTTTGTTATCATCAAAATAAACGATCGCGGTGCTCTAGCAACAATAATAAATGCCAATTTATCATCATTCTTATGCCTTAACACAGATCTAGCTTTTAGGATTTTGACTCCATGAACGGATTTTTGGGCTGCAATAGGCATAAATTAGGTTAGGCATGCATTTTACATTTTATTGTCTTTTTGATATGTGTGTTTGAGTGTTAGGGTTAAACAAGATAATCATATCCACAGAACCCTAGCACTCAGGAAGGCAACTAGTGAAGGAGAAGCTCAAACCAGCTGGGACTTAGCTTAATCCAACTCATCATAGCTGGATACCAGCTCACTTGAACTAGGGCTAGCTCATCCTAGCCCCATTCAGCTTATTTCAGCTGAATGGTAGCTCAAGATAGCTCATCTTAGCTCACCCTAGCTAAAGTCAGCTCAAATCCAACTCAACTTAGTTGAGTCTAGCTCATCTCAGCTCCCAATCCAATAGTATGGATGTGTTTAACACAGTCAAAAACTTTGAGAAATTCGACCTTGGATGGTCTCAATCTGCGTGAAATAAGGACAACCATTATATATTTAATAAGACAATAACCCTTTATAAGAACCATGACGCAATATTTAAAACCCCTTATTTTTATGATACAATTTCCCTACTTATAATCCCATCCCCTCCTTTTTCTTCATCTCTCTCTCTCTCTCTGAGGAACCCATGCATGTATATGCATGGGCTTCCAACGTCTCCTTCTCTCCGACACCTATCTTGCTCTAGCATGCCATCATTGCCTCCCCCTCTCCTCTTCCACACACTCTCTTTTCATTGCCATCATTAATTCTTCCTCTCTCTCCTCTTCCTTCTTCCCCGTCTCTCTCTCCCTCTTGTGCCCATGCACATTTGAAAGAAGAAAAGAAGAATGAGAGGAGAGACTCACCTTAACGTTTATTGATGCCACCACCACAGTCGTCGCCGCCGTTGCATCTCTCATCGGCCTCTCCCTCATTATCTCACTCTTTCTCTCTCTTTTCCTCTCTCCCTCTCACATTGCAAAGGAAGGGGGTGGTGGCGAGAATGTTGGTTGATGGAGAAAAAGAAGAGAAAGAATTACATGGCATTTATAAGTGATTTGGAAGGGAGAAGACTTTAATTGATATGATTAAGATTTGATTAAATTAGGAAATCAATATATATATATACACACACTTTTCAAAGCGATGAGCACTCTTATAATTAGGTCAATTATAAGAGTGGATGTTGAAGTGTCGAAAGTCGTCGTATGTAGGAAAATATCACATTGTAGTTAGCGACAAAAATCGATACAACATTTAAATTTATAAGTGCTCGAAAACAAAATATGAGTCCGAGGTTGTTCGTAGGGAGCAAATATGGAATCCAATCACTAGTCGAAATATAAGAAATAAATGAGCACAATGATTAATCACAACAAAGATATTCAATAGTAGCAATTATATCTCAGAAAATAATGGGATAAAAAGAATAATAAAGCCCTAAAAATGGTGATTTGAATCACCAATTAATTTCCACATTTAAGCACATATCCCAATGTATCAAATCAAATCAATTTCTCAACACTATTTTGAACCACTTATTCAAATATCCACGTCATCAAATATGTCAATATGTCCATAGTGTCAAAACCAAGGGCAAGCACAAGGGCCAGTCAAGCACAGAGAATCAGCCTCTCGAAATGCCTCAATGATGGGTGTGTTGTCACTTATCCCGAGGATGAATAGTGCAAAACCACCCCCTACCCTCAGATTCTCTTCCTCTTCTTAACTGGGTTAACAGGTATGAACAATAATGGGTAATCAGATCTAGGCATAGGGACCAAGCCCATCGGCGTGAGTGGTGGGCGAGGAGTAAGAGAGAGAGTGAGGGGACCTCACCCCCTGTGTAGAGGCACTTAAGCCACTACACAAATGCGTTATATACGCATTTCAGAAATGCATTTCCACGATGTGGGACTTTAATCCAAACTTTTCTCACGTGTGCTGCAGGGGATTGGAGCTTTGAATTAAAGTGGTTTCCGCATCGTTCTCCTTCAATTAAAAGCCCAGGTGTCTTCAGGCTATCCGTCAACAGCTCTTGAGAGTTGAAGTAGGGCCGAAGATGGTCGGGACACGATGGATGGAGGTGAAGGAGTGGTGTTCACTGGCAAACTCTGAAACAGCAAGATACGGGCTAAAAGCCCAAATAAAAAGGTTCCTGAGCATCACCATGAGGCAAGGAGGGTGACAGTGGCGGTGGCGAGGTGTATGGTTGACTAAGGTGGTCTATCGAGTTCGATTAAGGTATGTGGTGGTGGGTTTGTTTGGGGGATGTGTGGAGTGAGAAAAGCCTCAATTAGTTGATCGTAGAAGGGAGTGGACGGTATTGGTGGTGGTGGTTGTGAGTTTTATGTGGAGTAGCAATGGGGTGACCACGTTGGAGTCGTGGCCAGAGTCGGGGAAGATGGGGCGGGGAGAGAGATGATCGGTGGTCGAATTGGGGTGATAAGGGGTTGAACCTAGTCTAAAGAGGGAGAGAGAGTGAAAGGGCTAGCTAATTAGATGAATAGGGGAGAAATCCATGCTGACGTGACTTGCCAAACACGGAGAAGGTGAAGTCCTCTGGTCAGGTCGGGCGGTGAAGAAGATGGAAGAAACCCTGCTATGATTGGCAAGGAGCGGATGCACTTGGGGAGGAAGTAGAGCTCGTCAATTTGACCGTTGGCCAGCCTGACCAAGGGGTTTGCGAAGCTCACCGCATTCGTGGCCGGAGAAGAGGAGGAAAAGCAATTTATGGCCTTAACCAGACCAGGGAACACACTGGAACAATGGGGCATTTATATAGAGCTCAAATTTGAGCTCTAAATGAAGAAATAAGCTTAATTGGTCTCGGTCTCAGAGGAAAGAGTTCTTCAATTTCCTCAAGCTCTCCTGAGCTCTAGGATCTGATTTGAGGTTTTTGAGTCGATTCAACAGATTAGGCAATTCCTCTAGAATAATCCCTCCAAATTTGGAGGGATTTGGTTGAGGAATCAAGGAGGAATCTTTGATGGAATTCTCGCAGCTTAAGGTAGATTTTGTTCATACTTCCAATGGCGATAGGGGCCTTTTTGCAAATTCGACAAGAATGATAGGGGGCTATCTGTAAGGACTTCGAAAGTTAGGGGTCTAGTTGTGGGAAATAGAGATCTTAGGGATTGAATTGCAAAATAGGTCAAGATGGACTCTGATTGGGCCTAAATTTTGGTGTTAACCTAATTTGGACCCAAGGAATCTAATGATGAACTTGGATTTGAGTTTTTACCACATGTGACTGGGTAATTTGCATAGAAGCCTAAATTAAGGCAAATTCTCATCTGAAACTCTATTCTAGGTCAAAATGGGTTCAGATGGTCAAACCAAAGCTACCAAACCTCTTGGAATATTTTTATATGAAATTTTAAGAGGTTTATATTAATTTTATCTTGACCAGAACCTTTTCAATTCAAGTGGAGTTGATAATTATTATTTTATGTCCTATTTTTGGTTCTTGAAATGCGTGAAATCTTATTTCAGTCAGTGTGGACTCACTTCTTGGTCTTTAATGCTTAATTAACCACTAATTACCCTTAATAACCTCATGGCTAAACTGCATTCGTGGTGTGTTGTTCAAACAACATAATTAACCCTATTTTATTGTCTTATTAAAACAGATCAGAGTGAAATTACTGCCCTCAGGTGATCATTTAGGAGCATTTATCCCTTGATACCTACTAATTAAAGTTAGTTATGATGAATGAAGGTTAGTTATCCCTTGATGAGCATTTATCCCTCAGGCGTTACCATTAGTGGGTTTCTATTTCAATTACGCATTTTTAATTCATACGGGCTCTGATTTGTGCATGGTTAGTGGCATTGGGTTCATTTTGAGGTCTAGTGATCGTGTCACTTTGCAAATAAAAATATCTAACAGATATGAATTAAGTCATGCTGGTCACTAGAAACACAATTAATAATAAGTAATACCGGCTCCCCATGTATAATGGGAGTCGGGTCAATCCACAAGGAAGCAAGTAAGCATACACATTCTATTTCATTAGAAAAATATATCGAAAATATTCACAAGTATCTATTCCTAAATAAAGAAACAAATGAAATAACACAAAATAAGAATTAAAGATAAAAGACATGTGGCAACACATGAAACGTGCACACAATTGCGAAAGGGGATGCTAGCTGCTGGTGTGTAAGGTGTTTGCAGGCCTATGGAGCTCTCACATGGACGACTAGCGTCGGTACACAAGGCTATTGGAGGTGCACGTTGAGAGGACTGGGGCTGGCATGTGGAGCTCTCACAAGGACGACGTGCATGGACTGGGGCTGGTGTGTGGACAGCTTGGGTGTGCGCACGTTCTCCTCATGCTATCACTGTGAGGGGGCGGGTGTGTGCATGGCTATGCATGAAGGACAGAGACAATGTGGATGAGGGGCCATGAACACTGCGTCCATGTGCTGCACGTGGAGCATGAGGGGTAGTGCACACGTAGATAATGAGCGGGAGAGGGAGATGAGGTCGGTGAAGGAGGTCGCTCGTGCGTGGGCTACGGAGATGGGGCCGATGGGGGAGGCTAATGGTTAAGTACAATGGAAGAGTGTTTGTGTACAATGGTGAGGATGGAAGGGGACGGGTGGAGTGTTGATCGAGATCCTTAGAATAGGATGCTCAATTCAAATGCAAACATAAATAAGAGAACATAGGAGATTGTTGACCCAATTCCACCTGGAAAGGTGTACGTATGGGGAGAGATAGGTACTCCTAAATTTCACTTCCTTTTGATGAATAATACAAATGAAACTCTCACTCTTCTCTTAGATTGAGTAAAAAAAATTATTCAGTGCAACCTAGGTATATATAGGCTAAGCCATCCTTGATCTTGGGTATCGTGGCCTTTTCCTACGATACCATGATGAGTGGCTACTCATCATAGCTAAAAAGCTAAAGTTAAGCTAGACACTGGGTTAAACAATATCACATTAACAGGTAAAAAGGGTTAAGTGTGGGAATCAAAGAAAAAGGCCTAAAACCTTGATTATGTGTTAAAATTGCATAATTAGGTCATAAAATGAGATATTCTTAAGATAAAGGTCAAATGATGATCCAAGTGTTAATTGAACACATAAACAAGTTTAAAAGTCCAAATCAAAAGTACAATTAATTTCTTAAATGTTCAATTGAGCACATATAAAAATTTGAAGGCATTTGGACATCATTAAGGCCTTGAAACTTAGAGTTTACACTTAGGTCATTCATGCATCACATTCTCTTCTTTAGAAAACTTTTTTGGACCTATATGTAACCCACAGGGACCCCTTTGAAAGCCCTTAAGGTCCGTCCAGTTACTATTTCTTCCACTTATGGACTTATGCACAATTCTTCTACCGCTTCATGAAGGCCTTCTCCCTGCAATTTTTCCAAAAGACCCAAGTCATCTACAGTTCTTCGAACGCACTGTAGCGCACGAAGAACTTGGCAAATCGTGGCCATCCATTCTCTTTTGATCTTGATCTGCGACCCGATCTGAATCGAAGCTTCGTGAAAAGCAACGCGTGTGCTCACCCTTCTCCCCAGACCCATCCGACGGTCAGTTTTTAAGTTGGCAACCCACGCGCTCCTCTCCTCTCATCCTTGCCGCCGGTTGCATCGATGACTATCTTCACCTGCGCGGTGATCTGAGCCACTGAGATTGCTACTTAAGCACCTCAGTGGTTGCGCGGGCAAAGGATCTCTTCTCCTACATTCTTAGCGGTCATTCTTATACTCCAGCTGCCCTCCCCACCAAATCGACCTCCTAGTCGCTAAGGACCTCATAGCACCTGAGGACAACTCTGAAGCCTCTCTAGAAGGCTTTTCCCTCCACTGGAGTCATCTCCCTCCTTTCTTCATCCTTAGCCACCGGCTAAGGACCCATAGGTCCCATTCTTCCTGTTAGAATAGTTTTAGTATTCTATAATTTAGCTGTAGCAGTAGTTAAGTAGATTAGCAATAGAATTAGAGTAATTTGTAGTGATTAATTATGTTGCTCTCTTAGTTTAGTAGTAGGGGTAGAATTAGAGTAGATTCACTCCCCTCACCACCTCTGATCATTCCAGATCAGAGGGGATGGTTTCACACAGTCATTTATCATGAGTTTTCTCCCTCTTCACGTTTCCATTCCACTTCTGATTCTCTTGATTGATTTCTTGCTTTTTCACCCACTCATCAGACCTAATTTTAGATTTGATTATCTTCTGATATCAGATCTAAAATTAGCGTCAAAGATCATGTTCGAGGCTTTTCACTCCCTTTTGCTCACAAAAGCCCCTGATCTGAGCTTTAAAGAAAATTGGTTTGCTGGATTGATATCAAAATTTGGATTGCAATGAATTTGAATCACTTGAGTTTTGAACGTTTGATCTAGCAGACTGAAAGTTTTTTTATTTTGATTCATTGCTTGGCGAGGAATCTAAGGTGACTTTGAAGTCAAAATTCACCTCAGAAGAGCCATGATCTTAACTGAATTTTCATGAGTTTTGAACTGTCTTGAATGCATGATGAGTCAATGAAAAATTGCTTAGTTGATTTGAGGAGCAAATCAATTTTTCCTAACCTAAGGAATTATCCATATTCCTTATGGTTCCAGAACTCTGGGATTGGAGTGTTTGGTTTCATTGGACTGAGTTAACTCTTTCTACATGCTGTCTATAGCATTAGAAAGAATCAGATCAGTTGCTCATTTAACTTTGGTTTGATCAGATGTTACTGACAAGGGATTTTGGTTTTGCTTTATAATCCCGAGTGGTTTTTCTCTAAATTAAGACCCTTGTCATATTGTGTTGAATGAATTACTGATTTATGTTTTGTGTGTTTCAATCCCAGACCTATAGTAAACAGCTGCAGAAGCAGCTACATTCCTCTCCTCAATTCCAGTCAAGTGTTCCCTGGATTAACCCTTTTTAATCCCTGACCAGATTGTCTATAATCTAATTTGGGATATTAAGGGTTAGATCAGGAAGTACATGTTGGAATTAACTCCTTTATCCTACTGCAAATCAATTCCTCTTTAGATGAGTCAACTGCAACAGTAGTTGAGACATTTAAAGAGGGATTTGGTTGGATGATGGGGTCAGTTTTAGTAGCTTTTCTTATTTCTGATCTGCTGCAGTGACTAGTTTCTTCCTGCTGTTCTAGCAGGAATCCCAAGTTCTTATCACCATGTGGACAGTAGCTTAGATCTAGTCATGTTAGAAGCTGACTGATGTGTAATGTTGTATCAATTGTATACAAGCTTTCCTTGATTGTAATTGACTTGTAATATCTATTGAAGGGTTGTAATTAAATCTTTTTAATCTTTTGTCAGCTAAATAATGAGTTTTACTATCCACTATATGAATTTAATGAAAATTGGTCTTGAGTTGCATGCCTAATTGCTTTTATCTATTTCATAACCTAGACTGAGCACATTCAAGGCAGTTCCCTACCTTTTAGACATTTAGGCCTCATCCTAAGCCCTTAAGACATTTTAGACACCTCTTTAAAGGCTTAGGATGAGTGAACTTGGGATTTAAATAAAAATCATAAAAAATTCTAAAAGAATAAAACAAAACTGTCTAATTGAAGATCAGATAGTTCTCTAACTTCATACCAAGTTTCATGGTATACAGAACCCCCGACTTGGTATAATTTGCCGGTCGACGGTTCTGTATACCAAGGAATTTAATAAAAGAATATACCTTTAAAAACATCAAAAACATTTCCTCCTTCTCATCCATTTCTTTCATTCGCATCTCCTACCTCCATAACATAAACAAAAACCATAAAAACTGAAAAAACTCTAAAAATAGTAAAAATCCCTTGTATAATATGTATATAAGTATTTATTTAAGCTATATAGTAAGCTTACTTACCTATAATGTAAAGTATACATATCTATAAGTTAAATAACTTATGTTAGTATTGTATTATGTAAAGTAAATATTTAAGTTAGATTATACTATATATATATATAAATAAATATATATATATATATATCTTAATTATACAGCTAGTTATTAATTAAACTAATGTATATGTACAATAAAGTCATACAGGTAATAAGTACTATAAATTACCCTATTAAGTTATAAGACTATATATGTATATTTATACGAATATAATAAACATACTGAACCTGGTACCTTAATTTAATTTTGAATACAGAATAAATAATTAATTTATTAAGTTAATAGTCAAGTTATTAGATTAAATTAAAATAAATTAGTAAATTAAGTTCAAACTAAGTTAATTTATACTGTATATGTATACTACTATATGTTAAGTAATTTCACCTAATTTAAGTATATTTATAATATATACACTATTTAAATTTAATTTACAAATAAAATAGTCCCAAAATTTGCTATTTAAATGTAAATAAAACATAAATTAAATCTGTAAAATATAATAAAAATGTTTATAAAATACTTAGACATGTATACTAACTCTGTATAAGGTCAATTAGACCATATAATAACTAATTTATACGTAATTAAGAAAAAAAACCTAAAAATAAGTATGTATAAACTATATACTTTAGCTAATTTATTTATATAGTAAATATAATTAAACTCCAAAGTAATTGTATAATTGTATAGTACTATATAAATACTTTATTTTCAAATAATTTATTTTTAATAACTAATAAATTATGGCCCTCGAATCGAGGGCCAAAATCACAAATGTTGTACTGCCGCCTGAAATTTCAACGCTGCACTTGTGCCCAGATAGTCTCACATCCTGGGTGGGCGAGCGCATGCTGTGCTTTAAATTGATTTTGTTAGATAGGCTACCCAGTCGTCACGGGTGCCGAGCACCCGAACAACCGAATACCTATGATACATCTGAGCATATTGAGCATGAAATGAGATCGAGTGTGGGGCCGAGGGCCTGGGTGTGTGCGGGCTGTTAAGCCCAAAGATCTGAGCATGAACATGTAATTAAGCAGCCTAATGAGAAATTATGGCATGCTTAGTAGAGGTCCGGTCCCACCCTCTGGGTGTTGTGTATCCCTCGAAAAGCGTGCCCACAAATTAAATAATTTTTTATTAATTAAGAGCCATAATGACACTGTCTAAACAGAGAACTTAAGACGAATAAAATTAAGAAGAAGAAGAAATGCAGAGGAGAAGGAATGAAAGAGAGGGTAAAGGTACTTATAAGTATAATGTATATACAGAAACCCGTATAAATAAATATAGACGAGATAACTAAAGTATATATATATACACGTAGTATAGCTATTTACCTTTATTTATAACTTCATACCTTTACTAACAAATAAAATGTCACTGTAGGAGAAATAACTATCGCTATAGACCCTGGTTTCCTTCTTACAATTTGTATATATTTTTTCTAGGGTCCAGCGACGCTTATATCTATCGCTGTAGCCATTATATGTGTTGCTGTATATGTCAGTATAGTAAGTTAAGTTAGTATGCTCTATAATATGAGTTAGTAATGTATAATTATGCAAGTATTAGTAATATAACTTATAAATAGATAGTATAGAATATAATTATGTATCATTTGATGCTTGTTTGTAAGTAGATTTTTGCAAGCACTTTTATTGATTTTTTCTATATATCATGGAAATTTTAATCATTTTTGATAGATTCATTCATTCATTCGTTATTGATTGTATATAAAATTAATCATTTTTGGAATTAAAGAATAATTTTGGACCTAGAGAGTGATGTAAATCAATAACTGCCTCCCAGTAAATGACCTAGAATAAATCAGTAAAAATTAGTTAATTAAATAAAAATGGTCGTAATAGTGGTTTGTATTTCCTACATTTACTACAACAACATCAATTCATCACAATCACGACCTTATGATTATGACCATCATTCATCATCATCACCATCATACCACGATCTAATTATTAAGGGGAGTAAATTTTGTAACTGTGAAATGATCTACTGGCGCAATAATCGGAGGAGTAACAACTCATGCATTACATCTCCAATCAACCTGACCTATTGGCAAGTCGATGGATCTATAAGGGAACTAGGTTGCTGGATTTGGGCAATTGAATCCACCAGGATGTCGGGCTGCTAGATCCAGCAAGTTGCTAGGTTAAGCCATGGAGTTTATCTTATGATCATATTTTTCTTCCCTCATCAAGTGCCTTGGTGAGGAGAGGAGAAGATGTGTTGTGGTCGTGAGAGGATGGTTGGGGCGATGGCCAATGGTGTGTAACGGAGATGGAGGATGTGAGAGAGAGGGCTACCTCTAGAGCCTTGTCGCACGATGTCTAAGGTGAGTGATCGAATAGGGGTCCTCTAGAGCCTGCACCCCTTGTGGGATCGAGTGGAATCTCCTAAGGTGAGGGGGTGCAATGGGGTTAAAGTGAGGTCGTAAGAGGGAGTGGCCCCTTAAGACTTGTGCGCGTTGATGGGAATGGGATTCTAGTCTTGCGTGAGTAAGGGCCATGGTTTGGTGTCACGCAAGTGTAGGAATGGGTTGGATGGTCATGCGAGAGGTTGTGTGCGAATGGTGTGTTGTGCTTGAGTGAGTGAGTGATAAAATTGGGTGATGGCTATGTGCGAAGTTGGGGATGGGAATTGATGCGGTCTCGTGCTTGAGAAAGGAATGGGAATGGTTGGGTGTCGCACAAGTTAGTTGAGAGAGAGAAAGTGAGTGGTCCTAAAAGAGAGAGAGAGGTAAATTATGAAATGGGACAAGGGATGGTGAATTTCTTTTGGAGAAAGGAGGTATAATGTACCCTCTACCTAGGTACCTACAAATAAAATAAATGCTCATTATTATTTATATAATAAGCTGCATAATGTAAGAAAATACATGCAAACATAAATCCTAATTCATGCACTATTTTGCAACTACATGTAAATTCAAATGTACCCTAAATTGCTAAAGCCAACACGCTTAGGCCTAAATATAATCTACTAAAGTGGACTTATCATATAGTATCTGATTAAATAATTGGATCGCCAGTTCGAGTCATTAAATTTATGATTTATATCCATTGGCACTTGAAAATGGAGGAAAATGTGTCACAGGAGAGTGGTGAAAGGGAAGGAACTTATGAGTTTCTTGTCCATTAGATGTACAGTAAGATGGTTCCAATTCAGAGGTTTAGAGGACAAAAACGCATAGAGATAAGCATAGTTGTGGGACAATTTTTAAATGAAGTAGTTTTCGACATAAAGTTCCATAAAAACACACAGTTGAGGAACCATGCAAGGGGATGAAAATGCAAGGACTTGGTGAAAATCTTGTGATCATAGTTTTTAGGAGTAAGAAGAACCTCCTAAATAGCTTCAGAGGGGGTCTCATGGTATAGCTCAATGAAGGTGCATCCCAAAGATGGACACCCTAAAACGTCATTGATGACATCAAAATTGACCTAAACCTCAATCCCTATACTTTGAAGCCAGCATGATGTTAAACTCTTCCCCTATATTTTTGAGATTAGCAGAAAATAGGTGATAGGCCATGGGATCCAGACCCGCGATTCAACTTGCCCGTGCTCTGGCAAAAACGTTACACTTGAATAACTAGAGAATCTTGTAATGCGCAAAATGATCCTTTCACACTAGAACAACTATATCAAAATAGTTGAAATCAATGGGCTGGCCTATATGTAGGGATAATTTAGAAAGCAAAGAAAAATGCACATATGTGGAATTTCTAACAAAATATCGATCAAAAGTGTTGTCACGAGGAGGGTTGGAGGAGGAAGTGGTCTTTTGTTTCTATTGATCCATTTTCAATGCACGTTGATCAATCAAAAGGGGTGATTGATCAATCAATAAAAGGAATTGATCGATCAACTTGGCAGAATGATCGATAAAAGGTTGAATTGATCGATTATTTAGACAAATGATTGATCAATTTGCATGAATATGGTAGGGATGGATGCACAACTTGATTGATCAAGAGGGGGAAGAGGATTGATCAAAAGGAGAAAAATGATATGACTCACAATATGTAAGATGGAAGCACAATAAAAAATTGAGTTTTAACACCACATGAGTCTAAAAAACATGATTAAAGATTCATATTTCTAAGTTGAAAGTCAAGTCAAACAATGATGCTTTTATCATGTTTTGAGATGTTATCACCAAGTGATAGATTGGAGAGGAGAAGAAGAATATCTTCCACCAAGAGAGGGAGACTCATGGAACTTGTGATGAGGATCCGCATGTTGATTGATAAACCCAACGATGGTCAAAGTTGTTGATGAATGAGAAGGAAGGCGATATTATGACTCGAGTCCCCCCCTAGCAAGAACCTGAGTCAATTTGCAATTTACCCAAGATCTAGTCATCCAACATATAAACATAAAACAACATAAAATCATACACATCACATCATATCACACGCATATATATAAGAAATAAAGAAGAAACTAATTGGACTATTAATCAATGGAATATTCATAGCCATCACAAGTACATAACTAAAAAAAATGGAATTAATATTACTAAAAGAAACTACGATAGATATGGTGACATCTACCATAACTACAATGCTGCATGTGGACTGGCATCTTTAACTCTTATAGTTGCAAGATCCGACTATATCTTACTAGGACCTAAGTACAGAGTCCACAGGAAATGTCAGCAAATGTTAAGTACAGTAGAAAAATAATGAAAATAGAAGAAAATAAGAAAATGCAAAAAGCAAGGAAAACATGTATTATTCTCACTTATTCCAATTTTTTTTATTTATTTTCCCATTATATGTGTCATTTTATATTCCAATTGTTAACCTATCCAAATCAATTCCCTCAAAAGGCTCAAGGAGATCTCGTTGCGATATCCTAAACAATAGATTGAATACGATTTACCCTCTTAACCAAGAGGATGACTTGCACTCACTCTATTATTTAGTTAGCCGCTTTGGGGTCCCAACCAAGGTGAAGTGGTGACTACAGTCCATGTGATACACATGCGGGTAACTACCCCACATTGGCACCCGATTGGTCATCTCCACTATAGGATACAAAAACAACAACACCAACCACTCACAACAGTAACACATACCTACTACACCTCGCTACTTGATTAGCCAAAATACTTAACAAAACAAGTTGCTAGGAATCTAGCTCACTCCCTGAGCCAGTCTCTATCCCTTACAAGTATACCTGGCCGTGTCGTAGATACTGAGCACGAAACTAACTTCCAATGGGTATCACCAACCCAAGTTTCTCACCCCAATGTCATCCACTTTCTATTCACCAATATAGCTAGAATGTAACAATAGATTCTCTTTCTTTCATACAATCATAATTCCAAAATTTGCATTTTCTTTTTATCAAATAAACAACTTATCACAAGTTCTTTTAGAAATACTTCTTTCCACCTTATACACTCATTTTGTGAAGAGATCCAAAGAAGATAGTGTTCAAGCTCTCTAAACTTCATACTACATATCTGAGAGCATCGATCTGTTGTTCACTTCACATCAATCTACTTCTACCTAAGGGAAGTACCCTTTGCCTATAGGAGCTTAGATTAACTTGTATTTTGTGGCTCTGTAGGTTACTTTGTATTTTCATTTTTGGTTGGGTATTCACATGGCGAATTCCCGTCTCCTTCTTGAGACAAAGTACTCTTCATGAAGAAGAGGGGTTGAGGTACACTACCCTCGAGTTAAAGTAGTGTGGTTGTATTGAGATTTTGTCACTCTCGTTTAAGTGACATGTATAGTGGATTTGATTTATTTGGTAAATCAGGAAATCCTAAGTTGGGAAGACTTAGGTGGTGGTTCTTACTCTTGGGGTTTCCACCTAAAAATCCATTATGCATTGTGGTGAATGTTTGTGTGATTGCATTTTATTTGTATCATTTTCTATACCACATTATTTACCCCCACTAGTGTGAAATCTCAATTGGTATCAGAGCGGCTTCTTACATATACGGAGTCATACCTGGAGAGGATCCTAAATCATGAAGGAGAGCATCTTCGCGACTAAGCATACCGAGGGATAGTCCATCGTTCGGCCTCTGTATTTCGAAGGTAAAAATTACTCTTATTGGAAACTTCGAATGTGTATGTGGTTGTAGGCGAATGACTACTTGATTTGGGAGAGATGCGAGACTCCCTACAACATTTTGGAGAAACCTGCGGGAGGCTACTTGCCAAATTAAATCAAGGAGCTCTCTCTTAATGCAAAGACAATGAACACGTTGTACTATGTGTTAATCCCGGAAAAGTTCAATCGGATTTTGCAATGCACTACTACTTACAAAGTTTGGTACACCTTGGAGGTAACTCATGAAGGTACATCTAAGGTAAAAACATTTAAAATTAACTTGCTTTCTCAAGAATTTGAATCTTTCTTCACAAAAACTAATGAAAGCTTGAGTGAGATGTATACTAGGTTCACATTAATTGTGAACAATATTAAAGCTTTAGGAAAGACCTTCATTCAAGGAGAACTTCAATCAAAACTCCATTCCCTTGGACTTGAGTCGGAACAAAAAGTCACCGCCATTGAGGAAGCACACCAAGTAGAAGAGCTTAACAAGGATGACCTCTTAGGCAACCTCATGGCTTATGAGAACAAGATGAAGCAAAGGAAGGAGACACTAGAGTCGAAGAAGACACTTGCCTTCAAAGCCGCATCGGATAGCGAGGTAAGTTCTAATGAGGAGGAACTTCATTTTTTGGCTAACAAATTTGTTAAGTTTCTTCAGTGTAGGAATCAAGGAGAAAAAGAAGAAAGAGGAGGAGCCAGTTAGATGCTACCATTGCAACAAGAAGGGGCACCTTATACCAGAATGTCCACTCTTGAAGAAGGAAAAGAAGAAGAAGAAGCACAAGAAGAAGGCGCTCTAAGCTATATGGGACAACACGAGCTCAGAAGAGGAAGAAGTTTCAGCTCTTTAAATATGAAAGAGATGATTTAATTTTTGAAAATGAAACTTTGAAAGTTAAGTTCATCTCTAGTGAATCTAAAAAAGAAATTCTTGTGTTGGAAAATCAGACTTTAGTCCTAAAGAGCAATGAATTACTTGATGAAAATAATTCTCTGAATTATGAAATTTCAGTTCTTAAAAGCAAGATAAGTATAATAGAAAGAGATCTTGCATACCTTAAAGAGAATTCTGAAAATTAATTGAGTTAGCTAGAATCACTAAGGAAAAGATTAAGGTTAATGCTAGATTTAAAAATGAACACACCAAGAGATTGTATGCACAAAGGCGTAAGGTTTCGAATCCAAGTGGACCCCAACCTTAGTCGAGAAAGGCTAACTATGGAGAACCTAAGAAGTTGTGGGTACCTAGACTTTTGGTCTAATATTGTTTTACAGATCTACAAATGGATCCAAGAAGTTACTTATATGGACTTCATCAAGAAAGAATCAAGATTCTTGGCGAGTCAAACGGGTATGGAGGTTGGAACCCATACTAACGGAGGTAAATTTTTTTATTTTGATGATCTATTAGCATCAAGATAGGGGGAGAAAATTTAAATTTGTTATATGCTATAATTCCGTTAAAAAGGGGAGATTATCCTTAACAATAGTTGGTTTAAAATTTACATAGAAATGCATGTATTTAGGGGGAGATTTTAAAAGCTTACGGGGTTGTATTTCAATTAAAAATGGGGAGATCACTAGTAACCCTTGTAATTTTTAAATTTAACAAAGAAGTGTATGTTACTAGGGAAAATGAACTTATCTCCTAAATTATGTCAAAACGGGAGGAGTTAACATATTTTTAGAAGAGCATGTTTTAAGGGGGAGTTATAGAATAATTTAATTAAAAATTAAACCTTTTTAATAATGTCAAAAGGGTGGAGAATTTTGAGAATCATTATCTATGATTTTGTCATCATAAAAAAGGGGGAGATTATTCATGCAAATGCACCATGATCATGGATTTTGATAATAACAAAGCACTTGGGATTTAACATTTGCATTGGAGATTAAGATTTCAAGTTAATTTCAAATGAAAACAAGTGCAAAGGAGTTCAAGCTCAAGTCCATGGAGATATGGAGGAGCTTGATGAAGGACAAATGCATTAAGGAGCGTGAAAATGGAGCATTGGTCTTAAAACTAAGAAGGAGAATGAAGAGTAGGAATTAGAATATATTGTTGATAACTCAAAAATTTTGTGAAGAACAGAGAGATTAAGGTTTCAGAGAAACCCACGTCGTAGTACGTGCGAAAGATTCGACTATTAGATAAATTTACCGAAACTCGATGAGTCTTGGGTTGAACATGAGGAGGTGACATTTGATTGGCGAGAAATCCACGTTGGCTTATTAGTTTTTGGTATTTTGTG
Source organism: Thalassia testudinum (assembly GCA_037157565.1). NCBI lineage: Eukaryota > Viridiplantae > Streptophyta > Magnoliopsida > Alismatales > Hydrocharitaceae > Thalassia > Thalassia testudinum. Next base: position 35,532,685 of record JAZHRO010000056.1, read on the forward strand.
CTTTTCTAATTTTTTTGGCATTTTTACAAGGCAGAAATCAAGTGAGACTACTAAACAAACCAATCTACTAAGTGAATAATTACAGAGAAGAAAGAGAGAGAGAGAGAGAGAGAACAACTATTTTATAAGAAAATCAAATGTTTATTACAAAAACTACATGCGGGAAATTAAATCTACTCTACGAAAGTGGTAAAAGAGAAGAGGTAGAAGAATCCCCCTCAATGGTTGCTTGGGGGACGAGGTACGCCCAGAAGAAGGTGATGAGATGTTGGACGAAGGAGGACAGAGCTGTATAAGGCAAGGATGAGGCAAGGTGGATCGACTTCCTTGAACAAGGATGAGAAGACGGTTGACAGGAGCTCCACAAATGGGATGAGATAGAGGGGATTACAAAATTATTTTTATACTCTAATGGAGCATCCCAGGCTTGGGACTAGCTCAAGAGTAGCTCTTAGAGCTTTAGAGAGGGATAGAGAGGTGAGGGAAGGGATGAATTGCAAATGGAGGGTGTAGGGGGTATTTAAAAGTGCATAGGAGGTCATGTCAAATCATTTGGCACGATATGAATTGATTTCTATGCACAAGGCATGGGCGGCATGCGATGCAGCCATGCACAACCCACGTATCGCACGTGTGCAGGGATGTTGTTGGTGTGCGTGGGCGCGTAATGGAGGAAAGTCAGTTGTCCATTCTTGATCAAACGTCCGAGAGAGGTGAGATGATGGCACATTCAAATCGTGCAAGTGCGCACGCTCTCCATTGCTGGCGACACATGGCTTCATCACAATCATTGATCGTGCGCCTCAATCCGCCTGATCGTGTGCCTCGGTTAACGTAACTTCTTCTCACCTCCTGATCTTCATCGGGCGGTCTTGATTGCAATAAAACCACCCTGAAGGAGGGTTGAGAGTGGGATTCAAACCTGCGACCCTTCCTTGAGAGGGTGGGTTGCCACTACTACTCTATCGAGCATTGGGTCATGTCTAAGCCGTTGGATTAAGAGCCAATGGTCTGGATTAATCCCCAAGGTATGCCTTTTGCTTGTGAAGGAGGGGTGAGTGATGTGGTGAGCCTAGGGCCATTGGATGGAGATCCAATAGCCCACAATGCACTTTGAGGGCACTATACAAAATTAGTGCGCGGCCTTGGATGGCTTTAGGTGGTCTGGATGGCACCACGTGGCGCCATCTAGGTTGTCCATTTTCTTCTCTTCATAGGAGACTCTATGGATATTAGATCAAGGTGGTTTTCGTGCTGTTGGGTTGCGATCGTCGACCCATCCATGCGGTTGGATTTTTTTTTTTGAGGTCCATATTCGCATTACCTTGTCCCTTGGTCGTTAGTCTTCTTTAGATTGCACATGATGCTATGGAGGTCCAATTAGGGTGATCTCGGAGGCATTGGACTTCGATCATCGCCCTAATCATATTCGTACGGTTGAACCTTCAATCTAAGGCCTAGAAATGTATTGCTGTGTCTCCTAGCCATTAAAATAAGAAAATTAATATACAAATAAAATAATTTATTCTAAATGCATGATGATGCATGTTATGCAATATTTATAATGCTGAATGCATCAATGACCCTTGGAACATACATAATAGGCATTTTATCATAAAATATCATATACTTATTGATAAACACCAATTTATCATCATTCTTATACCCTAAAACACACCTAGCTATTAGGATTTTAACTCCGCAATCGGGTTTTTGGGTTGCATTTAGTCACTCTCTTAAGTTAGGCACGCATTGCATTGTTTTGTGTTTTTAATGTGTTTATTTAAGTGTCATGGATAAATAGAGTCAAATCCCACAAACCTAACACCTTAGAAGGTAGAAGATGAAGGAGCCCAATTCAGCTGGATTCTAGCTCAACCTAGTTGAGACTAGCTCATCTCAGCTCCATTCAGCTCACCCTAGTTGAATGGTAGCTCAAGCTAGCTCAACTCTGTTGACCTCAACTCAATTCCATCTCAACCTAGTTGGGACTAGCTCATCTCAGCTCTATTCAGCTCACCTTAGCTGAATGGAAGCACAGGCTAGCTCAACATAGTTGACTCCAGCTCCATTTTAGCTCTTCCCAGCTCTAATTAGTTCATGGTAGCTGAACTCCTAGCTTAGCTACTAGTTGACAACTAATAGCTAGAGCTAGCTTCAAGAGAGGCAGTTCTAATTCACCTCATCTCCAACCTAGTTGAAGTCAGCTCAACTTAGCTCCTAAGACTTAGCTTGGCTGCTAGTAGAAGAATTAGCTCGCTAAGCTAGTTGCTGAGCTTACTTGCAACTCATTATCAACTTCCTAAAGCTCCATGATAAACCAAAATAGCTCCTCTAGCTAAACCCTAGCTCTTCCTCCACTTACCTACTAGCTAAGCTAACCCTAGCTCCTCTCCACTTCACATGGAAGTCCACTTAGCACCCTAGCTCCACAAAAACATCCACCAACTTCTCTCTCCCTTGGCACCAAAAAGTATAACCACCCCCAACCCTTGAAACTCTTCATTTTGGCACCATATATGCCACCTTTTCCCACCACAACCACCACCTTTAACCACCTTCAAAAATGGCACCAAAACTCTCCTTGAATCCTAACCCTACATATTACCATTACCACCATCTACACCCTCCAAATTGGCGCCAAAATGGTGGCACATATCTACCATGGACAACCACCAAAAGGGTGGCTTTCACCCTTAACCACCCCCTCCATGTCCTTTGGGTTGGCGTCAACCATCCCCCACCATTCATCCCTGAACCACCCACCAAACTCCATCCTAGCCCTTCATCTAGATCCCATGCCAACCCCTATCTCCACGTCTATTTAAACCCCCATCCTACCACCAAAAAGGGACATCCTTGGCTACCATTATCTACCCATAAACCCACCTAGATACATCTCCATTTTTGGCCAAGGAAGAAGAAGAGAAGAAGATTAAGGAGGCAACCCTCTCCTCCTTTGTGCCTTCTTCCTTGTGTCCAAGCCAAGGAGCACACCTTAAGGGGTTGGCCAGGCAGTGGAGGAGGAGCCAGGGTGGACGTCCACCCTGAGGAGAAGATCTTCATCAGCATATCAGGAAGAAGCCTTTCTAAGCCCAGGAGCAGTTGAGCTTGGAGCAAGACCTCCTTCTTCCTCATCATCATCATCGGGAGAATTTTCTATTCTTGCATTTTTCTATTTTGTAGTAGAAGCATTCCACTACAATTCTTTTGTAAACAGTTCTTTTCCCTTAATACAAGTCGTCTTTCTCTATTTGCTTGTGTTTTCAATTCATATTTGTGCTTTTCTTTTCATTAAATTAGGTGTGCTTCACTCCACTCCTCTAATCACCCTAGGAACACCTTCCTAAGGTGAACTTAGAAAAGTGGATTCATATTTGTCACTTAGGGATTGTTCTGATTTCCTTTGCATCTTCGCACAACCTGCTATTTCGAAAATCGTAAAAACAACAAAAGTAAAATAAAAGCAAAAACGTAAATGTCAATTTGAGAGAGTGAGGGAGAGAACCATTTATTTGACTAACAATTGGCCTCCTTGGATGGCCCTAGATACTCACCATATCTAGGTTATAAATTTTACAAGTTGATCAGTTTTACGCGTTACAACGATTCAAAAAATCGCTTTAACAAATCGTGTAAAAATCCGCATCACTTATCACCCCCCATGCTTATCTTTTGCTAGTCCCTAGAAAAACTAAACTAAATGCTATGTATAAAAACATAATTAGGATTCGGTCACTTAGGCGTAAGTTATTTATCAACAATAAGAAATTCTACTAAGGACCTAAACTACGAAGACTCAACATCACCAGGGTGCCTGTAAAAATGCAAACTGCCTAAGTCCTCGCCTTATTCCAAGCAAAAGAGAATACATTTTTTCTTTTTCTTTTTTTTCTAATTCTTTTTGGACTTTTTGAGTTTAGGGTTTTGGCATAGCTTTCTACGGCTACCCAACCCACCTGAGACTCGAGAAGATTCTAAGTGTTAAGCATCTTTATTGTGTAGAGGTGGTTGACTCACTAAATGGTGAAACAAAATGACATTAGGTATCTACAAACCCAAGGTGATCCTAACAAAAATTTCTACCTAAAGGTGTATCTTTTTTATCGATAGCTTTCTCCCTACTTTTATTTTGTTGGGGTCAACACAAGGGTGAACCAAGTGTATATCTCCCTAGGTTTATTCTACTGCCCCACTTCTCCGTAAGTTTGGGATTATTTATGCATTTTCGTGGGCTGGGCTCTAGACAAACGACAATGGGGGGTTTCCCACGGTAACTTGTCAGCCATATTCGTGCGATGAAGTGTGGCTTATTCATTTTTTTCTTTTTTTTTATATTTTTTATTTTTTTCCTCTTTGGATGCTTTTTTCTAATTTTTTTTTCTTTTTCTAAGCAGGTGGCTTCCTTTATCTAAGATTTACCTAAAGCCAATAGCCAAAGAGATTAAGTCGCGTGGTTAGGTTCTGGACACCTGGCTATGAGCTCTTACTCACAGCAACGTGCCAGCCATGTCACCTTAGTATGTTTATTAGCTACCTAATTTCAGTTAAGATCGCCTGTAAAGTAAGTCAACACAAAAAGTGTGTAGATGCTTAGACTATAAGTCCCCTCAAATCAGAAGGCAAGTTGATAAGTCGTATACTTATCACCCTAACTTATTTAACCAATTAAAATAAACTTAAAATTGGCAAGGACTCGAGAACAGGTCCACATTTTAGTGGACACCTGAGTCAATTAAGCCTGTGGACTTGAAGAGTTTAAGTGTTCAGGCCCTGATGTATTATTTCCTAATTCCATTTTTTTTAATAAAGAGAAAATAAATGAAAAGAATCTACGAAGCTGACAAAATAATTCAGAATTAAGTGCATTAACCCCCCAATACCTAGCTAATGCAATATCCTCATTGTAAAACTAAAGGCATGAAAAGGAGTGAAATAGACAAGAAAGGACCTGAATTTCGTGGCAAGTTCGGTCAGCTTCAAGTAAAAATAGACTATATAAGTGCTAAGTTTATGCCTTCAGTTGGACAAAAAGGGAATGAATAAATGAATCAGAATGGCAGGTCACGATCAGAATAAGGAGATGATTGCGTAGCAATCATAGGACCTAATTTACCTAAATTAAGCCATATCTTAGCTTAACTTAGGAATAATGCATGCATGAGCAGCATATTTTGCATCTTAGTTGATTTATTTAGCTATGTAGAAACTAATGTTATTATGATGTGTTAATTGGTAAGAAATAATAATTGCAGACGATTTAGAGCCTAGATGATAAATCCAACCATATATATGGAGTCAGAGCAACGATCGCAGTCCAACGACGTAAGAATTGCCTCAATCGGAGCCTTGTAGCACCATCTACAAAGGCAAGAAAATGGACAATTAGAATATCATCACGTGGTGCCATCCCAACGGCTCTCACCTGTGGTCACATCTTCTGAAGCAAACCGCAGGTGCTTTACAGGTCGTTGGATCATCATCCAATGGCCACAATCGCACCACATTAGCTGAATCAGCGCACTTCATCAAGTGGAGCTTCATCTCAGCCATTAACGGCTGAGGCAGTGCACATGCTAAAACAAAAGTACGACAAAAATAACCGTGCAATGCATTGGAAAGTGCCCTCGAACACTAGCATGGGTGCGTGATTGAAGCCCCCAGGAGGATTTAATCCGCTATCGTGCACGAGGGTGAAATTAAGCTATCGATGAGCTATCGGGAGGTGCTGGAGGTGATACATGGCGTATGGAGGCACGTTGATCGACATGCGCATGATGACATGCAGATGAACGCGGGCATGATGAGGCAGTTGCAAGCGCACGACATGGAGACAATCTTAGCCGTTGATCGTTACGATCAGACGATCGAATTTGAACGCACGTGTGGCATGCGATGAGTGAAGAGAAGGCAGAGTGGTGTGCTCTCTAAGTCGTCGATCTCAATCAAACAACGTTGAGAGTGCCACGTGGCAGCATCAGAATGGCAGGCGCGTTGGGCGCGTGATGGAGGCGCGTGGGCGCGCGGTTTGGACATGGTCTAAGCCGTAGATCTCCAGATCGACGACTCTTGCTGCTCCAACTTGTTAGCATGGATTGGGGCTCTAAGAAAACCCATTTTGCCCCTCACTTTGGCTATAAAAAGGATCCCAAACTCCCCATTTGAGAGGCAAATTCCACCATCGAAGAGCCCTCTTCCTTTGAGTCGTCCGCCATGGCCATCCTTGGTGCACCGTTTCTGCCCCTCCATGCCCACCTAAGGCCACCAAGGGCCACTCCTTGGTGCCCTTGTTCTAGTAGAATAAATAGTCTTCTCTTTAATTCTTCTAATAGTTCTAGTTCTAGCCATTTTTGTTCTAGTTGTTCTAATTAAGTTCTAGTTATTTTAGTTAATTTTCTTGTCAAGCATTCAACTATGTGGAGAACTTGCATGATTATTATTTGAGTAAAGTCGATTTGCTTCACGTCTATCATGCTTATTACTTTTAGTTCTAGTTAGATTAGATCGCTATTTTCAACACATCACACATATTAAAATCAAATTGAGTCTCATTGCCACCTCCCTGAGTTTGATCAGGACTTTTGACCAGGCCTTGCTTGATTTGGATTCATCCATTAATTTAACCCCCACTACTAAATTTGACCACTTTCAATTTTCGAAGCTAAAACCCACTTTGGTCTTTATCTAGTTGGCTGACAGATCAGTCAAAGTGCCCCGAGGTGTGGTGGAGAATGTCATTGTAAAAATCCATGGGCTTTGCTTCCCAGTGGATTTTTTCATCTTGGATATGGACATTCCTCCTAGTCTCCGCGATGCACCTATCATCTTAGGTCACCCATTTTTGGCGACCGCTCAGGCTAACATTAACTGTGCATCTGGGTGTATGGAGATCGCCCTAGGAAATGAGATCAGATTGGATAATTTTAAGGCGAACAAGAACCCACATTGTGATTTTATCGAGGACTCAGATGATGATGAATCTGAGCACTGTGCGAACATAGAGCTTCTTTGTGAGTCCACCCCATACACAACTTCTGTCGGGCTGATGATAACGTCATCATCATCCATAACTAACTTTATTTAGTCATAATCCATCGATAAATGCTCCTACATAATGGCCAAAGGGCCATAATTCATTTCATATCGATTCTGAAAGATAAACATGAAAACATCGATAAAAATGCAGTTTTAACAAAATATCCTAATTGCAGAATAATCACGAGGTTTCCTAGGGGTTAATTAAAGGTCAAATGGTTATAAATGTCTAACAAGTGGGCTAACACAGATAGAAACGGGTTTTCACGTATTTCGAGAATTAATGGACATCTGAAACCCTAAAAATAGACCTGCTTAATTAATTGAGGTTCTGGTCAGGATAAAATTCACCTAAACCTTCTAAAAATTATAGAAAAATATTCTATAAGGTTTGGTATGCTTGCTTTGACCATTGGAACCCAATTTGACCTAAAACAGAGTCTCAGACAGATAATTACCCTAATTTGGATTTTTGCATAAATTACCTAGTAAAACTTAGTCAAAACCAAAATCTATGCGGGGTTTTGCATCCATCTTAGCCATTAGGTGCCTTAACGTAGTGTTGTCCATAAAAATAATCACATGAGATCTCAATAGATAAGGTCAAAATTTTTCAAGAGCAAACACCATAGCTAGTAGCTCTTCTTTCGTAGTGGTAAAGTTCCTTTGAGCCTCATCAAGAGTCCTACTAATGTAATAAATCACTAAAGGTTTGATGGGAACACCACCATGAGCCCTAACTAGCTCATTTTGACCCAATGAAGATAATAAAAGCTCCTACATAACCAACTGGAGGTCTTAAGTCACTAAATAACCTTTCTGAGATAAAAGAAAGAAACAAGGGGTAAAACTGCAACTTTACCATTGTAGTACAACAATGGATTTTCTCAAGGGATAAGCACAGGTCAAAAGGTCTTAACAAGATAAAAAGTGGGGTGGATTTGACAGAAAAGGGTTCGTGTGAGTTCTGGGAATTAAATGACTTCTTGTAACACTAAAACATACCCACTTGATTAACCAAGGTTATGGTCAGGATAAAATTTACTTAAACCCTCTAAAAATGATATAAAAATATTCTCTAGGGTTTAAAACCTTTAATTTGGCCATTGGAACCCATTTTAACCTAAAATGGGATCTCAGACATATATTTACCCTAAATTGGGTTTTTGCATAAATTACCTATTCAAACGTACTCAAACCCAAAATCCAACTTCACCATTGGATTCCTTAGGTCCAAATTAGGTTTGTACCAAAATTTGGACCTAAGGGGAACTCATCTTCACCTACTTTGCAAAAAGGTCCAGTCTGATTGCATTTCTACCCTTACCTTTCAAAAACCCTTGCATTTGACCCCCTAGCTTCCTCATCATCCTTGTAAATAGGTCCCTCCGCCATTATAGCAGAGGAATCCTACTCCGGTGAGCTTTAGAAGGAGGTTTCTCCTTGATTTCTCAGAGAATCCCTCCCAAAATTGGAAGGGAGATTCTCTAAGTAATCTCCTCCAATTTGAATCCATTAATGAGCCCTGATTGTTTCCCAATCTCTCATGTGAACGCATGAGATATTTGGGTGTTTTGAAGCTTCCAACTCCGGCAACTATACCTTGCTTGGAAGCTTGGCTTCCAAGCACAAATCCATCTCCAGAGGCCTATTTATGACCCCCCAGGTTCAACCGCGTCTCCTCAGCTTGAAATTGGGTTGGTTCCCCCTCAATTCCTCTCTCTCTTGCCAGTCGCAACCCTCCGCAAGCTCCGGTGGCTCCTCCCTTGCTCTCTCATCGCCTAACCACAATACCAATGGTTGGGTTGTCTTCCTCTCCATCGTCCGCATCGCGCAACAATAGCCGACGACGCCTCTGCCCTCGTCTTCGCTGCCGCCTCATCTACGGAGATCTTCGTCTCCAGCATCGGCCATACCAGCCTCAACGCCTCCCCTGTCCCTTTTCATCCTTTAGAGGTATGTATGAGATTCCCTCTCTCTTCTACTCCCGTTCCCTCTCTTTATTTCTCAAAAACACCCCTCGACACCACTGATCACCATCACCTTCTCCACCTCCGGCGATCCCTCCGGCGAGGTGTCCTCGCCGCTCTGCACCTCCATCCACCTCGCCAACCACCATACAACCTCCGCAACAACTCACTGATCACAACCTTTCACACCAATCTCTCCGTTGACCACCCAAAAGCACCCCCGAACACACCCACTAACATGGGCACAGTACGCCCTAGATCTGCCACCACATCCATCCGCACGACACGCCGACCACTGCTGCACACTCGTCGTGCCTCAACGAAGCTCCCTGGATGATTTGACGTGGTCGTGAGGCCATTCTCATGTTTACAGGTACCCAACCACCGACCGCCATGGACGAAAAAGCTTGAAGCTTGCTTGCTATGCTCCAAGTGCTGCTGCTCCAGGCGAGAGTCCCAGGCAATGCAGACTTGAGGCATGAACTCATTCTGGCTATCAAGTGAAGTCAAAGGCCGTACCAGCCTCGCCAATTAATCTAGACATTTGTTGCTGGAGCGCGCAAGGGAGGTGGGACATGTAGTCCCACCTTGGAACTGGAAGAGTGGCCGGGTGCGCATTAAAGGATTTTGTGCCATAGCCTTGTCGCCTCCAACTCACGAGGTGAGGTCCTCCTCTCACCCTCTCATGGCCTCATCCGCGGCACTGCCCACGCAGACCTGGCCACGACCCGTCTACCTGACCGACTCACTCCTCGCTCACCACCCACGCCGGTGAGCCTAGACCTGGGTCTCCGTTAGGTTCAATTACCCGAACAAGTTGTGGCTCTGGGAGAACGAACCTGAAATAGAGAAGAGAGAAAGAGAGGAACGCTACGTAGGGGAAGGGGGGTTTTGCCTTGGAAAGCTTCGCTCCACACTTAGCCAAATCCAGAGAAGAACGAAGAAGCCAAATCAGAGAGGAAGAAGAGGAGGTCAAGCAAAGAAGGAAGGAGGAAGAAGCTAAGGACGAGGAGGCTAAAGACAGAAAGAAGGAAGGAAGAGAAAGAAAGGAAGGAGAAGGACCAGAGAAGAAGGAGAAGCCAGAGAAGAAGGAAGAAAGACAGAGCAAGGCAAAGGAAAGAGAAGACAAGGAGAAGAAGGAGCCAATGACAGAGAAAGAAGAAGAAAAGGAATAAGAAGCCAAAGGAAGAAGAAGAAGAATCAAGAGAGAGAGAAATCAATTCATTATTTTTAGCCACAATTCTTTTTATGCCTCATATACTCATGCTTTACATTCCTAATTAGATTTTGAGTAGTATTATGTATTTAATTTGCATTTATTATTTAGATTAGTGCATGAATTCCATTTGCTCCTTGTGTTTGACCTCGAACTTCAAATTCAAGTAATAAAATTATTTTTATTTTGAACGCTTTTTTGATTGTACTACACCGTGATATTCTTAAATACCGATTCAATGCTCTCAACATTTTGGCACCATTGTCGGGAGCAACGCACAATTCACCACTATTCTCCGCATTATTTGATTATATTCGAGCACTAACTTGCTGATGAGAGCTTCATCATGAGCCCTAACTGGCCCATTTTGACCTAAGAAAGAGAATAAGAGCTCCTACATAACATAGAGAAGGGCTTAATTCAAGGAATAAGTATTCTGAGAAGAAAACATGAAATAAAGGTTAAAACTGTAATTTTACCATTACAGTACATAAACAAGATTTCTCAGAGGAAAAACATAGGTCAAATGATCTGAATAAGATAAAAAGTGGGTTGGTTCAATCAGAAATGGGTTAATGTGCAGTCTAAGAATTAAATGACATTCTGTAACCCTAAAACAGACCTACTTAATTCAACAAGGTTCTGGTCAGGTTAAAAATCAAATAAACCCACTAAAATTCATGGAAAAATATCCCCTAGGGTTTAGAACCTTCTATTTGACCTTTGGAACCTATTTTGACCTAGATTAGGGTCCAAGCTCATTAATTGACCTAATTTGGGTTTTATGCAAAATGTTTAGTCAAACATGGTCAAACCTAAAATCGAACTTCACTATTGGATTCCTTAGGTCCAAATTAGGTTTATACCAAAATTTGGACCTAAGAGGAGGTCATCTTGACCTACTTTCCAAAATAATACACCCAAATCACATTTTGGCCCCTATCTTTTGAAAACCAATACACAAACCCCCCCAACTTCTTCGCCACTCTTACAAATAGGTCCCCCCGCCATTAATGGGGAGAAATCCTTCTTCAGCGAGGAATGGAGTGGCGTACTCCCTGATTCCTCAGAGATCTCCCAGATTTGGAAGGGAGATTCTCTAAGGAATTCCCTTCCATCTGAGCTCAATGGCAATCTCTGATTTGCATCCAATCTCTTGTGTGAACGCACGAGAGATTTGGATCTCCAACTACCTTCCTTCTCCGGTGAGGAGTCGGTGATAGAAGGCTTGCCCTCCAAGCACCAGAAGCTCGGACAGCAACTTTAAAAGGATCCCCGGTTCTCTGCGAATCCCTCAAACTTGATTTGGCCGCAAACTCCCTCAGAATTCATCTCCCCTCTCTCCGGTCAAGTAGCCTGCAAGCTCCGATGATTCTTCCTTCCCCCTCTCGTCGCTCTGCTGCCATACCATCAACAGGGTTCACTTCGCCTCGTTCTTCCACATTGTGCCACACCAGTGCACGCCTTCCTAATCTCTTCCTCATCGCCGTTATCTCCCCCTCAAGGCTGTCTTCTCCGACAACGGCACAAATACACCGTTCGTCTCCTCTGCCTCCCCTTCACTCCAAGTACCCCAGATAAGCTCCTCGTCTTCTACTCTTTCTTTTCCCTCAATCTATTTCACAAAACACCCCTCGACTACCACTGTCCACCCTCATCTTCCCCATCTCCGGCCAACCTCCGGCGAGATGCATCCATCACTCCACACCTCCACAAGTCTTGCCACCAACCTCAACACCTCCACCATCGACCGCTGAACACTTTCCACCCACTCACAGACCGCCACACGTGCTCCACGCTTCCACCGAACACACCCACTCACACGGTCACAGTTCAACCTAGGCACACACACCTAGGCCAATCTGAGCCATGCCAACACTTGCCTCACCTTCGCTATGACACGACGAAGGTTCTCCTATGGTCTGATAAAGCCGCAAGGCTCCTTTTGTGTCATGTAGGGTAGAGCTCTCGTCCGCCATTAACGAGCACACGAGCTTGCTTGTTCTCCAGCTTCAAGAAGCAAGCTACAGGATTCAGGCTCCCAAGATGTGCGGGTTGAGAGTGTGCGCAATCCAGGCTGATAGCGGGTGCCGCGAGACCTGCAGCTGTGTCGATTGTGTGAAGACACTCTCCTGCAGGTGCCAGCAGAGGCGGGCGGGACTTTTAGTCCCACCTCGGTAAGTCTTGAGCTTTCTAAGTGGTTTAAGTCAATTTTGTCTTTTACATTGTCTGCCTCGAAATCACTAGGGTGAGGTCCCTCGCCATCACTTATCACACCTCGTCCATGACATTTCACCTGCAGACCTAACACCCAGATCCGACTAACCTATTATCCGTGCACTCCTCGCGCACCACACCCACGCCGGTGCACCTGGACCCAGGTGCGCGACCGACCCGATAACCCGACTCTAGGAGAGCGTACCGAAGAGAGAGACACATAGAGAGAGATGCGCAGGGAGGGTAGGGGAATAGGTTTTGCTGTGTGGTGATTGTGCAAGACGAAGAAGCCAAAGAAGGACTTAGCCGCAGTAAGAGAAGGAGAATAAGAAGAGAGACACACTGTAGCAGAAGAGCGGTAGACCAAGAGAAAGAAGAAGAAGAGAGAGATAAAGGGCAGATGAAGAAGAGAACAAGAAAGAGCAGCCAAGTAAAGGAAGAGGAGGAAGAAAAAGAAGGAAACTAAAGAAAAGACAAGGCTAGGACTTAGCTACAGGAAGAGAATCGAGAAGAGGAGCAGGAGCAGCTAAGGAAGAAAAAGAAAATGAGAACAAGAAACCATAGCCGCAGAGCAAAGCTAAAAAAAGAAGAGAAGAGATTGAAGGCCTATTGTAGTCTGAATTTTTAAGACGTCTGATACAATATCAGACGTCCGATTCTGTTTGAGCACTTTTTCCATAACATTATTCTGCTATTTTTGTTGAGCTAGTTATCGCTTCTTATTAAAAGTTGTGTTCTCAAGTTTTGGAATACTCAAATTTCTCCTTGTGTTCGACCTCGGATACTTTGATTTTCGAGTTATAAATTTTTATTTGTTTTCGTGGAGAGTTCACCTATACTACAACGCAACTGACTTATAAAACACAATCTAGTCGCGTAAACACTTGCCCTATTTGCTTTACTGTGATTGTGCGAGGTACTTCACGAGGCAATCTCCCGCGCAAATCAACCACTCCAGGACAGGTAACTCCTCTACTCTTCCTTAATCAACCTCCTAATCTTGGGAAGACAAAAAGGAAGCAATCAATTAGGAATCAACTGTCTTCTTTGTCATAGTAATTATCATTTCAAAGGCAAAGTTTCCTAATTTGCAAAATTTTTTTCAAATCTTATTGAAGTTGAAGCAATTTTTAGAAATCCTACCCCAAAATTCTATGCCTATTAGGGACTACGCCTAAATTCTAATCTTTTTGGACTACACACTTCTTACTTGAAGTCAAGGAGAACATTTGTGAAAATCAAAGAGGACTTGAAAATAAAGCCAATTAGGGTTTCTACATTAGGGGTTTTGGAGCGCTAGTTCACACTTGCCTACATAAAAGGAAACAAACCTGCCAGCATTTATGTGCTACCCAAGCCCTTGATTGAAAAGATCTAATCAATAAAAACCCTAAAATCAGGCTCTAAAATCACGTGAACCCTAAAATCCTTGGAACTAATAACCTGGGAGTCAAATCAGGGTGATTTCTAGGTCTTGACCTAGAGTCATTCTACCATCTTTAGGGCAGGTCAGGTAAAGTTGGATTACATTGTAGGCCAACTAACCACTAAATTAGGTCACAAGTCAAAACAACTGCTAATTCAAGTGAAAACAAAGGCACAAATTAGGATATAAAACTAGTAGACTTAAGAGGTCAAGTTATCCATTTTGGTTTACCTAGACCCTCAGTGACAAGAGAGGTCAGGTGGGGGAAACCCTGTAACCCGTGGGAGCGCTCTACCATGTAGGGGTCTTTGCGGGACTCTCCCTCTTTGGCTACCTAGGTAATTCTTAGGTGGACGACTTTCTGATCCAGGGGTATCATCTGCCCTAAACCTCTATAGTCATCCAAAAATCTTTGGGTGCCTTGATTGGGTCAACATCACATCCAATCCCTCATCCCTTCTCTTTAGAGCACACACACATATCTTCAATGGGATTCTCTTTCAGACCAAATCACCTCAACCCAAACCTGAATTCTGAGTCTACATCTTGATTCCACCATATGATTCAAATATGCAGCCTGGTTACTTAGGAAGACCATTCAAGAAACTTGAATCACAAAGATCCATGAGAGATAGAATGGTTGAGGATGCCCTTGAATTTTATGAGATTGAGTACAAAACCTCAAAACCAGTAGAAGACATTCAGGTTAGTGTATCAACAACAACAACCTTCATCATAAACTATGCCCAATTGTTATTAACAGAAGCAACAAAGGGATCAACCCGAGATATTCTCATAACAGGATAAATTGAGATAAAAAAATTGCATAACTTTGAATACCTCCAATGTATGACAAATCATGTACTTTGGGAAAAACACCAAGATGATCTTGAAAAACGGGAAGAGATGATGAAATTGTTGAAACAAGTTATCGATCAAAAATACCCGTACATGCCCCAAACAATTAATGAACCATCTTGGACTAACATTGAGGATCAACATGACTTCCCACCCTGGGTTTGAGGCACAAGGTTGTTGTGGATTCCCAACCCAGATGGAATATAACATGCCTAATCTTGAATTAGGTTGGGAAATCTCAATTGCAGGAGAACACAATTTTGAGCCAAACCTAGAAAACCAAAATTCTAGTTCGCCAAGCATAGAACTCCGAGACTCCTGTAATAATGAAATTAAAATAGAACCTCTCGAGAGTGTAAATCTCGCCCCTTATTCTGATAAGGTGACCCTCAAAGGCAATTCTGACCTAGATTCTAGTAATTCAACCCACATCCTCAGCCTAGAATCGGGATCTGAAACTTATTGGGAAGATTACAAGGCCCCGTATGACGAAGATCAAAGTTTAAATGAAGAGAATGTTTCTGGGCCTTTGTTTGATGAATGTCCCTCTCCAACATCCTCAAAGATACAGATTGATTTTTTAGAAGTCACGCCAATCTACGATACAGAAACTGAGTTGGAAGAGTGGGGTTTTGATTGGGTCTTTCCTACAAGCCTACAACTCGAGCCCAGACCCTATAAGGACACCTTTTTAAGCTCAGAATCTACAAATAGGCTAGACCTAAGTCAGACTGCTGAGTCTACATCTTGTGATTTATTCTATGGTGGAACCTCTGATCTCAAATCTGATTCAGAATTTGAGTCTCGCAATCTCTCCAACTATTTCGAATCTTACCATGATTTCGAAGAACCATTGTTTCCTGACAATCACGAGCCAATCTACGACCTCAGCTCACATGATTCATTCTTCGACTCTGACTCTGAGGTCCCTAATCTCAAGATCACTGATTTAAACTCAGGTTCCAGTGAGATGGCATCATTTCTTTTTTATCCTCAGGAATCAAAACCAGAAAGTGCCAAGAGTGACTACAGCCCAGAATTCGAATCTTTTCTTGACCCAGATTTTCTTCATCCTATAAACACTCTTCAGGCATTTACGTTCAAATTTGACGGCTACTATGCAGACTCTCTAAATGACCCTACCTTTAAGTCCTTTTTAAATGAGCCCACATACACAATTCTTATTGAGGCCACCTCCTCCACGTATGCAGAACCTATCAAACCCGTTTTCAACCCCGACCCGCAACCAAACTCAATTTCTATTTCGAATCCCCTCTTACTAAGCCGATTGCAGATGATTCGCCTCCACATCTTTTTCAGGTTTCAAACATTGATCAGACCACAAATCATGCCCCATCATTCTCTGATCACTCCTATAGGGCTTCTGCATCATCCACTGATTATTTTGAGGATCCCTACTCTGACCAGGCTGATTTGACTCAGCCAAACCCTGGATTCACAATTCCATATCATTCCGAGCTCCATAGTATATGGTGGGTGCCACACTTCTTGATCTACATTTATCAACCCACCAGATTGATTGGGTTTGGGTTGCATCATCAGCCTGTTGATCTAAACAAGCACTTGGTTGGACCAACCAAGCTCTTGATCAAGGTACTTGTTCTACAAAACTCAGCTGATTTGACCACCCCCTCTCCATACCATTTCCCGCTCGGCTGAAGGTGTTGAATTTAACGCTTAACGGGAGGCAACCCGTTATTCCAAAAACCCAAGATCCTTCTTATTATCCTTTTGTACCTTACGTCTATTGCACCCTAAGTTTAGTCTTAGAATAGTCGATCCCACCTCTGGTACACATGGCAGAGCTTGAAATCGTCCGCAACAGTCATTCCCGACCCTTCGCTCACCCGATAAGCCTATTCTAAAATTCCTGAACCCAAACCTATTTCACGCCCTCTTTTTACAATGAGGACATTGCAAAGCTTAGGCATGGGGGTGGTAAAGAGAAAACATACAAAAATCAAAATTCAGAAGGGTTCTCACATAAAAAATCACATATTCCAAAAATACCAAAAAAATAGAAAATTGTGAAAAAGAACAAAAAAATGGAGAGAAGAAAATTTTGAGGCCATACAAAACCTGAGAAGAAAAAAGGGGAAAGTGAAAAATGTCAAAAAAGGAGCACAAGTTGAAAAGAAAAAAGATAGTCATTAGTAATAAATTAAGGGATTAACTGAGTTCTAGATCATATCAAGAAAAAGAAAATGAAAGAAAAAAAAAGTGCTAATGAAACACAGAAGAGATTAGTAGGAACGTTGATCTTAGGCCTCTTGGGCTATACTCCTAGGCTTAAAAATTCAAGTATCCGCTAAGATCTAGATAGTTCTCAAGAGGTTGGGGAAAATGCAAAGCTTAAGTATTAGGTCTAAGGCTTAGGGAGTATTCGGCCTCGTTAACTGACTCAGTTTGCAGGACTCAGTAACCTAAGCACCCCAATCCACACACAATCTGGTTCAGTGCACATAAGTATCAAAATCATGCAAATGCGTTTAAATTGTTTTGAAAAAGTCACCTAGATTAAGAGTGGCTGATCAACACAAGTTGATTTGGATGAGTTCCCAGTGCAGAGAGATGGGAAATTCCCCTCGAAGATGTGCAATAACATATCGTCTCCTCGGTACTTGTCTCTTAGGATATCTACATATCCTACTGGAGGCATGTAAGCACCCTATGCTGGTTCAGATGCCATAGGCGGCATTATCACGAAATGTTGAAAGCCAGGGTTTTGGGGGTTGCCATGGGCGGTGCTATCTCAAAGCATCGATTGCTAGGGACCCTTCGAGGATTGATGATGGGGACTAGGAATTTGATACAGACCGTGCTAAGAAGCCAATCCGAAGCTAGAAATAAAAAGAAAAGAGAGAGAAAACCTCCAAACAAAGAAAAATCCTCTGTCTCTCTCTTGCAAAAAACGCACTGCAAACTGAACCGAGGCTAAAATATGTTACAAGCATGGGTGCTTTAACTGCAGAGTCCAATGAACCTTAGGATAGTTCCTGTGGACCTTAAAAACCTTTGCGCCAGACTGAGGCTAGAGCTAGTCAGGTCCGGATCTTGGTTGGTACTTGACTACCTCTAGGCCTACTATTGGCATTCTAACCTAATCTACAGGAAAAAAAAGCATACATCATAGTTTTTGAACATCAAGGAACTCATGGTCTAGAATCAAAGTTAAAACCTTAAAATTTTGCTAAGTGACTAGCAAAAGCTAGGCATGGGGGTATGATGGGAATGCCATCATGAGCCCTAACTAGCTCATTTTGACCCAATGAAGAGAATAAAAGCTCCCACATAACCAACTGGAGGTTTTAAGTCACTAAATAATCTTTCTGAGAGAAAAGAAAGAAACAAGGGGTAAAACTACAATTTTACCATTGTAGTACAACAACGGATTTTCTCAAGGGCTAAGCACAGGTCAAAAGGTCTTAACAAGATAAAAAGTGGGGTGGATTTGACAGAAAAGGGTTCGTGTGAGTTCTGGGAATTAAATGACTTCTTGTAACCCTGAAAGAGACCCACTTGATTAACCAAGGTTCCAGTCAGGATAAAATTTACTTAAACCCTCTAAAAATGATAGAAAAATATTCTCTAGGGTTTATAACCTTTAATTTGGCCATTGGAACCCATTTCGACCAAGAATGGGGTCTCAGACATATATTTGCCCTAAATTATGTTTTTGCATAAATTACCCAGTCAAACGTGGTCAAACCCAAAATCCAACTTCACCATTGGATTCCTTAGGTCCAAATTAGGTTTCTACCAAAATTTGGACTAAGGGGAACTCATCTTGACCTACTTTACAAAAAGGTCCAATCTGATTGCATTTCTACCCCTATCTTTCAAAAACCCTTTCATTTGGCCCCCTAGCCTCCTCATCATCCTTGCAAATAGGTCCCTCCACCATTATAGCAGAGGAATCCTACTCCAATGAGCTTTAGAAGGAGGTTTCTCCTTGATTGCTGAGAGAATCCCTCCCAAAATTGGAAGGGAGATTCTCTAAGTAATCTCCTCCAATCTGAACCCATTAATGAGCCCTGATTGTTCCCAATCTCTCATGTGAACGCATAAGAGATTTGGGTCTTTTTGAAGCTTCCAACTTTGACGACTATACATTGCTTGGAAGCTTGGCTTCCAAGCACAAATCCTTCTCCAGAGGCCTATTTAAGATGCCCCAGGTTCAACCGCATCTCCTCAGCTTGAAATTGGGCCGGTTCCCCCTTCAATTCCTCTTTCTCTTGCCGATCGCAACCCTCCGCAAGCTCCGACAGCTCCTCCCTCGCTCTCTCGTCACCCAACCACAATACCAGTGGTTAAGTTGTCTTCCTCTCCATTGTCCGCATCGCGCAACACCGGCCGACGATGCCTCTGCCCTTAGCTTCGCCGCCACCTCATCTACGGAGATCTTCGTCTCCGGCGTCAGCTATACCAGCCCCGACGCCTCCCCTGTCCCTTTTCGTCCTTTATACGTAGGTATCAGATTACCTTTCTCTTCTACTCCCGTTCCCTCTCTTTATTTCTCAAAAACACCCCTCGATGCCACTGATCACCATCACCTTCTCCACCTCCGATGATCCCTCCGGCGAGGTGCCCCCGCCTCTCCGTACCTCCATCCACCTTGCCAACCACCCTACAACCTCTGCAACGACTCACTGATTACAACCCTTCACACCAATCTCTCCGTCGACCACCCAAAAGCACCCCCGAACACACCCACTTACATGGCCACAATACGCCCTAGATCCACCACCACAACCATCCCCATGACACGCTGACCACCGCTGCACACTCGATGTGCCTCGGCAAAGCTCCCTGGATGAATTGACATGGGCGTGAGGCCGTTCTCATGTTTACAGGTACCCGACCACCGGCCGCCATGGACGAAAAAGCTTGAAGCTCGCTTGCTATGCTCCAGGTGCTGCTACTCCAAGCGAGAATCCCAAGCGACGCGAACTTGAGGCATGAACGCATCCAGGCTATCAAGTGGAGTCAAAGGCCATAGCAGCCTCGCCAATTAAGCCAGACATTTACTGCTACTGCGTGCACGGGAGGTGGGACATTTAGTCTCACCTAGGAACTGGAAGAACGGCTGGGTGCGCATTAAAGGATTTTGTGCCATAGCCTTGTCGCCTCCAACTCACGAGGTGAGGTCCCCCTCTCACGGCCTCATCCACGGCACTGCCCACACGGACCTAGCCATGACCCATTTACCCGACCGACTCACTCCTCGCTCACCACCCACGCCGGTGAGCCTGGACCTAGGTCTCCATTAGGTTCGATTACCCGAACCGGTTGTGGCTCTGGGAGAGCGAACCTAAAATAGAGAAGAGAGAAAGAAAGGAATGCTACAC
This sequence comes from Thalassia testudinum, assembly GCA_037157565.1. NCBI lineage: Eukaryota > Viridiplantae > Streptophyta > Magnoliopsida > Alismatales > Hydrocharitaceae > Thalassia > Thalassia testudinum. Next base: position 35,552,776 of record JAZHRO010000056.1, read on the forward strand.
AGGGGAAGGGGGTTTTTCCTTGGAAAGCTTCACTCCACACTTAGCCAAATCCATAGAAGAACGAAGAAGCCGAATCTGAGAGGAAGAAGAGAAGGTCAGGCAAAGAAGGAAGGAGGAAGAAGCTAAGGACGAGAAGGTTAAAGATAGAAAGAAGGAAGGAAGAGAAAGAAAGGAAGGAGAAGGACCAAAGAAGAAGGAGAAGCCAGAGAAGAAGGAAGAAAGATAGAGCAAGGCAAAGGAAAGAGAAGACAAAGAGAAGGAGCCAACGACAGAGAAAGAAGAAGAAAAGGAAGAAGAAGCCAAAGGAACAAGAAGAAGAATCAAGAGAGAGAAATCAATTCCATTACTTTTAGCCACAATTCTTTTTATGCTTCATATACTTATGCTTTACATTCCTAATTAGATTTTGAGTAGTATTATGTGTTCAATTTGCATTTATTATTTAGATTAGTACGTGAATTCCATTTTCTCCCTGTGTTCGACCTCGGACTTCAAATTCGAGTAATAAAATTATATTTGTTTTGAACACTTTTTCAGCTGTACTATAACGTGATATTCTTAAATACCGATTCAGTGCTCTCAACAAGGTTTCTTATTGATCTTTTGCCCCAAGATCGCACCAACAGTAAAATCAGAAGAGTTGGTCATGATTTTGAAGTCCTAATCCCAATTAGGAGGTTGTAAGATAGGTGATTGAGTAATGGCCTCCTTCAAAAGATTAAAGGCCCTAAAATAGTCAAAGTTGAAATCAAAAGTATGATCTTTAGTCAAAAGATTACTTAAGGACCTAGCCACCTTGGAAAAATCCTTGATAAATTGATGGTAGAATCCCACATGTCCAAGAAAAGAACGCACTTGTTTTACTGTCGAAAGTGGCGAGAGTTGAGTAATAGTGTCCACCTTGGCCTTATCCACTTCAATTCCTCTTTCAGACACTATATGGCCAAGGACAATACCTTCCCTAACCATTAAGTGGCCCTTTTCCCAATATAGGATAAGATTAACCTCCATACATTTCTAAAGAGTCTTCTCAAGATGAATCAAACAGCTCTCAAAAGAATCCCCAAACATAGAGAAATCATCCATGAAAATTTCCATGAAATCTCCTACCATGTTTGAGAAGATAGCAAGCATGCACCATTGAAAGGTCATCGGTCCATTGCAGAGTCCAAAAGGCATTCTACAGAATGCAAAGGTTCTGTAGGGATAGGTGAAAGTAGTTTTCTCTTGATTGTCGGGGTGGATATCTACTTGATTGCAACTGATTGCACTGCAATCATAGGACATAATTAACCTGAATTAAGTTAGATCATAGCATAACTTGGGAGTAATTCATGCATTAGTAGCATACTTTTCATATTTCCTGCTTTACATAGATATTCATGAAATAATGCCAGAATAATGTACTGATTAGTGTATTACTTGGTTTGCAGATAATAAGAAACTCAAGAGGTGATTTGAAGCTGGAATAAAAGTTGGATAGAGGCCAGAGCTGCAGCAGAGCTAGAGCAGAAGCCTGAATGAAGATGCAAATAAGTTGAACACAGAGAATGTAGGAGAGGTATACTATATTATTGCTTGTAAGATTTTAATGTTTGAATTGAAATATGAAGAACATAGGAAATTCCTACAGCTATCCCTATCCTTAGGATAGCCTTAGACACCTTTCCATACATTAGCCACCCTTCTATTAGGTCAATATAGCTTAAAACACCCAAAAACCACTTTCCAGCATAGTTCTGGACATCGAGACATTAAGTCCCGACATCCAATTTCTGCAGAATCACCTGCCATAACCTAATTCAAGTATTGACCCAGAATTGGACATCTAATTCTCTGTCTAGACGTCCAGTTTTGACATTTAAGACATCTGATCTTAAGAGTAGACATATGGTACCCTCCTCTTTTTGTTGTTTTTAGAATCAAGCCTAGATGTTGATTCCTAAGGCCTATAAACCCAATCCTACACCCTAGGAAACTTAATTTAAGGTACCCTAAGCCTAGTACACCACCCTAGGACCCTCCTAAGAACCTATATATGTTCTCTCTAAACCCAGTTGACTTGGATCTAGTCAATTGCATTACACTTAGTCAACAGTAAGAGCTAGATGATGGATAATGGATGGGGGGTTTTGGTCCTCCAATGGAGTCTTTATATAGACTTGGTGGATGGCCAAGGGCTCTCAAGAGAAGTCTCTAGACTTCTCTAGAGTGGTCGTCCACCTTGGCTATTTTGGGTCTTCTTAGATCCACTTTTTATGGATCTAAGAATGACCAAGTGTGGTGGTTCTAGAGCATTCTCTAGAGTGTGCGTGAGTGTGTAGGTGTGTGTGTGTGCATGAATATGTGGTTAAGTGTGTGTGTGAATGTCTTGTCAAGTGGACTACTTGGTCCACTTCTAATTAGGTCCTAAGTGGGTCCTATTAAGGTGTCTAAAAATAGATCTTAGGTGTAACCTACTTCTAAGTGGTTGGTCCATTTAAACTTAACCAAGCTTAATTGGGTGAACATGTGTGCAATTGGGAGAGAAAATTCCCAATAAGATTAGGCTTGAGTCAATTGGATTCTCACTGAGTCCAATTAGACTTGTGTTGGTTGAGAATTGAGCTCAATTCTCAACCAGTACAAGTCTAATTAGACTCAGTCAGAGTCCAATTGACTCACACACAACCTAATTGGGAACTTTCTCTCCTAATTACACACACATTCACCCAATTAAACTTGTGATGAGTTCAATTGCACTTATTACCTTAGTAATAGGTTTTATGAACCTATTTTTAGAAACCCATCTAGACCAAATTACCTAGACCACCTAGCCACCACCTAAGTGGTCCACTTGACCACTTAAGTGGCACACACACACACACACCCAAACATAGTTGGCGTCCACACATAGGTGGCACCAACTTATGACCTAAACCCTCTACTTAGTCCATTCTTAGATCCATAAATTGTGGATCTAAGAAGACCCACTCTCTTCCATTTTTAGCTGCCACCTAAGCCTATTCTAGAGTTTTCTATAACTCTCCAAAGAAAGCCACTTGAAGGTCCTCCAAGTCTATAAAAGGACTACCATAGTGGTCGCCTAAGGGCTCTTCATCTTGGACTCCACCATCTTCCACTCCACCTCCATTCATGAGCTCCCTCCTCCATAGCACCACCTTCCACATCCAAGAGCAAGAACCTCCACCACCTCTCAAGAGGTCGGCCAACACAACTTAGCCGTCCCTCCTTTCTCTTCCTCCACCTCAATCCACGGCCACTAGAGATCACCTTTGTTTCCCCAATTTCCCGTAGCTTAGTTCTTCGTATTTTAGTTTATGCATTAGTTTCCTGCTTAGTAGTGTAGTATCATCTCCATCCAGAGTGCACACATAAGTCTTCCTAGGTTCCATGCATGCATCTCTTTTTTGTTAGCATAGATTTAGTTGTTTTCAAATTCCTTGTACAATCATTCCTCGAGATATGATTGTAAATACTTGGTTCAGTGGAATAAAATTCTATTATCTTTAGTGGATCATAGTATTTTTCTTTGTGTGAATAAAACTGTTAGTTGAGAGAGTAGAGAGAGGACAAGAAATCAAAGATCAAAGTCACAAAACACGCCTCCCTGAGATCGATCGAGACTCACCGTCTCATTGGAAAAATATTTTTTGTTTGTATCGGATTTCGCACTATACTACGACGCTTTTTAAACAAAATCCGTGATTTATGATTCCAATAGTAACTAGAGTAGCCATTAAGGAAATAGAACTTTTAACCAGCTAATCTTTCAAGGATTTGATCAATGAAGGGAAGTGGGAAGTGGTCTTTCTTAGTTGTAGTATTCAGCTTCCTATAATCAATGCAAACCTCTAAGAGGAAGATGTGCGAGTCGGAATTGATTTTCTTTTGTCATTTGTAATCACAGTTGGCCCAGCCTTTTTAGGAACTACTTGTACATGGCTAATCCACAGACTATCAGAGATAGGATATATTATTCCCACGTCTAACCACTTTATTATCTCTTTTTTCTCAACCTCCTGCATATTCGAATTCAATCGTCTTTGCATTTCCTGGGAGGGTTTAGAACCTTCCTCAACATATACTTTATGTCATCCAATGTCCAACACTTGAATCAGTTAATTTTCTTGAGTTTGGCTCAAATAAGAGCTACTAATCACAGGGTAGGTCTGGTTAGATCCCAAGAAGACATACTTCAAATAAACAGGTAGAGGTTTCAATTCGGGTCTAGGTCCATAGGAGGGTGGGTCCAAAGGTGGATCAAGATCATCCTGAAGAGGTCATGGAATCAAGTCAATGATGGGGTGACTGACCTCTTGGTTGGTTTGGGGATTAAGACCTATAGAATTAGATTGGGGGTTTCCTATGTTCATAGAGTATTCAACATTATGGCTCAAATCATCATAATCCTCAATCATTCTACAATCCTCAAATTGTTTAGTGGCCTTAAAAATATTGATCTTCATCTTTTTATCCCCAAATTTAATTTCCATTTTGCCAGATTCACAATCAATATTACCTTTGGTAGTAGCTAAAAATGGTCTTCCTAAAATTATTGGTGTATTTCTCAATTTTTCTGGTACCTCCATGTCAAGGACCAAGAAATCCATAGGAAACTAAAAATCGTGGACCTTGACAATGACATCCTCAATTATACCTTGCGGTGTAGTCACAAATTGATCAGCTAGTTATAATGTGACCTTAGTTAATTTTAATTCTCCAAATTCAAATTTGTCATATAACACTGTAGGTATCAAATTAATGGAGGCACCTAAATCTAAGAGAGACCTATCAAAAGTAGTATCCCCAATTACACAAGAAATTAAAGGGGCTCCTGGATCTTTTTGTTTCTGAGGTAGCCTGCTAAGGATTATTGCACTAGCTTGTTCAGACAAAACTACCCTTTTGGATGATTTAGCCTGGAGTTTTGCTATGCACATTTCCTTAAGAAATTTCACACAAGCCGGGATATTCTCAATAGCTTCTAGGAGTGGTATATTGATAAATACACATTTATTCATGATAAAATGTCTATTTATGCGAGTTCCTAAGCTTAACATTGCATTCCACATTACAAATATTGTATAGTATGCATCATTCTGCATTTAGGATAGATTGTATAAATTATAGGTTAATTTTCTCCTTTTTGTGGCTAGGAGAGGAGATTTATTCTGAGGGTTCAAATTGAAGATCCAACTATGCGGATCTGATCAGGATGATGTTCGAAGTCCAACACCTCTGAAATTGTCTTGATCGGACTTCCTTGGCATCATATGCAGTTCGAGGAAGATCAAAGGCCAAGGGGTAAGGTGGCTCAAATCCAGACCTCAGACAACAAATATGACCATACAGATGGGTTCGGATCGACGATCACAGCCCGACAATGCGAAAATCATCTTGATCCAACATCTGTAGCAGCCCCAACAAAGGAAAGAAGATGGATAGCCAAATGGTCCCACATGGCGCCATCTAGGCCACCCAAAGCCAACCAAGACCCCCAGTGCAACTTCAAAGGAGTGTGTGGGACGTGATCTGGGTTGTTGGATCTTGATCCAACTGCCAAGAGCAAGCCACGTCGTCACACCCTCTCTTCTTAAAGATCTCCTTGAATCACAACCGTTGGATCTTCATCCAAGGTTGTGAGTGCACAACCACCAATTCATCCTCACAACCATCCAAGCTCTCAGTGCAGCAGTTGCTCATTGCATTTGTGAAGCAGTGACGCACGATCGAGTCGTAGCGAGGGGAGAAATCCAGCAGCGGTGGAGCGTAATTGAAATTGAGCCATTGATGAGCAATTGGGCAACAAAGAAGGCGGCTACGTGGCGCAACGAGTGACACGCGATCCAAATGCACGACCCGACGCATGCTTGAGACATGATCCGTGAGCGAGATCCCCACGCCATCTCAGCCATCTGTTTTTGATCCAAAGGCTACCATTCGTCCCCGCCATAGCCAACAGTATGCGCACGCTGCACGCACATGTGCGAGCGCCAGCGAGCCTTCAGTAACACATGCGGCAGGTCTTCAGCGAAGTTTGTAATGTCGTTGTTGACCCATACCTGTTTTATGGCTTCATACCTCCACTATAAAAGGACCACCACCCCTCTCATTCTTCTTCATCTCTTCCTCTTCTTCCCTCACCTCCTCCAAAGCTCTACGGAGCTTGTCCCAAGCTCGGGATGCTCCTTAGAATAGAAAAGTAAAATATTTTCCCGCTTCTCACCCCCTTCGTGGAGCATCCCATGGCCTTCCTCTCACTCTGATCTGGAAGTAGATCCTCGCTGCGACGCCGTCCTGCCCCACCCTCCATTCTTCGGCTTCATTCTTCTTCGTCCAGCCTCTCACCACCTTCATCCAGGCGTTGTCAAAGTGAGTCATCCTCTAAGCAGCCATCGAGGGGAATTTCCTCAACTCATTCTATCTTTTATCGCTTTCTAGTGTAGTCTTATATTTTGAGATGAGTTGTAATAGACTCTGGTTAGATATGTAGTGATATTCTCTCTCTCTCTTATTTTGCAAGTAGATTAGTTAGATAAAGATATTGTCGACCTGATCTTTTGCCTTATAAAAATATCACAAAAAATCACACAAGATCAAACACCAAAAACAAATAAAAGTAAATGTAGATTCCTATAACCAAATGTTCGCCTCCCTGTGTTCGAACTCGGGCTCACCTCGAGCTTCGGTTATAAATTTTTTTTTTTGACAAAGAAAGGAAAGCTATCGAATACGATAGCAATCTAGAATTTCATTTATTAACAAATCAATCTATCATAATTACAACTTTTCCCAATTTCTTATGAGAGACCTACACTCGTGTATAATTTGCCTCGCATACACAAGTCTCCCTGAAAAAGATGCATATTTCACGCATGCCACACACTCCAAAAAATAGCTATCATAAAAATATGCAGCTTACCACCCACCAAAAAATCACCCCATAGTTCCTCCCACATAGGCATAGCTCTCCCACACACTTCTCTCCACACATAATCTGTAATCACACAAGAGCTAAAAATGTGTCGTACACTATCCATTTGGAAGCCACATAGTTGACATGGTTGTGCAAGAACCCCCATTCTCCTATGCCTCAAATCCCCTGTAATAAGGCCATCCCTCCTACATAGCCAAAGGAAAATTTGAGCCTTAAGCAGAATCCTCAATTTCCAATGACCCATGCAAATTGCATCCACCTCCTCGTTATAAATTTATTTGATAGCGGATTTTTACTCACTACAACGATGGGTTTTTAACTCAAGCTTTTTGCGTACAAAATCTCGCTCGATCATATATTCACTTGAACTTGCTTAAATATATCAAGCCACTCCTCTGATTGATTGTTTTTATTTTTCCTAGACTTGTTCAAGGCTTCAGGAAAAGGCGCTTGAGTTAAATCACGAGTACTCAGGTCCTGAGCCTTGTTTTCTAGGTTAACTTGGTCTCCTAGATCAGATTCAGGCTCCTCAAGATCTTGATAAGATTTAGAAGTAGAAGGATAAGGATCTTGGATTTGTTTCCCACTTCTCAAGGTAATAGCACTAGCATAGGCATTAGGGTTAGAAGGGTGAGGTGGGTTTTGCATAATAGGTTGAGCCTGGTTTGAATTTGGGCTCACAAAGCGGGTAGGAATTGGGGAGTAGGTTGAACTATATGTGCTTGTTGCTCTCGTGTGTGGTTCTGGTTAACCCTAGTGAAATTCCTAGGGTTAGGGATAGGCTGAGAAGGCAGCTTCTCGTGCTGCTTAGAATCTACAAGTTGGTCTAGGTGTCCTATTAACTCAATCCTCAATTGATTCATTTCTTCTTTGTGCCTCAAATTCATCTCCCTCATTTCTTTGAGGACCAAACTTAGATCAGTGGGTTGGGCTTCTTGAGTAAGTTGAGACTAGTATCGGTGAGGTTGCTGTTATGTATACCTACTTGGTTGCCCATAATTATTTTGTCAGTTGGGTTACGTGATGCTGGAAAACGTGTGAAGAAAATTCATTCATTGTAGCATGCGTTTACAACATCAATTTTAAAAAGAAGAGTTGATGGTGAGTCCAAGTGTCAAACATAGGGAGGCGAGAAATCAAATCCTTTTGACGCTTAGTTTATTGCATCATGATGTGTTATTTTATTTGGTTTACTTGCGTGAAAAAGAGAGAGAGAGGTGAGAGAGAGAGTAGAAATCCATGGTAGAATATGAGTGCTAGCTACACATTAACATAACTAAGCATGAAATATGATGATAATCACAATCATATGAAAAGCAACATGAGGGTCTAGTTTAGTATAAAAATAACGCAGGCATAATGGAAGATAAAGCTTCTTTGAATTAAAAAAATTGTTTCACAATTATAGGCAACAAAAGTAGAGGAATGCTTAAAGGAATACAAAACATAAACTAAAGAAGAATTAGAAGCAAGTCGAGGCAGCCACAATGGTGGAGGAATCTCCGTCGGTGACTCTAGGGACTTGCATTGAAGCTCTAAAAGGTGGAGAAATGCTTGGAGAAGAGATGGTTTGAAAAGGGAGTCCTAGGGTCCTTTTTTAGGTGAAAAGAGGCCTTGCTTTGGCCTAAACCGCCCCCAAACTAGCCTAGAATCGTTGAATTGGTGCCTTCACCTAAATCGGTGCCCTCACGCATGCACGCATGCTGGCAAGTGCTCACGAACGCATGGCTATGTGGCTTCCATCTGATTGATTGTTCTACATCCAACAGCTGAGAAAGGTCCTCAATTGCGCCTTCAAACATGCACCTAATCACGCGCTTGGGATCATGCGAATGTGAGGTGGCCATGTGGCGCACTTTACGCCCGCGAATTGTGTGTAGTCGGTCGAGATGCACACGGAGATGGATGGTTGGGACCACTTGATTGGTCGTGCTGGCATGGCCAAATGTGGATCGTGCATGATGATCAAACGGTGCAATCGACACGCTTGTGTGCGTGAGGGGGTCGTGGATCGCAGGTTGATCTCTCATCCTCTGTGCTTGAGGTTGGGTGCACGACTATTGCGCTACGCAGAGTGGGGGACAATCTTGACCATTGACACTTGATCGGAGAGTCGTGGTGAGGCACTGGCATGGCTTGACGTGGACCGTGCGATAACGGTTGAACAGCCAAGATCGCATCTGCCCACATGATGAAGAGAGTAAGCGGTGGACGTTGATGCACGATGGAGGGCTAATCGGGTGTCACATGGCACGTCGTGGGCCGTTGATCATCAGATCAATGGCCAAGTCTTCCTGGGCTCATTGTGGGAGCTACAAAGGTCAGATTGGGATGATTTCAAAGTCGTTGGACTCCGATTTTCATCCTGAATCCATCTGTGCAGCTTGATTGCTCATTTGAGACTTGTTTCAATATGCACTTGTACAACTTGGCCATTAAACGTTAATTTCAAGCAATCTTAATGTAAAGATTATACTATATGCATGCATTGCTTCCATATCCACTATATTATCATATTTACGTTCATGAGCCCTCAAAATTGACTTTAATTGATATAATTTACGTTAATAACTGTAGAGTCATCATTGGGACCCTGGGGTAGTTTCTGACTTGACCAAGCAAAGTTAGGATGATTATGCCAACTAGGGTTGTAGGTATTTGAGTACGGGTCATTCCTACTGTAACCCTGGATGACGTTAGCATCCTCAGAATAATTAAGCATCGAGTTGCCTAATTTAAGATTTGAGGACATCAAGGACCCTCCTTCGTACCCAGATAGTCATGGGTCCAAGTATAGCTAGCTTATGGGTTGAGCTTGGGCAAGTCATTTATGTTGTGCACTAATTCCTAACCTAAAGGGGGTGGGAGTTGGGTGTGGGTTAAAATAGAGCTCCCTTGGGTAATTATGGGATTTACATAGGAAGTTTTACCTAAGGGGTTGCCACTTTTCAATAAATTATCCAATCCATCCAACTTCTTATCTAGATTCTCCATGTTCTTTACAACAAATTCGACCTTATCCAATCATTTGGCAATAATTTCTAAATCAGTCGAACTTGAATTATCTCGTATTTCATACATCCCACTTTTTGGTTAATTGGATCTACTAAAGGTGGACATAGAGGCATTTTTGAGGAAATTTTCTCTCATATTTTCAAACAATTCAAAGTCTCCCTCAGCATCCTTCCTTAGGAAATTGTCCCCGCATACCACATCTACAAAATTCTTAAGATTGTCACTCAACCCATAATAGAAGATATGGGCCAAGTGAAACTTAGGAATACCATGGTGAGGGCATTTCCTAGCAAGTTCATTAAATCTCTCCCATGCCTCATGAAGTTGCTCCCCAGGATTCTGCTTAAAAGTGGTTATGGCATATCTAAGAGTATTGGTTTTTCCTATGGGAAAGAATTTTTTCAGGAAAGTACATCTCAAATCTTTCCAAGTTAGGATAGGTCCACCTATTGTCCTTAACCATTGAACAGATTTGTCTTTTAAGGAAAATGGGAACATTTTCATCATAAGGTATCTTCATCCATGTTTCTAGGGTCGAAGGTCCTTCCTATATGTAAGAATTCTTCAAGGTGGTGGAATGGATCAGAATTGTGGCCATGGAAGTGGGACATCAGATTAATGATTTGCATTTTGAGTTCAAAATCATCCCCATCATGGGGTACCCTAATGTAAGATTCAGGTTGGGCATTAGGAGGATTGTAAAAATCTCTGTGAGGCTGGTCTGCTCTCCCATTTTGGATTCAGTTCAGTGCCTATACAATGGTTTTGATTTGATGATCATGGTGCTAGCCCTGCCTCTAGATTTGTCTTTAGAAGTTAGCAATTGGATCCAGGTTTTTCTCCTCCTCCCCAATCATTTCTTTCTCATGGTGACTAGCCATGGGAATGGATTCAGATTCAAAAGTCTTCTCCTAGGAGTTCCTTTTAAAGGTGGTACCAATGCAGGATTCTAAGATCTTCTACCATTCATGCACCACAAGAAAGTTGATAGATGAGAGAAACCTCAATCAATCAAACAAACTAAGCCTTAAGGTGTAGCCCTAGATGACCTAAGACTCTAAAGTATAACTTCACCCCAAGATAAATTAGTGTTGTCTATGAACCAAAAGCCGAATAAGTAGGCTGGCGGAGTGGGGGGAGAGTGTCTCGAGAGGGTCACTAATTACGTCAAACCCTTCTCGGCTTAAGTCATTTGACAAACAGGCCTCCTACTTAAATGCTTCCAAAAAATAAACTTCACCAATTAGCCCTACAGTACGAGTGTATACCTTGAGACCAATTCAATGAATCCTTAGGGGCCAACGTCTAATTAATTTTATGCTAAGCTTAGGATGTGAATGTGCTCAAGGAATGTGATGGGGTGTTGCTTAATGGGTCGTGTCTCGTAAAGACTGATTTGAAATGTGTAGTGTTCAAACAAAGGGGCTCACGATACAAGCTTTAATTAATGCGATGTATTTTAAGGTTCAATGCTCGTATTAATATCTTTTAGGGTTCACTTGATTAAATGATTTCAATCAAGATTCTATTGAAGCACACAAGAAGTTTTACAAGTCCCAATTGTTTGATAAATTTTCTTTAAGTATGGTAATGCAAGTGTGCTCTACCTTAATGTGAAAATCCTATGAACAAATAGCTCTAAATGATGAATTTTAAGTCCAACAAGCCAAATGTGGTGCGACCCAATCAAAAAAATAAATGGTACTAATGTACCACTAATTAAAGGACCAAAATTTTTTTTTAGAATTTTTAATGCACATTTTATGATTTTTTCATAATTAAATGTGCACTAGGGTCATCAGGTTATTTTGACACCCAGTCAGTGATTGGATTTTTAGATAAATAAAACGTGATCAAAATATTTTTTTCATATTTTTCTAAGGTGCTTAATTATCACAGAAATCCAATGCCATAAATGTAAGATTAATCATAGTATAAAAATTCTTATGCTTTTTGGACTAATGCAAATCAAGAAGCAAAATCAGAACCGATATTAGTGTTGTTCTCAAATTTTCAAAAATTAAATGTAAATTAGATGAGTGTGAAATTTGGACACAATCTTCATGATGTCAATACCTACTTCCAGGAGCAATTTTATAATTTTTAGCTAAATAAAATTCTAGGAAATGATTATCGAAAAACAAAATTGTTTATAGCCTGAATTTTAAGGATGTGGTTTTGATGATTTCAAAGGGATAAAATCCACCAAAAGAGATTTTTCTTTTTTTAAAAGAAAATAAGTACAAGAAAATTTTCTAACATAGGGATCAAGCAAAGCACCTAATTTTTTAAAAAAATTTTTATATCTCGAAAGAAACCTAACCTAACTAAGATAGATGCACTTATCTTGAGACAACTAAACCTGCTTTTCTTCCGGTTGCTGCGCTCTTCTATAGATTTTTGATACATGTACACAAGCCGACAAATAAGAAGAAAAGTGGATTAGTAATCTAAAAATAAGTGCAGAATCGAAAGGCTAAAAATAAATCCGTACCTCCCCGGCAATGACACCAGATTGATTACACTAAAACTACACACTTAGAATATGAAATCATTGTAGCACATAATAAACTGATCAATTAAAATTTATAATCTCAAACTACAAGGACTCTAAGTCAAACATAAGGAGGCAATTGTTAATCTTCAAAACCTTTCATAGTTATTATAGAGTAGCAATTAATTTAATATCAATGAATAGAGACAAGAATATCACAGGAATATTGATTTTTATTGCTACTCTCAAAGTGTCCCACAAATAGAATCTATATCACATATTACAATAAGAATAAAAGCGTAAGAAAATAGTGGAAGGAAGGAGAGATGTGGAGCTACTTGAGGAATGCTTGTGAGAAGCTTGTGGCAAAGTAGTTTCAGATCTCGGGCTCTGGGAGGAAGAAGATGAAGACCGGAGACAGGTGGTGGGTGTGCACTATATTAGAATAAGGACTAGGTAGGCTATTACTAAACTAAGCTACTAGGAAAAATTGGGTTCTAAGTGGTAGAGGCTAGGTGTTTTTATAGATGTGTAGGAAAAATATAGGTCGTAGGATCTAGATCTAAGGGTTAGGTTTAGGCTAACTAATCAAAGGGGTTGTTGACCCTAATCCAATGGGGTGTATCAAGGGATGGTTGGCCAGCCATATAGCTTCCTAGGGAAGCCTCATATGGGTGGCCATGTGTGTGGTGTTAGGTCGCTAGGATGTGGTTTTGATGGTGGAGATTAGGTTTAGGTGTTTGTTGATTGTTGAGGGTTTTGTGGAGAGGATATGTTCTTCTAGGTGGAGTCCTAAGGAAGCCAAGTGGTGGCCAGCTTTGGTGGTTCAAAGGAGGCCCTAGGATCTAGTTTTGATGGTGGATAAAGGAGGTATAGGTGGCGCTTAGGTTGTTGTGAATAGGGTTTTTGGTGGCTGGCCACCAAGATGATAAGGCATGGGTGGTTATCTTTAAAGGCCCTTGGATCAAGGTTGTAGGGTTAGATTATTCTAGGTTTGGGTTTTCTAAAAATAGGAATGCCTAGGATAAGGTGTTTTTGGTGGAATGGGTTGTCCTAAGGGTCAAAGGTAGGGATGAATTAGGAAGGGACATGTGTCCTCCCTTGTCTTCAATTCTTCTTGTTGTCATTAATACTTGAGCTCTTGTCTTGATCTCCCTTGTAAATTAATAATTCAAGCTCCTAAGCAGTAGCATCTTCTCTCCAACTTTATTCTAAAGTTCCTCAGCTTATTCTCTAGGACCTATCACCAACATTATTCATAAAAGACTAAAATGAGGAGATAATTATTTATAAAATAGATACAAAGCTCAAATATGCATGCATGCTCTAAATGCAATATTTATAAACCTAATGCATGATTTTACAAAGGAGTTAGCCCTAGATTAAGCAAATTAGGGTAATAAATTAGGTTGTGATCATTAAGATTTCCTTTGCTTCAATCTGTTGAATACATCTTTATAAATGATAGCGGTCTAAAGCATTAAGAATGTGGAATTCCATCTTGTTTTATAATTCGAAGATAACCTTTTAATATAAGGGATCTGTAATTGTCTTCAACATTGTTCAAATTTTTCTTATTTTTTTGGTGTTGTTTCCCAAAACAAAACACTTTCTTTAATCTTTTCAAACTCCCCTCCAATGATATCCAATTCAGTTTTTACAATTAAATTCAAAATATGCACACAACAATGCATATGAAGTAAAGTGCCATTCAACAATAGGAAACTAACAAAAAGCCTCTCCAGTAAAATGTTTACTAACACATCATTGGTAGAACAACTATCCACTATTATACATGACACCTTTCGATTTATGTTAAAATCTAACAAACTTTCCATCAAAATAGTTGAAAGAGATTATGATGTGTAAGGAAAAAGGACATAAGCAAATCTGCATATTTAAAAAATAAATCAACATTAATAATTAAAAAAAGTATGTCAAAATAGTATAAATTAAAATAAAAAAATATTACCTCAAGAGTTTGCTTTACATGATCCATAAGTCATTTATAAAATGAATTGTTATAACCATGTATCCTCTCTTTTGGTTACTTGAAGTCCACAAATCAGTAGTAATTGCAACTCGAATTGTGTTCTTTTGCACAATTTCCATAATCTTGATCTTTTATTATGCATAAATCTTCAAAATAGTACTCCCAATAGTGGTGCGAGAAATCATCTTAAAAAGTGGTTGAAGACTGGCCATAAACTTTTTAAAATCAAAATGGTGCACAATATTCAAAGGATATTCATGTAAGATGATCATTTGAGCAAGATCTCTCTGGATGTCAATTGATTAAAGTATTGAGTTCCAATGCTTCCATTCAATTTTTTCTAATTTGCAGATAGGAGTTGTTTTCTATTATCCTTATTTGTCTTCTTCTTGCAATTCTTAAGATGCCCACTTAGATAATAAGTTGTTTGGATTTGAGAGTCGAATTGCATCTATCAGGCTACAATTATTATATGGTGACATGAGAATTCATGTTGAAATCAGTGAGATTTGGGAGAGGCTTTTAGTCCCATATTGGAAGTGGACAAACCTCTTGGTGGGTGTAAAAGGCTTCTATATCCACTGGCTTATGCAGCAAAGAGTGAGAGGTGGGGCAGAGGACCATGCATGCACACGCGTGCACCACGCCCCGCCCCGGCTCAAGCTCGGGCTAGGGTAAGAATCAATTTAGAACTTGGAACTTGAACTCTTTTGCTACGGATTTTTAATCTCATGATTTTGACCTGAATTGGTCAATCAAAAGGTAAAATTGGTCGATCAATTATTTTGATAGATCAATGAGTTAAGTTTGATCGATCAATTGGTTTGGTCAACCAAAAAGTTAAGTTTGATCGATCAATGAACTTAATTGGTCGATCAATTGTCGTATTTCTATAAAACGAAAATTTCCATAAACATCTGGTTGTTTGCTTTATATAAGGGCCACGAGGGTTCTCTCATTTAACACACAACAAGAGCATAAAAGCTTTCTCTACTCTCTCCCCCTCTCTCACATTCTTGTCTCTCTTTCTTGGTGCATTCGTTTGACATGAAATTGGTAGAAAAATATCTAGTCACTTTTGTCGATCTTGCACAAGGAGATTGAGAGATCCACGAGAAGTTTTTAGTTGATCAAACCATTAAATTGGCCGATCAATCGAGAATTTGGTTGGAAACCAAATTGTCTCGACTTTGTTCTCCTAAGGTGGTTTTCGAGAACGTCCAAGATCAGAATACATTGAATCTTAGAGGTGGATCATCATATCCTAGGAGGAGTTCTTCCGACCCCAATGCACCAGTATTATGGGAGGCGACACGCTCTCTAAGGAAAGTCCTTAATGGGCACTTCGATCGGAGTAATCTCTAACCTCTCTTCGTTTTGTTTATTTGTACAATTGCATGTTATTTGTTCTTTATTTTATTCAGGATCTTCCCAAACATGTTTGAGTTGCTTGATTTAATTTTTTTTATCTATACGAAAATGTTGGAAATGCATATATTTTTATTTATTTATTTCTTTTATGCATTTACTTCAACAATCTTAGAGAAGGTATCACTTAGATCTAAAATATTTAGGACGTCAGAAATGTCTTTTAAATCATGTGTAGACTTATCCGGTATGCTCAAGAAGTTTGGTGGACAGAATTTCAAGCATTAACAACAATGCATGAGGATTTGCTTGACCACCATTAGCTTGATCTCGACATTGGAAACCAAATGGCCAGTTTTGGATAAGGAAAAACCCACTCCTGAAGGCCAAAAGGTAGTGGATGTGTGGAATGAGTGCAACCGCATTTGTCATGGTTGTATCTTATTAGTGTTGTCTAATGTGCTATTTGATGTGTATAGCACATCCACGTCCACTGCGAAGGGACTATGGGAGGAGTTGGACAAGAAGTATAATACCGAAGATCTTGGTATTGAAAAATACTTTGTCGCAAAATTCCTTGAATTCCAAATGGTGAAAGCAAATCGATATCGGAATAGGCACACAAATTTCTGTTATTGCTCCATGGTTTAGTAGAGGCTGAAATGAAACTTCATGAGAAGTTTCAAGTCATGTCTATCATTGAGAAATTCCCTAAATCATGGGAGTACTTCAGGATGACTCTCAACCATAGGAAGGGAAAGATTTCTCTTGATGACTCGATGATAGCCATTGCTATTGAGGAAGAGCATAGGAAACAAGAACCTGCAGTGCCTGTGGAGTCTAAGGTGAATGTTGTGACATCTAAAGGTAAAGAGAATAAAAATAAGAACAATAAAAAAAAAATGAAGGCAAAACCCAAGATCCAAAAGAAATACAAGAACAAACCATGCTGGAATTGTGGGCAGGTTGGGCACTGAAAGAAGGATTGTCCTTTTAATAAAGCTCAGCAGAAGACCACAGATGGGAATCCTCAGGTGAATGTGATCACCAAGGAGGCCGAGCCTAACGATGGGTATGTCTCAATCAAATCCAAATTCTATGTTATTCACAATCCTACTAAATGGACCGTGGATACTAGAGCCAATGTACATATTTATACTGATAGATCATTCTTTTCTTCCCATCAAGCTTGTAGTGGTAGGACTGTGAAGATAGGGAATGATTCCACAGCCAAGGTGCTAGGATTCGGATGCATGGACTTGAGGTTTTCATTAGGGCGAGTATGAACACTGCACAGGGTGCTCCACGTTAAAAGAATGTTCTTTCTGGTTCCTTGTTAGTTAGAGAGGGTTTTGAGCTGAACATTAAATGTAATAAACTTTTTATGTTGAGACATGAAACATTCTTTGGAAAGGGGTATTTGACGGATTTTGATTTATTATTTAGAGTGAGATGTGATGTGGATGTATCATCTAGAAATGCTCTAAATAATGTTAGTTTTCATTCAATTCAATCTACTTGCAGTAATATTGAATCTTGTGATATATAGCATGGTAGATTGGGTTATGTAAATTTCAATTCCTTAAAAGAAATGATGAAATTAAATATAATTCCTGAACACACCATAAATAAAACTAAGAAATGCGAGATATGTGTGTAGGCTAAACAAACTAGGAAGTCTTTTCACTCTATTACTAGAGTTACTGAGGTCCTAGATTTGGTGCACATGGATATCTACAAGTTTAATGGTGTGTTGACTAGGGACAATAAAACATATTTTATCACCTTTATAGATGACAGTAATAGATACTGCTATGTGAATTTGCTTAAGTTTAAAAATGAGGCATTAAGTAAATTCATCATCTTTAAGAAAGAAGTAGAAATACAAACTGAGAAAACTTGATGTGCATACATTTAAATAGCCAAAAATGTCTATTAATGCATGTTCTTAGTGTCATATTAGCATCATGCATTGTAAATATCGCATAACATGCATAATCATTCATTTAGGTCAAATTGTATAAATTGTATAGTAATTGTCTCCTTTTATGGCCAAGGACAGGATGACTTTTAATTGGGGCTTTGGATGGAAAATCCAACCATACGGATCTAATCAGGGCGATGACGGGAGTTCAACGACTCCAAGATCGCCTTGATCGGACATCCATAGCATCAGATATAGTCTGAGGAAGCCTATAGATCAAGGGCTAAGATGGTATCAATCCGCACTTCATATGACAAATCCAACCACATGGATGGGTTCGAATGAATGATCGTATCCTAACGACGCAAAAAACGGCTCAATCCGACATCTGTGGCACCTTCTACATGTCACAAAAGATGGATGGCCATGATGGCGCCACGTGACTCCATCACAACCGCCTAAATCGGCCACAGCACCGCTTCTCATCCTCTGAAGGCACAGGCAAGGCAGGATCTAGGCCGTTGGATCTTGATCCAACGATCATGAGCATGCACGCTAAAACGTAAGTGCGACGAAGAACTGGCCGTAGCGCAGCGGTCGAGCGCGAGGTGCGGGTTCAACTCGCGATCAGACGTGCACACACATTTTATCTCGATCGCGTGATCAGTTGTGGATGACCTAGATAGCCCAATCGGGCGCATGTGCGATCAAACACGCCGCCTCACGCCCGGTCGCACGCGCAGGTGCGTTTCAGCTGAGAAGATGAAGCGGGCGAGGAACGTGTTTAAGCCATCCGATCTTGAGATCAGATGGATGATCTTGCGAGAACGTGGGCATGTGTTAAGGTGCGGGAAAGGAGGAGGCATGCGCGATGTGCACACGTCGCACACGATCAGACCTTTAGTGACGGATAAATTCGTCACTAAAGACCTGATTTTAATGTTTTTGAATATGGAATGACCAAATTGCCCCTAATCCTTGCAACTATAAAAGGAGACCCCTACCCTACGAAATTCTCATCCCTTTCTTCACCCCTCTCCCTCTCCAAAGCTCAAGAGAAGCTTATCCCACACCCGGAATGCTACTCTAAAGCCAAATCCAAGTTTTCTCGCCCTCATTCCGGAAGTGGATGTCGTGACGATGATGACGTGCTGCCTCGTTCCCACTTCTTCCTACCTCATCCTCCTTCTTCCCGCTCCATCCTCCGTCTTTCAGGCGTCGCTCCATCCGGCTCGTCCTCCAAGCATTCGTCGAGGAGGATAACATCTCTCTCCCTTCTTTTTATCACTTTCTAGAATAGAATTTCCCACTTTCTAGTTGTAAAAATAGTATTATTTTATCAAGTGATTGTTCTCTCTCTATCTCTCTCTCTCTCTTATTGTTTATAGCAATTCCATTATAATTATCTCGCTTTCAAACAAAAATACAAAAAAAAAATAATCGCGAATTTAAGATCGACGTAGCCTCCATGTGTTCAACCCGGAATTTCTTTACAAAATTTGGTAAAATTTTATCTGTTGACTGATTGCTTCTCAAATCGAACTACGAGGGTTTTTTCAAATCCAACTTCGATCGCGTAGTTTTCCGCTCTCAACATTTTGGCGTCGTTGCAGGGGAGGCAAAGATTTTTTATTTTCTTTCCGCATTTCACGTACTTTATTATTATCTAACTTGCTTTATTTCTCGTCTATTATTTTGCAGGTACCTTAACAGGGAATCTTCAAGCTGTAGATCGGAGTAAAGTGCAGTTGAAGACAACTATAAGTGCTTCCCATTCTTCCCCCTCCATAGATTTCATTTCACAACATTAATTCAGACCCTAATTAACCTAGGTGTTTGTATAAATCCTAAGGTTAGTTTGGTTGCTTGGATTTCCACTCACATTCATCTCACCCTCATATACAGAAAAACATCAACAAAAAGATATTTCTTGTGGGGTAAATCAACATACTACATACACCCACATTCAAGGCACATAACCTAATTGATTTTTATCTACTCAATCGGATTCTGATCTATGCAACCGGTACATGCAAATCAATATATAAAAGAGTAGAAATCAGTCTAGGCCAATCATTTTGTGTGCCTAACTTAGTGGTGCAATTTTGGCCAATTGTTTGAGTTATTTAGGCCTCACCACTTAATCTAAAATCAACTCACAAAGTAGCTTCCCTTTAGGGTTTTCGATTTAGATCAATACCAGGCACTCCACCTTACTTTTGATTTCAAAAGGAAAAAAAATCTTCACCCATGCTTGAAAATCTGGTTTGCCTCGAAACTTGATTGAATTAACCTAATTCCAAACCCCAAAAGCTACTCAAGCAAGATTTGAAATTTAAAATCCACTCATCAAAAATAATCTTGCCTGAAAACCCTGGTTGTGCACGCACTCACACATATTCAATCAATCATTAAGGGCGCAACCCATCTTAAGGGCCCACCACATTCCGTAAGCACTACAATCCTAGGCCTAAATAAAATCAAGTAGACGTTGGCCTTAAGGACTGATTAGCTCTTCGGGGCCCAGTCAGAGATTGTTTACGATTAACATGCTTGTACCAATCAATCTGATGTCTAGCTAGGGGAGTAGCGTCAAACGACCACAGCTGGGGGATACACTAAGAACTGGAGGCGCAAGCCAAAGGAAGAACCTTCTCCCCAGTCCCTCCTTCTAACTAGTTGGATTGATTGGACGCAAGTAGAGTAAATCATTTATAATCTTATGATAGATTCTGAGAGCCTGTAGATCCTTAGGCTATCCCACTTAAGGACAGGCTTGTTTTATTGTGCTACAGGGTTCTTATCCCTAGTCCTTCCAACCTCTTCCAAGTTTATGTTGGGAAGGATATCATTGAATCTTCGATTGGAAGGACCACTAGAGTATTCTAGGAGGCATAGATTGGATTTTGGCCAAATTGATCTCATGGCTGATCAACAGCCTCCTCTGCCTCAGGATCCACAGGAGGTATTTTAAAGGCAGCTGGAACAAATGCAGAGAATGCAAGAATGGTTCCAGAGAATGCAGGGCGCTTAGCCCTTAAAGGATTTTTATGATCCTTCAAATTACGGGGAACATCCTGGCGTCCAGATTCCTGCCGGAGATGTAGAAATCAAGCCCCAGGTATTAAGTCTGATCAAACACTTTCATGGGCTTGGCTCTAAAGACCCGTTTCAGCATTTGGAGGACTTAACCACTTTGGTCCAGACCACCAAGCTGCGAAACGTGAATGAGAGCAAATGACCATGAGGCTCTTTCCCCACTTTCTTTGGGATAAAGCCGCTCATTGGTACAGGACCATAGGAAGGCCAATTGAAACATGGAATGATCTGAAATCGGCTTTCCTGAAGAAATTCTTCCCTGTCGGACGTACCAATGCTCTAAGATGAGCGATTACTACCTTCACCCAGCGGCCGGGGGAGCAGTTTCATGTTGCCTGGGAGCAATTCCAGGACTTATTGCTGAGGCATCCACACCACGAGGTGCCAAAATGGCAACTCATGCAGATCTTCTACCACGGGTTGACTGCAACTCAGAAATCATGTGGACTCTTCTTGCGAAGGCAATTTCTTCAACAAAGATGCAGATAGCGCGCATGATTTGTTTGAGGAGATGAGTGAAAATTCAATCAATCATGCCTCCATGGATACGTTTAACTGGTCTCAACAACCCAAATCGAATGTTAATGAAGTCCACGACTGTCATTCATTCGATATGGAATTGATTTGCAATAAATTAGATAAGGTGGACTTGTTTACTAAAATGATGGAGTGGATGGCTGGAAATTCAATGAACAATTCTCAATCCACTCAATCCTAGAATTCGGGATTCCATTCGTCGCAAGCTTCTTCTGGATGGGAGTTCGTGAATCAACTGGATGCAACTCAACACGTGAGCCAGCATTATTCGGAACCCCACAGGTTTCAAACTGAGGCCTTTGATCCCAGTTTTTCTGATCCCTCCCTTTCTTTCTCTCCATTCTCACCCTGTGAGGATATCTATGCTATACAGGAGAACGTTAAGTCCAACCCTTACTCCAATGCTTACAATCTGGGTTGAGGAACCACTCTAACTTCTCCTGGAAAAACCTAGGGCAGCAGACCCAATTCCAACCCAGCAACTATGCTCCGCAAAGACCAATGGGTCAGGGTCATGTTTACACTCAGCTGCCCCCGAATTAGGTTAATCAGCCAGTTTGGAATGCTCGTCAAACCGTAGGGAAGGCTAATTTGAACCGACAGATGGTAGAAATGCAAGGATCTATGCTCCAGATTATGCAGCAAATGAAAACTTTGCTGGACAACTTGCAAACCAGGTTCATTGCTAATTCTCATCAACCCGGATCTCTACCACCTCAACCCGTACCCAACCCACGTAATATCTAGAATTCAGGCAATCAAGCTAAGGGTACAGGAATCAGAGGGACCCGCACGCACATGCTCAAGTGGTTGAGCAGGGTCCTTCCTCTTCTGCTTCTTCATCATATCAAAGGTTTCTGGCTAATGAAGCCCCTTTAATCTTTCCTAACCCTCCCCAAGACCCAAACTCGTATGCATCTGCTAATTCAGTTACCTTGAGGAGTGGAAAACAAACTCAGGATCGACAACCACACTATTCTGATCTACCAAATCTTGGAAGCCTGAGGAGAGAAAGAACTCTGAAGAAGAAATCAAGGCTCAGGAACCTGATTCCAAAGATCTAACTCATGTTCCATTTCCTGAGTCCTTGATTAAACCTAGGAAGAAGAAGCCTGTTGATAGTAACGAGGAGCTATTGAATATATTCAAGAATGTCAAGATCAATATCCCACTCCTCGATGTTATCAAACAAATACCAGCTTACGCTAAATTTTTAAAGGATTTATGGACACAGAAGCGTAAGTCGAGGGAATCTGTTCCGAGGAAGGGGGTACTCTCCGAGCGGGCTAGTTCTATTATCCTACATCACCTTCCTCAGAAAAAGAGAGATCCAGGTGCTCTTTTGATTTCTTGTGTCATAGGAGATTATACCTTTGATGGAGCAGTTCTGGATCTAGGTGCATCTATTAACCTAATTCCGACTTCTCTTTACGAGAAGTTCGGATTAGGTGAACTTCGGCTGACTTCAGTAACGCTGCAGTTAGAAAACCATTCGATCACAAATTTGCGAGGCGTTATTGAAGATGTTATTGTTAAGGTTAAGGATTTCTATTTTCCTGTAGATTTCCTTGTCCTTGACATGGATGTACCTGAAAATTTAAGGAACACGCCCATCATTCTGGGGCATCCGTTCCTAGCTACCGCTAAGGCCAATATCAACTGTGAGAGCGGTAGCATGGAAATCGCCTTTGGGGATCAGAGATTGAAATTGGATATTTTTAAGGTGATTAATAAATTTGAGGATTGTAGATTTATAGAGGAACTTGAGGATGACAACTTGAACATTGAAACATGTATGGCGGTTTCTGCAGTTGAAAGTTCCTCCTGTTGTGATGGATCTAACCCGCAACCCTCTATGGCAAACCCACCACATTCTGAAGAGGTTATTGATTTTGTTCACTTTCAACCTCTTCCTCTTGATGAATCTTCTTCAGCATCATCTTTACCCTCAATCCAAAACCCACCCTAGCTCGAACTGAACCCATTGCCTGAGAATTTGAAATATTAATTTTTGGGACCTCAAAAGACACTCCATGTGATTATCAGTGCCAGATTAACTAAGAAGCAGGAGAATAAACTGATTAAGGTCCTAAAGGAACATAAGGAGGCAATTGGTTGGACCATTCATGACCTGAGAGGGATCAAACCATCTTACTGCAATCATAGAATATTCTTGGAAGATGGATCCCGCCCTTCTAACCAAATGCAAAGGAGATTAAACCCTAATATGCGAGAAGTGGTCAAGAATGAAATTATCAAGTGGCTCAATGTAGGAATCATTTATCCGATCTTTGATAGTCCTTGGGTAAGTCCCATGCAAATTGTTCCCAAGAAAGCCGGGATTACCGTTGTGACTAACGAGAAAGGAGAATCTGTCACAACTCGTTTAGCTTCCTCTTGGAGGGTTTGTATTGATTATAGGAAGCTGAACACAGCCACGAAAAAGGATCATCTCCCTCTGCCCTTTATCGATCAAATCCTAGAAAGACTAGCCGGACAGAAGTACTTCTGTTTCCTTGATGGTTACTCAGGATACAATCAAGTCCCTATCCATCCCGAGGATCAGGAAAAAATGGCTTTCACCTGTCCCTACGGAACCTTTGCTTTCCGTAGGATGCTATTTGGCTTATACAATGCACCCGCGACTTTTCAAAGGTGTATGCTACCCATATTCTCAGACATGGTGGGAGAGTTTATGGGAGTCTTCATGGATGATTTCTCTATTTTCAGAGAATTGTTTGATTCTTGCTTGGCTAATCTTGAAATGATCCTTAAAAGATGCATCAAAACAAGACTGGTCCTTAGCTGGGAAAAGAGTCATTTCATGACACAAGAAGGCATCATCTTGGGTCATGTAATCTCTGAACGGGGAATCGAAGTCAACAAAGCTAAGGTTGATGCTATCTCTAAACTTCCTCCTCCCACATCTATCAAACAAATTCGATTATTTCTTGGTCATGTGGGGTTCTATAGGAGGTTCATTAAGGACTTCTCTAAGGTTGCTCACCCTCTGAGCAATCTTCTCGCCAAAGATACGCTGTTTGATTTCAACGAATCATGCCATAGGGCATTTGATTTTCTTAAAACGGCAGTCACTTGTGCTCTGGTGTTACAACCACCAATTTAGACAGCCCCATTTGAGATCATCACCGACGCTTCTGATTACGCGATCGGGGCTGTTTTGGGTCAGAAGATTAACTAGAAGCCCTCTGTCATTTACTACGCTAGCAAAACTCTGGACGAGGCCCAAAAGAATTATACTGTTACTGAGAAGGAATTGCTAGCTGTAGTATTTGTTTTGGAGAAATTCAGGGCTTATCTCTTAGGGTCTCATGTCATAATATATACCGACCACTCTGCCCTGAGACATCTCTTGGCCAAAAAGGATGCCAAACCCCGCTTATTCGATGGATTCTTCTGCTTCAAGAATTCAATCTTGAAATCAAAGATAAATCCAGGGCACAGAATGTAGTGGCGGATCATCTTTCGAGACTTTTGAAAGATTCTTCTCGTCTGGATATTCTGATTGCTGATACTTTCCCAGATGAGACTATCCTTGCAGTTTCAAGTGTCCAAACCCCGTGGTTTGCAGACATCGTAAATTATTTGGCCATTGGTCAAATCCCTCAAGATTGGACCAAGCAACAACGAGATAGACTCAAATCTGAGGCCAAATATTACTTCTGGGAGGACCTTGAACTGTATCGCATTGGCTCTAATCAGATTATTCACCGATGTGTTCCAAAGAATGAATTCAAAAGTATACTCGAGTTCTACCATGCATCTGCGTATGGTGGACATTTCTCTAGGAAAAAAGATGGCTGCAAAGATTTTGCAATCTAGATTTTATTGGCCGACTTTATTCAAGGATGCCCAGGAATTCTCGAGGTCGTGTTTCCGATGCCAGGCACTTGGGAGCATAACCAAGAGAGACATGATGCCTCTAAACCCAATTCTTCCCATCAAAATCTTCGATGTTTGGGACATCGATTTTATGGGACCCCTCCTCCCTTCATTTGGACACCAGAACATTCTCATCACTATTGATTACGTGTCTAAGTGGATCGAGGCTATTCCCACCTGAACCAATGACCACAAGGTGGTCATCGATTTTGTTAAGAAGAACATCTTCAGCCGATTCGGGATTCCGAGGGCCATCATCAGCGATGTTCGTACTCACTTCACTAATGCCCAGTTCCATAATTTACTGGAAAAATATGGGGTAAATCACATAATCTCCACACCTTACCACCCCTAGACGAATGGATAGGCCGAGATCTCCAATCGGGAGATCAAGAATATTCTTCAAAAAATGGTTAGGCCTGATCGTGAAGACTGGACTCAAGAGCTTGAGAACACTCTTTGGGCTTACCATAAGGCGTACAAAACATCCATCGGTATGTCACCATTTCATCTAGTGTATGGAAAGGTGTGCCATTTACTCGTAGAAATAGAACATAGGGCATTCTGGGCAATCAAGCAGTGTAATCTGGATTTGAGTTTAGCCGGAAAGACCAGGAAACTCCAACTATTAATGCATGTTCTTAGTGTCATATTAGCATCATGCATTGTAAATATTACATAACATGCATAACCATGCATTTAGGTCAAATTGTATAAATTATATAGTAATTGTCTCCCTTTATGGCAAGGGATAGGGCAACTTTTAATCGGGGCTTCGAACGGAAGATCCAACCATATGGATCTGATCAGGGGGATGATGGGAGTTCAACCACTCCAAGATTGCCCTGATCGGACATCCGTAGCATCAGATATAGTCCGAGGAAGCATAGAGATCAAGGGCCAAGATCGTGTCAATCCACACTTCAAATGACAAATCCGACTGCATGGATGGGTTCAGATCGATGATCGCAGCCTAACGGCTCGAAAATTGACTCAATCCGACATCTGTGGCACCTTCTACATGTCACAGAAGATGGACGACCACGATGGTGCCACATGGCGCCATCACAGCCACCCAAATCGGCCATTACACCGCTTCTCATCCTCTAAAGGCGTGGGTGAGGCAAAATCTGGGCTGTTGGATCTTGATCCAACAGCCATGAGCCCGCACGCTTAAAACGTAAGCGCGACAAAGAACAGGCCGTAGAGTAGCGGTCGAGCACCCTTGCGCAAGCGCGAGGCGCTAGTTCGACTTGCAATCAAAGGCGCGCGTGCTTTATCTCGACTGTGTGATCAGCTTTGGCTAGCCCAGATCGCCCAATTGGGCGCACGCGCAATCAAACGTGCCACCTCACGCCCGATCGCACATGCAGGCACGCTTTAGCTGAGAAGATGAAGCGGGCGAGGAATGCGTTTAAGCTGTCCGATCTTGAGATCGGACGGCTGATCTTGTGACAATGTGGGCGTGCGTTAAGGTGTGGGAGAGGACAAGGTGCGCGTGGCGTACGTCGCCCACGTTCAGACCTTTAGTGACAAATAAATCTGTCACTAAAGACCTAATTTTAATGTTTTTAAATATGGAATGACGAAATTGCCCCCAATCCTTGCAACTATAAAAGGAGACCCCTACCCTACGAAATTCTAATCCCTTCCTTCACCTCTCTCCCACTCTAAAGCTCAAGAGAAGCTTGTCCCACACCTGGGATGCTACTCTAGAGCCAAATCCAAGTTTTCTCGCCCCCGTTCCGGAAGTGGATCCCGCTATGATGATGACGTGCTACCTCATTCTCGCTTCTTCCTGCTTCATCCTCCTTCCAGCTTCGTCCTCCGTCTTCCAAGCGTCACTCCATTTGGCTCGTCCTCCAAGCATTCGTTGAGGAGGATAACATCTCTCTCCCTCTTTTTATCGCTTTCTAGAATAGAATTCCCGCTCTCTAGTTGTAATCAATTCCTGCTTTATAGTTGTAAAAATAATATTATTTTATCAAGTGATTGTCCTATATCTCTCTCTATCTCTCTCTCTTATTGTTTATATCAATTCCATTGTAATTATCTCGCTTTCAAACAAAAATACAAAAAAAATATAATCACATATTTAAGATCGATGTTGCCTCCCTATGTTCGACCTGAAATTTCTTTACGAATTTTGGTAAAATTTTATCTGTTAACGGATTGCTTCACAAATCAAACTACGACAGTTTTTTCAAATCCAACTTCGATCGCGTAGTTTTCCGCTCTCAACAAGACTCTTAAGAAACTGAGGTTAAATAGAGGAGTGGAATACATGTCCAACTTATTTGATGAACAGTGCCAAGCTTTTGGTATAGTTCATTAAGTGACGACCCCATATTCCCCTCAATCTAATGGGATAGTAAAGCGAAAGAATAGGACCCTAACTGACATGGTCAATGCTCTCTTGCAAAACTTAAGATTACCTACTTACATGTGAGGGGAAGCTTTGAATATGGCATATGCTTTATTCTGAATAGAGTTCCCCTCAAGCATAAGGAAAGTAGTCCATTTGAGATTTGGAGAAACAGGAAACCATGTTTGCAACACCTCAAAATGTGGGGCTCCTTTGTAAAAGTGGTTATCCCAAAACACAAGAGAAAGAAGCTTGGACCTAAGACAGTTGACGTGGTCTTTCTGGGTTATGTTGATAATAGCTATGCCTATAGATTTTTCCTATAGATTTTTTGTTATAAAATCTGAGATTTTAGGCATAAATGTCAACACTATTGTTGGGCTTCGTGATGCTACATTTTTTGAGGATGTCTTTCCTATGAAGATTGGATTACCTTAAAATATGACTTCAGATGATCTAGCCACCACATCTAGTTATATTCCTGATCAAGTGGAAAGGATGTCTAATGTGGGAGCTATCTCTTCCCATTATGAACCCAATTAAGTAGAAGAGTCTAAACCTAGGAGAAGTAAAAGACCAAGAATTGCCAAGGATTTGGGAAGTGATTTTATTAGTTATCAAATCATGGGCGATCCCCCCACTTATCATGATGCTATGGCTTCTTCTAAAGCTAAGCACTGGAAAGATGCCATTAAGAATAAGATGGACTCAATCATCTCTAATGGCACTTGGGAGTTGGTTGATTTACCTCTAGGGTGTTCTATTATTGGGTGAAAGTGGGTGTTTAAGAGAAAACTCAGGCTTGACGGATCTATTAAAAAATACAAAGCTAGACTTGTTGCCAAGGGGTTCAAGCAAATGGAAGGAATCGATTATTTCGATACCTATTCTCCAGTAACTAGGATAACTACTATCCAGATGCTTATTGCATTGGCTTCTATTTATGATCTCACTATCCACCAAATGGATGTGAAGATCGCCTTTCCTCATGACGATCTTGAGGAGGAGATCTATATGGACCTGCCTGAGGGATTTGTAGCTTCTAGAAATGAGAAAAAGGTTTGCAAGCTTGTTAAATCTCTTTATGGTTTAAAACAAGCACCCAAGCAATGGCATGAAAAGTTTGATAATACTATATAATCTTTTGGCTTTGTAGGTCACAAATCTGACAGGTATGTCTACTCTATGATTAAGGGTGACATGTGTATTGTCCTATACCTATATGTAGATGATATATTATTGTTTGGATCAGATATTAAAATTTTGAATGAAACTAAGTTGTTCTTGAGTAGTAAGTTTGAGATGAAAGATACAGGTGTTACAAATGTGATTCTAGTCCTCAAACTGATTCGGTCAGCAGAGGGGATAACTATTTCTCAATCTCATTATTTTGAGAAGGTTCTTGAGAAATTTGACTATGAAGATTGCAAGGCTGTAAGCACTCCTTTTGATTCATCAAAAACTCTATAAGAACAAAGGTGAAACACCTATTTCACAACTAACATATTCACATATTATAGGAAGTTTGATGTATTTTGCTAACTATACTAGACAGAATATTTCTTTTTTCGAGTCTAAGTTGAGTAGATACACAGGCTGTCCGGACCAAACTCATTGAGATGTCTTAAACAGAGTACTTAGGTACTAAAAGGGAAATATTTTCCTTAATTTGCATTATGGTAAATATCATTCAGTTTTGGAAGGATATAGTGATGCAAGTTGGATCAGTCAAATGGAGGATTCAGAGAGTAATGATGTTACAGTGTATGTCTTTACCCTTAGAGGTGGTGCAGTCTCCTAACGGTCTGCAAAACATATCATTTTAGCCCGGTCTACTTTTGAGGCTAAGCTATGTGCTTTGGACACCACTGGAATTGAAGCTGAATGGCTAAAAGGACTTCTTATAGAAATCCCTATGATGGGTAAGCCAATTCCTGCAATATCTTTGCATTGTGACAGCATGACTACTATAGTAAAGATTAAGAGTTCAAAGTTTAATCAAAAAACAAGGAGTCATCCAAATCAGAGGATGACTTACTAGCGGATCCCCCTCCATTCTTCCTCCTTAGCCACTAGCTCTAGATCCAAAGGTCCCACTCTTCCTGTTAGATTAGGTTTACTATTTTGATTAGATTAGCTGTAGTGTAGTTAGATAGCTTAGTAGTAGAATTTAGATATAGATTAGATCTGATCTGTGATGCGTGACTGTAATGAAGTTTAAGAGTAGCTGTAGCATAAAAATGCCCAATTTCACCTCCTCTGATCATTTTAGATCAAAGGGGACGAATTCACCCACACACTGATCATGTTTTTCTCCCTCTACATGTTTCATTTTCGCTTCTGATTTCCTCACAATTTTATTCACAATCCACCCATTCATTTGGAGTCAAATCCCCATCTCTTTGCTTTCAAGCTTTGAGATGAGGATTTGTGCTCAAATCCATTTTAGGGGTCTCTCACTCACTTCATTTGTTCACAAAGACCCCTGATCTAAGCTAAAAATGGAATCGGTTTGCTTGATTTACTTTGAATTTGTGTTTAACACAAGATTGCAAGATTTTGAATCAATTAAGTTTTGAACAATTTTGATCAAGCAAACTGAGGCATTTTTGTGTAACTCACTGAATGGCTGTGAATCTAAGATGATTCTGATGTCAGAATTCATCTCAGATGAGCCATGATCAGATCTGCTCTTTTGAGGGTTTTTAATGTTTTGAATGCTTTATAAAGCCAAGGAAGATCAACTATGTTGATTGGAGGCTCTATTAAGGGTTTTAACCATGGATTTATTTTCTGAGATTTTGATTTTCTCCTAAGGGATTTTTAGTATCCCTTAAGGTTTGTAGCTTAATGGGATTCAGCTGAATTTATTGGACTGATTCTAATACTTTCTACATGTTGTCTATAGCATTAGAAAGTGTTAGATCAGCTATGTGTCTGATCTGATTTAAAGTGAAAACATTGACAAGGGATTTTGATTTAAAGTTGAACATCTGAGAATAGTTTTTATGATATTTTATCCCTTGTCAGAATGTGTTTTAGAGATTTCTGTGTCTTTTGAATCCCAACTAGACATATCAAATTGTTGCACGATGCAACTACATTCCAATTCAGATTCATCTTTTATATACTGATCAAGTTATTTTGTATCTCTGATCAGGCTTTCTCAAGTCTGATTTGAGATATAATTCACTAAATAAGTAGATAAAAGATTATCGGTGGGTTCAAGACTTGCTGCAGATCTGTTTTCTCTTATTTTTATAAACTGCAGCAAGGTTCTGAGAACATGTTAACATGTTTGGGCTTTGCCTAGACCATTTGGAATGCTCTACAATTGTTGTTGCAATTGTTGTCAGCAGATGGTGGCTGCTGCTGTAGTTGATTGCTTCCTGTTGCAACCGGCTGGATGGTCTGAATTCTGTAGAACAGTAGAGGCTAGGATTAGATTTTGAGTAGCTGACATGCTTTATATGTTGTAAATATTGTGTACCCTTGTAATTAAAATGATCTTTAAATCTCATTTAGATTACTTGTATCTTATTTCAATCATTCATTGTCAGCTACTTTTGTGCCTAACTATTTACATTAGGAATTTAAAGGATAAATTAAATAAATTCATGTTTAATGGTCGAAACATATTTCTTAGATTCTATAGAGCATATCTAAATGTTTTTCTTGCATTTCCAGCCTTTAGATTAGGATTCAAGGCCTTAACTTACTTGGGAAATCCTCTAAAGGCCTAGAATGTGCTTCACTTGCACATAAACAAAAACCCTATAAAAAAATAAAATAAACATGTCTTGGTGAAGATCAGGTATACTTTTAAGTTCATACCAAGTTTCATGGTATTCTAAACCCTCGACTTGGTAGAACATACCAGCTAACGGTTCAGTATACCATGGAATTTAATAAAAAAACTCAACTATCAAAACACCAAAAACATACCCATTTTTCTCATCTATCTCTTTCTTTCTCATCATCTATCTCCACAAAATATACAAAACCCATAAAAAGTGAAAAAAACCCTAAAAATATCGAAAAATCCATTATATACTATGTAAATACTTGTAAATATAACGTATATAGTAAGCTATATGAGTAACTACTATAAAATAGACATATATAGAGTATAAATAACTTATGAATATACTACCTAATGTAATCTAAGTATCTAAGTTAATTCAAACTGTACATAGCTTATTTATATAACTATTTATTAATTATACTAATTTATATGTACTAATAAGCTATATAAATGAATAAACCCTATAAATAAACATATTTAGTATTGATACTATACATACGTATTTATACGTATATTATGTACATTAGGAACCCTATACCATAATTTAAATATATATATATATACAAAATAAATAATTCATTTATCAAGTTACTAGTTAAGTTATTAGATTAAATTAAAATAAATTAGTAATTTAAGTTAAAACTAAACTAACTTATACTGTATATTTGTACTAATGTATTTTAAGTAGACTAAGCTAATTTAACTATATTTATAATGTATTATATTAGTTATATATAATTTATATATAAAATAACCCAAAATAAGCAATTTAATTAAAAATAAAATTGAAATAAATGTTGTAAAATTCAATAAAAATATGTATTAAATGCTTTAATATGTATATTAATACTGTATAAGGTCAATTAGACCATACATTAACTAATTTATACATAATTAAGAAATAAAACCCAAAATACAATATGTATAAACTGCAGACTTTACTGAATTTATTTATACATTAAATATAATTAAATTTATAAATTAATTATACAATTATATAGTACCATGTAAATACTTTATTATCATATAATTTAATTTTTAATTTAATAATTTATGATCTTCAAATCAAGGGCCAAAAACCTCAATTCTGTACAGCTGCACTGGATTCCAACGCTGGGTAGCGCTAAACAAAGTGCCACATCGTGTGGCGAAGAGTGCCTAAAGCGCTATAAGTTGATTTTCTTCCACCGGCTATTCATTCGTCACACGCTGGGCGTGATCCAACCCCTTACCCATTCCCCTAAGCATATTCTGAGCATGTTATGGCTATGGCGTGGTGTTGTGATTTGTGAGACGTTTGCGATGTGGGCTAGGGGCCCGACACTGTGTGAGGGCTTGATTAAGCCCATTAATGTGCATAAAACATGATTAAAGAGGCTTAATAATGAAATAGGGTGTTCCTAGTAGAGGTCTGGTCTCACCCGTTAAGGGTGCTGTATATCCCTCGAAAAGGCTGCCCGCCAACCTTAAAACCTAATTTTTTAACTAAGGCTTAAATGAGGGGATTAAGGGAAGAAAAGAAGAGAAGAGAGCGAACTCATAAATGGTTAGGTGTTGAGAACACAGAAGAGGAATGAGTGCCGAATTTGTCTAAGTGTAGAGAGTGAACCTTCAGAGAGAATAAAAAGATAAGAAGAAACTAAGTGAAAAAAGAAGAAAAATATATGTACATGTATATGTATGTGTATATAGTGTAGTGTATATATATAAGTGTATATTGTAAATAATAAGTTTATGTATATTAAGTATATGTAGTATAGATGTTATTTGAGCCATATATGTAAATAAATAACTTATAGCTTTACTGACAGAATTATCCGTCACTGTAGATAGAATAAGTGTCACTATAGACCTTAGTTTTTTGCCTTAGATTCTATACATAGTTTTGTTAGGGTTTAGCGACATTTTTATTTGTCGCTGTATATATTATATATGTTACTGTATATGTTAGTATATTAAGTTATGTTAGTATAGTATATATTATTACGTATTATTGTATATATATGTAAGTATTAGTATTATAAGTTATAAATAGATAGAATATAATATTTAAGTATAGTGTTTGATGCTTGTTTGTAATTAGGTGTTTGCAATCATTTTAGTTAATTCTTTTGTACATAATTAAGCTATTATTTCATTCATTGATTATTCATTTAATTCATCCATTTATGATTGTATATAAAATTGATTTTCTTGGAATTAAAGAATAATGTTGGACTTAGAAAGTGGTGTATATCAATAACTGCCTCCCAGTGAACGACCTGGAATAAACCAATAAAAATTTGTAATTAAATAAAATTGACGCGATAACGGTTTGTATTTGTGACATATACTACAACAATAATGACGATTTTTATACGAACCATGATCGATTTCATCATATTTTTGGCGTCGTTGCTGGGGATAAAAACCCGACAACAGCATTTTATTGTGAAGTGATTGATTAACATGTCGTAGAAGGACGATTATCAGGGTGTAAAAGGCTTCTACCTCCCATTGCTTATGTAGCAAAGAGTGAGAGGCGGGGCTAGGGACAACACACTCACGCATGTGCACCCTGCCCCGCCTTGGCTCAAGCTCGAGTGAGAATCAATTTGGAACTTGGAACTTGGAACTTTGACTCTTTTGCAATGGATTATTAATCTCATGATTTTGACCTAGATTGGTCAATCAGAAGGTAAAATTGGTTGATCAATTATTTTGATCGATCAAGGAGTTAAATTTGGTCGAGCAATTGGTTTGGTCGACCAAAAAATTAAGTTTATCGATCAATGGACTTAATTGGTCGATCAATTGCCGTATTTTAATAAAATGAAAATTTTAAACGTCTGGTCGTGGTCTCTATATAAGGGCCACAAGGGGGCTCTCATTTGACACACAACAAGAGCAGAAAATCTCTCTCCACTCTCTTCCCCTCTCATTCTTGTCTCTCTTTCTTAGTGCGTTGGTTCGATGTGAGATTGGTAGAAAATTCTCCAATCACTTTTGTCGATCTTGCACAAGGAGATTGACAGATCCACAACAAGTTTTTGATTGATCAAACCAATAAATTGGTAAATCAATCAGGAATTTGGTTGGAAACCAAATTGCCTCAGCTTAGTTCTCCTGAGGTGGTTTTTTAGGATGTCCAAGATCGAGGTGAGCCGAATCTTGAGGGTGGATCGTCATATCTTGGGAGAAGTTCGTCAAACCTCGACGCACCGATATTGTGGGGGGTGATACCTTTTCTAAGGAAAGTCCTTAATAGGCACTTCAATCGGAGTAATCTCTAACCTTTCTTCATTTTATTTATTTGTGCTATTTCATGTTATTTGTTCTTTATTTTAGTTTGGATCTTACCAAATCATGTTTGACTTGCTAGATTTAATATTTTTTGATCTATGCAAAAATGTTGGAAATGCATATGTTTTTATTTATTTATTTCTTTCATGCATTTATTTCAACAAAAGTTTCATGATGAGATGCACCTGGCAATCTTTTAAAACAATATTAACAAATTGCCTTATC
This sequence comes from Thalassia testudinum, assembly GCA_037157565.1. Classification (NCBI taxonomy): domain Eukaryota; kingdom Viridiplantae; phylum Streptophyta; class Magnoliopsida; order Alismatales; family Hydrocharitaceae; genus Thalassia; species Thalassia testudinum. The sequence continues at coordinate 35,587,726 of JAZHRO010000056.1, forward strand.
TACACCACCAATTGCCTTTTTCTCAAAATGATCCGAAACCCCTGAAGTCAATTTCCTTTTTCTTGTCTTAACTTGAATTGAACTAGATGTAGGGCTATCAACATTATAAAAGTCAATGAGTGTAGATACATCATCTTGGGTCTCATTTTGTAAGTTACCTTTATGATGTTCATTCAACATTTGTTGCATTTCTGTCATTTAGAAAATGTTGATATTAATTCTATTATTTATATTGCTAAACCATTTTAAAAATGCATAAATTGAACAAAACCATATACAAGCAATGGATATATATAAGCTTATAAAAGGAATATTGAACAAAATCATATACCCCAACCACCCATATTTTCCATCACCTTTTTGGGTTGCTCATTGCACAACATTCATGGGTCCTAAAATGGCTAAATTAATCTAAACACCTAGCTTACATTATAAATAGGCCATGCATCTCATGCATAACATGCATTTGCATCTTTGTACATTCATATCTAATTTTTTCCTAAAATAAGGGCATGTAGTAACAATTGACATTTCATGTGTGTAGGCCTACAATAGAGAGAGGGAGTTGTACCACGAAGGAAATGCAGGAAGACAAGTAAAGCAAGCACCAAACATTCCTCGCAAAAGAGTGAAAAGAGCTATCATGCAAGCGGAGAAGAAACAAGACAAACTCGAAGTAAAATAAGCCATGCAATCCCATGAATGCAAGTCCATGCATGCACATCCATTATAGACACCCCAATGTAATGCAGTGCAAGCACATGTAAATTCACCACAATGTATACATACACTTACATGTACACATGGGGGCACAAACCAAAACATTACTCCATATACATTTCCTACTTCAGCCACAAATCCATAATGAAAACCTCCTTTAATTAGGTGCATTGATGCTATGACTGGAGTTGCACTTAATTTAGTTTATTTAATGTCATAAATCGTGTCTGTAATATAGCGTTGCCACCCAGTCACATGTCATTTTATTTATATCTATTTTTGATGGTTTAGTCCAGGTCATTCAATAGGAGACAGTTATTGATATATATATCACTCTCAATAATCCAAAATTGATCTTTCACTCCAAAGAATACAAAAGATATTTACAATTTAGTTATATACAACTTTAAATAAGAATATACATATCTACAAGTTAGCATAATTATATACAAGTTTAAATAAAGTATAAACATGCTTGTTCACTTTAATGCCCAAAAGCATATACACAAACCAAAGGCATAAAAAAAAGTGAACTTTGTTTCTTAGGTTAGAATTTTACAAACTTCTTGTTCACTCCTCAGCATACTTGTTCTTACTTCACTCTTTTCATTCTATGTACAACTCTCTAAGCACTTCGTTCTTTCTTTTACAAAAAGTGGTCCTATTCAAGATCAACTCGCATGCCTCATGGGCCGCCTAATGGGCTGCACCTACTGTGCCTCAATGGATCAATGTATGCTCATAGTGTATGGGTAATGTGTGACCTCTTAAGGCTTATTTTCCGTGTCACTCGAGAAGGCATATGAGACAATTCTTTAAATCAGCCTTCAAATGATTGTAAGTCACCGACGTGGGACTAAATCTCAGAGGTTTTGAAAATTCAAATTCTAAAAGTAGTTCGTGCATAGTGCTCATCCATTTTGCACTCATGCTCTCATTCACGTGCATACACATACTCACGCACATGCATCGAACGTGCACACCTGCATCCTCAATCAATGTACTTAGAATATGCTCAGAATATGCTCAATAATATAGTTGTAGGGAGCCCACCCCTGTTGAGGTTGACCAGCTAGTGGGGGAAAATCCTTAGATATGGTCTCACCCACTCGTCAAAAGATGACGTGGGACTATCTGTAGTCCATTCTTTGTGCAGTGTTTAAATTAAGGAATTGGTTCAATTAAGCCTTAATTAATAATACTAATTACAAATTTTCAATGCAATAAGTTAATTTACATAATTAAAATAATTACTTCAGAATTTTAATTTATTTATTTACATATAATAGTGTACATTTAAGTTAGATATAAGTTAGATATATAGTAAGGGTATAAGTTAGCTTATATATTTACAAATAACTTAATAGACATTATTAAATTATGATATAAATAGGTTAATTTAGGATTAATTTAGAGTATAAAACAAGAGAACACTATAATTTAGCTTCTTAAATACTTAAGTTACTAAGATATATAGGTTTAAATTAAAATAAATGAATCACAATAATAAACTAAGACTACTTTACATATATATACACCATGTACATATCCTTTTGGTGTTTTTAAGAGCTTCTTCATTTTTTCTTTTATTTTTATTGGAAATAAAAAAGGATACATTTAAGAAACTACTAGGAAGGGAAATCTTTTTGTTTTTGATTTTTTTCTTTTTATTTCTAATCTAAGGGAATGCCCAAACTTCTGTTGGCATTTTCTAATATCAAAACACATTGAAACTTGGATTCAAGGATGCGAACATGTTTAACAAACTCTAATCCAACTCACTACAGTTTTTATTTAAATATTTGCACTAATTATCTAATTAACACCCTAATTAGTGCAATAAACTAAGAAATAGACCAATTAAAGGCCAATTTATGCTCTAAAAATTCCACAAAAATTTTGGAAATAAAGATTAAAAGACTATGAACTTCCAAAAATTGAATATCATTATAATCAAACTCAAAAACATGATCTAATCATTGAAATTAACATTGAACAAAAACTATGACAAATTTCAGACTATTTTGCTGACAAAGCTTTTCCCACAACTTTGAAAATGATTACTGATGGTAACACCATCATTAGCCATAAATAACTTGAATTAGTTGGAATCAAGTGACAAATGCTCTTGAATAATTTCCTGAGGACAGTAATTCCACGTAAATCCATTTCAAGAAGAAAATAATAAAAAGGGTTAATTCTACAGTTTTAACATCACATCACAAATGCAGAGTGACCATGGGGTCACTCAAGGATTAATTAAAGTTTAAATGAGAATTAAAGTCCAAAACATGGGTCAACACAAATAGAAACAGGGTTTCACACATTCCGAGAACCAAAACAGCACACCAAAACCTTAATTGCAAACCTGCTTAAATTGAAGAGGTTATGTTTAGGATAAAATTCAAATAAACCTCATAAAATTCATATAAAAATATTCTAACATGTTTGGTACCTTTGGTTTGACCATCTGAACCCATTTTGACATAGAATAGAGTTTCAGATAGATTATGCCCTAATTTGGGCTTCTGTGCAAATTGTCTAGTTAAACATGATAAAAATAAAATCCAACTTCACCATTAGATTCCTTGGATCTAAATTATGTTATCATCAAAATCTAAGTGCAATCAAAGTCCATCTTGACCTAGTTTGCATTCTAGTCCCTAAAATTTCTATTTCTCACAACCAGCCCCTCACCTTTCAATTTTTCTTACAAATGACCCCCTAGCTTTCACTTCTCCTTCACTAATCAATTCTCGCTGCCATTGTTGTGTGAACAGCATCTCAAACCCAACACCGGCCGACTTCAAAGGAGATGTTATCTCCAATCAGCATCCAATCTCTTCCAAAATTGTAGGAAACGATCGCCATGAGATCTCCTATCATTTAAATGTGATCTTGAGCCTTGATTTGAGGCCAAGAGCTTAGGCCAGCTCTAAGAATCTGTGAAAGAAAACCTAGCCAAATCACAAAGGATTCGTGATGAATTTCCTAATTAGAGTTTTGTCTGAGCTCTATATGAACTCCCTTAGCTTCCACGGTCCCCCTTAGCTAAGTTTTAGGCCACAACTCCTCTTCCTCTCCTTCCTCTAGCCAGCTTCAACCTCAACTCGGGCGAACTCCTTGATCCCCCTTTGTCACACTCTGCCACGTACAATAGGCAAAGGGAACGTCTTCCCCACCTTTGTCCGCGCCAAGTGGACCAAAGCTAGGGCTATTTCGACCCTTCCTCCTCACCGTTCTCATCACCGGAGCATTCACGATCTCTGGCGCTAGCCAATCACAACAGGTGTCATTCCTCCCCCTTCATCCATTGAAATAGGTTCTTTCTCTCCCTCTATCTCTATAGGTAATTCCTAGCCCCTTCTCTTAATTCAATCGTCATATCATCTCCTCCCCCATCATCTTCTCCATGACCGGAGAGGCTCCGGTGAGCTCGCTCGGCTACATCTCACTACCAAACGCCACACTATTGCCACTAAAATCTTCGTCGCATTACCCTCATCAAAAGCCCTAACCTAACTTGGGTTCCCAACCACTCCTCCCCGATGAACAACCCACTCTCCTGCCGACCATCTCGACTCTGTCCGGCCGTCTTCATTCACTATTCACCTTGCTGCTACCACCATCACCCTCCACTCATCTCGACGATGCTTATGAACCATCTAATTGGGGTCGAGTGCTTGTATTCGTGATTTCAAGTTGCATCGAAGCTCCTCCATCGCTGGCATGATCTCCACCTCTGTCTGCCTTGCTCCGGCCATGCTACTACCCAGCTTCACTTCCAGAAGCTACGGACTCATTCTAGGAACTCACCTACAGCCTCAATTGGAGAAGCAAGCAACCACAGCTGTGCTGAATTGAAACAAACATCCACAGCAGCTCGCAAGTGAAGAAGAGTCCTCTTTAGTGCCACATCGTGCATTGCTGATCTAGAAATGTGCATAAAATGATTTCTTGCTGATAGCATTTTGCCTCAGACACTAGGGGTGAGGTCCTCACACACCCGACCTTCTCACCCCTCACCCGCGACCACTGCCCGCAGGTCTAGACCCTACCCAGATCTGATTACCCACTTATAAACCCAATTACTCGATCTCGAGAGAGGAGAACGAAGAAAATTTGGGGAGGGTTGGGGTAGGTTTTGCCTCAGGAATCGTGCCCATACATGCCAACACTTAGGCATTTCTAAGGCTCTGTGTTTGTGCCTTGTGTTGAGACTTGGCGGTTAAGTCATCTGGCTCTTTGGTTCGATGTCTAATATTGGTTTAGGCACTATGGAGTTATTTGATATATATTCTAATGTGGCTATTTGAGACATTAGTGGTTCAAGACCACTATTGGAAAATTTGGGAAGTTGACTACTTTCATATCTGTGCTTAATTTGAGGGATTAAGTGGTGATTCAAATCACTATTCTTTTTAGGTTCCTGATTTCTTTTTATCCCAATAACTTGTGATACAACTGAATATCTCTCTTGTGTGTAATTGATTATGCTCATAGATTTCTAATTATGATTAATGTGTGAATTCCAATTTGCTCCCTACGAACGACCTCGGACTCACGTTGATTTCGAGTTTTATAAATTTAATTTTTGTCGCAATTTTGTCCTATACTACAACACTATACTTTAAAACTATGATTTTAGCCAGTAACATTTTGGAGCTGTTGCCGGGGAGCAACGTGAAATTTACCACTAGTCTTATCTTATTTTGAGCTTATTATTAAATTGCCCTATCTATTTTCTTGTGATTTTCGAGGTACATCACGAGAGTATCTTCAGTGCAATCAACCACTCCATGGGTAGGTAAAATTTCACTTCTTCCCTAATCATCTCTTAATCTTGGCAAAGAGAAAAAGGAAATAAATTAATTAGGATCGACTTGCCTTATTTTATTAGTAATATCATTTAAAGGCAAAAACTTTCCTGATATGCAAAATTGATTTGATATCTGAATGAAGATTGAGACGATTTAATTAGAAAATCCCTATCCCAATTTCATGTACCTATTAGTTATTTACGCTTAAATTCTCAACATCTTGGACTTCTCACATTCTTGTTTGAGTTCAAGGTGAAATATTTGAGATCAAATTGGACTTGAGAATAGAGTCAATTAGGGTTTCCACATTAAGGTTCTGAAGTGTTAGTACCCATTTTCCTGAAATAAAGGAAACTAATCCTCCCGCATTTGCGTGCCACCCAAGCCCTTGATTGAAAAGATCTATTCAAGGGAACCTTAAAATCAAGGCTCTAAATTCACTTGAGCCCTAAAATTTGGACCTAATAACCTGAGAGTCAATTTAGGGTGATTTTTGGGTCTTGATTTATATACATCCATTTAGGTTAAAATGCCTATTTATGCATATTCCTAACCTTATAGATGCATTCCATATTATAAATATTGCATAGCATGCATCATTCTACATTTAGAATAGTTTGCGTAAATTATAGGTTAATTCACATCTTGATCAAAGTTCCATAGCACATTATGCAGTCAGAGGAAAATCAAAGGCCAAGGGCAAGGTGGTGCCAATCTGAACCTCAGATGCCAAATATGACTGCTCGGATGGATCCAGATCGACGATCGCAGTCCAACGGTGCGAAAATCAACCCAATCCGACATCCATAGCACCACTTCTGAAGAAATGAAGGTGGACGGTCCTCATGGTGCCACGTGGTGCCATCAAAGCCATCCAAGCATCCTAAGGGCCACTGCAGCCTCTCCCCATCCACACCATCAGATCTGGGTCGTTGGATCTTTGTCCAACGGCCACAGGTGTGCCACATCTCTTAAACAGTTACAAGGTCTTCTTGATATAAAGACCTTCACAGCTCATTGGTCTCAAGCGCTATACCTAATGGAAGATCTCAGGTTCTGAGACCCACGACCCCTTCAATTCGTTGTTTGCATGGAAATTGAGGCATCATGCTTGGCAGGGGAGGGGGGACGTCTTCACGCACGCTTGGGCAACTTCAGCGGGAGATTGCAGCCAACACAACGTGTATATAGCGAGCTGCGCAAGCAGCAGCTAGCGCCCAGCACAACTCAGTGCATGCCAGCAGCAGTGCGCATGCAAGGAAGCACCTCTTGGCCATCCAGAATTGATCCAAGGGCAGCGTATGCGCCACATGTCAGCATAAGGTCACATTGTGCGTTAAAGGTGTGATATGAGGGATATTGAAGTATGATCTGAGCTGTTAGATTGCAATCGGACAGCCCATGATCCGCAGAGTGATGTGGCACGAGTTGGGGGCTTCAAATACCTATTTTGCCCCCGATTTTCACCTATATAAAGGCCCTAGAGAGAGCTTGTCTTAAACCTGGGATGCTCCACCAGAGCAGAAAACCAAATATTTTTCCTGCCTCTCATCCCCATTTGTGGAGCATCCCATGGCTGTCCTCTCATCACTTCGGGAAGTAGATCCTCACCGCGACGCCATCCCATCGCACCCCCCGTCGCCGTCCTCTTCATGCTCGCTCGAGCGACTTCAGCGGGAGATTACAGCCAGCGCAACTTGTATATAGCGGGCTGCGCAAGCAGCAGCTGGCGCCCAGCACAACCCAGCGCATGTCAGCAGTAGTGCACACACAAGGAAGCACCTCTTGGCCATCCAGAACTAATCCAAGGGTAGCGGATGTGCCACGTGTCAGCGTGAGGTCGCATTGCACGTCGAAGTCATGATATAAGGGATATTGAGGTACAATCTGAGTACACACCTTGGTGATTTCAAAAGGGACATCCTTAGATAGAAGATTAGTCAGGGGGCATGCGATTTTCAAGAAATAGGGAATGAATCGACGGTAAAAATCGACGTGCCCCAGGAAGGATCGGATGTCTTTGACCAAGGTAGGCATAGGTAGTTTGGAAATCAAATTCACCTTGGCTCGATCAACCTAGATGCCCTTTTCAGAGATAAGATGTCCCAAGATAATTCCCTCAGGTACCATGAAGTGGCTCTTTTCCCAAGAAAGAACCAAGTTCACATTGATGCACTGCCTGAGGATCTAGACCAAGTGCAGGAGGCAATCATCAAACGATTCACCAAATACCGAGAAGTCGTCCATGAAGACTTCAAGGTATTCACCTACCATATTTGAGAATATGGCAAGCATGCAATGCTGAAAAGTAGCGGGTGCATTGCAGAGACCGAACGGCATCCTTCGAAATGCTTAAGTTCCGAAGGGGCAGGTGAAGGTGGTCTTTTCTTGGTCCTCAAGATGGATTGCGACCTGGATGTAACCGGAGAACCTATCCAAAAAGTAGAAGAATCGATTTCCTGCTAGTTTCTCGAGAATCTGATCAATGAACGGTAATGGGAAAGGATCCTTCTTCGTGGAGGAATTTAGTCTTCTGTAATCAATATAGACTCTCCACGAGTTTGCTATACGGGTTGGTATGGCTTCTTTGGTTTCAGTCGTGATGACGGTGAGCCCTACATTTTTGGGCACAACTTGGATTGGGCTCACCCACCGACTGTCGAAGATCGGGTAGATGATCCTTGCATCTAACCACTTGATAATCTCCTTTTTCATGACATCCTACAGATTGGGATTTAGGCGTCTATGCATTTCACGGGATGATTGTGAGCCCTCTTTAGTGTAGATGTGGTGTGTGCAGTATGAGGGGCTGATACCAGTGAGATCGTCGAGTGTCCATCCAATGGCTCTTCGACGTTGCTAGAGAACAAAACTCAGGCATGCTTCCTGATCAGGTATGAGTCAAGAGTTGATAATCACAAGAAACGTCTGATTGGAACCCGAAAAGACATATTTGAGATTATTAAGAGGCTTTAATTCCAAAATCATTTTTTCAGCAACAGCAGGTAGTTCAGGATGGGTGTCGGGAGCAAAGGAAGGAGCTATGGGTGTGTCTAGGTTGAGTTTAGGCTCTTCTAATTGCGGGTTTTGATTTTCTTGTGGTTGATCAGAAATAGTCGGGTTCGATGAAGTCGTCAACCACCTCTTCAATATAGCAAATTTGTTCTATGACTCCGCAATTAATTCCTTGTTGGGCCTTAAAGATGTCGATATTTAGTGTCTTGCTCCCAAATTTTAATTCAATTTGGCCCTCCTCACAATTGATGTTGGCCCTAGCAGTGACCAGAAAGGGTCTCCCTAGTATGATCGGTGTATTCTTCACATTCTTAGGAGCATCCATGTCTAAAACGAAGAAATCCACTGGAAAATAGAAATCATGCACCCTTACTATGACATCCTCAAGAATTCCTATTGGTGACTTAATTGATCGGTTAGCTAGTTGTAAAGTCATTTTAGTCGATTTGAGTTCAGATTCCTCGAAATAGTCTAGTAGGAATGTGGGTATCAAATTTATGTAAGCTCCTAAATCTAATAAGGCTCGGTCAAATCGTATATCACCGATTTCACAGGAGATCAGAGGAGTGCCTGGGTCTTTTGCTTTAGGCGGGAGTTTGCTCAAAATGACAGAGCTGGCTTACTCTGACAGTACGATCGGACTCCCATCTTTGGTTCGTGGCTTACGCTTAGGTGTACATACGTCTTTCAAAAATCGTGTGTAGGCCAGTACGTGGCATATCGCATCCATCAAGGGGATGTTTATATGGACCTACTCAAAGAGATTAACCAGGTCCTCCTTAGGTGCCACGATTTTGGTTATCCTTTTTCCCTTTGTCAAGGTCTCAAGAAATGGAACCTTAGATGGTTCCTCTAGAATGGATCCAGGTTCTTGATCTGGGATAGAGGTGTCCTGGATGACTATCCTTGGGTTAGGGTTTGTATTACCAAGCTGGGTTTGTCTTGGATAAGGTAGGTCCTATGTTGTTTTGCCAGTGCGAGTAGTAACAGAATTTAATCCTGCCTGGTTTTTATTTAGTGTGGGTAGAAGAGGTGTTTGCTGCTGGTAACCCGTATATGATGTCGAAGCCTCCATCCCGTCGGGTGATGGAGTAGAAGGGGCCTGATAAACAAAGTGAGCTTGGCCTGAATTTGGGTTCATAACACGCCTCTGGTTCGGCACGTTATTTGGATTAGGCAGAGGTTGTGAAGGAAGTGCACCAGGTTGGTGAGGATTTGCCATCTGGGCAAGTTGACTGCGAACCTCTGTGATCTCATCTCTATGCTACTTTTGTATAGCTGCATTCGTCTTCTGAATGTCAGCCAGAGTCTGAAGGATAAGAGTCATTTGATCTGTCTGAGTTGGCCCAGATTAATAAGTTGGGTTAGGCCAAGACTGAGGCAGCTGATATGGACGAGGAGCTTGTGGACGGGGTGGATATTGAGGTCTCTAATTTTGATTATTGCCTAACCACGTGAAGTTGGTGTGATTGCGCCATCCAGGGTTGTAAGTGTTTGAGAATGGATCATTCTGAATGGCATTGAGATCCTCGCAGGTCTGAGGAACCTTGGGAAAATCATAATATGAGGGTTCAGAGTTCCCTCAACTGGAGTAGGAGAATCTAGAGTTTCCACCGTAGCCAGAATCAGACAAGGGTGGATATGGGTCCATCCCTTGAGAAGGTCGATGATAGATGTTGTGAACAGCCTCCCTGCTAGAGGGTGGTTGTGTGAACCGATTTTGCACAGAGGTGGCTCGTTGCAAATGTTGAGTTAGCTCATCCACCTTCTTCTCAATAATAGAGACCTTCTCCAGATGACTGGACATCAATTCCAAGTCGACGAAAGAGGATAGGCCCTGCGTCTCATGTGTTCCCTTTGGATATGTCAATGCACGGGCATTCGTCCGATCGAACATGCCCATGGATTCATTATTGATGGAGTTCTCGCACATATTCTCGAGAATCTCCCACACAGTGTCTTCGTATTGACCCATGATGTTTCCTCTGCAAGTCACACTGACGAATAATCTAATATCCTCACGGAGTCCCTGGTAAAAAGACTGGACTAGTTCCCATTTAGTAACTCCGTGATGGGGCACTTTCGCATGAGATCCAGAAAACGGTCCCATGCTTTGTGAAGTGGTTCTCCTATTTGTTGTGTGAAATGTGTGATATGGTGTCGTAAAGCATTTGTCCGACCAACAGGGAAGAACTTTCTTAGATACTCGGATTGAAGTTCTGCCCAGGTGTTGATTGGACGCGTTTGGGTTTGGTACCAGTGAGCAGCTTTATCCATGAGAGAGAAGAACATTTTCATGAGTAGAATATCCTAATTTTGAGCTTCTGACCTGAAGGTTTGGGCCAGATGCTTGAGTTGGTTTGATATGCTGGAAAGGATCTTCGGAATTACGCCCATGGAATTTGGGAATGGCATGAATCATGTTGGCTTGAGTTCAGTGTCAAGACCTCCAGCGAGGATTTGTACTTGAGGTTTGATTGCCACCGCAACGGGATTGCAGTGATCTCGCATCATTGGATGCTACAATGGGTTCACAAAGGCTTGGAATAGATCATTGAGGCGCTGAAGTTGATTTTCAAGATTATTTTCTTCTGTGGGTTGTGACATGATGATGGATGAAGGAGAATCAGGTTCAAACGAATCAGAAGAAATGTCAATAGGATTGGGTTGTTGCACAAACAAGGAGGTCGAGGCTTGGCCTCAATGTGAATGAGTGGCTAAAGGAGGCCTCAAGGATGGTCTTAGAGACCTCCTCTCGAACAAGCATCGATGGAATAGATGAGAAGTAGAATGTGATGGACCCAATCAAAACACCCAAAAATTTTGGATGACTATAGAGGTTCGGGGCGGATGATACCCCTTAGTCAGAAAGCCGTCCGCCAGAGAATTACCTGGGCAGCCAGAGAGGGAGAGTCCCGTAAAGACCCCTACACGGTAGAGCGCCCCCACGGGTTACAGGGTTTCCCCCACCCGACCTCTCTTGTCACTAATGTTCAAGGTTGACCAGAATGGGGACTTGACCTCTTCAATCTACAAGTTTTAATTAAGAGCAAGGGTGCTTATGATTTCACTTGAACTTTAAGATGTGTTGAGTGCAAAAGTGACCTAATTTGAAGATTGGTTAACCCAAACAAGGTGGGTCAACTTCACCTGTATTGTCCTCTTGAGAATCTTAGGTCCCTCTTTTGGTGTTTAAATGACTTTAAGAGCCTGATTTTACGATTTTGCTTAAATAGGTCAGTTCAATCAAAGTCTAGGCACACATTTTTTGGAAAGATGATTTCTTGATTAAGCAAGTGTGTCTCTAAAAATCCTAAACTGAAATCCTTAATTGGCTCTAGTTTGGTCCAATTTAATCTGTCCAATTATGGTACCTAAGGCTCAAATAGGAATGTGATAACCCTAGATACCTTAAGCTTTAAGTGGATGCACAAATTAGGATTTATTGTCCAAATAAAATGTATCAAATCAGGCAACTTGATGAATTATCTATGGATAGAATGCAAGTAGCCCTAATTGATTTTTTTCCTTTTAACCTTTTCAGAATGAGGGGCTTAAGAGAGAGAGTAGTTAGAACTTACCTACCCTTGGCGTGTTTACTATGTGGCTTTCTCTTCCTTGAATGTATAGCTCCCGAAACAACCACAACAAAAGAGATATAGCAAGTTAGAATCTAAATCAAGAATTGTAATCAAAAGTTTTAAATTGCCTATTGCTCCCCGGCAACGACGCCAAAATGTTCAAGCAATAGATCGGTGATTTAAGATTGTCGTGTTGTAATATAGCCAAAATAGCACTTAAACAAATAAATTTTATTACTCGAAAAGGTTTTGAGGTTGAACACAGGGAACAATATAGAATTTAAAGCTCATTATCACAATTTAAATCAAGAATAAAGATTGCAATAAAGATAATTTCAAGATCAATATGCAAAAAGAATGGAGTAAAATGGTGATTTGAATCACCAATTACTCCTCACAAATAACACTTAAATCAATGCAATTAAAGTATCAATAGAAGGTGATTTTGCTTTTCTTCTTCTTCTTCTCTTCTTTGTTGTGCGACTGCTTCTCTTCTTCTTTTCTTCTTCTTCCTCTTTCTTTCTTCCTCTCTGTTTAGCTTCCTCTTTCTTCTTCTCTATTGCTCAAGCCTTCTCCTTCTTCTTCTTTGTTTCTCCTGCTGCGGCTCACTCTCTTCTTCTTCCTCTCTGTTCAGCTACCTCACATGAGGGGGGGCTTCTTGAATTGGCTAAATGTCAGCCAATACTCTTTGCAGCAAAACCCTCCCCCTACCCCGTGCGATCTCTCCTCTTTCTCTCTTAGGATCTGCCCTCCCAGGGCCTCTCAATGGGTAACCGGGTTATTGAGTACATGCACACCCGGGACTAGGGCTACGAGCGTGGGTTGCAGCCAAGGAGTGCTTAGGTTAGGTGGGTTATTGGGTGCACCAGGTCCGCGGGTGAGGTGTCGAAGACGAGGCGCGTAAGGGGTGCATGCGAGGACCTCACCCCCTGTGCGTGCTGAGGCAATAAGGCTATGCGACCTTTTCAATTTATGTGCCTTCAACTACTCTACCACTTCTGATGTGGGACTAAACCGCGCCCCCTTCTTCTGCGTGCACCTGCAGCTGGTGCTCCTTGTGATTGCAATCAAAGATGCAATCAAAGAGAGAAATTGGCTCCTGGGTTGTGATCCTGGAAGTGCTTCGCAGCGCCTGGGACTTTGGCTGGGGTCAACAGATGCTAAAGTGAGCTTCGAGCTTTGCTCAAAGCTTCGATAATGGCGACGAAGACCTGGGAACCTGAAAGCATGAAAACAGGCTAAGAGCCCCAGTTAAAATAGTTCATGAGCTTCGCTAGACCACAGCGAATGCAAGGGGATGGTCTCATGGATTGTGGAGGTGTGTAGTGGGCTGCGGAGGTCAGAGGAGGAACGCAACGGTGGGTGTGTTCGGTGGAGCAGTGGAGAGGCTAATAGCCTTGAAGACCAGAGGGCTTTTGCTCTCTGAGACACGGCGGAGGTGTAGAGATGAACGGTGACCGAGTTGGTGGAGCGTAGTGGCTGTGCGAGCTCACCGGAGGTACGTCGACGAGGTGGAAGACGGAGGACTGTGGGGCGAGGCGGCGGTCGAAATGGAGTGGCGAGTGTCTGAAACGAAGAGTGGAAGATGAGGAGTTGTTTAGGAGAGGAGGCAGACGAAGGGGAGTGGAGTTGACGCCAGTTGAGGTATGGTCGGTGCCAGAGATGAAGATGCTCTGATAAGAGGTGGACGGCGAGGATGAAGGAGGTAGGGACGTTGGCTGGTACTGCTCAATGCGGAAGAAGGCACAAAAGAAGAGTCTGCCGCTGGTATTGCGGTCAGACGACAAGGGGAGGCAAGGAGGGTTGTCGGAGCTTGAAGAGCAATTCGGCTAGAGGAGGGAAGAAAATTAAGGTTTTTTCTTGTTGAATTCAAGCTTAAGGGATTCAGTATGACCAGGGGGTGCTTTTATACACCTCAAGAGGATGGTTAGAGCTTGGGAAGCAAGCTTCCCAAGCTTGGAAAGCTTGTCGGAGTTTGGGAATTCCTTGATACCCAAATCTCTCATGCGTTCGCATGAGAGATTTGGTAGGTTCTAGGGCTTAGGATCGGGTTCAAAAGGAAGGGAATTTCTTGACGAACTTCCATTTCAAATTTGAAAGGGATTCATCAAGAAATCAGGGAGTTCTTTCCTTTTCAAGGTCGCCAAAGCAAGTAGGAATAGGTTTAATGGCGATAGGGACCTTTTTGTGAGAATGATGATAAAGTTAGGGGCCTATTTGAAAATATTTTGAAAGTTAAGGGTAGAAATGTAATTAGATAGGACCAACTTGCAAACTAGGTCAAGACAAACTCATCTTAGGCCTAAATTTTGGTACAAACCTAATTTGAACCTAAGAAATCCAATGGTGAAGTTGGATTTTGGTTTTGACCATGTTTGACTGGATAATTTATGCAAAAATCCAAATTAAGGCAAATGTTTGTCTGACTCTGTTCTGGGTCAAAATGGGATCTAATGGTCAAATTGAAGGTTCTAAACCCCAGATAATATTTTTCTATGAATTTTATAGGGTTTAGATGAATTTTATCCTGATCAGAACCTCAGTTAATTAAGCGAGTCTATTTTTAGGGTTTCAAAAAGTCATTTAATTCTCAAAACACGTGCAAACCCTTTTCTGATTATTCTATCCCACTTGTTATCTTTTTAAGACTATTTGACCTTCATTCAACCCCTGAGAAAATCCGTGGTTGTACTACATTTATGATAAGCTGGTAAAATTATAATTTTAACCCTAGTTTCTTATTTTTCCCTCAAAATGATTATGCAGTAACTTGTGACTCTCTGGCAGTTATGTAGGAGCATTTACTGACTTAATTGGGTCAAAATGAGCTAGTTATAGCTCATGATCGTGTTCCCATCAATCCTAATCCACCATCTGATTTGAAAATGTAACCTAACAACATGGGAAAGATTTTCAATAAACCTGAATCCCAAATGAGCATGAAAGAGAAAATGATCGAGGTTGCCCTTAGACATAAGGAAGAATTTTACAGGACCTTAGATCCATGTAGAAACATTTAGGTTAATGTACCCAAAACAACATACCTCATTATGAACCGTGCCAAAATGATATTTACATAAATGATACATGGTTCAACCCGAGATGATTTTTTATCAAAATATAGTGAATTGTGGAGTCTGCACAATATTGAGCATATACAATGTTTGTCAAATCCACAATTATGGGAAATACACTAGGGTTTCATTGAGAAACATGGGTATATGCTAAATACGTTACACCAAGCCATTGATCAGAAATAGCCATATCAAAATTCAGAAATTGATGAGACATCTTGGAGCAATGTTGAGGATCAATATGATTTCCCAGAGCCCGGGTTCAAAAATCGAGGTTGTTATGGACCCCCAACCCAAATGGAATCCAATTCAAACTTTGTGCAGAATGACATACCTGATCAAAATTTAGGTTGGGTGGATCTAGTTACAGGTGTTCCCAATTATGAACAAGCCATAGAGAACCATGAAGCTAGTCCATCATGCCTTGATTTACCAAACACATGTGATGAGCTTGAGTTAGAGCCTCTCGAGAATGTAATTCCCGCACTTTATCTTGTTAAGGTAATCCTCGAGAGTGATCCTGACATCCCAATAGAACCATGTCCAGGTTCTAGTGACCCAATTCCTACCCTTGACCTAGAATCTAAATCTGATCCTATTTGGGTTGATCATGAGGCTCAATGTGATGAGAACCAGATTTTAGATCTAAATTATGATTTTGGGCAAGTATTAATGATTATACCTCTCCAGACTCCTCAGAGGAACAAATTGATTTGTCGGAAGTCACATCGATTTACGATACAGCAAAAGAGGAGTTGGAAGAATTGGGATTTGATTAGATCTACCCTAGGTGCCCAAAATCCAAGCCTATGCCTAATAAGGACACCTCTTTGAGCTTGGAATCAGAGACTAGGCTAGATCAAAGTCAGGTTGTTAATTCTACGCATCATGATTTGTCCAGTGGTGGAAATCTCAATCCTAAATCAGGTTCAGAAGCTGATTGTCGCAAATTCTTCAACGATTTCAAATCATACTTTGATTTTGGAGAACCTTTGTTTCCAGATGATTATGAGCCAGTTTATGACCTCAGTGTCCATGATCCATTCTTTGACTCTGATTTTGAGGTTCCAGATCCTAAGATCATTGATTCAAAACCATTGAACTGGAATCATTTTGTTATGATATGCAGGAATCAGAAATAGTAAGTGACGAGAGTGTTCACAATCTAGAGTTCGAATCTTTCACTGCCTCATATTTCCACAATCCTATAAGCACTCTCTAGGCATTTACATTTTATTGAGATGAGCACTATGATGACTCTTTAGATGAACCAATCTTTGAATCATTTCTAGAGGAGACCACACCGCACTCTAATTTTGAAGAAGCCATACCACATATAAAGCCTTCCAAAATCCGATCCCGACCCCGACCTGCCACCGGAATCAATTTCTACTCTGACTCACCTCTCTCTGATCTGGTTGCATATGATTCACCTCCATCTTTTGATGGGGAATTAGACACTGATCAGACCAACAATCACGTTTTATCCTTCTCTAATCCCATTAGTAGGGTTCCTACATTTTCCACAGATCTATTTTCTTTTGAGGACCCCCACTTTGATTAGGCTAAACCGATTCAGCCAAACCCTAGATTCACATTTTCATATCTTTTTGAGCCACAAAGTATCTGGTGGGCTCCATACCTAATGATTCACATTCATCAACCCACTAAACTAATATGGCTCGGTTTGCATCATCAGCTTGTTGATCTAAAAAAGCACCTGGTTGAGCCAATCGGGCTACTCATCAAGGTGCTTATTCTACAAAATTCCTCCTATTTGACCACTCATTCTCCTTGACCACCTTCTGCTCGACAGAAGGCATTGAAGTTAGTGCTTAATGGGAGGCAACCTGTCATTTCAAAAACCCAAGACCCTTCATATCATCTTTTTGAGCTGCATACCTATTGCACTTTTGGGTTCAACTTTAGAACAGCCAACTCCAACTTTGATACTTATATCAGAACTAGAAATCATCTGCAACAGTCATCCTCACCTGTTCACCCATCCTTTGACCCTGTTCTAAACCTTGAACCAAGCTGAATTCATACCCACCTGGTTTATAATGAGGACATTGCAAAACTTAGGCATGGGCGGGTGTTAAAGTGAAAATAAATGGAAATTCAATTCTCCAAAGGGTTCTTACAAAAAAATACATATTAAAAAAATGGAGAAAGGGAGGAAAATTTTGTGAAATTATTGAAAATCTTTCTGGAGGAGTTAAAAAGAAATGAAGAATGTCAAAAAGGAGCAAAAATTAAGGGAAAAATGATAGTCATAGAAATTGATTATGGAATCTATTTAAGTTCTAGACCAAATCAAAACAAAGATTAAGTCTTGAAGTGCGAGAGACAAGGAGATTAGTAACGAGTGTAGATCTTAGGCCTCTTGGGCTTGTGTAGAGCTTAAACACTCATGTATTCGTTAAAATCCGGATTAGTCCTCAAAAGGTTGAGGAAAATGTGAGGTTGTTGTAAGTCTAAGGCTTAAGGATTATTCCACCCTGTTTCCTACCCTTTAGTTTGCAAGACTTAATAACCTAAGTACCAAAAATCCACACACTAATACGGTTCAGTGCGCTTAACGAAAAAAATAATGCCAAAAGTCTTCTGCTCTGAAAGATGTCCTGAAGATCTAGCTTAGGAGCAGCTTGAAAACACAAGTTGATTGGACGAGTTCTCGACATGGAGAGGTGGAATATTCCCCTTAAAGATGCATATTAACATATCATCTCCTAGATGCTTTTCTCCTAGGATATCTAAATATCCTACCGGGGACATGTAAGCACCTTATGCTGGTTCAGGTACCATGGGCGAGATTATCCTGAAATGTCGATTGCCAGGGCCTGAATTTAGCTACAAAATGCCATGGGCAGCACTATCTCAAAGTGTTGAAAGCCAGGAGTTCTGGGGGTTGCCTTGGGCGGTGCCATCTCGAAGCATCGAAAGCCAAGGACCCAATACAGACATGTTTAGGGCCAATTCGAGGCTGGATTTCAGAAAATATGAAACGAAAAGAGGGAAAACTCTCCAAATGATAAACCCTTCTCTATCTCTCTCACCAAAATGCACTGGCAAACTGAACTGGGACTTGAAACGTTTAATGCACGGGTGTTTTAACCGCTAGGGTCAATGAACCTCTAAGCAATTTTTGCGGGCCTAAGAAACCTTCACGACAGACCCAGCTTGAAGCTGGTCAGGTTTAGATCTTGGCAGGTACTTGAGTACCTCTAGGCCTATTGTTGGCATTCTGATCTAATTTCTAGAGAAGTAGCACAAATCGGGCATCTGAACATCAAAAGCATGGTATAGAGATCTAATTCTTTCCATAGGATTTTGCTAGGGACAAACAAAAGTTAGGCATGGGGGTATGATGGTAACACCATCAATAGCCATAACTAACTTGAATTAGTTGAAATCAAGTGACAAATGCTCCTGAATAATTGCCTGAGGACAGTAATTCCATGCAAATCTATTTCGAGAAGAAAATAATAAAAAGGGTTAATTCTGCAGTTTTAACATCACATCACAAATGCATAGTAACCACGGGGCCACTTAGGGGTTAATTAAAGGTCAAATGAGTATTAAAATTCAAAAAGTGGGTCAACACAGACAGAAATAGGATTTCACGCATTTCGAGTACCAAAACAACACACCAAAATCCTAATTTCAGACCCGTTTAAATTGAAGACGTTATGGTCAGGATAAAATTTATCTAAACATCATAAAATTCATTGAAAAATATTCTGAGCGGTTTGGTACCTTTGGTTAAATCTAAACCCATTTTGACCTAGAACAGAGTTTCAGATGGATTCTACCCTAATTTGAGTTTCTGTGAAAATTACCCAGTCAAATGTGGTCAAAACTCAAATCCAACTTCATCATTAGATTCCTTGGATCCAAATTATGTTAACACCAAAATTTGGGCGTAATCAGAGTCCATCTTGACCTAGTTTGCATTCTAGTCCTTAAAATCTCTATTTCTCACAACCAACTCCTCAACTTTCATTTTTTCTTACGAATGACCCCCGAGCTTTCTCTTCTACCTCACAAATCAGTCTGCACTGCCATTGCTGTGTGAACAGCATCTCGAACCCAACACCGACCGACTTCAAAGGAGACACTCTCCTCCAATCAGCATATAATCTCCTCCAAAATTGGAGGAAATGATCGCCATGAGATCTCCTATCATTTAAATGTGATCTTAAGCCCTAATTTGAGGCCAAAAGCTTAGGCAAGCTCTAAGAATCCATGAAAGAAAACCTAGCCAAATCGCGAAGGATTTGTGATGAATTTCCTAATAAGAGTTCGGTCTGAGCTCTATAATAACTCCCCTAGTTTCCACCGTCCTTATCTAGGTTTTAGGCCAAAACTCCTCTTCCTCTCCTTCCTCCAGCTAACTCCGACCTTAGCTTCGATGAACTACTCAATCCCCCTTCGTCGCCCTCTACCACATACAATAGGCAGAGGGAACGTCTTCCTCACTTTGTCCATGCCTGGTGGACCAAAGCCAACGTTGTTTCGACCCTTCCTCCTCGCCGTTCTCATCACCGGAGCATTCACCATCTCCGACGCTGGCCAATCACAGCCAGCGTCATTCCTCCCCCTTCGTCCATTAAAATAGGTTCTTTCTCTCCCTCTATCACTCTAGGTAATTCTTAGCCCCTACTCCTAATTCAACCAACATGCCATCTCCTCCCCCATCATCTTCTTTACGGTCGGGGGGGCTCCGGTGAGCTCGCCCAGCCACATCTCGCTACCAAACTCCACACCACCGCCACCAAAACCTTTACCGCATCACCCTCATCAAAAGCCCCAACCTAATTTGTGTTCCCAACCACTCCTCCCCGATGACCAACCCACTCTTCTGTCGACAATCTCGACTCCATACGGTCGTCTTCGTTCACTATTCACCTTGCCGCTACCACCATCACCTTCCACGCATCTTGACAATCCTTACGAACCATCTAATTGGGGCCAAGAGCTCGTATTCGTGATTTCAGGTTGCATCGGAGCTCTGCCATCTCCGACGTCATCTCCACGTCTGTCCGCCCTACTCCGGTCGTGCTACTACCGAGCTTCACTTCTAGAAGCTGCAAACTTATTCCAGGAACTCGCTTACAGCCTCAATTGGAGAAGTAACCGCAGCTATGCTGAATTGAAGTAGACATCCACAGCAACTCACAAGTGAAGAAGAGACTTCTCTTTAGTGCCACATCGTGCACTGTGATGTGCGGTTGTGCGTGTGTGTTAAGAAGTGTCGTTATAGTCGCACTTGCAACGCCGATTTTAAAGTAAATAAACGGAGGTGAGTCCAAGTGTCGGTCTCAGGGAGGCATGAAAATCAGATTTTTCTTATCACTTGTTGTCACGGAAAGCGTGGAGTTTTGCTTGCGGAGGTGCGGTTTGAAAAGCGAGAGAGAGATAGAGAGAGAGATTAGGGTTAGAGTGTTTCTTGTTTGATCATGCAACTTAAACAGAAATTAAAGTAACAACTGAACAGAAAATAACTTCATTAATCATGCACTTTTAGTTCATAGCTTACAACATTAAATACATGCTCAAGCAAAAGTAATGGAAAGCTTAAAAGAGAGAGAGAGAGGAGGGAGAGAGACGAGGCAACCACGGTGGTGGAGGAGGCTCATTCGGCGGCTCGTCGTCTCTGGCGATTGCAAGATGGCCTAAAGCTAACTAAGAGAGGGGTGGAGTAGTTGCAAGGGAAGTGAATGCCTTGAATGAGTGGTTGGAGGGGGTTTAAATAGGGTTAAGGGCTTTCTAAAAGAAGAAAGGGCTTTAGCGATGTCCGGGACGTCGCTAAAACCACTCCAAAAGCATCGGTGAAGCCCTCCAGCTCGCCGGTCAATCGCCCACGTCGTTCTTCTTCGCGCTCGATCCATGGCCGCTGCGTGAGAGCCGTCCGATCTTCGAAAAAATCTCTCCTTGGATGCGCTTGGATCGCGCCTCGGGCACGCGTGCGAGCGCGCATCGTCGCCCGGCGTGTGCGCGCGCGTGAGCACTCGCGATCTGTAGGCGCACTGCGTGGCACGATCTTGGCTGCCCGCTGCTGATCGGGCGGCCCAATTTCCCTGCGCACGTCCTTCATTTTAGATTTCACGTACTGCGTGGCTCGAACCCGCATCGCGTGCGTGCGGGCATGCACGCTAACCGTTGCGCCACACCCGCACTTTGTTGCGACGACCACGCAGTTTTCGACCGTCTGATCGAAGATCGACGGCCAAGATTTGATCTTAGCTGATGGTTGAAGCGGCGAGCGGTGGAGCGAGGGTGACATGGCACAATGAGGGTCGTTGATCTCCAGATCAACGGTTAGAACTTCTTGGGCCCATTATAGGAGCTCCGGATGTCGGATTTGGCCGATCTTGAGTCCGCTAGATTCCGTTCGTCGTTCTGAATGCATCTGTGTGTTCCGATTGCTCATCTGAGGCCTGCTTTGACAAGTACTTACATAAATGGCCATAAATACAATTTTATAAGCAATCTTGGTTCATGATGCATGCAATGCTCCCATTCTACTTATGTTGTGCCTTTTATTCTTAAGATGGACCCTATTTAACAGAATTATCACTCCCTTGTGCAGTGTTATCACACTGCTAATCTAGAAATGTGCATATAATGATTTCGTGCTGATAGCATTTTTCCTCAGACACTGGGGGTGAGGTCCTTGCTCACCTGACCTTCTCACCCCTCACCCGCGACCACTGCCTACGAGTCTGGACCCTACCTGGATCCAATTACCCGATCTTGAGAGAGGAAAATGAAGAAAATTTAGGGAGGGTTGGGGTAGGTTTTGACTCGGGAATCATGCCCATAAATGCCAACACTTAGGCATTTCTGAGGCTCTGTGTTTGTGCCTTGTGCTGAGAATTGGCGGTTAAGTAATTTGGCTCTCTGGTCCAATGTCTGATATTGGTTGAGGCATTGTGGAGTTATTTGATATATATTCTGACGTGGCTCTTTGAGGCATTAGTGGTTCAAGACCACTGTTGGAAATTTTGGGAAGCTGACTACTTTCTAATTTGTGCTTAATTTGAGGGATTAAGTGGTGATTCAAATCACCATTCTTTTTAGGTTCCTAGTTTCTTTTTATCCCAATAACTTGTAATACAATTGAATATCATTTTGAGTATATTATTATTCATTGCATATCTCTCTTGTGTTTAATTGATTATGCTCATCTATTTCTAATTATGATTAGTGTGTGAATTCCAATTTGCTCCCTGCGAACGACCTTGGACTTACGTTGATTTCGAGTTTTATAAATTTAAGTGTTGTCACGATTTTTGTCCTATACTACAACACTATAAACTAGATAAAATTTTTGCCAGCAACAATTACAACTCAATTTGAAACCTAGATAAAATCCATACATGCTTCTGAAACATAGCTCTATCATCAAACTATCTTAAAAACTCATCTTGAACATCAAACAGGCTCAGGAATTGATTAGAAATTTTGTCTCAAACCCTTACCAAGTCTTGACATAATGTTTTGTTGATACTACTGACATCAATGATTCAAACTAATCTGAAACTTGATTTTTGTGTTCTAAGAGCTTGCTCAAGCACCTAGGAGATAGATCTATGAAAAATCTCTTCCAACAAAATCAATGTAAGCAAAAGATCATCAAAAACTATTGAAATCCTTGATTAAAAACATTCATCATTTCACCCAGAATAAACTCTACTACTATTGATAAACATCTCAGATCTGATTTAAATGCTTAAAACATCAAATGGATCATTCAATCAAGTTATATTAATATCAAAAATCATATTCAAGCTTCGTTCAAAGCATCAGAACCCTAATTGAAAGATTAGATCTTAAATTCAACCTCATCCTAAGTTATGAAATCAAAAATTCCTCAAATCAAATAAACCTCAAACAAATGCATCACAACTACTCATTAGATGCACTGGAATCCCACAAAAATTCAATCAAACCCTATTGGGCTCTAGAAATCGTAATTGGATCCCCCTCTTTCGCTATTGATGGTGTAGAGAGGATGGATAGATTTAGGCATTCAAATCAATATAAATCCATTTAAAAACCATCACTCAAGTTTCTCAAATCTCATCCAACTCCTAAATGGCAGATTAAAACTAATTTGAAGTAAAATCACAATGTCACCCAAGTGGGCTGTTTATGTAAGATCGCCAAGGTGATCTGATCAACTAAGATCCCTGCACACCATTGATTAGTGTTCAAGGAGGCACAACGATGCTCTAGATGTAATTAGGTCATCGTAAAGGCCTCAAATCCATGCATTAGATTTTCCTTAGGCTCGCTACCTTGGCAAAGAAGAGAAATAGTATCAGTGATTAAAATTGGGTGCGAGCTCAAATCTCGATGAACATTAGATTAAATTGGCTCAAACCCTTCGCATTCATTTCAATCAAACATATATCAACTCAATTCAACCAATTAAATTGGATTCAAACACAATTGCATATGAAATCATCGATCAACTGCTAAATACAAATCACACTCAAATCAACTGAATTGTGTGTAATTCTGATCAATGGAGGGCCTTTGTAGATTGTGGATTGAGTAGAAAGACCCTCTAATGGATTTGGCACTCCATGGGACCTAGAAGCTATTGAGCTTCAGGTCTCATGGAGACGCTGATGGAGGGGGTGCTATAATGATCAAATCATCGAGTTAAACATTAGAAGGTAATCGTAAAATGGAGAGGGAGGTCTATGGAATGAGATAAAGGGATGAATTAACCTCTCTTATTAGGATTGATCAGAAAGGGGTGAATCGAAGGAGAGCAGAGAACATGAAATTACACTACACTAAGCTAAATTGAAGAAATTAAAATGTTAATTCTACTTTAATCTACCTATCTAAGCTACGCTAAACTACAAAAGCGATTAAAACTACTCCAAAGATGAAGGGGACCTCAAGAAACCATGATGGGTTGTTGTGGTGACGAAGGGGGGAGGGGAGCTTTTAGCAAAGGAAAGCTCAAGAATTAGAGAGCTTTTGGACTTCCTCAGGAGTTATGAAATCCTTAGCGAAGTGAAAAAATAGAGGAAGAAGTTGCGACCACTATCACTAGTCGTAGACAAAGGGGAAGAAGGCTGGAAGGCTAGATGATTGATTAGCACAGTGGGAGGTAACTAATAGCTCTCTCAACGTTGCAAGTGACCTCAATATATAGGAAATGGGAGCTAGGGTCACTGGGAATCAAAGGTTAGGGCTATCCAACCATTAGATCAGATCTATACGTAGCAAGGGGGCTCGGGGTACCGGAGCCAACCAGTCAGATTGAAGATCAATTGTTGGATGAGATCTGGAGAAAGATGAATGGTCCAGATTTGTTGTGTTCTTTGCGCTACAGTGATAGTGTGGTGCAAATGTGTTGATGAAGTTGCAACAAAGCCCTTCCAACGAATTGATAGAATAATTGCACATAAACCCTTAAGTGGTCGAGTTTATAACAAAAAGGTCCCTGGCAACTATACTTGAGAAGGAAATAACTGTTATGAAAAATTAGAAAGGTCCTAAATGTAATGCATTATTTTCAAGGTCCTAATGAAGTCAGAATGCAATGAAATTTTTATGGCACGTGTTTTGAACTTTTTAGAAGTCGTTCCAACAATTGATTTGTGATTTTAAGCTCATTACAGTATTCAATAATCATTTTTCTCATCCATTTTTATTTTTAATACAAAATCTCTTCTGTTGACCTAATTTTACATTTTTAACATAATTTAGATGTTTTAGGTCATTTTCCATTGTCAGCACACTTTACCCTTTTCATTGAGTTAATATCAGGTTTTTGACTTAGTTTCTAGCTTAACTTAGGCTTGTTAGCTATGATGAGGCACACCTCATCAAGCACTTATTGACCATTTATTCTAGGTCCAACCATAATAAACAACCTTTGCCTTAGAACCTCAACCACTTCCTACCTATTAGAACCCTTGAATCCTCACCTAAACCCTTTAGGACAAGTGCCCAAGCCAAAAAATGAACAACACTTGTACACCTCACCCAGCACTTCTTTAGATGTCCATAACACTCTTTGGACATCCTGATTGAACAAATCCCAACATCTAGAAATGATCTTGACATTCAGAACAGAATTGGATGTCCAAGACTTCCTCAAGACATCCAATTTTGCCACTTAGGATATCCAAGACTCCATCTAGACATCTAAATGCCTTTTCCAATGAGCAAACTTATCCGAACATCACCCTTTTCACCTACTCTTGAGTGGAAACGCACAAGGACATTCTACCATGTTCTAATACCCTTTTGATGCACCTTTAACATAAGCTCACCATCAACCCTCCATGACAATTAATCCTCATTAGCCCTCACCTAAGCTAAGCCTAATCCCAACTACACCTTGACCATATCCATAACTTTCCGAACCAAGCTTGACTACACCTCCCTTAAGTTGTGCACTCATTTGGACCAATTAGAATCTTCCAAAATGCTAAGAGTACACCTCCTTATCCTATGCCATACATTGCTCCTCACCACCACCATACCTTGTCTAAGTTCTATAAGAAGAGCCTGTCCCCTAGGCCCCCCCCCCAACTTGTTGGTGCAAGGGCACCACGATCATTGATTTTGATGATGACAAAATACTTGTAATTTAACATTTGCATTTGAGTTTAAATTTTAGGATGAAATGCAAATGGAAGCAAGCTTGAGGAGCTTGCTCTTGGACAAAAGCATCAAGGAGGATGAAGGAGATGGAGCTTTGCATGGAAACGAAAGCCCGAAGATGCATGGATAAGAAGAATAGGATAGAAAACTAGATGTATTTGTAATTGTATTTATTTTCCTTTATTCTTCTTTATATTCATGTTAAAGAGCCCAAAGTATATCATCTTTAGTCCTAGGAACACTTACTCTATCCTAGAACACTTAGGAAAAATTAGAAGTCAAATTAGAAAGCCAAAAATAGGATTCATACTGTATTATCAGACGTCCAACAATGATCTCAGATATCTAATAAATACTTTTAAGTCCTCTGATATTTAGATTAGACATCCAATATCCCTGTAGCCTAGCTTTAATAATAAACACTTAGGCTTCAGTAGACAAAACCTTAGTCCAGACATCTTGTAATACCTTTGGTCATCTGAAGATACTACCATTAGGATTAATTATCTCCAAATCACCTTTGTCAAAATAAAGACGATCGTTAGAGATTTGATCATTCTTTCAGATGTTCTTAGAGATCCCTAGACGTCTGATAAATAGACGTTAGACCAAATCTGACCCAAATTAAGATTTCTCAGACCCATATGGCCATTAGCTTCTCAAAAAATCAATTCCCGCATAACACCCTTTGTATCAAATGTCCAGATCATCTATCACACATCCAACCTGTCATCTAGCACATATATACAAGAATGTTGTTTGGATCTGATCCAAAATAGGAACAGACCCATACAAAATTAGACGTCCAAATTTATACCCAGATGTCCTAAAATAGCTTTCCAGACGTCTGACTAGATCCCTGTTTAGATCTGATTAATTTCAGGAAAAGCTCCCTGTAGAATTAGATGACTAGACCTTTCATCAGACGTCCAACCAGACATCTGACCCAAAAATCAATCGTCTGATAATGCTGTTAAACTCATTTAGGAGCTCATTTCGAGCTGATTTCTCTTGGAAACACCCCCAACAGCTATAAGTTCATTCCCAAGCCTTCTTGTAGGTTCCTAGCACATCTATAAATAGATAGGATCCCTCCTTTGTGGAGTCACACCATGATACAATTCTTCCCACCATATATATACATTTTGAGAAGGAATCAAAAGAAGATAGTGTCCAAGCTCTCAAAGTCACACACTTCATATTCGAGAGCACCAAATTTCTATACATTCACGTTGATTCTCTTCCTTTTAAGGGAAGTACCTTAACCTATAGAAGCCTAGATTAGATCTATACTTTGTGGCTCTATATGTCATTTGTAATCTTGTTTTTCTTTGGTTGGATATTCGCCTAGCAGATTCCTGTCTCCTTCGTGAGACAAAATACTCTTCGTGAAGAAGGGTTTTAGGTACACTACCCTCAACATAAAGTAGCGTTGTTATAATTGAGGTTTTACTACCCTCATTTAGGTAGTATGTAGTGGATTTGGTTGACTCGGTCGACTGGGAAATCCTAAGTCGAGAGGCTTAAGTGGTGGTTTTTACCCTTGGGGTTTCCACCTAAAAATATGTCTCTTGTGGTGAATAAGTTTGTGTGATTGGATTTTATTTTCACATTTTTTTATACCGCACTATTCATCCCCCCTCTAGTGCAATTTCATTTGGTATCAGAGCAGGTTCTCACACATTCGGCGTAACAAACCAGCGAGGATCCAATGGAGGGGAGTTCTTTTGTGACAAGACCATCTGAAGGACAGTCCACTATCCATCTATCATTCTTCGAAGGGAGCAACTACACATAATGGAAGCTTCAGATGAATATGTGGCTTCAAACAAATGACTACACCATATGGCAGAGATGCAAGACTCCCTTCGACATTCCGGAGTGGCCCGCAGGAGGATACTCGCAATAACAAGTCCACAAGCTATCTCTCAACGCAAAGACAATGAATGCGTTATATTGCGCATTGAGTCTAGAGGAGTTCAACCGGATATCATAATGCTCAACCACATAAGAGATATGGCACACCTTGGAGGTAACGCATGAAGGTACGTCAAAGGTAAGAACCTCTAAAATTAATTTTTTTTCACAAGAGTTTGAATCTTTTTTTATGAAAATAATGAATATTTGAGTGAGATGTATACTAGGTTCACTCTTATAGTGAACAATCTCAAGACATTAGGAAAGACTTTCATTCAAGGACAGCTTCAATCTAAGCTCCTATTATCCCTTGGATCGGAGTGGGAGGAAAAGGTCACCACCATTGAGGAAGCTCACCAAGTAGAGGAGCTCAACATGGATGACCTCCTAGGAAATCTCATGGCCTATGACAATAAGATGAAGCAAAAGAAGAAGGAGACACCAGAGCCCAAGATAAAGAACCTCACCTTCAAAGCCACTTCCGATGACGAGGTAAGCTCCAATGATGAGGAACTTGATTTATTAGCTAACAAATTTGTTAAGTTTCTTAAGTTTAAGGAATCAAAGAAGGAGAAGAAGGAAAGGAAGGAAAGTCCAACTCATTGCTATCATTGCAACAAGAAGGGGCACATTAGATTAGAGTTCCCTCTCTTGAAGAAGGAGAAAGAAAAGAAGAACAAGAAGAAGGCATTCCAAGCCATATGGGATGATTCAAGCTCAGAGGAGGAAGGAGAAAATTTCGAAGAAGAGATTGCTTACATGGGATTCATGGCAATCACGGAGGATAGCAAGAAGGAAGAAGAGGTAAACTCTTTCACTTTAGATGAACTTCAAGAAGCTTTAAGAGAATTGTACGATCTTAGTAAGTCATTAAAATTAGAAAATGAAAATTTGAAAAAGGAATCTAGTGCCTTAAAAATTAAAGTAGATAATCTTGTTGCTAAAGATCTAGATTTACATGGTTCTTTTAATTCTATTCAATATGGAAAGAATTCTCTTGTAGAAAATCATGACCTTATCTTAGAAAACACAAAATTTATTGAAGAGAATACCTTGCTTAAATCTTAAACTTCAATTATAAAAAGCAAGATGAGTTTCAATGAAAATGTCCTTGCTTGTCTTAAAGAAAAATTGGATAAGTTACTAAATGAGCTAGCTAGAATCACTAAAGGAAAGACTAAGATAAATAATAGTTCTAGAAATAAATGCACTAAGATCTTTTATGCACAAAAGCCAAATGGTTGTAATCCAAGTGGACCCCAACAGTAGTTGAGAAGGGCTAACCATCGTGGACCCAAAAAGATGTGGGTACCAAAATATTTGGTGAACTCTTGTTTTGTAGGTCATCAAGACACTCCATTTGATCCAAGATACTATCTCTATGGAGTTCATGAAGGAAGATTAATGAAGATACTTAGACAACCAAACGGGTATGGCAGTTGGAACCTATACCAATGGAGGTAAAATCATCTTTGATTTTGATGATATATTAGCATCAAGGTAGGGGGAGTAATTAAAATTTGCTATATTCTATCAATCTAATAGAAAGGGGGAGAAAATCACCTATTTCCGATCTTTGTAGAAATGCATATATTTAGGGGGAGATTTTAAAAGCTAAATTGAGCTATATTTTCATTAGAAAGGGGGAGTTAATGGATGAAAAATAATTATCTTGTTATGTCAAAAAGGAGGAGAATGCAATTCTTATTTTATTATGTCAAAACAGGGAGTTGACCCAATATTAGAAGAGCATGTTTTAAGGGGGAGCTTAGGATAAGATGATTAAAATTAATTAAGAAGCAACAATCCAGGATAGAATGAGAAGAAAGGAGAGAAGAGGAGAGGTCGGCCATGGTGACGATGTGGGATGGTCAACATGGAGATCTAGGGCAGGGCGAAGAAGAGATCGAAGAGGGGAAACCCTTAGGGGCAGTAGTCAGATGGGTGGTGGCCGAACAGTGAAGGAGACATGGAGAAGGGTTAACAGAGAGACCATTTGTTATCATTGCCGCAGAAGAGGCCACTTGACGACGGTTTGTCGTTCCCCCCTGTTTGCACCTCAAAATACGCCTGCAATAAAGCCTTCTCATGCTATTTCCTAGCATTAACGTTGCATATTAGGATTCTATAGTTGCATTTGTAAAAACACTTGCATTCATGCATTTAATTAAGAGGAGAGAAGATTGAAAATAATGGCTTGCATATTTACATTTTTCCTCAAGTGCCTCATTGCAAAATCCACATCTTCTTTATTTTCTCCTCTTGATTTTCTTTTTTCTCTTCCCGCGGTTGCACCTCTCTTCCGCAGCAACTGCATGCATTGACTCCACGTCATTTCTCCCTGCCAACGCCGCTCCCTACAGCTGCCAATCCTGCGCCCTCTCAGTGCTGCAGCTGGCACGCCACTCTCTCCTCCTCTATCAGCAGCTGCAGCTTCTTCCTCGCGAGACACACGCTGCTGCACGAAACAAAAACCCACAGCCACCTCTTCCACAGTCTTCCCCTCCCATACGTCGGTCCTCCATCGAGGAGGCACCCGGCGAGCAGGAGTACCCACTGTGGTGCACACCACCACAGTGGGAACACCACCGCCCAGCTCTTCGACGAGCCGGTGGGCGTGGTGCCTTCCCTCGTTTCATTTTCTTCCTTTCACGCCATTGCCACCGCTTCAAGCTCCGAAGCTTGAAGCCGCGACAGCAGCAGCAGGACCCCCCGCCTCCTCCGCGACCTTCCCCGCAGGCGCTCAGCCCTCCGCGCGCGCCTGCAGGGCCTCCTCCGCTCCGTTCTCCGTTCTGTCGCCTCCGCCCTTGCACCCACGACCGGCCGCTGTGCGCACTGCAGCGGCCGACCAGGCCCTCTCGCCGTCCCCTGCCAGCCCCGCGCCCCTCCGCGACCACCTGCAGACCTCCTCCACGTTCGCTTCCCCGCGCCATCGCCTGCTCGTCGTCTTCGTGCCAGCCTGCAGAATCCTCATGCGAAGGCGCACCTGCACCCGCGACGTCCAGACGTCCGTCGCCATCTCCAGATGACGCGACGTCCGGACGTCCGCCACCTCCAGCAGACGTCTTAACTCGTGCCATCGCCCGCTCTCTCTCCAACTCCCGCCAGCTCTCTCTCTGGCGCGAGTACTCCCGCTCGCTCTCTCTCTCTCTCCCGCACTCTCCCTCTCTCTCTCTCTCTTTCACTCACTCTCAGTACACTACACCAACGCACACACACATCTTCACCGACACTTCCACACACCCACACACACATAAACACTAGTATAAACATATATATACCTATACGTATACATATATATAGTAACATATATATATATATATATATATATACACTTATATACATAGTATATCTATATAGTTATGTATACATACATATATATATATATATATACTTACACATATACTTATATATATATATACGCATACTTATATACATATAAATATATATACATATCTATCTACTTATATATATACATATATATCTAGATACATATACTTATATACATATATATATACATCTATATAGTATTTTATATATATATATATAGATAGATATATATATATATATACATATATTTATATACATATATAGCTATATACATACATATATACATATATACATATACACCTATATATATATATACACATATATATATCTATATATATCTATACATATATACCTATACATTTATATATATATATAGATATATTTACTTATATACATACACATATATATATTTTCACGTTATTTGCCATACGCGGTATTGCGGGAATATCTGCACCAGTTGCTGATATTCCCCGATACACGCGTACAAAAAGCGTGGACCCATTCATCATCCATCCTCCATCCACACTCCACGCGGCACCTAGTCGAGCTGGTTGCGTCTCTCTAGACGTCGACTGACTCGACATAGTGCTACACTCCATCGTCACCTCCACCCCCACCCCTTTATATATATAATACATATATATACATATATATCTATAGATACTATATTTACTTTCTGTCTGTTAGCTTCCTTCTTAGTAAAAAGAAAAAATATATATAAAAGAGAAAAGATAATCTTTGATTTGCAGGTACCCCGTCTTGCGAGTAGCAAGACTTGTTTTGGAACTCTGTTTTGGCTAAAAGCTAAGGACACAATTTTGAGGGTGTGCCTCAAGGATAAGGATTACCAGAAAAAAATCTAAATAAGGAAAAACACCAAAAACATAATAAACGAATGGAAGAGACACGTTTTAAGGAAAACATAGAAACTCGACTTGAACCCACTTCCCTGAGTTCGACCCTGGGCCTAAAAGTGACAAGATAAAATCAATTAGGCCAGGTTAAAGATTTTGTAAAGAGATGGTTAGGTCCGAATTAGGTTAACCACTATAGACATTTCAACGATAAAAACATCATTTTAACAACCTATCCAGGCCGACTCAACATCTTTTCTGGCGCCATTGCCGGGGATGTGCGCCTTCAAGTAAGTTTTTATTAAATTCCTTTCAATTTTACTCTTCTCTCTTCACGGGCATTGTTGTTTTTGGTGTGCAGGTGAACCTGGTGGAAGGAGAAGGAAAGCAGATGAAGCCGAAGACGTGAGCAGATCCAAGGCGGGAACGAGAGCGTGAAGACGCCGACACCGCATTGGAGCTTCGCACACGTTGCCGAATAAGTAGGTTCTCTTTTTCTTAGCAAGCTAGGGTTAACTTGCCACCTCAATAAAAAAAAATTAAAAAAAAACTTCTTGGGATCTCTTGAGGCAAGTGGATTAAAATTCACTTGTTTGATTGGTTTTCTTCACTCCCACTGCCCCGGGATTTCCCGCCACACTTCGCATAGCAAAAATCCGAGAATCTTGATTCTTGGATTTTTTGTCGTGGGAAGTATTCTTTGAGTCAAAGAAAAAGATTGCTTGCATCCCTCTTTTGCCTCGCTTATCTTTAATTTAGGATCACATTTTTGGTGGGGAGACTTGGAATTGAGTTAATTCCAACCTCACCACGACTTTT
The DNA here is from genome assembly GCA_037157565.1 of Thalassia testudinum. Taxonomy (NCBI): domain Eukaryota; kingdom Viridiplantae; phylum Streptophyta; class Magnoliopsida; order Alismatales; family Hydrocharitaceae; genus Thalassia; species Thalassia testudinum. The sequence continues at coordinate 35,620,497 of JAZHRO010000056.1, forward strand.
CAACTTGCCTGTGATTCGATCCTGAATACTTCAACACCAACAACTTTATTTTCTTTATCTGTTGGTTGAGCCTTGTGCGGACATTCTTCTTGGTGATTGGGAGCACTTGAATTGAAGTGCCTTGGCTCCCTTTCACATTGATATAAAACTGATTCGTGCATCCACACTTAGAAATCTCCATTTAGGGTAGCCCATTGCATTTTAGCATGCATTAACTAACTGATAATTGAAGAAGGGTTTCTTGGGTTTTAGAAGAAAAACCTGTATTTTAAACCCGGAGATTGGTTGAATTGGTAATTCAGCAAAACCGTAAAATCCATACTACTTAAGGCTGAACTCTAAAAAACCATTCACCAATAAAAACTTCAATTCGGGGAGATTTCCCCGTTGCATGCTTGTTTTTACACACTCTGAAAATCAATCACTTGGGCATTACCCGTAAACAACGCCCTTCACATTCCAAAAGCACTTGACCCTAAGCCTCTAATTAAAACTGGTAGTAACTTGACCCTTTTTAAGGATTGGAGGTCTAACTACCTGCGTGTAGCGGCTACGTGCTGGTGAGAGTTCCCGCGTGCTATCGGATGTCTAATATTGGGGCAAACGGCCTTTCAATCTGGCCCGGTGGTTCCGCGGTGCTCGCATTCGGTTCCGTAGTTTGTGATAGTAGGTAACTTAGATCTTTAGGTCTAAGGGCACACTGTAGAGGTTAGGAACTTGACTGTATTGATTTGTAATCAAGTGTACCTTTGCGGCGTCATTTCTCTCATCCCTTTTCCCTTCTCATCTCCCCAACTCTTCCTACGGTAGTGCATGTTTGGGAGGAGGTCACAAAATCCTGAATTGTTTGAATTGACTGATAAATCTAGAAAAGAAGCCGAATCATCCTCCTCCTCCACAAACATGGCTGCACGCCCACCCCCAAATCCCGAGGGAGGAAACCGCCCTCAGAATCCACCAGGTGGTGGAGCCGTAGATCCCATAACCCGCCTCCAAGCCCAAATGGAAATGTATAATGAGCAAATCAAAGCCATTCGGGAAACATTGGAGGAAATGCAGAACCCTCCCGAACGGGAGGAGCCTAGGTCTCTTAGCTCTTATCAGAATCCCGCTGCTACAAAGACCATAGGACAAATTCGGGTCCCCATGGGCGGGGACGACTTTGAATTAAAACCAAACATAATTGGCCTAATCAATTTTCACTTTCATGGTCTTGCAAGTGAAGACCCATTTCTCCACTTGGAAGACCTAACCCGACTTGCTGAAACCGTTAAACCAAGAAATGTCGGGTTCTCTATAGTCCTCATGAAGATGTTCCCATTTTCATTGCGGGATAAAGCGTTGCAATGGTTACGCACCCTTGGGAGAACCATCCACTCTTAGGAAGAGATGCGAACAGCGTTTCTCAAGAAGTTCTTCCCAATCGAGCGGACCAATGCGCTTCGCCGTGCTATCACTTCATTTACGCAACACAACGGCGAACAATTTCATGAGGCATGGGAGAGGTATAACGACCTCCTCAGGAAGTGCCCGCACCACGGTCTGCCTAAGTGGCATATAGCCCAGATTTTCTACTATGGGCTAAATGAGACTTTGAAGCAGATTGCAAATGCTTCTTGCGGAGGGAACTTTATGAATAAAGACGAGAATGGAGCATTCGAACTGTTTGAAAATATGAGTGAAAACTCGATGAACAATGCTTCCATTGTCGCCTTTAAACGTACCAGCCAGCCCCGAAATGTCCACGAAGTTGACACGAGACCCTCCCATTCATTCACTGATCTAAGCCTTATTGCACAAAAACTGGATGAAGTCTCCGTCGTGCACAAGAAGCTGGACGAGCTTCTGGCCAACCCCGCCCAATCTATGGCAAACACCACCTCTCACCACTTCGTCACAATCCAAGTTCTTCTAATACCAGGCTTATCCCGAGAAACCCCGTTAGACCTTCCTTACCGAGTGTCGCGCCAAGCAACTCGGTAAGTCATGTGGAACTGGCTTCTGCGAGCCAATATTTCGACACGAAGGACCAAGCCTCCGTGTGCTCAGACGCATATCTACATGCGGACGCGTCTTTTGGCATAGAAGATGCTTGCGCCCTGGGGAGCAACCCGTTCTCTGCCACTTATAACCCAGGGTGGCGTAATCATCCGAACTTCGCATGGTCCAACAACCCGCAATGCCAAAACCCCGCGGGTGGACCAATGAGACCATCCGCACCCGTCATCCCAAGGGTCCAGTTTAATCCTATGGCAAATCCGCCATCAGGCCCTTGTGTACCACAAACTGAACACGCATCAAGCCCTCTTGACAAATTGATGCGAATGATGACGGAAATGTCAAAGCGCCATGAAGAGAACATGACCTCTCTTCAGCACCAATTGGCGCATCAGAACGCCGAGATTAGTCAACTACGCATGGCGACTCGATCTCAGGGCACTCTTCCCGCCCAACCTGTTCCAAACCCGCGAAATTTCGTACCCCGTGGTTCTCAACCACAGGTACGACCTTCTCAAGGATAGGTTAATCAAGTTCTGCAAGCTCCGAGCATTCCACCGGGATTTCAGGCTAATCCCGCTGCAGCACCACACTCTTATGTCCCCATTGCAAACCCTCCTCCGCCGTATGATCCCACTGGACCCGCATCGTCCAATGCTATCACTATGAGGAGCGGTAAGCAGACCGTCGATCCGCCTCGACCTGATCCTGGCCCGTCTTCTTCTTCTCCCTCTCATTCATGATGCATACTGCATTCGCAAGAGGACGATGCACCAAAACTTGTGCCAGAATCAGTCCCATTCCGTGAGGCTCTACTAAGGGAGCCAAAAGGCAAAAAGAAAAATACGCAGGCCTTTGACAACTTGCGTAATTTGTTCAGGGATGTAGAAATCAAGGTACCCCTGCTCGAGGCAATCGACCACATACCTACTGTCGCTCGATTTTTCAAAGACTACACAACACCCAGGCGACAGTCAAAGAAGACTAAGAATCCGGTGGTTCTCTCGCCTCATGCAAGTTGTGCTATACTGTCAAACTTACCACCGAAGTAGAAAGATCCGGGCACACCACTGATTTCCTGTAGCATCCAAGGCTGCAGTTTTAATCGTGCCCTGCTTGATCTAGGATCTTCCATCAATCTCATACCGACCATCATGCTCAAAAAATTTTCCTTGGGAAATCTGAAACCCACCCCTATCACGTTACAGTTGGCAGATTGTTCTGTCAAAATCCCGAAGGGTGTGGTGGAAGACGTGGTGGTTAGGGTCAACAGTCTCTGTTTTCCTGTTGACTTTCTTGTTTTAGATATGGAAGTTCCTAGTTCACTTTCTGATTGTCCGATCATCCTCGGTCGACCTTTCTTGGCCACAGCCCGCGCCCATATCGACTGCGAGTCGGGTTGTATTGAGATTGTCGTTGGATCTGAGAAGCTCAAGCTTAACATATTCAAGGCAGCCAAGAACTTTGATTGTGATTGCATCGAGGATGACACGTCTGACGAGGACATCGCCGTCAGCGCGTGTATCGGACTAATCGGGACCTATTCGGACTGCTGCGGATTACCTATAAACACTGATGACTGCCTGACCAACACATACTGTGACGTTCCCCAATCCCTCCCTTGTCCAGTACCTTCTCCTGGCCAGACTTCTGACGAGGTTTTCTCCGCTTCCCATACCTCGTGGTCTGAGTCATATCCGGGCTACTCACCGTCGGTCCACACTCATGAAGACCGAATTGCCCTTTCTTCCCCGCCAAATCAGGCGGATTTGCAAATCCACACTGGGACCTTGAGCCCATATACTTCTCACTGGGGCTATTCATTTTTGGATCCATCTATCCAAAAAGCCCCTCTTCTTGGCCAATCTGAAGACCAGTTTCTTCCTCCTAACTTGTTCTCCTACCCGTCTGGGACACTCTCGTCCTAAGAAATGCCAGATCCTTCCCCATCCACTCCCGAGCTAAAAGTGCTGCCTAATACACTCAAGTATGTTTTCCTGGGACCAAATGAAACGCTCCCAGTAATCATCAATTCAAAATTAACCAGGGAGCAGGAGTGCAAACGAACTAAGGTCCTCCTAGAACACAAGGCAGCTATTGGATGGTCTTTATCAGACTTATCTGGCATTAGCCCCTCCTACTGCACTCACCGTATATATACGAAGGAGGAGGCTCGACCTTCCCGCGAGATGCAGCGACGTCTCAACCCTAACATGCGAGAAGTCATTAAGAAGGAAATCATTAAGTGGCTGGATGCGGGTATAATCTACCCGATCAGTGATAGCCCCTGGGTGAGTCCGATTCACGTTGTGCCCAAAAAGGCAGGACTCACCATCCGTGTCAATGACAGGGGCGAATCCATTCCTACACGCACTCCTACATCTTGGAGAGTGTGTGTAGATTATAGGAAACTCAATGCTGCAACCAAGAAAGATCACTTCCCGCTACCATTATTGACCAAATCCTGGAGCGGTTAGCGGGAAATAAATTTTTCTGCTTCCTGGAT